>OY997274.1:53859638-56259638 GCA_963921465.1 Triticum timopheevii | reverse complement strand
CCATTTGCAATGCATGAAGAATATTGGATGAATTGGTGGATGAAATCCATCAACATATATATATGCATTGAGACTTGATAATGAATGACAATTCCTATGAAGAAACAATGACATCAAGTTATATAGGAAGGTTTGTTCCATGGGTGATGCAAGAAGGATATTGAATGGATTCGGAATGAATGCCATATACATGTAGTTGTGCATCAAGATTAATCATGGAGCAAAGATTAAGGTTGACCAAGATGAAGATCGAAGATTGAATTCAAAGATGGTCAACACACAAGCGCAAATCATGTGCCACATGAGATCTTGTGGTATGGTAAGAATTTGTCAATTGCGCTTTGTGTACTAACCCATACTATGTGTTGCCTATGTTTTTGAGAGGAGATTCTCATGGGCTCGCATCGAGAGAGAGAGAGATTTCAAGTGTCTATGAGAGGATGACATCAAGTGTTGATGATCATGGTTGACAAGGGCAAGTTCAAGATAACTATCCCGAAGGATTACATGCTTGAAGCTTGTGGATGATCACATGATGGACACATGAAGATAAATACAAAGCAAAGCTTCCCACATTGTGTATGGGGGAGCTACTTGAAGACTTCACCAATGTCTTGCCATTTAACTTGATCCAAGAAGAAACTTCAACTTCAAGCTCAAGTGAAAGGCTCGAGTCAAAGGTATTAGTTCCTTCGACGTTAGTGTTGTGGAGTGATGAACACCGAAGGAACACATACACTCAAGAATGGATTATTGATAGCTTTGTAGTGTAGACCTTTTATGATTCTAGAGTTATAGGGATCCCGCACTATTAAGAGAGGATCAAAGGGGTTCGTGATAGATTTGCTCAAGTCAACATCTTCTCTACACAATTCCACTCATATCCTATATACCAAAGAAAATCCAAAGCCAAATAGGTTACCCAAATACATGATAAAACCTTTGAATATTTTGCATCCTCCATTTTGGTTCATCTTGGGTGGTTCTCTATGTCAGGACCTGGGTTTTTTTCATAGCTTCAAAATGAGCCCAAGATCATCAAAATCGGAGTCCGGATGTAAAAGTTGTGCCTGTTTCAGTTTCCAGGCTGCAGCAGTTTGGTTTGGCCGGATCATCCGGGTCCTCTCCCATATCATCCGGGCTTTGTCCGGATCATCCGGGTTCCTGCCCGGATCATCCGGGTTATTCGTAAAATTCATCACAGAAGCTTATTCCGCTAGCCGGATCATCCGGCTACCCACCCGGATCATCCGGGAATTGCCCGGATCATCCGGCTATGTCCCCGGACATCCGGGTATCTACTTCACCACATTGTATATTGACCTTCCCGGATCATCCGGGCATTGCCCGGATCATCCGGGTATGCGTCCAGATCATCCGGGCAGGTCAACAACTGCGGGAAATGGCTCTATTTTCTTGGGGGTATAAATATCCCTCTCCCGCTCCGGGGGAGGGTTGAGCAACACATTCATATGAACCCTAGAACGCAAAAAGGCTCCCTCTCACTTCTCCTACACCAAATCTTAGATCCCGGAGAGATTCGTGAGAGTTCTTGAGAGATTTTCCAATCAAGTGATAGATCCACTCCCTCTCCCTCTCTTGACCAAAGGAACTCGTGATTTGAGCAAGTCTTGAGCATTTCCCCTTTGTTCTTGTTACTCTTGGAGGTTGGAGACTCCTAGGTGGTAGGAGTGCTCCGGTGAGGAATCAACTTGTGATTTGTCCCCCGGAAAGTTTGTGAAGGTTTGGAGGCCGCCTCAAGGTCTACCACTAGTGGTTGAGAATTGCCTTCGTGGTGATATCTCAAGGAGAATAGGGTGAGCCTTCGTGGCGTTGGTGTGCCTTCGTGGTAACATCCACCTCTCTAACGGTGACTAGCTTCCCTCCAAGGAAGTGAACATCGGGATACATCCTCGTCTCCGTGACTTTGGTTATCCCTAACCCTAACTCCTTACTTGTGGTTTACTTTGGTCATTTGACCGTGCATTCACTATATCTTGTTGTCCTCATTATATTGTGGTGGTTGATTATATTGTGTTGGCCATTTCCTTGTAGAGATTATTTAGGCCTACACTTCATATTCCGCAATTCATACTTGCTACTATTGATATACATTGTAATTAGTGTGAGTTGCTAACTTGTGTTATAAACTTCCATATATTGTGATATTGCTCAAGTAAGTTTGTGTAACTTACTTGAGTTTGCTTGTATCATTAAATTCCATATATTGTGATACAATTTGTGTAAGCTTGTATTGCTTACTTGTGGTTGTGTGTATTATTCATTTCCATACCTCGTGATATACACTGAGTAAGTTTGTGTGACTTACTTGTGCTTACTCATATCCTATTGTTCTCATCTTGTTTATGCTAAGTTGTTGGTGCACTTAGTGAGCCTAGTATATTTAGGATTTGTGCTTGAAAAGTATCCGCTTAGTTTATTTCCGCATTAGGATATAGCCAAATCTATAAAAGATTTTAAAACGCCTATTCACCCCCCCTCTAGGCGACATCGTGGTCCTATCAACTGCGCCCATGACTAACTCGGCGCCCTCTTGCGTCCGCGGATCCACAGCGACTTCCTCGACACCGGGCCTGGTAAGCCTAATCGGCGCACCCCGACTCGACATCGACCACGACATTCTTCGCACGACTACCTCGACCACGGCTCCACCACCCACGCTCTTGGCTACATCGACAAACGACACAAAGGGCTACCGCCTATTTGAGCAACCTCGTTTGTTTCCACTCCAGCCACGACTCCGCGATGCATCGACCGTTACGACTGTGGGGGGCACTACTAGGGAAAAGCCTATACACAGAATCTTACCAGCAGCGCACTTCAAAATACCACGCTACTGCTATTTAGCAGCAGCGCGTGTTAGCAAAACGCGCTGCTGACAGGGGAAATGGCAGTAGCACGTCCGCCGCAAACAACGCTACTGCTATAGTTGCCATGACCTCGCCCCCCCCCCCCCCCGCTAGTTACAGCAGTAGCGCACTATACTAAATAGCGCTACTGCTATAGAAGTTAGCAGCAGCGCGCTTCTAGGAAAACCGCTACTGCTAAGATCAGCCCACAAGTTTAGTCCCACCTCGCTCCGTGAACAGGGTGTTTACCACCTTAAATATGTTATTTCTGAAACTAGCACAATCAGTTGGTCTTCACTGAACTCTATGTGTAAAATTTGTGGCCGCAATATGAGTCCTCTTCGGTTCCTACCGGATAGGATTCATATTGACAATTCAGATTGTACACAAAAAGATCATTGATGGCCAATGTATTTTTGCATTGACGTAATTTTTGTATAGTTACACTTAGCAGTAGCGGTTTATATGCCAAGCGCTACTGCTATTCAGATTAGCTGTAGCGCATTTTGGCAAACGCGCTACAACTATCCCTACCTTATCCCCAGGCACACGACCAGCCCTCTCACTCGCACTCTCACTCTCGTCCGTCCGCCGCCGAGGTACTCCCCCCCTTTCGTCCCTCCTCCCTCCTCCTCGCACATCCTCCCTCCGCCTGCGGCTGCCCCTCCCTCCTCCGCCGCCGCCCTCCTCCCTCCGCCTGCGGCCGCCCCTCCTCCCTCCTCCGCCGGCAGCCCTCCTCCCACCGCCCTCGACCTCGCCGCCCCTAGCTACCTCTCCGTCGCCCCCACCCCCTGCCACTAGTTAGTACTAGATTTAGTAGTAGTAGATGTTAATTTAGGGTTCATAGCTAGTACTAGATGTTGCTTAGTTAGTACTAGATTTTTAGTAGTAGTAGTGGTAGTTGAACTACTTTAGTTGTAGTTGAACTAGTTTAGTAAGTAAATTAATAAACTAATTGAACTAGTTGAATTAATAGAACTAATGTATTTTTAGTAAGATAATTAATATAACTAGTTGAACTACTTTATTTTGTAGAAAGAACTAGTTTTTTTCTATTTATAGTAAGTTTATATTTAGTAAGAACTAGTTGAATTAATAAAACTAGTTGAACATGTCATATTTGTTGTTATTTTTTAGTTTAAGCAATTATTCGGGATGTATTAGTGATAACTTATATGGTTTCAGGTGACCACCGTCGTCCCCGTCACCGACCCCCTCCGACATCCCCGCCATCGTCCCAGTCACTGACCCCCTCCGACATCGAGGTGAGACCAGCCAAATATCCTTGTATATCTTGTGTTGTTGCTCAAATAGGATATGTGGTTGCCCAAGTGGCCGTTCATGTTCAGTTTACATCTCCGAGTGGCCTATGTTTTGCCGGAGTGTTGATTAATTTCTGTTCCGGCAAATTTCAGGTGCTCGATATGTCCTTTTTAGCAAAGGTCATGCCGGATTTTTTCGTGAATTCTAGCATGACTTGTGCTAGAATACGTACAAGTTTAATCTTTGAATTATGATTGTAGGAAATGTCGTACTCGGACGACGACAGTCTCTCGGGGGAGTGTAGCTGGTGCCACGACGATCGAGGTATGTGCGATAGGTTCGTTCGGCTGGACGAAGATCGGCGCTTCAGCATTAAGCTCGAGGAGACCTTCGATTGTGAAACGGTACGCAATAACGACAAGTGTTTTTTTCGTAATTAAGCATGACTTCAACTATTTCAACGTCTAATTTTCATATTTTACAATTCGACTAGCTTATCCCATGCCATGCAAGACGCTATGTCTTGGAGAGGATGGGTTTTGATGACCATGAAAATTTCGAAACAAAGAAAATACACCTAAGGACCCATCATTATATGGATTTTGAAGTAAATCTGTGCAATGCTCAGAGCGTAACCCATTTTGGTTGCCAAAATTGGGAAGCACTTTGCAAAATGTATGGTTTTTATGAGGGTATGATTGTCACCATGGATCTTGGTGATCCTGACATCGAGCAAGACAATATGGACATTTGGTCCTTGTTGACACGCTTCCGATTGTACCGCTATGTGAGTTTCTCAAACATAGTTATTAACTAATTTATATTGTTTATTTCAAAATAGTTGATAGCTTATTTCCATTGACAGCTTATTTTGATTCTTCAAAGACTGTGCGGAAGATGGTAGATAAAACCCACTACACCGATGGCACCGAATTAACGTATAAGGAGAAAATTCATTTGATCGCATTTGTACTCTTTTTGAGAATTACAATGACTATTATCAAACTCCTCCCAAATTATGGTGAATACGTGCCACTAGTTCATGTGTTGAACCACAGTAACTTCTATGGAGATACCCTGGTAAGATTTTTTACTATTACGACATCTGTGCATCTTTTGCATACTTCTAAAACTAGTACATCATTCCTAACTACGAAGTTATTATTATGTTTCAACAAAAACTCCCGATGGATTGTGTGCCTCATCTGATGTCTCTGCATGGTCGTCTCTCAGTTCTGAACATACTGCCAGGTAAATCTACGGAGCTCACCTGTGCATATCGGATTTCTAAAACCCGTGAATACATGTTCATCAAAGAATGGAAGAAATGTATGGACATTCGCAAGGAGGTTCTTGGAAGTAACATTCAACGAAAGGCAAGAATTGGAGACAGGCTAATCTCCATTCTCCACAATGGAGTGTCAGGGGCTATCTTGTTTTTTTTCTATTTTACCTTAGAAAATGTAGTAGGTCTTAATCGAATGTAATAGGTCCTATGAGGTACAATATGTTTATTATGTGGTAATGTGTTAGAGTTGATAATGATGATCTTGAGGAGGTGTTATGTGATGTCAATGATGAAAACGATAATCTTGAGGAGGTGTTATGTGATGACAATGATGTATTATGATGATAAGTTGTTAATGATATGATGATGATGATGATATTATTATATCATTGGGTGAAAGAACCGCGGACTAGTTTCAAGTGGATGGACATCCACTTGAAACTAGTCCACGGTTCTTTCACCCCATGATGTAATAACTCATTATGATGTAAAAACAATCTCTAAATTCCTGTTGTATGAAAACTTGTGTAAAGGTGTATGAATACCACATGAAATAAAAAAGAAATCAAATACTAAATAATAGTAGTAGCGCGGGAAAGGAGAAGCGCTACTACTAATTACCAGTAGCGCTGTTTTGAAGAAACGCTACTACTAAGTCAATTTAGCAGTAGCGTGGGTCTAGGCGCGCTATTGCTAAGCATTAGTTGTAGTGCCTTATCAGTAGCGCTCCTGCCCGCGCTACTGATAGGCTTAAAACCCGCGCTGCTGCTAGGCTTTTCCCTAGTAGTGGGGGTGTCCGTCGGCTTGCCTTCGGATTCTTCTCCAGTCTCACCATCTGCGTCGCTATCGTTGTGACTGCGGGGGGATGTTGAGTATAATGTTTATTGGGAAAGACGAGATAGACTAGGATTTGTTCTGGGTTGTCTTGTACTCCAAGTAAATGATTGTACTCCTATATATATGCCCACGAGGCTCAAGCAATACAACGAATTATTCCACCAATCCTCTTTCTCCCTTCTAACAGATACGACAGTGGTAGTAAAACACATTAATTAGACCTTTAGTGACAAGCAGAATAGCGGTTAAATAAACTTACAGAGTTGGCACTCTTGTCTGCTAGTCTCATATGCTCTGCATGTTCCAAAGGCTAAGGGAACACCTCCGAGTACTTTCCCAAGTAAAAATTGCCCTACCATGTGGCAAGAATTTTTGTAGGAGTTTTACAAGAATTGAGCTCGAAAGGATATCCTTATTCACATTTCTTCAGATCAAGAGGCTGAAAAATCTCCGGCTCCATTACCAAGAAAGAATCTTGATACAGTAGGTCTAGTGTTGTAGTACATGGTTCAAACCAAAACATTAAAAACTGGGGGCACCATCGCACACCCAGAATACGACGAAGTGCAGTCTATGTAAACACAAAGGCATAGCTTTGTTCTTGTATGACTTGCTATTTGTCGGCGTGTTTTTGTGTGTGTGTGCATTTGTGTTTGCTGTTTGCATCCTAGCTATGTAGAGGCCGGTTGTGTGCTCATTGCGTTTGTATCCACTTGATGTTTCATTTTGAGTGCATAAAATCCACCATTTGTCGGATGTTAATAAAAAGGTACACTATCTCTTAATAGATACAACAAAGACTGAAATGAAAACAACAACATAGGCGCAACATAATCAGACAAATTGGATATCAAGCATCTAGTGGAAGTCCAGTGGGCTTTGAATGTTCCCAGTGTCACGCTTGATCACATCAAGGTATGGAGAAGTCGGCATTGCACAAGAGGGAGCCAGTACCCCACTCGTTTCGTGCTAGCCTCTGCAGCAAATGTTGCAGATACATACAAAACAGATCCATCTACTCCAGCATATGTTCCTTGAGATATGGCAAACGCATAGAGATCCCAACACTAATGTCGTTTGATGTTTAGTACAATTTTTTTATTGTGTCTGCTATTGTTGAGATGAACCAACACAATATCATGTCCCACTTATTGGCAGCAAGGACTAATTGAGAATGGTATAGTTTGGTGGTGGATCTTCACGGCAAGTATATGGGCCTGTAGAAAGTGTCTTAATATTGCAGGCAACTCACACACGAGAGGATCGTTTTTTGTGTGTGTGTTAGATGATGTGCATGATGAACCCTCTTCATGCTTTGCCGCTGGCATGCTACCGCCGTGTCTTCCTTGTTAGTGGCAAACTCATCAGGACGAGGGTGTCTTGGTTGGTGCTTGCCGGTCATTGACTTCATCAACATGTTCTAGGTCTTGCAGGTTGTGCTATCTGGTTCTTCTAACAGCCTTACAAGATCACTTTACACTCTTCACAACATCTCTGGTAGGTTTCAGTTGCCTGCTTACAATTCGTCTAATACTCATTGATAGATGTCCACCTGAAAGTATCAACTAACTCGTCCCCCCACTACGAATTTCTCAACATCAAATTATATTGTATGGTTGCCGTCAAACACGGCAGACAGAATTGCAATCATCATACTACAAGATATGATTGAAAAAGTTGACCAGGGACATCTCACTAGTAGAAAACGGGTCAAACGTGCAGCACATTAGTGCCGGTTTGTATTAGAGCCGGCACTAATGTATACATTAGTGCCGGTTCCAACGGCTAGCCGGGCCGCTCTCATTAGTACCGGTTCGTGGCTAACCTTTAGCACCGGTTCGTGCCACGAACCGGTACTAATGAGGGTGGTGGCAGGATGTTGTCAGTCCGGGCCCCCTCCAGCACGTTTAGTACCGGTTCGTGCCACGAACCGGTACTATAGGTCGACGTACATAAACCATTCGTCCACCCGAGCCACTCTGTTCTTCCCCTTTCCCCTCGAGCTCCTCACAAATTTTGCCCAAAATTTGTCAAGATTTGAAGGCCCCCATCCATTCAAATGATCACAAAGGTTAGCAACTTTGTCCTTTCAACTCTCATTGCTAGATTAGCTCTTCCCAAGCTTTGTATAGTTACTAATTTGTGAGTTTAGTAATTTGGGAGGAAATATATATATGTGCTAGTATTTGATTTATATGCAATTTGAGGTCAAAAATAATACTTAGTTTGCATATGTAGGTGTGGTTTACTTAGTTCCTTCTAAATCTCCGTCGTAACCACCGTCGATCGCCCGCACCGTCCCGTCACCGGCACCACCTTGTGGTGAGCCTCTTGTTCATGTAATTTTATATAAAAAATTGATGTTTGTGTGATTTGGATATATAGTTAATCATGTAATAATTATCTTACCCGTACGTTGTTTGTTATACATAGTGCCATGGTTTTGATATCCGCCCCGTCGGCCCTCGTCCTTGTTATGATTCGGATGTGGTATATTCTCTTTTAAAACTATTAGTTGCATTTCATGTTTATGACAAATTATGCCCATCAAGTTGACATAGATATTTTTATCTAGGAGGTATGTGAACCGGAAATTCCAACCGACCCTATTGTCGAGAGGTTAAATTTAGTTGAAAGAGAAAACGAGTACTTGAAAGAAAAATTGAAAAGAATTGAGGGGGAGAAGATGGAATTGGAGTTGCATGTTGCCGATGACGTCGATGATCACAAGATCAAGATGGAGAAAATGCGCTTGAAGAATAGAAAGATTAGAAAATATGCCATCGATAGTGAGGCTTGGTATCATTATGCTGTTGGATCAATTGTTACCTTAGTTGCGATCTTGATCGCATTTGTTGTTGCATTTAAATGCTTTAGCTAGAGAGTTATTTGTTTGTTGCATTTAAGTGTTGTATGAACTTGTATTAATTTGGTCTATTCGGTGTTGTGTAATGAAGATGAGCCGGCAATGGATGTACGATGACCGATGCTCTCCCCAGTTCGTTGAGGGCGTGCATACTTTTCTGCTTGCGGCTGAGGCAAACAAGCGGGCGGATGGTTTTATGCCTTGTCCATGTGCTGTCTGTAAGAATGGTCGCAATTACTCTACGTCAAGAACCATTCACGTCCACCTGTTTGAGTCCGGTTTCATGCCCCACTATAATGTTTGGACCAAGCACGGAGAAAGAGGGGTTATGATGGAAGATAATGAAGAAGAAGAGGACGACGATAGCTATCCTAGCCACGGGTTCCCTGAATACGATGATACAACAATGGGGGAAGAAGTTGAGCCGGTAATGCAGGAAGAAGCTGAGCCGGCAATGCGGGAAGAAGCTGAAGAAGAGGCATCAGATGAGCCCGTTGATGATCTAGGTCGGGCCATTGCCGATGCAAAGAGAAACTGCGCAAGTGATTTGGAGAAGAAGAAGTTGCAGCGCATGTTAGAGGATCACAAAAAATTGTTGTACCCGAATTGCGTAGGTGACAAGAAAAAGCTGGGCACCACACTGGAATTGCTGCAATGGAAGGCAGAGAATGGTGTATCTGACAAGGGATTTGGAAAGTTGCTGGTAATGATAAAGGATATGCTTCCAAAGGAGAACGAAATGCCCGAGAGTACGTACGAAGCAAAGAAGGATGTCTGCCCTCTAGGGTTAGAGGTGCAGAAGATACATGCATGCCCTAATAATTGCATCCTCTACCGCGGTGAGTACGAGGATTTGAATGCTTGCCCGTATGTGGTGCATTGCGCTATAAGATCAGCCGCGATGAGCCTGATGATGTCGAGGGCGAGCGCCCCAGGAAGAAGATTCCTGCCAAGGTGATGCGGTATTCTCCTATAATACCACGGTTGAAACGTTTGTTCCAAAACAAAGAGCATGCCAAGGCGATGCGATGGCACAGAGAAGACCGTAAGAAAGACGGAAAGTTGAGAGTACCCGCTGACGGGTCGCAGTGCAGAAAAATCGAAAGAAAGTACGGGAAGGAGTTTGCAGATGACGCAAGGAGCGTATGGTTTGGTCTAAGCGCAGATGGCATTAATCCTTTTGGGGAGCAGAGCAGCAACCATAGCACCTGGCCTGTGACTCTATGTTTGTACAACCTTCCTCTTTGGTTGTGCATGAAGCGGAAGTTCATTATGATGTCAGTGCTCATCCAAGGCCCTAAGCAACCCGGCAACGACATTGATGTGTACCTAAGGCCATTAGTTGAAGAACTCTTACAACTGTGGAATGGAACAGGTGTACGTGCGTGGGATGAGCACATGGGGGGAGAATTTGACCTCAAGGCGTTGCTGTTCGTGACCATCAATGATTGGCCTGCTCTCAGTAACCTTTCAGGACAGACAAACAAGGGATACCGCGGATGCACGCATTGTTTGGATGATACCGACAGTATATATTTAAATAGTTGTAAGAAGAATGTGTACCTGGGACATCGTCGATTTCTTCCGAGCAGGCATCCCGTAAGAAAGAAAGGCAAGCATTTCAAAGGTGAGGCGGATCACCGGACGAAGCCTCGCCACCGTACTGGTGCTGATGTACATGATATGGTCAAGGATTTGAAGGTGATATTTGGAAAGGGTCCTGGCGGACAACCTGTTCCGAAGGACGCGGACGGACGCGCACCCATGTGGAAGAAGAAATCTATATTTTGGGACCTGCCAAATTGGAAAGACCTAGAGGTCCGCTCCGCAATCGACGTGATGCACGTGACGAAGAATCTTTGCGTGACCCTGCTTGGCTTCTTGGGCGTGTATGGGAAGACAAAAGATACACCTGAGGCACGGGAGGACCAGCAACGTATGCACGGAGAAGACGGCATACATCAGGGTCATGCAAGCTACGCTCTTACCAAAGAAGAGAAGGAAATCTTCTTTGAATGCCTGCTCAGTATTAAGGTACCTTCTGGCTTCTCGTTGAATATAAAGGGAATAATAAACATGGCAGAGAAAAAGTTCCAGAACCTAAAGTCTCATGACTGCCACGTGATTATGACGCAACTGCTTCCGGTTGCATTGATGGGGCTTATACCGGAAAACGTTCGATTAGCCATTGTGAAGCTATGTGCATTTCTCAATGCAATCTCTCAGAAGGTAATCGATCCAGAAATCATACCAAGGTGACAGAATGATTTGGTGCAATGTCTTGTCAGTTTCGAGTTGGTGTTCCCACCATCCTTCTTCAACATCATGACGCACGTCCTAGTTCACCTATGCGAAGAGATTAACATTTTGGGTCCTGTATTTCTACACAATATGTTCCCCTTTGAGAGATTCATGGGAGTCTTAAAGAAATATGTTCATAACCGTGCTAGGCCAGAAGGAAGCATCTCCAAGGGCCATTAAAATGAGGAGGTCATTGAGTTTTGTATTGACTTTATTCCTGACCTTAAGCCGATTGGTGTTCCTGAATCGCGGCATAAGGGCAGACTGGATGGAAAAGGCATGCTAGGAGGGGAACAAATAATATGTATGGACGGACATTCTCTCACTGAAGCACACTACACAGTTCTACAGAATACCACCTTGGTGGCTCCGTATATGGATGAACACAAGAATTTGCTACGCTCCAAACACCCGGAGCGGTCTGATGAGTGGATTACACGTGAACAAACCAGGAGTTTCGCCAACTGGTTGCAGACACGTACCATGCATGACACCTCTATTGAAGATGACCTGTACTTGCTGTCCCAGTTACCATCTTCGAATATAATGACTTTCAAAGGGTACGAGATAAATGGTAATACATTTTACACGATCGCCCAAGATAAGAAGAGCACCAACCAAAACAGTGGTGTCCGCTTTGATGCAGAAACCAAGACGGGAAAGGAAACATATTATGGTTATATACAGGACATATGGGAACTTGACTATCGACGTGGTTTAAAGGTCCCTTTGTTTCGGTGCAAATTGGTCAATATGACACGAGGCGGGGTAACGGAAGACCCGCAGTACGGAATGACAACAGTGGATCTCAACAATCTTGCATATGCATACGAACGATTCGTCCTAGCCAATGATGTGGCACAGGTTTTCTATGTGAAGGACATGTCTACCAAGCCAAGAAAAAGAAAAGATAAGGAAGCGAATGCATCGTACGATGAGCCAAAGCGGCACATAGTTCTTTCTGGGAAGAGAAACATCGTGGGAGTGGATGACAAGACAGACAAGTCAGAAGATTATGAAAAGTTTGATGAAATTGCTCCATCCACAGTGAATATTGACCCGAGCATCCCATTAAATGATGAAGATTTTCCATGGTTACGGCGCAAAGGGACACACGCGAAGAAAAAGTTTCACACCCAAAGATCTGGGATGTGATCGGCTCCACTATCATCACTTTCTTCTGTGTTTCACACCCAGGAGGGAATGTCTGTAATAGTTAGGGTAGTTATGTATTTTGGCATTTGAAACGCGAAGAAATTTTATGTGCAAACAAATTCTTTTCATGCATTTACTGATTTTTTTCCAGCTAAATGACCCTGAAATTGAAAAGCAATTCAAATGAACTCAGAAAAGGTTGAAAGTTGGCATGGTATCATAATTTCATACAAATAGCATGTGCAAGAAAATAGAGAGGGTTACGGCAAAAACTGGATGCACTTCGTGTACAAAATGGACAATCTCTTTTGAAGTATCAGGGTTTCCGACGAAAACTGAACTGTTACAAAGGCATTTCATTTTTCTAAGCATTACTAAATTGAATATAATGATAAAACACACTAATATTAAACATAAGAAATAAGAATCACTGAAAAAACTTTTTTCAAAGTTAAGTTATTCACAAACTAGTGATTCACACAAATTTCAAATAATTCAAAATTTAAACTATTCAAATTTGAAATCTACCGGCACTAACAGAAAGTTTGTAATTTTTTGTACCTAAAGCAAAAATATTCACAAAGAAACTCTAAATACAGCAAAAGAACTCAAAAATAAATAAAACAAAAATAAATAAATCAAAAAAAATAAGAAAATAAAAAAGCCCGCCTACTGCGCCATAGCGGCCTGCATACGACTAGAAATCCAACCTGTAGTTGGGCCAGGATGCAGGCCCGCAAGCCCAGTAGGCCCACAGGCAGAGTAGGAGAGGTAGGCCTAGAAGGCCTGCTATTGAGAGGAGTTCAATGCAGTTCCCGCGTCGGGGCTTATAAACTGGTCCTGGCGCTCCTAAACTAGCGAGGTGGGACTAAACTTCTGCGCCCCTCGCCTGGCAGTGCACACCCTTTAGTATCGGGTCGTGGCTCCAACCGGTACTAATGGGGGGGCCTTTAGTACCGGTTTGTGCCACCACCCGGTACTAAAGGGGGTCGCTTCCCGCCGCTTGGCCTGGCCAAAACAGACCTTTAGTACCGGTTGGTGGCTCCAACCGGTACTAAAGGTGCCTTCTATATAAGAAAACACTTCAAAATTTCGTCAGTTTCTCATCTCTCCCTCTGCTTCTTCTCCTCTGCACCGTCGCCCACTGCCCCCGCCGTCTCCATATCCCTCGACGCCGCCCCGGCCCGTCGCCGCCCCCGTCGCCGCCCCGTCCCCGTCGTCACCGCCCCGTCGTCCCGTCCCCGTCGTCCCCGTCGTCACCGCCGCCCCGTCCCGGCCGCGTCGTCACCATCCCCGTCGTCGTCGCCGCCCCGGCCCGTACGTCCCCATCCCCGTCGTCGCCGCGCCCATCGCCGTCCCCGTCGCCGCGCGCCCCCCGTCGCCTCTCGCCTCGCCGGCCGGTGAGCGCGCACACACACACATACATTTTTAGTTATAGATTTTTCTGTTTTTAAGAAATTGTTAGACATTTTTTTGTTTTTTAGAAATAGTTAGAAATGTTAGAATTGTTAGAATTGTTAGAAATGTTAGAAATCGTTAGAAATTTTTCTGTTTTTTAGTTATAGAAATAGTTATAAAAATGTTAGTTATATATATAGAAATGTTATAATTTTTTTCTGTTTTTAGTTATAGAAATATTAGAAATGTTATAGAAATGTTAGTTATATATAGCATTGTTAGAAATGTTATAGAAATGTTAGTTATATAGAAATGTTAGAAATTTTAGTTATCAAAATCCAATCATTAAAAAAATGTTACTTTTTGCGGGCATATAGCTAGTATTTGTTCTCGACGATGCCCGGCCCGCATCCTCGCCGTCGACCCATCCGCGACGACGTCCAGCCGACCCATGTCCGGGACTGGGCTCCGCCGGGCTGGCACTGGGAGGTGCTGCTTGGAGGGGCGCGCCGCTTGACGAGGAACCCGGCCGCGGGTCCCGTCGTCGACCCTGATCTCGTTTGGTGGCGTTCGCGTGGGCCAGTTTTGGTGCGGAGGGACCCGGCCCCGCCGGAGGTGGTATGTAGCCGTGTCAGGGAGGAGGACGAGCACGTCCATCGCTACATGGTTGCGTTAGAGGGCGGCAGGTTCTCCAATACGTGGCAGTATCTTCGGGGATCTCACTTCAGCTATGATCCTGTGAGGGTTCCTTCTCTTTGGGTGTCCACCGCCCGCGCCGGAGGAACCACGAGTGTCCTAGATTCTTCTGTAGTATTCTATCTTTATTAGCTAATAGCCAGTGATGTACTATTCAATATTATATATTATTCGAGACGATGTATTCGAGATTATATCTATTATTCTGGACGATGTATTCGAGATTATATCTATTATTCGAGATTTGAATACTAAATTGTTTTATATTTCTTTTGGATTAGTTAAACAAAAGCTATGGCAGACAATACCGACAGAGAGGGAGAACAGACCATGTTCAATATGATACGCGGGGCAGATGATAATCAGAATGAAGAAGATTATGACGGCTCCGAATTTCTAAACAACACCGGAGAGGGTGATATGATATTCGATCGCGACAAAGTCATGAACTATGATTATGACGATGACGAAGAACATGTTGATCCTGAAACAACAAACACCGACGAGGTATATATATTTATATAAGCAGGCATCTGGTGATCATCACATGTTTTAAATGACTTGAAGATATATTAACGAATCGATCTTTGTTCTTTCAGCCATCCGGATCGAGCAAATCTTCAGGAAAAAGGACGAAACGAGGCCCGAATAAAAAGTTGAAGCCGGGCGTAAAGTACAATATCGAGTTATGCGGCCCTACTGGCAAACCATTAGCGCCTAAGAAGATTGCGGACAAGTTCGTTCGTCAGTGCGGAGTTCTTGTGAAGGACCAACTCCCGATCAAACTTCAAGAATGGAGAGCGCCAGCAAAGCCACGTCCAGATGTTACTTTTGTCGACAAGAATCAAAAAGATCTGCTTTGGGATACTCTCATGGAACATTTCACCCTACCAGATCATTTCACAGAAGCAGATGTGCAGAAAGTCAAAGAGGCTGCTCTTAGGATGATGGCGACTGCATTCAAGAACTACAAGAATGGTGAATGGAACAAGTACGTCAACGGAGGAAGGAAGACTCCAGTATTCAAGGGAACACTAGAGAACCAACGTGATCATTGGGACGATTTCATGAAATTCAAGGATTCGGAATTAGCTAAGGAACGGTCGAGAATAAACAAGAAGAATACCAAGAAAAAGGATAAGTTCCATAAGCTGGGGCCAGGTGGCTATGCGGTGGCAATGCCTAAGTGGGATAAGTCTGAGAAAGAGATGGACGATGCAGGTGTCACTCCGGCTACTAAGAGCAAGCCTCCTAGGGTCAGGACTTGGTTCTATGCGCATGGGGGAGAGTTGGACCGGGAGACAGGCAATGTTTCGACGAGGGCAAGTCTGAAGGGAGCCGACGATGCGATACTTGTTGCAATAGAAGAGGCACGAATGGGGGTGTTCCAGCCCAACAGAGAGAACGACGAGCTTACGTGTGCCCTGGGAAATCCTGAACACCCGGAAAGAACACGAGGCAAGGGCGCTATGCTGTGGTATGAGGGGTTTTCAGACTGGAACAACGACTACAGAACCCGTGCGAGAAAGAAGATTGCGAAGGAGAAGAAGAGGAAGATGGAGGAGGAGCAGAGGAAGCGGGACTATGAACGCCTTCAAGGCCTAGAAGCAAGTCAAGCGGAATTGGCAGTCAAATTCCAGCGGCGGCAGGAGCAAATCGACTCACTTACCCATCAAAGGGGGTCTCAGCAGCTGCAGCAGCTAGCGGATGATCCAACATTGGATAGCACCGGCCCATCCATGCTGAGAAGCAGCGTGGGTTCCGTCCCGGACGACGCAATGCTGGGTAGATACCCCGTGGATGACATCACGGAGAACACTATCTGCGAGCTACACGTCAAAATGAAGAACATATCCATGAAGGTGGCGGACGGCTGTGCTTTCACAAATCCCCCCGAGGCAACCTTCCATTGCAACCCGATTCCAGCGGGCTATGCTCGTGTCTTGGTTGATGAGGTGGTGGACCCACCATATTCGGGGCTACAGCTTGACATTGCTGGAGGTGACGGCGAGCGCTTTCTCGGAGAGGCCAAACATCGTATCATCCTATGGAAAAAAGGATTGCATCATCTTTCCAAGGCCACCGACACCGCGTCACCCGAGTCCTCGTCGAAGTCCGCCACCGAGTTAGCAGACTCCCGCTCCTCCAAGTCCGGCAAAGTGTCAGGACAATCCTCCTCCTCCAAGTCCGGCAAAGTGTTAGGACAATCCTCCTCCTCCAAGTCCGCCACAGCGTCAGACGTCCACTCCTCCTCCAAGTCCGGCACAACCTCAGGCCACTCCTCCTCGTCCAACTCAGTCCCGCCAGCCGTCTCCGCTGCCTCAGCAATCGCAGAAGAGACACCTCGCAGCTATGGTGCGTAGCGGTACGAGTCGAGGTAGTACAGGAAGTACAGGCGGAGGCAAGCGATATAAATATGGTCCAAGCCTCAAGCCTCTTCCGCAGAGGTCTTATGACAGGTCCGAGGAGGAAATCACAGCCATATCGAAGGCCGAGGTGGAAGCCCATTTTGCACCGAAACCGCCACCGCCGCCAAGGGAGAAAGTGCCTGAGGAAACGATTGACCACTTCATTCGTATGGCTCAACCACCAACTTCCAAGCCTGTTGACACAGACTATGAGCGCCACATCAGGAAGTTAAATCGAGCACGTCTACAAAGGGAGGCGAGCACGTCTACATCGGGATCGAGCAAACAAGAAGCAGCTGCCAAAAAATGCGGGAAAACCATTCCCCAGCTGGGAGAACAGGCGGCGCAATCGATCCCCTCGCTTGTTGTGCCAACAACAGGTGACAGTACGCGCCCCCAATATTATTGTTGACAAACAGTGCATGTTCCCGAGGTGGGCAATGTGGTAATAACGGAGGAGCATATAATGCAGGCTCAAGTTCTCAACATCACTGTTGGACAACTCCTCGAGATCGAGCCCATGCCTTTGCTTAGAGAGGATGAATTAAAACAGAAATATGTCCGGGGCCAACCTTTGGTCGCGCCAGACAAGGTCAAGAACCTCCCAACGAGAATGTATGAATTGCATCAATGGTACATGAACATTACCAAGATTTCAGAGCGAGTGTCACTCATGGTGAATGTCAAGCAGGACCATTACTACCATGAGAAAACTGGGTCCGTTGAGTATTCAAAACTGTTTCAGTTGTACAATCAAGACACACTCGACAAATCTATCGTCAGTTGCTATTGTCTGTAAGTGATTTTTTTCTATAATTTAAGTCTCAAGCTAGCTGTAGTGATCCTTTTGATCAATCATTACCTGTAATTATCCTCACTATATTCTTTTCTGTGGTATTATGCAGGATGAAGATATATGAAATGAGAAAATGTGGACGCTTTGGCATTGGGTTCATTGACCCAAACACCGTTAATGAATACACATGGAAGATAAATGAACGTCTTGCAAAGGAAGTAGAGGACAACATGCTAGAGTTCTTGAAGCGCCTCAAATACAATGAAGATATACTACTTCCTTACCACTTTGGGTGAGTCACACTGTCTTGTACTACAAATTCTCTGTTTTTGCCTACTAGCTAGCTACTAGTTTTTGCTTACATATGCCCGCTTAATTAAGACATGTAAACGTGTGTGCATGTAGATTTCACTGGGTCTTGTGTATCATTAAAGTTGACGCCGGAACAGTTGAAGTACTGGACTCACTAATCTCAAAAAACGCTGACTTTAACATCTTGTATGGGATAGTCAACAGGTAATTTCAATCATTATTAACTATATATCTCGGCCTATTTAGTTCGTCATTTCATGATATGAACTATTTAATAACCCCTTTATTCATTTTCTTTGTCGGCGGGCAGGGCTTGGGCAAGATTCATCAGCGTCACGGAAGGTGAATGGAAACAAAAGCTTCAATGGTTTCGACCCAAGGTAAGTAATTAAGTAGTACTAGCTAGCTAGCTAGCTGCCATCTCTTTAATTATCATGCTTGATTAATTTTTATCTGATCAAATTCCATTCTCGTAAAGGCCCTGAAGCAGGCGCAGGGGACTGATCTGTGTGCATTCTGCGTTTGCGAGAACATTCGCATGATGGCGTCCGAAAGGAGCAGATCTCAAAGACAGCAATGGGTACGCTTGTCAGAACACTATTCACAATTTTTACACCATTATCGATATCTAGCTAGTCACACAACTAATACACATGCATATTGATCTCCTTCTTAACAGTTCAAAGAGGTGTGGGAAAAGCTCATAGAAAGGGAGCGCGTAGAAGCACTTCAAGAGGAAATAGCGGGATTTTTGCTCGACCAGGTCATAAATCCGAATGGAGAATTCTATTACCCGCCACCGCCCCCATGAAAACCACTTTCAATTGTCATCGTGCTCCGAAGGCACCAATTAGGCTAATGCCACTGACTCCGAAGGCAACATTCATATGTAGGAGAAATTGTATATAGCTATACATGTGTGTATGTGTGAATTAATTAATATGGTGGTTTAATTTGTGAGACATTGATGTGATATATATATGCATGATTGGTTCTACTAGAAATTCTATATATATATATATATATATATATATATATATATATATATATATATATATATATATATATATATATATATATATATATATATATATATATATATGCATAACTTGTACAATGTATAGTATCGTAAAATACCAGCAAACGAAAAAGAATTAAAATGGAAACACAAAATTAAATGAAAAAGAAATCATAAAACTAAAACCCCCCAAACCTTATAGTACCAAGGGCTCCAGGTCCCCGGAGCTGGCTCGTGCCACGTGGTTGCCCTTTAGCACCGGTTCGTGCTGAACCGGTACTAAAGGGGGGAGGGCTTTAGTGACCACAAATTAGTGCCGGTTATGTAACCGGCACTATGGAGCCTTACGAACCGGTGCTAATGTCCGGTTCTGCACTAGTGTCTAATTTCAGTCATTGGAGTATCAATTAACCACGGCTCCAAACCGCCAAATAGAATTTAAGCTATCCATCATAGATACTGAACCCAGATAAACCAATTCCTTCCCGTCCTCGTCATCGTATATCTTTCGAGGTTCGGTGGCCTCCTCAGGCATCTCGGCGTAGCCACGGACGATGACCTGGGCCTTGACGAACTAGTGCAGCGCGCGCTTCCGGGCACGGAGCTCCGTGAAGAACGAGATGGCATGGAGGCGCATGCTATGGATCTCCTCAGACATCTCTTAGCCGTCCATGGGCGGGTCCGGGATCTTCCAGTCGGTGTTCCAGGAGAGTATGAAGTCGATGTACTCGGGCGAGTATCTTGTCCTCGTCGTCTTCATCCTCTTGTCTTCTTCCTGGCACGTCACATCCGCGCCCAGTTCCTTCAATCTACGTTTCTTGACTTGGCTCGTCTCGGCCGGGGCCTCGTTCGTGCTGAGACCTGCCATCTCAACCTCAATGATCTGCTCTGCCTCGACTTTCCTTTCACTAACAGAGAGGCCGGCCTAGGGGTTTGACGGTGCCTGGACTGATTGATGTGGGTTAATATAGATTCCGCCCGGCCAGCAGCTAGGCGGCCATCTTCCTCTCAGACTCGTAGTCGGACAGTAAACCGTTTGGGAGCAGACTAAATCACCTCATGTCCTTGTAGACCCCACCTATACCCTCTTTAAACAAGCAAATCCAACTTTGCAATTGGGATTAGTGCAAGGCACGTCTCAGTTAATCAACGAAAACTTATACTAATACCTTAATAAGCACCTAATATAGCTCAAGGCCTCTTTCCTCATCGTGGCTTCGATCCTGGAACGCCCTTCTCCCGGATAGCACTATTTTCTTAAAGGAGGATGTAGCCCCGGCGGCCCGGCTTCTGCATCTGGACGATGCATGCAGCCATATTATCAATTATTCACAAAACCATACAAGGTGATACATCAATAAGCCTGAAGCCACCATCTTGGCAACATCGTTGCTACTCCTATCCCCTTGATGAAGGCGTGCCGAATGTCCGGGCCTAATACCAAACAGACATCGCACAACAGCCTAACATCTAAAGCCGGTGTCCAATCCAAGCCACTACCTGGATTGGGTCCCACACCGGTTTGGCACACTCCCAGTGAGCACCGCACGCTGCAAGGGCCGTCACCTCCATCTTCCCTCGGTCCATCCTCAGAGCATAAATGATGCACCAACCTTGCCAAGCCTCTCTGCCATCAACGCCACCATGACGCCAGACAGCTTCCTCCTCCTGCGCGAGTCCATCTCCGTGCATCAAACACCGAGTCTCCCAGCACCACTCCACCGAGAACCGCCACCATCAATGTGGAAGATGAACCACCGCTCCATCAAAGACGTCGTCCTCCGGTCCCTCGAGCCCGTGTGCACCTCCAAGAATGATGCCCCCAAGGGGGAAACGACACCAGAGAGCCGCCGTTAGCTGATCTACCTATCTAGGGTTTCCCCCTAGGTAGCAGAGAGTGGCCTTGAACTTTTCCACGACGATGCCTTGAGGAAGGGAAGGACGCAGGCAACGTCGCGATCGCCGGCCATGGCAATAGCCAATAGCAGGTTTTCACCCAGATCCGATCGAAGACCTCCATCTCTCATGCATGGCCGCCGCCATCCCTGCCGGGATCTCAACAAAGACTCCAAGGAGTGGATCGGCGCCGCAGCGTCGTTGTCATGGTGGCCGCCGCCGTCGGCCAATGGTTTCCCCCGATCCCAAGAGCTCCACCATCCAATTACCGCCCACCACCCGGATCCGGCGAGCAAGGCCACACCGAAGCCCAGATCGAGCGAGATAAGCTGAAGGAGATGAAGCTGGCACAGGTCGATCCAAATCTAGCGGCCGGCCGATGGAAATCACGGCTGCCCACGCAAGCGGAGGAAGACTGGCCACACCCCTGCAGCCAACCTCCATCAGGGAAGGCGCCGCCCACGATGACCGGGGCCGCCACCCCGACACACCAAGCTCTCCGCGCGAGGCAGCAGCAGCCAGCCCCGCCGCCACCTTCCTCGACGCTGCGCGGGCTTGCCAGCAGCTATCTCTAGTGGCGGCGAGATCTGGAGGGAGGGGAAAGGTGGCCGACGGTGCTCTAGGGTTGGAGCCGCCAGAGTCGCCCTAGAGGAGCGACCAAATAGCACTCTTAAGCGCCAAATAGCATTTTCCATAAAATGGTTGCCCAAAAATTGCATAACAATGTGGGCCTACTGTTTGGTCCAATTAAGCCCATGGTCACTAGTAGAAAATGGAGCTTTAAAACCGGTTCGTAAGGGCCTTTAGTGCCGGTTCTGCAACCGGCACTAAAGGCCCACCACGTGGCGTGAGCTCGCGCCGTGGTATGGGGGACCTTTAGTACCGGTTGGTGTTACCAACCGGTACTAAAGGTATTTTTTTGAAAATTTTGTAAAAAATATTTGATTTTTTTTCGAATTTCAATTTTTTTGAATTATTTGATGATTTAGTCTCTAATCACCGCTCTTAACTGCTCAAGTGTGGATCACTCATTCCAAATCGTCTAACTTCCTGGCCGGTCACCCATCCTCTCACTCCCCAGCCTGAGCACGCTTAACTTCGGAGTTCTATCCCCCCTACTTTCCAAGTCTGCACTTGTTGTTTTCCTGACAAATGTAAGCTGTCAATCCTATTAACCCTCAGCAGTTTAGCTTGAGCATTAGGTCACACGTTTCACCGTTTGAGTTTGAAATTATTATTCTAAAAAACAGTTAGTAACACTAATATTTCTTGAATAAGTTTGACCACAGTTTGACCATAGTTTGACCACAATTTGACCATAGTTTGACCAGATTTGACCAAAATTCAAAAAATTGAAATAATTATTTAGTAACACTAATATTCGTGAATAATTATGTTGCAACATTAATACTTCTTGAATAAGTAGTTTGACAATAGTTTGACCAGATTTAACCAAAATTTAAAAAAACTGAAATTTGAGCATATCTTTTTTTTTTCCTTCTGGAATTTGAGGATTCTAAAAAATTGCAAACAGGCTGAATTTTTTGATATATTATACTTTTTTCCGACATCGTATGCAAAAGTTATATCCGTTTTACATTTTCCCTACACTTTTTGCAAAACATGTCCAAATTTAAGTTTTTAAATTTCCTAACTAGTAGATGTAGTAATATAACTACATCTCGAAGAATTTTATTTTTTTATTTTTTTATCATTTTCTTTTCTATTTTTCAAAACTGAAATGGCGATACACAGGGGGGGGGGGTAGAGTTTGAAAATTGCCCTATAGTTCCGGTTTGTGTCTCCAACCATGACTATAGGTCAAACCCCTTTAGTATCGGTTCATGGCATGAACCGGTACTAAAGGTTAGCCCTTTAGTACCGGTTTGTGCCACGAACCGGTACTAAAGGTGATCATGGGGCCCCGGCCTGACGCCAGCCTGCCACCACCCCTTTAGTACCGGTTCGTGGCACGAACCGGTACTAAAGGTTCAAAACAAGCCGGCATTAATGTATAGCCGTTCGAACCGGCACTAATGGTACCATTAGTACCGGGCCAAAATCGAACCGGGACTAATGTGTCTCACATTAGGTCCTTTTTCTACTAGTGGGTGTACTCTAACTCAGTAACTGGCCTTTTGCGTTACCTTTTTTTGGAAGGAAAAGACCAATAATAGCTTAGGATTCTATGATCACAGTATATGTAATTAGGACAGGGTGTTAGCTACAAACGTGCTAACCACACTTGATTCAACTCGATGGTGCTATTGTGTTACCAATTCAATAAAAATAATTGTCAAATCAACCTTGCATTTTTATGTTGTGTTGACAATTTCGTCCCAAGAAACTTATAAACGTTGAATCTTGTTATATGTGTTTGCATATGCGATGCATGTAAACCGTGATTGTGTGATGTATGTAAACCTATAATGTGTGATATGTACCGAGGTGGTTTTTGTAAATGTGTTGAGGTGGTTTTAGTAATGTGCAAGGTGATTTCTATAAACGTGCAGAGATAAAATTTTTAGAAAAAATTATGGAACAAATATCAGTCATAAGCTAAGTACATATGCCCCTCATTGTCATGTAAATGGTGTGCTTGTCAGTACAGTGTCGCCATTGGCGAGTGATATGCCGCACTGGGGGAGGCCTCTTGGACCCATCGTTGGTAACTACTTCTGCAAGGGAGTGACCTAAAGGTTTTAAATGTCGCTGAAAATAATAAATTTATTTTTATTGTTATATATAATGGCTGCAATAAATTTAATTTTATTGTTATATATAATGGCTGCAATAAAGCTTCTAGAAGGTCTGGAGGATTCCGGAAGTTCACAAGTGGGTTCACCACGACCCAAGGGCTAGCATGGGCTGTGGGGAGGTGCCCTAGCCTTATTGGGCTAGGCGCACCAAGTGCTCAAAAGCCTATGTGGCTAGGGAAAGGAGGAAAGGAAGGAGTCCTAATAGGAATAGGATTGGACTTGGATTCCAAGTCCTCCTACCCCTTGGCTGCACCTTGGACTTTGGAGGGGCTGTTGCCACGCCCCTCCACCTATATATAGAAGGGAGGGGGCACCCCAAGAGGACACACAAAGCCCTTGGTACCCCTTTCTCTCCCGTTGCTCCGTAGTTTCACCGCCTCGTCCCAGCGACGCTTAGCGAAGCGCTGTCGGTGCTACACCACCACCATCACCACCACGCCGTCTTGTTGGTTGTCATCCCATCTACTTCTCCACTCCCGTTTGCTGGATCAAGAAGGAAGAGACGTCATCGAGCTGAACGTGTGCAGAACTCGGAGGTGCCGTACGTTCGTTGCTTGATCGGTCGGAACGAGAAGAAGTTTGACTACATCAACCGCGTTGTTGAACGCTTCCGCTTTCGGTCTACGAGGATACATGGGCACACTCTCCCCCTCTCGTTGCTATGCATCTCCTAGAAAGATCTTGCGTGAGCGTAGGTAATTTTTGAAATTGCATGCTATGTTTCCCAACAACCCAAGACCCCAAATTTATTCAGACTGGGATGAACATCTAGGCGCCTAGCTCTGCAGATATATTTATCTATTTCCTTGAAATTATTTGTTTCACATAATTTAAGATGGGAAACAGTAAAATCAACATAATGCATCAATTTGGCCATTTTATTTCAGATACAGTCCATGCTTTTTTTGAAAAGGAGAATTACTCCCATCTCTGCATCATGCATCAAGCGATGCGTACAATCATTTTCATTATATTATTCAAAAGAACACGAGAAAACAAGTACATGGGTCAACCCAAAGTCACCTTCATGGCAACCACAGTCGCTGGATTGACCTCACATCAACACACAACATCTAATCGATGGCCTCGCCATGCCACCCGCCAGCAAGGTGAGAGCACCAACCGTTCTAGCAGACCCTCAGCAGGCACCACATGCACACACTCTGGAATCAGCCGTCGGCATCTTCAACCATCCCACCTTCAACCGTGATCAATGCATTCACCTTGCCAGGCCATACTGTCGTCGACGCCACCACAATGCCAAACAACACCACCACCTGTGCGCGTCCATCAACACGTGTCCATCACCAAGGCTCCAATATGCCATGTTGCTGAGACCCATCGTCGTCGATGCGATTATTCAACACTGCTCCTCCTCTTGTCCCCTCTAGCCAACTTCTACCTGAGACAATGCCCCGAAGAGGGAGAGCGGCCCTGAAGACCTTGTCATCGTCCATTCCGGAAGTCTCATTTCTAGGGTTTTCCCTAGAGCAACCGGACTGAGGTGACAATGATTCCAATTGACGATGCCTTCGATAAGGAGACGACACCCAATATGCAGCCATCTTTCACCATGACCGAGGTTGGCGTGTACGATTTTCACCTACAGTCGCGACATCCCGACCCTGCAACTCACTGGATTCACTAGCCGCCCCTCATTGGCCCTTCCCACGCACCTCCGATTAGACGGGCGCTAGATCCACGGCCGCCCACAAGCCATCACCAAGCAGTGTTGCACAGCAAAACCCACATCTTGCCGGACATGGAGGTGAAGGCCACCGCCGCACCATGCAGGGACACTGCCTGACCGCCGCTACACCCGAGATTGGATCTGGCATCGTCATCGTAGCAACCAATCAAACTGGAGCGAGCACCACCACCACATAGCGGACAATCTCATGGCGCCAGGATGTCGTCACTGACCACTCCCGCACACCACCTTGTTGCCGCGCTCGTCACCTAGTGTCGCACCCCAGCCTGTCAGATCTCGCCTGTGCCAGATCTCCCGCAGAGAGGACGAAGAAGACCCCTCCTCCGTTGGTATAGACCGGGCATCGCCTGGCCACACCCTCTGGCGACGGTGAGGGCGTGAGGAGAGGGAGGAGGGGACCCCAGCGACGGCACTAGGTTTTGCCTCTCGGTGACCTGCGAAAGCGACACGGGATTTTTGTTGAGCTGGTCTCAAGTACCAGTGAGCAGGACGCCAGGGAGACACACAGGAGTACCTTATTCGGGAAGGTGCTGATATATATCTTCCTCGTCCACACTTGGCCTTCACACCCCAACAGACAATGCCGCATCCTGTCTTCGTATGTTTGGTTCTAATAATTACTTGTAGAAATGGAAGGTATTGGGAACTTTTCTGACAACGTCAAGAGAACCTCTAGTTGTGGCGGTCATGTTTTAGGTTCTATCATGAACGGCTGCTCGGTCACTGGATACATGCATCCTTCTTTCTTGGCACCTCACACAGCTTCATGAGTGCCCTTATTTTCTGTCGGCAGTAATCACTGGACTTCTGCTTTGTTGTCATAGCCACCAGCAGAGGCATCAAGGCATTGTTGGCGCAGTCCTGACCCCATGACTAGTTGTCAGCAAAGTGCAAGAACCCGATGACGCCCAAAGCAGCGCACACTGATAAGGCGGATTAGTTTTTCTAGCCAGATCGATCCTTCTCCAGCTATCTAGACGGCTTACGTACCAAGCAAAGGTTATAGATTAGTAGCTCTCTCCCGTGTTGTGACAAGCACCATGTGCAATGGGCTTTTTGGTAAAGGGAGTTTTTCTCTGACTCATAATGTCGTCGCATAAAGGAGATATAAGCGTAGTACTCAAAAGGATTTGATTGACAATGGGATTTCTGATAAAGGAAGCTTTTATTGGCCTATAATGTCACATCAAACAGATACATTATAAGCATGTAGGTTGGCAGCTGGCACATGCGCGTCCCGGCCATGACCAGCTTAGTTGGAAGTGTGGCTCAACAGCTTGTACGTGAGCATGCGAGCCATCGCCAACTATATACGTCATAGGAGAGAGGAGCACGTGGTGCTGGATGGGCTTTGATTTCCACATCAAACTCATAAATTTAATCTGCTTGCCAGTCCTAATTCATCTGGAAATATTCAGTTCAAATTACATCACTAGTGTTCTGTCTTTGCACTTTCCGGCTCTGTGACTATATATCTTGGTGAACCAATTTTTGAATTGAAGAAAACACACTCAAATATTCTTAGTAGAGCATGCATGAAACACCGAGACAATACCATTTGAATTTTGCACCTTAAACTTGCACCCACGTCACAATATACGACCTAAACTGTGGTGGCCTGGTAGGGTAAGAAAGGTCAGAATCGAACTGCTTTGTCTGGCATCCAACGAATTAAGCTATGAAGAGATCACCCAGCTTAGCCAGCTATACCATTGAAGACTTCTTCACGCTTTTTTCACACTTTAGAGACGCTCACATACACTCAACCCTATGAAGGCATGCACACAACCCTTAAGAGCACCTATCAGATATTGAACTGGCACATTATCTTAGTATTAACATAGTCGCCCCAGACGCTTTCGTAGTCAAGGGAAACGTCTCCTCCCAATAAACGCACATCTCCGAAGGCCAAAACTAAATACAGAAAAATGCGACCAGCAATACTGACTAGGACTCGAGCACTGAAGAATTGTTTCCATCACAAGGAATCTAATCATCTGAACGATAGTTAGTTGGCATGATCCCAGGCCTTATTAAAAGAAGGTATTGCACAAAAATCTGCACAGGATTTCCATTGTCACGACATGTTGACAATGGCTTCTCACAGCTGGAATTGTGGCCCTGAATGTTTCGTTCTTTCAAAGAAATGATTTCTCGATGCCGCTCATTCTCAAGATCTACTCAAAATAAGTTTCATCACTACATACTTTTTTCTCCTCTAACTGTGCGAACATGAAAAATGCTTGTTTGGCTATGGCAATCTATTTAGATGCATGTTGCACGATCCTCTCTTCACACACATGTTGTATCCAACTGATGGCGGTCACCATGGTTATTATATATAGGTGAGCAGAACCATGCACATATCACTATATGAGGATGTATCTCCCCCATCGTACAACAATAAATTCGAGCAAGTAGCTGGCTTAGACATTACAAGCACATACTTTTCATTAAGCCACACAAGGTGGCATGATTGTCTAGCAGATTTAAGTCTCAATAGCTCCCACATATGTGGTCCTCCTTGTGCGCCACTAGCCGGCTCATATATACGAATGCCACATATTGTCTTCATATGTTTTTTTGACAAAGGGTGTTTTTTATTAACAAATAATGTAGCATGAAGTGATACAATCATAACGAGTACACAACTGACCTCTGCATAATTAGGATGCACACAGCCAACACACACATAAAATCACGCCAGCAAATAGCAAAGTCAAATAAGACCGAAGCTATGGCTAGGTGTATAAAAAAAGAAGAAAATAAGTCCTGAAGCGATCAAAACAGTGATCGATGATATACCACAGTGACCATCTGTACCATTCATCTTTTGACAACACATAGGCTACGAGAAAGGTTCTCCAAAGACGACGCCCCCATGAAGGGAACGACATGCAAATGACACCGTCGCCGGATTCAACCATCGAATGTCAAATCGTGGGTTTTCACCCTGAAGATCATGGTCGAGTAAACTCCAAGCAATGCCTTCATCAAGATAATGCCGCAAAATACGCCGCCATTGCCAAGTATAACCAATAAGGGCCAGACTTAGGGTTTTCACCCTAGAGCTCGAGACCGGGTACTTCAGAAGCACCACCCAACTGAAGTCATTATATGATGTCTCATCCACTTGCCACAAACCTAGCAGCCGCATACGTGCACGGTGTGACAGATGACCATGCCCCGGCGAGCATATAGTCAAGCCACGACCAAAGCTGCTCGTCGTCACACAATGAAGTCATCGAGGAGGGAGGAAGGTCGCCGGCACTACAAAAATCCCATGTTCGGGACAATCTGGAGTGCTGGCACCGTCCATTTGAGTATTTTCCGACAAAGTGCATACTGGAAATCTTGGCTTTACTCTCTTTGTTTGCAAAGTCACTGCAAGCTAGCCGAACCTGGCCTGACTATCCTTCTTTTGAAGTCTTAGTAGCCAGCACGAAGGGAACCTGGTCGACTGGAAGATACCACACACCATCACGTTGGAACGTACAAGTACATATAGTGGTTTGATTCTAGCAGGAATTGCCCACAACCATGCTTTCAACAGGTGCTGAGCTGAATCCTAGTGGTACTATAATCCATTAATTTGACCTATGGCGACAAGTAGAATAGCAGTTTGTAGAAGTGCATGCTCTAGCCAATGCAACCAAAAAATCGATCTGATGGAAAAGTCTAGGAAATACATTTATACATCAACACTCCTCCTAAACAGGGACCGAAAGTGGGCTGCAATTTAGTTGCACCAGCCGAGTCTTGAAATCAACAATTCTTGAATTTGATACCATGTAGAAGTGCAAGCTCTAGGCAATGCAACCAAAACACCAATCTGATGGAAGAGACTAGACAATACATTTATATGTCAACACAGTTAAATAAACTTACAGAGTTCTCATCTACTAGCCAATGAGAGGTCACCACCGCCGGCAGTAGTTCAATAGCAGAATTCAGATGGTTAGATTCCTTATGGTGGGAATCGGCCCATGAGAGGTCAAGTCCTAGAATTAGCATTGGTGCTCACATTTTCCGGAATTTTTCAGGCTTCGCGGCAATGTTTGTTCAGTTGGAGCATATATTCACGTCTATTACAAGACATCTATGGTGACTTCATCAATCACAAGATGTTATGTCAACTCAGTATCTTGGAGTGTGCGTGTCTCTGAACATCTGCAGTTATTTTGTGTTAAAAAAAGTTTATAATCATTTGATATGTTAGACCTATAAAAAAGAAAGATGCGGGTAGTAAAAGAATTAACGTAAAAAAGTAACCCAAATGATATAAAATGGTTGTCCTCACAAAAGAAAATGTAAAAAAAAGTGCATGCACACTGTTTGGTCCAATAACCACGGTTGCGAACCAATGCAGAAATGCACACTTTGCCTTGTTTATCGAAGTCGTGCTAACCCCGGATGATTCAACTTGATGGTGCTATCATGTTGCCAATTCGATTAAACATTGGTCAAAACAACTCACATTTCGATGTTGCGTTGAGGTTTTTCCTGTACACGTCCTGAGGTGGTTTAAGTAATGTGCTGAGGTGATTTCCGTAAATGTGTATGAGTTCAACTTTTTTAAACCGGGGGGTAGGGAAGAAATAAAATTTACACTAACACTAGTAGAAAAGGGGGCAAAGGTTCAGGCCGGGTCAGTCCATTAGTCCCGGTTCAGTCCAGAACCGGGATCCATGGGGGAATTGGACCCGGGTCGTGAGCCCCGGGGGCCGGCCGGGCCACGTGGGCCATTGGTCCCGGTTCGTCTGGACTTTTTGGTCCCGTCCCGGTTGGTGGGACGAACCGGGACCAATGGGCCTCGCTCCTGGCCCACCACCATTGGTCCCGGTTGGTGGCTTGAACCGGGACCAAAGGCTGCCCTTTAGTCCCGGTTCATGCCACCAACCGGGAACAATGAGGTGCCTATATATACCCCCTCGCGTAAGAGCAGAGCACACTGCTCTGTTTTTTCTGGCCGCAAAGGGGGAATGCCCGAGCCACACTACTTAAACTTTCTCCTCTCCAAGCTCGACCTCCAAGCTCCATTTTCCTCAATATTTGTCTAGGTTTAGCGGTCCGTCACGCCCCGTCCCCGTCTTCACTGCCGTCGATCACCCGCGCCGATCTCATCGCCGACACAACCGTGGTGAGCCTCTTGTTCTTATCTTCTTTCTGAAAGGAAAAATATTCTTACTTGTATGTTTAGATAGATACTTGTATTATTTTCTTACTTTTATTATTGCATCTTATATAGTGCGATGGTTTTGGTATCCGCCCCCGTCGGCCCTCGTCCTGTCTATGATTCGGATGTGGTATATATTATCTTTTCATAACTATTGGTTCATTTATTGTTTATGAAAATTATGCCGACCAACGTGACATAGATTTTATTTATCTAGGAGGTTGTTGAACCGGAAATTCCAACCGACCCTATTGTCGAGAGGTTAAATTTAGTTGAAGAAGAAAACAATTTCTTGAAGGAAAAAATAAGAAAAATTGAGGAGGAGAAGATGATATTGGAGTTGCATGTTGCGGATGTCGTCATTGATCACAAGATCAAGATGGATGCAATGTGCTTGAAGATTAGAAACATTAGAAAATATGCCATTCATACCCAGGCTTGGTATCATTATGCAGTTGGATCAGTTGTTACCTTGATTGCGGTTATGATCGCATTTGTTTTCGCATTGAAATGTTTACATAGTTTCAATGTATGGTTTAATTAATTAGATGTTCTGGAGAGCTATATGTTGTTAGATGAGAACTATGTATGTACTTTGGTTTTAATGTGATGATGAACTTCTATTAATTTGGTCACTTATTTATCTATTCATGATGTTCTGTAATGGTTTTTGACACACTTAATTATATATAATGCACGCAGATGAACCATCAACGGGTGTATGGTGACAGACACACCTCCGAGTACATTAAGGGCGTGCATGATTTTCTCGAAGTTGCTGAGACAAACAAGCAGAATGGTTTTATGTGTTGTCCATGTCCTATATGTGGGAATACGAAGTCTTATTCTGACCGGAAAATCCTTCACACCCACCTGCTTTACAAGGGTTTCATGCCACACTATAATGTTTGGACGAGGCACGGAGAAATAGGGGTTATGATGGAAGACGGCGAAGAAGAAGAGTACGATGACAACTATGTGCTGCCTGAATACGGTGATGCTACTGAACATCAAGAGGAACTAGACGATGTGCATGATGATGCTGCAACGGGCGAAGCTGCTGAAGATCAAGAGGAACCAGAGGATGTGCCCGATGATGATCATCTCCGCCGGGTCATTGTCGATGCAAGGACGCAATGCGAAAGTCAAAAGGAGAAGCTGAAGTTCGATCACATGTTAGAGGATCACAAAAAAGGGTTGTACCCCAATTGCGAAGATGGCAACACAAAGCTTGGTACCGTACTGGAATTGCTGCAGTGGAAGGCAGAGAATGTTGTGCCTGACAAAGGATTTGAGAAGCTACTGAAAATATTAAAGAAGAAGCTTCCAAAGGATAACGAATTGCCCGACAGTACATACGCAACAAAGAAGGTCGTATGCCCTCTAGGATTGGAGGTGCAGAAGATACATGCATGCCCTAATGACTGCATCCTCTACCGCAGTGCGTACAAGGATCTGAACGCATGCCCGGTATGCGGTGCATTACGGTATAAGATCAGATGAGATGACCCTGGTGATGTTGATGATGAGCCCCCCAGGAAGAGGGTTCCTGCGAAGGTGATGTGGTATGCTCCTATAATACCACGGTTGAAACGTCTGTTTAGAAACAGAGAGCATGCCAAGTTGATGCGATGGCACTGTGAGGACCGTAAGAAAGACGGGAAGTTGAGAGCACCCGCTGACGGGTCGCAGTGGAGAAAAATCGAGAGAAAGTACTGGGATGAGTTTGCAAGTGACCCAAGGAACGTATGGCTTGCTTTAAGCGCGGATGGCATTAATCCTTTCGGGGAGTAGAGCAGCAATCACAGCACCTGGCCCGTGACTCTATGTATGTATAACCTTCCTCCTTGGATGTGCATGAAGCGGAAGTTTATTATGATGCCAGTTCTCATCCAAGGCCCTAAGCAACCCGACAACGACATTGATGTGTTCCTAAGGCCATTAGTTGAAGAACTTTTACAGCTGTGGAATGGAAATGGTGTACGTACGTGGGATGAGCACAAACAGGAGGGATTTGACCTAAAGGCGTTGCTGTTCGTGACCATCAATGATTGGCCCGCTCTCAGTAACCTTTCAGGACAGAAAAACAAGGGATACCACGCATGCACGCACTGTTTACTTGACACCGATAATATATACCTGGGAAGCTGCAGGAAGAATGTGTACCTGGGCCATCGTCGATTTCTTCCGACCAACCATCAATATCGAAAGAAAGGCAAGCATTTCAAAGGCAAGGCAGATCACCGGAAGAAGCCCGCCATGCGTACCGGTGATCATGTACTTGCTATGGTCAATGATTTACACGTAATCCTTGAAAAGGGTCCCGGCGCACTAGCTATTCCGAATGATGCTGAGGGACACGGACCCATGTGGAAGAAGAAATCTATATTTTGGGACCTACCCTACTGGAAAGACCTAGACGTCCGCTCTTCAATCGACGTGATGCACGTGATGAAGAACCTTTGCGTGAACCTGCTAGGCTTCTTCGACGTGAAATGGCAAGACAAAAGATACACCTGAGGCACGGGAGGACCTGCAACGTTTGCATGAAAAAGACGGCATGCCTCCGAAGCAGTATGATGGTCCTGCCAGCTACGCTCCTACGAAAGAAGAGAAAGAAATCTTCTTTGAATGCCTGCTCAGTATGAAGGTCCCGACTGGCTTCTCGTCGAATATAAAGGAAATAATAAATATGCCAGAGAAAAAGTTCCAGAACCTAAAGTCTCATGACTGCCACGTGATTATGACGCAACTGCTTCTGGTTGCATTGAGGGGGCTTCTACCAGAAAATGTCTAATTAGCCATTGTGAAGCTATGTGCATTCCTCAATGCAATCTCTCAGAAAGTGATCGATCCAGAAATCGTACCAAGGCTAAGGATTGATGTGGCGCAATGTCTTGTCAGTTTCGAGTTGGTGTTCCCACCATCCTTCTTCAATATCATGACACACGTCCTAGTTCATCTAGTCGACGAGATTGTCATTCTGGGGCCCGTATTTCTACACAATATGTTCCCCTTTAAGAGGTTCATGGGAGTCCTAAAGAAATATGTCTGTAACCGCGCTAGGCCAGAAGGAAGCATCTCCATGGGCCATCAAACAGAGGATGTCATCGGGTTTTGTGTTGACTTCATTCCTGGCCGTAAGAAGATAGGTCTCCCTCAATCGCGGTATGAGGGGAGACTGACTGGAAAAAGGCACGCTTGGAAGGGACTCAATAATATGCAGGGATGGATATTCTTGATCTCAAGCACACTACACAGTTCTACAGAACTCTCCTTGGTGACCCCGTATGTCGATGAACACAAGAACAGTCTGCGCTCCAAACACCCGGAGTAGTGCGACGACGGGATTACATGTGAACACATCAGGACTTTCAGCAGTTGGTTGGAAACACGTCTCAGAGGTGACAACACTGTTTGTGATGAGCTGTACTTGTTGTCCAGGGGACCATCTTTGACTGTATTGATTTACAAAGGATATGAGATAAATGGGAATACATTTTACACAATTGACCAAGATCAAAAGAGCACCAACCAAAACAGCGGTGTCTGCTTTGATGCAACAACCGAGAGGGAAAAGGACACATATTATGGTTACATAGTGGACATACACTACAGGAATCAGCTACTTTGCCATCAGCCACGGCGGACGGCAAAGGCATGGATGGCGGACGGCAAAGGTCTTTGCCGTCCGCAGCGGACGGCAAAAGTGGACGGCAAAGTAAGGGACGGCAAAGAGCTACATTGCCGTCCGCTACGGGCGGCTGACGGCAAAGGGTCCTTTACCATCAGCTGCCGACGGCAAAGAATGCTGACGGCAATAATTGCGCTGTTACTCCATTAGGTGTTTAACGGCAAGCCTTTGCCGTCGGCCGCTGACGGCAAACATCGGAAGGCCTTTGCCGTCCGCCGCTATAGGCAAAGTTTTTTTCTCTTTGCCGTCAGCCATTGTTGGCAAACTGACCAAATAGGTCAGCCTCCCAGGAAGCACAGTTGCCTGCCACGTGGCCTCTTTGCCGTCCGCTGCTAATGGCAAAGAGCCCTTTGCCGTCGGTGGCAGACGGCAAAGAGCCTGCATAATGGCTTTTTTCCCTGTTTTTTTAAATCCAACAATTTTCACAGCAAATATATATGACACATATAGATATATTTCACAGGGCTATTTAACAGCACATAAGTTTCATCGTACATACATATATAGTTCCATCCACTCATACATAGCAAGTTGCACATACACATAAGTTGCAACCATTAGGAAGTTGCACATACATATTACAATGCAAAGTTTCATCAAGATAGCAAGTTCCATCGTAGCAAGCTAGAAGAATACTAGAAGAGAATGAAATAAAAAACGAGCACTCCATCATAGCAAGCTAGCTTCCGAGAAGTGAATGAAATCTGCAAAATGGCAAATAAGAAAGTTAGGAAAAGGTGACTAGAAGAAGAAGACTAGAAGAAGAAGCACGTCATCGTTTGTGAGGTAACTTAGGTGAAATGGATCGTTTATGAGCTAACTTAGGTAAAATGCATCATTTTAGAGCTAATGTAGGTAAAATGGATCGTTTTTGAGCTAACTAAGCTAATTATGATGTTTTTTACAAAAGTAAGGTAAGTACATGTCATTATTGAGCAAACCTAGTTAACTAAGCATATTATAACTAACTTAGGTCATTTTGGAGGAAACAAAGCTAAGTATAGATCGTTTTAGAGCTAACTTAGGTAAAATGGCTGGTTTTGGAGCTCAGTAAGCTTATTAAGTCATTTTGCAGGAAAAGAAGCTAACTCTAGGTCATTAAGGTAAGCATATTGGATGAAATAAAGCTAAGTCTAGGTCTTTATGCATTTGTTAAGCAAAAAAGTAGAGAAACTTACCTTGATCATGGAGGTGTGGGAGCGGGCTGGCTCATGCCAGTAGCTGGAGAAGGATCGTGTGATGCTTGTGTGGAGTAACACTGCACCAAAGATCATTTCCAATGTTTCATTAGCATGATGACACTCAAATGTTAAGACTAGCAAGTAACATCCATTCAAATTAAACTCACCGTGGTCTCAGGAGCAATCTCTGGATCAATGGCTATGGAGCCACGGGACCTCCCGCCACTAGATATCATCACCTGCTCTGGATTGTAGGGGATCTGGCTCGGGTTAAACTCCTCCCCTTTCCTCGCCTTCCCCTTGACTTGCTTGTAAGAGGCAGTGTGGGCCATGGCATACAGGTCGTACCCCTCTGGCACCTTATCTGTCTTATTGTAGCATGCCTGAAAGAGAGAAACAAAGTAAATTAGTAATTAAAGGGCTCAAGCTAGCATGATGAATGAATTGCCTTAATCATGAAGCAAACCACATTACCCAATTCCGCCCGAACTGATATAAGCTGGAGCTACCTTGATGGTGTGGCACACCTTTAATTTGGGCACGTTTGTCCTTGGCCTCAGTCGGCTCCCCTTCCATCTTTCAACACCTGCCATGACAAAGATTCCTCCATCTCCTCGTCCGAACTGTAATTAATGGCCTTTGCAGATTCCTCCATCTCCTCATCCGAATTCCGAGCATCATCATAGTCTTGCACCATGTTTTCCATCCCGGTACCATGCTCGTCGGTGCGACGATGATCCACCTCAGCTCGGTCACGTTGGGCAGACTCACCATGAAATGTCCACACCGTATAATCGGGCGTAAAACCATTCTTCTGTAGGTGTTTACCCATTTCATCCTCTGTCCTCTTTTCCCAATTGCCGCATCGGAAACAGGGGCACCAAGTTTTCCTCTGGCCATTTGCAAATGCGGCTTGCACAAACCCCTTGGTTTTTGTGAACCATTCAGCGCTCCATTTGTTCTGACCAGTGTGACCGGTATACATCCACGCACGATCACTCACCTTGACTTTCAGAGCTACTGGACACACAACAATTATATATATAATTCACCATGTATATATTCATCAGTTGATCTACTTTGTCATTTTTATTACGTCCATGCAACCTACACTCTAATAGGTAATGATAGGTCCTAATCCCACCCGAGTATGTGTAGTTTGGGTTCATTTTCCCAAGCTATGCTCCGGATCCGACGCAAAATTTCGGCAGCACCTCCCCGCCGTTCTCCTGATACACGTCTCTGCAATAAACAGAGAGGATGTGTACCCGGAGAACAACAGGGGAGGCGCTGACGAAATTTATGCGTCGGATCCGGAGCAAAGCATATGTAAAACGAACCCAATCTACACATACTCGGGCTGTCCATGGATAGCGTTGGACAATTCGAAATAATCAAGGTTATAAATATGCAAATGCATGCATATTTATAACTATGACGCTTTCGAACGGGAGACACATATTGGTTACGCATACTGATGATTCAAGACACATATATAGCTAGCTATCAAGTTTCATCGGCACGAACACCGGAACAGAGCAAATAATTAATGGGGGAGGAGGACATGTCATTTGTGCTCACCCACGAACGAAGGGGCAGAGCTCGTCAAACGCACGGCGAGGTCGTCGAACACCAAACCTCGCAGCGGTGAAACAACTGCACATTTAAATCAACCCGATCAACACAATTATATATGATGTTTTTCATAACAAAATCGGAAAATATATGACCTAACTAATAATTCACAAATATAAGACCCTGTCGGCCTCGGGGTGTCGGGTGTCGGGGTGTCTGGGTGTCTTGTCAGGGTCGGGGTGTGGTGCTGGGGTCGGGGTCAGGGGTCAAGGGGTCGGGGTGTCGAGGTCGGGGTGTCGGGGGTCGGGGTGTTTCCTTCTATCCTTCTTCTTCTTTCTTTCTCTTCTTCTTTTTCTTTCCTTTCTTCTTCTTCTTCTTCCATCTTTTTTCTACTTTTTTACTTCTTTTCGTTTCTTCTTTTCTTCTTCTTCTACTTCTTCTACATCTTTTCTTCTTCTTCTTCTTTCATCTTTCTACTACTTCTACTTCTTCTACTTCTTCTAATTCTTTTCCAACACTAACACTAAAACAATCTAGCACTAACAATTAAACAGCAAAAACAATGAAAAAACAGAAGAAAAAAAGTAGTTCCCTCACCGGAGCAATGGGACGGTCGGCGGGGGCGGCGCCGGGCGGCGGGTGGGGTGGGGGGGCAGAGGGGTGGTGGGGGGCGGGGGGTGGTGGGGCGGAGGGGTGTTGGGTGGCGGGGGCGGCGCCGGGCGGCGGGGGGCGGGGGCGGCGCCAGGCGGCAGGGGCGGCGCCGGGCGGGGGCGGGGCGACGGGGCGTCGCTGGGCGGCGGGTGGCGGGCCGATGGGGCGTCGGCGGGTGGGGCGGGGGGCGGAGGGGTGGTGGGGGGTTGCGCCGGGCGGCAGGGGCGGCGCCGGGCGGCGTGGGGCGGGGGCGGGGGCGGCGCCGGGCGGCAGGGGCGGGGGCGTCGATGGATCTAGGGCGGGCCGTCGGGGAGGAGAGAGGAAGAGAAGGAGAGTAACGGGCGGGGGGGGGGGGGGGGGTGTGGCGTCCGTTAGTTACTCGGCTCTTTGCCGTCCGCCACTCTTTGCCGTCCGCCGTTATCTCTCTTTGTCGTCTGCTAGGAGACGGCAAAGAGGTGGGGGTGTTAAGTTTTTTTAAATGGGCGGGTGGGTGGGGCCACCTCCCTCTTTGCCGTCAGCTGGCGGATGGCAACGAAATGGCTCATGGCAAAGAGCTTCTTTGCCGTCCGCCGTTTCTTTGCCGTCGGCTTTTCGGTAGCTGATGGCAAAGAGCTTCTTTGCCGTCCGCTAGCCGACGGCAAAGATCCGACAGATGGCAAAGTAGCTGATTCCAGTAGTGATATGGGAATTTGACTACGGACATGATTTTAAGGTCCCTTTGTTTAAGTGCAAATGGGTCAATCTGTCAGGAGGCGGGGTACAGGTAGATCCATAGTATGGAATGACAATAGTGGATCTGAAAAATCTTGGGTACAATCACGAACCGTTTGTCCTAGCCAATGATGTGGCACAGGTTATGTATGTGAAGGACATGTCTACCAGACCGAGAAAAAGAAAAGATAAGGAAGCGAATACATCATATGATGAGCCAAAGCGCCACATAGTTCTTTCAGGAAAAAGGGACATCGTGGGAGTGGAGGGCAAGACAGACATGTCTGAAGATTATGAAAAGTTCCATGAAATTCCTCCCTTCAAAGTCAAGGCTGATCCAAGCATCCTGATAAACGATGAAGATTATCCATGGTTACGGCGCAATAAACAAATGACACAAGCGAAGAAAAAGTGAAGACTTTCTCCCGCAACTATTATGATGATACCATGCCAACTTTGTAACAGATAAGTATGATACCATTGTCCGTTTTGTACATGCACATGCTATGTGGGTGAAATTATGATACCATGCTAACTTTCAACTTTTTTAGAGTTCGTTTGAAATGCTTTAATGTCTTATGGTTCGGCCCTCGTAATACCATTAATCCCGGTTCGCTCCTTGTCAACTATGTTCTCATCAAGAACACTCAAGAGGGCAGCCATGTGGGCCATTGGTCCCGGTTCGTCTAGACCTTTTGGTCCCGATTCCATGCACGAACAGGGACCAATGTGCCTCGCCCCTGGCCCATGACCATTAGTCCCGGTTTGTGCCACAAACCGGGACTAAAGGGTTGGTCCTCATTGCGGTCATAGTTTAGTCCCACCTCGCCAACCGAAGGGCGCTCACACCGGTTTATAAGCCCCTGCCTCTCTGCCTTGTTGAGCTCCTCTCAAAGTGAAAATAGATGCTCTTATACAGGGAATTTGACCTAAATTCATACTGAATTTCTCTGAAATTCATAGAAATTTATTATGAATTTAGGTTGAATTTTCTCTATAGGCGCATCTATGCTCATTTTTTTAGTAAAGTAAATCACAAACTTGTGATTCACACAAATTTCAAAGAATTCAAATTTGAAAACTAATGGCACTAACAGAAAGTTTATAATTTTTCTAAAACTAATGGCACTAACAGAAAGTTTATAATTTTTCAGACCTAAAAGCAAAAAGAATTAAAAAATAAAGCAAAAAACAAAAGAAAATAAATAATGCAAAAAACAAAAGAAAAAAACTGGTAAGCTGTCATAGATATGGGACGCACTGAAGAACTTCTCGAACATCATCTAGTCACACTGAGGCTACGAAAATCATGCTATTGGTTTCATTAAGCACGTCCTGGCTACTGATTCGGATATTCCTTCCACTATGGAGCCTCGACTAGCCTCAGCAATCCCGTATCCATCTGAAGAGAGTTCTCACCGGCGATCTGCAATGCTGCTGCCAAGCGCCGGCGGAGGCATCAAGCGCTGAGGCCCAAACCATCCAAGTACTTTCCGGGTAAGTGCATGTCGGCAAGCTCGTTCCACTCCCTCCAGAATCTAGGGTCGAAGTCACTGCGAGCTAGCTGAACCTGGCTTCATCTCCTCCTCTGGCCAGCTTGGTAGCTAGCACGAAGAAAACCTGGTCGATCGGTAGCTTAGCACACACCAGCACGCTTAAACGGACAAGTACATACGGTGGTTTACTTCTAACGGGCATTTCCCACAGCCATGCTTCCCGCTGGTGCCCAGTTGAATGACTGTGGTTCCCAGATGCATTTAATTTGACCTGCAGTGACTGGCATTAAAGCTTTCTGTACCTCCATCGCCAATACGTCCCCATCTTTGCATTTCTCAGCCATTTGTATGTTGGTGAAAAAGGCACATGCAGGCCAAGCGATTGCAAAAAACACATTCAAATATTCCCTAGTAGAGCATGCAAAACACCGTGAAAAACATATCGAATTTCGCACACTGAACTTGTATGCATATCAGCATCACAATCCCCAAGTCAGACCGTTGTTGTGTTGGAAAGTTCAGATTCAAGCTCTTCGTCAACTGTGGTCCACGAGGACTTACCCGCCTGCAGATGTACACTTTAAGTTGGCCAGTGAATTTGTTCCCCCGTTGTGATTTATGGAATCATGTGGAGCACATATTATATATATGTGCACACACAAAAGATAGTTGTGAAATATTGAGATTTCAGAGACCGCCAAGTTAGTCCAATGAAGACATCAACAATAGTGTGGCACCAAACTTCTTTTACATTTTATTGTTGCCGCATACCATCAGTTCACAAGCATTATAGTACATGTTACTTCCATGTGGTGTGTCAGCGTTCATTGGTGAGTCCACAATATCATATCTCTAGTTCTCTGCCACCCACATCAACCCAAAATTATACATCTTCACCCAACTATACCGTACGCTACCGTGGCTTTATTTTCTTTTACAATCTCATCTTGCTTATAATTAGACATCTAGTTAAGTAAGTAAAATCTAGGATCCCTCTTGCTCCACAATGTCCTGTGTTCTGATGTTGCCCGATCCTCTACATATGCATGCATGGTGTCCATGGGGATGGACATGAGGACGGTCAATGAGTCGCGAACCTTTTGAACTGCAGACTCGGCACTTTCCCAATCAAGTATCTTGGGCTCCCTGTTTCTAACATAAACATCTTCATTCTAGAGTGGGAGCCATTGTATTCTAAGGTGGCAGGTAGGGATTGCCCTTGGACATGAAAATACATTTCCTCGGGGGCTAAGCTAATCCTTACTAACTCTAGCCTTTCCTCCCTTCCTTTGTTCACCATGGGCATGTTTCTCTTGGCGGATGGGGTTCACGTGAAGTGAGATATGCCCACGTCCTGGTGCTTTTGGGAAGGGACATGGACCTAACTCAAGGACCACATGGTCAAGTGGCTTCGGAGACCAAAGAAATTTGGAGGGTTGGGGTCACCAATTCTAAGATAATGAACGTTGTCATTCTCACAAAGTGGATTTGGAAGCTTTCGAACAATGCATGCGGTTGTCGGCCGAACTTCTGAGGAACAAGTATTTTCAACGGGGTATGCTCACTGAGGCAAGATCTCGAGGGTCGTCGTTCTGGAATGGGATCCTGGGAGTGAAGCCTGCTTTTCCATCGGTACACAGTTTTAGGTTCATAATGGAAAATCCATTTTATTTTTGGACGCCACTTGGTTAGATGCCGAGCTGCTATGGATGAGCCATCAGGCGTTGTTTGTAATTGCAACAAATCAGATCTCCATGGCTCTGGCATGCAGCCCCTTCCCTTCGGTGATATATTTTCGGCATGACCTCTCGCCGGCCGAAGGGCAATGTTGGGATATCTCGTGTGCTAGGCTTAGTGGGGTTGCCGTAGATCCGAACCTAGAAGTGGCCTCATGGAAACTTGCGGCCTTGCGCCAGTTCTTGTTAAAATCCTTATACGTGAAGCTTACGATAGGAACGACGCTTGACGTGGCTAGGGGGATCTTGAAGGTAGGGTTACCACTTAAAGTGAAAATCTCCCTATGGCAGATGTTCAGTAACGGCGTCCCTACATCGAGCAATGTGGCAAAACGAAATGGGCCAGGTCTGCCACTGGCGAGTGTGTGATTTGTGCTGCATGGGAAGACACAAATTGCGCGTTCTTCTGGTGTCACCTGACCCGCTTTGCATGGAGTGCGGTTAGAGAGGCCTCGGGGCAGGTGTGGAACGTATCCTCGGGGGTTGAGCTATTAGCAATCTCTAGAGACCAACATGGCGGCAACAAGAGAATCTTGTTGCGGTGCGTGTGAGCAATTATGTGGGCTCTATTGACCATTCGTAGCAAAATGACCATCGAGACAATTTTCCCTTTACATCCAGCTGACTGCTTGTTGAAATGTATCATGTTCTTGCAAAAAATGGACTTCATTGGGGAAACGTAGACTAAGGACATGTTGTGCGCGATGGGCAAGCTCCAACACACCCACAACATCATAGATCACCCTGTCGCTATATACCATAGGGCGCTCCTGTCTGTGATTTTGGAACCTGCGTGCTCTTTTGTCTCTGGGCCTTGTGCCGTGTTTCACATCAATGCTGGTTACGTACCGTTGAACCCTCTGTAACTTTGTTTCTCTAGTCTAGTTTGTGGGCATTATTAGTTTATAAAGCTGGGCGCTGCTTGTGACTTCGTTCTAAACAAAAGGATGTGTTAGAAAAGATAGAGTGATTGGTGGAATATTTTGGTTATATATTTCTTGAGCCTCGTGGGCATATATATAGGATTACAATGATCAACCTGGAGTACAAGACAAGTCAGAACAAATCCTAATCTATCTCGTCTTTCCTAATAATCAATATACTCAACATCCCCCGCAGTCACAACGGTAGCGACGCAGACGGTGAGATTGGAGAAGAATCCGAAGGCAAGCCGACGGACACCCCCCCCCCCCCCCCCCCACACACACACACACAGATGTAGCGGTCGATGCAACGCGGAAGTTGTAACTGGATCAGAGTGGAAACCGGCGAGGTTGCTCAAGCAAGGCGGTAGCCTTTTTTGCCGTTTATCGAGGTAGCCGAGATCGTGTGTGGTGGAGCCGTGGTTGAGGTAGCCGTGCGAAGAATGCCATGGTCGATGTCGAGGAAGTCGCCGTGGAGCAGCGGGCGCAAGGAGGCGCCGAGTTAGTCATGGGCGCATTACTGTCGAAGTAGTGGTGCACCAGGGAGAAGATGTTGTTGATGACGCGTCGCGTCGGGGTTGCCAAGCCCGTGGACACATCATAGACGAAGGCACGCACCGGCGTTGTCAGCACCGGGCATGCGTAGACGGACAAATACGAAGTTGACGTAGCGCCGCACTAGGCTTGCCACTCCCGGGGACACGTTGTGGATGAAGGCACTCTTCGATGTTGCCAACACCGGGCATGCATAGACTGGGACCTGCATGAGCTGTATGCCATGTCGGAGAAGTCGGAGAGGCCAGCAGAGAAGAGCTTGACAACAATTGCGGTGTGCATCGGCGTGGGGCCGAGGTCCCCGACGATTGTCCGAGTAGACGAAGTGGTCGGGGTAGATGACGGCGACGCCGGCGATGGGCTAGTGCTGGATGAAGATGAAGGGGGTGGACGGGCGGTGGTGACAACTACATCGGTAGCAGTGGCGGCAGCCGAAGAAGAGCGGTGGCAGTGGCTTGGTTAGGAGCGCGACGGCGGTGCTCGAAGGAGGCAAGGAACCCGATAACGTGATGAAGACAGGCACGGGTGGTGGCTGATACGTCTCCAACGTATCTATAGTTTCGGATAGTTCCATGCTGTTATATTATCATTCTTGGATGTTTTACATCATTTTATAGCAACTTTTTATCATTTTTTGGACTAACCTGTTGACATAGTGCCAAGTTCCAGTTGTGTTTACTGCTTGTTTTTTACATCGCAGGAAATCAATACCAAACGGAGTCCAAACACAGCGAAACTTTTTATGGATTTTTTTGGACCAGAAGACATCCAGTGGGCCAAAGAAGTACCAAAGAGGGGGGCCGAGGTGAGCACAAGACACCTGGGCGCGCCTGGAGGCCCAGGCGCGGCCATTTGGGTTGTGCCCACCTCGGTGACCTCCAGCACCGCCTCATTGCTCTATAAATACCCCAACATTCCAGAAACCCTAGGAGAGTCTTCGAAAATCAATTCCAGCCGCCGCAAGTTCCAGAACCACCAGATCCAATCTAGACACCATCATGGAGGCGTTCATCATCCTCATTGGTGCCTCTCCAATGATGCGTGAGTAGTTCATTGTAGACCTACGGATCCGTAGTTAGTAGCTAGATGGCTTCCTCTCTCTCTCTCTCTCTCTCTCTCTCTCTCTCTCTCTCTCTCTCTCTCTCTCTCTCTCTCTCGATTCTCAATACAATGGTCCCTTGAATATCTATTTGATGTAACTCTTTTTTGCGGTGTGTTTGTTGGGATCCGATGAACTTTGTTTTTATTCATGAAAGTTATTTGAGACTTCTGATCTCTTATATGCATGATTACTTATAGCCTCGTATTTCTTCTCCGAATCTTTGGTTTAGTTAGGCCAACTAGATCGATTTTGCTTGCCATGGGAAGAGGTGCTTTGTGATGGATTCAATTTAATGGTACTTGGTCCTAGTGACAGAAGGGGAACCGACACGTATGTATCGTTGCTATTAAGGATAACAAGATGGGGTCTATTTCTACATAAATAGATCTTGTCTGCATCATGTCATCGTTCTTATTGCATTACTCCGTTTCTCCATGAATTTAATACACTAGATGCATGCTGGACAGCGGTCGATGTGTGGAGTAATAGTAGTAGATGCAGGAAGGAGTCGGTCTACTAATCTTGGATGTGATGCCTATATAATGATCATTGCTTGGATAGTCATGATTATTTGAAGTTCTATCAATTGGGCAATAGTAATTTGTTTACCCCCCATATGCTATTTTTCTCGAGAAAAGTCACTAGTGAAATCTACGGCCCCCGGTCCCTTCTTTATCATATTTGCCTTCGAGATCTATTTTTATTTGCTTTTATTTTCAGATCTATTAATTCAAAAATAAAAAATATCTTGCTGCATTTTTTAGTAATTTATTGTATCTCGCGTTCCCGCGAGATCTATTTATCCAATCTACTACAATTTTAACTATCTTTTTACCCGTGAGGGATTGACAACCCCTCTCTTACGTCGGGTTGCAATTATTTGTTCTTGTGTGCAGGAGTTGTTTACGTGGTGTTGCGTGGTTCTCCTACTGGTTCGATAACCTTGTTCTCATCACCGAGGGAAATATCTACCGTTGATGTGCTGCATCATCCCTTCCTCTTTGGGAAAATACTTACGTAGTTCAAGCAAACATCAAAAGGAATTTCTGGCGCCGTTGCCGGGGAGACATCATCAACATCTACCAGGTTCCTAATCGCAAATCTCATCTCCTTGAAATTTACATTATTTGGCTCTTGTTTTTCTGTCCCTCACTTCACAAAAATTTGCCGTTTTATTTGCCATTTTTTGTTCGCCGTTTTCTTGTCAGATCTGTTTATGTGTGTGATCTTGCTTGCCCACCTTTGGCTAGCATGACTCCTCCTCCTTTGTCTCCGGATTTTGAAGTTCTATATTTCAAGCAGAGACAAGGAGGAAATTTGAAAGATGCTTGGTATAGGCTAATGGAATCTTATAGCATTAGCAACCTGAAAGGGGATGCAAAGATTTTGCTTTGAAATTTGTATATAGGATTATCCTTGCATCATAGGCAACTTCTGGATTTTGCCGCTAAAGGGAATTTTATCGAACTTGATGCTAATACTGCCCACCAAGAAGGGGATTTCTTTTACTCAAGAAGGGGTTCCAATCTTAGACAAGTTGAGTGATTTGCATAAACATATGGTCGAGTTGCAAAAATATAAGGAACCCCTCAAGCATATTAGTAGAAACCTCAATCGCATGAACACTTTGATTACTCTTTGCAATAAGCGGTTGGATATTTTAGATCTCAAGATGGTTCCTTTTCTTGAGAATTTAGGGAAGCGCAAAGAGCCTCCCGGGTTTGAGAAATCCCTTACAAAAGTTGCCAAAACTACGAATGAGAATACCTAGATCCTTCGCATTATGCCTAGCTAGGGGCGTAAAACGATAGCATGCATCGGCGGCGACCGCGTGGTGACATGCTCCGCAGCTTGGCATCAGCCACAGAGAGCGGCAGCGCACCACTTCCCTCGACGACCATCTCATCTGCGGCGTGCATCGCCAGTTTCCGTGCAAAGAGGGCTCCTGCAGGTCCCGAGGCAGCCTCAGCGGGAGGTGCACGGAAGGTGAGCACTGCAGCCCGACTGCGACCACAGAGGATGGTACGAGAAGTCTGCGGAAGCCGCGTGATTCCGCCAGACGATCACCTCATCTGCGGCGTGCATCACCGGTTGCCTCACGATGAGGTGTCCCGCAAGTCCAGCAGCAGCCTTGACACTGTGGTGGTGGCTAACGAGATCTGGTGCCGTGCCTGGCGTCAGTGGGGCGAGGTAGAAGGAGGAGGTGGGGACGAGCCTATGGCGAGTTGCGGTGGAGGCTGGCAATGGGATAGCCTCGAAGCGGTGGTGGTGGCCGACGAGGCCGCGGCAGGGGCGTCCAGGAGCGACGCTGCAGGCCAAGATGGCCAACATGGGTGCAGTCAGGGAGGCTGTCTTTGCGGCCGTGCAAACTAACCCATGTGTCAATTTTATGATCCTCTCTTCGTGCACTTTTTCAGTATGCATTTCTACATGCAAAATTGTGTAGAAGATGGTAATTTAGATAGTTGAAATTCAGTTTGCAATCGAATTTAGATAGTTCATTTCCACATGGCAATTTATGTTGTTCATTTGTGTGCAATCTGTAGAAGAGGAGCCCCCTAGGACTTCCATGTGTCATCGAAGCATGACAATTGTAGTAGTATAAACAGCAGTGGTGAGTTCACCTTTGACATTGCATTATTTTGGTGTCACCGTGTTTGCAAGTTGTTGAAGATGAATCTCTTAGGGTTTACAGGTATCATGGCAATTTAAGGTCATGGAAGCATGGCAATTGTACACACACGACAAACACCATGGAAAATTGTTGCCAAAAAACACTGTGGTAACTTTTATTTTGCACATGCCATGTTTCTTATACAAACATGCAAATTAAAGCTAATAGACCATGGAAACTTTGCAATTTGCATATTCAATGACAATTTTGTTCATTTTTTTTGTTCTTTACACGCAAAATTTCTCATACAAAAAGGCAATTTAAATTAAAAGAGCATGGCAATTTGAAATATATATCTGCCATGGCAAACTTAGTTTACAAACCATGGCAAGTATAACACAATTACCATGTTTATTTTGTTTTACTGTGCCAAGGCAAAGTTATTTACATACATGGAAATTCCCTTGTACAAAGCATTAGAATTATAATGAAAATACAATGTCATATTTTTAATATGCATATGCCATGGCAATTTCTATTTATTTTTTAATTATGCCCCTTCATCTTCTAGTTCATTGATCATATCATGGCCAAAGAAATTGTGTGCATTGGTCACATGGAATTGTTTTTCGAAAAGTGTGTCTCATACATCATAGCAAATTTTCAAACATTTTCTGGCCGTAGTCAGACAATAATTGTATGAAAATCTGATCATCATAGAAATAATTTACCTTTTAAGAACATGGCTACCTTTTAAGAACATCTGCTTCCCATTATCCGCATTGGGCCTTCGATCTAGGTGGGGATTGGAGAGTCGCCCCTTTTTTGGCTTGATCAGTGGGTGGGTGCTCACCCCCTTGCGGTGCGAAGTTGTTCTCCATTTGTGTTGAACCCCATATGCTGGTCGAGGTTGCCTTTCTTGCCCCAGGGAACGTCGCCTTGTGACGCACCTTTGGCCCTATGGAATAGGCTACTTGGGAAGAACTGCTAAAGTGTCTGGCCCTCCATACCCCAAGTATTGAATCCAACCAAGTCTTTTGGCATCTCGAGTGTACCGGCCGCTTCTCGACGAGGTCGCTTTACTTGGACATTGCGCCCCAGGGCCGGAACCCCTTACCCTGCTATGTCAAGTTCGACTTTCATCAAAGATTAGGATATTTATTTGGCAATGGATCCGAGATTAAGTTCCTTCAGGGGTGGATGGCCTCAAGAGAAATGGCCCAGGAGATCGTATTTGCCCACTATGTGAGATGGAAGTGGACTCTAATTACATTTTCTTCTACTGCATTACAACTCAATTCCTCTCGAGCTGTTTGACAGAATGTTCCGGGTGGTAGTTGGTGCCACTCAAATTTCCCTGACCTTTATGAGGAATTCCTTGCTTCCCCAGTGGTGTCCTGCCAGACTAGGTGGCTAGGCATTGGGGTTCTCCCTTGGACACTTTGGACGATCCCAAACACTCTAGTTATCGAGCGGTCTCCTCTTTACCATCCCACTGACGCCATATAGGAAATGTGTAATGGTTTCTTGCAGCTATGGAGTACACTTAGCCACAGAGATGATCCTTCCATCGACACTCTCACGGCAGGACTCCAAGCGTTTGCTCTAGGACTGGCGCCACCCCTTCCACAGTCCCCTTCCCTCGGGCCCGGACTAGACTTCTCGTCTATTTGTGTTGCATGTGCTTAATCCTAGGGCTTGTTGAGCTGGTGCCCTCAGCAGAACCCGTATGTGTATACTTAATGTTTGTACTTCGGTCCGGTGTGTGTGTGTGTGCGCGCGCGCGCGCGCGTGTGTGTGTGTGTGTGTGTGTGTGTGTGTGTCTGTGTATGTGTGTGTGTGTGTGTGTGTGTGTGTGTGTGTGTGTGTGTGTGTTACTACCCTGTCAGGCTTCATGTATGCTTGTGGCGGTTTGTTTTATATATAAAGTGGGGCGAAAGCCAGTTTCGGTATAAAACATTGCGATGTAAAACTAAAAAGACTCCCAGGAACTTCAGACTTTCGTTTAGTGACATTTGGTTGAGCATTTCCGTAAGGTATAACCGAATAGTGGTTACATAAACTTACAGGGTTTACACTCTCACCTGCTAGCTCCACGTGCCCAGCATGTTCCAAAGGCTAAAGAAACACTTCTCACTACTTTCCCAAATTAAAATTACCCTACTAAGTAGGAAGAGTTTCTGTACGAGTTGTGCAAGAATTTAATCCGTACAGAATCAGATAAAGCTCCAAGGGTAGGCAGTCATGCAGGTCCACAATAGAAATTGAATTCCTCGCTCTCCTCGAACTGGCTTTCCCCCCACTTGATAAATGAAGCACGAAGCAAAGTACAAAACCCAACAATACAAGGTAGTGAGGGAGCCCTTTTATAAAGAGGATCCCAGGATTACCCACGCGACTACGCTGCCAAACAATAACATAGGAAGCACTAAATGCAACGTCATGACACACCCTAGGACACCTAAGATCCATGTCAAAGCCCTCAAGAAGGGAAACAACGGGAAGCACTGACGCTGTATGGTCCTAGATGGACAACGGTCTTCACCTGGAACCTTGGCATGCAGGATAACCACCACAACATCCTCAAGAGGAGAGAGTCATCCACATGTGGTGCTGCCAGTTTTGCACACGCAGAATACTCAGGTTAAACTTGACGAGCCTAGCATATGCAGATATGGCCTCGGAACACGGAGAGCAAAAGGTCGAGCGTGAATCATATAGTAGATATGATCAACATAGTGATGTTCACCATTGAAAACTACTCCATCTCACGTGATGATCGGTTATGGTTTAGTTGATTTGGATCACGTGATCACTTAGATGACTCGAGAGATGTCTGTCTAAGTGGGAGTTCTAAAGTAATATGATTAATTGAACTTAAATTTATCATGAACTTAGTACCTGATAGTATTTTGCTTGTCTATGTTTTTTGTAGATAGATGGCTCGTGCTGTTGTTCCGTTGAATTTTAATGCGTTCCTTGAGAAAGCAAAGTTGAAATATGATGGTAGCAATTACACGGACTGGGTCCATAACCTGAGGATTATCCTCATTGCTGCACAGAAGAATTACGTCCTAGAAGCACCGCTGGGTGCCAGGCGTGCTGCTGATGCAACTGACGACGTTAAGAACGTCTGGCAGAGCAAAGCTAATGACTACTCGATAGTTCAATGTGCCATGCTTTACGGCTTAGAACAGGGTCTTCAACAACGTTTTGAATGTCATGGAGCATATGAGATGTTCCAGGAATTGAAGTTAATATTTCAAGCAAATGCCAGGATTGAGAGATATGAAGTCTCCAATAAGTTATACAGCTGCAAGATGGAGGAGAGTAGTTCTGTCAGTGAGCATATACTCAAAATGTCTGGGTATAATAATCACTTGATTCAACTGGGAGTTAATCTTCCGGATGATAGCATCATTGACAGAATTCTTCAATCACTACCACCAAGCTACAAGAGCTTCGTGATGAACTATAATATGCAAGGGATGAACAAGACAATTCCCGAGCTCTTCGCAATGCTAAAAGCTGCGGAGGTAGAAATCAAGAAGGAGCATCAAGTGTTGATGGTCAACAAGACCACTAGTTTCAAGAAAAAGGGAAAAGGGAAGAAGAAGGGGAACTTCAAGAAGAACAGCAAGCAAGTTGCTGCTCAAGAGAAGAAACCCAAGTCTGGACCTAAGCCTGAAACTGAGTGCTTCTACTGCAAGCAGACTGGACACTGGAAGAGGAACTGCCCCAAGTATTTGGCATATAAGAAGGATGGCAAGGTGAACAAAGGTATATGTGATATACATGTTATTGATGTGTACCTTACTAGAGCTCGCAGTAGCACCTGGGTATTTGATACTGGTTCTGTTACTAATATTTGCAACTCGAAACAGGGACTATGGAATAAGCGAGCACTGGCCAAGGATGAGGTGACCATGCGCGTGGGAAACGGTTCCAAAGTCGATGTGATCGCGGTCGGCATGCTACCTCTACATCTACCTTCGGGATTGTTATTTGGTGCCAGCGTTGAGCATGAACATTATATCTAGATCTTGTTTGATGCGAGACGGTTATTCATTTAAATCAGAGAATAATGGTTGTTCTATTTATATGAGTAATATCTTTTATGGTCATGCACCCTTGAAGAGTGGTCTATTTTTATTGAATCTCGATAGTAGTGATACACATATTCATAATGTCGAAGCCAAAAGATGCAGAGTTGATAATGATAGTGCAACTTATTTGTGGCACTGCTGTTTCGGTCATATCGGTGTAAAGCGCATGAAAAAACTCCATACTGATGGACTTTTGGAATCACTTGATTATGAATCACTTGGTACTTGCGAACAGTGCCTCATGGGCAAGATGACTAAAACACCATTCTCCGGTACTATGGAGAGAGCAACAGATTTGTTGGAAATCATACATACAGATGTATGTGGTCCGATGAATGTTGAAGCTCGTGGCGGATATCGTTATTTTCTCACCTTCACAGATGATTTGAGCAGATATGGGTATATCTACTTAATGAAACACAAGTATGAAACATTTGAAAAGTTCAAAGAATTTCAGAGTGAAGTGGAAAATCATCGTAACAAGAAAATAAAGTTCCTACAATCTGATCGTGGAGGAGAATATTTGAGTTACGAGTTTGGTTTACATTTGAAACAATGCGGAATAGTTTCGCAACTCACGCCACCTGGAACACCACAAAGAAATGGTGTGTCCGAACGTCATAATCTTACTTTACTAGATATGGTACGATCTATGATGTCTCTTACTGATTTACCGCTATCGTTCTGGGGTTATGCTTTAGAGACAGCCGCATTCACATTGAATAGGGCACCATCAAAATCCGTTGAGACGACGCCTTATGAACTGTGGTTTGGCAAGAAACCAAAGTTGTCGTTTCTTAAAGTTTGGGGCTGCGATGCTTATGTGAAGAAACTTCAACCAGATAAGCTCGAACCTAAATCGGAGAAATGTGTCTTCATAGGATACCCAAAGGAGAAAGTTGGGTACACCTTCTATCACAGATCCGAAGGCAAGACATTCGTTGCTAAGAATGGATCCTTTCTAGAGAAGGAGTTTCTCTCGAAAGAAGTGAGTGGGAGGAAAGTAGAACTTGATGAGGTAACTGTACCTGCTCCCTTATTGGAAAGTAGTTCATCACAGAAATCGGTTCCTGTGACACCTACACCAATTAGTGAGGAAGCTAATGATATTGATCATGAAACTTCAGATCAAGTTTCTACTGAACCTCGTAGGTCTACCAGAGTAAGATCCGCACCAGAGTGGTACGGTAATCCTATTCTGGAAGTCATGTTACTTGACCATGATGAACCTACGAACTATGAGGAAGCGATGATGAGCCCAGATTCCGCAAAATGGTTAGAGGCCATGAAATCTGAGATGGGATCCATGTATGAGAACAAAGTATGGACTTTGGTTGACTTGCCCGATGATTGGCAAGCCATTGAGAATAAATGGATCTTGAAGAAGAAGACTGACGCTGATGGTAATATAACTGTCTATAAAGCTCGACTCGTTGCGAAAGGTTTTCGACAAGTTCAAGGGGTTGACTACGATGAGACTTTCTCACCCGTAGCGATGCTTAAGTCTGTCCGAATCATGTTAGCTATTGCTGCATTTCATGATTATGAAATTTGGCAAATGGATGTCAAAACTGCATTCTTGAATGGATTTCTGGAAGAAGAGTTGTATATGATGCAGCCAGAAGGTTTTGTTGATCCAAAAGGTGCTAACAAAGTGTGCAAGCTCCAGCGATCCATTTATGGACTGGTGCAAGCATCTCGGAGTTGGAATAAACACTTTGATAGTGTGATCAAAGCATATGGTTTTATACAGACTTTTGGAGAAGCCTGTATTTACAAGAAAGTGAGTGGGAGCTCTGTAGCCTTTCTGATATTATATGTAGATGACATATTATTAATTGGAAATGATATAGAATTTCTGGATAGCATAAAGGGATACATGAATAAAAGTTTTTCAATGAAAGACCTCGGTGAAGCTGCTTACATATTGGGCATCAAGATTTATAGAGATAGATCAAGACGCTTAATAGGACTTTCACAATGCACATACCTTGATAAAATTTTGAAAAAGTTCAAAACGGATCAGGCAAAGAAAGGGTTCTTGCCCGTACTACAAGGTGTGAAGTTGAGTCAGACTCAATGCCCGACCACAGCAGAAGATAGAGAGAAAATGAAAGATGTTCCCTATGCTTCAGCCATAGGATCTATCATGTATGCAATGCTGTGTACCAGACCTGACGTATGCTTAGCAATAAGCTTGGCAGGAAGGTACCGAAGTAATCCAGGAGTGGATCACTGGACAGCGGTCAAGAACATCCTGAAATACCTGAAAAGGACTAAGGATATGTTTCTCGTATATGGAGGTGACAAAGAGCTAGTCGTAAATGGTTACGTCGATGCAAGCTTTGACACTGATCCGGACGATTCTAAATCGCAAACCGGATACGTGTTTTTATTAAACGGTGGAGCTGTAAGTTGGTGCAGTTCTAAACAAAGCGTCGTAGCGGGATCTACATGTGAAGCGGAATATATAGCTGCTTCGGAAGCAGCAAATGAAGGAGTCTGGATGAAGGAGTTCATTTCCGATCTAGGTGTCATTCCTAGTGCATCAGGACCAATGAAGATCTTCTGTGACAATACTGGTGCAATTGCCTTGGCAAAGGAATCCAGATTTCACAAGAGGACCAAGCACATCAAGAGACGCTTCAATTCCATCCGGGACCAAGTCCAAGTGGGAGACATAGAAATTTGCAAGATACATACGGATCTGAATGTTGCAGACCCGTTGACTAAGCCTCTCTCACGAGCAAAACATGATCAGCACCAAGACTCCATGGGTGTTAGAATCATTACTATGTAATCTAGATTATTGACTCTAGTGCAAGTGGGAGACTGAAGGAAATATGCCCTAGAGGCAATAATAAAGTTATTATTTATTTCCTCATATCATGACAAATGTTTATTATTCATGCTAGAATTGTATTAACCGGAAACATAATACATGTGTGAATACATAGACAAACACAACGTCACTAGTATGCCTCTACTTGACTAGCTCATTAATCAAAGATGGTTATGTTTCCTAACCATAGACATGTGTTGTCATTTGATTAATGGGATCACATCATTAGAGAATGATGTGATTGACATGACCCATTCCGTTAGCCTAGCACTTGATCGTTTAGTATATTGCTATTGCTTTCTTCATGACTTATACATGTTCCTGTAACTATGAGATTATGCAACTCCCGTTTACCGGAGGAACACTTTGGGTGCTACCAAACTTCACAACGTAACTGGGTGATTATAAAGGAGTACTATAGGTGTCTCCAAAGGTACATGTTGGGTTGGCGTATTTCGAGATTACGTTTTCTCACTCCGATTGTCGGAGAGGTATCTCTGGGCCCTCTCGGTAATGCACATCACTATGAGCCTTGCAAGCAATGTAGCTAATAAGTTAGTTACGGAATGATGCATTACATAACGAGTAAAGAGACTTGCCGGTAACGAGATTGAACTAGGTATTGGATACCGACGATTGAATCTCGGGCAAGTAACATACCGATGACAAAGGGAACAACGTATTCGGAGGAAACCGGAGTGCCGGAGGGTTACCGGAACCCCCCGGGAGAAGTAATGGGCCCTATGGGCCTTAGTGGAGAGAGAGAGGGGCACCCAGCATGGGCCTTGCACCCCTCCCCCTCTGTTCCGAATTGGACAAAGAGGGGGGGCGGCGCCCCCCTCCTTCCCTCTCCCTCTCCCCCTTCCTTTCCCCCTCCTAGTAGGAGTAGGAAAGAGGGAGTCCTACTCCTACTAGGAGGAGGACTCCTCCTCCTTGGCGCGCCCTCTAGGGCCGGCCGACCTCCCCCCTTGCTCCTTTATATACGGGGGCAGGGGGCACCCTAAGACACACAAGTTGATCTACGGATCGTTCCTTAGCCGTGTGCGGTGCCCCCCTCCACCATATTCCACCTCGGTCATATCGTCGCGGAGTTTAGGCGAAGCCCTGCGCCGGTAGAACATCATCATCGTCACCACGTCGTCATGCTGATGGAACTCATCCCCGAAGCTTTGCTGGATCGGAGCCCGGGGATCATCATCGAGCTGAACGTGTGCTAAACTCGGAGGTGCGTACGTTCGGTGCTTGGATCGGTCGGATCGTGAAGACGTACGACTACATCAACCGCATTGTCATAACGCTTCCGCTTACGGTCTACGAGGGTACGTGGACAATACTCTCCCCTCTCGTTGCTATGTCATCACCATGATCTTGCGTGTGCGCAGGAATTTTTTTGAAATTACTACGTTCCCCAACAAACATTTGGTCAATCTAAAGGTAAAGGTCATTTCAAGAAAGATGACCGAAACACCAAATCTGAGTTTTGTCAAAGGTGTGGATGTACTAACCATCGTACTAGCAAATGCTGAACTCCCAAGCATCTAGCGGATTTATATCTTAAATCCACCAGGAAAGGCAAACAAGTTCATGGAAAAGCAGAAGCTCACTTCAACGCTTTACAACAAGAAGAGAACCTTGAAGCTAGCACTTCTCAAAGCGCTCCTCATGAAACAAGGAAGAAGGATGAAGATCTTCTTGATGTCGACAACATGATGGTGGAATACACCCAAGACGCATATGGAGATCTCATATAATCTCCACATCACTTATTTGATGTTATCAGCTATTGTAATAATGGAAGTTATAATTTGTATAACTCTAAGTAGAATAAAGTCCTACGGACCAATCATATTATGTAATTCAGACACAATGTCATATTTATATTTGTAACTATAATATGAATACTTTGTATGTATTTATATGTGAGTAATGAATAAAATTTCATCCTAAAATATTCTCTCACTCTATATAGATTTTACGGGAAAATAATCCAATGGAAGAAGAATTATGTTTGGTGGACAGTTGTACCACTAACACAATATTAAGGGAAATAAAATATTTCCAAACTATAACTAAGAGAAAAGGGAATATTATGACCATCGCCGGTCGCGATGCGTCGATTATTGGTTCAGGACGAGCCACACTCGTTCTACCTATGGGTACTACAATTGTAATTGAGGATGCACTCTTGTATCCTGAATCTACACGCACCCTTCTAAGTTTCAAAGACCTCAGATCAAATAATTTCCATCTGGAAACATTTTCTGAAAATAATTCTGAATATTTACTTTTAACAAAGAGTACTGGGTCTGAGAAACTAATTCTTGAGAAATTCCCCCCGCTTTCATCTGGATTATATTACAGTTATACAAAACCCGTTCCACATGTTGCGTACAAAATAATTTTTCAAGACCTTGATAAATTCAAGACTTGGCATGATCGCCTAGGTCATCCTGGCATAGGGATGATGAGAAAAATTATTGACAATTCTATTGGTCACAGCCTTCCAATTAAAAACTTCCCTAAATCATCAGATTTTGTGTGCACTGCATGTGCAACTGGGAAATTAATTATAAGACCATCTTATCTTAAAGTAAAAAAGGAGTCACTTAATTTTCTTGAACGCATTGAAGGAGATATATGCGGTCCAATTCAACCACTATCGGGACCTTTTAGATATTTCATGGTACTCATAGATGCATCTACTAGATGGTCACATGTGTGTCTATTGTCCACACGAAATCATGCTTTTGCCAAGATAATTTCTCAAATTATCAAATTAAGAGCAAATCATCCTGAAAATAGGATAAAAACAATTCGAATGGATAATGCCGCTAAATTTTCTTCACGTGCATTCAATGACTATTGCATGGCTATGGGCATTCATTTAGAACATTCTGTGCCATATGTTCATACTCAAAATGGTTTGGCTGAATCTCTCATCAAAATAGTAAAATTAGTTGCTCGACCACTATTACAACATTGTAATTTACCAGCATCTTGTTGGGCACATGCGGTATTACACGCCGCAGATCTGATACAAATCAGACCAACTGCATATCATACAACCTCCCCGATACAGATAGTACGTGGCACTCAGCCAAGTATTTCCCATATCATAGAAAACTAGGGATCTATGTGGGTTATAATTCTCCGTCAATTATAAAATATCTTGAATCTTTTACAGGGGACCTGTTTACTGCCCGCTACGCTGATTCTATTTTTGATGAGGACCATTTCCCGGCATTTGAGGGAGAATCAAACCATAAAGAATGCCAGGAAATTGATTGGAATGTAACAGGCATCCAGTCCTTAGATCCACGTACTAAAGAATCTGAAACTGAAGTTCAGAGGATTATAGATTTGCAACACATTGCAAATAACCTGCCAGATGCATTTACTGATCATAAAGGTGTCACTAAATCACATATTCCCGCTGTGAATGCACCAGAACGAGTGGAGGTACCAAGTAAAACTACTCAAAGCCTAAATGAGAGTAAGAGGGGGACAAATCTGGTTAGCCGGAATATAGCTTCTCAAAAGCCTCCGCGGAAACAGAGGAAATCAAATCCTCTACCAGTAAATGCAATTCAACCTCAAGTTGAAGGACACCAATCAGATGCTCAACATCTAGAACCCAGCATAAATGCGCATGCAAATATAATAGCTGGGACATCGGAACACCATGACTCTATTGTTGTGGGAAATCACATAGAGTCTGAAGGTATAAAAGAAATTTCCATAAACTATATAGAATCAGGATTTTTTTTGAAACTATGATGATTTTTATAGCAAATTCGAAAACTATACACCCTAATGGAGAAAAATCAAAAGTATCACCCCGTCGGCCTCCTATTGGCCGAAAAGGGACTTTTCGGCCTCCTGCTGGCCGAAGAGGGACTTTTCGGCCAACCGTTGGCCAAAAAGGACTTTTCGGCCAACCATTGGCCAAAAACTACTTTTCGGCCAACACCTGCTCTACTTTTTAAAAAATTCATATCAAATAGGATTTTTAGTATTTTAATTTGATTCTTTTTGCATTAGATTAGAAATTTTATGAAGTTTCTGTAGATATCAAGTTTAACTAGATTTGAAAGTTTGAATTTGAATTTTCATGAATTTTCTCAAATCATTAGATTGCCTATAATTTGAGCTAGGAGTATTCTTTTTAGATGATTCATTTTGCTACTGGTTCTTTGTGACTTTGCTTATCAGTAGTAATTAATTGGTGAATTTTAGGATTATTTAAAATTAGGTTTTTACGCCATTCTCTCCCTCCATTTTCTCCCGCCATTTTATTTCCCGCCATTCTCTCCCTCCATTTTCTTTCCCGCCATTCTCTCCCGCCATCTTCTTTCCCGCCATCTTCTTTCTCGCCAACTTCACTTCTCAACTTATAAAACGAGCCTCACGGTGTCCACGATCGTAGATAACATCGTCTGACACGGTCTGTGTCTCCTGCGTCGATGCTACTCGTGGAGTGTGAAACACTTTTTGAGAGAAGTCATAAGTGTTTGAAGCTTCGTCATCATCATCGGAGAGTGTTTCACCAATTATAAAATTTGCTTAAAAACCTAATTTTAAATAATTATAAAATAGGCCAATTAATTACTACTAATAAACAAATTCCTAGCTCAAATTATAGGCCAAAAGAATCATCTTAAAAAATACTCCTAGCTCAAATTATAGGCAATCTAGTTATTTGAGAAAATTCATTAAAAATTCAAATTCAAACTTTCAAATCTAGTCAAACTTGATATCTACAGAAACTTCATAAAATTTCTAACCTAAAGCAAAAAGAATCAAATTAAAATACTAAAAATCCTAATTGATATAAATTTTCGAAAACAGTAGAGCCGGTGTTGGCCAAAGAGGGACTCTTTGGCCAACTCTTGGCCGAAAAGTACTTTTTGGCCAACGGTTGGCCGAAAAGTGCTTTTTGGCCAACGTTTGGCCGAAAAGTCCCTCTTCGGCCAGCAGGAGGCCGAAAAGTCCCTTTTCGGCCAACAGGAGGCCGACGGGGTGATACTTTTGATTTTTCTCCATTAGGGTGTATAGTTTCCGAATTTGCTATAAAAATCATCATAGTTTCAAAAAAAATCTAGAATCAGGAGAATCATACAACAGAGAGACTACAATTGTCGACATATATTTTGCCTCCGAAATTGTTGAAATCCTTCAACTGGATCCAGAACCAAAGACCGTCAGGGAGTGCCTCAAGCGTCCTGATTGGCCTAAATGGAAGGAAGCAATTGAGGCAGAACTGCGCTCGCTCAATAAGAGAGAGGTATTTTCCTCAGTAATACCTACTCCTCATAATGTCTTTCCTGTGGGAGCGAAATGGGTTTTTGTTCGAAAAAGGAATGAAAACAATGAGGTGGTGAGATACAAAGCGATGCTTGTAGCACAAGGGTTCACGCAGAGACCCGGCATCGATTACGATGATACATACTCTCCTGTTATGAGTGGAATAACGTTTCGATACTTAATATCTATGGCAGTACAAATGAATTTATCTATGCAGTTGATGGATGTAGTGACAGCATACTTATATGGGTCACTCAAATCGGACATATATATGGAAGTCCCTGAAGGACTTAAAATGCCGAATCCAAAAGAAAATCGCAACGCATATTGTGTAAAATTACAGAAGTCACTCCATGGCTTAAAACAGTCGGGTAGAATGTGGTATAACCGAGTAAGTGAGTTCCTTATTCAGAAAGGCTACTCAAATAATGATGATTGCCCTTGTGTATTTATAAAGAAATCCTCAAATGGATTTTGCATTATCTCTGTGTACGTTGATTACCTCAATATCATTGGGAGTACACCTGATATAGAAGAAGCACGCAATCATCTAATGGCGGAATTTGAGATGAAAGATTTGGGAAAGACCAAATTCTGCTTAGGCTTACAGCTTGAGCACCTTCCCTCAGGAATTTTAGTATACCAACCTGCTTATAATCAAAAGGTTTTGGACAAATTTAATATGGATAAATCATATCCAACCAAGACACCCATGGTTGTCAGATCCCTTGATATGAATAAAGATCCTTTTAGACATCGGGATGATGACGAAAATATATTAGGACCTGAGTTCCCATATCTCAGTGCCATTGATGCGCTAATGTACCTTGCAAATTGCACCAGGCCTGATATTGCATTTCGGTAATTTTACTAGCTAGACATAGCGCTGCTCCAACAAAACGTCATTGGACGGGAGTAAAGAATATCCTTAGATATTTACATGGCACAAAAGATCTTGGTTTATTCAATCAGAAAAACCAAGATATGACTATTGTTGGATATACTGATGTTGGCTATCTATCTGATCCTCACAATGCCAGGTCACAGACAGGTTTCGTATTCTTATATGGTGGAACTGCTTTTTCATGGAAGTCAACAAAACAGACTCTTGTAGCAACTTCCACTAATCATTATGAAATTATTGCATTATTTGAAGCATCAAAGGAATGTGTATGGCTTCGCAGGATGATTAACCACATTCAAACTGCATGTGGTGTTGGTTCATTAGGATCACCAACTATTATTTATGAAGATAATGCAGCTTGTGTTTCTCAAATGCAAATGGGTTATATAAAAAGTAATATCACAAAACACATTTCTCCTAAGTTGTTCTATCCTCATGCATTGCAGAAAAATGGAGAAATTGATATTTTGCAAACTAAATCATGTGACAATCTAGCAGATTTTTTCACAAAGTCTTTACCAAATTCAACATTCTAGAAATGCATTCATGGAATTGGTATGAGATGACTTCGAGATTTGCAAAGTTCAGGGGGAGAAATCTCCTGAAAGTATAATGCTTTTTAGTTATCAGCATATAATGAATATTGTACTCTTTTTCTTTATGAGTTTTTCCAATAGGTTTCTCATAAGAGGTTTTCAACGAGACAATTAAATACAAGCGTTAATGTATGCCATATCATATTTCCCCTTATATTTTTCCTACTAGGTTTTAAAGGAGTTTCTCATGGCACATCTGATTGCACTCTTTTCATTATGAGTTTCTTTGAAAATTTTCTCATGATATTTTTAATGAGGCAAATATCTTCATAAAGGTTTTTAAAGGAAAGTATCTAAAGCATGTTTATTGTTCTCTAACTCACTAATAATTTTCTCCTTCTTTGAAGGTTTTTCTCATATGAGTTATCAAGAGACAATAATCTCTATATGTTGCATCATTTTCTCCTTATTATTTTTCCCACTGGGTTTAAAGGAGTTTTCGCAACATATCTATACCATGCTCCTCATATTTTTTCCCACAGGGTTTTTGGAGGAGACTCTCAAGAGATGAATGATAGATATACAAGAAGCTTTCAAAGATGAATCAAAAGAAGAGACGTTGTACAAGGGGGAGTGTTGAGAACCGACATCAACGAAGCGTCTTTAGCGAATCGTCGTTAGGAAACGTAGTTAGCCGTTATTAGTGTCCAAGCGTCGTACGGACACATCTGTCCGTACAGGCGCCTCTTTGTACAGACGCCTTCATAATGCGTCCCAAATCATGTATAAATATGTGATTCTCAATCAATGAAAGCATTAGATCATTCGTACAATCACTTTTACCTTTTACACTCTTAATATTGGGATGAACATCTAGGCGTCTAGCTGTGAAGATATATTTATCTATACCCTTGACACTGCATGTTTCACATAATTCAACATCCCTCCCCCCAATAGTAACATCACCATAAAGTCACATCAATTCGGCCACTAACTGTGCAGGAGTACCTTATACTGGAAGTTGCTCGTATAAATCTTCCTCCTTACCTTGCCTTCACACCCAAACTGATAATGCCACATAGTGCCTTTTTATGTTTGATTCCAGTAATTGATTCGTAGAAATGGAAGGTATTGGGAACCTTTTTAACAGTGTCAAGATAACGTCAAGTTCTGGCGATCCCGTTTTAGGTTTCATCTAGCATGTCTGCTCAGCCACTAGAGCCATGAATCACTCTTTCTTCGCACATTGAATAGCTGTATAAGTGCCATTTTTATCTGTGTGGTGTAGTCACTGGCCACCAGTAGAGGCGTCAAGGCATTGTTGGGTTGGACTGACCTGAGGATTACTCCTCGGTGAAGTGCGAGAATGCGAAGTCGCCTGGAGCAGTACACACGGATAACGTATAATGTAGATTAGTGGCCCTAGGTCTGACCCATTCACATTACAAATAAACCAAGACTTGTGCCTTATACAAGAAACCTAATTTTGCCATCAGAAATTTCACAGGAGGATTAATTCTTAGAACCGGAAGACTACACATCTATCTAATTTTGTTATCAGAAATTTCACAGGACGATTAATTCCTAGAACGGGAAGACTACGTATCTTGGGTCTGGCTGCTCCTGGAGAAGGAAGACACTGAATCTTAAGTTCACGGTAGCATGGCAATTTAAGTTCACGGTAGCATGGCAATTTAAGTTCACGGTAGCACAACAAACACCATGTCATATTGTTTCCAAAAACACCATGACATCTTTCATTTTGCGTATGCCATGTTTCTTGTACAAAGCATGCAAAATTTTCAATTTGCATATACCATGACAATTTTGTTCATTTTTTTGTTCTTTACGTAGACGGCAAATTTCTCATACAAAATTGGAATTTAGTATAGCATGGCAAGTATAATATATGTCTACAATAGCAAATTTAGTTTATGAACCATGGCAAGTACAATATAATTACCATGGTTATTTTGTTTTATTGTGCCAAGGCAAAAATATTTACATACCTGGCAATTCCCTTGTACAAAGCATTACAATTATAATGAGAATACAATGTTATCTTTTTTAGTATGCATATGCCATGGAGTTTTCTGTTTATTTTTTAGTTATTCCCCCTCATCTTCTAGTTCATTAATCATATCATGGCAAAAGAAATTGTGTGCATTGGTCTCATGGATTTTTTTTTGAAAAGTGTGTCTGATACATTTTACCAAATTTCAAAGATTTTTTGGGAGTAGTCACATTATAAATGTACGGAAATCCGATCATCATAACATTTTTTACCTTTTAAGAACACGACTATTTTTAGTTTGTACCATGGAAAAAAAATTATTGGCATGGCAAAACTAACTTTTTATTTTGCCATGGCAATTTTTACTATTTATCTTTCCTTGGCAAATTTAAATTTATGTTCTTGGCAAAATTATCTATATCGACATGGCAAATATTTAACTTTTGTTGCCACGGCACTTTTTTACTTTATATTAGCCATGAAAATTTTAAATTCATTTTCCATTGCAAAATTACCTTTATTGTTGTTTTGCGAAAAAGAAATGTCCCCCAAGCAGGGGTATTTCCTAATGCGTAAAGGAATAAAAAATGCAAGATGCCAGTGTACATTTGTAAAGAAATAAATAAGAAACAAACACATAAGGAAATACTGCTTTTATTAATTCTCACGAGATCTGTTCTCCCCTCTCTCACACATTGTAATCTCCAGTGTAGGGCTGTTATCTCCACCGCTAGAGACTTGAGCTCGCTAATACACCCCCCCCCCCCCCCCCCCCTCCCCCTGAATCAGTTGTGTGCGCATCGGCGGCGACGTGCTCCGCAGGCCGGCGGTGGCCACAAAGAGTGGCAGGTCCTGCGGCAGCAGCTTGCCTCAGGGGGAGGTGGACGGGGAGTGAGCTCTGCAGCCCAGCGGCGGCCACGGCGAGCGGCAGGTCTGCGGCAGCGGCGCGACTCCTCACGACTACCGCCTCTTCCACGGCACACATTGCCGGATGCCTCGTGGCGAGGGGCCCTGCAGGTCCGGCAGCAGCCTCAACGATATTGTGGTGGCTGAAGAGATCCGGCGCCGTCAAGGGAGAAGGATGGATCGAGGCTGCGGTGGAGACGAATCTGCAACCAGTTGCAGTGGAGGCTGGGGATGGGATGGTCTTGAGGTGGTGGTGGTGGCCGACGAGGCCGTGGCGCTGGCCGCGCTGCAGGCCAAGACGCCGAACACGGGCGCCGTCAAGGGAGGCTGCCGTCGCGGCCTTGCCCGTGAGCTCAGGTGTTGTTTTTATGGGCCTCTCTTCATCCATTTTTTCAGTATGCATTTCAACATGGCTAATTAGTGTGGAAGATGGTAAGTTAGATTGCTGAAATTTCAGTCTGCAATCAAATTTAGATAGTTCATTTCCACATGGGAATTTTTGTTGTTCATTTGTGCGCAATCTGTGGAAGACGAGACCCCTATTATCTTTATGTGTCATGGAAGCACGACAATTGTAGTAGTATAAACAGCAGTGATGAGTACACTTTCCACATGGCATTTTTCTGATGTGTTCACTGTGTTTGCAAACTGTGGAAAATTAATCCCTTAGGATTTTCATGTATCATGGCAATTTAAGTACACGGAAGCATGGCAATGGTGCACGCGGAAAGCATAGTCTTGGTTTCATCAAGCACGTCGCATCACTTGGTTCCGTGAATCCTTCTATTACAGCCTCTTGAATAGCATCAAGAGTTCTGTTTGTATCTGAAGGGAGTCCTCACGGTGATCTGTCATGCTCCTGCGAAGCGGTGGCGGATGCGTCAAGGGCTCAGGCACGAGCCGTTCTAGAGGCGTCCAGCGCTCCAATTCCTCCAGAATTCAGAATCCAAGTCACGGCGAGCTAGCTGAACCTGGCATCATCATCCTCCTCCGGCCAGCTTAGTATCTAGCATGAAGCGAACCTGGTCAATTGGTAGCTTAGCACACACCAGCACACTGTAGCATGCAACGGTACAATTACATACGGTGGTCTAATTCTGACTAGCATTTCCCACAGCCATGCTTCCTGCAGGTGCCAGTTGAATGTCAGTGGTATTCTAACTCACTAATTTGACCTCCAATGGCTGGCACTAGAGGTTTCTCTACATTCAATAGTTGTCTGTCTTCATATTTCTTAGCCATTTGTACACATAGGCCAGACTTTTGCAAACACATTCAAATATTCCCTCGTAGAGCATGCAAAACAACATGAACAACATGTCTAGTTTTGCACACTGAACTTGTACCCGCATCATCACAATCCCCAAGCAAAAGCATGGTTGGGTTGGTAAGGTCAGTCAAGCTCTTCGTCAACTTGTTTTTTCTTTTGAGAATAACAGCTCCTCTTTATTACATAGATTCAATGTTTACATGGATACACAAATGGTCAGGTGGCAAACCAAACCACACATGACGGCCTAGATCCAAAGATGTGCCGGTACGAGCTAGCCTATGGGCTTCCCCATTGCATTGGCGTTTTTCAAAAAAGAACTTGGACTCCATAAAGCATTGTTTCGCGGTGCTTCGAGTTCCCGGACGACTCTTAGACAGTCACATGGGATGTGTATCTTCTCCAGGCTCAGGCCCTCTCCCAAAGCTAGATCTTATCTGCAATCAAGAGCTTCCAAAGTCTCTGCATTAATGATGCCCTCGAAAGCTACAGCTGAAGCCCCCTGAACTTCTCGAGTGCATCATGGCAGACAGGTGCAACTGCTCCCTTGCTCTTCATTTTTGCCACTGCCCCATCGACATTTATCTTCAGGTGGTCAACAAATTGAGGCATCCACCGAGGTGCCAGACGCACTACTGTCCGCTTGGCTTTATGCTGCACCTCAAGCGCAGTAATCTCCACGATATATCTGTTGATAAATACTTTAGTAGAGATAGGACTTTGAAATTCATGTTCATGAATAGCACACCTCCTAGCATACCATATTGCCCATAGAGTTACCAGCACCTCAACGAACTTCTCATTAGATAAAGTCTCACTCAACCAAAACGGCCATAGCCAAGAATCAGGTGTTTCATATCCATAAATCGGCTCTTCGTAAGATGTGGTTTGAGTACTTGCCTGTAGATGTAAACATTGAGTGGGCCAGCGGGTTTGTTGGGCCGGTGTGATTTATGGAATCATGTGTTCCATCTCCGACATATACACACAGAAATAAGTTTACTTGTGAAATATTGAGATTTTAGAGATCGCCGAGCTAGCCCAGCGAAGACATCTACAATAGTGTGGCACCAAGCTTATTTTACATTTTATTATTGTTGCATATCATCCGTTAATGATAATAATATAGTAACCCGCACAAAAAATGATCATAATATAGTTCATGTTACTTCCATGTGGTGTCTACCGCTCATTCATGAGTCAGCAATATCATATCTCTAGTTCTCTATTACCCACATCAACCCATAATTATATATCTTCATGGAATCTTCACAACCTGCCGTCGGATTTTTCTTCCTACTTAGTAGACATATACTCCCATCAAAACTACACTTATCTCGATCGGAGGGAGTAGTTAAGTAAATAAAATCTAGAATCCTCCACAATACCTATACTGATTTGGTGCCCGATTTTTACATATGCATGCATCTAGGATGCAATGAAATTTTCTGAATAACAGAAACCTTCATGACTTGGCTTAATGGATTACAAAAATTCATCCACTTTGAAAAAGTTCATGGATTTGAAAAAAGTTTGTGGATTCAAAAAAAAGTTCATGGATTTGAAAAAGTGTTCACGGGATTTTGTGAAAAAGTTGACGAGTTATAAAAAGTTCACGAACTTGAAAAAAGTACGCAAATTTGATGAAGTTTTCAAATTGGAAAAAGTTTCAGTCATTTGAGTGAACTGGAAGAAAACGGAAAAACACAAGTAAAAGAAAAAACAAATAAAACCAAATGAAACCCGTCCAAAAAAGAAAAATCATAAAAATAAATACCGGATGGAACCATCCATAAGCTTCCCAAATCCGGGAAAGGGAGGGGGGTTGCTCGTTGTACAAATTTTCCTTAGACGGCGCCTGAAGCGCCAAATAGGAGATATGGGGAAGAGTGCAACGGAATTTTCTTCAGTTCATCTTACAAAAATCTGTTGGTAAAATTTAGTAACACAAATGCGAGGTAAAAAATAACCCAAATGCTAAAAAACCCGATTGCCTCATATAAGAAAATGCCAAAAAAAGCGTGCGTGCACTGTTTGGTCCAATCTAGCACACGGTGTGAACCAACACAAGAAGTGACTGGCCCTTTGCCCTGTTGTTTGGGAAGGAAAAACTCAATAGTCTAGCCTCCTGTGGTCATTGGATATGCAATGAGGACAGGGGCTTCTGTCGAAATCATGCTACCACAGATGGTCAACTGGATGGTGCTATCGTGTTGCCAATTCGATTAAAAGTAGGTCAAGCCCGCACGTTTTTCTATTGCATGCGCTAAGGCGGTTTAAGTAATGTGCCCATGTGATTTCTGTAAATGTGTAGGAATTCAGGTTCTTTTTTCCAAAATCTTAAAGGAAATACCAGTGCGATGTCAAGCATATCTGTTCCTCATTGACATGCAAAATAATGTCCCCATGGTTTATTGGGGAGGCCTGCCTGCCACTTATATGCGTTTCTGGCCCATTAGTCGTAACTGTTTCTGCAATATTGTGACCTAAATATTTTAAATATTTGGAGGACTAAATTTATTTGTATTTGTGTGTACTACGTACTGTAGCAACTAAATTAGTTTGACCAACAAATAATTATTTTGATATCTTCTATAATGACAAAAACTTCAGAATTCGGTCATATTTTTATTTTTTGAGACAGAGTGCCTGCTCACCTACGTTATGGTGCTACCACATAATGATAGATGTCGGTATCAACCGCACTAAAAAAAGATGTCCGTATCAACAATTCTCATATATAGTATCTTCCTCCTCAGTTGCCACCAGCGGACTAGGCGAGTGTTTCGTCTTACTACCCTAATAGAGAACGACACTCACTTGTATTGCATCCACTGTATTTGTGTCTAGTTCCGATAAACAACACATAGAAAAGGAAGGCGTTGTGGACTTATTGGACAATATCCAGTCACGCTCACGCTATGAAAATCGTGGTATCGGTTTCATGAAGCACGTCACGACCACTTGTTCGGTTACTCTTTCCACAATGGCACCTCGAGTAGCCTCGAGAGTTTTGTTTCCATCTGAAGGAAGTTGTCACCAGCGATCTACCATGTTGCTACCATGCGCGGGCGGAGGCGTCCAGGGCTAACGCACATGCCATATGTGTACTTTCCTGCCAAGTGCATATAAGAAGGCTGGCTCCACTCCCCCAAAAATCGAGAATCCAAGTCACTGCAAGATAGCTGAACCTCCTTCTATCACCGGCTTACTTGCTAGCACGAAGCGAACCTGGTCGATTGGTAGCTTAGCACACACCAACACGCTGTAACGAACAACGGTACAAGTACATACGGTTGTTTAATTCTAACCAGGATTTCCCACAGCCATGCTTCCCGCAGGTGCCGAGTTGAATGACACTAGTATTGAAGTGCAATTTGATCTGCAATGGCTAGCGCTAGAGGTTTCTTTACATTTAGTAGTTCTCTGTCTTTGCATTTCTCAGAATGCATGCAAAAATTTGGCAGACACATTCAAATATTACCTTGCAGAGCATGCACACCAACATGAAAAACATGTATTTTTTCATATAAAGGGTGGATTTTATTAATTCAAAATGAAGCACCAAGTGGGTACAAAATACAATGAGCACACACCCAGCATCTATTCACAAAAAGAAAACACCCGACATCTATTGAAACATTTCCTTGATACCACAAGGACAACATGGTTTTTGAATAGCAACGCCTTCTTGACGTGACGCTTAAGCACTGCCTTCACCGGATCCAACTGCCAGAGGCCAGAATTTACGATTTCGCGCAAAAGAACAAGTCGAGCATATCCAAGCAAAGCCTTCAACATAGTAGCAACGCAAAAACATCATTATTGCCTAGTATAACCAACTTCGGAGAAACCTAGGATTTTCACCTGGGAGCTTGAGACTCGTTACTCGAGAAGCACCACCAAATCAAAGCACTCGTTACTCGCTACATATGTCAGACTAGAAATCCCATTACCGCTGCTGCGCAACCATACCCACTCTGTCTCATAGATTGCATTTCATCGCCAAAGGCAAACTGGCCAGAGTAAGAGCCGCTAACAAAACCCACCGGATACAGAGAGTGGATACCGCCACGAACAACCTTTGGTGGGCCTACATTGGCGCACCTAAATTTTCCATGCCCTCGATTCGTGATCTGTGCCATGCAGTCATGGGACTGCCGCCATGTAGTGATTTGTCCTACCCAAAGGTCGCCATGGAGCAGCGTTGCAGGAGCAACAACCAACATGTGCCACCGCAAGAAGTAGGTCACCACGCCCTGGATCCAAGGTACACAAAGAGCCGCCGATGCGGAGGGATCTGTGGCTCCCTCCATATTTGAGCTAGCCGTGGCAGCAAGACTCGCGAGGAACAAAGAGTCGTGTCGCAGTAAACCCGCTCGTGATGACCACGACTAAGATCGCTTGTTGTGTGGAAGACACACATGAGCACATGCGCCCATGGCTAAGACCTAGATAAGTACGCCCCGCCGACAATGGCAGCGGCGAGGAGTGGCGGACGTTGTGCGAGAGACTAGCGGCTAAGGCTGAGGACGCCCCAGTGCCGCCCAAGAGCAAGATCCTCTTTTTTCAGGACCAAGGAAAAAGCAAGCTGATATGGTGCATAGTAAAGCTAAACTTGTACCCGCATCATCACAATCCCCAAGACAAACCAACGTTGGGTTGGAAAGTTTAGTCAAGCTCTTCATCAGCTGTGGTTTGAGGACCAGCCTGCAGATGTAAGCATTCAGTGGGCCAGCGAGTTTGCTCCGCTGGTGTGATTTATGGAATCATGTGTTCCATCTCTGACATACACACACATAAAAATAATAGTTGTAACCAACAATAAATATTTTGGTATACTCTGCAATTAATAAAGTTTTGGAATTCGAGCGTACATTGTTTGAGATAGAGTACGTACCCACCTACATTTATCATGCTACCTCGTCATAATGAAAGACGTCTGTATCGATAGTTCTCATATATATCTTCCCCTTCTCACATGCCCCTAACCTAGAATTTCATCTTACAATCCTAACTGAGAATGTCACACACTGTTTTATATGTTTGGTTCTCATAAAAACTACTCATAGAAATGGAAGGTATTGGGAATATCTTGGGCACCATCTGGGTAAACTCAAGATACGAAAATCATAGTCTTGGTATCATCAAGCACGTCCCGGCACTTGGCTCCGTGAATGTTCCTACTGTAGCATCTCGAAGCACATCAAGATGTTCCTTTGAATCTGAATGCAGTCCCCAGCGTTAAACAGTCATGTTCCTGACGAGCGTCGGTAGAGGTGTACAGGGCTTCAGCCCAACTCATCCGAGTAGTTTCCGATGAAGTTCATAATGGAAAGCTTGGCTCCACTTCCTTCATTTGCAAAGTCACTGCGAGCTAGCTGAACCTGGCCTCATTATCTTTCTCTCGCAGGCTTACTAGCCAGCACAAAGGGAACCTGCTCCATTGGAAGGTTGCACGCGCCAGCACGTTGGAACGTACACGTACATATAGTGGTTTGATTCTAACAGGAACCTGTGCTGAGTTGAATGCCGGTGGTACTAAAACACATTAATTTGACAATAAACTTACAGAGTTGGCACTCTCATCTGCTAGTCCCATATACTCTGCTTGTTCCAAAGGCTAAGGGAACACCTCCATGTGGCAGGAGTTTTGCGAGATTTTAGCTTAAAAGGATATCCTTATTCACATTGTTTTAGATCAACAGGGAGAAAGTTCTCTGGCTCCAAGCAGGTCTAGTACATGGTTCAAACCAAAACATTACAAATTGGAGGCACCAACGCACACCCAGAATACCACAAAGTGCGGTCTATGTAAATGAAAAGGTACACTAACTCTTAACAGATACAACAAAGACTGAAACGAAAACAAGAACATAGGCCCTCCATAATCAGACAAAATAGGGGATCGAGCAGCCGTGGCAGCGCTGCTGGTGACCAGAGGGCGTCTAGTGTGGAAGAGGGCTTTGAATGCTCCCACTGTCGCGCCTGATCAGATCAAAGGATGGAGAAGTTGACATCGCAACAGAGGGAGTAGTATGTTGGCGCGGCCTCCTCACAACGCCGCTTCTTCTTCATTTAGCTACATCACACAGCTCTCATGAACAAGGACAAAAAGGAAAAAAATTGGTGGCCGGCTGCCTCTCAGAGCCCTGCCTTTTCTTCCTCTCTATTCTCTTTCTTGTCAACTAAAAAAACAGACTTACAACTTCTTAAGTAGTAGACGCACACGCAAAGCTCATCGGCCACACCGGCCACTAAGCAGTAATTTTTTGAAACTATGATGATTTTTATAGCAAATTCGGAAACTATACACCCTAATGGAGAAAAATCAAAAGTATCACCCCGTCGGCCTTCTGTTGGTCGAAAAGGGACTTTTAGGCCTCCTGTTGACCGAAGAGGGACTTCTTGGCCAACCGTTGGCCAAAAAGGCCAACACCTGCTCTTCTGTTTTAAAAAATTCATATCAATTAGGATTTTTAGTATTTTAATTTGATTCTTTTTGCATTAGATTAGAAATTTTATGAAGTTTCTGTAGATATCAAGTTTGACTAGATTTGAAAGTTTGAATTTGAATTTTTCATGAATTTTCTCAAATAATTAGATTGCCTATAATTTGAGCTAGGAGTATTTTTCAAGATGATTCTTTTTGCTACGGGTTCTTTGTGAATTTGTTTATCAGTAGTAATTAATTGGCGAATTTTATAATTATTTAAAATTAGGTTTTTATGAAAACAATTCTGTTTTAGTGTTTGTTAGGTTTTATGCTATTTCTTTTAATTTTAATTGCTTTAAATTTTTTTCTTTAGTTTTTTGAGATATTCTTTTTGTTTCTGTTTAGTTATCAGTAGCTATTTTATTTGTAGTATTTTTTTGTATTTTATTTCTTTTATCCTACTAGAAAACTTGTTTTGAGCTTCATAGGAGTTTATATTTAAAAGTGCCTTGTAAATCCTGTACAACCATTGCCGTTTTATACATGAAAAAAATACTTTCCCGCAATCTTTTTCCCTTCATTTTCTTTGCCGCCATTTTCTTTCCCGCCATTCTCTCCCGCCACACTAAGGAGTGCTGCATCAACGGAGGATGACGATGATGCCTTCATGTGGAGTGTGAAACACTGTGTGATAGAAGTCATAAGTGTGAAACACTCTCCGATGATGATGACGAAGCTGCAAACACTTATGACTTCTCTCAGACAGTGTTTCACACTCCACTAGCAGCACCGACGCAAGAGACACAGACCATGTCAGACAATGTTATCTATGATCGTGGACACCATGAGGCTCGTTTTATAAGTTGAGAAGTGAAGATGGCGAGAAAGAAGATGGCGGGAAAGAAGATGGCGGGAGAGAATGGCGGGAAAGAAAATGGAGGGAGAGAATGGCGGGAAATAAAATGGCGGGAGAAAATGGAGGGAGAGAATGGCGTAAAAACCTAACTTTAAATAATCCTAAATTCACCAATTAATTACTACTGATAAAGAAAGTCACAAAGAACTAGTAGCAAAAAGAATCATCTAAAAAGAATACTCCTAGCTCAAATTATAGGCAATCTAGTGATTTGAGAAAATTCATGAAAATTCAAATTCAAACTTCCAAATCTAGTCAAACTTGATATCTACAGAAACTTCATAAATATTTTAATCTAATGCAAAAAGAATGAAATTAAAATACTAAAAATCCTATTTGATATGAATTTTCTAAAAAGTAGAGCAGGTGTTGGCCGAAGAGGGACTCTTTGGCCAACGGTTGGCTGAAAAGTCCTTTTTGGCCAATGGTTGGCCGAAAAGTCCCTCTTCGGCCAACAGGAGGCCGAAAAGTCCCTTTTCGGCCAACAGGAGGCCGACGGGGTGATACTTTTGATTTTTCTCCATTACGGTGTATAGTTTCCGAATTTTCTATAAAAATCATCATAGTTTTAAAAAAAATCCCCATGCACGCACCCACTACCTAACCACTAAGTACATGCACGCCCACGTACACCGCTCGAGTAGCTCCTTCTCAACGGCCACACGACCCGTCCAGGCGGGCTAACAAACTCACTGATTCTCTAAGTGATCTAACAACCTGGTCTAGCCGGTCAGGCTCAAGCCTCATGTGCTTGCCCCATCACACGGCCGTGCCGCATCGCGCATCTTTGCAGCCTCTCGCTACCCTCAGCATCTCTCCATACTCGCCGTCTTGCACGGTGACTTGGCATCTTGCCTTCTTCGCACGCCTCCACTGAATCGTCGCCAACCAACAAATCCTGAACCTATACTACATGCCTAGAGAAAACAAACATGCTGATACAAATATTAAGATTAGTGCTAACACAACAGCCATCACCCCTACTCGTTTTGAGCTGGCCTCTGCTGCAACAATTGTTGAAGATAAAGACAAAACAAATCCATCTGCTCCAGTGTATGTTCCTTGAAAATTAGGCGCCCCTTCTTGATTTTTTCTATAAACGAGAGACCAGATATGTTTCAAAGTCAACCAAGTGACCCTTTAAAAACTACTCCCTCCGTCCCATAATATAGGAGAGTTTTTTACACTAAACACTCTTATATTATAGGACGGAGGGAGTACACTGTTCATGTGCTTCCAGAAATCCTAGAGAACAGCTGCATTAACGGTGTTAATCACATCTAATCTCTTCCCACCAACCCATAGAGAAGAACACTGCATTAATGGATGCAAAAGACGACCTGCCAGCCTGCAGATGTACACTTTCAGTTTGCCAGTGAGTTTGTTGCCCCGGTGTGATTTATGGAATTACGTGTACCATCACGCACAAAATGTAGTTGTGACATATTGAGATTTTAGAGACCGCCAAGCTAGCCCAGTGAAGAGATCTCGTGTGACACCAAACTTCTTTTACCTTTTATTAGTTCATGAGCATTATAGTACATGTTACTTCCATGTGGTGTGTCTACCGTTCATTAGTGAGTCGGAAATATCATATCTGTAGTTCTCTGTCACCCATATCAACCCAAAATTCTGTATCTTCACCGAACCTTCACACCGTACCCTACCATCGGTTTATCTTCCTTTACAATCTCACCTTGCGTATAATTAGACATCTAGTTAAGTAAATAAAATATAGGGCCCCTCTTGCTCTCCAGTATCCTATGTTTTCCTGTTGCCTGATGTGTAAGTATGCCATGGAAGATCGTGCTCACTTGTTTTTGATTGCCCCGGGGCGTGTGCTATTTAAACTGCTATCGGTTTTCTTCCCTCGTCATCGCCGATTACAGCCATTTGGACACCACCACTAATAGAAAAGGGGGCAATGGTCTAGGCCAGGTCAGCCCATTAGTCCCCCTTCAATCCAGAACGGGGACCAATGGGAGCATTTGACCCGGTTTGTGAGCCCCGGGGCCGGCCGGGCCACGTGGTCCATTGGTCCCGGTTCGTTTGGACCTTTTGGTCTCGGTTGGTGGGACGAACCGGGACCAATGGGCCTCGCTCCTGGCTCACCACCATTGGTCCCGCCCTTTGGTCCCGGTTCATGCCACCAACCGGGACTAAAGTGTTGGTCCTCGTTGCGGCCAGAGTTTAGTCCCACCTCGCCAACCGAAGGGGGCTCACACCGGTTTATAAGCCCCTCCCTCTCTGCCTTGTTCAGCTCCTCTCAAAATGAAAATAGATGCCCTTATACGGGGAATTTGACCTAAATTCATACTGAATTTCTCTGAAGTTAGTAGAAATTTATTATGAATTTAGGTTGAATTCTCTCTATAAGCGCATATATGCTCATTTTTTAAGTAAAGTTAATCACAATTATTTTTTATTTCTGAATACTTTTTATATAGTTTTTTCTTTTCTGCTATATTTATTTTTTTCTATTTATTTCTAAGTTGTAATAAGTCATTAAAAATAAGCATCTATGCTCATTTTTCTAGTAAAGTTAATCACAACTATTTTTTCTTCTATTTATTTCTGAGTAGTTTTTTATATAGTTTTTTTCTTTTCTGCTACATTTATTTTTTTCTATTTGTTTCTGAGTTGTAATAAGTCATTAAAAATAAGCATCTATGCTCATTTTTTTAGTAAAGTTAATCCCAACTATTTTTTCTTCTATTTATTTCTGAGTAGTTTTTTATATAGTTTTTTATCTTTTCTGCTATATTTATTTTTTTCTTTTTTTTCCGAGTTGTAATAAGTCATTAAAATAAGCATCTATGCTCTTTTTTTAGTAAAGTTAATCACAATTATTTTTTCTTCTATTTATTTCTGAGTAGTTTTTTATATAGTTTTTTTCTTTTCTGCTATATTTATTTTTTTCTATTTATTTCTGAGTTGTAATAAGTCATTAAAAATAAGCATCTATGCTCATTTTTTTAGTAAACTTAATCACAACTATTTTTTCTTCTATTTATTTCTGAGTAGTTTTTTATATAGTTTTTTTCTTTTCTGATATATTTATTTTTTCTATTTATTTATGAGTTGTAATAAGACATTAAAAATAAGCATCTATGCTTATTTTTTAGTAAAGTTAATCACAACTATTTTTTCTTCTATTTATTACTGAGTTGTAATAAGTCATTAAAAATAAGCATTCATAAAAAAGAGGCGCAATGCTCGTTAATTAGCTTCAAGCCTTACGGAAGAGTGTAAACTGCATTGCACATAGCTCCGTGCAGTCTACCCTAATCCTCAAGGCTTGAAGCTAAGCAACATGCAGGTGAGCATTGAGCCTCTTTTTCATCGTCTCTGCACTCAGGGCTTATAAACCGCTGCGAGTGCCTCTCGCATGGCGAGGTGGGACTAATTAAAAACAGCTGTAGAAAGAATCAACTAAAAAACAGCTGCAGGAAATAATAAGTAATTAGATGGGTGCATCGGTACCGGTTGGAGGCACCAACCGGGACCAATGCCCCTCTTTAGTCCCGGTTGGTGGCACCAACCAGGACCAATGCCCCTCTTTTATCCCGGTTGGAGCCACCAATCGGGACCAAAGGTCTTTGTTTCCCGCCCTTTGGGCTGCTGAAAAGAGGCTTTTGGTCCCAGTTGGTGCCACCAACCGGGACTAAAGGGGGCATTAGTCCTGATTTGTGCCACGAACCGGGACCAAAGCATTTGCTATATAAGTAGCACTTAGGAAAATTTCAGAACCGCGCATCCCCACTTTGATCTCTCCTCGACGCCGCCGTCCCGGCCCGCGCCGTCGCCTGCCGCCCCCGCCCCGACGCCGCCGTCCCCTGCCGCCCCGGCCCGCGCCGTCGCCGCCCCGCTCCGCCCCGACGCCGCCGTCCCCTGCCGCCTCGGCCAGCGCCGTCGCCTGCCGCCCCCGCCCCGACGCCGCCGTCCCCTGCCGCCCCGGCCCGCGCCGTCGCCGCCCCGCTCCGCCCCGACGCCGCCGTCCCCTACCACCCCGGCCCGCGCCGTCGTTGCCCCGCGCCGTCGTTGCCCCGCCCCGGCCGCCCCGACGCCGCCGTCCCCTGCCGCCTCGGCCCCCGCCGTCGCCGCCCCGCCGCGCCCCGACGCCGCCGTCCCCTGCCGCCCCGATGCCGTCGCCGCCCCGCCCCGCCCCGCGCTGCACCTCGCTGTCGCCGTGAGCAACTTTTTATGATTTTTGTTAGATTTTTTTATAGTTCATAGATTTTTTTTGTTAGATTAGATGTGTAGTTCATAGTATGTTAATTTAGATTGTGTAATTAATTTGTTCATATTGTGTTAGATTTTTTCTGTTAATAGATTTTTTTGGTGATATTATTATTGAATATGCATGTTTGTATGTTCATATATATGCAAAGATCGAATGTGTCAAATTTTTATGATTTTTTTCTGTTCATAGAATTTTGATGATTTTTTTCTATTGTAATTTTTTTCATAGAATTTTAATGATTTTTTGTTCATATTGTTTAGAAAAAGGAAAAAAATAAGAAGAGAAAGTGTTTAATCTAATTAGTTAGAAGAATACTAGTTTATTTTTAGTAAGTACTACTTTATTTTATTTATAGTAAGTGCTTCATATATAGTTGAACTAGCTAGTTGATTTAATAAACTACTTTATTTTACTATATATAGAAGTAGTTTGTTTTTAGTAAGTACTACTTTATTTATTTATAGTAAGTGCTTAGTAGTTGAACTAGCTAGTTGATTTAATTAATAAAACTACTTTATTTAACTATATATAGAAGTAGTTCCCGCATCGACGTCGGCGATGCCTATACCGCATCCTCGTCGTCGTCGACTCGACGGTGGAGGCCTGCTTGATCAGGGCCATGTTCGGGACTGGGCTCCACCGGGCTGGTATTGGGAGGTGCTACCTTCCGGGGGACGTAGGTTGGTGAGGAGGCAGCCTGTTGTTGACCCGATCCTTGTTTGGTGGCGGTCGCGTGGGCCAGTGACGGTGCTGAGGCTTCCGGACACCGCGGAGGTGGTACGTCACCGTGTCAGCGAGGAGGACGAGCACGTCCGTCGCTACATGGTTGCATTGGAGGGCAGGTTCGACAATACCTGGTAGGTTCTTCAGGGATCTCACTGGAGCTATGATCCTGTGATGGTTCCTTATCTTTGGGTGTCCACCGCCCGCGACGATACCTGTCAGGTGCTACGATTCTAGTTGTATTAGTGATGCTATATTAGTGATAATATTCGATGATGTACGGACACCAAGAGATGATGTACTTTTGCTTATAATTATTAAATGCATGCTAATTTGAATACTACTTTATTTTATGATTTGTTTTGCTTATTTTATGATTTGGTTTTGCTTATTGAATGCTCATATTGGATAAGTTCTCCTTCATTCCCGTGTGCTAGACAATTTGGTGTAATAATACACTCGGGAATCAAAGGAGGAGCTACGTACATCACCGATAGTCAACCCATGATTAATAATAATGATCTAGTTTAATATTTGAATTATGAACATAGGCCGGAAATGTCGTCCTCGGACAACGAAAACCGCCCGGGGGAGTGCGACTGGTGCCATGACGACTGAGGTATGTGCGACAGGTTCATTGAGCTGGACGAAGATCGGCGCTTCAGCATTAAGCTTGAGGAGACCTTCGATGTTCATACGGTGCGCAACGACGACAATAGTTTTTTTCATAATTAAGCGCGACTTCAACTATTTTAATGTGTATTTTTCGTCTTTTCCAATTCGACTAGCTTATCCCATGCTATGCAAGACGCTATGTCTTGGAGAGGATGGGTTTTGAAGACCATGAAAGTATGGAAACCAAAAAAATTATCCTAGGTACCCATCATGGTGTGGATTTTCAAGTAAAGCTGTACAATGCTCAGAGTGTAACCCATTTTGGTTGCAAAAATTGGGAAGGACTTTGCAAGATGTATGGTTTTGATGAGGGTATGCTTGTCACCATGGATCTTGGTGATCCTACAATCGAGCAAGAGAGACCTTCGATTTGGGTCCTTGTGGATACACCTCCAATTCTTCCCCTATGTGAGCTTAACATAGTTATTAAGTAATTTATATTGTTTATTTCAAAATAGTTGACAACTTATTTCCATTGACAGCTTATTTTCATTCTTCAAAGAATGTGCGGAAGATGGTAGACAGAACCTACTACACCGAAGGCTCCGAATTAACCTATCATGAGAAAAATCATCTGGTCGCATTTTATACTGATCTTGAGAATTACAATATCTACAATCAAACTCTTCAACATTATGGTCAATACGTGCCACTAGTGCACGTGTTGAAGTACGGTAACTACCATGGAGATACCCTGGTAAGATTTTTTACTATTACAACATCCGTGCATCTTTTTGCACACTTCTAAAACTAGTAAATCATTGCTAACTACGAAGTTATTACTATGTTTATGAACAGATAATCCCGAATTATTGTGTGCATCATCTGATGTATACGCACGGTACCCTTCATGTTTTGAACATACAACAGGTCTTCCTACGAATCTCAACTGTCCATACCGGGTTTTCTAAAAGAAGTGGAGACATGACAATTAAAGAATGGAAAAAATGTATGGACAGTCGTAAGGAGCTTCTTGGAAGCAAAAGGCAGCGAAGGGCAAGAATTGGAGATAGGATGATCGCCATTCTTTATAATGGAGAGTCAGGGTTTATATTGTTTTATGCTATTTTACCTTAAGGGTGTTTAGGTCCTACCTGATACTGGTGATCATGTGCTAAGAACAATTATGTAGGGTTGGGTTCGATGACTATGAGGAGGATGATCGTATGACTTATTATTAATAACGAGTAGAAGTTGTATGATGATGCATGATTAGTAGGACTTGTTATTATATATGATGATGTATGATGCGAGCATGCATGAGTTATTATATCAGCGGGTGAAATGAACATAGCAGCAGCATTGGTAAACCAAGGATGAAGATATAAGAGAGGACACTTCTCTCTATTAGCTAGCTAATATCAACCTAAAAATAACCCCCAAAACCCCTAAAGCAGCCACTTTTTTTTAAAAAAAACATGGACTTTTGGTCCCGGTTGGTGCCACCAACCGGGACCAAAGGCCCCCTGCCTGGGCTCGGCGCACCGGCCACGTGGAGGCACATCTTTCCCGGTTCGTGTTTGAACCGGGACTAAAGGGTGGAGGTATTAGTAACGACCCATTAGTCCCGGTTCATTAACCGGGACTAAAGGCCCTTACAAACCGGGACAAATGCCCCCTTTTCTACTAGTGCACCCTCGATCAATTGGCTACCCTCATCCATTTGGATTTATTTTTAGAAAGGGAACGTATTAATATCACGAAGATACTAATTGCACCCGGCCTCTGCACAAACAAGATGTCTAAAACACATTCATGATGCACACAATAGGTTGGGCCACACAGGTTGACTCGGCTGGATTGGGAATTCTTCGTTCCTTTTTTTTGCGTCGAATTTGAATTTGATTAAAAAATAATACAAACCAATTCAGAAATATTTACAAAAATCTAGTAAATCCGAATGCAATTTTCAGACTTATGTAATATATTCCAGCACAAATATTAAATTAATAATTATAATAACTAGTCGTCAACCCGTGCATTCGCACAGGCTAACATACTAAGAGTATTACCTTTATACAACTTTAAGAAAGTACCGTTAAGTTGTTATTTGTGAAATTACTTAAGCGTTTTATTGTGGGGCACACATCAATTTTGATGTAAGGCGCGACATGATTTTGTGTACCCATTTATAACAATAAACATATCGGTGGATTTAGAGCTAAGCTTAAAGTAGGTCGGCCAATTTAGAACATTTGTATAACAATTTATTTCACACCTTGCAAAAAATGTACCAGCATGGGCTAGAACTAATATACATTAATGTAAATACAAAGCATCATGGATGTGTGCCTAGACGGATGAGAACCTATCTGTGTCTAGTTTTCTGCCTGAGGTAGGACGGGTTTTTGACTGGTGGGATGGCATCAATACTTCAACATCAAAGGAAGTCCTTAAGCGGAGGAGCGACAAGCTCAACTATGCCAGATATATGGAACATGCGCAATTTTCTTGGACACCCATATTAAGCAACACCATATGGCGCTTGGCGGTTCCATGCATATGGTGGGTTTTTCTTTTGTAGCCCGGGCCATTTTGCCACCATATGCCCCTCTGTACATATTGCTCTTCACCATTTTGTGCATATGAAAGTGCAGTGCCGATTCCTTGAAAAAGAATTAGCATGCATATTTTAAATATTTTTATAGGTACTAATATGCTTTAAATTTCGAACATTAGTACAAAGCATAAACTACAGTCCAAATTTTCCAATTCTGGACGTATAGGAGCAATCTGTTTTTATTTTTAGATGAAAATTTCAAATGAAAGATGTTATGGCAATGACAATACGAAATGCAAAGACTTTGGGAACCATAAAATTTCACAAATTTTAGCTCTATGGCAGAGACCTGTGTAAAAGTAGCAAATATCCGAGGTAACTACAACAACACGAAAATCATTTAAGCACAATGCGCGTTAATCCCCTAATAGAAGACAAGAATTCCAGACATATACTTGTATGTTTTCCTGGCTTGGCTAATCCTTGCAAATGCAGAAATATAGTCTTTACTCTTGAATCATCATCAGTAATGGCAGATACACTTGAGTAGTATGCTTTTACGATTATACACTTGGCAGAAACTCGTAGGTCAGAAAAGTAAAAAAAAACTGAGGAATTTTAACATCTAGTCTCGAGAAAGATTTTGTACAAATTAACTGTACTCATCATATGTATCGATGGGTAGGATAGTACTGCTGATTTTAGTAAAAGGTAACTTACTAATGAAATGTAAGAAAGCAGATCAACATGATATAGGAAATACAAATATTGGTTAGAATTTCCCAAAAAAATATTATTGGAGATTATAGATAGAAACGTGTATGTATGGGCCAACAAATATTGGATTGCATCGCACCATTAAAGAGATAATCAAAATAGAGAATATCCCCCAGCTTAATACAACTTATTATACGTGCAAGCTAGATCCAATGATTGATAAAGGAGGAGAATGAACAGATTACCACAGAGTAACATATGTATCATGGTGCTTAGAGCATTACAACCAAAGTAATTAGTCGGTTTGAAGGTTAGTCAAGAACAATGGCATACTATTTTAAAACAAAATGATGAAATCAGATAAAGAAGCAACAGTCAAGAAACTTCTAGCACAATTCTAAATTGAACTCCAGGTGTTATAGGAAAAAAAACATGTTAGAAAACCAATGATTCACAAAAGGGCACTAAATTTGTCTCAGGCTCGCAAACCATTGTAACATGCACAACATTGAAGGAAAGTACTCCAATTCTTTAATTTAATTTGAGAAAACATAATTTCAATAATCATCACTACGCTGTTGACACTATCAAATTTGATGATTGATACCAATGGACGAAAATTTATTTAGGCCTACAATTAAAATTGAAGAAATACAAAAGAATAACAAAGAGAATAAATGGAAATATGTACAACCGGTATATTTCTAGATAAAATTCTTTATTACTATAATGTGAAGATAATGGACATGCATAGACCTATTATTTGTGAAATTGCCAACTACTATTAAATACTAAATAGGCCTCCGAAGTGCAGACCGGGAACACATGAAATAAAAGCGGAAGCCAAATATAACCTACAATGCATGATAATTAAAAAAACAGACAGCTCGGTGCATGTAGCTCCTGCTTGTGCAGGGTCCGGGAAAGGGTCCGAGGATGAGTGGTTGCAGCACAGATCAGTGATAGCCTGCATCTATGGGACATTCCGAGGTACGATTACAAATAAGTAGTCATAACAAAACATAGTATAGAAATTAGTGAGTACTAAGGTCAGAATGTTGGTAGACATGGACTCGAGTCTAACTTCGGCCACGTTGTGTAATCTTCTTTAGCTCGCAAAGCTCTATTGCACCTACGACAATAGGTGACATCACAGTGGCGCTTGTCATCACACTTCTTTGCGAGTTGCGCCGCTCCTCTGCTCGACTGTGCCAGGCCACATGTACTTTGCACGTCCCTGCCTGCAACACACGGTCGGTTGACAGGATGTTCGCATATCCGGTTGAGCATGCTTAGGCTGAATATGTACGCTCAGCCCATGGAGGAACGTGGGCAAATGAAATAGCAGAGGTGGGCGGCCACTAATCCTGAGTTTTAATCTTGCACGGCTAATTCGACAGCTGCAGACACGCCGCTGTCAGATCTACATAGTGACTCAAAGCCATCGAGCGAACCCTTGATGTCCATATCACATGAACCATATTTTCTTACAGAGTTGAAATTGCACTAACAATAACAGCAAAGCTGCATCCTGCAGCCCTGCACCATTCACTAATCCCTGGATATTGTTAAGTATTATAAGATAATTCTGGGTTCATTTGTTCGATTATACACTACTAGGGAAAACGCTATACACAGAGGTATAGCAGTAGCGTTGGTCAAAACTCGGCACTAGCGCTACTTAGTAGCAGCGCTTGTTGCAAAACCACGCTACAACCATTATTTTAGCAGTAGCGCGTCTTCGCAGAAAAGCGCTACTACTAAAATTCCATCACTAATGCCGGTAGGCTAGGAATAGTAGTAGCGGTTCTCCCAGAAGCACGCTACTGCTAAAAACATTGTAGCAGCGCATTTCTGCTGTAGAGCGCTACTGCTATGTAAAAGAAAATAAATAGAAAAATAAGTAGAAAAGTAAATGAAAATGAAAGAAATAGAAAAAGGAGAAATGAAAAAAAAAATGTAAAGAAAACAAAAGAAAAAGAAAAAGAAAACAGAAAGGGATAGCTGTAGCGCGTTTCTCTGGAACACGCTATAGCTATCTTAGCTATAGCGCGTTTCGGCAAAACGCGCTACTGCTAGTTTGACTCAAATCCCGGCAGCCCGGGCTCAAAATTTCGCTTAGTCCTTTCCCCCCCTCTCTACCCCCCCGTCCCCCAACTGCTCCATCGCCGCCGTTGCCCTGCCGCCTTCGACCACACCGCCACCGCCCGAGGCCGCCTTCAACCACACCGCCGCCGCCCGCCGCCTTCGACCACACCGCCGCCGCTCGAGGCCGCCCCCTCGACCTCACAGCCGTCGCCCGAGGCCGTCGTCGACCTCACTGTCGCCTCCCTCGAGCTCACCGCCGCCACCCTCGACCTCACCGCCGCTGCCCGAGCCAGAGCCTGCCCTCGCCGCCGACCGTAAGGCTATGCCTCTCATGTCCCCTAGCCTCCTATTTCTCTCTGCTAGGGCAATTATATATATGTTGATACTGTGTTGATGTTCATATGAACCCTAGGTGTTCATATGAACCCTAGATTTTATTTAGGGCAGTAGGCATTTTATAGCATTTAGGAAAAATGATTAGCAATTTATTTAGGAAATTAGCTAGGGCAATTTTTATGAAAATTCCTAAACAGTAATTCCATTTAGCTTTAAACTAATAGAGGGTATATAAATAATAGTAGGATTTAGATTTAAATCAACGGAGGGTATAAACAAAAACACTTAGCTATAAAAAAAATATTTTGACTACGGATCTGAATTTGTTCCAAATTTCATTCAAATGAAATTGGAATTATTTGGACTATGGACCTGAATATTTTTGAAGAAATTGGGTGTAGGTACTAAGGTCTTGCTGTGGAAATTTTGGTGAGGTCAAAAGGGTTAGAGAAAATGTAGTTTCTAGACTTTTAGCTTTAGACAAAAAAAAGTATTTAGCTATAAATAAAAAACAGTAACTATGGCATTTAGCTATAAACAAAAAAACAGAATTGTTTTTCTTTTCAAAAACTTGGTCAAACTAATTGTTGCTATGTAAACAAAAAAGAAGATTGTTTTTATATGATATATGTCATTGATGTTCATTTGCATATTCATTTATTGTTGATTATATCTTTTCATTGAAGTGGCCATGTTATATGCAAATTCCTCAATAGTGTTTGCTCATGTTATATCTTTTCATTGAATTGTTCGATTGTGCCCAAGTGGCTTTGTTGTTTCTAGGGAATGATGCTGAGTGGCCTATGTTTTGCCGGAATGTTGATTCATTCTGTTCCGGTAAATTTTAGATTCTTGATTTGTCCACTTTTTAGCAAAGGTCATGCCGAAATTTTCCGTGAATTTCGGCATGACTTGTGCTACAAACTAGGACATATCGAATGCCCGGGATTTGCCGCACCAGGAAGGAGTCAACATTCCTGCAAAACAATGGTCCTTTTTTATGTCATTATTCATTTTATTAGGTCTAGAATTAATTGACCAGATTTAATCATAGGAAACATGGCTAGCAACGATGAAGGACGGGGTTCTGGTGATTGCGACGACGTCTACCGGGCGGCAGACGAATTTTTTAGCCTTACCGACGATCAACCGATGTTGTTGCTGGGCCCACCGGTGGCATCGGGGACTGAGACCGACACACAGACCGGTGCTGAGACTGAGACCGGCGCTGAGATTCAGACCGGCATCGAGACCGGCGTTGAGACCGGTGCTGCCTCGGGGAGCGGAGCCGGTGTAGAACCGAAAGCAAAGAAGCAACGGGTTTCTAACAAACTCAGGACTACTAGACTAGTGGTCACGGAGGTGGACGACGGCAGTTTTGAGCCAAAGGCGCCCGAGGAAGCGCGCGCGTGCTACGGCAATCAAATAGGCTGCGTCGTACGGACAACCGCCACCATCAACGATGAGAAACTACAGAAGATAGAAAATATGAGGAGCTCCCTCCTAAAGAAGTTTCACCAGATATTCTTGTTCCCGGGCCGGAATGAGAAGGATTATGAAGATCCAGACGAGGACCCGACAATGAAGAAGATAAACAAACACGCCATGACCAAGTTTAGCGACGCGTTGGCCGCCTAGAAAAATCGAGTGAAAGCAAAGATCAACGACGGGGAACCCTACTCCGAGAATGTAAAGGATAATCCGACAATCACGGAAGAGCAGTTTCAAATATTCAAGGAGGCTTGCGAGGCCGAAGCTGCCAAAAAAAGTCTAAGTACATGAAGGGGCTTCAAAAGAGTTACATTGGGAGCCACCACCTCGGAAGCCGTGGTTACGGCGGAAAGAGGTCCAAATGGGCCAAGGAGGACGCGGAAGCCGCGAGTCTGGGCATCCCAGACCCCTTGGCGGATTTCACCGTCCTGCAGGAGCGTGACGTCCTGAGGGCCGGGCACCGTTGGGACCCAGTGAAGAAGGTTTACGAGACAACACCGATCATTACGGTGTTCATGAGACTGCTGGTAATTTTAGTTTCTGATCAATTCGACTGCACACGTTAGTCATATTTGTAAATGATCCTTGTGCCTTTTGCAGAGAGAGCAGCACCGGATTGCGGCCGAAAGCGACTCGCCGTCTGAGGCATTGGCGAGGCCCAAGTGGGACACTCCATTCAACCGGGCGTTGAACATATTGAAACGACAACCGGTGGATACTCGACCGTTGTATGGACGCGTGCACGGTGTCAGAGACGGCGCCACGTGGAAGAAGTACTACCATGAGGAAAGGAAAGACGGAGGTTAACTGAAGAAAACATCGACAAGAAGGTTGAGATTGCGGTTGAGAAGAAATCATCTCAGACAGTCGCAAGAGCGGTAGCTGCCGCAAAACAGGCGATTGCAGATATGTCTACTTCCTTGGTGACGGGCGTTTTCACTTGGACAAGGCAAAATCCAGAAAAAAATGCAGAGGACTTTCCCCTTGCTGACTTCTTGGGAGCACCTGCCCCCGCACCGGCTCCCGTACCTGCTCCCGCACCGGCTCCCGCACCTCCTCCCGCACCGGCTGCCCCACCTCCTCCCGCACCTCCTCCCGCACCTGCTCCCGCACCGGCTCCCGCACGGGACGTGCTCGGTGGTGCCTCCTCTTTGGCTAAGCTCGACGCCCTCACGGTATCTGTCACACCGGCCCCCTTCATTATAAATGTATAATCTCCCGTTTTCGTTGCCTTTCGGATGTCTCACGTCGCAGACTTTTCTTTGCAGGCCGACGAAACCCCGTGCACCATATTGTACACCATCGGCAAACAGAAGGTGGACGTGGGGAAGGCGACGATAATGGAGCCGAAGGAACCATTGTTCCAAAGCCGGCTGATCCCCCCGAACGTCTTCAAGGTTTCCGTGGCCAGTGTCAAACCGGGCCACGAGAACTTGCCTCCTCTAATACTAGTGGGGGATGACGACGAGACCTCGTGGCGGCTTGGTGATTGTTGCAATGGGTGGGTCCTATTGTGGCCAAAGAGTCTGCTTCGTCTGGAGGCGACCGGGAGCACACCCACGAGCACGCAGCCTCAGCAAGGTATGAACATCAACACCCCACCTACCCAATTCGCGTCGGGTGTCGGGTTGGGTGATAGCGGACGGGGTAAGGAGGAGGCTCCATTAGTCGTTGATAAATGTCTATACTGGCGCCTCCTCAGGGTTTGAGCGTCATGAGTCGGTGCCTGAATTACCGTCTCAACGTATTATTGACGACATTCCGGTAGTAAAGAAGTCTAGGAAGAGAGCGAGGAAAGGCAAAAAAGCTGATTCTATGATCCAGCCGCCTCAGCAGCCTTGGCTTCAGGACCGTATAGATATCCCCGATGCGGATAAATGGCATATTCCCGGTCAACCAATCCTACCTGCAACAGCGCTATGGGCCAGATTCGGCGATCTAAGGAGACTTCATGACGATGTGCTGCGGGTAGAGAAAGGCCTCATCGCCTTGAAAGATCCAGGATTTCCACTCTACGTGGTTAACGTTCCGCGGCAAATGTCGTACGTCGACAGCTTCCCCGCAGATAAGTTCTTCCTCCGATTCGATTACATATTCGACATGTTTCACGTGAAGAAGCTGGATTTTACGTTTGTCCGCCGTTATGCCTTGCACATGAACTACATCATTGGGGTTGAACAGATATGTCATATCTGTGTCGCTTCTTGGGAGTCTGTGCAGAGCAGCGTGAATACGCGAGGGATTACATCGTCAGTTTCATGCTCGCCAATAAGGACAAGGAGGCAATTCTCGTGCCTTATCATCCCGTGTAAGTCATCCGCGCTGTTATCCTTCCTTCGATTTCAATAATTCATTTGCACGGTGGAGGCTAATTAATTTGAGGTGTACTTATTTTGCGCAGCGGCGGGCACGCCGTCCTCATCATCCTCTACCCTCGATTCTCCCATGCTATTTACTTGGACTCGTCGAAGAACATTCACAAAAAGGATTACACCCACATCAAAGATGTTCTCGACAGTGCTATGTTTTACTACCAAGCAAGGGGTGGAGAGGTTAGGGACAAGAAGAGAAGGGGCGGCAGGGCCTCCTTCAGCCATAAGACCGAGTTTTGCTGCATCCAGCAACCGAACGATTCTCTTAATGATGGATTCTATGTCCTACACCACATGCAGGAGTACAGACGGGATCACCAGAACCTTCACATGTCACCTAGATCTGGCGATGCCCATATTCTGCAATGGGCAAAGGACATAGGAGATATCGAGGATCATCGAGTTCGAGCTGAGTTCTATAACATCCAGCGCGAACTTGCCCAAATCATCATGAAGGAGGTCGTCGGAAAAACAGGGATGTTCTACGGAGAAGGACAAATGTCGCGGGAAGACGTCCGAAAATGGATAGCCTCTCAGCGTCTCGACATGAAGCCTTTCACTAAGCTCGAGGACTATCTCCCTGACATGGATGGATGGCACGACATGATGGAGTGATTGTCGATATATGACAATGTGTCCGTTTAGTCCATACTTTCTGTATGACAAAACTTTGAGTTATGCACGGTGAAACTTTATTTGTGATGTAATTAAACCGTCCTCCTCCTCGACTAGCGAAAATCACTCTAGTTAGGGCACTTTGGATACGACGAACTTTGTTATTTATGCTTATGATATGTTGTTTCTATTTTTGCCAAGTCTGTCTCTTTCTGTTGCTCAACTATATATGTTGCATATCATCGACTCATGTGACGATGCAGGTGCATAGATCATAGATGGCGAAGAAGTGCTACGTCAGGAGTATAATACGACAAGTGGCCGGAGTGTCAGGCCCAGGTGTACCGGTTTCCGGTTTCCGAGCGACAGGCAGTAGTTAGTTTAGGTTCACGCTAATGCGAGAGAGGGATACGAATTCATGTACTCAAAGTGATAGCTCTTCTCGCGTATATCATTGTTTAGATGGATGACGATGTATTTGCAAGTAATCGAGACTTGTATCGCTATTTTCAAGATTCATGACGAGAGACCACTTTGTGTTGGATGATGATTATGATGATGACATGATTTGATGAGACTAATTGTATGTATATGCTATGATTACATTTGTATGTGTATGATATGCTAAAGATTATTGTATAAAGCCTATTCAAATACAAAACAAATACAAAACAAAGCACCAGGAAAAAACTAATAAAACTAGTAGTAGCGAGGGGGGAAATTTAGCAGTAGCGCCGCCTTACCAGTAACGCTTCCCTGTAAACATCGCTGCAGATAATATCAGTAGCGCCCTTTTCTAAAGAGCGCTACAGCTATTCATGTATAGCAGTAGCGTGGGACAACAGGCGCTACTGCTATACGTTAGCTGAAGCGCCTTATTAGTAGCGCCGGTACCCGCGCTACTGAGAGGCTCAAAACCCGCGCTGCTGCTAGGCTTTTCCCTAGTAGTGATATGAGAGTTACCAATTGATTAAAATGAGCAAGAGTAAAGACTCAGATTAGTAACCATCTTGAAGAAATCAACAAACCTTGGACAGAGTGGAGATTAGCATCACCCAGTGGCTTTGACTTGCGGCCGACTTTTCCTCTTTCCTCGGAAGAACATGGCAGAAATATCTTACGTCCTAAGGCTATAAACACAACAATGCTTATGTGAGGAACCGAGTGGATGTAGGGGTGGGCGACTGATGCCCTGGCTGATTATCTTCATGCTATTGATGGAATTGTACATACATATGTGAGGCATACCTAGGTGCCCTGCTGGTTTTGCAGGCGAGAAACGTCAAGATGCTACTGTTAATTAGTGAGTAAGTATAAGTCGGGCATTGTATTCTAACTGTTGAACGTTTGCACTGCTTCCAGAGATGGGTTGTCAGGGTTTGTTTTTTTCAAAACTGTGATGATTTTTATAGCAAATTCGGAATCTATACATTCTCACGCACCAAAATCAAAAGTAGCACCCCATCGGCCTCCAGTTGGCCGAAGAGGGGCTCTTCGGCCTGCGGTTGACCGAAGTGGGCTCTTCAGCCTCCCGTTGGCCGAAGAGTGCCCCAACTGGGTTGAAGAGTACTCTTTGGTCTACCGTAGGCCGAAGAGCACTCTTTGGTCAACCGTAGGCCGAAGAGTTCTCAGGCCCCAACTTTTCGCATTAACAGGAGGCCGAAGCTGCATGGCTGCGCTCTTTTGCCTATGCTAGGCCTTGGGCCCCAAAGAGTACTCTTCGGCCTACGGATGACCAAAGAGCACTCTTCGGCCAACGGTAGACCAAAGAGTACTCTTCGGTCCAGTTGGGGTACTCTTCAGCCAACGGGAGGCTGAAGAGCCCACTTCGGTCAACCGCAGGCGGAAGAGCCCCTCTTCGGCCAACTGGAGGCCGACAGGGTGCTAGTTTTGATTTTCTTGTGTGAGGATGTATAGATTCCGAATTTGCTATAAAAACCATCACAGTTTTGAAAAAAGTTTGTCCACGTTCAACTGTAAATCTTCAGGGTCCCATCAAAAGAAATTAATTAACTGACATTAGTGTTTTTTAGGCAATAATTCAAACACATGGTGAGCAGGTAGATGGTGGAGGGATAGTTTGATCTTGCTAGAGGACAACGACATAATATAAACACCTGTTGGCTGGTAGGACTAACATACCTGGAGGTCGATTTTGTCCTCGTGGAAGTCATCGGCAGTGAGGTCCAGGTCCTGCTGCATAGATGGAACATGCATGGTGGACGTCCAGCCAAATCAAACTTGAAGCTTTATAGATTCAAAGGTTAGAAATGAAGGGGTCTCAGAGAATAGAGGAAGGGATCTGGGAGAAGTTCGATCGACCATGTCTTTTTCAGAGAGTGGTTGTTTTTCTTGGAGCAAGGCAGCGTCAATGGAGGCTGTAGTTAGGCATGTCCATCCCAGCCTCGCTTGTTTCGAAGATTATTTCATCAATAGATAGGGGAGAGGCCAACATCATGAAGAGGAGGCTTCTCCGCCTTACTGCTGGATCGATTGGAGGAGGAGAATTGATGAGGTGCGTTTGGCTTGCTGCATGATTGATCTCGTCGTCGCCAGATCGATTGAGGGAGAGCGATTTTAGTTTTTTTCTTTCCTTTGAGGAGAAGGGAGGAGGGGAGGCGGGATTGGGTCTTGGAAGAAGTTGTACGTGGGAGAGGGGTAATGATTAGTCACGTGGGGGTGGGATTGGAGATTTATTTTTGAGGGACTTCTATTTATGATTAACGTGAAACAGACACCAAATTCTACGATTGGTGCCTCTAATACTATCAAAGATCTAATCGCAAGTTTCCTAAAAAATATATAATCGTAAGCTCAAAAAAATCTAATCGTTTCAGATTATATGGATTAATAAAAACCGTTATAACTCGGTCCCACCAGATTAACGGCTCCCAATTACTGATTAACGTGGGAATTTCTAGGAAGTGCCTAATTAGTATAGGTATATAAATATAAATTTATAAACTCTATTTTGGGTCTTATAAAGATTCCCTAATAATCAGTTTATGGTTCTGAAATCCTAGTCAAAACAAGTTAAATTCTAGCAACACAAGTAAAGTTTTAATTAACATACTCAAATAATTACCATTCCAAAGTTGAAAATTTTGGGATGTGACACTATTGATTGCAAAAAAGATGATCCTAACAAATAAAAGTGAGTGTACACCTTATATTAATCGACATGCAGTAATTTTCTCATTAAATACTTAATGCCTAGATTTCTCGAATGATTAAACTGCTAACTTAACTTAATTTGTGCTTGCGGTGCCGTAACAATATTTCATATATACATCTGAGTTTTCCTGCAGCACGTGAAATCATCTAGTTCAGAAGTGGATGTACCAATTTGAAAGGACATGTATCAACCAAGTACAAATAAATGATGGCACATGCCCTTGTTGTACATCATTGGAGACTTTCATTACATACGAGGACCTTCCGAGTTCAAATATCTGGTGAAATTTATCCCATATAAATGTCACGAGCAACCATATCATGCGCGGGTAAATCATCTCTATAAATTCAATAACCAATGGATTGTGTTCCCTATGATTCGTGACTAGGACACAACCCATGGACTCTCAAGTCTCAACAAAGTTCTCTCCTATATGAGCTATTAGCAAAATTATTGCAAGACAAAAGGGTGCTTGCTTGAGAATATTAGACATCGGGAATTTAGTGCTTAGTACTAAGTGAAGTCCTTGTACTGATGCCTGGGCGTACAGGCGGGCGTGTCTACATTGTCCGACTCTATTTTCCCAGGAAAGACGTAGTTCTACAACTATTAGCCATAATCTAGGCATGCATAGGTTGTTAGCTGCACGGCCGGGTCTTGTTAATCAGGGAGTGATTCGAGGAGTAGTCAGTACGGGGTTAGTTAGTGCTGTTAGAGGTTAGTTGGGCTACTTGCCGAGCGTGGTGGCCGTGTTAGTGGTCTCCCTTGCAGGGAAAAATATTTCAACGAAATATCTGAAATTTCGGAATTTTCGGTAGGCCTTGAATTTTTGGTATACTGGCCAAAATTTTAGGTCCGGCCACATTTTAAGCCCAGCCCAAAAGCCCACTCCTACGAGCCCCCCCCCCCCCCCCCCCACCCCCTTCATCTATGCGTCTCCAGTTCATGGCTTCATGCAGTTCCCACTTCCCGTGACTTCCGTTCGGGAGTTTTCTATACTTTCTCGTGGTCTCCGTTTCAAGAAAAACGCACGGTGGTGGCGGCGACACCACCTCAATCCTTCGATTCTGGCGACTGGCGACCGCACAAGATGGCTGGGGCAAAGACCCATTCGCCCATCAGTGCGGCAGCATGTGCTGGGGGCGATGATGCTCGGGCCAATGGCCTGAATGGCGCAAGCGCCGTCAGAGATGGAGCGGCATCGGCGGCTGCTGGTGCAGGGTCTTCAGTTGTTCCTGCTGGAATAGGTGAGCACTATCCAGCTGTAGAATGCACAACCGATTTCAACTACAGTTCACAATACTAACACTCTAATAGATTAGATTAATTGCATGTCCATTAGTAGATTAGATTACATCAGCAGTAGTACCTTATGGTACTGCTCTAGAACTATATTAGCTTGCTTCAAGCACTCAGTTGTCTCGGCAACATAACAATTAGAAGTTGGCATTTTCTGATGGCCAATTTAGTATGCGTGACAAAGGCAATTTAATTTGGAGATCCATTGTTGGAGGAAAAAGATAGAAACATAAGTTACCTCCTGAATCACGCTTACCATACAGAAAGGTCATTATAAAGAATCAGCAGGTCTAAAACTATAACTCTGAAGTTCTGAAACTCTACCTCCAAAATTCTAAACTCTGAAACTTCAGGCATCTTAGAAAGCATGCCATGCAGCACCTGGAGAAAGTGCCCTGCCAAAAACAATCAGTAGGTCTATTGCATCATCGCCAAATACAACAGAAGTTCCTTGTACATTTTGAGTTGCATGTGTTGGACCTATCTCATAGTGTATCATTAGCTCATGAGTCATGAATGGGAAAATCCAGGTCCTGTTTGAACCCATTCAAATTGTTTGAACATAGGTTGATATCAACTGGGATATTGCGGATGTGAATTGTAAACTTGCAATAGTAGTGCAAGATATTTAAATATTCTAATTTATTTTAAGCACCATGAAATCATCAATACAAAGCTCCGTCTTTGCATTATTATAAAGATCGATGTTTTGTCAATAATTAACATCAGTAGCTATATGAGTATTTGGTTCTCATCTTCATTTGATTTTATTGCAGTGAAAATGGATTTTTGTTTTTATGGAAACTACCGTTGTGTCCTGCGCAAATGCGCGGCTAGACTTACTATATACTTTTGACGAATTCCTATCATTTCAATTATTGGTTATAAATTTCAGGTGTGGTCAACTATTGTTTCATTTAACTTGCAGCTATGTTTACATTGTTATAATATTTTATTTGAATATAAAAAGTATTTTCGCTAAATGTCCCTCCGGTGCAATCATAACTGGATTCTGGTAGAAACCACTGATCCAGTATATTAGGTTTTTATAAGAGTGTTTGTATGTCACAACATGCCTCTATTTGCATTTACATTATTCTAAGAGTTAAATGTCCCGCTATATCAAGTTAAATTTAACTAACAATGTTCTAAGGGTTACCTAATCTTTACAATCTCTACATCTCATTATATAATCACTGGAGGTATATATATTACAATTATTATTTTTGATTTACAATCGGATGCCTTTATATGCATTTACGTGTCTTCTCACTTAAATATAACTATCTTCGGGCTTTCTCCATGTATTTTTATTGTAAATTGCCAAGACATGCTTTGTATCTCGTGCATACTCGTGAATAGGTAAATGTTTCGTATATATTCTTGTGCATAGAGATTTTAGTCAATGTTTGAGATTATTTATACAAATATTTTAATCCACAACTTGATCGTTACGACTAATATACACAATTTCTTTCTCAACTGTTGATAGTACATACTAACACTAGTAGAAAAGAGGGCTTTGGTCCAGGCGGGTTAGCCCATTAGTCCCGGTTCAGTCCAGAACCGGGACCCATGGGGGCATTGGTCCCGGTTCGTGAGCCCAGGGGGCCGGCCGGGCCACGTGGGCCATTTGTCCCGGTTCGTCTGGACCTTTTAGTCTCGGTCGGAGCCACGAAGCGGGACTAAAGGGTGCGATGCCCATTAGTACCGGTTCGTGGCACCAACCGGTACTAAAGGATGGACCTTTAGTCCCGGTTCGAGCCACCAACCGGTACTAATGGGGTTTGAGGCATTAGTACCGGTTCATGGCACGAACCGGTACTCCGGTTCGAGGCACGAACCGGTACTAAAAGTCCCATTCTCAAACTCTACCCCCCCCCTGTGGATCGCCTTTTTAGTTTTAAAGAAAATGATGGAAATGTCAAAAAAATAAAAGAAAATAAGTTTCCCATGTGATATGTGGTCTAGTTGTTGGGAAAATTTTCAAATGTGAATTTCGACTTTATTTGCAAAATCTCTCTGGAATTTGTAAAATGGGCATAACTTTTGCATACTAACTCGGATGAAAAAAAAATTATATGAAAAATCATCTACTCGAAAAGTTATATCCAAATTTAACGGGGGGAACGCCGTTAAACATTTTCAAAATCATCAAAAACCTAACAGAAAAAAAGTTACGGGACTTTTAAGTTCTGGAGGCAAAAAAATTGAAAAAATTTCAAGAAGTATTATGGTCAAACTAATTATTCAAGAAGTATTAGTCTTACTAAATAATTATTCAAGAATATTAGTGTTACTAAATAATTATTTCAGTTTTTTTGAATTTTGGTCAAATCTGGTCAGACTATGGTCAAACAATGGTCAAAATAATTATTCAAGAAATATTAGTGCTACTAAATGTTAGTGTTATTTTTTAGAACAATAGTTTCAAACTCAAACAGTGAAATGTGTGACTTCATGCTCAAGTTAAATTCCTGAGGTTAATAGGATTGATATCTTACTATTGTCAGGAGAATATAACTCGGAAGTTAAGCGCGCTCAGGCTGGAGAAGTGAGAGGATGGGTGACCGTCTGGGAAGATAGATGATGAGGGATAATTAGAGGTTAAATTGAGCAGTTATGAGGGGTTATTAGAGATGAGAGGTTAAAATAATTCAGAAATTTAAAAATAAAAAATTCAAAAAAAAATTCAATTTTTTTTAAAAGAATCATAAAATTTCCTTTAGTACTGGTTGGTGTTACGAACTGGGACTAAAGGTGGACCTCCAGGCAGCGGCCACGTGAAGAGCCTTTAGTCCCGGTTCGTGTAAGAATCGGGACTAAAGGGGGAGGCTTTAGTAACGACCCTTTAGTCCCGGTTCTGAAAGGCCCTTATGAACAGGGACTAAAAGTCCTTTTTCTACTAGTGTAATATAATCATCAATATAAACCGGACAAATCTTATCGGCTGTATGTCAGCATGTGACTTACTTCCTAATGCTATGACATGCACAACTAACTGAAGGTTGTTATTACTAACGTCAGTAAATTCATTTTTTTAACGTGTTTTTTTGCGGGGGCTTTTTTTAACGTGCTACATCAGCAAATTCTGCTAACATGCCATATAGCACACAGAGATCGGATGGACATCTATTGTGGTCCATTCTGATAAAAACCCAATACAAACAAATATATTGCGTTATGTTCAACATTAAATATTGTCTGTGTAATTAAGATCAATTATATAATCAATGGAAATAAATATATCTTTTCAAAGAGAGATGAATATCTAGTATGAAAACGTTGCCTGCCGCCCGACTGGACACCTATGCAACGCATGCATACAGGAGACATGATATGTTCGCCACATGCATGTAATGTTTAAAAAAAAGACCAAGCTTGTAATGTGCTTGGAGAATGTTTCTTCGAATTGAGCGACCATTTACAGGGACTACATATTGATTCAATTTTTTTTGGCTTTTTTCGATGTTTGAGGTATTATTTCCTTTTTTGATGTACTCCCTCTGGTTTATTTTACTCTGCGTATTAGATTTTTGTCAAGTCAAAATTTACAAAGTTTGACCAAATTTATATAAAAAAGATTATCAACATCTACAATAGAAAATGCATATATAGTATGAAACTGCATTTCATTACGAATCTAACAATATTGATTTGGCATTTTAAATGTTGATAACTTTATCTATAAGTTTGGTCAAATTGAAGATATTTTGACATCGAACAAAACTAATATGCAGACTAATAAGGAGAGGAGGGAGTATATTGCTAACGGTAGGTAGTTCAGTTTCAGAAAAACAAGCTAGCTAGTTTGATCCTAGTCCTAGCCGGACAAAGGCATGCGTGTAGGTACAACTTATTTTCCTAGCCGGACATGCGGCCTAGCCGGACACGTGTGCAGGTACAAATTATTTTCCTAGCCGGACATAGGCACATGTGCAGTCACGATTGGTTTGAGCGGTCAAAATCATGTGTAGATCCGTGTACAACTCCAAGTTCCTTTTATCCTTCAAACAAAAAAGTCCAAGTTCCTTTACGTGACATATAAGAGGCTTTGTGTACATAATATTTGTTGCGCGTAATCCCTAAGCCTAAGCCGCCGCCGCCGCCACAACTACTGCCGCTGCCTCGGTCCCCCTCCTCTTTCCCATCCGCCGGCCTCGTCGGCGGCAAGAGGAGTGGGGACCCGTCCGTCTTGTTCTATTTTTCTTAGATTTTTGTTTCTCCGGCGGCATCGACGAGGTCGTGGCGACGACGGCGTGTTGGAATAAAGTCACTCACTAGTAGAATAGGGGGCATTTGTCCCGGTTCGTAAGGGCCTTTAGTCCCGGTTCATGAACCGGGACTAATGGGTCGTTACTAATACCTCCCCCCTTTAGTAAGTATTGCTTAGCATATTTCCAAAGGATTTGTTCAGCTAGAAGCTTTGTGATGGACGTACTAGCTAGGAATATCCTAATGAGTTGAATTTTTGCCACATCTTCTATATGCCCAAATAATAGGTATCCACAAGATTTGAGCCCCGTCTAACAATCCATGTGAGCTCACCATCCAATCTTTGTTTCTATTAATAATTTCAGTTTGTGAAGAAACTACATTTTATACTACTTCATAATTGCGGAACGTTTACCAGTACATGACTCTGACCATAGAACCTCCCTCCACCAAATTTTAGATCATTTAATTTAGACAATTTCCCTCATTATTTTTCCCAATTTTCTGTTCAATGGAGAGCATTGTGAAGCAAGTACCATTTTTATTTATCTGAATGGTTTGAATTTTTTAAAGTGCCTTCATATGTCCAAATTATCATCCGCCTCCAAATTGCAGCTCAATCCAATCATCTATGTGAGCCCAGCATCAATTTCTATTTGGTGTCCAGATTGGCACATTGCAAAGCAAGTGCTATCTAGACCCCTCCTATTGCTCTCAAACTTTTTGGGCAATCTTTCATATCCAAATCATTACCACATGCCAATATTCATCTCCATTTTCCTATTAAATCTTCCACAGAAAATTTTCAAATTTCTATCCAGAGAGAAGCTTTGTGAAGGAAGTACTAGCTAGGATTATCTAAATGATTTGAGATTTTTCAAAATATACCACATGCTCAAATCATCACTCTCCACAAAATATTAGCTCAGCAATCCATTTGAGCTCATCATCCAATCTTTTATGTTGGTCAAATTTTCAGTTAGTGAAGCAACTATATTTTATATTGCTTAATTATTGCTGAAACTTTACCAGGGCATGTTCCTACGTATATAATTTACCTGCACCAATTTGAGGTCATTTCATTTAGCCAATTCCTCCCAATAATTTCCCAAAGTTTCTGACCAGAGAAGAGCATTGTGAAGGAAGTGCCACTTTGGCATGTCCAAATGGTATCAAAGTTTAAAAGTGCTTTCCTATGCCCAAATGAGCATCCTCCACAAAATTTCAGTTCAATCCATTCATTCATTTGAGCCCAACTTCAACATCCATATTTCTTCCCAGTATGGTACTTTGCCAAGCAAGTGCCACCTAGGCTCCTCCATTTGAGCTCAAAATTTGCCAAGACAGTCCCCTTAGTATATGATCATCCTCAGCCAAAACTCAGGCCCATTGGCCATGTGCATTTTCCCCACCGCTAGTCAAATACTTGCCTGCTAATTCATGTTTGAGCTTAGTTCAGTCTCCTCGTGAGATTCTTCTATTGTATTCTTCTTTCTAACACCAACCGAGGGAATGTTCAACCCACCAGACATGCCTAGGATGCCCAGAACGCGTGGCAACGCGACGGTCACGCGCTGACCATGCGACTGGCATGCCAGTTCACACGCTCTGGAGTTGGGGCCCTCGGCCACTAATCAAACGTCGACGTCTCGCCACCAAACCATGTATTTCTGATTAAATATATACTTATGTACCTAGAAAGGATTTTTGGAAAAAATAAAGAGCAAACTATAAGGCAGTTGCAGTTCAAATTTGACCCGCTACTTACTAAATCGGTGGAAATTTGTCCTTTTCACAATAGGTGTATCAAAGCTTTTGACACCCAACCTTTTTGTCAATTGTACATTAAATATGTCCTAATATTTCACAAAATTAATTAGGTCCAATTTTGCAACAAATATATGGTAGGTCCTTCACAAAAAACTCATTTTGGGCATTCATAAAAAGGGAAATGATTTTTTCGTCCAAAGAAAATGGAAAGTTCCTTAGGCAACTGTGTTTGCCATTCCAAGATGCACCCTTGTGCATAATATGAGATCATTTTAACAAACTATGCCATGAATGCTAATATAACATTGATCATTTGGCTTGAAAGCCATTGATCTTCACACATAATAGCTCGTTTCCTGGTAACTTGACCATATATAATGAGACAATCCGAAGGTTTTCCAATTTTTTGAATTTTTGAATTTTTCATGCCCATTTCAAAATGCGGTCAAAACGGCGGACATGACCGTTCCTAGCTAGTGGTTGCATCTTGAAAAACTTTTGGTGTTTCTCTAATGAAATGGAAACTTTTGTACATAGAAATGTTTTTTGGAAAAAATCATGAGCAAACTATGAGGCAACTGTAGTTCAAATTTGACCCACTTCCAACCGAATCAATGGAAATTTTTCTTTTTCACGAGATGTCGATCAAAGCTTCTGACACCCAAGCATTTGGTCAATTGTACATTAAATATGGCCTAATATTTTAGAAAAATGTTTTGGTCCAAATTTGCAACAAATATATGGTAGGTCCTTCACAAAAAAACTATTTTTGGGCACTCAAAAAATGGAAAATGATTTTTTCGTCCAAAGAAAATTTAAACTTCCTTAGGAAGTAAAGTTCTCAAGTAGACCTCTCTCTCTCTCTCTCTCTCTCTCTCTCTCTTTGCAAGAAGGCCCAAGTAGTTGTCAACTGCATGCTAGCGGAGGGATCAACATCACGCAGGCTTGGGCATCTCTGGCTCGTGCAGGGAGGAGAAGTTTGACCACGCCGGGGGGGAGATGGGGAGGGGGATGGCCGCCACGTTGGTTGACTGGATTTGCGAGGACCTGCAAGGACATTCGAATGAGAACCATGAACCATGAGGCTGGGGCGGACCTAGGAGATCAACGATGGTGTGTACATGCGCTATTGTGGCGAAGCCACCAGGACGGGAATTGGGGTGCGGAAGCGGCTGCGGGTTCATAGCTATGGATTCAAGGGAAGGACTACATGCACATGTCCTCCTTGTGCATGCATAGGTTTAGACACGAGGGTATGTTCGGGTTTTTCACTGGTTTTCTTAGGTAGGGGTGAAAGCAAATCCGTGGGAGGAATCGATTGTCTAGCCACGGAAAAAAATTGGTGGGAGGGATCGATGATGGGATCCTATCGATCGAAGGCGAGGGGAGGAATGAAGCAGAACGATGTACCAACTCCCCCTTTGAGAGTAGAGATTTAGATATTTCAATATGGACTAGATATGTACGTTTATAGAAATAATTTAGATTTGAGATTCACTCATTTTGCTTTGTATGTAGTCTATACCGGAATCTCTAAAAGGACTTATATTTAGGAATGGATGGATTCTTAATTATGTGTGCATCATCTCCGGTGTTTGTGTATTGAAACATATTTATTATATGAAATTGTTCAAGACATAGTTATGTGAAAGTGTAAAGGCTTGTTTGAAAACAAGCTTGTATAGTAACATAATAATCCCTCTGTCCCGAATTACTTGTCCTAGATTCTTTATCTACATGCATTTTAATGTTAGATACATTCGTATCTAGAAAATCCAAGACAAGTAATTTGGAAAGAAGGTAATATAATTTTTCATCATGTATCCATGTCAAACATGAACCAATTCCATAACTCCAATCTCGTTATAATGAAAATAGGTCTAAGCTGCCTTTTTGTCAAAAATAACAAAGAGCAACACGCTACCAGTTATTGATTTCGTGAACATTGATGAAAAGACATCCCCACCATCTCGTGACCTGTGTGAGTGTACCACGTCGCAAATATCTCAACACCGCCAATGCCCCTGCCCCCTGCACGTGGGACCAACATCTCATGTCGCTCATTGTCATCCCGCTATGTCGGTGGTATAACACCTCCCATATATTCGAGTATGCGCAAGTGCACCCGTGCTGATAGCCTCCCACAAGAATACACAATACATTCTAGTAGACATTGCTCAACTCTTTGCCCCAAACAACAAATACATATGGGATGAATTTAATGTCCTTGTTTTTGTTGCTTTCCCAATGCCTCCTAACCGTATGTATCTACTAAGATTTCCTAGTTTTGAGTCATCATATCTTATGGTTATTTGCACTTTCTAGTTAGTACTGTATGAAAATCTTCAAATGGAAGACTTGTATATAAGTGTAAAGTCTTGATGACCAAGAGATGATTGGCCTACATGCATGCTCAGGAGAAGTTGCGGTGGAACATATATTCCATTTGACTTTACACTTATATAAAGGATTAAAATGAGCAGGTTTTCATATGAACACGTGTCCTTTTTGAATATTTTACCATTATATTTAAGCTCTTGTGGGGCCTCAGTAGTGAACTTTAACATTAATTATGCCAAAGGGAATGCCACATCTGGAGAGTTGTAGTAGCACCAGAATGGTGTGATTTGTTCCGGGAGAGTAGCGTGATACATATATGCTCCACTATAGATCTGAACACTTTCCATTGTGGTTGCCGGGAAGGGAGTTACCAGCAGCTTACGGCCATTCCGATACGAACACATGTTGGAGAAAGCCCTGAATCTGCAAGCTACAACAGAGGAGAACTGAGTCAGCATCGGCTGTGTAACAGTCTGGCCGATGTGGCAGTAAACTTGACATCCATGCAATCTTCATTGGAAAGATGGAGCAGCAAACATTTTCGGATCAGTGGTAGAGAAGAAAACTAAACATAAATTTGAGTTTATCAGAGGCTGCTGATGCAAGGATCAACCGAAGAAAGAGAAGCTAAAGTGCACGAATTGATTAAAGCCAGTTTTGTGGCATTGTAGGGAAGCAAATTTACAAAACAAATTGATTCACCACTCCACCACAGCCTGCTTTGTATATAAATTAACTGGATAAAAAATTAGAAGTACTCCCTCCGTACCGAAATATATGTCGCTGGAGTAGCGGTACGGAGGGAGTATTAATGATGATTAGAACAGAGAAACTTTCGCTCGGACTGAGCAGCTGAGGGTGACAACTTCTAAATTGGTACGGGGCGTCCGGCTATGCGCAGGAAACAGCACACCATATGTCAATTGTCTATCCTCTTGTCGTGCCATTGTCGCTGAGCCACTCCTTGATCCCATTTCCGGATGCTGAAGTACCGACGTGGGCAGGTACATAGCATGAATGTGGAAAGAGGCAGGTTGCATGGAGCGAGAATTTTTCTAAGCCTGGTGCAGTCGTCGGCTCACCGAAGGGAGTGGTGCATGAAGTACTTAGTACTTAGGACTATTAACCACTGTTAAATAAACTGTTTGGCGCAGGTTCATGTGCACCAGGGACTATTCACGTAGTTGCGTCGCCCGTGGCACTCAAAAATCTGCCCAAACAAGGCATTCCTTTCCCGATCTCTCCTATTCTTAAGCCAACTTTATTTTTTACCTTCCATTGTTGTTGCTCTAGTAGTTGGTGTATGGAAGAAACGTGTTGGAATAATCCATGAAGCATGGAGAGGGCTCCATCCCTGCTGGGTGGTGGTCGTGTATACATAAGCATTTTTAGCCACTGATGTTGCGGTCAAAAGAAACATTTATGGTATATTAATTGATGATATATTTCCTTTAAAAAAAGCATTAGATATTTCATATTGAAGATCCTCATTAATAATGGCCGTATATGGTTAATGAATTTTGGCTCACGTGGGTGGTCACAGTAACGGATCTCACGCTAGTACCACCGTGACCATTTTTTCGGCTGGTACCAATCCTTCTGTAACTGTGGGGTGCGAGGGGGGGGGGGGGGGGGGGGGGGGGGGGGCAAGGACACCATGGCTAACAGCTACAGCTTTAGTTTCCATGCAGACAAACTATACTCAGGTGTCAGCTTTAGTGTTCCCTGGCGTTCCTTGCAGACATTCAATATAATGGTAAGGTAGATTATAAAACACAGGAAATCAGGAGTTAGAAGTATGCAATTGTTTTTCTCTTTTATGTTTGTATTGAAACTTGAGACCACTTTCACTTTGTCATTAGCTTCAGTTTTCTTGTTTAGTGTTTACGGCCTTGGAGGAAAGCTGGACAAGGATGCTGAAATGTTTGCTATTGCACAAGAGCTAGGGTTACCGATCGGTGATAATATATACACAAAAATGCTTAAAATATATCTAGGTGAAAACTTGCTCTCGGCTCCTGCCGAGGCCGGCGATGGCGGCACTATCCCGTGTCATTCCCTTGTTGAAGGAATCGCTGTTGAGAAGTTCCAGACCACTATCTGCTACCTCTGGAGGAAACACTAGATCAGTATATCGGATGACGGCAGCATTATTGTGTCGTTTCCCTCTTGTAGCGTCATTCTTGGAGGTGTACACGGGATCGAGGGACCAGTGGATGGATTATTTGGTGGAGCGGTGTTTCATCCTACACATTAATGATGGCGTATCTCGGCGGCATGGCGCATTGGAGATTCGGCGTCCGATGTGTGGCGAGGGACTCACGCAGGATGGTGACGTTGTCTGGCGTCGTGGTGGCGTCGATGGCAGAGAGGCCTAGTAAGGTCGATGCATCAGCTCTGCTCTGAGGATGGATCGATGGAAGATGAAGGTGATGGCCCTTGCAGCGTGCGGTGCTCACTGGGAGTGTGCCGGACCGGTGTGTGACCGCTGCGTTCTCCAGCTGGTTCTACTACTGACCGCTGCGTTCTGGTGGTGGATCAAGGCCCTCCTCAAATTCTTCGTCGGCTTCTTCATCGACCGGTTGGAGGAAGAACTGAAGCTGCATGCCCTTAAATGCATGCGCTGTGCCCTGCCAGCAGGTTCAGATTTTTGCAGCTACTTGGAATTTGTCTGCCGCGCAACAAATTTTGTTCCTATTCATGGACTCTTCTTCTAGGCTCCCTCTCATTGCACCTTTGCACCATTTCGAAGTCGTGTTAATTTGATCTCTTGATAGACACTACCGACTTGTTGCTGTTTGTTAATTTTGAGAAAAAGTTGCCTTCTTCCTCATCTTCTTGGTGTTGTGATGTTGCTACTGTTTGTCATGACATTGCAAGCAAAGATGGTTGAACCTGAAAGGCACATTATGTTTCCTACAGTTTATCGCTGAATTGAGTTAGCATCACTACTACCATGGTGCCAAAAAAAGCTGAAAATGTTTTCTCAGCAAGGAAATTCATCAAAGGCCAAGTTGCGCCGAAAGATGTCCAGTGCCTAGCTTATTGGTTTGATGGGCTGTTATATCTTGGTAAAACTAAAGAAGATTTAAAAAGAAGGGATTTGTTACCGAAATGTTAGCGCTTGTTGTGCAACTAAAATTGGGTACACTGACATCACAAAATGAGACCAAATCAGTACAGCTCTCTGTTGTGCGATTGTGCCATAATGGACAATACTAGACACTAACAGGGTTTGTACGTGACAGCTGCATTCAACTGGATGAGCGAAGAAACTGTGGTAACGGGTCGTAAGCATATCACATGTCGTATTTGAATTCTTATGCTGTTTTGTAGTAATGTTAAGTGCAGAAATTGAAGCTTTTGTCATCCTGGGCAGCGCCGATAGGGCCATCAACGAGCCCGCCAAGCAAGCACAGCAGCAGGACACAATGCCATTTGGCACGGACCGGGGAGCTCCATGGCCATGGCTGACATGGACTGGGAGCAAGCAAGCTTGTCAGCAAGTAACAAACTTTTTTTAAAATACACTAGGAGGTGATCGGGCAGTTTAATCAACTCCCTTGTCCGTGGACTGGGAGCAATCTGTCGGTGGTACTGCGTAAGAAGTGTTTAGTTAAATGTTATAGACAGTGGTTTTTGAATACACTGTTCATAGAGGGTGTAGGGACACCTGGGAGTTATCACACCTTTCTCATACCACAATACAAGATAGGTATAACATAAGAATGCTTGATTTTGTATCTAGTGATGCCAATTAGGTATTGTAGTTGTCGATTGTTTTTTAATAAACAGATTGGTCAAATGTTGAACCATTTGACTTTAACAAAAGGCTACAGGCCTTCTTTTGAAGCACAGAGAGGGTACTCGTGAAGTGACACACAATCACGTTAAATGACTCACCGCGAGGGGAAAGGAGGGGACAGCGGCAACCAACCACCTCGTTACATCACCGCCATCATTGCCATCGCCACCTTTCTCCCTCCCCCTGCTTTTTCCTCTTTAACAATCGCTCAACATTTGATTGAACCCTAGTTTCCGTTTCTCCACGTTTAATTAATTCCTCACATGTCCCCGTGTGTTTTGATTGGCATGCTTGGCCGATTGTTCTTATCGCAAGAGCTTGGAGCACAGTTGTGGTTGGAAAAGATCCATTACAATCACTACTAGCGCGAGGCAGTGAATTGATTAACTGTAAAACATGTCAAGTTGGTCAGAACCTTTGCCCTCATAAGGCCTTGTACGCCCACCATCTCTCACTTGTCCATGCTCATACTTTCAAATAATTAATTCATTTGAAAATTCTCGTGCAGCATAAAGGATTTCAATGCACATAAACGTTGACACGATGAACCCAAAATTGAGAGATGCTAGTAATATACTCGTGACTAGGCATAGAGTAAAGGGAAAAGATTATCTTCAACCGATCGATTTTGTGTGAGCATCCGCCGTCTATATGTCCATTGGATGGACTCTTAATCGACGGTGAGGAGCTAAGGGGCTGTTTGGTTGCTGCCCTGAGAGAAATTTGCCTGGCCAGAGGCTAGCCGGACAATTGCAGCACCTTGTTTGGTTGGTGCCTGAGCAATAATTGAACCAGCCTGACCTGAGCTCGTCCGGCAAGTAATTAGCCGGTGCTAGGCCACCAAAGTCGGAGGCCTGACTTAGGTAGAACCAGTGAATGCGTGCATGCATGTACTTTAACTTGTTTGATATCATTTTAATATTACTCAAGCACAGGGAAGGCTCCAGGGAATAAACCAAACAACATTTGTTCAGGCTGCCCTCGCAGGCAAAGTCGTGAGAACGTCTTGTGCCTGTCAGGCGCTCATTTTTTCAGGCAGGTTCCTCAGGTCTCCAACCAAACAGCCCCTAACCCCTTCATGCTCACTTTGTGCAACTGGTCCATTGTTTCAGAAAGGGATTATGCAACTAGCCCCTTGTTGCAAATTTTTCTCTGTAACACGACCCATGTTGCAAAAAAAAAATTATTCCTGCAATACAACCTATATTACAAAAAAAAAACAATTCCTGCAATACAACCTATATAGCAAAGAAAAAACACAACATAACCCCTGATGCAAATGTTTTCCGCAACAAGACCTTTGCAGCAAAGTAAAGAAAGGTGTTTAGCCGATCGGTTGTATCAAATCCAATGGCTCGTGATACTGTTGTGGCTAACACAACCCATGTTGCAAAAAAAATATTCTCGCAATACAACCTATGTTGCCAAGAAAAAAAAATCAACATAACCCTTGTTACAAATGTTTCCGCAACAAGTTCTCTGTTGCAAAGTAGAGAAAGACGTTTGGCTGAATGATTGTTTCAAATCCAATGGCTCGCGAGCCGGCGGATCTTTTAGAAATATCCACCGGCGGACGCGTAGCAGTCCCCTAGAGAAAAACAAATATGATTTTGATGCCTTTTGACAAGCAAGAGCAGTCATGTTCTCATGACCGAGGAGACCACTCTTGCATTGATGGTTGGATTGGAAACCTTGAAGGTTATGTTGTTCTATATTATGCTCAGATTCCTTGGTTGCTGTGACCAGTCTTTATTTTACATTCATGGTCGAGGGCTAGTTTTCTCTTTTGCTGTTTTGCATCATATTGGGGTATTTTGGCTAAATGTTGTTCACTGGGATTTGTGTACCGATAATACATCCTTATTTTGTAAAATGTGCATTGCAAAGAACTTTGAGCAGTGGAAAATAGAAAAACAGGAAATAGAAAATTGGTTTCTTCTTACAGCCGTTGATGTCTGAAATGGAGCCAACGTTTGGCGCATTCTGAATGTTCTGAGCATAAAATTGAGAAATACCTACTAGTATTTATCATCATCAAAGATGACAGATGCTCCTCAAATCCTTCCATTCTAGTGGTTGCTTAAATTGCATTACATGCACATATTAGTGAACTAGGAGAGAACAAAGTGAGTTGGCTCACTGAAAGTAGTAACTGGTGTGATAAGTATGTACCATGACAAATAGGGACCCATCACATGCAACATGCACCACCATTATTTACGCAGACCTTCAATACGGAAGATCTCATGAACTGATCCCGGATCAATGTTTATTTACATCACAGTATGAGGGGCACGAACGTTTGGTCTATGGGGACATGTGTCCCCGATATCCAAAGCATCAAAAACTGCATCGCGATTGGAAGATAAAGTAGCGTTCGAGACAATACGGATGGAGGGAATAGTTGGATAGAGGAATCTACAGCACACGTACAGTGATGTACCGTAACTCGCACAGGTCGGTACAGGATCTGGCCGACGGACGACGCGTTTTTGATGGAGCTGTGATCAATGTTGTCCTGCCTGCAACACGGCAACACGGCAACACCAAAACCAATTTCACCTACAAGTCTGCGTTTAAAATCGTTGAATGTAGATATAATTGAACAAACTTTTTGAAGTGAAGTCCTGGAACTTGGGGTTGGGGAAGTGGGGTCAAGGGATGAAAGGTCGAGGCCGGGGTGATCCCCTTCTTCATCCGGGTCCATGATGGCTCCTGCGAGGGTGAACAAAACAGAGCAGATAATTTTAGAAGGCATCTGGGAGAGAGGGGGAGAGGCAGCAAGAAGGAAGGAAGAAGGGAGGGGGATAATGGAGATTGGGAGCTGACCTGACCAGGGGACTGCCCGTTGCAGGAGAGGGCGAGCTGGTGAAGAACGCGTCAGATGGAGAGAAATCGCGGCGGCGAGAAGAGGGATAGAGCGGGTGGGGAGAGATCGATGGATCTAGGGTTCTAAGAGGAATAGTAGGGCGCGGAGCTGCTACGGATTGAGGCTCTGTTTTGTTCTGGTAGGATGGTAAGTGCTGAGAGGGTAAGGCGAGGAAGATGGATCTAGAGGTGTAGCTGTCCGTCAGGTTGTCATGAGCAGTACCACATGTCTACAGAAATCATATGTACCCACCGAATAATCAATCTGATTATAACTAACGTTATAAATTTGTCTGGATGGAGTAGCTGCTTAAATGCAAAACCGTGCAGCATTACGAGGCGGTTTGTGTACTGCTTAAAAAATGGATCAAAAAGCTTATCAGCTTATCAGCGAGTAGTAGATCTAGTTAGGTAAAATAACAACACAGTGCCTCAAGCCTTAAAATATGTTTGTGTACTGCGGCATTCTGACGTGCAGAGTGGACAGTACAGATATGGTTGGGGAGGTAGGCGGTGCTTAAATGCGAGTGGGACAGCGTCGGCACAGGTAGGAACGAATCATATACTACAACTGCTGGTACAGGTAAAGTGGAAATACAAAAGTTGACGAGGTCAAATACTAATAGGCAAGGCCGGATGGGGGGGTGAGATTCCGGGGACAGGTGTCCCCGAGAACCATTGGGTATTTCCCACAGTATGAGTGGCTAACAATGCCTACATATATACTACTGCCAAGGGATTGCATTCTCTCCGTGCTCCAAGAGTCATTTCGACGCATTTCTGTCATACACCCAATTGCTTGAGCAAAAACAATGCATGGTGAAAAGCAGGTTAACTTAAGAATAGGAGACGTCAGGAAGGAATACCTAGCAAGCTCTGTTGGTCTGAGGACCCATTGCTGCTAGCGCTAGAGCTCCTGGAACATTTGTTGGTGCACAGGCACCTACGCCAAACTTATCTTAAAGTAGACAGAACTACACCACAAGTGCGCCACGCTTTAGAAGTTTCTCCGTTTGTGCAGACAGTTTCTCTTCCTTTCAGAGTCAACAGGTACTTCTTGTGCTATGTAGTACTCTCTCCGTTCCTAACTATTTGTCTTTTTAAATATTTCAAGAAATGACTATATAAAAAGCAAAATGAGTGAATCTACACTTTAAAATATGTCTATATACATTCATATATGATAGTCCATTTTAAATCTCTAAAAAAATAAATACTCCTATTTAGGAATGGAAGGAGTACGTGCCTCGTAGCCGGACTCAACGGCATTGGCATGGCTAAAGGGCAGACCCGAGGATAGATCGGCGGACTTGTATTGGTTGCTGCTGCTGGCGCTCTTCTCTTTCCAATCCATTAGCTGGAGACGAAGTCGCCGTCACAGATAACCTGCTGCGGTCAGGTGAAATACGCCACTTTGCAAAGTCAACCGTGTTAGGAATTAATTAATTAAGTTAATTAAAGTATTAATCTCTGCTATGTTCGGTTGGCAACTGGCTCTTTGCAAACGGTCTTTGTACGGGTATATATACTCCTAATCTTCAATCAATTAGAAGACTATTCATTATATTTTTTATCTCTCTGTTTTACTTTTCACACGTTGTTAGCACACCTGTGCCGGGTGCACATGTCACAAGGAGAAGAACGGTGGCAGCAGCAGCGATACATTGCGTCGCACCGCTCTAAGGCGGGGATGGCGGCGGGCGACATGGTGATGCCCTCCGGCATGGTGACATCCTGTGACACCCTGGATTTCGCCATTTTTCTTTTTCTGAGATTTATTGAATATTTGGTTTGAATTTGAATTTTAGTCAACTCTTTTGGACTTGTCACTTGGAAATTCCTTTGATTTTCTTCCAAGTGTATTCTAGCACTCCCAAATCACCTCTTGACTTCCTCTCTCCCAAGTTATTTTATCACTTATGCCACCGGTTGTGTCCTACTATTCAGTTTTGCCATTAGAAGTTACAGGTACTCAAAAATGCCATCGATTCGGGAGATGCTTGCACAAAAATGCCATTAGATATCTCAAAATGCCATAATTCCAATAGATGTTTGCTCAAAAATGTCATTCGACATTGTTATTTTCACGTCAAACACATTGACCATATTATATAACAAAAATAAGCCTAGACCCACATGTCAATTGTCTATATCTCATAATGATAAGTGTGGCACCACTTGTCAGGAGTAACCAAGCGAATAATTTTACAGGAAAATAAGAACGCTGTTGGGAACAAGTGGGCCCCACACTTTATTGTAGTGAGATAGAGGGAGAGCTGGCATGTTGGTCCATAGGTATTTATGTTATTATAACATGGCAAAAAGAGATTTGAGATCACAATAATGGTGTCTTGTGACATTTTTGAGCATGTGTCTAACGAAGCGATGGCATTTTTGAGCAGTTAAAATTCCTAGCGGCAAAACTGAGTAGTGAGACACAACCGGTGGCATAAATGATAAATACCCCTTCTTAAATGGCATAATATTCGTTTTCCCTCTAAAAATGACTATTTCCTCCTTCTGCTATGAAGCAACCATCATTTTTTATTGCTCCTAAAACCCTCAATAAATTCCCTAATATTCTTTGGCTCATGTCTCACCTTGTGGACAATTTTGGCTCAAGAAAATATTTTCATTTCAGGACAGCAAGGTAGCTTTTTGAAGCTACTGTGTTTTTGCTTGGTCCATTTGAGCTGAACTTTTTATAGCATGACTACTTTCCAACCTGAATCTTAGCCACCAAGTTTCATACCTTATCTCTTTGTGGATTTCTCAAAAACTTCATCAGCAATTTCTGTTCAGAAACTTGTCTGAAAGCTCCAGCCGTGTCTGGTCGACCTGGTAGCAAGCCGCATCCAGAGGCTTAGTGTTGAAAGGACTAGAGCCTAGACATGGTCTGGCTGCTTTGGGGAACTGTGTTGCACCAGTGCACGCGGTGACCGCATGGGAAACAAGGTGCTCGACAAGCAGTCGGTGAGCTCTGCGTGCCGCGACCCCTCTGACCTCGCCCGTGCACTCGCCCCGCGCCACCACCGCTTGTCCTGGACCCTCTGCATCTTTGATTTCATCCTCCCAACTATCCTTTGCTGCTCCTCGACGCCGGCAGCCTGCGCGGCGGACACGGACACGGCGGAGCAGAGAGCACAGTGTCCGCACGTGATCAAAGCGTCCTAACCCGCCCCCTGTTGCTTGGCTCTTCTCTTCCACTGTGTTTGGATGATCTCCAGTGAGCTATCCCATCGCTCTCGAGCTCTCTCCTCGCCTCTCTCTTCTCAAGAACGCTCTCCGGCAGCCGCGAGCTTTGCCTCCTCGCCATCTATAAATAATGACTACCCCGAGCCGTTCTAGCCATCACATCCTCCTCCTCTGGCCACAAATGGAGTAGCTCATCATCACGGCAAGGCCGGGCGGGACTCTAGCTGCTGATCCTTGCCGGAGTTGGCCGCGGATCCCCCACGGCCGTCCTCTAGCTCCGGTGATCTCTGACCTCGTCCACCCCTCCAGCCGTGTTCGTGTGGTTCCCTTGAGCACGACGGTGCCACTGGTTCGTCGGGACTCCGCCGTGAACGTCAACTCCGAGGAGCTCCGCCGCTCGCCACCTCTGGAGAGGACTGTCCCGATGCCGTCCGTCCACCTTTGCCCTCGCTTCGGGTTCGTGCGTGTTCGTCTCGATGAGCTACGCCCATTTCCCTCCTCGCCGGCGGTTGTCGTGGCCTCATTGCTAGAGAACCATTGGCGACCGAGCCGCCGCCCCCTGTTTCCCTCTCTCTTTCCCTCAAACCTGACACGGGGACCCACCCATCAGCCTCTCTCTCTCTCTCTCACTCCCAAAGCGGTATGAGTGGAGGCGTATTCTCAGAATACGCCTTTGACGTGACGCTCTCTGGGATTTTTGATTTTCTTTTTAAATTCAAATCTTGGACCCTAACTTTGACCAACTATATCTTTTATTCTATAAGTCCAAATGCGTTGATTCTTTTTGCAGCAGTTTTGTTATGATCTCTTCTATCTGCATGAAAACTTTAAGAATTTTCCTTGTTGTAGATATTTTCTGGTGCAATAAAATGCTTTATGTGACATTTTCTGTTTTGTATTTTAATTATTTTCAGAAGAGGACCAAGAGTTCCGTGACCCTTCTCTGAACTAACGCAAGCAACAACAATCATTTCCAAGGGTGACATTGCAATGGCTATAATTTACTTGAACTAAATTCATATTTTGCATTTATTTAATTGAAATAATTTAACTTGTTGTAGTACTTCTATCATGCTATGCTGTGATGATATAATGCTTGATACACTGCTAGTATAGACAGTAGGCTTTACTTGATATGCTCATGCCTATGTGAATGATTTCATTATTATGATTAATTTCATGTACATTTCATGGCATACTATGACACGAATTATTTTCATTTCAAGTTAAACATGATTATTATCCAACCTGAACATGATGTTGATCGAGTCATGGTGCCATCGAATCGAGCCTCCCAGTGCAACCACATTTGTCTTTATGGGAAGGCCCTAATTCGGTATATTGTCATGCCTCTTGCCGGTGTCTCCAACTAGGGAAGGTTATGCGCTGGCGCTACCCTGACCTAGTAGGCAAGCATAGCCTTGTGTGCCCATAGTTTTCTGCTACCATTGTCCTTGTTTGGGACCACTTTTGTTTTGCCACGATGGTGGCCGCCCACGAAGTTGCACTAGTAGAAAAAGGGTCAAACGTGCAGCACATTAGTGCTGGTTTGTATTAGAGCTGGCACTAATGTATACATTAGTGCCGGTTCCATTGGCTAGCCGGGCCGCTCTCATTAGTACCGGTTCGTGGCTAACCTTTAGCACCGGTTCGTGCCACGAACCAGTACTAATGAGGGTGGTGGCAGGATGTTGTCAGTCTGGGCCCCCTCCAGCACCTTTAGCACCGGTTCGTGCCATGAACCGGTACTAAAGGTCCTCCTGCATATAAACCCTTCGTCCAGCTCGCTCTGTTCTCCCCCCTTTCCCCTCTCCTCTCCTCTTTGTTCTTCCTCTTCTCTCCTCGAGCTCATCACACATTTTGCCCAAAATTTGTCAAGATTTGAAGGCCCCCATCCATTCAAGTGATCACAAAGGTTAGCAACTTTGTCCTTTCATCTCTCATTGCTAGATTAGCTCTTGCAATGCTTTATATAGTTACTAATTTGTGAGTTTAGTAATTTGGGAGGAAATATATATATGTGCTAGTATTTGATTTATATGCAATTTAAGGTCAAAAATAACACTTAGTTTGCATATGTAGGTGTGGTTTACTTAGTGCCATCTAAATCTCCGTCGTAACCACCGTCGATCGCCCGCACCGTCCCGTCGCCGGCACCACCTTGTGGTGAGCCTCTTGTTCATGAAATTTTATATAAAAAATTGATGTTTGTGTGATTTGGATATATAGTTAATCATGTAATAATTATCTTACCCGTACGTTGTTTGTTATACATAGTGCCATGGTTTTGATATCCGTCCCCGTCGGCCCTCGTCCTTGTTATGATTCGGATGTGGTATATTCTCTTCTAAAACTATTTGTTGCATTTCGTGTTTATGACAAATTATGCCCATCAAGTTGACACAGATATTTTTTATCTAGGAGGTATGTGAACCGGAAATTCCAACCGACCCTATTGTCGAGAGGTTAAATTTAGTTGAAAGAGAAAACGAGTACTTGAAAGAAAAATTGAAAAGAATTGAGGGGGAGAAGATGGAATTGGAGTTGCATGTTGCCGATGTCGTCGATGATCACAAGATCAAGATGGAGAAAATGCGCTTGAAGAATAGAAAGATTAGAAAATATGCCATCGATAGTGAGGCTTGGTATCATTATGCTGTTGGATCAATTGTTACCTTAGTTGCGATCTTGATCGCATTTGTTGTTGCATTTAAATGCTTTAGCTAGAGAGTTATTTGTTTGTTGCATTTAAGTGTTGTATGAACTTTATGTATGAACTTGTATTAATTTGGTCTATTCGGTGTTATGTAATGAAGATGAGCCGGCAATGGATGTACGATGACCGATGCTCTTCCCAGTTCGTTGAGGGCGTGCATACTTTTCTGCTTGCGGCTGAGGCAAACAAGCGGGCGGATGGTTTTATGCCTTGTCCATGTGCTGGCTGTAAGAATGGTTGCAATTACTCTACGTCAAGAACCATTCACGTCCACCTGTTTGAGTCCGGTTTCATGCCCCACTATAATGTTTGGACCAAGCACAGAGAAAGAGGGGTTATGATGGAAGACAATGAAGAAGAAGAGGACGACGACAGCTATCCTGGCCATGGGTTCCCTGAATACGATGATACAACAATGGGGGAAGAAGCTGAGCCGGTAATGCGGGAAGAAGCTGAGCCGGCAATGCGGGAAGAAGCTGAAGAAGAGGCATCAGATGAGCATGGGCATGATCTAGGTCGGGCCATTGCCGATGCAAAGAAGAAGAAGTGATTTGGAGAAGTGATTTGGAGAAGAAGAAGTTGCAGTGCATGTTAGAGGATCACAAAAAAATGTTGTACCCGAATTGCGTAGGTGATAAGAAAAAGCTGGGCACCACACTGGAATTGCTGCAATGGAAGGCAGAGAATGGTGTATCTGACAAGGGATTTGGAAAGTTGCTGGTAATGATAAAGGATATGCTTCCAAAGGACAACGAATTGCCCGAGAGTACGTACGAAGAAAAGAAGGATGTCTGCCCTCTAGGGTTAGAGGTGCAGAAGATACATGCAAGCCCTAATGATTGCATCCTCTACCGCGGTGAGTACGAGGATTTGAACGCTTGCCCGGTAGGTGGTGCATTGCGCTATAAGATCAGCCGCGATGAGCCTGGTGATGTCGAGGGCGAGCGCCCCGGGAAGAAGATTCCTGCCAAGGTTATGTGGTATTCTCGTATAATACCACGGTTGAAACGTTTGTTCCAAAACAAAGAGCATGCCAAGGCGATGCGATGGCACAGAGAAGACCGTAAGAAAGACGGAAAGTTGATAGTACCCGCTGACGGGTCGCAGTGGAGAAAAATCGAAAGAAAGTACGGGAAGGAGTTTGCAGATGACGCAAGGAGCGTATGGTTTGGTCTAAGCGCAGATGGCATTAATCCTTTTGGGGAGCAGAGCAGCAACCATAGCACCTGGCCTGTGACTCTATGTTTGTATAACCTTCCTCCTTGGTTGTGCATGAAGCGGAAGTTCATTATGATGCCAGTGCTCATCCAAGGCCCTAAGCAACCCGGCAACGACATTGATGTGTACCTAAGGCCATTAGTTGAAGAACTCTTACAACTGTGGAATGGAACAGGTGTACGTGCGTGGGATGAGGACATGGGGGAAGAATTTGACCTAAAGGCGTTGCTGTTCGTGACCATCAATGATTGGCCTGCTCTCAATAACCTTTCAGGACAGACAAACAAGGGATACCGCGGATGCACGCACTGTTTGGATGATACCGACAGTATATATTTGAATAGTTATAAGAAGAATGTGTACCTGGGACATCGTCGATTTCTTCCGAGCAGGCATCCCGTAAGAAAGAAAGGCAAGCATTTCAAAGGTGAGGCGGATCACCGGACGAAGCCTCGCCACCGTACTGGTGCTGATGTACATGATATGGTCAAGGATTTGAAGGTGATATTTGGAAAGAGTCCTGGCGGACAACCTGTTCCGAAGGACGCGGACGGACGCGCACCCATGTGGAAGAAGAAATCTATATTTTGGTACCTGCCATATTGGAAAGACCTAGAGGTGCGCTCTGCAATCGACGTGATGCACGTGACGAAGAATCTTTGCGTGACCCTGCTTGGCTTCTTGGGCGTGTATGGGAAGACAAAAGATACACCTGAGGCACGGGAGGACCAGCAACGTATGCACGGAGAAGACGGCATACATCAGGGTCATGCAAGCTACGCTCTTACCAAAAAAGAGAAGGAAATCTTCTTTGAATGCCTGCTTAGTATTAAGGTACCGTCTGGCTTCTCGTCGAATATAAAGAGAATAATAAACATGGCAGAGAAAAAGTTCCAGAACCTAAAGTCTCATGACTGCCACGTGATTATGACGCAACTGCTTCTGGTTGCATTGAGGGGGCTTCTACCGGAAAACGTTCGATTAGCCATTTTGAAACTATGTGCATTTCTCAATGCAATCTATCAGAAGGTAATCGATCCAGAAATCATACCAAGGTTACAGAATGATTTGGTGCAATGTCTTGTCAATTTCGAGTTGGTGTTCCCACCATCCTTCTTCAACATCATGATGCACGTCCTAGTTCACCTATGCGAAGAGATTAAAATTTTGGGTCATGTATTTATACACAATATGTTCCCCTTTGAGAGGTTCATGGGAGTCTTAAAGAAATATGTTCATAACCGTGGTAGGCCAGAAGGAAGCATCTCCAAGGGCCATCAAAATGAGGAGATCATTGAGTTTTGTATTGACTTTATTCCTGACCTTAAGCCGGTTGGTGTTCCTGACTCGCGGCATAAGGGCAGACTGGACGGAAAAGGCACGCTAGAAGGGGAACAAATAATATGTATGGACGGACATTCTCTCACTGAAGCACACTACACAGTTCTACAGAATTCCGCCTTGGTGGCTCCGTATATGGATGAACACAAGAATTTGCTACGCTCCAAACACCCGGAGCGGTCTGATGACTGGATTACACGTGAACAAACCAGGAGTTTCGCCAACTGGTTGCAGACACGTATCATGCATGACACCTCTATTGAAGATGACCTGTACTTGCTGTCCCAGTTACCATCTTCGAATATAATGACTTTCAAAGGGTACGAGATAAATGGTAATACATTTTACACGATCGCCCAAGATAAGAAGAGCACCAACCAAAATAGTGGTGTCCGCTTTGATGCAGAAACCAAGACGGGAAAGGAAACATATTATGGTTATATACAGGACATGTGGGAACTTGACTATCGACGTGGTTTAAAGGTCCCTTTGTTTCGGTGCAAATGGGTCAATATGACACGAGGCGGGGTAACGGAAGACCCGCAGTACGGAATGACAACAGTGGATCTCAACAATCTTGCGTATGCAGACGAACCATTCGTCCTAGCCAATGATGTGGCACAGGTTTTCTATGTGAAGGACATGTCTACCAAGCCAAGAAAAAGAAAAGATAAGGAAGCGAATGCATCGTACGATGAGCCAAAGTGGCACATAGTTCTTTCTGGGAAGAGAAACATCGTGGGAGTGGATGACAAGACAGACAAGTCAGAAGATTATGAAAAGTTTGATGAAATTGCTCCATTCACAGTGAATATTGACCCGAGAATCCCGTTAAATGATGAAGATTTTCCATGGTTACGGCGCAAAGAGACACACTCGAAGAAAAAGTTTCACGCCCAAAGATCTGGGATGTGATCGGCTTCAGTATCATCACTTTCTTCTGTGTTTCACACCCAGGAGGGAATGTCTGTAATAGTTAGGGTAGTTATGTGTTTTGGCATTTGAAACGCGAAGAAATTTTATGTGCAAACAAATTCTTTTCATGCATTTACTGATTTTTTTCCAGCTAAATAACCCTGAAATTGAAAAGCAATTCAAATGAACTCAGAAAAGGTTGAAAGTTGGCATGATATCATAATTTCATACAAATAGCATGTGCAAGAAAGTAGAGATGGTTACGGCAAAAACTGGATGCACTTCGTGTACAAAATGGACAATCTCTTTCGAAGTATCAGGGTTTCCGACGAAAACTGAACTGTTACAAAGGCATTTCATTTTTTAAATAACCTAAGCGTGACTAAATTGAATATAATGATAAAACACACTAATATTAAACATAAGAAAAAAGAATCACTGAAAAAACTTTTTTCAAAGTTAAGTTATTCACAAACTAGTGATTCACACAAATTTCAAATAATTCAAAATTTAAACTATTCAAATTTGAAATCTACCGGCACTAACAGAAAGTTTGTAATTTTTTGTACCTAAAGCAAAAATATTCACAAAGAAACACTAAATACAGCAAAAAACAACTCAAAATTAAATAAAACAAAAAAATAAAGCAAAAAAAATAAGGAAAAAAAAGCCCGCCTACTGGGGCAAAGCGGCCTGCATACGACTAGCGACACAACCTTTCATTGGGCCAGGATGCAGGCCCGCGAAGGCCCAGTAGGCCCACTAGGCGAAGAGGATAGGTAGGCCCAGTAGGCCTGGTTAGGAGAGGAGCTCGAGAGAGCTACCGCACTGGGGCTTATAAACTAGTGCGGTAGCCCCTCGACTAGCGAGGTGGGACTAAACTTGCCGCACCGCACCTGCGCCAGCGCACCCCCTTTAGTACCGGGTCGTGGCACAAACCGGTACTAAAGGGGGGGCCTTTAGTACCGGTTTGTGCCACCACCCGGTACTAAAGGGGGTCGCTTCCCGCCGCTTGGCCTGGCCAAAACAGGCCTTCAGTATCGGTTGGTGTCTCCAACCGGTACTAAAGGTGCCTTCTATATATACAACAGCTACGAAAATTTCAGTTTCCCTCTCTGTTCGTTCCTCTGTTCCGTCGTCTTCGTCGCCGTCGCCGCCGCCCTCGATCGTCTCCGATGTCGCCGCTCGTCTCCGTCGCCGCCCCCGTCCCCGTCGCCGCCCCCGTCCCCGTCGCCGCCCTCGTCTCCATCGCCGCCCCGGGCCCGTCCCTGTCGCGCCGTCCCCGTCCCCGTCGCGCCGTCCCCGCCGTCGCCGCCCCGGCCGTCGCCTCGCCGTCGCCTCTCCTCGTCGTCGCCTCGCCTCGCCGTCGCCTCGCCGTCGCCCGCTGTGAGCCCTCCGGCCCCGAGCCCGTACACACACACACAAGCATGTTTAATTAGTTTAGATAATTAGTCTTTAATTAGTTTAGATTATTTAGATTAGCATAATTAGTGTTATATAGCATAATTAGTTTAGATTAGTTAGATTAGCATAATTAGTTTAGATAATTAGTGTTTAATTAGTACACACACACACACACGTATTTTGTATGTTTAATTAGTTTAGATTATTTAGATTATTATTTTTTCACTATTATATATATGTATGAATGCATGTTAGATGGATATAATTAGTGCTTAATCAGTTAGAAATTAGTGTTATATAGAAATGTTAGAAATTAGTGTTATATAGAAATGTTAGAAATGTTAGAAATTTTAGTGTTATTTAGATTAGCATAATTAGTGTTATATAGTAATGTTAGAAATTTTAGTTATCAAAATCCAATCATTAAAAAAATGTTACTTTTTGCGGGCATATAGCTAGTATTTGTTCTCGACGTTGCCCGGCCCGCATCCTCGCCGTCGACCCGTCCGCGACGATGTCCAGCCGACCCATGTCCGGGACTGGGCTTCGCCGGGCTGGCACTGGGAGGTGCTGCTTGGAGGGGCGCGCCGCTTGATGAGGAACCCGGCCGCGGGTCCCGTCGTCGACACTGATCTCGTTTGGTGGCGTTCGCGTGGGCCAGTTTCGGTGTGGAGGGACCCGGCCCCGCCGGAGGTGGTACGTCGCCGTGTCAGGGAGGAGGACGAGCACGTCCATCGCTACATGGTTGCGTTAGAGGGCGGCAGGTTCTCCAATACGTGGCAGTATCTTCGGGGATCTCACTTCAGCTATGATCCTGTGAGGGTTCCTTCTCTTTGGGTGTCCACCGCCCGCGCCGGAGGAACCGCGAGTGTCCTAGATTCTTCTGTAGTATTCGATCTTTATTAGCTAATAGCCAGTGATGTACTATTCAATATTATATATTATTCGAGACGATGTATTCGAGATTATATCTATTATTCTAGACGATGTATTCGAGATTATATCTATTATTCGAGACGATGTAATTTGAATACTAAATTGTTTTATATTTCTTTTGGATTAGTTAAACAAAAGCTATGGCAGACAATACCGACAGAGAGGGAGAACAGACCATGTTCGATATGATACGCGGGCCAGATGATAATCAGAATGAAGAAGATTATGACGTCTCCGAATTTCTAAACAACACCAGAGAGGGTGATATGATATTCGATCGCGGCGACGAAATTGATGAAGTCATGAACTACGATTATGACGATGACGAAGAACATGTTGATCCTGAAACAACAAACACCGGCGAGGTATATATATTTATATAAGCAGGCATCTGGTGATCATCACATGTTTTAAATGACTTGAAGATATATTAACGAATCGATCTTTGTTCTTTCAACCATCCGGATCGAGCAAATCTTGAGGCAAAATGACGAAACGAGGCCCGAACAAAAAGTTGAAGCCGGGCGTAAAGTACAATATCGAGGCCTGCGACCCTACTGGCAAACCATTAGCGCCTAAGAAGATTGCGGACAAGTTCGTTCGTCAGTGCGGAGTTCTTGTGAAGGACCAACTCCCGATCAAACTTCAAGAATGGAGAGAGCCAGCAAAGCCACGTCCAGATGTTACTTTTGTCGACAAGAATCAAAAAGATCTGCTTTGGGATACTCTCATGGAACATTTCACCCTACCAGATCATTTCACAGAAGCAGATGTGCAGAAAGTCAAGGAGGCTGCTCTTAGGATGATGGCGATTGCATTCAAGAACTACAAGAATCGTGAATGGAATAAGTACGTCAAGGGAGGAAGGAAGACTCCAGTATTCAAGGGAACACTGGAGAACCAACGTGATCATTGGGACGATTTCGTGAAATTCAAGGATTCGGAATTAGCTAAGGAACAGTCGAGAATATACAAGAAGAATGCCAAAAAAAAGGATAAGTTCCATAAGCTGGGGCCAGGTGGCTATGCGGTGGCAATGCCTAAGTGGGATAAGTCTGAGAAAGAGATGGAGGATGCAGGTGTCACTCCGGCTACTAAGAGCTGGGCCCCCAGGGTCAGGACTTGGTTCTATGCTGGGGGGGAGTTGGACCCGGAGACAGGCAATGTTTCAACGAGGGCAAGTCTGAAGGGAGCCGACGATGCGATACTTGTGGCAATAGAAGAGGCACGATCGGGGGTGTTCCAGCCCAACAGAGAGAACGGCGAGCTTACGCGTGCCCTGGGAAATCCTGAATACCCGGAAAGAACATGAGGCAAGGGCGCTATGCCGTGGTATGAGGGGTTTTCAGACTGGAACACCGACTACAGAACCTGTGCGAGAAAGAAGATTGCGGAGGAGAAGAAGAGGAAGATGGAGGAGGAGCAGAGGAAGCGGGACTATGAACGCCTTCAAGGCCTAGAAGCAAGTCAAACGGAATTGGCAGTCAAATTCCAGCGGCAGCAGGAGCAGATCGACTCACTTACCCATCAAAGGGGGTCTCAGCAGCTGCAGCAGCTAGCGGATGATCCAGCATGGGATAGCACCGGCCCATCCATGCCGAGAAGCAGCGTGGGTTCCGTCCCGGACGACACAATGCTGGGTAGATACCCCGTGGATGACATCACGGAGAACACTAACTGCGAGCTACACGTCAAAATGAAGAACATATCCATGAAGGTGGCGGACGGCTTTGCTTTCACAAATCCCCCCGAGGCAACCTTTCATTGCAACCCGATTCCAGCGGGCTATGCTCGTGTCTTGGTTGATGAGGTGGTGGACCCACCATATTCGGGGCTACAGCTTGACATTGCTGGAGGTGACGGCGAGCGCTTTCTCGGAGAGGCCAAACATCGTATCATCCTATGGAAAAAGGATTGCATCATCTTTCGAAGGCCACCGACACTGCGTCAGCCGAGTCCTCGTCGAAGTCCGCCAACGAGTCAGCAGACTCCCGCTCCTGCAAGTCCACCAAGTCCGGCAAAGTGTCAGGCCACTCCTCCTCCTCCAAGTCCGGCAAAGTGTCAGGACAATCCTCCTCCTCTAAGTCCGCCACAACGTCAGACGTCCACTCCTCCTCCAAGTCCGGCACAACCTCAGGACACTCCTCCTCGTCAAACTCAGCCCCATCAGCCGTCTCCGCCACCTCAGCAATCGCAGAAGAGACACCCCGCAGCTATGGTGCGTAGCGGTACGAGTCGAGGTAGTACAGGAAGTACAGGCGGAGGCAAGCGATATAAATATGGTCCAAGCCTCAAGCCTCTTCCGTAGAGGTCTTATGACAGGTCCGAGGAGGAAATCACAGCCATATCGAAGGCCGAGGTGGAAGCCCATTTTGCACCGAAACCGCCACCGCCGCCAAGGGAGAAAGTGCCTGAGGAAACGATTGACCACTTCATTCGTATGGCTCAACCACCAGCTCCCAAGCCTGTTGACACAGACTATGAGCGTCACATCAGGAAGTTAAATCGAGCACGTCTACAAAGGGAGGCAAGCACATCTACATCGGGATCGAGCAAACAAGAAGCAGCTGCCAAAAAAGCGGGAAAACCATTCCCCAGCTGGGAGAACAGGCGGCGCAATCGATCCCCTCGCTTGTTGTGCCAACAACAGGTGACAGTACGCGCGCCCAATATTATTGTGGGCAAATAGTGCATGTTCCCGAGGTGGGCAATGTGGTAATAACGGAGGAGCATATAATGCAGGCTCAAGTTCTCAACATCACTGTTGGACAACTCCTCGAGATCGAGCCCATGCCTTTGCTTAGAGGGGATGAAGTAAAACGGAAATATGTCCGGGGCCAACCTTTGGTCGCGCCAGACAAGGTCAAGAACCTCCCAACGAGAATGTATGAATTGCATCAATGGTACATGAACATTACCAAGATTTCAGATCGATTGTCCCTCATGGTGAATGTCAAGCAGGACCATTACTACCATGAGAAAGCTGTGTCCGTTGAGTATTTAGAACTGTTTCAGTTATACAATCAAGACGCACTCGACAAATCTATCGTCAGTTGCTATTGTCTGTAAGTGATTTCTTTCTATAATTTAAGTCTCAAGCTAGCTGTAGTGATATCCTTTTGATCAATCATTACTAATTATCCTCACTATATTCTTTTCTGTGGTATTATGCCGGATGAAGATATATGAAATGAGAAAAGGTGGACGCTTTGGCATAGGGTTCATTGACCCAAACACCGTTAATGAATACACCTGGAAGATAAATGAACGTCAGAAAAAGTACGTAGAGGACAGCATGCTAGAGTTCTTGAAGCGCCTCAAATACAATGAAGATATACTACTTCCTTACAACTTCCAGTGAGTCACACTGTCTTGTACTACAAATTCTCTGTTTTTGCCTACTAGCTAGCTACATGTTTTTGCTTACATATGCCCGCTTAATTAAGACATGCAAACGTGTGTGCATGCAGATTTCACTGGGTCTTGTGTATCATTAAAGTTGACGTCGAAACAGTTGAAGTACTGGACTCACTAAAACTGACTATAACATCTTGTATGGGATAGTCAACAGGTAATTTCAATCATTATTAACTATATATCTCGGACTATTTAGTTCATCATTTCATGATATGAACTATTTAATAACCCCTTTATTCATTTTCTTTGTCGGCGGGCAAGGCTTGGGCAAGATTCATCAGCGTCACGGAAGGTGAATGGAAACAAAAGCTTAAATGGATTCGACCCAAGGTAAGTAATTAAGTAGTACTAGCTAGCTAGCTAGCTAGCTGCCATCTCTTTAATTATCATGCTTGATTAATTATTATCTGATCAAATTCCATTCTCGTAAAGGCCCTGAAGCAGGCGCAGGGGACTGATCTGTGTGCATTCTGCGTTTGCAAGAACATTCGCATGATGGCGTCCGAAAGGAGCAGATCTCAAAGACAGCAATGGGTACGCTTGTCAGAACACTATTCATAATTTTTACACCATTATCGATATCTAGTCACACAACTAATACACATGCATATTGATCTCCTTCTTAACAGTTCAAAGAGGTGTGGGAGAAGCTCATAGAAATGGAGCGCGTAGAAGCACTTCAACAGGAAATAGCGGGATTTTTGCTTGACCAGGTCATAAATCCGAATGGAGAATTCTATTACCCGCTACCGCCCCCATGAAAACCACTTCCAATTGTCATCGTGCTCCGAAGGCACCAATTAGGCTAATGCCACTTGCTCCGAAGGCAACATTCATATGTAGGAGAAATTGTATATAGCTATACATGTGTGTATGTGTGAATTAATTAATATGGTGGTTTGTGAGACATTGATGATATATATATATGCATGATTGGTTCTACTAGAAATTATATATATATATATATATATATATATATATATATATATATATATATATATGCATAACGTGTACAATGTGTAGTATCGTAAAATACCAGCAAACGAAAAAGAATTAAAATGGAAACACAAAATTAAATGAAAAAGAAATCATAAAACTAAAAACCCCCCAAACCTTATAGTACCGGTTGGTCTTATCAACCGGTACTAAAGGGCTCCAGGCCCCCGGAGCTGGCTCGTGCCACGTGGTTGGCCTTTAGCACCGGTTCGTGCTGAACCGGTACTAAAGGGGGGGGGGCCTTTAGTGACCACAATTTTGTGCCGGTTATGTAACCTGCACTACAGGGCCTTACGAACCGGTGCTAATGCCCGGTTCTGCACTAGTGGTGGCATATGTCCAGAGTGGCATCCTGTGCCACCCATGACTTAGCCCAAAGGGGATTTGGTCGGAGTGGCCGGGAGAGTGTCATGCAATAGATTGGTTTTGTCAGAATGTTATTGGTCCACCCGAATGGGAGCACGAGGCCCTGGGTCCCGTAGTGTGGGTACAGTATACTAACCTTTGTAGAGTGTATAATCTACCGATAGTCGTGTCCTCGGTTATGGACATAGTTCGTAGTAGGTCACATCGGGGTAACAGAAATAATTAACTTGCACACTAATGATATCTTTGTGGCACATGCCATGGTGGGTGATCATGTCTTGATCATCGAGCTTGTATCCAATGTGATCGGGTGATGATCACCATGGTAAGCTGGCGAATATGGTTACAAGGTAACCAAGATGGTAAGTTGATTCGAGGGACCATGAGCTCTGGTCCCATACACTTCGTAAGTAGCATGTCATGTTCTTGCATTTAACTTGATTAAATATCATGTTATTGTTTGTCATAATTGCCTTGCTTGTCATAAGCTTGCGAGTACATTCAAAGTACTCACCTGGCGTGTCAAATGCCAGTTTCAGGAGTCGGAGTTGCATCATTCATCGCAGTCTAGGCCGTGTCCCAGTAGTGTACCTGTGAGATGGAGTCTGGCCACGTCATCGCTCCGCTGCCGCATAGCTGTATCATTGTCATCCAGGCCCCCGTCATGTCTACTAAATAATGCACATAAGTGCAGCAGCACCGTGTGTGCCGCTTGGCCTCGCTTCCTTATGTATCATCGGACCTATGTTCCAGCAAGAGATCAATAAAGCGGTTGTTTTTCTGTACCAAGTTGTTGTGCATTGCAGAGGACATGATCTCTGGGCTGGCAATGCAAGGTAAACCGGTTGCTTTTAGCCGGGGTGCTACACATCCCTAGCGACGGTCCTTAACAAGTCCTCCTCAAACTGCACCGTGAAGAGCGTGCCGCTCCGTCCGGCTCGGGCGCGGACGAGGCTGTTGTTGCCGCACTCGAACCCTAGCTAGCCCTAGCTCTCCTCTCTCTCACTCTCTGGCTTGAACCACGAAGAAGCACGAGGAGGAAGAAGGACACAGTGGACGCGGGAGGTTTTTCCGGCGCTCGAACGCCCGCCGCACGCATGGCCAAGTTCTTCCTGGAGCACGAACTCGAACATCTCAACGAGCTACATAGGGGAGAGTGAGTTTTATACCCACGAGCACTGACATGCCAGGCCCCGCCCACACGCACTCGCGCTGCCACTCACCCACGCCCTTCGTGCTCCGACTCGCGCCCGCGCATAGCGCACGCACACGATCGCTGCGGCCTCTCCGCGCACACACGCGCTGGCTCACACACACACACACACACACACACACACACACACACACACACACACACGCCTACGCTCGGGCACGCACGCACGCACCCGAGCCCTGCCACGGGCCGAACCCGACATGACCACCGCGCACGCACACGCGCGCACCGCAACCTGAGCTCGCCATGGCTTATTTTCCCTACAGAGACAGGTATTGAAGAACTCGGTTTCTCTTTTGCTGTATTGCAACATAAATTACTTCCTTTGTGATATTTTGGATAAATGTTGATTACTGGGATTTGTGCACGGACAATGCAAATTTATTTGTACAAGAGGCAGGTATTTCAACTCCCGGGGGTAGGGGCACCCTGTATGAATAGTTAATTCAAAAAAATTAGAAAAAATAAAAAAAAACTGAAAAATTGCAACATCAAATATGCTCAAAATTTGTAGGTGCTTGCAAGTTCTCATGCAGAAAAAACATTTGAGGAGCTCTAAACAAGAAAAAGATTTCAGTGCTCAGAAACTCATGTGTAAACCTTTCTCTGGGTGATATTTTATTATATAATTTGCAAGAACCTAAAACGTTCATTCATATTTGACGTCGCAAATTTTTCTGAATTTTTTGATTTTTTCTATTTTTCGAACTTACTGTCGACAGAGGGTGTCCCTCCAACAGGGAGCTATCACACCTTTCTCTTAGTACAATGTGCATTGCAAAGGACTTTGGCAGTGGATCTAGTACCTTATTTTTCTTGAAGAAAAACATCAAGCAGCTGTGTTAATCTCTGATTTACTATGGAAATTGGAAATTTGGTTTTTTGTTACAACCGTTGGAGTCTGAACTCAAGCCAATGTTTGGCGCATTCCGAATGTTATGAGCACAGAAATGAGAAATACCTACTATTTATCATCAACATCAAAGATGACAGATGCAGCTCAAATCTTTCCATTCCAGTGGTTGTTTCAATTGCACTACATGCACATGTAGTGAACCAGGAGAGAACAAAATGAGTTGGTTCATTGAAAGTAGTAACAACCGTGATAAGTATGTACCATGATGAATAGAGACACACATCACATGCAACATGCACGAGCATTATTTATGCAGACCTTCAACACGGAAGATCTCCTGAATTGATCCAGGATCAATGTTTATTTTCATCACAGCATGACTGGCTAACATTGCCTACATATATACCACCGCCACCGCAACCGCCAAGGGATTGCATTCTCCATGTGCTTGACGAGTCATTTCGACGCATTTCTGTAAACCTGTCATACACCTATTTGCTCAGCAAAAAACAATGCAAGGTTAAAAGCAAGTTAACTTAAGAATAGGAGACGTCAGGAAGGAATACCTAGTGAGGTAGGTTTGTCTGAGGACCCAGTGCTGCTAGTGGCAGAGCTATGTGAACTTCTGTCGGTGTGCGGGCACCTAGGCCGAGCTTTTCTTAACAGCGATTAGTAGTGATAGCTAGTGCACCAGGCTTTTGAAGTTTCTCGCTCTGTGCGGTCAAGTTCACTCTCGTACATTGTCGACAGGGACTTCTTGTGCTATGTGCGTGGTCTCGTAGGTGGACCCAGCTGCAGTGGCACGGCTAAAGGGCAGACCCGATACTTGTGTTGTTGTTGCTGCTGCCGCTGCCGGTCTTCTTACAGTTGATGAGACGCGAAGGCAACTCGTCATCCCAGCTGACCTGTCGACTGGTGTGGTCAGCCGGTCCACGTCATGGCCTCGTAGGTAATCGCATCAAGCATGGTCGAGTACTTTTGGAGACTTGGGTTCAGATCGCGTTGGTGGTAGGATAAGATCTCGTGCTCACAGCGCCTGAGGCAATGAATTGATTAACCCTAGAGACTGTTGAGTTGGTTTCTCGACTGTGGGTCAATGGCGAAGCCTTTAAATGCTTGGATAATGAAACATAATCTAATCGGCTCCAGTTCTTGGTCTCGAAATTGAGATTACCCCTGTGAAAATTTGAATAAATGCATTTTGATTCGTTACTAGGTGTACGTTGAGAGGGCACCACTTGTAGTCAAGGAAAGCACCACTTGGAGTCTGCGGAGACCTCAACCTTGAATGAGTCACCATGAAGAGAGGAAGCTGGGCATAACCAGCCGGACACTCCAATGCGGTGCCTTCATGAAGGGCACCACACTAGATTATCGCCACCGCCCAATCCCGATATTAAGGTTTTCTCCGGAGCAAGTAGAGGAGCCGCAACGGCACATTCAACATTCAAGAAGGACACGAAGCTGGTTGGCGATGCCACCGTCGGCTCGACAAACTGTTTTGCAACACTTAGGCTGAGTTGGTACTGCATGGCAAAAAAATGACTAATGATACTGATTTGTTACGACATGTCGTCGAAGTGTGGTAGTTCCCTGCAATTAACTCGATGAAAACAAGCTCAGCCCAAGCTTGCAGCCTTGACCGGCAAAGAAGTGGGAGGGCAGGCATCTCCTTGCCCACCCCTGGAGATCCCCCAAGTCTGAGGGCCACTCCCGGCCCGGCCACACAGGTCGCCACTGTCCTCCTTGCCCAGGCTATGCAAGGAACAACCTCCCTAGTGGACCACTTGACGGGAGGCAAGGATGGTTCCGTGGCCCTCCTGGCGACGGATCCATCCTTCAACGGTGGCCATCTCTGGGAAAGGTCTAGCCATAAACCGCAACATGCTCAAGATCAGCTAGGAATGGATTGGTGCCTAGCACGGACCGGCACAACATCTGGACAAGAAGAATCCTTCCACATGCGGCCAGCATTCACCTTCAGCATCCACACAGCCGGACGGCAAGGTGAAGCGACGACCAGAACCGCCGCCCGCCGAGCCCCCGCGTGAGCCGAAGCACACAGCCAGCTGCTGAGCCCGCGCGAGCATATGGCTAGACATCCATTAGTAGGAAACGAGTCAGTAGTCCCGGTTCGTAAGGGCCTTTAGTCCAGTTCTGCAACCGGTACTAAGGATTCGGGACCAAAGCCCCCCCCCCCCCCCCCCCCCCTAGTCCCGGTCGTGTCACGAACCGGGACTAAAGGGGCTCCACGTGACCTTTGTGGGGTGCTCAGGTAGGAGGACCTTTACACCAACCGGGACTAAAAGGCCGCCACGCATAAGGCTCTCTGAGCGCTGGGGTTTAGGTTTTTTTTAAGGAGGGGTTTAGGGGTTTCATGTTGTGTTTCCCCCTTTTATTTTTGTGTTTATCATTCAATTCTTTTAGATTTAGGGTTTTTATTTTAATTTTATGTTTTACATTTAACTCGATGTTAGCTATACTACATATAGCAATGAAGGAACCATTACACAACGTCGTCATGAATATAGAAAGAAGTGAACTATCTTTCTCCGTGCTTGGTCGAACAACTAGATTTTGTATATTTATTCGACGCTACTACATATAGTACACGTTCATGCATATACACTAGTAGAAAAACGGACTATAGTCCCGGTTCGTAAGGCCCTTTTAGTGTCGGTTCTGGAACTGACACTAAAGGGTGGGGACTAAAGCCCCCCCCCCCCCTTTAGTCCCGGTTCAGCACGAACCGGACCTAATGGCAGACCTTTAGTCCCGGTTAACATCAACCGGTACTAAAAGTTTTAAAAAAAATGATTTTTTTTCTAATTTTCAAATTTCTGCATTATTTGACGATTTAATCTTTAATCACCCCTCATCATTGCTCTAATCACCCCTCATCATCCCAAATTGTCAAACTTCTCGGCCGGTCACCCATCATCTCACTACTCCAGCCTAAGCACACTCAACTTCCGAGTTCTATTCCCCCTAGTTTTTAATTCTGCACTTGTTGTTTACCTGACAATACTAAGATATCAATCCTATTAACCCTCAGGAATTTAGCTTGAGCATGAAGTCATACATTTCACCGTTTGAGTTTGAAACTATTATTCAAGAAAATAATTATTATTTAGTAACACTAATGTTTCTTGAATAAGTAGTTTGACCATAGCTTGACCAGATTTGACCGTAGTTTGACCACAGTTTGACCAAAATTCCAGAAAACTAAAATAATTATTTAGTAACACTAATATTTCATGAATAAGTAGTTTGACCACAGTTTGACCAGATTTTACCAAAATTCAAAAAAATGAAGTTCGAGCATAACTTTTTTTCCTTTAAGAATTTGAGGATTCTAAAAATGTGCAAAACGACCTATGACGGTCGAAATCGGATGGTGATTTTCGTGCTGATTTTTTTGATTATGCGTTTTTTCGACATCGTATGCAAAAGATATGGTCGTTTTACTTTTTCATAACACTTTTTTGCAAAACATGTCAAAATTTATGTTTTTAAATTTTCCTAACTACTAGATGTAGTAATATAACTACATCTCGAAGGATTATATGTTTGAAGTTTTTATCATTTCTTTTATTTTTTTTAATATAGAAGGCGATACAGAAGGGGGGTAGAGTTTAAAAATTGCCCTTTAGTCCCATTTGTGTCTCCAACCGGGACTAAAGGTACGAGCCCCTTTAGTCCCGGTTTGTGTCACAAACCTGGACTAAAGGGGATCGTGGGGCCCCGACCTGATGCCAGCCTGCCACCACCCCTTAAGTCCCGGTTTGTGAAACAAACCGGGACTATAGGTACACCACCAACCGGGACTATTGCATAGCCGTTCGAACCGGGACTAAAGAGTTGAACATTAGGTAGTTTTTCTACTAGTGATATACAATATAACATCTCTTACGATCCCTAATATCTAATTACCAAAATTGCATTCCAAATCCCGATGGTAGTCTCCGTCTTTAGGTATGACCTCTTGACGAAAGAATCCCGCCAATTATCTCGAATTGCTCGTACGCGATCCATTGGTAGGAGTTCGTCCCACTTTTGTTCGATCTAACTTAAAGAAGGGGGTCATCACCCAGGATGCACAATAAGTTATTCTTCATCCGAGGTAATTTTGTGATCGCTCCCTAAATAAATTACGTTTAGAATATAAATAGTTACTTACATATTGATTCAATATGTAAAATTTGTTATAAAAAACAAAAATATAGGTTATAAGACCAAAAAAAGAATCTCATTTTATGTATTTTTTACACTATGTTTTTACATTCGTAATGTTACGTAACATAAATTTTTTTTACGGCGAGTACATATTTTCTTACATGCTCTTTTTATGTATGAAATAAGATAAAATTTATAAAACGTAAAAATAGTTGCATTGATGTCAAAATAGAGAGGGGTGAAGAATAACTATTCCTCACCCAGGGTGGCGAATAGGTCGTCCGGCGAATGAACTCTCCAGTTTTTGTAAATGTCTGCCTTTCTCACAGGTCGTCCAGCGAATGAACTCTCAAATATAGTATCCACATAAATTATTCCGGGCTTCCCGCCTCAAGCACTTTACGAGAATAGAGTTCAATCAAAATAATAATCAAGCACGATAATGGTATTGAAACTAGAATCAGTGAGAGATGCGTGGAACTAGCTAGTATTGCAGCTCCTTTTTCCATTCACCCCTAGCCTGTTTAGTGAACTCTTTCCAAACCTTGCGCGGCAAAGAAAATGAATAAAGAAGTTATTAAATACTTGATATCAGGAAATGAACGAAAGTTACCGATATAGTGCGATATTGATTGAACTTACTTCTGGAGCATTTCACTCATGTCCGCCCACTCCTTATGGTCATTACGTCTCGAGTCCATGGCAATTACTACTCCCGCGTCAAGCTGAATGACTAGCAGAATAAAGTGAAACCTGAGCACGCATAACTCATCAATTGCACTTAACCTCGAGTAAGCGAAACAACACAAGACAGTAACACTCACTTGAAGTTGTAAAGAAATAGTATTTTCCTTCTAGTTTGTTGTCCAATTAACGCTTTCAGCAAGTTTTTCTATGTATCCTCGACGTTGTGTGCTATCGTATATTCATTTATGTTATTGGGTTAATGAACCCAATGTCATAGATTTGTCCTCTTTTGCATTCGAGAATCTTCAATCTACATAATATAGTGAGGATAATTATACATGCAATGAAGGAGCTGAGCTAGAGACTTAATTACAGAAATAATACTTATAGACAATCCGGTTGGTGTCTGAAACCGGGAATAAAGGTCACATTCAAACAGGGACAGATGCTTGCCGAGCCCCGACCGGCGTCCTAGCCGCTCGAACCGGGACTATTGCTCAGAGCTGCCTAGAAGCAAAGCACTGTTTTCTACCAGTGATCGCTGCCCGGCGCCCAAATGCCGCGCACGCCACCTGCTCATGCCGTTCCTTCGCCTGGCCACGCCATCTCACGTCCCACGCCACCACGCGAAGAGGGACAACAGGCCCCCTGCCGCCGGTGCCGACAGGGCTTTGTTTGGCCACACCCACTGGCGGTGGTAAGGGAGAGGAGAAGGGGAGGAGGTGGAGCTCCCGGCAGCGGCAGCGGCACTAGGTTTTCTGCCGTTGCCTGTCGCGGAGTGCGTTGGTTGATTTCTCGAACGGTCCTTTTTTTTCCTGTGCTCAAATACCAAAGTATTCACTAGACCGAAGCTCCCTTGCGGGCGCAACTGCAAAATGTATATTGTTTTTTTGATCTGTTGGTATCCATTGCATCTGGGACAGTCGCCATGGGTGATCGTGTGCGGCATTGTATATTAGGTAGGTTAGTGACCTGCGAGAAGGAGGAACATCTATATGGAGGTAGCGAGACTTAAATCTGCCACAATCTTGCAACTTTGTGGCTTAATGAAAAGTATGTGTTCCTAATGTCCGAGCCAGCTACTTGCTCGAATTTATTGTTGTAAATGGGAAACACATCCTCATATGCACACGTTTCTCATCATCTATACCTACTAATAAAAGAACGAGAAAGCTATTTTCCTGCCGACTGGTTGTTTGCAACAAATCCGCACTGTTCGGATGCCGTCCGTTCCGAATCCAACGGCGTGTGTTTTGCCTACGTGTTTACTGCAAGCGGACGTCGCTGTCGCTGTCATCCGAACGTCGCTGTTGATCCTGCTCCCACCAGTCGTCGCTGTCGCTGCTGATTTGGAACGTCACTGTCGCTGCTGATTTTTTGCCCATTTTTTCTTTCCGATCCAAATGATGCTGCCCACTGTTTCCTTTTCTCGCGTACTGATCGTTAGTTCCAACCAGTAAAAAATAACATGCTCAGTAGGGTTCGAACCCAGATCCATTGATTGTTGTACAATGCCATAACCAACTCATCCAATACTACTTGTTCTCTTATGAGAAACTATCTATGTGACCTTTTTAAACCCCATGGCAGGAAATAAAAAACTGTCTTTTGTTGTTCGTCGGCATTTTTGTTTGTACTCCCTCCGTCCGAAAATATGTGACTTGGCTTTGTATTAACTTTATACAGAGGGAGTACATTATTTTATACTACATTATAAGTTGTGGAATATCATGATAACTCACACATCACATACCTGATAATTTATGTACCCGAGTCCTGATAACTTTGTCGGGGGGGAGGGGGGGGGGGGGGGTGATCAAATACCCCCAGTAACTTTTGTGTGAATAGCATGATAACTTACACATCGGAGACCCGATAACTTATGCACCCCGGCCATGGTACTTTTCGCGAGGGAGGGGTGATGAAATATACCCCCGGTAACTCACACATCGTAGAACCTGATAACTAAATGTACCCCAGTCTTGTTAAATTTTGGTGACAGGGTGGGGGGAGGGTGGTTGATGAAATATACCCTTAGTAACATTTTGTGTGAATAACATGATAACTCACACATTGCAGACCTGATAATATTTTGTGTGAATAACATGATAACTCACACATTGCAGACCTGATAACATTTTATGTGAATAACATGATAAATCACACATTGCAGACCTGATAACTTATATGCCCCAGTCCTCGTAACATTTTGGAGACGATGGTGAGGGGCGGGGGAGGGTTGTTAATGAAATATACTCTGGTAACTTTTTTGTCAATATCATGGTAACTCACACATCATAGACCTAATAACTGAGGTACAAACAATGCGGTAACTTAAGACCCGAATAATAAGTTATTGAAACATACTCCGGTTACTTTTGTGCAAATAGCACGGTAATATATGCATCCGAACCTGATAACTTAGGTATAAATACCATGGTAAATTTGACTCACGGGAAAGAAGTCGTTGAGAACACATCTCCAGCCACTTCTGTATAAATAACATGCTAGTATACATATAACATAACTGATAACTTTACGGTAACCTTTGACCAAAAAAATGATCAAAACATGCCAACATGAGATCTAGTTTTGAAGTTCTCATCGCGATGGATTTTTTATGTGAAAAATATTTCAATCAAAAACGACAACTTGAGTTATTAAACATTTTACAGTTTTGAAATAGCTAGAATTTACAATGATATCAGGTTTCTGTGCTCTGCTGCATTTGCATGTGGAGAGAATGTTGGAGGAGCCATTTTTATACGCCGGTAATTTCTATGTAAACATGATGATAACTTATGTACCACAGATGTGATAACTTGCTTAGCGTGGGGCTGGTAACTTTTGACCCGGAAAAAAAGTCATCGCAACATATCAACATGGGATCTAGTTTCGAAGGTCTCGTCCTAACAAATCTTTTATGTGAAAACGGTTTTTCAATCAAAGCGACGGTTAGAGCTACAAAACATTTTGAATTTTTGAATTCGATGGAATCTCTGCTGACATCATCATTTTGTCTTATATGCATGCATGCAACAATTGGGGAAAAGAATCAGTGTGCCTGTTCTCAATTTTTTCAAAGAAATCAACCGCATGCATGCGTGCACCCACTTTGGTTGAATAGAGCAGAACTCGTCCGGATCTGTTGCTAATGTTCCGAATGGTTGGACATTAGCACAGTCCATAAAAGAAATATGTATTCTTAGTCCGTTTTGCTATTTTACAGAAAACCACTTAATGTTTCTCATATTAAACCTGCAGTACATATAAGATGTTTTTTTTAAATACTCATATCTTCTAAACCGTAACTCCAAATTTGATATGTTATATATGAATATTTGATTAGAAAAATATGTAGAATCTGAATATGATGTTATTTTATCTGTTAACAATTTAAAAAAATATCATCTAGGCTGCAATGTTAATTAACAATGCATTATCCGTCTTTCTTTGGTACCGGTACTGATTTAGATTGGGACGAACACCTCAGCAAAATCAGGATTGGGTAGGAAATTGAAGATAAACTTGCTAGAGACATCCAATAAATAAGGACATGCATGACAAGAAAACTTCCATTGATGCACACATGTCTCCGTAGTGTGCTAAGGTGTCATCGTTTGTTTTTGTCGTTTTTCTTTACTCGCGCGTAACAACACCCCATTCCAAACATGACATGAATAAATGCATGATCACTTCCCCATTTCTTTGTACGAATAAAATCTACATCCAGGCCGTGTTGAAATAGAACACCTGTAGAATCTTGAACTGCGTTTTTATCGGTCATGACCATCTACGTTTGGGTCGTAACTACAAATTCTTAGATTATAGACGAATTTTTTGCAAATTAAGAGAGTGTGGTATTTTTTTCTCCCGTTGCAACTCATGGACCTTTTTGATAGTCTATATATAACCATGGTACCCTCCATCAGTTGGATATGTATATGGATGTCAAGAGAGCACGATCCAACCTACATCTACTCGGATTGTCAGAGCTGCGCAAGCATTTTCCATATTTGATGGTTAGAGGACAAAAATTATCTGCCCATGAAACTAGTTTCGAGTAAATCGTATGAATGAGCGGCATCAGGATATAGTCTCTTTGGAGGTTCCAAAAATTCCGGGCCACGACGCAGTAATCAGCTGGGGAATGTTGTGGCCCACACATGCACCCTGGTGATTGCGCTGTGATTGGGTTATTTTTAGGGTTAAATTGGAAGCTTTACTGCTTAACTGAAATTCAGTTACAATCAGCCATGTCCCCCTCAAAAGAAATAAAAGTTACAATCAGCCATGTGCTTCTTACAAGGAAGGGTAGGGTGTGCTTGTCAGGGTGGACATGGTCCGGGCCGGTCCGGGCCCTGACCGAGCTGCCGTCTGGACCGGCTGCCGGCGGACCGGACCGGACCGGACCGAGCACTGCCGCGGTCCGCTTTTCATGGACCGGACCGGCCATGGTAAAGCTTGGGCTGGACCGAGAGGACCGCCCATGACGTCGGACGGCGAGCGGCGGCGCATGGCGACTGCGAGCTCCTGCACGAGATTACAGGGCACGGGGAGGAGAGGAAATAGAGAAACACAGCTGCTTGCCCATCGCGAGCATGTTTAAGAGGTCGGGGAGGCCAGATACATGACGACGGCGATGAATGGAGGTGTTGCCCTGGAGGTGGCGGCGTCGCAGGAGCCGGTGGAGGTCACCTCGACCTGCGGCTGCTGGAGTTCTTCATCTGGGAGGCCCCCGAGCGAATGAAGTCCAAGGGCTGGTCTGTTCCTCGCGAGTCGCGACACGCAATTAATCTCGTTGCCTCGTTGTTTCCTATTTCCTTTCTTCTTAAGGGTGTTTCCTATTTTCTGTAACGTTAATACTATTTGTTTTTTGAAAGTATCACGTTAAATCTGTTGAGTTGATAGGAGTCCACGTTCTAGGATCCGGCTTGCCTGCTCCGTTCCCATGCTCCCATCCATGCTCCCACTTCATCCTACGACTGTTCTTTTTCCTTTTTATTTTGCTCGTTGCATGTGACATAACTAGCGTTTTTACAATTTGCATGTTGCAAATAAATAGGGCCTGTAACGTGTATGCCCACGTACAAATGCCCACGATGGAAGGAACGCATCCAATCGAGCCCACCTTTCTCTGTTTCTGCTCCGTTGAATAAAAGGAAACTCCAACGTTTTAGGCAATATAATTCGGCGTCATATCTTATGAATCCGGCTAGCCATTCAACTTAAATCTTACGCATAATATAACACTTCCCTTAATTTTGCAGAAACATGCCCACCTCCATCTAGTTCTGATCTGGTAATTTTCTGAAAACCCCCTCAGCGGTGGGCAGCTTTACCAATTCCGCACTACACAATCCTTTTCTTAATCACGATTCCAACTTGCATCAGCGGCGGCGACGGAACGCATCTGCTTGGATGATCGCCGGAACTGAACGCATCTCTTCGGACGGTTGCCGCGACCGCGATGGACTGCAACCCCGAGCCCCGGTCTCAGGATGCAGGTGGACACTTCTGCCGGCCAGCCGCATCGTCTAGCATTCAGGAACAAGCTGAACAACTGAACATGCATGCACGCACAAGCTGAACATGCAGGCACAAGAAACATTTAACTTTCAGATATATCAACAGCTCAAGGCAAGCTTGGAAAAACTGAAAGCTCATGTAAAAAAGTACATGTAGTGTACTGAACTGAGACTTTTATATCATGTAAACTAGCATAGGTCTTACAGGTTAATAGCCAAAGATCCAAGTAGTATCACTTCATGTACAGAATCATGAGTAATAACATCTTTTACAGATTAATCCAAATTACAGTACCGTCTCTTTTCAGCAAAGAGGACCGAGATTGTGCAACAGATGAAGCCAGAAGGTGTACCGTGATGGCCCTCAGTCTCTTCAAATACATGAATTTATATGAGTTCTTAATGCTGATTTCGTCGATGCACTGGATTCTTGTAACGGGTGGAATTATGTGTTCTGTCAAACTGTCTTCCTCTTATTTTCTCCAACTTTGCACCATGTTACATTATGTTCACATAAACCTGAAGCATTCTCTTTTTTTCTCATACGAATAATCAACAGCTATCACCCAAGAGAATACAAGTACAAGAAACTTTGTCATCTTGTGAGGGCTCATCCCTTTATTCAGTTGTATGTATAACAGTATCATCAATTCATCAATAATTTTGGTTGTTGTTGCTAAATTAGTGCCATCGGCGCCGGCACGGCGACCGTCCGACAAGATGCGTTCTGTTCCAGTAGCATATGAATCAAGCAAGGAACAACTCAGTTTGCGAACCCTCATCAACCTCAATTATAGCATTCACCAAATTAAATAGTCGTTTGGTTTAGAATTTTGTAGTCAACAAGACCTTTACAATCACTTCTTGTTTCTAAGCTTCGGGGTTTGGAAGCTTGCAGCAACAGCAACATGTTCTTGTTTGTGAATATGGTGAAAGAAAAGTAAGAATGCATAGTCACAAGGAATGCAGAAGCACCAGCTGATATTAGGCTATGGTTCAGCTGTATTACATCATGTACTGCAGAACAACTCAAACCACAAGGAAGTAGGCAATAAGAAATTTGTTTATTTCTGAATTTTCCATTCACAAAAAGCTACTTTCACCTGTCACTGAACTTACAAGCTACAATATACAAGTCACTTTGTCAGCTCTGGTCAATACTAACCAACCATATACAATTCAATTCTATATTCTGAAGCCACACACAACTCAACAAAGAACAATTGCAATGGATAAGCTCACAAGCTACACTCTGCAGGTATACAAGCGGTTGCTGGGTTGTGCTGGCTGCCAACACAAGTTTGTTGTAGTAGGACGCCGTCAGGTGGAAGAGCAACCACTGGATGCGCGAGCAGTCTAGTGGATGGTGTGCAAGTTACGGCCGACGCCCGACGGCGGACTCCATCAGAGACCGGCAAGAAGGCGGGCGGGTGCGGACGTAGGCCAGACAATGGGCCAAGCATGGCCACCGTCGAAGGGATGTTGACCAAGCGCGGCCGCCGTCTAAGGAATCACCTGGCCGTGGAGCCTTTTGAGGCAGACGAACGAGGAGGTGGGCCAAGCGCGGCTGCCGTTGAAGGATTCACCAGGGCCGCCGCCATGGAGCGATTCGAGGAGAGGATCCAGATTGATTTTTTTTTTTGATATTTTAGCAAAGGTCTGCTTCGGTTGTGGAGCTACTAGCAAATTAGCAAGGGCTGCTGCGGGCATGTTTAGGCAAATTACTTTTTTTTAGGTGAGTTTAGGCAAATTACTATGGCTTTTGATCCCATGCGTGAGATGTGGATCAGCCGGCCGAGGAGTCCGGGGATACATAGATGCACAAACCATCCCGGATGCACCTGATACGGCGCCATATTTATAGGTAGAAAAGAGGTTTATAGGTCAAAGACTAGGCAATGTGGGACTAAATGTAGACAAAAGATAGAAAAGAGAAAAACGCACGGGTTCGGCAGGCCGGCGCACACGCGCTGCATTTTTGTTTAAGAAAAAGAAATATTTTTGAAAAAAATATTTTTTTTCTCCAAGCATAACCGAAAAATAAATAAAGAGGTTACGGGCCTGTCTGCCGACTATGTTGGGCACATGGGCGTCGGATAGTTATGGGCCGCACATTAATTTTGTTTTTTCTAAAAATAAAAACGGAAAAATTAAAAACTGAATAACGAAAATAAAAATAAAAATTGTACATCGGCATATTTTATATCAAAACTTTTAGAAAAAGATTTCCTAAAATATGAACATATTTTTAGTGGCAAATAATTTCCACAAAAATTCATATAAACTGAGCAGTGCTATGGTTGCAATAAAACCCAATAAAAATCATTTCTAAAATACCAAAATGATTTAAAATTTATTTTTCCCAAATTTTCTAATGTAAGGAATCATTTTACCCTATTTTCCATATATTTTATTTTTGGAGAAAAAATAATTTGAATAAAACCCAAATAAAGCAAAATTCAATTAAATCCATATGGCTATTTCAATTGGATATTTCTTTCAAACCATTTTGAATTGGTTCCAATATTCATTTCCCATATTTACATTCAATAATTGAAGGAGTCATATTACCTTCTCTCTTTATTTAATTTGAAATATAATTCTGAAAAGATTTTGAAACCCATATGGAGTATTTTCAAAAGTAGCTCAAATGCCATTTTGAATATGGCCTCCTACTCCCCACTCTATTTCAATTTTAAAGAAGCCATGTTATCTTCCCTCATGAAAATCATTGAGTTGCATAAAGTTTCTGAATTGGAAATATTTCTAAATGAAATTCAAATCTTTTCAAAAACATTTTCATTTATAATGGAAGAAGTCATCTAATCTTCTCTATAGGGTTTTGTACTTGAAAAGAATTTGAATTCATGGAGATCATAAATGCAAGGTGAAAGTTTGGGAAAGTCATTTCATTCCCTCTCATTTAACTTTGAAAAAGTTTCAAATTTCAGTCAATTTCACATAAACAACCACACCACAATCAAACAAACAACCAGAACTATTTATTTAGTATAGCATTCCAAAATTTAGAATTTTGGGATGTTACAAAGATCAACAGCAGGTTCAATCTCTACATCATTATCATTACTATGTTGAGCATCAACATGAACATCATTATTAACATTATCACCAGGTTCGTGTTCATCACTAGATTGTGTTTCAGCATCAGAAATAGAAATATCATTGGGATTCTCAGTTGTGTCAATAACAAGTTCACTAGAAGCATGCAAAGTCCTATCAGTATTCTTTTTCTTTTTATTAGAAGGACTAGGTGCATTAAATTAATTCCCTGAGAATCTTGCTCAACGCTCTGAGCATGGCCCTCAGGATACAAAGGTTCCAGGGTCATTTTACCACATATAGTCATGACTCTAACAACATTATCACTGTTCTTATTATTTAACTCATTGAGAAAATCATCTTCTGCCTTAAGTACTTATTCTACTTCAGTTGTAACCATGGAAGCATGTTTCCTAATAAGCTTAGGATCACTTTTAAGTCTAGACATATAATCACCCAAGTGGTCAAGCATGTAAGCATTGCGTTTCAATTGTCTACCAACATAAGCATTGAAGTTCTCTTGTTTATCAATAAAATTATCAAACTCATCCAAGCATTGACTAGCAGACTTATTATGAGGAATATCACTTTCATCAAATCTATAGAGAGAATTTACCTTTACTACCTATGTCGGTTTATCAAGACCATGTATTTCTTCAATAGGCAGTAAATTCTTAACATCTTCAGCTTTAATACCTTTTTCTTTCATAGATTTATTTGCCTCTTGCATACCTTCAAGACTAAGAAATAGATAACCACTTTACTTCGGAGTTGGCTTAGGAGTTGGTTCAGGAAGTGTCCAATCATTATCATTACTCAATATATTATTCAATAGCAATTCGGTTTGCTCAATAGTTCGTTCCCTGAAAACACAACCAACACAACTATCTAGGTGATCCCTAGAAGCATCGGTTAGTCCATTATAAAAGATATCAAGTATTTCATTTTTCTTGAGAGGATGATCAGGCAAATCATTAAGTAATTGGAGAAGCCTCCCCCAAGCATGTGGGAGACTCTCTTCTTCAATTTGCACAAAGTTAAATATTCCCCACAAGGCAGCTTGTTTCTTATGAGCAGGAAAATATTTTGCAGAGAAGTAATAAATCATATCCTGGGAGCTATGCACACAACCAAGAGCAAGAGAATTAAACCATATCTTAGCATCACCCTTTAATGAGAAAGGAAACAATTTAAGAATGTAGTAATTGTGATTTTTTTCCTCATGAGTAAATAGGGTGGCTATATCATTCAAAGTAAGATGTGCCACAACAGTTTCAGATTCAAACCATGGAAAGGACCAGATTCAACCAACGTAATTAACTCGGGATCGACAGAGAATTCATAATCCTTATTAGTAACACAAATAGGTGAAGTAGAAAATGTAGGGTCATATTGCATTCTAGCATTCAAAGTCTTTTCTTTTAGCTTGGCTAACAGTTTCTTAAGATCATACCTATCATTGCAAGCAAAAAAGTGTCTAGCAGTTTCTTCATCCATAATATAACCCTCAGGTACAACATGCAATTCATATCTAGGGGGTGAATCTTCATCATCACTTTCATTAGTATCATAAGTTTCAGTAATTTCATTCTCTCTAACCCTAGCAAGTTGTTCATCAAGAAATTCACCTAGTGGCACAGTGTTATCAAGCAGAGAAGTAGTACCATCATAAGCATCATGCATAGCAGAAGTGGCATCATCAATAATATGCGACATATCAGAATCAATAGCAGGTGCAGGTGTCACAAGTTTACTCAAAACAGAAGGTGAATCAAGTGCAGAGCTAGATGGCAGTTCCTTACCTCCCCTCGTAGTTGATGGAAAAATCTTGGTTCTTTGATCTTTCAAATTCCTCATAGTGACCAACAGATATAAATCCCAAGTGACTCAAAGAATAGAGCTATGCTCCCCGACAACAGCGCCAGAAAAAGGTCTTGATAACCCACAAGTATCGGGGATCACAACAGTTTTTGAGGGTAGAGTTTTCAACCCAAATTTATTGATTCGACACAAGGGGAGCCAAAGAATATTTTCAAGTATTAGCAGTTGATTTGTCAATTCAACCACAGAAACAAAGTATTTAGTAGCAAATTAGTATGGAAGTAACGGTAACGGTGACAAAAGAAACAATAGCAGTTTTGTAGTAATCGTAACAATGGAAACGGAAAATTAACTAAGCAAAGATCAGTATGAAATGAGATCGTAGGCAATGGATCAATGATGGATAATTATGTCGGATAGCAGTCATCATGCAACAGTTATAACATAGGGTGACATAGAACTAGCTCCAATTTATCAATATAATGTAGGCATGTATTCCGAATATAGTCATATGTGCTTATGGAAAAGAACTTGCATGACATCTTTTGTCCTACCTTCGCGTGGCAGCGGGGTCCTAATGGAAACTAAGGGATATTAAGGCCTCCTTTTAATAGAGTACCGGACCAAAGCCTTAGCACTTACTGAATACATGAACTCCTCAAACTATGTAGTAGGTGACTATAACTTGCAAGATAGGATCACAAACTCACATATATTCATGAAAACATAATAGGTTCAGATCTTAAGTCATGGCACTCGGGCCCTAGTGAGAAGCATTAAGCATGGCAAAGTCAAAGCAACACCAATCTTAGAACATAAAATATACTAGGGATCAAACACTAACAAAACTAACTCAATTACATGGTAAATCTCATCAAACCCATCACCGTCCAGCAAGTCTACGATGGGATTACTCACACATGGCGGTGAGCATCATGAAATTGGTGATGGAGGATGGTTGATAACGACGATGGCGACCGGTTCCCCTCTCTGGAGCCCCGAACAGACTCCAGATCTGCCCTCCCGAGGAAGAACAGGGCTTGGCGGCCGCTTCGTATCTTAAAACGTGAGGAATCCTTCTCTCCTATTTTTTCTCCCCGAACGTGAATATATGGAGTTGGAGTTGAGGTTGGTGGAGGTCCATGGGCCCCATGAGGTAGGAGGGCGCGCCCCCTGTGGGAGTCCTGGACTAGGGGGTCCTCGGGCATCCAGTCTATTGGATGTGGGCCGGACTGATGGGCCGTCAAGATACAAGACAGAAGAACACCTCCCGTGTCCGGTAGGGACTCCCGTATACGTGGATGGCAAGTATAGGTGTCCAGATATGTTATTCCTTTCTTTAAAACCGACTTTGTACAACCCTAAGCCCCTCCGGTGTTAATATAAACCAGAGGGTTAGATTGGAGGCAGGATCACAACATTACTAAGCTAGTCAATCTAGTGTTAGCCAACACGATCTCGTGGTAGATCAACTCCTGTAACCCCTATACCCCTCGAATATAATCAAGTAGGAGTAGGGTTTTACCTCTATTAAGAGGGCCCGAACCTGGGTAAACACTGTGTCCTTTGTCCATAGTTATCTTCGGCCAGCTTGGGCCTCCTTACCCAAGATCTGCCGTTTTTGACACCGACATTGGTGCCTTCATTGACAGCTCCGCTGTATCATCGACAAAAGGATCGATGGCTCACCTCTTCATCAACAATGATGTTGTGTCCAAGGAAAGCTTTCTCCCTGGAGTGGTCTTTGTGTTCGGTGGATTTGTGCTTCATGCCGACTCAATCAGCCGCCTCGAGCAGGTCAACAGTTATGCCCCGACCACCAGATTAGGTTTGGACACCTGAACTATGTCACTGACATCCGAGGAGACCTGGTCTTCGACGAGTTTGCGGCCTCGGCTGCTGCTCTATGCCCCCGCCAAGGATACTCTTCGGATCCCCTGTTAGATCTTGTTCAGGGGTTAACACTCATACCTACCCTGGCCTTAGATCCGCGGCGGGCCTCATTGTCTGAAGACGGGAGCGCGAGCCTCGCCGGACCTCTTCCCCTTGTGGAACTTCCGGCTGAAGACCCAAATGCAATCTTAGACTTGGCCATGGGCAACCACCCCGAACTGTTGAGGTCTGCGCTCATTGGGTCCGATCAGGTTTCCCATACCAAACTCAGCCCTGCAGATCCACAGTTTCTGGTCCAACTTCCGCTCCTAGATGAAGCATTGGGATTGATGGAGTCTCTCGCCATCACCGGGGCTTTATATCTGAACTGTGACCAGCTCGGACTGGGGGCTGAGAGCGGGGAATTTTAGGCCCCACCCACCACCCACTTAGTAGCCACTTTCGAGGATTTAACCGACATGCTGGACTACGCGTTCGAAGACATCGATGATGACCCACAAGTATAGGGGATCTATCGTAGTCCTTTAGATAAGTAAGAGTGTCGAACACAACGAGGACCAAAAGGAAATGACAAGCGGTTTTCAGTAAGGTATTCTCTGCAAGCACTGAAATTGTAGGTAACAAATAGTTTTGTGATAAGATAATTTGTAATGGGTAACAAGCAATGAAAGTAAATAAAGTGCAGCAAGGTGGCCTGATCCTTTTTGTAGCAAAGGACAAGCCTGGACAATTTCTTATAATGAGAAAAGCGCTCCCAAGGACACATGGGAATTATCGTCAAGCTAGTTTTCATCACGCTCATATGATTCGCGTTCGGTACTTTGATAATTTGATATGTGGGTGGACCGGTGCTTGGGTACTGCCCTTACTTGGACAAGCATCCCACTTATGATTAACCCCTATTGCAAGCATCCGCAACTACAAAAGAAGTATTAAGGTAAACCTAACCATAGCATGAAACTAATGGATCCAAATCAGCCCCTTATGAAGCAACGCATAAACTAGGGTTTAAGCTTCTGTCACTCTAGCAACCCATCGTCTACTTATTACTTCCCAATGGCTTCCTCTAGGCCCAAATAATGGTGAAGTGTCATGTAGTCTACATTCACATAACACCACTAGAGGAGAGACAACATACATCTCATCAAAATATCGAACAAATACCAAATTCACATGACTACTAATAGCAAGACTTCACCCATGTCCTCAGGAACAAACATAACTACTCACAAAGCATATTCATGTTCATGATCAGAGGGGTATTAATATGTGACACCCCAAAATTTTAACCTTGTTTTGTTAATTAAAATTTTGCTAGTAAATTAAAACTTGTATTTTCTGGGCTCACTTTTGATTTTTGAAACATTTCTTTTCTTATTATCATGGAGTTTTTACCTCAAGTGAAAAACTTCCCAATTTTATTGGACTCTCTTACCCTCTCAAATAAAAATTTTCTTTTATCAGAGGAATTAATTATAAAATTATTTCCCTGATCTTTATTCCTTTAAAAATGGTTTTTCCATGGTTTGTGGTCCTTTTTGAACTACAACCATTTGATAAATTCTTTTAAAAATCCCACCAAAATTTGGAGATGTCATGTGATGTTTCTAAATCACTTTTATGCAAAAATATATTTCTTTCATTGAATATTTTGAGCTCTATCCCAATTTTTCAAATCTGGTCCAGTAGGCAATTTTGCACTACAGCCTATTTAAATATTTCTTTATAGCATCCACCAAAATTATGGGATGTTAGTAGCAGCATATGATTCAACTTTATGCAAAAACCCAGTGAGGTTCTTTGAAAGATTTGAGTGAATCATCCTCATATTCATTATGTTGCAACTTGGTGATTTGTACTTCAACCATCTGCTAACTTGCTCCTCTACCCATGAGCTTTCTCCTACTTGTAGTCCTCCATGCTAAACCCCTATGTCCAGGAGCATGCACCAATTGGATCATTTTTGGTTCATGAAATGATGCCATTCACCTCCTGTCCAGAATTGAAGTTCTGCAAAACTTGCACTAGCAAGTTTATGCTTTTCACAAACTAACCTCACCACCCTCTCTTTCATCTAAAGAGACCCCACTCTGGAAGATTTGGCCACTTCAAGAAATGCCTAGGTGCCTGTGGCATTTTGTCAAACACCTTGAGAGCATGAACAGTTTTGGCATGAGTTTTTGTTTGCATTATTAACTTGGTCTCCTGACCAAACCACCTTGTCCCTTGATCTTCCATCCATCACTAATCTAGTTCTGTTGCTTGCCAACCTCACCCGAGACCCCTAGCATGCCCCCGCATTTTGTCGAGCACGTTCCATGCGTGCTCTGGGCGCGAGCAGAGCACGCGTATTGCACGTGCCGCTAGAGCCGACACGTTGCGCCCCTGGTTTTGCCCGCTCTGTAGAGCCACCCCACTCACTCCCCTCCTCACCGCAACACGCCAAGCATGCCCTCGCCACGTCTCCGGCAAGCCAGGAGCTAGCCACCATGGCCGCCCGACAGCCCCTGCTCATGTCGGCGCCGCCCGAGCCTCTCCCGCTCGCCACCTGCCCCTGGAACAGCGTGAGCTCATCCGCAGCCTCGTCCCCTAGCACGCGTCGCCGCCACGTTCCCCCTAGCTACAGAAAGACGGTCGCCGGCAACCTTATCCCCGGCCGCCGCAGAACCGACCCCAATCGCCTATTTAAGGAGCCCCAAGCTCGTCTCCGCACGCAGGCAGTCTTAAGCCATCTCCCTAGGACCCCCTTTGGCAGCCAATCGACCCGGAGAGGTCTCCTTCCCCATCTCCGGCAACCGCAGCCGCCGCCACTGCCCCGGCCATTCCGGCGCCACCAGAGCCTCCCCCTCTCCACTCTCTTCATCAGGAACTTCCTATCCCCCTCGTGAATCCATCGCCCTGCTCGATTTTGATCGGGACTCACTGCGGGAGAAAAATCACTTTGCCCGACGGCCACCGTCCGCTGCGAATCTCACCGCCGGCAGCTCCGCCCACCCTAGAGACCTTAGCGACTACCGGGTGACTGTCTCGATCCCCTGAACCCATGGATGGCCTCCGTTTCCCGAACGGTGCTGCCATTCGCCGGCGAGCATCGCCGGAGCTCCGCCTCTATTCGGTCGGAGGAGGCGACGCGCGCGTGGACTGGTCAAACCTGACCAGTGGGCCAGGCGGGTCCACTGTCAGTGACCCAGTGCCGATCCACACAGGCATAAGTGGAAACGTATTTTTAGAATACTCCTTCGACGTGGTCAGTTCGAATCGTTTTCTTTTTATTCTGTTTTATATTTTCTTTTTTTTAAAAACAGATTTTGACCACAACTTTGACTGGCTACAACTTTTAAATTATAAATCCAAATGAATTGATTCTTTTTCCTACCTCTCTCAAATATTGTCTAGTTTATTTTAAAATTTATTTCAAAAAATTTCAGAAAGCTTTTTGGTACTGTTTTTGAAACTATATATTGATTCAAAAATCTTGTAAATAGGATTTTTGGAGAAAGGAGAAAGCCTTCAAAAACTTTTGGAGTGCACCTTGCCTCCCCACAACTTGAAGGCAAGCATTCTGAACCCCGGCATAATATTTTTGGTGTGTTCGTTGACACAATTATAACACCACCTCATTTCGGAGAACTTGTTATTTCATGTGATATGATCATTTGCATGGATGCATATTAGTGATTTCCATGCTGTTGGAAATGAACACACTTATGATGGTAACCATCCTCATGTGCCTTGCATGCATGCAGGAAGGAATCCGGGAAAGCCTCTGCCTTGGGTAGGCGTGAGCTTGTCGCCGGTCTCTGTCGGGACGGTTGTGTCCGGTATGGCATAGTAAGGTATAATGAGTGTTGATTGTGTTGTTTGAAATATATTCGTTATACATGTCATACAGGGAAATTATAAACCTCCTGAGTCGACCGTAGATCGAGTCTTGTTCCAGTAACCCCCACACTTGTTTCGTGCTACCACTTGTCCCTGCCACAGGTAGGGTACGGTTTAGTAATTTGTCAACCCCTTTCTAGCACACACCGTACAGAGGGTCCGGGATGAGGGTACCAAGGCCATGGATTAAAGCCAGTCATCCGGTCAGGGGGCATGGGTTTTTCGGTTGTAGCCGAGGGGGTAGCTTCCCCAGTTTTGCGCGCGGTATAAATTTTGTGATCCCATGCTAATCGAGGTTGTAGCCTCCCCACTTAGAGTTTTGCTTAACAGTGTCGTGGGTGATTCCAGACACCGGTAAGTTAAGCTGGTGTGTGCAAGTCAGGTGTGTTTTCATTTAAAAGACCGTAGACGGAATTAGTCTTGATGGACTAAAGGAATCCGTTACTCGTGGGTAAAGAGTACACCCTCTGCAGAGATTAAACCTATTCGAATAGCCGTGTCCATGGTTAAGGACTACAGTCTGGGATGGGTCAAGTGTCGGTCTTAGTGTCGGTCTTCGAAGGAGAAACCGTTAAAACAAAACTTGGATCATGACTTATGCTGATTATGATAATTTTGATTATTATTAGGGACTAACACATTACATTATTTGAATTATGGAGTATTCCTGGGACGGTTCTACCTCCTGGATAGTCATTATGATTATTTGTTTATAAGCCCTTTATGTGGTGTCGCTGAGACGCCCGACTGCGGCATTGCTTGTTATTTTACTTACCTTATAAGCCCTTTATGTGGTGTCGCTGAGGCGCCCGACTGTGACATTGCTTGTTATTTACTTGCTTTATAAGCCCTTTATGTGGTGTCGCTGAGATGCCCGACTGTGGCATTGCTTGTTACTTATTTACTTTATAAGCCCTTTATGTGGTGTCGCTGAGACGCCCGACTGGGGCATTGCTTGTTACTTATTTACTTTATAAGCCCTTTATGTGGTGTCGCTGAGACGCCCGATTGTGGCATTGCTTGTTATTTATTTACTTTACAAGCCCTTTATGTGGTGTCGCACAGACGCCCGACTACGGCATTTTATTTCCATTTCATTATTTCTTATTCGTGTTGCATATAAATAACCTGCTTGCATGCATCAGATATTTTATTTTATGACTGACGAAATCATAGAATATTTCAGCGCATGATTATCATTTATATTATCCCAGTGTTCATAATGTTTGCGAGTACATTCAAAATACTCACAGGCTTGTCCCTGGCTATTGTCTTGGCCAGATTTCTTGCTTGGAGAGGAGCGACGCGATGACAGCCACGGAACCTAAGCAACGGTGATAGCAGCCTCGTGAAGATAGGAGTTAACCTGGTCAGCTGTTCCTGTTGGGAAATGGAGTCCCATACACACCGATGAATCCACAAACCGCTTCCGCCATCAACATCTAGAAATCACTTGTTGTACTCATAGGCCAGAATGGTCTTGTACTACATATTTTGTTCCTTGCTTGGAATTTCTGTATCAATTTGGTGCCTCATCAGCTAACAGTAATCGTGGGGCTGGTGAGCACAATGGCCATTTTCTGGAAATTAGTAACCGGAAAACCGGTCGTGACAAACTTGGTATCAGAGCTAGGCTGACCATTGGCTAATCCTATCTTAGCCAGGTCGAAAAACTTAGGCAAACCAACCCACCAGACCTTACCCAAACCCCAGCCAAGCTTCCCACGCAAGATAGCCACACAGTGACCCCGACACTTTTGGCAGTCGGTGCCCAACCTATCAACCTAGCCTGTCGATCATGCACCAGTGACCAGCACCCAAGATGTCTCATTCGCAAGCGTGCGAAGGAAGACTCCGTCCCCTTTTCCTATAAAAAGGGCACGCTAGCCACAACACAGCACATTCCGGCCTCTTCCTCAAACCGAGCCATAATGCCTGGCCCCGTAGTACACAATGAGACCACAACAACCAACCTTGGAGGTTTTGTGACCATACTCGCAAACCTCACCCTCCGTGCCTATGCGCTAGAAGAGCCCCCAGAATATGTTGTGTACCAAGGACCCATGAGCGGTGAGGACCGTCAATTCTGGGCCACTGTGCACATCTACGGCAGGGGTCTATCTCCAGAACGCCCCTACAGGTTCACCGGAAGGACAACTTCCTTTGAGCCACAAGCCATCCAGCTAGCTGCTCGAGAAGCTATAGTTCAACTCCGACACTTGTCGCCCAGAGTTAACTGTCGCTCCTTCTACTACTACCCCAGACGTGAAGGGTATGGTAAACCACCCCAAGTTGCCAATGGAGATCACGAGACGGATCCTGCATTGTTGCACCTAGTACGCTATGTAGGTGCACTAGAGGAACTGTTCGATCAAATCACCATTGATCTGATCGCTGCTCGTGGAGAGCTGGTTCGTCGAGCCCCGGCGAGAGAAGAAAACGAGCCCGACGCCGACAACCCAGTCGTGATGTTCGGACACCCGATCGAGACCCTGAGGTCAGCCCCATCCGTCAACCAAGGTGCTTTGATGACCCCAGAAGTACTTCGTCGTCTTTTGGGAGCACACTCCAATGGGATTGTGGCCAACAATCCCCGCGATGGTCATCTCGCTACCCCGAGCCTGCAGCCCCTCAACCCTCTCCAGCTAATTCCGACGGTGAGACCCGTGGAGAAGCCTCGACATCCACAAGGCACGCCCGCTTGGATGTAAACGAGGTAGACTAAGTCACCCAAGTAGTGTCGAGTCTCAGTGTATCCTCGCTTTGTAATCGTGTGACCTTGTAATTAAACGCAGCCTGTCGTCGTGCCTCTGTTTTAAATAGTAGCCTTGCATGGATATATTAGCATGCAGGGTGATTTTTCTATTCCAGGGACAGCTACCAAAACCACCCCGGCAACCCCCACAGTGATACGTCACTTTGGTGAGATATGTATCTGTGGCTTTGACCCGGACCCTTGGAGCGGAACTGGAAAATTCATTACCTTTCGCCACGGTAAAGTGATCCAGCTCCGGTGCTATAAAAAGGCCACCGCGTGACCTTGCCAAGCACCCCTCACCTTGTGCACCACCCTCACAACCATTTCTTGCCATGCCGAGCCCTAGTATTTATCTGAGAACCCCATATGCAACCCCAGGTAGCTTTGTCAAAATATTGTGGGATTTTACCTGCAGTACCATGGGTTCTACCCAGCCACCCCAGTACGAGCTATTCAAATCGAGAATCACCCAGTCCACCTCGAGATATTGGGAAGCAGTACACATCCCTCCCGTAGACTCAAACCAAGACCCAATAGAGGTCTCCTTCGTGGGGAAATCTATGCCGACCCCGCATATGGCCATAGAAGCTGCTGCATACGAAGTGCTTGCTCACCTTTAATTCGCGGTACCCTATGCCAGCGAACGAGGGTATTATTACTTTCCGAGCCGTGCAGCACCCGGAGAAGTAACATCCTTTCCCGGTGGACGAATTGAGAGAGACCCAGTACTGGCCAATCTTGTCAAGTACGTCATCGCTCAAGAACGTTTAACCCAACGTGTGATGGGTTATCTCCAGAGCCTCGCGGATTTAAATCCTCAGATCGCCATCGGCAGATCACTGAGGCCCGACCAGGAGAGAGACGCATTCATCGACTCGTCAATCCACTTCCCCCGATAGAAGAGGAGTGTATCCCAGTACCAGAGACGTTTTCTCGGGACCCCGTCCAATTACCGTTTGCATTATAGATGTCGCTGATGTGTTTATTATTGCAACATTTATTTTTGTGTTGTAACTTATGTGTGGTACCCCGAGTTTGCGCGGCGAGTAAATCATTTAGTTTCTATTAATGTGAGTAGTTCTGTTGCGGTTTGACTCTAGTATATTACTGTTTTCTCTCACGAAAAATCCTGGAGTGAGATTTCTTTTTCTTGAGTTGCTGCATCGTATGCCTTCTCACGACGTGGATTATTTTATTTCACATAGCACCACGGCAGCAGACTCACAACCGCTCGAACACATACCCTGCTTGCAAACACGTAACCATGGAGTAATTGTTTTTCAAAACAACTCCTAACAAATCTCGAGGACGAGATTTTTTCTTAAGGGGGGTAGTGTTGTGACACCCCAAAATTTTAACCTTGTTTTGTTAATTAAAATTTTAACAGGAAATTAGAACTTGTATTTTCTGGGCTCACTTTTGATTTTTGAAACATTTCTTTCCTTATTATCATGGAGTTTTTACCTCAAGTGAAAAACTTCCCAATTTTATTGGACTCACTTACCCTCTCAAATAAAACTTTTCTTTTATCAGAGGAATTAATTATAAAATTATTTCCCTGATCTTTATTCCTTTAAAAATGGTTTTCCATGGTTTGTGATCCTTTTTGAACTACAACCATTTGATAAATTCTTTTAAAAATCCCACTAAAATTTGGAGATGTCATGTGATGTTTCTAAATCACTTTTATGCAAAAATATATTTCTTTCATTGAATATTTTGAGCTCTATCCCATTTTTTTCAAATCTGGTCCAGTAGGCAATTTTGCACTACAGCCTATTTAAATATTTCTTTCCAGCTTCCACCAGAATTATGGGATGTTAGTAGCAGCATATGATTCAACTTTATGCAAAAACCCAGTGAGGTTCTTTGAAAGATTTGAGTGAATCATCCTCATATTCATTATGGTGCAACTTGGTGATTTGTACTTCAACCATCTGCTAACTTGCTCCTCTACCCATGAGCTTTCTCCTACTTGTAGTCCTCCATGCTAAACCCCTAAGTCCAGGAGCATGCACCCATTGGATCATTTTTGGTTCATGAAATGATGCCATTCACCTCCTGTCTAGAATTGAAGTTCTGCAAAACTTGCACTAGCAAGTTTATGCTTTTCACAAACTAACCTCACCACCCTCTCTTTCATCTAAAGAGACCCCACTCTGGAAGATTTGGCCACTTCAAGAAATGCCTAGGTGCCTGTGGCATTTTGTCAAACTCCTTGAGAGCATGAACAGTTTTGGCATGAGTTTTTGTTTGCATTATGAACTTGGTCTACTGACAAAACCACCTTGTCCCTTGATCTTCCATCCATCACTAATCTAGTTCTGTTGCTTGCCAACCTCACCCGAGACCCCTAGCATGCCCCGGCATTTCGTCGAGCACGTTCCGTGCGTGCTCTGGGCGCGAGCAGAGCACGCGTATTGCACGTGCCGCGACCGAGCCGACACGTCGCGCCCCTGGTTTTGCCTGCTCTGTAGAGGCACGCCACTCACTCCCCTCCTCACCGCAACACGCCAAGCATGCCCTCGCCACATCTCCGGCAAGCCAGGAGCCAGCCGCCACGGCCGCCCGACAGCCCCTGGTCATGTCGGCGCCGCCCGAGCCTCTCTCGCTCGCCACCTGCCCCAGGAACAGCGCGAGCTCATCCGCAGCCTCGTCCCCTAGCACACGTCGCCGCCACATTCCCCCTAGCTACAGAAAGACGGTCGCCGGCAACCTTATCCCGGCCACCGCAGAACCGACCCCGATCGCCTATTTAAGGAGCCCCGAGCTCGTCTCCGCATGCAGGCAGTCTTAAGCCATCTCCCTAGGACCCCCTTTGGCAGCCAATCGACCCGGGGAGGTCTCCTTCCCCATCGCCGGCAACCGCAGCCACCGCCACTGCCCCGGCCATTCCGGCGCCACCAGAGCCTCCCCCTCTCCACTCTCTTCACCAAGAACTTCCTCTCCCCCTCGCGAATCTGCCCCCCTGCTCGATTTTGATCGAGACTCACTGCGGGAGAAAAATCACTTTGCCCGACGGCCACCCACCGCTGCGAAGCTTGCCGCCAGCAGCTCTGTCCACCCCGGAGACCATAGCGACTACCGGAGTGACCGTCTCGATCCCCTGAACCCACGGATGGCCTCCGTTTCCCGAACGGTGCCGCCATTCGCCGGCGAGAATCGCCGGAGCTCCGCCTCTGTTCGGTCGGAGGAGGCGACACACGTGTGGACCGGTCAAACCTGACCAGTGGGCCAGGCGGGTCCACTGTTAGTGACCCAGTGCCGATCCACGCAGGCATAAGTGGAAGCGTATTTTTAGAATACGCCTTCGACGTGGTCAGTTCGAATAATTTTCTTTTTATTCTGTATTATATTTTCTTTTTTTAAAAACAGATTTTGACCACAACTTTGACTAGCTATAACTTTTAAATTATAAATCCAAATGAATTGATTCTTTTTCCTACCTCTCTCAAATATTGTCTAGTTTATTTTAAAATTTATTTCAAAAAATTTCAGACAACTTTTTGGTACTGTTTTTGAAACTATGTATTGATTCAAAAATCTTCTAAATAGGATTTTTGGAGAAAGGAGAAAGCCTTCAAAAACTTTTGGAGTGCACCTTGCCTCCCCACAACTTGATGGCAAGCATTCTGAACCCCGGCATAATATTTTTGGTGTGTTCGTTGACACAATTATAACACCACCTCATTTCGGAGAACTTGTTATTTCATGTGATATGATCATTTGCATGGATGCATATTAGTGATTTCCATGCTGTAGGAAATGAACACACTTATGATGGTAACCATCCTCATGTGTCTTGCATGCATGCCGGAAGGAATCCGGGAAAGCCTCTGCCTTGGGTAGGCGTTAGCTTGTCGCCGGTCTCCGTCGGGACGGTTGTGTCCGGTATGGCATTGTAAGGTATAATGAGTGTTGATTGTGTTGTTTTAAATATATTCGTTATACATGTCATACAGGGAAATTATAAACCTCCTGAGTCGACCGTAGACCGAGTCTTGTTCCAGTAACCCCCACACTTGTTTCGTGCTACCACTTGTCCCTGCCACAGGTAGGGTACAGTTCAGTAAGTTGTCAACCCCTTTCTAGCACACACCGTACAGAGGGGCCGGGATGAGGGTACCAAGGCCATGGATTAAAGCCAGTCATCCGGTCAGGGGGCATGAGTGTTTCGGTTGTAGCCGAGGGGGTAGCTTCCCCAGTTTTGCGCGCAGTATAAATTTTGTGATCCCATGCTAATCGAGGTTGTAGCCTCCCCACTTAGAGTTTTGCTTAACAGTGTCGTGGGTGATTCCAGACACCGGTAAGTTAAGCTGGTGTGTGCAAGTCAGGTGTGTTTTCATTTAAAAGACCGTAGACGGAATTAGTCTTGATGGACTAATGGAATCCGTTACTCATGGGTAAAGAGTACACCCTCTGCAGAGATTAAACCTATTCGAATAGCCGTGTCCGTGGTTAAGGACTACAGTCTGGGATGGGTCAAGTGTCGGTCTTAGTGTCGGTCTTCGGAGGAGAAATCGTTGAAACAAAACTTGGATCATGACTTATGCTGATTATGATAATTTTGATTATTATTATGGACTAACCCATTACATTATTTGAATTATGGAGTATTCCTGGGACGGTTCTACCTCCTGGATATTCATTATGATTATTTGTTTATAAGCCCTTTATGTGGTGTCGCTGAGATGCCCGACTGTGGCATTGCTTGTTACTTATTTACTTTATAATCCCTTTATTTGGTGTCGCTGAGACGCCCGACTGTGGCATTGCTTGTTATTTATTTACTTTACAAGCCCTTTATGTGGTGTCGCACAGACGCCCGACTGCGGCATTTTATTTCCATTCCATTATTGCTTATTCGTGTTGCATATAAATAAGTTGCTTGCATGCATCAGAGATTTTATTTTATGACTGACGATGTGATCATAGAATATTTCAGCGCATGATTATCATTTATATTATCCCAGTGTTCATAATGTTTGCCAGTACGTTCAAAGTACTCACTGGCTTGTTCCTGGCTATTGTCTTGGCAAGATTTCTTGCTTGGAGAGCAGCGACGCGATGACAGCCACGGAACCTAAGCAACGGTGATAGCAGCCTCGTGAAGATAGGAGTTAACCTTGTCAGCTGTTCCTGTTGGGAAATGGAGTCCCATACACACCGATGAATCCACAAACCGCTTCCGCCATCAACCTCTAGAAATCACTTGTTGTACTCATAGGCCAGAATGGTCTTGTACTACATATTTTGTACCTTCCTTGGAATTTTTGTATCAATTTGGTGCCTCATCAGCTAACAGTAATCCTGGGGCTGGTGAGCACAACGGCCATTTTCTGGAAATTAGTACCCGGAAAACCGGTCGTGAATGCATTAATGATCTGAACATATGATCTTCCACCAAGTAAACCAATTAGCATCAACTACAAGGAGTAATCAACACTACTAGCAACCCACAGGTACCAATTTGTGGTTTTGATACACGATTGGATACAAGAGATGCACTAGGGTTTTGAGAGGAGATGGTGCTGATGAAGATGTTGATGGAGATTGACACCCTCCCGATGAGAGGATCATTAGTGATGATGATGGTGATGATTTCCCCCTCTCGGAGGGAAGTTTCCCCGACAGAACATCTCCGCCAGAGCCCTAGATTGGTTCCGCCAAGGTTCCGCCTCGTGGCGGCGGAGTTTCGTCCCGTAAGCTTGCTTATGATTTTTTGAGGGTAAAAGCCTTCATATAGCAGAAGATGGGCACCGGAGGGCCACCAGAGGGCCCAGGAGACAGGGGGCGCGCCCAGTAGGGGTGGGCGCACCCCCACCCTCCTGGCCAGGGTGTGGGCCCCCTCTGGTATTTTCTTCGCTCAATAATTCTTATTAACTCCAAAAGTGACTTCCGTGGAGTTTCAGGATTTTTGGAGCTGTGCATAATAGGTTTCCAATATTTGCTCCTTTTCCAGCCAGAATTCTAGCTGCCGGCATCCTCCGTCTTCATGATAAACCTTGTAAATTAAGAGAGAATAGCCATAAGTATTGTGACATAACATGTAATAATAGCCCATAATGCAATAAATATTGGTATAAAAGCATGATGCAAAATGGACGTATCAACTCCCCCAAGCTTAGGCCTTGCTTGTCCTCAAGTGGAAGCCGAAATCGAAAAATATATCCACATGTTTAGAGATAGAGGTGTTGATAAAAATAAAATACGAACATGAGGGAATAATGATCATTCTTATAACAGCAACATATATATATTTTGTCATATGATTTCTTATGCTCAAGTAACAATCAATTCACAATGTCAAGTATTGTTCAGCAACTTCATTGAGAACTAACAAACTATAATCTCAGTCGTTGAAGCAATTGCAATTTATCATAACATCAGAAAGAGTCAAGAATAGAGCTTTTCAGGAAGTCCACATACTCAACTATCATATAGTCTTCTACAATTGCTAACACTCAGGCAATACTTGTGGTTATGGAGTTTTAATCGGACACTGAGAAAGATAGGGGCTTATAATGTTGCCTCCCAACGTAATCACCTTTGGGTGATGTCAACAATAATAGCTCATGCTAACTTACATCCAATTGGATATATATATCAGGATCTTTCCAACACAAGGTGCTTGCCAAAGGATAAAATGAAAAAAAAGGAAAGGTGAAGATCACCTTGACTCTTGCATAATGTAAAGACATAAAGTAAAAGATAGGCCCTTCGCAGAGGGAAGAAGAGGTTGTCATGTGATTTTAGGGTTGGATGCACAAAATCTTAATGCAAAAGAATGTCACTTTATATTGCCACTTGTGATATGAACCTTTATTATGCAGTCCGTCGCTTTTATTACTTCGATATCACACGATCGTATAAAGCTTATTTTCTCCGCACTAATAAGTCATACATATTTAGAGAGCAATTTTTATTGCTTGCAACATGACAACTTACTTGAAGGATCTTACTCAATCCATAATTAGGTATGGTGGACTCTCATGGCAAAACTGGGTTTAAGGATATTAGGAAGCACAAGTAGTATCTCTACTTGGTGCAAGGAATTTTGGCTAGCATGAGGGGGAGAGGCAAGCTCAACATGTTGGGAAGATCAATGACATTATACTTTAACCGAGATGTGAGAGAACATAAACCATTAAGTTGTCTTCCTTGTCCAACATCAACTCTTTTAGCATGTCATACTTAATGAGTGCTCACAATCATAAAGATGTCCAAGGTTGTATATTTATATGTGAAAACCTCTCTTTCTTTATTACTTCCTATTAATTGCAACGATGACCAAAACTACGTTTGCCAACTCTCAACAACTTTTATGCCTCATACTTTTTATATGTGAAGTCACTACTATCCAGAAGACCAATATGAACTCTTTTATTCTATTTATTCTTTCTATTTCCTCAAGATCATAGCAAGATAGCAAAGCCCTTGACTCAACACTAATCTTTATTATAGATAGCTCACAAACTCGATTACATAGAAGGGATCACAAAGCAAAACTCAATACTAAATCATACCAAAACTTCAATCTACAAGATCAAGATATTACTAAAAGGATCGAACTAAGTAAAATAGTAAAGATAGGAGTGTGATGGTGATATGATACCGGGGCACCTCCCCCAAGCTTGGCAGTTGCCAAGGGGAGTGCCCATACTCATGTAATTATGTCCTCGGAGGTGGTGAAGTAGGAGTTGTTGATGATGTAGGCTTGTCATCCATCTTCCAAGGCATAGGCTCACCATCATAGAAGGATGATCGAGTCTCCGGGATCCTCAATCTGCAGCCAAACTCATCCTCTCGAATCTATATTCATACTCACAGTTTTGGTTTTGCAGGTCATAGATCTGGGCTTGGAGGTGCTCGATTTTCTCTTGAAGCTTAAAGATAGTCTCCCCAATGATCTTGGCATCCAGCTTGTGGTTGTTGGTGAACTCCGTGATCATCATCTGGTTGGCACTGAGTCCACGCTCAACCATCCCTTGGCACTTGAAAACTTGTTGTTCCATGGCTTCGACCTTTGTCTCCACGCTTCTGGTATGCCTTGGTCCCTCCACATCGTAGATGTGCAGCACCCCCTCACGCATCTCAATGGTTTGAGGGTGTTGCAGCACCTCCACAAGATAGGGGTTGATAACCCTCCCGAAAAACTTGTCCTTGGGAGCACTTGGAGATGTCATGGTGCTCTAGATCTGTCAGAAAAACAGCTTGAAATGAAAACAGAGGATATTTGCGTGATATGGTGGTCAAAACCTTCGGGAGATTATATAATGAATTTTTACCGACGAAAATACGTAACGTGCAAGACAACGGAGTCCGGGAGGCACACGAGGTGCCCACAAGACAGGGGGGCGCATAGTAAGGGTGGGCGCGCCCTCCACCCTCGTGGAGGCCTCGTGTCCTTCCCGGATTACTTCTTGCTTCCCAAAATTCTTAAATATTCCAAAACGTAGAAAAATTGCCATTAGAAATGTTTTGGAGTCGGTTTACTTACCGTACCACATACCTATTACTTTTCAGAGTGTGAAACATTCTGGAAAGTGTCCCTTATGTATTCCTACGGGGTTCGGGTCTCAATAATATTAGTTTCAACATTGATAGGATTACCTGAGATATAATGTTTGATTCTTTGACCGTTCACCACCCTCGGACTTGTGCCTTCGAAGTTGTTGATTTTTATGGCACCGGAACGATAGATCTCCTCGATAACGTAAGGACCTTCCCACTTAGAGAGAAGTTTTCCTGCAAAAAATCTTAAATGAGAGTTGAATAGCAACACATAATCACCTACATTAAACTCACGCTTTTGTATTCTTTTGTCATGCCATCTTTTAACTTTTTCTTTGAATAGCTTGGCATTCTCGTAGGCCTGGGTTCTCCATTCATCAAGTGAGCTAATATCAAATAACCTCTTCTCACCGGCAAGTTTGAAGTCATAGTTGAGCTCTTTAATATCCCAATATGCTTTATGGTCAAGATCAAGAGGTAATTAAGTGACATGCTTTTCCATAAACCATCTTATACAGAGACATACCCATAGGATTTTTATATGCAGTTCTATAGGCCCATAATGCATCATCAAGTTTCTTGGACCAATTCTTTCTAGATCTATTCACAATATTTTGAAAATTAATTTGAGCTCTCTATTGCTCAACTCTACTTGACCACTAGACTGTGGGTGATAAGGACATGCGATCCTATGATTAACATCATACTTAGCAAGCATCTTACGGAAAGCACCATGAATAAAATGTGAACCACCATCAGTCAGAAGATATCTAGGGACTCCAAACCTTGGAAAAATAACTTCTTTAAGCATCTTAATAGAGGTGTTATGATCAACACTACTAGTTGGAATAGCTTCTACCCACTTAGTAACATAATCAACAGCAACTAAACTATGTGTGTAACCATTAGAGGCAGGAAAAGGTCCCATATAATCAAAGGCCCAAACATCAAATGGTTCAATAACAAGAGAATAATTCATAGGCATTTATTGACGTCTACTAATATTACCAATTCTTTGACATTCATCACAAGACAAGACAAACTTACGAGCATCTTTGAAGATAGTAGGCCAATGAAAACCGGATTGCAATACCATATGTGCAGTTCTATCTCCAGCGTGGTGTCCTCCATACGATTCAGAGTGACACTTGCGTAGGATCTGTTCCTGTTCATGCTCAGGTACATAACGTCTAATAATATCATCTACTCCTTCTTTATAAAGGTGTGGGTCATCCCAGAAGTAATGTCTTAAATCATAAAAGAACTTTTTCTTTTACTGGTATGTGAAACTAGGTGGTATCAATTTAGCAACAATGTAATTAGCATAATCAGCATACCAAGGAGCAGTACGAGAAGCATTAATGACCGCTAATTGTTCATCAGGAAAGCTATCATCAATAGGTAGTGGTTCATCAAGAACATTCTCTAACCTACACAGGTTGTCTGCAACGGGGTTCTCAGCTCCCTTTCTATCAATAATATGCAGATCGAATTCTTGGAGCAAGAGAAACCATCTAATAAGTCTAGGCTTAGCATCTTTCTTTTCCGTAAGATATTTAATAGCAGCATGATCAGTGTGAATAGTAACTTTAGAATCAACAATATAAGTGATAACCCGCAAGTATACGGAATAGTTGTAGCCTCTTTCGATAAGTAAGAGTGTCGAACCCAACGAGGAGCTAAAGGTAGAACAAATACTCTGTCAAGTCCTATCGGCCACTCATACAACTCTACGCATGCTTAATGTTTACTTTACCTAGAACAAGTATGAAACTAGAAGTACTTTGTAGGTGTGATAGGATAGGCTTGAAAGAAAGTAAAGAACACGTAAATATAAACTAGGGGTTGTTTAGATAAAGATGCAACTAAAGTAAATATAGCGAGTGTGGAAAAGTGGTGGTAGGAGTTGTGGAATTGTTCCTAAGGAATTGACTATGTTACTAGACCGGTAATCACTATTGCAATTCTATTTGAGGGAGAGGCATAAGCTAACATACTTTCTCTACTTGGATCATATGCACTTACGATTGGAACTCTAGCAAGCATCCGCAACTACTAAAGATTCATTAAGGCAAAACCCAACAATAGCATTAAAGCATCAAGTCCCCTTTTATCCCATATGCAAAACAACCTACTTACTCAGGTCTGTGCTTCTGTCACTCACGCCACCCACCATAAGCAAATCATAAACATATTGCAAACCCTACAGCGGGAATCCCTCACGCTTGCACGACACGGAGGGCACAATAGGACAACACCAATAATAAAACATGCAACTCAAACCAATCATAGCAATTCATCAATCACCGATAGGACAACGAAAATCTACTCAGACATCATTGGAAAATAATATGAAGCATAAAGCACCATGTTCAAGTAGAGGGTACAGCGGGTTGCGGGAGAGTGGACCGCTGTAGTTAGAAGGGGGAAGGTGATGGAGATGTTGGTGAAGATGGCAGAGGTGTTGGTGAAGATCGCGGTGATGATGATGGCCCCCGGCGGTGTTCCGGCGCCACCGGAAGCAAGGGGGAGAGAGCCCCCCTTCTTCTTCTTATTCCTTGACGTTCTCCCTAGATGGGAGAAGCTTGGCTCCCATGGCTTGGGAGGGGCGAGAGCACCTCCGAGATTGGATCTATCTCTTTGTTTCTGCGTTCTCCGAGATTGGATCCCTTCACCGTTTCCTTTATATCTGGAGATCCGTAACTCTGATTGGGGTGAATCTTTCGCCCAGATCTTTCTCATAAAATTATCCTTCTTGTGCCAAAATAAGAGCATCAACCGCCTTACGGGTGGACCACGAGGGTCAGGGGCACGCCTGGGGGGTAGGGCGCGCCCCCTACCTGGTGACCACCTCGGACACCATCTCGTGTTGATTTTACTTCCCAAAAATCATAAATATTGCAAAAAAATCTCTGTCCGTTTTTATCTCATTTGGACTCCGTTTGATATTGGGTTTCTATGAAACAAAAAACGTGCAACACACAGGAACTGGCACTGGGCAATGGATCAATATGTTAGTCCCAAAAAATAGTATAAAAAGTTGCCAAAAGTATATAAATGTTGAATAATATTGGCATGGAACAATAAAAAATTATAGATACGACGGAGACGTATCAGCATCCCCAAGCTTATTTCCTGCTCGTCCTCGAGTAGGTAAATGATAAAAAGAAATAATTTTTGATGTGGAATGCTACCTAGCATAATCTTGATCATATGTCTAATCATGGCATGAATATTAAGACATGAGTGATTCAAAGCAATAGTCTATCATTTGACATAAAAACAATAATACCTCGAGCGTACCAATAAAGCAATCATGTCTTTTCAAAACAACAAGGCCAAAGCAAGCTTATCCCTACAAAATCATATAGTTTGGCCATGCTTCATTTTCGTCACACAAAATGCCCCCATCATGCACAACCCCGATTACAAGCCGAGCAATTGGTTCATACTTTTTAACGCACTTCAGCTTTTTCAACCCTCACACAATACATGAGCGCAAGCCACGGATATAGCACTATAGGTGGAATAGAATATAATGATGGCGGTTAAGTGGAGAAGACAAAAAAGGAGAAAGTCTCACATCGCCGCGGCTAATCAACGGGCTATGGAGATGCCCATCAATTGATGTCAATGTGAGGAGTAGGGATTGCCATGCAACTGATGCACTAAGAGCTATAAGTGTATGAAAGCTCAACAAAAGAAACTAAGTGCGTGTGCATCAGACTTGCTTGCTCATGAAGACCTAGGGCATTTGAGGAAGCCCATCGTTGGAATATACAAGCCAAGTTCTATAATGAAAATTCCCACTAGTATATGAAACTGACGACATAGGAGACAATCTATATGAAGAACATGGTGCTACTTTGAAGCACAAGATATGAGACTCATTACATGAAGAACATGGTGCTACTTTGAAGCACAAGTGTGGAAAAAGAGATTGTAACATTGCCCCTTTTCTTTTTTTTCTTTTTTTGGTGGGCTTCTTTGCCCCCCCTTTTTTTTGATGGGGCAATGTTCTATAATGATGATCATCACACTTCTATTTACTTACAACTCGATATTACAACTCGATACTGGAACAAAGATATGACTCTATATGAATGCTTCCGGCAGTGTACCAGGATGTGCAATGATCTAGCGTAGCAATGACATCAAAAAACGGACAAGCCATGAAAACATCATTCTAGCTATCTTACGATCATGCAAAGCAATATGACAATGAATGCTCAAGTCATGAATATGATGATGATGGAAGTTGCATGGCAATATATCTCGGAATGGCTATGGAAATGCCATGATAGGTAGGTATGGTGGCTGTTTTGAGGAAGATATAATGAGGCTTATGTGTGATAGAGCGTATCGTATCACGGGGTTTGGATGCACCGGCGAAGTTTTCACCAACTCTCAAGGTGAGAAAGGGCAATGCACGGTACCGAAGAGGCTAGCAATGATGGAAAGGTAAAAGTGCGTATAATCCATGGACTCACATTAGTCATAAAGAACTCATATACTTATTGCAAAAGTTTATTACCCCTCGAAGCAAAGTACTACTACGCATGCCCCTAGGGGGATAGATTGGTAGGAAAAGACCATCTCTCGTCCCCGACCGCCACTCATAAGGAAGACAATCAAAGAAACACCCCATGCTTCAAATTTGTCACACAACGATTACCATATGTGCATGCTACGGGACTTGCAAACCTCAACACAAGTGTCTCTACAATCCACAACCACCCACTAGCATGACTCTAATATCACCACCTTTATATCGCAAAACTATTGCAAGGAATCAAACATATCATATTCTGCGATCTACAAGTTTATGTAGGATTTTATGACTAACCATGTGAATGACCAATTCCTGTCATCTCTCTAAATAGATATAAGTGAAGCAAGAGAGTTTAATTCTTTCTACAAAAGATATTCCCATGCTCTAACAAATATAAGTGAAGAAAAAGAGCATTCTACAAATGGCGGTTTTCTATGTAAAGAGAAACAGGCAATCCAACTTCAAATGATATAAGTGAAGTACATGAAGCATTCTATAAAGCCATACTCAAAAGATTTAAGTGAAGTGCAATGAGCATTCTATAAATAAACCAAGGACTATCTCATACCAGCATGGTGCATAAAAGAAAAACAAAAAAACCTAATTGCAAAAGACGCTCCAAGACTTGCACATAATGCATGAACGAAACGAATCAGAAACATACCGATACTTGTTGAAGAAAGAGGGGATGCCTCCCCAGCATCCCCAAGCTTAGACGCTTGAGTCTCCTTGAATATTTACTAGGGGTTCCTCGGGCATCCCCAAGCTTCAGATATTGCCTCTCTTCCTTCTTCTCACATCAAAACATCCTTGATTAGACACTACATCCACACAAAACTTCAATAGAAAACTCGGTAAGATCCGTTAGTATAATAAAGCAAATCACCACTCTAAGTACTGTTGCAAACCAATTCATATTTTGTTTTTGCATTGTGTCTACTATAATATAACTTTTTCATGGCTTAATCCACTGATATAAATTGATAGTTTCATCAAAACGAGCAACTATGCATCAAAAACAGAATCTGTCTAAAACAGAACAGTTTGTAGCAATTTGAACATTCACCATACTTCTGATACTTGAAAGATTCTGCCAAAATTAGGAAAAATAAACAAGTTGTACAGAAAGACAGTGCAAATGGAATCATAACCAATTGACGTTCCAGTTAAAAATGTAAAATCGCACACTACAGCCAAAGTTTCTGTCCTGCACCGTACAAACCAACAAGCATTGTAAACATCCTAAAGGCAAACCTTGGCACATTATTTTTATAATACAATCGAATTATACAAGGGGATAAATATTTTTATTGAAAAGTTTCTGTAATTAAGATTCACAAAGTTCCCATGGGCCTGAACAAGTTTAAGGACGTCCCCCACTTTCACAATGCTCGTCTCTCTCGCGTTCACTTCTCTTTTTGAAAAGTTTTGGGTTCTCCTCTTTATTTTTGTTGTTTTTAAACTATATGAAAGCACTGAACAGAAATAAATGACTCTCTAAAACTTCCAGGTTGTCTCCCTGGCAGCGCTTTCTTTAAAGCCATTAAGCTAGGCATTTAGTGCTCAAGTAATGGATCCAACCGGATCCCAAGGTATATCAAAGCCAATTTTAATTAACAATGATTTGTAATTTAGTAGTGAGCACAAAGTAACATATATCATGCAACAACGAAGTCTAACTCTCTTCCTATGCATCGGCATGTCATAAAAGAACAATTCATGCACACCAAGTAAAGGCCAATGCATAGTATAAGCAGTTTCTTGCAATTCTATCGTGTTGGAAACATAAAGAGGCGGAGATGTAGTTCCTCTCTCATAATAATTGCAAGTAGGAGCAGCAAGCACATGCATATTATATCTATCAAAATCATCATGAGCAATGGTAAAAGACAACCCATCAATATAATCCTTAATAAACACAAACTTCTCCGATAAAGTGTAGTTGGGAGAATTCAAAAAGATAATAGGACTATCATGGGTGGGTGCAATAGCAACAATTTCATGTTTAACATAAGGAACTATAGCAAGTTCATCTCCATAAGCATAATTCATATTGGCATCTTGGCCACAAGCATATCAAGCATCATCAAAAAGGGGTATTTCAAGAGAATTAATGGGATCATAATAGTCATCATAGCAATCATCCTTCGGTAAGAACGAAGGGGAATTAAACAATGTATGAGTTGAAGGGTTACTCTCATTAGAAGGTGGGCACGGGTGATCAATCCGCTCTTCCTCCTTTTGTTCTTCGCTCTCCTCATCATCTTTTTCATCCAATGAGCTCACAGTTTCATCAATTTCTTCTTCCATAGCTTCCTGCAAAATATTAGTCTCTTCTTGGACAGCGGAGAATTTCTTCATAAATGCATTAATATAGTAATTGTATTCATAATTTTCATAGCAATATCTATGTATAGCAAGATTTTCAGGCCTATAAGCATCATCATCTAAAGCTTCATACTTTTCAAACAAAGATTCAATTTCATAAGCAGCCTTAAAAGCAACAAATTCTTCTATTTGTTCCACATCATAGTAATCATATATACCATTAGCATAAGAAGCTAAGGTTTCATTATCATTAAATTTGCATGAAAAGGGAAGGTGTGGATCCTCCATCCTAGAGCAACAAGTAATATCATATTTCAAGCATAGATTCCACGCATACCAATGCAACATAATAAATTGATCCCATAATAGTTTCCCTTTTTTTATCGAGCGATAATCCCTAAAGTATTCACGTTGACCCAACGTGTCTCCCATTATAAAGTTGAATGGGGTTTTCTTAGGATTATCAAAGTAGTATATAATATCTCTCGCATAATGAGAATCGAGGGTTTTAGAAGTTACCCCATCCTCATGAGTAGCAAGTACAGCAATTTTTTTGGTATTTTGCGTTCCATATCCATAACTAAAGATAGAGAACAACTAAGAACAGCAAATAAAAATTACCTAGTGATAAAGCAAACAAGCACACACGAGAATATTCACCCCACGCTATGCTCCCCGGCAACGGCGCCAGAAAAAGGTCTTGATAACCCGCAATTATATGGGATAGTGTAGCCTCTTTCGATAAGTAAGAGTGTCGAACCCAACGAGGAGCTAAAGGTAGAACAAATACTCTCTCAAGTCCTATCGGCCACTGATACGACTCTACACACGCTTAAAGTTTACTTTACCTAGAACAAGTATGAAACTAGAAGTACTTTGTAGGTGTGATAGGATAGGCTTGAAAGAAAGTAAAGAACACATAAATATAAACTAGGGGCTGTTTAGATAAAGATGCAACTAAAGTAAATATAGCAAGTGTGGAAAAGTGGTGTTAGGAGTTGTGGAATTGTCCCTAAGCAATTGACTATGTTACTAGACCAGTAATCACTATTGCAATTCTATTTGAGGGAGAGGCATAAGCTAACATACTTTCTCTACTTGGATCATATGCACTTATGATTGGAACTCTAGCAAGCATCCGCAACTACTAAAGATTCATTAAGGTAAAACCCAACCATAACATTAAAGCATCAAGTCCCCTTTTATCCCATACGCAAACAACCTACTTACTCGGGTCTGTGCTTCTGTCACTCACGCCACCCACCATAAGCAAATCATAAACATATTGCAAACCCTACAACGGGAATCCCTCACACTTGCGCGACACAGAGGGCACAATAGGACATCACCAATAATAAAACATGCAACTCAAACCAATCATAGCAATTCATCAATCACCGATAGGATAACGAAAATCTACTCAGACATCATAGGATGGCAACACATCATTGGAAAATAATATGAAGCATAAAGCACCATGTTCAAGTAGAGGGTACAGCGGGTTGCGGGAGAGTGGACCGCTGTAGATAGAAGGGGGAAGGTGATGGAGATGTTGGTGAAGATGGCGGAGGTGTTGGTGAAGATCGCGGTGATGATGATGGCCCCCGGTGGCGTTCCGTCGCCATTGAAAGCAAGGGGGGAGAGCCCCCCTTCTTCTTCTTATTCCTTGACCTTCTCCCTAGATGGGAGAAGGGTTTCCCCTCTGGTCTTTGGCTCCCATGGCTTGGGAGGGGAGAGAGCCTCTCCGATATTGGATCTATCTCTCTGTTTCTGCGTTCTCCCATTCTACCCCTTCACCGTTTCCTTTATATCTAGAGATCCGTAAGTCCGATTGGGGTGAATCTTTCGCCCAGATATTTCTCATAAAATTATCTTTCTTGCGCCAAAAGAAGAGCATCAACCGCCTTATGGGTGGACCACGAGGGTCAGGGGTGCGCCTGGGGGGGGGGGGGGTAGGGCGCGCCCCCCTACCTCGTGACCACCTCGGACACCGTCTCGCGTTGATTTTACTTCCCAAAAATCATAAATATTACAAAAAAATCTCCGTCCGTTTTTATCCCGTTTGGACTCCGTTTGATATTGGGTTTTTGTGAAACAAAAAACATGCAACATACAGGAACTGGCACTGGGCATTGGATCAATATGTTAGTCCCAAAAAATACTATAAAAAGTTGCCAAAAGTATATAAATGTTGAATAATATTGGCATGGAACAATCAAAAAATTATAGATACGACGGAGACGTATCAATAAGGTCTGAACTTATCACAAGCAAATACAACTGCCAAGAATTCTTTTTCAGTAGTAGCATAATTTCTATGGGCAGTATCAAGAGTTTTACTAGCATACTGGATAACATTCAATTTCTTATCAACTCTTTGCCCTAGAACAACACCTACAACATAATCACTAGCATCACACATAATTTCAAAGGGTAAATTCCAATCAGGTGGCTGAACAATAGGTGCAGTGATCAAAGCTTTCTTTAGTATTTCAAATGCTTCTACACAATCATCATCAAAGACAAAAGGAATATCTTTTTGCAATAAATTAGTCAGAGGCCAAGAGATTTTAGAAAAGGCCTTAATGAACCTCCTATAGAAACCGACATGACCAAGGAAACTTCTGATACCTTTTATGTCCTTGTGACATGGCATCTTTTCAATAGCATCAACTTTAGCTTTATCAACTTCAATACCTCTCTCAGAAATCTTATGCCCCAGGACAATGCCATTAACCATAAAGTGGCACTTTTCCCAATTCAAGACGAGACTAGTGTCTTCACATCTCTGCAAAACTCAATCAAGGTTGCTCAAGAAATCATCAAAAGAGGATCCATAAACAGAGAAATCATCCATGAATACCTCACAAATATTTTCACAAAAGTCAGAGAATACAGCCATCATGCATCTTTGAAAGGTAGCAGGTGCATTACATAAACCAAAAGGCATACGTCTATAATCGAAAGTACCGAAAGGGCAAGTAAAAGTAGTTTTTGATTGATCCTCCGCTGACACAGGTATTTGAGAGAAACCATAATAACCATCTAGATAGCAAAAATGTGTATGTTTGGATAGTCTTTCTAGCATTTGATCAATAAAAGGTAAAGGGTAATGATCTTTCTTAGTAGCTTTATTTAATTTATGGAAATAAATTATCATCTATAACCTGTAATAATTCTTTGCATGATCAATTCATCTTCATCATTAGGGACGACAGTAATACCTCCCTTTTTAGGAACACAATGGACATGACTTACCCATTCACTGTCATCAATGGGATAAATTATACCTGCCTCAAGGAGCTTTAGTATCTCCTTTCTTACCTCTTCTTTTATCTTAGGATTTAATTGTCGTTGAGGATCTCTAACTGGTTTGGCATCTTTCTCCACTTTAATTTTGTTTTGGCACGGAGTGGGACTAATGCCCTTAAGATCATCTAGAGTTTATCCAATAGGAGCACGGTGTTTCTTCAGAGTTTTCAATAATCTTTCCTCTTCCTGCTCTGAAAGGTTAGCACTAATAATAACAGGATATATCTTCTTTTCAGCAAGATAAGCATACTTAAGATTATCAGGTAATGGTTTGAGCTCAAACACGGGATCACCCTTGGGTGGAGGGGGATCCCCTACGATTTCAACAGGCAAGTTGTGTTTCAGAATAGGACCCTGTTGAAGGAACACTTCATCGATTTCCCTTCTTTCATTCATAAACATATCATTTTCATGTTCTAGCAAATATTGTTCTGACGTATCAGTAGGAGGCACAACAATAGAAGCAAGACCAACAATCTCATCCTTACTAGGTGATTCTTTATCACGGGGTTGTCTATGAAACTTAGCAAAATTAAACTCATGAGACATATCCCCTAAGCCAATTGTAACAATATCCTTTTCACAATCAATCCTAGCAATAACAGTATTCAAGAAGGGTCTACCAAATATAATGGGACAAAAGTCATCTTGTGGGGAACCCAGAACAAGAAAATCAGCAGGATATTTAACTTTCCCACACAAGACTTCAACATCTCTAACAATCCCAACTGGCTTAATGGTGTCCCTATTGGCAAGCTTAATAGTAACATCAATACCTTCTATTTCAGCAGGTGCAATATCATGCATAATTTCTTTATATAAGTCAAAGGGTTTTGCATTGGTTTATACTAACCTATCTTACGAGTTCTTGTTGAGTTTGTTGTGGATGAAGCTTTTGATAAAAAGAGAAACCATGATATGAGAGGAATTAAGGAGACACAAAAATTCAAGCTTGGGAATGCCCAAGGCACCCCAAGATAATATTTCAAGAAGTCTCAAGCATCTAAGCTTGGGGATGCCCCGGTAGGCATCCCACCTTTCTTCTTCAACAACTATCGGTTAGTATCGGTTGAGCCTAAGTTTTTGCTTCTTCACATGAGTTGTTCTATCCTAGCAATGTCATTTTGTTTTGCTTTGCTTGCTGTTTGAATACAATACCAAGATCTGAAATTCTTTAATAGAGAGAGTTTTCACATAGTTACATAATTATTTAACTACTCATTGATCTTCATTTATATCTTTTTGGAGTAGTTTTTCATTTACTCGTGTGCTTCACTTATATCCTATGATTAAATGGTTGAATGAGCTGAATGTCATAAATCTTAAATTATATATGTTTCATTTGCTTATCCCATGGGGACTAATGACTTCACATCTAAGAAGTAGAGGTTGTAAATTTATTGACGGTTAGAAAGCATTGTATTAGTCATTTGAACAATTCATGAAAGAATATTGAAGAAAGGGAGATTTCACATATAAATATACTATCCTAGACTTCTTTTATAATTGTGAGCACTCATTAAGTATGACATGCTAAAGAGTTGATGTTGGACAAGGAAGACAACGTAATGGGTTATGTTTTTTCACATCTAAGTTAAAGTATATTGTCATGGATCATTCAAAGATGTTGATCTTGCCTTTCCCCCTCATGCTAGCCAAATTCCTTGCACCAAGTAGAGATACTACTTGTGCTTCCAAATATCCTTAAACCCAGTGTTTGCCATGAGTGTCCACCATACCTACCTATATGCGGTATTTACCTACCGTTCCAAGTAAATTTGCATGTGCCAAACTCTAAACCTTCAAATAATAATCTGTTTTGTATGCCCGAGTCGCTCATGTAGCGATTAGGGGCTGTCAGTATCTTCCATGCTATGTCAGTTATTCTCAAGATGAGAGGAGTCTGCTCATCATTCATGAGAAAAATGGCTAGTAACTGGGATGCCCAGTCCCATGATCAAAAGATCAAAATCAAATCAAAAATAATTGCAAACAAAACTCCCCCAGGTTTGATGTTAGTTGGAGGCACCTGTTGTTTCGGGCAAGCCATGGATTGATGATTGTTGGTGGAGGGGGAGTAAAAACTTTTACCATTCTGTTTGGGAACCTCCTATAATGTATGTAGTATGGATGATATTGGGAACTCTTGGTTGTTATGTTGACAATGAGATCATACCTCTCAAAATTATTTATCTCTATTTCAAAATTGAGCTCTGGCACCTCTGCAAATCCCTGCTTCCCTCTGCGAAGGGCCTATCTTTTACTTTTATGCAAGAGTCGAGGTGATCTTCACCTTTCCCTTTTTCCTTTTATCCTTTGGCAAGCACCTCGTGTTGGAAAGATCCTGATATATATATCCAATTGGATGTAAGTTAGCATGAACTATTATTGTTGACATTACCCAAAGGTGAATACGTTGGGAGGCAACACTATAAGCCCCTATCTTTCTCAGTGTCCGATTAAAACTCCATAACCATTAGTATTGCGTGAGTGTTAGCAATTGTAGAAGACTATATGATTGTTGAGTTTGTGAAGTTTGCTAAATCAAAGCTCTAACCTAGACCCTTCCTGAAACTAAGATGAATTGCAATTGTTTGATGACTAAGAATGAAGTTTGCTAGTTTTATGGTCTATGCTTTAACATGTGAATTGCTTGTTACTTGTTCATGAGAAGTTTTATGAGATGAACTACTGCTACGACTTATAATCTTGCTAGAAAAGGTGGTTGAAATTATCATTGATCAAACTTGTGCACCTGCTAGCATTCACACTTCATAAATTCTTTCTTTATCATTTACCTACTCGAGGACGAGTAGTAATTAAGCTTGGGGATGCTGATACGTCTCTGATACGTCTCCAATGTATCTACTTTTCCAAACACTTTTGCCCTTGTTTTGGACTCTAACTTGCATGATTTGAATGAAACTAACCCGGACTGACGCTGTTTTCAGCACAACTGCCATGATGTTGTTTTATGTGTAGAAAAGAAATGTTCTCGGAATGTCCTGGAAATCCACGGAGGCACTTTTCAGAATTAACAAGAATTTTTTACGAAAGAATGAAGGCCAGGGGGCCCACGTGCTGTCCACGAGACAGGGGGCGCACCCCCCTAGGGCGCGCCCTCCTATCTCGTGGGCCCCCTGGACACCTCCCGACCTCAACTCCAACTCCATATATACCGTCTCGGGGAGAAAAAATCAGAGAGAAAGTTTCATCGCGTTTCACGACACGGAGCCGCCGCCAAGCCCTAATCTCTCTCGAGAGGGCTGATCTGGAGTCCATTCGGGGCTCCGGAGAGGGGGATTCGTCGCCATCGTCATCATCAACCATCCTCCATCACCAATTTCATGATGCTCACCGCCGTGCGCTCGTAATTCCATCGTAGGCTTGCTGGACGGTGATGGGTTGGATGAGACTTACCATGTAATCAAGTTAGTTTTGTTAGGGTTTGATCCCTAGTATCCACTATGTTCTGAGATTGATGTTGCTATGACTTTGCTATGCTTAATGCTTGTCACTAGGGCCCGAGTGCCATGATTTCAGATCTGAACCTATTATGTTTTCATGAATATATGTGTGTTCTTGATCCTATCTTGCAAGTCTATAGTCACCTATTATGTGTTATGATCCGACAACGCCGAAGTGACAATAATCGGGACACTTATCAGTGATGACCGTAGTTTGAGGAGTTCATGTATTCACTATGTGCTAATGCTTTGTTCCGGTTCTCAATTAAAAGGAGGCCTTAATATCCTTTAGTTTCCGTAAGGAGCCCACTGCAACGGGAGGGTAGGACAAAAGATGTGATGCAAGTTCTTTTCCATAAGCACGTATGACTATTTATGGTATACATGCCTACATTACATTGATGAATTGGAGCTAGTTCTATATCACCCTATGTTATAACTATTGCATGAGGAATCGCATCCAGCATAATTATCCATCATTGATCCATTGCCTACGAGCTTTTCACATATTGATCTTTGCTTATTTACTTTTCCGTTGCTACTGTTACAACTACTACAAAAACCCAAAAACATATACTTTTACTTTTGCTACTTCTACTATTATTATCATACCACTTTTTCTACTAAACACTTTGCTGCAGATACTAAGTTATCTAGGTGTGGTTGAATTCACAACTCAACTGCTAATACTCAAGAATATTCTTTGGCTCCCCTTGTGTCGAATCAATAAATTTGGGTTAAATACTCTACCCTCGAAAGCTGTTGCGATCCCCTATACTTGTGGGTTATCAAGACTACTTTCTGGCACCGTTGCCGGGGAGCATAGCTCTATTCTCTGAGTCACTTGGGATTTATATCTGTTGATCACTATGAAGAATTTGAAAGACAATCGAACTACTATTTTTCCCTCAAATACGAGGGGAGGTATAGAACTGCCATCTAGCTCTACACTAGATTCTCCTTTCGTTATTAGTAGGCTTGCGACACCTAAACCTGCTACTGCTATGAATTCTGTTATGTCGCACGTTATTGATGATGCCACTTCTGCTATGCATGATGAAACTACTTCTGTGCATGATACTACTTTGCCATTAAGTGAATTTCTAGATGAACAACTTGCTAGATTTAGGGGGAATGAAAATATTGAAGAACCTATTATTGATGATAGTGATGATGAAGGTCCCCCCAATGATTATGTTTTACCTGTTGTTCCTAAGGGTTATGTTATGCATGAAACAGCTGCTATGGAAATTCTTGCTTGCAATGATAGAAATGATCTTAAGAAATTATTAGCTAAATGGAAGTAGCAGTCTCTTAATGCTAGAATGAAACCCGATCTTGCTTTTGCTACTTCACCTATCTGTGTTACTGATAAGGATTATGAATTCTCTATTGATCCTGATATTATTACTTTAGTTGAATCTGATCCTTTTTATGGCCTTGAATCTGAAACTATTGTGGCACATCTTACCAAGTTGAATGATATAGCCACCCTGTTTACTAATGATGAGAAATCTCGCTATTTATATATCCTTAAGATATTTCCGTTCTCATTAAAGGGTCATGCTAAGACTTGGTATAATTCTCTTGATCCTGGTAGTGCCTAGTCCCCAGGATATGATTTATTACTTCTCTGTTAAATATTTTCCTGCTCATAAGAAACAAGCTACCTTGCGGGAAATATATAATTTTGTGCAAATCAAAGAAGAGAGTCTCCCACAAGCTTGGGGGAGGCTTCTCCGGTTACTTAATGCTTTGCCTGATCATCCTCTTAAGAAAAATGAAATACTTGATATCTTTTATAATGGACTAACCGATGTTTCCAAGGACTACTTGGATAGTTGTGCGGGTTGTGTTTTCAGGGAAAGAACAGTCGACGAAGCTGAAATACTATTGAATAATATGTTGACTAATGAAAATAATTGGACTCTTCCTGAGCCAGTTCCTGAAGTAATTCCTGAACCAATTGAGCCAACTCCTGGGCCTATTCCTAAACCCACTCCGAAGAAGAGAGGTGTTTTATTTCTCAGTCCTGAAGATATGCAAGAGGCAAAGAAATCAATGAAAGAAAAAGGTATTAAAGCTGAAGATGTTAAGAATTTACCTCCTATTGAAGAAATACATGGTCTTAATTTACCGCCTGAAGAACCACATTGTCTTGATAACCCAACACAGGTAGTAAAGGTAAATTCTCTCTATAGATATGATAAAGTTGAAGTACCCTCTACTAAATTTCATAGCCCTTGCTTAGATGAATTTGATGACTTTATGGCTAGACAAGAAAGTTTTAATGCTTATGTTGGTAGAGAGTTAAAGAATAATGCTTTCGAGATAGGACGCGTATGTGATAATCTGGCTAGAGTTAAAGATGAACTTCACCGCGTTAGCAAATATGCTTCTATGGTTGCTACTCAAGCTGAGCAAGTACTTAAAGCTCAAAATGATTTGCTTGATGAATTGAATAATAAAAATGACTTTGCTGTTAGAGTGGCTACTAGAACTAGTAGAATGACTCAGGAACCTTTGTATCCTGAAGGCCACCCTAAGAGAATCGAGCAAGATTCTCGGAGAAACAATTTAGAGGCACCTAGTTCTTCTAAAAAGAAGAAAAAGAAAATGATAGAACCTTGCATGCTTCTAATGAACCTATTGTAGACACACCTGAGAATCCCAATGATATTTCTATTTCTGATGCTGAAACACAATCAGGTGATGAACATGAACCTAGTGATAATGTTAATGATAATTTTCATGTTGATGCTCAACCTAGCAAAGACAATGATGTAGAGATTGAACCTGCTGTTGATCTTGATAACCCACAATCAAAGAATCAACGTTATGATAAGAGAGATTTTTTTGCTAAGAAGCACGGTAAATAAAGAGAACCATGGGTTCAGAAACCCATGCCCTTTCCTCCTAAACCATCCAAGTCAAAGGATGATGAGGATTTTGAGCGCTTTGCTGAAATGATTAGACCTATTTTCTTACGTATGCGCTTAACTGATATGCTGAAAGTAAATCCTTATGCTAAATATATGAAGGATATCATCACAAATAAAAGAAAGATACCGGAAGATGAAATTTCCACCATGCTTGCTAATTACACTTTTAAGGGTGGAATACCAAAGAAACTTGGAGATCCGGGTGTACCAACTATACCATGCTCTATTAAAAGAAATAATGTTAGAACTGCTTTATGTGATCTTGGAGCCGGTGTTATTGTTATGCCTCCTCTTTATATCGTAGACTTGAATTGAATAAGTTGACACCTACTGAAATATATTTGCAAATGGCCAATAAATCAACTGCTATACCTGTCGGTATTTGTGAGGATGTGCCTGTTGTGGTTGCAAATGTCACCATCTTAACGAACTTTGTTATTCTTGATATTCTTGAGGACAATAGTATGTCTATTATCCTTGGTAGACCTTTTCTTAATATTGCAGGGGCTGTTATTGATTGCAACAATGGCAATGTCACTTTTCATGTTAATGGTAATGAGCATGCGGTACACTTTCCGAGGAAACAATCTCAAGTTCATAGCATCAATTCTATTGAAAAAGTTCCAACTATCATTTTTGGAGCTTTTGAATTTCCTCTCCCTACTGTCAAGAAAAAGTATGATATTCTTATTGTTGGGGATTTTCATATCCCCGTCGAGGTAACTTAGTGTTATTCGAAATTTCTCCGGTTCCGTGGTATTCGAAATGAGTTTGTTACCAAGACTTGATCAACCTTGTTATTGGGTTCATTTTGATGATCACGAGATGGATGAAACTATAAGGCACAACCTTCAGTACCCTCTTTTTAATTTCCATTCTTTAGATTAAATAAAGCGAAAATAGTATTATCCGTCTGTTTTCTGAATTGTCTGTGCATTAAAAAATAGTCCGAAAATAAAAGTGCTCCAAATGCCCTGCAAATTTAGTATGATTTTTTCTGGAATATTTGAGGATTTTAGGCAGTGAAAACACTGCAAGAGGGGCAAGCACCAGGCCACGAGAGAGGAGGGCGCGCCCCCCTGTCTCGTGGGCCGCTGGTGGGTCCCCTCCACTTATTCCAGCACCCACACACTTCATCTTCTACCCAAAAAAATCCCCATCAAGCTCAAGCCCGAGTTCTAGCTCGTTTTGCTGCGATTTTCAATCTCTTAGCTCAAAGCTCCATTCGCAAAACTGCTTTGGGAGATTGTTGCTTGGATGTGACTCCTCCATTGGTCCAAATAGTTTTTGTTCTAGTGCTTTATTCATTGCAAATTTTTGCTGCATTGGTGACCATGTTCTTTAGCTTGCATGTTAAAATTTTTGAGGTCCCAAGCAATTCCAATGCATGATATAGGCTCTAGGCACTTGTAGGAGTAGTTTCTATCAGTCTTGTTTAGTTTTATTCACTTTTATTTTGAACATTACTAAAATTTCAGAAATTTTCAGAAAATGTTAAGGAGGTTCTTTAAAGGCTCTTCTAGCCAAAGCTCTAAGGAAAACAAGACAAAGAGAAGGAAAAACCCAAGTATAATCTTCCTCGCTTAGCGGAAGTACGGTCATGTGAATGGCCGTGTGAGGATTTCTTGAAAGAAGCCAGAATTCATGAAGACTTTTATGCTTTAATCGGGACTGCAGGCCTCACCGGTTTCATGAATGACCGAATCAATCAGTATCTCTTACTTACCAATACTTTCGTGCAAAACTTTTATTATTATCCTAAGAAGTCACCGTCTGCAGTATCATTTAATTTATATGATGAATCCAGAGAAATGTCTTTACGTGATTTTTGCGCGGTGTGCAGGATACCTTATGAGGGAGAATTAGAGGAACCCCATCGTGAAGATGTGGATGGTTTCGTTAAAACTATTGCTGTAGAATATAAATTAATTTAATTTATATGATGAATCCAGAGAAATGTCTTTACGTGATTTTTGCGCAGTGTGCAGGATACCTTATGAGGGAGAATTAGAGGAACCCCATCGTGAAGATGTGGATGGTTTCGTTAAAACTATTGCTGTAGAAGAGCCAAAGAAGGGCTCTGAGGCAAAATTCTCTAGCATACACTTTCCTGTTTTACGCTACTTTGCCCTATTTGCTAGTAGATGCTTGATTGGTCGTGGGAATAGTGGAAACTTGAGCGTTCCAGATATTATTATTCTTCAACATGCTTTGCTGGGAGACAATACTTTTAGTATGGGTGCCGTCGTTGCTAAACAGCTAGCCCTGGATCGTACAAAAGGCCCCATATTTGGAGGTATCTATGCTGCACGTCTTGCTGAACATTTTCAGATACCCATTAGGCACCTTGAGGAGGAGGAGACAAAATTACCTCTTCACATTTTAGATTACAAGAGCATGGTAGCACATAATTTTATTGTTGACAACGAAGAGAAGATGCTCTTGTATAGACTTAGTGTAACACCCCAGATGTAACATGTCCAGTTTTGGCAATATATCAACTTGACCTTCATCCAATTCTGTGGGTTTTATCATGTTTGGCCTCATCTTGTTTTGTGGTGTGGTTTTATTCTTTTCATTGTCATATTCCTTTTAGCCATATTGCATTTGTGCTTCTTGTCATTTTGCATTCATCCTCATCATATAGTGCATCTTCATCTCATGCCATCTCATGTTGCATGTTGTCATTCATGTTGTTGCCATGAGCATCATGGGCATGACCTTGTCCCCCCCCCCTTTTCAACCATGGCTCCATCACACCTCCTCCTTCCTTCTCTTATCAAGTGCTATTTTTCCTTCTCTTTTAATGTTCATCTTCTCCCTGTTAATCTTGCTCCTTGCCCTAAACCTCTCTGCCAAAGATATCCTTATTTGAAGTTGTTTTGGTCAGGTTCAAAAATGACACAAGTTTGAAAATATTTCAAACTTGTCTTATTTTTCTACCTCTAAAAATGCCCAATGCAATTTATTAAAATAGTGGATAATTCCAGGAGTTGGAGAGTATTTTCTTTATGATCTAACTCCTCTCCCTTTTTCCTGAGATTTTCTGTTTCTATTTCTGTTTATTTAAATAGAAATGAAGCAGCAGCAGCAGCAGCCAGCACAGCAACCCCCCCCCCCCCCGGGCCTCGGCCTCCCAGGCCGGCCCAGCTAGCGCCCCGCATAGTCAGCCAGCCCAGCCAGAGCGCCAGCCAGTCCGCTCGCGCCCTCGTTTTTTCTCACCCACACAAGCGCGCACCCCCGCTAGATCCTCGACACGTGGATAGGTCAGCCCCGCTTGTCAGCGCCTCCCCTGTTTCCCGCGCCCACCTTTTCCCTCTCCTCTCGCCGTCGCCATGGGGACCGCGAGCACGAGCGCGCATGAGCTCGCACCGCTCGCCCTAGCCCTTATAAGCCCCAGCTCATATGTCCCTCGCGTCGCCTAGGGTTTCCCTCGTCCGCCGCCGCCGTTTCCAGGTGAGTTTAGCCACCAGATCTGCCGCTTCCGCCCCGTCCCGAGCGCACCTGGGAGCGCGCCTCATCGCCGACGTGCTCTCCGGCCACTCCAAACCCCGCAGTTCGTGTCCATCTTCTTCCTCGCCGTCGTCTCCTTCCACGACGTCGACTACGGTGCCCGGACGACGAGTTCATCGATGTCCCTTGCTTCCTCCTACCTCTCGGTCAGAAAACGCGCCACGATTCAGAGCTCCACCGCGTCGCCGGCAGCTCGTCTCCGTCGACTACTCCGTGTCCTTGGGTGAGCTGGGTAACGCACCTCCCTCTCCCATCCTTTCCCTAACATTTAGGCAACCGTAGGGCGCGTCCGATCCGTGTCTTTTCCGCGCTCGTAGTGCTCCGGCGTTTCTGAATTTGTTGGTGCAGTGCGGTGCAACCGTAGCATGTTTTGTGTGTCCCCGCTCCGGTTCCCCCTCTTCGTGCTCCCGTAGCGCACTCGCGCACTCGCTTACGCCTTCGCGCGCACCCTGCAAGCCTCCCGCAGCTCCGGCCAGTCCCTCTGCCGCTCGCCGCGGACGCCATGGCCCCGAGTCGAGCAACTGCTCGAGCTCGAGCGCCCCTGCTTTTCCTTCGTAGATGCGCGCGTCCTTTTTCCCTTTCCGCACGGCCGCCGGAGGCCCTGTGCCCACTGGTTGCCGCCGTTGCCCTCGTCGGCGCCATCATCCTCTCTGTTTGCAACAGAGTCACGCGACCTTGCGCCTTTCTAAAAGGGGCCGAAGCCCTTCCCCTATCAGCAGCGCCCGCCTAGCCCAGTGGTTGCAGTAGCAGAGCCACACCGGGGAGACTCGGGTTCGATCCCCCGCGGCTGCACATTAACCCCCCCTTTTTATCCATTTCTTGCACTGTACGTATGACAGGGTGGCCCCACCTGTCATACTCTCTTAGCCTGTCTGTTTTTTTTACTTATTTTATTTATTTATTTTTATTATTATTAAGTGTTTTATTTCTGTTCCTGCGAATATACCATTTCTGGCATGTAGTACCTTTCCATTTCGGGCAAGTCCAATTCTGGACGTTTCCAATTATGGAAAATGCCATTTCTGTCATATTCCATTTAGGGCAGGTTTTAACTTAATGCACTTGTGAATATTTTTATACAGCAACCCTAACATATTATATATGTTTTTGGGGTAGAAAAATCCCACCAATCCAGTGGTGGCATTAGTTTCTGCATTTGAGCAAGTTCATGAACATGTCATTTTACATCATGTTGTTGTCTTGTCATTTTTGTGTGGGTTATTTCAAGCATGCTATGAGGTTGTTTTGCACAAGGATAGCTTCATTTTCATGTCTACTTCATGCTAGTACTTGTTCCATGCCATGATATGCCTGTTAGTGAGTTAATCAAGCTTGTAAAGATGTCATGTTGAATCTGTTTTTGCCATGCCCTGAAACTTCACTAAGTCTGGAACTGTTAATAAAACTTACTATGTTTACATGGGTGCCATCATATCCTCTGGACCTTTTTGGCTTATGGTCAGTAAGGGACTTTTGATCTATGCTTTGAGTAGATTCCTGCCATGTCTTGTTTTGCTATTATAAGTTCCTGTAGCTTGTTGTTTGCTTGCTCTAAACATGCCTTCCTGATGTTAATTTCTGGCATACTAGTATTTTCACTAAGTCTGTGTACCTGATATTTTTTGCAATTTCACCATGCTTGTTTGAGCCTGTTATGATGTGATTTAGCCGTAGCTCAGTGTTCCTATTTTGTTAAGCATCTCCTGTAGATCACTGCCATATGCTTTGTTTTTATGCTGGGGTGCTGTAGCATAGTTTCTTGTTGCATGCTAAGTAGCATCGTGCTGTTAAACGCAGATTTGTGCCATTATTGTTTTGCTTGCCATTTGCAAACCGTGCATCCTATTCCGGTGATCTTTATATCGATTTCAACCGAAATCATCCCATCTTTCCAGCGGCATACTTGGTTTGCCAAGTTGATGACTTGTTCATCTTTTCCCTTCCGGAGCACACATATGCATTGCATATCACATCTCGCATAGCATGTCATGTATTGCATCATATTGCTTGTGCATTGCTCTTTGTTTTGACTGTTGTTCCATTGCTTGTGTTCTTGCTTTGGGTAGAGCCGGGAGACGAGTACGTGTACGAGGAACCTGTTGAGAACGCCTACGAGGATCAAGCCTTCGACAACTCTGAGAACCTTGCAGGCAAGATGACCATACCTTCGATATCACTTCTATCTTTGCTTGCTAGATGCTCGCTCTTTTGCTATGCCTATGCTGCGATACCTACCACTTGCTGTATCATCCCACACATATTGCCATGTCAAACCTCTAACCATCCATGTCCTAGCAAACCGTTGATTGGCTATGTTACCGCTTTTGCTCAGCCCCTCTTATAGCGTTGCTAGTTGCAGGTGAAGATGAAGTTTGTTCCTTGTTGGAACACGGATACTTTGGGATATCACAATATCTCTTGTTTAATTAATGCACCTTATATACTTGGTAAAGGGTGGAAGGCTCGGCCTTATGCCTGGTGACTTGTTCCACTCTTGCCTCCCTAGTTTCCATCATACCGGTGTTATGTTCCTTGATTTTGCGTTCCTTACGCGGTTGGGTGATTTATGGGACCCCCATGACAGTACTGCTCATCCGGTGTGCCCTGAGAACGAGATATGTGCAGCTCCTATCGGGATTTGTCGGCACATTCGGGAGGCTTTGCTGGTCTTGTTTTACCATTGTCGAAATGTCATGCGAACCAGGATTCCGAGACTGATCGGGTCTTCCCGGGAGAAGGTTTATTCCTTCGTTGACCGTGAGAGCTTGTGATGGGCTATGTTGGGACACCCCTGCAGGGTATTATCTTTCGAAAGTCGTGCCCGCGGTTATGAGGCAGATGGGAATTTGTTAATGTCCGGTTGTAGAAAACCCGAAGTTGACCTTAATTAAAATACATCAACCGCGTGTGTAGCCGTGACGGTCCCTTCTCGGCGGAGTCCGGGAAGTGAACACGGTGTTGGAGTTATGTTTGATGTAAGTAGTTTCAGGATCACTTCTTGATCGCTACTAGCTTCACGACCGTGCCTTGCTTCTCTTCTCGCTCTCTTTTGCGATGTAGCCACCATATATGCTAGTCGCTTGCTGCAGCTCCACCTCATTACACCAACCTTCCCTTAAGCTTAAATAGTCTTGATCTCGCGGGTGTGAGATTGCTGAGTCCCCGTGACTCACAGATTCTACCAAAACAGATGCAGGTACCGATGATACCAGCGCAGAGGGCGCAACTGAGCTGAAGTGGGAATTTGATGAGGCCGTTGGTCGTTACTATGTTTCATTTCCAGACGATCAGTAGTGGAGCCCAGTTGGGACGATCGGGGATCTGTGTTGCATTTGGGGTAGTCTTCTTTTATTTTGGTACCGTAGTCGGACCTTGAGTGTAATCTGAATGATGGATGTTTATTTATGTACTGTGTGAAGTGGCGACTCTAAGCCAACTATGTATCTTTTCCCTTATGTATTACATGGGTTGTGCGAAGATTACCTCACTTGTGACAGTGCTTTCAATGCGGTTATGCCTCTAAGTCGTGCTTCGACACGTGGGAGATATAGCCGCATCGAGGGCGTTACAAGTTGGTATCAGAGCCATCCCCAACCTTAGGAGCGCCACTGCTTGATCGTTTTTAGCGGCCGAGTTGTGTCTAGAAAAATGTTTTGAGTCATTTAGGATTATATATATCGGAGAGTTAGGAATTCTTTTTACTCCTCAGTCCCTTCGTCGCTCTGGTGAGGTCTCCTGACGTAGAAGTTTTGACTTTCCTCTCCTCAAATTTCACTAAATTTTTTTTAGGATCACGCGGGTATCTTGGAATCGTTCCGATGGTTTTATGATGAGAACATTGTCTTGGTGCCTCCTGTCAGGGGTTTAGTAGAAGTGTCCCGGGGAGTTGAGCTCTGAGGTGTTGTCTTCATAATTTTATCGTTGCAGTTTTGGAATACCTGAGTTTAGTACGCCGACATCGAAAATCTCTTTTATGCAGTTCGTTGGTGAGATAACCCCGATAACCCAGTACTGAGGTGAGTACGGGAGTATTGCCATGACTCATATAACGGATGTTTTTTGAAGGTTGAGGTACACGATTTCCGAAGGTTTCTTGGTTATGTGTTGACGGATGGATACAGCTGGATGTAGGGATTGTTAGTTTGGGTGAGATATATTGCTTCCCCTGTATCCCCAACACCTGATTGCAACCGGAAAGTTTCAGGAGTTTATAGGTGGGATTCAAGTAGCTCTAGCACTTCTTCCCGCAGATATTTGGTTTGTGATTGGGTAATCCTTACCACTTATTTGTTCCATTCATACCTTGTTTTTATTTTCATTCATCAATCTCTTATCAAGTGGCTTCTCACCTTAACGGACGTGATGATTACTTTGGAATTCATTCGTTCATCCCTGTTCGAATGTTTATTGTGAAGACTATATGTTGCAATTTCTATCCGTTGATTCAACTTGTCTATCTGTCAATCAAGATGCTAACGGATGTCACCCTCTTCAGGATGGCTCCGCCAACGCGTCAGAATTCGGAACGCAGTGATGGGAGTCAGGCGAACCCTCCACCTCCACCTCCGCCTCCGGAGGCATGGCAAACTTTGATGGCAACCACTAACGCCAACGCTCAGTTGTTGATTCAGCTGATGCAAGAGCGTAACCAAGGCCAAGGCAACCAAGGGAATCAAGGTCAAGGGCAATTCTACCATTAGCCTCAGTTTCCTACCCTCAACCAGTTCCTTGCAAATCAGCCAAAGTCTTTCAGCTACTGTGCCGAGGCCACAGACGCCGATGATTGGCTCGTGGATATCAACAAGCATTTCGAATGCAGCAATGTCAGACCTGAGGACTACGTCAAGTTCGCGTCTTTTCAGCTCAAGGATCAAGCAGCTGATTGGTTCCAGCAATACAAGGATTCCAGAGGAGGTCGAGTGATTACTTGGACTGATTTCTGTCGGGACTTTAAAGCTCACCACATTCCTACCAGTGTTGTTGAGAGCAAGCGTGCGGAGTTCCGCAATCTCAAGCAAGGCAACATGTCAGTGTACGAATATAACAAGCAGTTTCAGAAACTTGCTTGCTTCGCTAAACAAGACGTTCCTGATGAAAAGAGTATGATCTATCAATTCAGAGGTGGCCTTAGAGAGGATCTGCAGTTAGCTCTCGTTCTTGTTGAGCCTACTCAGTTTGATCAATTCTACAATATGGCCCTCAAGCAAGAAGGTGCTCAGCTCAAGTGTGAGGCTTCAAAGAAGAGAATCAGGGATGCAGTTCAGTCGTCTTCTTCCTCTCAAGGCGCAGCTAAGCAGCAAAAGTTCTACCTTCCTCCTCCTCCGTTCCGTCAGCCTTATCAACAGAAGAACTCAGGTGGTCGTGGATCTTCCCACCCACCCAACCCAAGCTACCAGAACAAGTCTCAGCCTCAAGCTCCAAGGTCAAATGCTCCTCATCACCGTCCGCTCTCAGAGGTGACCTGCAACAAGTGTCAGCAAAAAGGTCACTATGCGAACAAATGCTTCAACCAAAAGCGCCTTCCTCCTCCTCCTCCTGTGAGGTCTTCAAGCAATGTAGTGGTCAAGCATAATCCAAAGCATGCAAAGGTGAACATGATGAATGCAGCTCAGGCAGAGGATTCTTTAGATGTGATAATGGGTAATCTCTCAGTTAATGATATTCCTGCAAAAGTCTTATTTGATACTGGTGCATCACTTTCTTTCATTTCGAGACCTTTTGTTGCCAAGCATGAGTTTGTGACGGAAAATATTCCTATTCCGTTGAAGATTGTGTCTCCGGGTAAGCAAATGACTTCTCGAGTTTTCGTCCCGGATGTGTCTATCAAGATGGGCGACTACAAATTTCTGTCTAAACCAATTGTCCTTGGTGACTCGGATATTGATCTAATTCTTGGGATGGACTGGCTTTCTCAGCACAAAGCTCAACTTGATTGTGCTGCCAGGGAAATTCAATTGACACACTCTTCTGAGGATGTTATCATCTATGCCGCTCGTGATGAAACCATTCGGTTGTTTTCTCTCAATGAGAAGGGCGAGCTACACACAATCTCTCAAATTCCAGTCGTTTGTGAGTACCAAGATGTCTTTCCAGAAGAGCTTCCGGGTATGCCTCCTCATCGGCCAGTCGAGTTCGTTATCGATCTTGAGCCCGGCACTGAACCCATTTGCAAGCGTCCTTACAAGCTTGGACCTGAAGAACTGAAGGAATTGAAGGAACAACTCGATGAACAAGAGTGTCTGGGTTTGATCAGACCGAGTTCATCTCCATGGGGATGTGGAGTTCTTTTTGTCCAGAAGAAGGATGGCACGGACCGACTTTGCGTCGATTATCGTCCATTGAATAAGAAGACAATCAAGAACAAGTATCCACTTCCCAACATCAATGATCTTTTCGAGCAACTCAAAGGTGCTAAAGTATTCTCCAAGCTTGACCTCCGTATGGGTTATCATCAGATTCGCATTCGTGAACAAGATATTCCCAAGACAGCATTCAGAACAAGCTTTGGTTCTTATGAATATACTGTCATGTCTTTCGGCCTTGTCAATGCTCCTCCAACATTCTCTCGAATGATGAACTTTATCTTCAACCCCTACACCAATGATTTCGTCTTGGTGTATCTCGATGATATTTTGGTCTTCTCCAAGAACAAGCAAGATCATGCCAACCATTTGCGACTGGTGCTCGACAAGCTCAGAGAGCATCAATTCTATGCGAAGTTTTCCAAATGTGAGTTCTGGCTTGATGAAGTTCTTTATCTTGGTCACATCATCTCCGCCAAGGGCATCGCTGTTAATCCCGAGAAGGTGTCTTCAATTGTGAATTGGGAACCTCCTCAGAATGTCAAGCAGCTCCGTAGTTTTCTCGGTCTTGCAAGCTATTGCCGAAGATTCGTTGAGAACTTCTCCAAGATTGCAAAGCCTCTTTCCAACCTCCTCCATAAGCATGTCAAGTATGTCTGGACGCCTGAGTGTGATGTCACTTTCAACACCTTCAAAGAGAAGCTAGTCACAGCTCCTGTCTTGACTCCTCCTGATGAATCCAAGCCATTCGAAGTATTCTGTGATGCTTCTCTTCAAGGTCTCAGTGCTGTGTTAATGCAAGAGAAGAAATTTGTGGCCTATACATCTCGTCAGTTGAAGCCCAACGAAAAGAACTACCCCACTCACGATCTCAAGTTGGCGGCAGTTGTACATGCATTAATAACATGGAGACATCTCTTGTTGGGAAGGAAAGTGGACATTTTCACCGATCACAATAGTCTCAAGTATATCTTCACTCAACCCAACCTCAACCTCAGGCAAACTCGATGGGTCAAAATGATTCAAGAGTACAACCCAAGTATTGAATATACTCCTGGCAAGGCGAATGTGATTGCAGATGTTCTGAGCAGAAAGGCTTATTGCAACAGCTTAATTCTCAAGCCCTTCCAACCGGATCTTTGTGAAGCTTTCCGCAAGCTGAATCTTCAAGTTGTTCCTCAAGGCTTTCTTGCCAACCTCATAGTCTCTCCTTCTTTGGAAGATCAAATTCGTGAGGCACAACTCCTGGATGCCATGGTGAAGAAGGTGAAACGTGGTATTGACAAGGGCATTTCCAAATACAAGTGTTATCGCTTGGATGACAAAGACACTCTTTTCTTCGAGGATCGAATTGTGGTTCCTAAAGGTGATCTGAGAAAAGTCATCATGAATGAGGCACACAATTCTCTTCTATCCATTCATCCTGGAAGTACGAAGATGTACCATGACCTCAAGCAGTCGTATTGGTGGAATCGAATGAAGCGAGAGATTGCTCAATTCGTGAATGAATGTGATGTCTGCAGAAGGGTGAAAGCAGAACACCAAAGACCAGCTGGTCTCCTTCAACCTCTTGCTATTCCAGAATGGAAGTTTGATCATATCGAGATGGACTTCGTGACTGGATTTCCTAAGTCCAAGCGTGGAAATTATGCTATCTTCGTTGTCATTGACAAGCTTACTAAAGTGGCTCATTTCCTTCCTATCAAAGAATCTATCACAACAGCTCAGCTGGCAGAGCTATACACCTCCAGAATTGTCTCCTTGCACGGTATTCCACAATTGATCTCTTCAGACCGTGGAAGCATCTTCACTTCTAAATTCTGGGGCTCCTTTCAGAAGGCTATGGGCACTAACATTCGTTTCAGCACAGCTTTCCATCCTCAAACTAGTGGCCAAGTCGAGCGAGTCAATCAAATCCTTGAAGATATGCTCAGGGCTTGTGTCATTTCCTTTGGCATGAAGTGGGAAGATTGTCTTCCATATGCCGAGTTCTCCTACAACAACAGCTTCCAAGCGAGTTCGGGCAAGGCCCCATTCGAAATTCTCTATGGCAGTAAGTGTCGTACTCCTCTCAATTGGTCCGAGACGGGTGAACGCCAACTTCTTGGCAACGACTTGATCACAGAAGCCGAAGAAATGTGCAAAGTCATTCGTGAGAATCTCAAAGCCACGCAATCGCGCCAGAAGGGCTATTATGATGACAAGCACCGTGATGTGGCTTTTGAAATCGGAGACCATGTCTACCTCCGCGTCTCTCCAATGAAAGGCACTCGTCGCTTCGGTATCAAAGGGAAGCTTGCCCCTAGATACGTGGGTCCTTTCAAGATCATTGGCAAAAGAGGCGATCTCGCCTATCAACTTGAGCTTCCATCCAATTTTGCAAACGTGCACGATGTGTTTCACGTGTCACAGCTCCGCATGTGCTTCAAGATTCCTGAGCGCACTATCAACTTTGAAGAAATTGACCTCCAAGAAGATCTCTCTTATCATGAGCACCCCGTTGCTATTCTTGAAGAAACTGAGCGCAAGACTCGCAACAAGTCAATAAAATTCCTGAAAGTGAAGTGGTCACACCATTCCGACCGAGAAGCCACCTGGGAGCGCGAGGATCACCTCCGTTCCGAATATCCAGAGTTCTTTCAGTCCTAAATCTCGGGACGAGATCCTCTTGTAGTGGAGGAGAGTTGTAACACCCCAGATGTAACATGTCCAGTTTTGGCAATATATCAACTTGACCTTCATCCAATTCTGTGGGTTTTATCATGTTTGGCCTCATCTTGTTTTGTGGTGTGTTTTTATTCTTTTCATTCTCATATTCCTTTTAGCCATATTGCATTTGTGCTTCTTGTCATTTTGCATTCATCCTCATCATATAGTGCATCTTCATCTCATGCCATCTCATGTTGCATGTTGTCATTCATGTTGTTGCCATGAGCATCATGGGCATGACCTTGTCCCCCCCCCCCCTTTTCAACCATGGCTCCATCACTACTCCTCCTTCCTTCTCTTATCAAGTGCTATTTTTCCTTCTCTTTTAATGTTCATCTTCTCCCTGTTAATCTTGCTCCTTGCCCTAAACCTCTCTGCCAAAGATATCCTTAATTGAAGTTGTTTTGGTCAGGTTCAAAAATGACACAAGTTTGAAAATATTTCAAACTTGTCTTATTTTTCTACCTCTAAAAATGCCCAATGCAATTTATTAAAATAGTGGATAATTCCAGGAGTTGGAGAGTATTTTCTTTATGCTCTAACTCCTCTCCCTTTTTCCTGAGATTTTCTGTTTCTATTTCTGTTTATTTAAATAGAAACGAAGCAGCAGCAGCAGCAGCCAACACAGCAACCCCCCTGGGCCTCGGCCTCCTAGGCCGGAACAGCTAGCACCCCGCACAGTCAGCCAGCCCAGCCAGAGCGCCAGCCAGCCCGCTCGCGCCCTCGTCTTTTCTCACCCACACAAGCGCGCACCCGCGCTAGACCCTCGACACGTGGATAGGCCGGCCCCGCTCGTCAGCGCCTCCCCAGTTTCCCGCACCCACCTTTTCCCTCTCCTCTCGCCATCGCCATGGGGACCGCGAGCACGAGCGCACGTGAGCTCGCACTGCTCGCCCTAGCCCTTATAAGCCCCAGCTCCTGTGTCCCTCGCGTCGCCTAGGGTTTCCCTCGTCCGCCGCTGCCGTTTCCAGGTGAGTTTAGCCACCAGATCTGCCGCTACCGCCCCGTCCCGAGCGCACCTGGGAGCGCGCCTCGTCGCCGGTGTGCTCTCCGACCACTCCAAACCCCGCAGTTCGTGTCCATCTTCTTCCTCACCGTCCTCTCCTTCCACGACGTTGACTACGGTGCCCGGACGACGAGTTCATCGACGTCCCCTGCTTCCTCCTACCTCTCGGTCAGAAAACGCGCCACGATTCAGAGCTCCACCGCGTCGCCGGCAGCTCGTCTCCGTCGACTACTCCGTGTCCTTGGGTGAGCTGGGTAACGCACCTCCCTCTCCCATCCTTTCCCTGACATTTAGGCAACCGTAGGGCGCGTCCGATCCGTGTCTTTTCCGCGCTCGCAGTGCTCACGCGTTTCTGAATTTGTTGGTGCAGTGCGGTGCAACCGTAGCGTGTTTTGCGTGTCCCCACTCTGGTTCCCCCTCTTCGTGCTCCTGTAGCGCGCTTGTGCACTCTCTTACGCCTTCGCGCGCACCCTGCAAGCCTCCCGCAGCTCCGGCGAGTCCCTCTGCCGCTCGCCACGGACGCCATGGCCCCGAGTCGAGCAACTGCTCGAGCTCGAGCGCCCCTGCTTTTCCTTCGTAGATGCGCGCGTCCTTTTTCCCTTTCCGCACGGCCACCGGAGGCCCTGTGCCCACTGGTTGCCGCCGTTGCCCTCGCCGGCGCCGTCGTCCTCTCTGTTTGCAACAGAGTCGCGCGACCTGGGGCCTTCCCCTAAAAGGGGCCGAAGCCCTTCCCCTATCAGCAGCGCCCGCCTAGCCCAGTGGTTGCAGTAGCAGAGCCACACCGGGGAGACCCGGGTTTGATCCCCCTCGGCTGCATATTAACCCCCCCTTTTTATCCATTTCTTGCACTGTGCGTGTGACAGGGTGGCCCCACCTGTCATACTCTCTTAGCCTGTCTGTTTTTTTATTTTATTTATTTATTTTTATTATTATTAAGTGTTTTATTTCTGTTCCTGCGAATATACCATTTCTGGCATGTAGTACCTTTCCATTTCGGGCAAGTCCAATTCTGGACGTTTCCAATTATGGAAAATGTCATTTCTGTCATATTCCATTTAGGGCAGGTTTTAACTTAATGCACTTGTGAATATTTTTCTACAGCAACCCTAACATATTATATTTGTTTTTGGTGTAGAAAAATCCCACCAATCCAGTGGTGGCATTAGTTTCTGCATTTGAGCAAGTTCATGAACAAGTCATTTTACATCATGTTGTTGTCTTGTCATTTTTGTGTGGGTTATTTCAAGCATGCTATGAGGTTGTTTTGCACAAGGATAGCTTCATTTTCATGTCTACTTCATGCTTGTACTTGTTCCATGCCATGATATGCCTGTTAGTGAGTTAATCAAGCTTGTAAAGATGTCATGTTGAATCTGTTTTTGCCATGCCCTGAAACTTCACTAAGTCTGGAACTGTTAATAAAACTTACTATGTTTACATGGGTGCCATCATATCCTCTGGACCTTTTTGGCTTATGGTCAGTAAGGGACTTTTGATCTATGCTTTGAGTAGATTCCTGCCATGTCTTGTTTTGCTATTATAAGTTCCTGTAGCTTGTTGTTTGGTTGCTCTAAACATGCCTTCCTGATGTTAATTTCTGGCATACTAGTATTTTCACTAAGTCTGTGAACCTGATATTTTTTGCACTTTCACCATGCTTGTTTGAGCCTGTTATGATGTGATTTAGCCGTAGCTCAGTGTTCCTATTTTATTAAGCATCTCCTGTAGATCACTGCGTTATGCTTTGTTTTTATGTTGGGGTGCTGTAGCATAGTTTCTTGTTGCATGCTAAGTAGCATCGTGCTGTTAAACGCAGATTTTGCCATTATTATTTTGCTTGCCATTTGCAAACCGTGCATCCTATTCCGGTGATCTTTATATCGATTTCAACCGAAATTATCCCATCTTTCCAGCGGCATACTTGGTTTGCCAAGTTGATGCCTTGTTCGTCTTTTCCCTTCCGGAGCACACATATGCATTGCATATCACATCTCGCATAGCATGTCATGTATTGCATCATATTGCTTGTGCATTGCTCCTTGTTTTGATTGTTGTTCCATTGCTTGTGTTCTTGCTTTGGGTAGAGCCGGGAGACGAGTACATGTACGAGGAACCTGTTGAGAACGCCTACGAGGATCAAGCCTTCGACAACTCTGAGAACCTTGCAGGCAAGATGACCATACCTTCGATATCACTTCTATCTTTGCTTGCCAGATGCTCGCTCTTTTGCTATGCCTATGCTGCGATACCTACCACTTGCTATATCATGCCACCCATATTGCCATGTCAAACCTCTAACCATCCATGTCCTAGCAAACCGTTGATTGGCTATGTTACCGCTTTTGCTCAGCCCCTCTTATAGTGTTGCTAGTTGCAGGTGAAGATGAAGTTTGTTCCTTGTTGGAACACGGATACTTTGGGATATCACAATATCTCTTGTTTAATTAATGCACCTTATATACTTGGTAAAGGGTGGAAGTCTCGGCCTTATGCCTGGTGACTTGTTCCACGCTTGCCACCCTAGTTTCCGTCATACCGGTGTTATGTTCCTTGATTTTGCGTTCCTTACGCGGTTGGGTGATTTATGGGACCCCCATGACAGTTCGCTTTGAATAAAACTCCTCCAGCAGAGGCCCAACCTTGGTTTTACCATTTGCCACCTAAGCCTTTTTCCCTTGGGTTTTCGCAAGCCCGAGGGTCATCTTTATTTAACCCCCCCGGGCTAATGCTCTTCTGAGTGTTGGTCCAAACTAGAGCCACTTGCGGTGCCGCCTTGAGGCAACTTGGGGTATCCTCGGTTGTCGTACGTACTGCTCATCTGGTGTGCCCTGAGAACGAGATATGTGCAGCTCCTATCGAGATTTGTCGGCACATTCGGGAGGCTTTGCTGGTCTTGTCTTACCATTGTCGAAATGTCATGCGAACCGGGATTCCGAGACTGATCGGGTCTTCCCGGGAGAAGGTTTATTCCTTCGTTGACCATGAGAGCTTGTGGTGGGCTAAGTTGGGACACCCCTGCAGGGTATTATCTTTCGAAAGCCGTGTCCGCGGTTATGAGGCAGATGGGAATTTGTTAATGTCCGGCTGTAGAAAACCCGAAGTTGACCTTAATTAAAATACATCAACTGCGTGTGTAGCCGTGATGGTCCCTTCTCGGCGGAGTCCGGGAAGTGAACACGGTGTTGGAGTTATGTTTGACGTAAGTAGTTTCAGGATCACTTCTTGATCACTACTAGCTTCATGACCGTGCCTTGCTTCTCTTCTCGCTCTCTTTTGCGATGTAGCCACCATATATGCTAGTCGCTTGCTGCGGCTCCACCTCATTACACCAACCTTCCCTTAAGCTTAAATAGTCTTGATCTCGCCGGTGTGAGATTGTTGAGTCCCCGTGACTCACAGATTCTACCAAAACAGATGCAGGTACCGATGATACCAGCGCAGAGGGCGCAACTGAGCTGAAGTGGGAATTTGATGAGGCCCTTGGTCGTTACTATGTTTCATTTCCAGACAATCAGTAGTGGAGCCCAGTTGGGACGATCGGGGATCTGTGTTGCATTTGGGGTAGTCTTCTTTTATTTTGGTATCGTAGTCGGACCTTGAGTGTAATCTGAATGATGGATGTTTATTTATGTACTGTGTGAAGTGGCGAATGTAAGCCAACTATGTATCTCTTCCCTTATGTATTACATGGGTTGTGCAAAGATTACCTCACTTGCGACAGTGCTTTCAATGCAGTTATGCCTCTAAGTCGTGCTTCGACATGTGGGAGATATAGCCGCATCGAGGGCGTTACACTTAGATTCAATAAGAAACACTTTGAGTTTATTATTTTGCCTGCACCTTTGTTATTTGACTTGCTTGCAAAAAATCGCATTGTTACGCCGGAAGCGATGAACAACCATCTAGCCTAAGCTTTTACTCCAGAACCTGAACCTGAGCTGGAACCTGAGCTGGACCCTTATCGTGCATCATCTGTCCAGTGGGATCCGGAGATGACCAGCCAGTGGTATCCTGATTACACCTCCCACTACACCGGGGAGAGTAGCGGCGGTCCTTGGTATTAGACCAACTTAGGCCAAAAGCATAAGCTTGGGGGAGTACGTATTTCTCACCGACTTTACATTCATTTTCACACACTAGTCGTCGGTGCTCACACTCTTTCATTGTATTATCCATGCTAGTTTAAATTTCTTTTTCCAGTTTTCTTCTTGTGTGTTTGATAAACCTTAAGAAAAACCAAAAAATTAGTTAGTTTAATTTCCATGCTTGTAGTAGAACTTAAAATGAAAACCCAAAAAGATTTCTAGTTCTTCTTCTTACTTGTTGGGAGCTTTCCCGTGTAAATAGTTTTATTCTCTTTTCTTTCTTTTGGGGGTCGAGAAGACTATATTGAAAATGTTTAGTGGCTCTTATATGCATGATTATTTATTTAACTTAGAGCCCATATTACTTGTCTTCTCTCTTGAGTTGAATGCTTGCAGATTCCAGCTTAGTCCAATGCACGTGCACTCTTATTATTATACACATCGTTCGGTCGTGCAAGTGAAAGGCAATAATGATGATATATGATGGACTTATTGGGATGAGAAAAGCTGGTATGAACTCGACCTCTCTTGTTTTTGTAAATATGATGATTTATCGTTCCTGAGTCAGCTATTATGAAGTAAACATATTTGCAATGACATTTAGAGATTATAGTTGCTTGTGCCATGCTTGATTAGCTATGAGTTATAATGGTTTACCTTGCATGCCAACATGCTATTAGAATGGGATGGTATCCTCCTTTGAATGTATTAAGTGACTCGACTTGGCACATGTTCACGCATGTAGTTGAATCAAATCAACATAGCCTTCATGATATTTATGTTCATGGTAGATTATATCCTACTCATGCTTGTATTCGGTGTGAATTAATTTTAATGCTTGTTTATGACTGTTGTCACTCTCTCAGTTGGTCGCTTCCCAGTCTTTTGCTAGCCTTCACCTGTACTAAGCGGGAATACTGCTTGTGCATCCAAACTCCTTAAACCCCAAAGTTGTTCCATATGAGTCAACCATACCTTCCTATATGCGGTATTTACCTGCCGTTCCAAGTAAATTTGTATGTGCCAAACTCCAAACCTTCAAATGAAATTCTATTTTGTATGCTCGAGCAGCTCATGTTTCATCTAGGGCTGCCTATATCTTCCATGCTAGGTGGGTTATTCTCACGAGGAGTGGACTCCGCTCCTCACTCACAAGAAAGGGCCGGTAACCGGGATGCCCAGTCCCATGATCCAAACGATCAAAGCAAATCAAAATAATTAAACAACCCCCCCCCCCTAGGGCTGTTGTATGTTGGAGGCACTCGTTGTTTCGAGCAAGCCATGGATCGATGCTTGTTGGTGGTTGGGGGAGAATAAACCTTTACCATTCTGTTTGGGAACTGCCTATAATGCATGTAGTATGGAAGATACAGCCATCTCATAGTTGTTGCGTTGACAGTGAAAGTATGCCGCTCAAAATTTTATTCAATCTCTATTTTAAAATCGAGCTATGGCACCTCCACAAATCCCTGCTTACCTCTCCGAAGGGTCTATCTATTTACTTTTATGTTGAGTCATCACCCTTCTTATTAAAAAGCACCCGCTGGAGAGCACACTGTCGTTTGCATTCATTATAATTGGTTTATATTGGGTATGACTTGACTGGATCTCTTTTACCATGAATTACAATGTTTAGTCAGTCCTTGATCTTTAAAGGTGCTCTGCATTTATGTTTTGCAGTCTTAGAAAGGGCTAGGGAGATACCATTTTGTTATATCATGTTATGGTTATTTTGAGAAAGTGTTGTCATCCGAGTTTTATTATTATGGCTCGCTAGCTGATTATGCTATTGATATGAGTAATTGTGAAACCTATGTGTTATTGTTAGTATGGTTTGTTCATAATATTTGCTGAAACTTGAATGCTGGATTTTCATGTTACAACAACAAGAGCAAACAGAGTTTGTAAAAGTTTTTCTTTATCACTTTCAGTTTATCAACTGAATTGCTTGAGGACAAGCAAAGGTTTAAGCTTGGTTGAGTTGATACGTCTCGAACGTATCTGCTTTTCCAAACAGTTTTTCCCTTGTTTTGGACTCTAACTTGCATGATTTGAATGAAACTAACCCAGACCGACGCTGTTTTCAGTAGAACTGCCATGATGTTGTTTTATGTGTAGAAAAGAAAAGTTCTCAGAATGTCCTGGAAATCCACGGAGGCACTTTTCAGAATTAATAAGAATTTTTGGCGAAAGAATGAAGGCCAGGGGGCCCACAGGCTGTCCACGAGACAGGGGGGCGCCCCCCTAGGGCGCGCCCTCCTATGTCGTGGGCCCCCTAGACACCTCCCGACCTCAACTCCAACTCCATATATACCGTATCGGGGAGAAAAAAATTAGAGAGAAAGTTTCATCGCGTTTCACGACACGGAGCCTCCGCCAAGCCCTAATCTCTCTCGGGAGGGCTGATCTGGAGTCCGTTTGGGGCTTCGGAGAGGGGGATTCGTCGCCGTCGTCATCATCAACCATCCTCCATCACCAATTTCATGATGCTCACCGCCGTGCGTGAGTAATTCCATCGTAGGCCTGCTGGACGGTGATGGGTTGGATGAGATTTACCATGTAATCAAGTTAGTTTAGTTAGGGTTTGATCCCTATTATCCACTATGTTCTGAGATTGATGTTGCTATGACATTGCTATGCTTAATGCTTGTCACTAGGGCCCGAGTGCCATGATTTCAGATCTAAACCTATTATGTTTTCATGAATATATGTGTGTTCTTGATCCTATCTTGCAAGTCTATAGTCACCTATTATGTGTTATGATCCGACAACCCCAAAGTGACAATAATCGGGACACTTATCGGTGATGACCGTAGTTTGAGGAGTTCATGTATTCACTATGTGCTAATGCTTTGTTCCGGTTCTCTATTAAAAGGAGGCCTTAATATCCTTTAGTTTCCGTAAGGACCCAGCTGCAACAGGAGGGTAGGACAAAAGATGTCATGCAAGTTCTTTTCCATAAGCACGTATGACTATTTACGGAATACATGCCTACATTACATTGATGAATTGGAGCTAGTTCTATATCACCCTATGTTATAACTATTGCGTGAGGAATCGCATCCGGCATAATTATCCATCATTGATCCATTGCCTACGAGCTTTTCACATATTGATCTTCGCTTATTTACTTTTCCGTTGCTACTATTACAACTACTACAAAAACCCAAAAATATTTACTTTTACTTTTGCTACTTCTACTATTATTCTCATACCACTTTTGCTACTGAACACTTTCCTGCAGATACTAAGTTATCTAGGTGTGGTTGAATTGACAACTCAACTGCTAATACTCCAGAATATTCTTTGGCTCCCCTTGTGTCGAACCAATAAATTTGGGTTGAATACTCTACCCTCGAAAGCTGTTGCGATCCCCTATACTTGTGGGTTATCAAGAATAATTTCTGGCGCCGTTGCCGGGGAGCAAAGCTCTATTCTCTGAGTCACTTGGGATTTATATCTGTTGATCACTATGAAGAACTTGAAAGACTGTGACACCCCCGATTCAATCGTACACTAATCATGCACGCAAACGTGTACGATCAAGATCAGGGACTCATGGGAAGATATCACAACACAACTCTAAAAACATAAATAAGTCATACAAGCATCATAATTCAAGCCAGGGGCCTCGAGGGCTCGAATACAAGTGCTCGATCATAGACGAGTCAGCGGAAGCAACAATATCTGAGTACAGACATAAGTTAAACAAGTTGCCATAAGATGGCTAGCACAAACTAGGATACAGATCGAAAGAGGCGCAGGCCTCCTGCCTGGGATCCTCCTAAACTACTCCTGGTCGTCGTCAGCAGCCTGCACGTAGTAGTAGGCACCTCCATTGTAGTAGGGGTCATCGTCGACGGTGGCGTCGGGCTCCTGGACTCCAGCATCTGGTTGCGACAACCAGAAAGAAAGGAAAGGGGGAAAAAGGGGTGAGAAAGCAACCGTGAGTACTCATCCAAAGTACTCACAAGCAAGGAACTACACTACATATGCATGTGTATATGTGTAAGGAGGCCATATCAGTGGACTGAACTGCAGAATGCCAGAATAAGAGGGGGATAGCTAGTCCTATCGAAGACTACGCTTCTAGCAGCCTCCGTCTTGCAGTATGTAGAAGAGAGTAGATTGAAGTCCTCCAAGTAGCATCTCCAAGTAGCATCTCCAGTAGCATCGCATAGCATAATCCTACCCGGCAATCCTCTCCTCATCGCCCTGTTAGAGAGCGATCACCGGGTTGTATCTGGCACTTGGAAGGGTGTGTTTTATTAAGTATCTGGTTCTAGTTGTCATAAGGTCAAGGTACAACTCCGGGTCGTCCTTTTACCGAGGGACACGGCTATTCGAATAGATAAACTTCCCTGCAGGGGTGCACCACATAACCCAACATGCTCGATCCCATTTGGCCGAACACACTTTCCTGGGTCATGCCCGGCCTCGGAAGATCAACACGTCGCAGCCCCACCTAGGCACAACAGAGAGGTCAACACGCCGGTCTAAATCCTATGCGCGCAGGGGTCCGGGCCCATCGCCCATTGCACACCTGCAGGTTGCGAGGGCGGCCGGAAGCAGACCTAGCCTCCCTTATACAAGAGTAGGCGTTCCAGTCCAATCCGGCGCGCGCCGCTCCGTCGCTGACGTCAAGAAGGCTTCGGCTGATACCACGACGCCGGGATACCCATAACTTCTCCCGCGTAGATGGTTAGTGCGTATAGGCCAAATGGCCAGACTCAGATCAAATACCAAGATCTCGTTAAGCATGTTATTATGAAGCAACCGCGGACGCCGACCAGGGCCAGGCCCACCTCTCGCCTAGTTGGTCTCAACCTGCCCTGTCGCTCCGCCACAAAGACCCACACACTGGGCCGTCGGGACAAAGGTCCTTTCAGGCCCCAATCCGTGAATCACTCGCGGGTACTTTTCGAGCAGACCCGACTTTAGTCACCATCTGTAGTATGTATATATGTATAGTATATACCCGTGATCACCTCCCAAGTGATCACGGCCCGATAGTATAGCAAGGCAGACTGACAAGAATGTAGGGCCAATGATGATAAACTAGCATCCTATACTAAGCATTTAGGATTGCAGGCAATGTTGGGGAACGTTGCAGAAAATTAAAAATTTTCCTACGGTTTCACCAAGATCCATCTATGAGTTCATCTAAGCAATGAGTCAAGGGAGTGAGTTTGCATCTACATACCACTTGTTGATCGCGTGCGGAAGCTTGCAAGGGGATGGTGATGATGGAGTCGTACTCGACGTGATTCAGATCACCGATGTCCAAGTGCTGAACGGACAGCACCTCCGCGTTCAACACACGTACGGGACGGGAGACGTCTCCTCCTTCTTGATCCAGTAAGGGGGAAGGAGAGGTTGAGGAAGATTTCTCCAACGGCAGCACGATGGCGTGGTGGTGTTGGTGAAGCAGTACTCTGACAGGGCTTCGCAAGCACGTAACGGAGGAGGAGATGTGTTGGGGAGGGGAGGGGCTGCGCCTGGAAGATGTGTTTTGGCAGCCCTCGCCTCACCCCTCTATTTATAGGGGAAGGGGCAAGGGGGGCCGACCCCTCAAGATGGGATCTAGAGGGGGGCGGCGGCCAGGGAGGGGGAACTTGCCCCCCAAGCAAGGGGGGCGCCCCCCTTAGGGTTTCCCCCCAACCCTAGGCGCATGGGCCCAAGGTGGGGGGCGCGCCCAGCCCTCCAGGGGCTGGCTCCCTCGCCTTTGCGGCCCATGTGGCCCTCCGGGAGGGGTGGCCCCTCCCGGTGGACCCCCGGAACCTCTCCGGTGGCCCCGGTACAATACCGATACGCCCCCGAAACTTTCCGGTGTCTATGACAACTTCCCATATATAAAACTTCACCTCCGGACCATTCCGGAACTCCTCGTGATGTCCGGGATCTCATCCGGGACTCCGAACAACATTCGGTAGTCACATACTAGTCTTCCTAACAACCCTAGCGTCACCGAACCTTAAGTGTGTAGACCCTACGGGTTCGGGAGACATGCAGACGTGACCAAGACCACTCTCCGGTCAATAACCAACAGTGGGATCTGGATACCCATGTTGGCTCCCACATGCTCCTCGATGATTTCATCGGTTGAACCACGATGTCGAGGATTCGATCAAACCCTGTATACAATTCCCTTTGTCAATCGGTACGTTACTTGCCCGAGACTCGATCGTCGGTATCCCAATACCTTGTTCAGTCTCGTTACCAGCAAGTCACTTTACTCGTACCGTAATGCATGATCTCGTGGCCAACACCTTGGTCACCTTGAGCTCATTATGATGATGCATTACCGAGTGGGCCCAGAGATACCTCTCCGTCATACGGAGTGACAAATCCCAGTCTCGATCCGTGTCAACCCAACAGACAATTTCGGAGATACCTGTAGTGCACCTTTATAGTCACCCAGTTACGTTGTGACGTTTGATACACCCAAAGAACTCCTACGGTATCCGGGAGTTACACGATCTCATGGTCAAAGGAAGAGATACTTGACATTGGAAAAGCTCTAGCAAACGAACTACACGATCTTTGTGCTATGCTTAGGATTGGGTCTTGTCCATCACATCATTCTCTTAATGATGTGATCCCGTTATCAATGACATCCAATGTCCATAGCCAGGAAACCATGACTATCTATTGATCACAACGAGCTAGTCAACTAGAGGCTCACTAGGGACATATTGTGGTCTATGTATTCACACGTGTATTACGATTTCCGGATAATACAGTTATAGCATGAATAAAAGACAATTATCATGAACAATGAAATATAATAATACTTTTATTATTGCCTCTAGGCACCAATCTAGTTACATTGTGATGAATCGAACACCCATAGAGTTCTGGTGTTGATCATGTTTTGCTCGCGAGAGAGGTTTAGTCAACGGATCTGCGACATTCAGATCCGTATGTACTTTGCAAATATCTATGTCTCCATCTTGAACATTTTCACGGATCGAGTTGAAACGACGCTTGATGTGCCTGGTCTTCTTGTGAAACCTGGGCTCCTTGGCTAGGGCAATAGCTCCAGTGTTGTCACAGAAGAGTTTGATCGGCCCCGATGCATTGGGTATGACTCCTAGGTCGGTGATGAACTCCTTCACCCAAATCGCTTCATGCGCTGCCTCCGAGGCTGCCATGTACTCCGCTTCACACGTAGATCCTGCCACGACGCTCTGCTTGCAGCTGCACCAGCTTACTGCTCCACCATTCAACATATACACATATCCGGTTTGTGACTTAGAGTCATCCAGATCTGAGTTGAAGCTAGCGTCGACGTAACCCTTTACGACGAGCTCTTCGTCTCGTCCATAAACGAGAAACATGTCCTTTGTCCTTTTCAGGTACTTCAGGATATTCTTGACCGCTGTCCAGTGTTCCTTGCCGGGATTACTTTGGTATCTTGCTACCAAACTTACGGCAAGGTTTACATCAGGCCTGGTACACAACATGGCATACATAATAGATCCTATGGCTGAAGCATAGGGGATGACACTCATCTCTTCTTTATCTTTTGCCGTGGTTGGGGACTGAGCCGAGCTCAATCTCACACCTTGTAACATAGGCAAGAACCCCTTCTTGGACTGATCCATTTTGAACCTTTTCAAAATCTTATCAAGGTATGTGCTTTGTGAAAGACCTATGAGGCGTCTCGATCTATCTCTATAGATCTTGATGCCTAATATGTAAGCAGCTTCTCCAAGGTCCTTCATTTAAAAACACTTATTCAAGTAGGCCTTAATGTTGTCCAGAAGTTCTATATCATTTCCCATCAAGAGTATGTCATCTACATATAATATGAGAAATGCTACAGAGCTCCCACTCACTTTCTTGTAAACGCAAGCTTCTCCATAAGTCTGCATAAACCCAAACGCTTTGATCATCTCATCAAAACGAATGTTCCAACTCCGAGAGGCTTGCACAAGCCCATAAATGGATCGCTGGAGCTTGCATACTTTGTTAGCATTCTTAGGATCAACAAAACCTTCCGGCTGCATCATATACAGCTCTTCCTTAAGATGTCCGTCAAGGAATGCCGTTTTGACGTCCATCTGCCATATCTCATAATCATAGTACGCGGCAAATGCTAACATGATTCAGACGGACTTCAGCTTCGCTACGGGAGAGAATGTCTCGTCGTAGTCAATCCCTTCAACTTGTCGATAACCCTTAGCGACAAGTCGAACTTTATAAATGGTAACATTACCATCCGAGTCCGTCTTCTTCTTAAAAATCCATTTATTTTCTATCACTCGCCGATCATCGGGCAAGTCTGTCAAAGTCCATACTTTGTTTTCATACATGGATTCTATCTCGGATTTCATGGCTTCAAGCCATTTGTTGGAATCTGGGCCCGCCATCTCTTCTTCATAGTTCGAAGGTTCTCCATTGTCTAACAACATTATTTCCAGGACAGGGTTGCCGTACCACTCTGGTGCGGAACGTGTCCTTGTGGACCTACGAAGTTCAGTAGCAACTTGATCCGAAGTATCTTGATCATCATCATTGTTTTTCTCTTCAGTTGGTGTGGGCATCACAGGAACATTTTCCTGAGCTGCACCAGTTTCCCGTTCGAGAGGTAGTACTTCATCGAGTTCTACTTTCCTCCCACTTACTTCTTTCGAGAGAAACTCTTTTTCCAGAAAGCATCCGTTCTTGGCAACAAAGATCTTGCCCTCGGATCTTAAGTAGAAGGTATACCCGACAGTTTCCTTAGGGTATCCTATGAAGACGCATTTTTCCGACTTGGGTTCGAGCTTTTCAGGTTGAAGTCTCTTGACATATGCATCGCATCCTCAAACTTTTAGAAACGACAGCTTAGGTTTCTTCCCAAACCATAATTCGTACGGTGTCGTCTCAACGGATTTAGACAGTGCCCTATTTAAAGTGAATGTAGCTGTCTCTAGAGTGTATCCCCAAAATGATAGCGGTAAATCGGTAAGAGACATCATAGATCGCACCATATCCAATAGAGTGCGATTACGACGTTCGGACACACCATTACGCTGAGGTGTTCCAGGCGGCGTGAGTTGTGAAACGATTCCACATTTCCTTAAGTGTGTACCAAATTCGTGACTTCAGTATTCTCCTCCATGATCTGATCATAGGAACTTTATCTTTCGGTCACGTTGATTCTCTACCTCATTCTGAAATTCCTTGAACTTTTCAAAGGTCTCAAACTTGTGTTTCATTAAGTAGACATACCCATATCTACTCAAGTCATCAGTGAGAGTGAGAACATAATGATATCCTCCGCGAGCCTCAACGCTCATTGGACCGCACACATCGGTGTGTATGATTTCCAACAAGTTGGTTGCTCGCTCCATTGTTCCGGAGAACGGAGTCTTGGTCATTTTGCCCATGAGGCATGGTTCGCATGTGTCAAACGATTCATAATCAAGAGACTCTAAAAGTCCATCAGCATGGAGCTTCTTCATGCGCTTGACACCAATGTGACCAAGGCGGCAGTGCCACAAGTATGTGGGACTATCGTTATCGACTTTACATCTTTTGGCATCTACACTATGAACATGTGTAATATTACGCTCGAGATTCATCAAGAATAAACCATTTACCATCGGAGCATGACCATAAAACATATCTCTCATATAAATAGAACAACCATTATTCTCGGATTTAAATGAGTAGCCATCTCATATTAAACGAGATCCTGATACAATGTTCATGCTCAAACTTGGCACTAAATAACAATTATTAAGGTTCAAAATTAATCCCTTAGGTAAATGTAGAGGCAGCGTGCCGACGGTGATCACATCGACTCTGGAACCATTCCCGACGCGCATCGTCACCTCGTCCTTCGCCAGTCTCCGTTTATTCCGCAGCTCCTGCTGTGAGTTACAAATATGAGCAACGGCACCGGTATCAAATACCCAGGAGTTACTACGAGTACTGGTAAGATACACATCAATTACATGTATATCAAATATACCTTTGGTGTTGCCGGCCTTCTTATCCGCTAAGTATTTGGGGCAGTTCCGCTTCCAGTGACCCTTTCCCTTGCAATAAAAGCACTCAGTCTCAGGCTTGCGTCCATTCTTTGACTTCTTCCCGGTAACTGGCTTACCGGGCGCGGCAACATCCTTGCCGTCCTTCTTGAAGTACTTCTTACCCTTGCCCTTCTTGAACATAGTGGTCTTATTGACCATCAACACTTGATGTTCTTTCTTGATTTCAGCCTCCGCTGACTTCAGCATCGAGAACACTTCAGGAATGGTCTTCACCATCCCCTGCATGTTGTAGTTCATCACAAAGCTCTTGTAGCTTGGTGGGAGCGACTGGAGGATTCTGTCAATGACCGCCTCATCTGGGAGGTTAATGTTCAGCTGGGTCATATGGTTGTGCAACCCAGACATCTTTAGTATGTGCTCACTGACAGAACTGTTTTCCTCCATCTTACAACTATAGAACTTGTCGGAGACATCATATCTCTCGACCCGGGCATGAGCTTGGAAAACTAGTTTCAGCTCTTCGAACATCTCATATGCTCTGTGATGCTCAAAACGCTTTTGGAGCCCCGGTTCTAAGCTGTAAAGCATGCCGCACTGAACGAGGGAGTAATTATCAGCACGAGTTTGCCAAGCATTCATAATGTCTTGGTTCTCTGGGACGGGAGCGTCACCTAGCGATCCATCTAGGACATATTGCTTCCTGGCAGCTATGAGGATGATCCTCAGGTTCCGGACCCAGTCCGTATAGTTGCTGCCATCATCTTTCAGCTTGGTTTTCTCTAGGAACGCGTTGAAGTTCATGTTGACATGAGCGCTGGCCATTTAATCTACAAGACATATTTGCAAAGGTTTTAGACTAAGTTCATGATAATTAAGTTCATCTAATCAAATTATGAACTCCCACTCAGATTAGACATCCCTCTAGTCATCTAAGTGTTACACGATCCGAGTCGACTAGGCCGTGTCCGATCATCACGTGAGACGAACTAGTCATCGTCGGTGAACATCTTCATGTTGATCGTATCTTCCATACGACTCGTGTTCGACCTTTCGGTCTCCGTGTTCCGAGGCCATGTCTGTACATGCTAGGCTCGTCAAGTTAACCCTAAGTGTTTTGCTATGTAAAACTGTCTTACACCCGTTGTATGTGAACGTAAGGATCTATCACACCCGATCATCACGTGGTGCTTCGAAAGGACGAACTGTAGCAACGGTGCATAGTTAGGGGAGAACACTTCTTGAAATTGTTGTAAGAGATCATCTTATTTACTACCATCATCCTAAGTAAACAAGATGCATAAACATAATAAACATCACATGCAATTATATAGTTGTGACATGATATGGCCAATATCATATAGCTCCATCGATCTCCATCTTCGGGGCTCCATGATCATCTTGTCACCGGCTTGACACCATGATCTCCATAATCATGATCTCCATCATCGTGTCTTCATGAAATTGTCAGGCCAACGACTACTTCTACTTCTATGACTAACGCGTTTAGCAATAAAGTAAAGTAGTTTACATGGTGTTCTTCAATGACACGCAGGTCATACAAAAAATAAAGACAACTCCTATGGCTCCTGCCGGTTGTCATACTCATCGACATGCAAGTCGTGAATCCTATTACAAGAACATGATCTCATACATCACAATTCATCATTCATCACAACTTCTGGCCATATCACATCACATGAACAATCGCTGCAAAAACAAGTTAAACGTTCTCTAATTGTTGTTGCATCTTTTACGTGGCTGCAATTGGGTTCTAGCAAGAACGTTTTCTTACCTACGAATAACCACAACGTGATTTAGTCAACTTCTATTTACCCTTCATAAGGACCCTTTTCATCGAATCCGCTTCAACTAAAGTGGGAGAGACAGACACCCGCCAGCCACATTATGTGACTAGTGCATGTCAATCGGTGGAACCGGTCTCACGTAAGCGTACGTGTAAGGTTGGTCTGGGCCGCTTCATCTCACAATACCGCTGAAGCAAGAAAAGACTAGTAGTGGCAAGCAAGTTGACAAGATCCACGCCCACAACAAAATTGTGTTCTACTCGTGCATTAGAGAACTACGCATAGACCTAGCTCATGATGCCACTGTTGGGGAACGTTGCAGAAAATTAAAATTTTTCCTACGGTTTCACCAAGATCCATCTATGAGTTCATCTAAGCAACGAGTCAAGGGAGTGAGTTGGCATCCACATACCACTTGTAGATCGCGTGCGGAAGCTTGCAAGGGGATGGTGATGATGGAGTCGTACTCGACGTGATTCAGATCACCGATGTCCAAGTGCTGAACGGACAGCACCTCCGCGTTCAACACACGTACGGGATGGGAGATGTCTCCTCCTTCTTGATCCATCAAGGGGGAAGGAGAGGTTGAGGAAGATTTCTCCAACGGCAGCACGACGGCGTGGTGGTGTTGGTGCAGCAGTACTCCGACAGGGCTTCGCAAGCACGTAACGGAGGAGGAGATGTGTTGGGGAGGGGAGGGGCTGTGCCTGGAAGATGTGTTTTGGAAGCCCTCCCCTCACCCCTCTATTTATAGGGGAAGGGGCAAGGGGGGCCGACCCCTCTAGGTGGGATCTAGAGGGGGGCGGCGGCCAGGGAGGGGGAACTTGCCCCCCAAGCAAGGGGGGCGCCCCCCTTAGGGTTCCCCCCCCCCAACCCTAGGCGCATGGGCCCAAGGTGGGGGGCGCGCCCAGCCCTCCAGGGGCTGGCTCCTTCCCCTTTGCGGCCCATGTGGCCCTCCGGGAGGGGTGGCCCCTCCTGGTGGACCCCCGGAACCTCTCCGGTGGCCCCGGTACAATACCGATAAGCCCCCGAAACTTTCCGGTGTCCGTATGACAACTTCCCATATATAAAACTTCACCTCCGGACCATTCCGGAACTCCTCGTGACGCCCGAGATCTCATCCGGGACTCTGAACAACATTCGGTAGTCACATACTAGTCTTCCTAACAACCCTAGCGTCACCGAACCTTAAGTGTGTAGACCCTACGGGTTCGGGAGACATGCAGACATGACCGAGACCACTCTCCGGTCAATAACCAACAGCGGGATCTGGATACCCATGTTGGCTCCCACATGCTCCTCGACGACTTCATCGGTTGAACCACGAGGTCGAGGATTCGATCAAACCCTGTATACAATTCCCTTTGTCAATCAGTACGTTACTTGCCCGAGACTCGATCGTCGGTATCCCAATACCTTGTTCAGTCTAGTTACCGGCAAGTCACTTTACTCGTACCATCATGCATGATCCCGTGGCCAACACCTTGGTCACCTTGAGCTCATTATGATGATGCATTACCGAGTGGGCCCAGAGATACCTCTCCGTCATACGGAGTGACAAATCCCAGTCTCGATCCATGTCAACCCAACAGACACTTTCGGAGATACCTGTAGTGCACCTTTATAGTCACCCAGTTACGTTGTGACGTTTGATACACCCAAAGCACTCCTACGGTATCCGGGAATTACACGATCTCATGGTCAAAGGAAGAGATACTTGACATTGGAAAAGATCTAGCAAACGAACTACACGATCTTTGTGCTATGCTTAGGATTGGGTCTTGTCCATCACATCATTCTCCTAATGATGTGATCCCGTTATCAACGACATCCAATGTCCATAGCCAGGAAACCATGACTATCTATTGATCACAACGAGCTAGTCAACTAGAGGCTCACTAGGGACATATTGTGGTCTATGTATTCACACGTGTTTTACGATTTCCAGATAATACAGTTATAGCATGTATAAAATACAATTATCATGAACAATGAAATATAATAATACTTTTATTATTGCCTCTAGGGCATATTTCCAACAGGTAAGGTATCAATAGATGTAGCAACAATGTCAGGCTATGCATCAGAATAGGATCAACGGATAGCAGTAACATGCTACACTACTCTAATGCAAGCAGTATAGAGGAGAATAGGCGATATCTGGTGATCAAGGGGGGGGGGGCTTGGCTGGTTGCTCTGGGAAGAGAGAGGGGTCCTCAACTCCGTACTCGAACTGGGCAGCAGCAACGTCGGTCTCGTAGTCTATCGGAGAGAAGAGGGGGGAAGAAACAATGAATACCATGCAAACAGATGCATATCGATGCATGACAAGACAAGTAACGATGCTAGGTGTGCCCAATCGCGGTAGTAGGTGATACCGATGAAGGGGGAAAACATCCGGGAAAGTATTCCCGGTGTTTCGCGTTTTCGGACCGGTGAACCGGAGGGGGAAAGTTGCATGTTAGGTATGCTAGGGGTGTGTGGCGGACGAACGGGCTGCGTACCCGGATTCGTCTCGTCGTGCTGAGCAACTTTCATGTAGAAAGTATTTTCATCCGAGTTACGGATTAAAAGATATGATTTTCTAAAGATTTAAATCATTTTCTGATTTTATTTATTTATTTAAATCCAACATTATCCAGAACAGTGCCTGATGACGCAGGCATGACATCAGAGTGATGTCAGCAGGTCAACTGGTCGGTTGACCAGTCAAACCAGACAGGTGGGTCCAGTGGGACCCACATGTCATTGTCAGGGGCATTAACAGAGGGTTTAAACTAATCAAAATGGGTTAATTAGCAGGTGGGGCCCAGTAGTCAGTGAGAGGTTAGTGTTTAATTAACTAATTTAATTATTTAGCAAATTATCTATTTATTTTTATTTGTTATTAAGGTGGGGCCCATAGGTCAGTGAGACAGGGGCGGCCCAGTCAGCAGTTGACTCAGTCAACGGGTCAACAGGGGGACCTGGGCCCACCAGTCAGTGGCCCGAGGCGGTGCCACGTGGGTGCCAGAGTTGGCTGGAAGCACTCTACGGGGCTCGGGGAGGAGCGGGGTTAGGCTCATTCGAACGCACGCGCCGTGGCGCATTGGAAGGGGGCGGTGGCTTGGCCGGATGAGGGCCGCAGCGTCGCTGGCGACGAGCGGGGCGGACGTCGGGTTTCGGGCAAGTTCGACGACGGGGCTGTGGGGCGTGGTTCTACGTGCGGTTGGGTGCGTTCGAATGGAGAGACGAAGCCGCGTCGAATGGTAGGGTTACCGCGGCCGGAGTTGCCGTGTAGCGAGGACGGCAAGCGGCGCGGCGGACGCCGGCGTTCAGCCGTGTGAGAAAACGGCGTTGCAGCGCGTTATTGGGCAAACGGGAGAGCTAGTCGGGCCCTACTCGACGCGGTGAGTTCAATGGTAACACGCCCGTGACCATTTGGTCACCGGAGACTCGTCGGCGACGAGATCCACGGCGGGTCGCTCGGGTGCTACGGCGGCAGCTTGCTACAGTCGTGAGGGGCTTAACGAGGAGGAGTAGGAGGCGGGGAAGCTCACCGAGCTGCACGCACGATGGCCTTTGGTGGCTTAGTAGCTGTAGAGGGCGTCGCCGGAGTTGGTGAAGAAAGGCGACGACCGGAGATGAGGAAGAAGGGAACCGTTGCAGCAGTGCCTCCGAGCTCCAGCTGCGGCCACCGGTCGACGAGGAGGACGACTGCGGGGACGACGGACACGTTGGCGAGGTGAACGGGCGACGGCGGTCGCGTCTACTGCGAGCGGCGACGAGGAAGGCGCTCGGCCATGGCGGAGGGCGAGGAGCGGCGAGTGGATCGGAGGGGAGGGGGAGAGGCGCGGGGGCCGAGGGCGAGCGTGGGGGCGAGTGGGAGGAGAGACCGAGGGGGCGCGGCGTCTGCGTCCTTATCAACTCGTCGTCGCCGGCGAGAGGGTGCGGCGGGGACGCGCCCCTGTTCCGACCCGGGTCGGGGGAACAGGGAAGGGAGGCGGCAGGGGGAGGCGGGCCGGTTCGGCCAGATGGGCTAGGTGGGCCGGCCTGGCTGGTTGCGGTCCCGGGGCAGGGGCTGTGGCGTGCGGGTGGGTTGGTGGTCAGCTGGGCCAATCGGCCCAGTGGGGGGTCTTTCTTCCTTTTTGTATTTAATTTTATTAGTTTATTAGTTTTATATTTTATTTATATATTTTGTTTTCGAAAATATACAAGTAGTATCTAAATTAGTGTTACAAAACACCCCCATGCCACAAAAAGTTTGGTGACAAAATAAAATAGTTTAGTAATTTATCAATTGTAAAAGGCATTTAATTAATTGCTTTTGCTACTGTTTAAAGCCTTATAGTTCATTTAAGCATTTTATAAAAGCTTGGTTTCTCCACCATAATTGCTTACGATTTATTTGAAACAACCCGAACATTTTAGTTTTAATTTTTGAAAACTTTTGTGGTTTGCTTTTCTTTTGAATTTGAATTTGAATTGGTTTCCAACTAACGTGAGGTTAACAACAGTAAGCGAGGTGACGTGGCATCATTAACAGAGGTTCACTGTAGCTTAATTATCCGGGCGTCACAATTCTCCTCCACTACAAGAAATCTCGTCCCGAGATTTAAGAGGGGGACTAGGGGGAAAGGTCTGGTTACGAAATCCTAACGAATCTTCTCGTCTTTGGTTGCTCTTCTCGAAGAGGTGGATCCATTACGTTGAAGTCTTCATTTCTCTGCTCCAGGTCATCATGATGGAGTCGTCATCCTTTCTTCGGGATCTCCAACGTACTAACAAATTAATAAGGGGCAACTTGGCTACGACAAAAATGCTTATGAGGGAACCATCTGGGGCTTAACCCAAGAATGAGCATAAGAGTATCTCTCGAGTTGAACAGATAAAATACATCGAGAGTAAGGTACGAAGGTACAATAAGAGGTTCCCAGCGGATAGATAGTTGCTCGAGGTCTGAACCAGGGTGAGAAAGGGGTTCAGAGTAACGAGAGTAAGGATTGGGTCTGGTACCAGAATAGAACACTAGGAAGGTGGCCCGTGAATTAAATACGAAGCCAAGCGTGAGGAATAACCATTAGAAACAGGGTTGTACAGGAGAGTCAGGTTTCGATCCTGTGGAACTGTGGGTTATGGGCCCACCATGTGGGTAAAAAGTAGGAAGACGGGTGACGTCTTGCGCGATCATGTAAGTGAGGCATGTCAGAGAATAATCGGTCAGTTATGTTGGCAGCATGGTTGGTACCAAGGGTGAGGGACGAAGAGAACCATTTTCCTGCTCGTTGAAACGAGGCGGACCATTAGGCAAAGTTCTCGTCCATCGGTGGTTACCGGAATGTCATCAACAAAAGTAAGAGGGTTGTACTAATAGAATTGTACACCAAGGTGTTTACATAAGCAGGAGAACATTACTGCTTAAATCATATAGACCTCAAGAAAGGTCAAACTAAACAATGGAAAGGATAATATGATTATGAAATTAAACAGAACAATGGAAAGAAAAATGTGTTTAAACACATAATTCAGGGGCATATCCTTCCCAAGGACAACCAGAGCATGATATCCATGACAGGATATAACATAAAAAACCATTTAGGTTAGGGGATAGAAATTTCATGACATTACCCATACAACGGTGTTTGGATAATTGAGCAAGAAACATTTAGCATTGGGCTTCAAATGTTCTTGTTGAAAAACTGGAGTACCATAGACATGCATTCGAGATAGCATTGACATGGTCAACAGGTGAAGATCAGACTTTGGAAACAAAAAGGATCCATCAGGAACAACTTATAGAGTAAGTCTTACAATTTCCTCATGGAAGAATGGATAACCTTGCTAAAAAGGAAACTATAACAGTAGGTCCTCCGGCCAGGTGTGCTGGGCATGACATCACCTTACCGGGTCATATACAGACCAATGTTGTGACTCTTGGAAAGTGTTCCAACCATCATATCTGACCGAGATTCAGATCTGATCGGTGTTAGGATACCTCAGACTCAGGATGTCTGGGAAGAAAAGGTGCGACACAAATTGATGAGACAACATTTTAAGGTTCTTGGGAAATGAACTATGGAAGCGAGTTCCAATATAAGAGTTCATCATTAAACGAAGGAGAGGTGAGGAGGTGGCTGATTGAATCAGCGACAATTCATTGAGATTTCCAAAATGAGGGATTTCCACAGTTATGTGAAGAAGGAGATAATATTAGTCCATTCAAATGATATAATGGTGTATGCTCTAGGAAAACATACACAATTAAACATTGGTTGAAAGGTGCACCCGAAATATGGGCTGGGGTGCACGACCAACGCCGGAATGGAAATTTAGCAACCAACACACTACATTGGAGTTATTGTCCACTAACTCTGAAGTAGCAAGGTAGCTAGAGATATTAAATTCTCATAACATAGTTCACTCAACACGGGGACCAAGAGAAGAATTATGATGGTGAGAAGCATCACTGTATCAAGAATTCCTTAAGAGGTGGTGAAACTCTCACGACATTCTTGACATAAAGGATGGTAATACTCCAATGTAAAGAAGAACAATTGCTGGATAGCAAGGAACTCAAGGTATAACACAAAACAAGAACAAGTTTGTGTTGGAGGAAAGGTAGTAGAGTGGTCGATGATAACACAAATCATCGAGGCAAGGATGGTATTTCTCATCATGAATCCGATTGATATCCTGGAAGAGCTCATAAGGTTGATGATGATCAGGACACATTTGTCGAGAGGTTACACGAAGATGTAATTGATCGATGATGACATCAAGTCAAACGAATGATGAAGCAAAAGGTTATTGGGACCACGGTTAGGACACAAACTCCAAAGAAAGCTTGTTGTCCAAAGCAAAATGATATGATGAGGAAAGATCGATGTAAGCTTAGCTCATCGTCAAAAATTATGCTCTGGGAAGAGGACCAAGTAGCACAGTTAGAATCGGCACGACAAGGATATAGCCAAACAAGCTAGGAATGACATGATTGAGTTCAAACTCATAAGTAATGAAGGTTACCAAGAGTTGCTTAATCGCGATGCGGACTCGGGTCAGTTATCGGTGTCTTTGAGTGTTAAATAACTCAGAGCCCGTGAAAAATTGGAATCAATGAGAATGTAGCACTTGATGAAGAACTCATAAGAAGTTATGCAGTTCCGTGATAATCTTGAGATACCAGGGGGTAATACTCGAGGACAAATCAAAGTAGAGGTTGGACTGGGGTATTACTCTATAGAAGACAAGTGCTTAAACTTGCATGAGAAATGGTATTTAAAGGAGAACCTGGTCGGAAACCTCGATCATAAATGATCGAACCAAGGATACAGGATGAACTTATAACAAGGGGGTAACTATTTTTACGAGCAGCTTCCATGATAAGTTATACATCGTGTCCATGGGCATGAACGCAAGGTTCAAGGTCGACTCCCACTTCTCCAATGCGAGATCATTCATACACTGCTCTAATAAAAATGATTTCAACGTGAAAACCTACCGGTTGAATTACTAGAGGAGTATGACCCGTGAGAAGTTTTCCGGTCACACAAATAAGGAAGGCATAAGGTTCAACCCATCGGGATATCGTAGAAACATATACTGCAAGTTCCAAGAGTAAATATCACCAGCTCGAAAGCAGAGCATGGTTGGCCAAATCAGAGAATAGGATTAACTAATGGCATTATGTATCAGGGAAGAATTCACAAGGTGATTAAATATAAAGGACATTGCCGAATAATAATACATACAAAGGAACCAATGGTCCACAAGGGATCTGATGTGAGCATCGGTACTCAAACAGAGGAAGAAGAATGCACGGGCATCATATTATAGAACATCTGATTAATTCGATGCTTAGATAACAAAAGAATTACGATTTCCAAAACAAAGGATCAGAAGCAGTTGCTCTGATCAAGGATGGATAAGTTGGATAGACCAGAGGCACACAATTGACGACCAATAGTTTGGTCGAGAACCAGCTCATGTTCAAAAATGATGTCTGACCCGGAAAGATAATTTAGAAGGGTTGATAGATGATTGTGTGCATTCGCACACATGTTGAATCAATAGGACCAAAATGACAGTGTCAAAAGATACTAGTGAATATTCCCAGATATATGGGAAGCATCCATAATGCAAGTAGATCCAGGTACCAAAGTAATCCAGGAGTGGATCACTGGACAGCGGTCAAGAACATCCTGAAATACCTGAAAAGGACTAAGGATATGTTTCTCGTATATGGAGGTGACAAAGAGCTCATCGTAAATGGTTACGTTGATGCAAGCTTTGACACTGATCCGGATGATTCTAAATCGCCAGCCGGATACGTGTTTACATTAAACGGTGGAGCTATCAGTTGGTGCAGTTCAAAGCAAAGCATCGTGGCGGGATCTACGTGTGAAGCGGAATACATAGCTGCTTCGGAAGCAGCTAATGAAGGAGTCTAGATGAAGGAGTTCATATCCGATCTAGGTGTCATACCTAGTGCATCGGGTCCAATGAAAATCTTTTGTGACAATACTGGAGCGATTGCCTTAGCTAAGGAATCCAGATTTCACAAGAGAACCAAGCACATCAAGAGACGCTTCAATTCCATCCGGGATCTAGTCCAGGTGGGAGACATAGAGATTTGCAAGATACATATGGATCTGAATGTTGCAGACCCGTTGACTAAGCCTCTTCCACGAGCAAAACATGATCAACACCAAGACTCCATGGGTGTTAGAATCATTACTGTTTAATCGATATTATTGACTCTAGTGCAAGTGGGAGACTGAAGGAAATATGCCCTAGAGGCAATAATAAAGTTATTATTTATTTCCTCATATCATGATAAATGTTTATTATTCATGCTAGAATTGTATTAACCAGAAACATAATACATGTGTGAATATATAGACAAACAGAGTGTCGCTAGTATGCCTCTACTTGACTAGCTTGTTAATCAAAGATGGTTATGTTTCCTAACCATGAACAAGGAGTTGTTATTTGATTAACAAGGTCACATCATTAGTTGAATGATCTGATTGACATGACCCATTCCATTAGCTTAGCACACGATCATTTAGTATGTTGCTATTGCTTCCTTCATGACTTATACATGTTCCTATGACTATGAGATTATGCAACTCCCGTTTACCGGAGGAACACTTTGTGTTCTACCAAACGTCACAACGTAACTGGGTGATTATAAAGGTGCGCTATAGGTGTCTCCGAAGGTATTTGTTGAGTTGGCGTATTTCGAGATTAGGATTTGTCACTCCGAATGTCGGAGAGGTATCTCTGGGCCCTCTCGGTAATACACATCACTTAAGCCTTGCAAGCATTTCAACTAATGAGTTAGTTGTGAGATGATGTATTACGGAACGAGTAAAGAGACTTGCCGGTAACGAGATTGAACTAGGTATTGGATACCGACGATCGAATCTCGGGCAAGTAACATACCGATGACAAAGGGAACAACGTATGTTGTTGTGCGATATGACCGATAAAGATCTTCGTAGAATATGTAGGAACCAATATGGGCATCCAGGTCCCGCTATTGGTTATTGACCGGAGACATGTCTCGGTCATGTCTACATTGTTCTCGAACCGTAGAGTCCGCACGCTTAAGGTTTCGATGACAGTTTCATTATGAGTTTATGTATTTTGATGTACCAAAGGTTGTTCGGAGTCCCGGATGTGATCACGGACATGACGAGGAGTCTCGAAATGGTCGAGACATAAAGATTGATATATTGGACGGATATATTTGGACACCGGAAAGGTTCCGGGTGAGATTGGAAATATACAGGAGCTCCGGGAGGTTACCGGAACCCCCCGGTAAGTATATGGGCCTTATTGGGCCTTAGTGGGATGAAGGGAGAAGGAGCAAGGGAGGGGGCGCCCCCCCCCAATCACAATCCGAATTGGGAAGGGGGCTGGCCCCCCCTTTCCTTCTCTCCTCCCCCCTCTTCCTTCCTTCTCCTACTCCGAATAGGAAAGGGGGGGCCAAACCTACTTGGAGTAGGTTTGCCCCCCTAGGGCGCGCCTCCCCCTTGGGCCGGCCTCCTCCTCCTCCCTCCTTTATATACGGGGGTAGGGGGGCACCCTAGACACACAAGTTGATCATTGAGATCGTTCCTTAGCCGTGTGCGGTGCCCCTCTCCACGATATTACACCTCGGTCATATTGTAGCGGTGCTTAAGCGAAGCCCTGCGACAGGAGACCATCAAGATCGTCACCACGCCATCGTGCTGACAGAACTCCTCCCCGCGCCTCTGCTGGATCGGAGATCGGGGTGCGTCATCGAGCTGTACGCGTGTCAAGAACTCGGAGGTGCCGGAGTAACGGTGCTTGGATCGGTCGGACCGGGAGGACGTATGACTACTTCCTCTATGTTGCGTCAACGCTTCCGCTTCGGTCTACGAGGGTACGTAGACAACACTCTTCCCTCTCGTTGCTATGCATCACCATGATCTTGCGTGTGCGTAGGAAATTTTTTGAAATTACTACGTTCCCCAACAGTGGATTCCGAGCCTAGGTTTTATGGTTTGATGTTATATGCACGAGTAGAACACAAGTGAGTTGTGGGCGATATAAGTCATACTGCTTACCAGCATGTCATACTTTGGTTCGGCGGTATTGTTGGATGAAGCGGCCCGGACCGACATTACGCGTACGCTTACGCGAGACTGGTTCTACCGCCGTGCTTTGCACACAGGTGGCTAGCGGGTGTCAGTTTCTCCAACTTTAGTTGAACCGAGTGTGGCTACGCCCGGTGCTTGCGAAGGTTAAAACAACATCAACTTGACAAACTATCGTTGTGGTTTTGATGCGTAGGTGAGATTGGTTCTTGCTTAAGCCCATAGCAGCCACGTAAAACTTGCAACAACAAAGTAGAGGACGTCTAAATTGTTTTTGCAGGGCATGTTGTGATGTGATATGGCCAAGACATGATGCTATATTTTATTGTATGAGATGATCATGTTTTGTAACCGAAGTTATCGGCAACTGGCAGGAGCCATATGGTTGTCGCTTTATTGTATGAAATGCAAATGCCCTGTAATTGCTTTACTTTATCACTAAGCTATAGCGATAGTCGTAGAAGCAATAGATGGCGTAAACGACAACGATGCTACGATGGAGATCAAGGTGTCGCGCCGGTGACGATGGTGATCATGATGGTGCTTCGGAGATGGAGATCACAAGCACAAGAAGATGATGGCCATATCATATCACTTATATTGATTGCATGTGATGTTTATCCTTTATGCATCTTATCTTTCTTTGATTTACGGTAGCATTTTAAGATGATCTCTCACTAAAAATTATCAAGTAGTGTTCTCCCTGAGTATGCACCGTTGCCAAAGTTCGTCGTGCCCAGAAACCACGTGATGATCGGGTGTGATAAGCTCTACGTCCATCTACAACGGGTGCAAGCCAGTTTTGCACACGCAGAATACTCAGGTTAAACTTGACGAGCCTAGCATATGCAGATATGGCCTCGGAACACGGAGACCGAAAGGTCGAGCGTGAATCATATAGTAGATATGATCAACATAAGATGTTCACCATTGAAAACTACTCCATCTCACGTGATGATCGGTTATGGTTTAGTTGATTTGGATCACGTGATCACTTAGATGACTAGAGAGATGTCTGTCTAAGTGGGAGTTCTTTAGTAATATGATTAATTGAACTTAAATTTATCATGAACTTAGTACCTGATAGTATCTTGCTTGTCTATGTTGATTGTTGATAGATGGCCCGTGCTGTTGTTCTGTTGAATTTTAATGCGTTCCTTGAGAAAGCTAAGTTGAAAGATGATGGTAGCAACTACGCGGACTGGGTCCGTAACTTGAGGATTATCCTCATTGCTGCACAGAAAAATTACGTCCTGGAAGCACCGCAGGGTGCCAGGCCTGCTGCTGATGCAACTGACGACGTTAAGAACGTTTGGCAGAGCAAAGCTGATGACCACTCGATAGTTCAATGTGCCATGCTTTACAGCTTAGAACCGGGACTTCAACGATGTTTTGAACGTCATGGAGCATATGAGATGTTCCAGGAGTTGAAGTTAATATTCCAAAAGAATGCCCGGATTGAGAGATATGAAGTCTCCAATAAGTTCTATAGCTGCAAGATGGAGGAGAATAGTTCTGTCAGTGAGCATATACTCAAGATGTCTGGGTATTGTAATCACTTGATTCAACTGGGAGTTACACTTCCAGATGATAGCGTCATTGACAGAATTCTCCAATCACTTCCACCAAGCTACAAGAGCTTCATGATGAACTATAATATGCAAGGGATGGATAAGACGATTCCCGAGCTCTTCGCAATGCTGAAAGCTGCGGAGGTAGAAATCAAGAAGGAGCATCAAGTGTTGATGGTTAACAAGACCACTAGTTTCAAGAAAAGGGGAAAAGGGAAGAAGAAGGGGAACTTCAAGAAGAACAGCAAACAAGTTGCTGCTCAAAAGAAGAAACCCAAGTCTGGACCTAAGCCTGAAACTGAGTGCTTCTACTGCAAGCAGACTGGTCACTGGAAGCGGAACTGCCCCAAGTATTTGGCGGATAAGAAGGATGGCAAGGTGAACAAAGGTATATGTGATATACATGTTATTGATGTGTACCTTACTAGAGCTCGCAGTAGCACCTGGGTATTTGATACTGGTTCTGTTGCTAATATTTGCAACTCGAAACAGGGACTACGGATTAAGCAAACACTGGAAAAGCACGAGGTGACGATGCGCGTGGGAAACGGTTCCAAAGTCGATGTGATCGCGGTCGGCACGCTACCTCTACATCTACCTTCGGGATTAGTATTAGACCTAAACAATTGTTATTTGGTGCCAGCGTTGAGCATGAACATTATATCTGGATCTTGTTTGATGCGAGACGGTTATTCATTTAAATCAGAGAATAATGGTTGTTCTATTTATATGAGTAATATCTTTTATGGTCATGCACCCTTGAAGAGTGGTCTATTTTTGATGAATCTCGATAGTAGTGATACACATATTCATAGTGTTGAAGCCAAAAGATGCAGAGTTGATAATGATAGTGCAACTTATTTGTGGCACTGCCGTTTGGGTCATATCGGTATAAAGCGCATGAAGAAACTCCATACTGATGGACTTTTGGAATCACTTGATTATGAATCACTTGATTATGAATCACTTGGTACTTGCGAACCGTGCCTCATGGGCAAGATGACCAAAACACCGTTCTCCGGTACTATGGAGAGAGCAACAGATTTGTTGGAAATCATACATACAGATGTATGTGGTCCGATGAATGTTGAGGCTCGTGGCGGATATCGTTACTTTCTCACCTTCACTGATGATTTAAGTAGATATGGGTATATCTACTTAATGAAGCATAAGTCTGAAACATTTGAAAAGTTCAAAGAATTTCAGAGTGAAGTTGAAAATCATCGTAACAAGAAAATAAAGTTTCTATGATCTGATCGTGGAGGAGAATATTTGAGTTACGAGTTTGGTCTACACTTAAAACATTGTGGAATAGTTTCGCAACTCACGCCACCCGGAACACCACAGCGTAATGGTGTATCCGAACGTCGTAATCGTACTTTACTTGATATGTTGTGATCTATGATGTCTCTTACAGATTTACCGCTATCATTTTGGGGTTATGCTTTAGAGACGGCCACATTCACGTTAAATAGGGCACCGTCGAAATCCGTAGAGACGACACCTTATGAACTATGGTTTGGCAAGAAACCAAAGTTGTCGTTTCTTAAAGTTTGGGGCTGCGATGCTTATGTGAAAAAGCTTCAACCTGATAAGCTCGAACCCAAATCGGAGAAATGTGTCTTCATAGGATACCCAAAGGAGACAGTTGGGTACACCTTCTATCACAGATCCGAAGGCAAGACATTTGTTGCTAAGAATGGATCCTTTCTGGAGAAGGAGTTTCTCTCGAAAGAAGTGAGTTGGAGGAAAGTAGAACTTGATGAGGTAACTGTACCTACTCCCTTGTTGGAAAATAATACATCACAGGAACCGGTTTCTGTGACGTCAAACCCAACTAGTGAGGAAGTTGATGATGATGATCATAGAACTTCAGATCAAGTTAATACAGAACCTTGTAGGTCGAACAGAGTAAGATCCGCACCAGAGTGGTACGGTAATCCTATTCTGGAAGTCATGCTACTAGATCATGATGAACCTACGAACTATGAAGAAGCGATGGTGAGCCCAGATTCCGCAAAATGGCTTGAAGCCATGAAATCTGAGATGGGATCCATGTATAAGAACAAAGTATGGACTTTGGTTTACTTGCCCGATGGTCGGCAAGAAATTGAGAATAAATGGATCTTCAAGAGAAGACTGACACTGACGGTAATGTTACTGTCTACAAAGCTCGACTTGTTGCAAAAGGTTTTCGACAAGTTCAAGGGGTTGACTACGATGAGACCTTCTCACCCGTAGCGATGCTTAAGTCTGTCCAAATCATGTTAGCAATTGCAGCATTTTATGATTATGAAATTTGGCAAATGGATGTAAAAACTGCATTCCTGAATGGATTTCTGGAAGAAGAGTTGTATATGATGCAACCAGAAGGTTTTATCGATCCAAAGGGAGCTAACAAAGTGTGCAAGCTCCAGCGATCCATTTATGGACTGTTGCAAGCATCTCGGAGTTGGAATAAACATTTTGATAGTGTGATCAAAGCATTTGGTTTTATACAGACTTTTGGAGAAGCCTGTATTTACAAGAAAGTGAGTGGGAGCTCTGTAGCATTTCTAATATTATATGTGGATGACATATTATTGATTGGAAATGATATAGAATTTCTGGATAGCATAAAGGGATACTTGAATAAAAGTTTTTCAATGAAATACCACGGTGAAGCTGCTTACATATTGGGCATTAAGATCTATAGAGATAGATCAAGACGCTTAATTGGACTTTCACAAAGCACATACCTTGACAAAGTTTTGAAGAAGTTCAAAATGGATCAAGCAAAGAAAGGGTTCTTGCCTGTATTGCAAGGTGTGAAGTTGAGTAAGACTCAAAGCCCGGCCACTGTAGAAGATAGAGAGAAAATGAAAAATGTTCCCTATGCTTCAGCCATAGGCTCTATCATGTATGCAATGCTGTGTACCAGACCTGATGTGTGCCTTGCTATAAGTCTAGCAGGGCGGTACCAAAGTAATCCAGGAGTGGATCACTGGACAGCAGTCAAGAACATCCTGAAATACCTGAAAAGGACAAAGGATATGTTTCTCGTATATGGAGGTGACAAAGAGCTCATCGTAAATGGTTACGTTGATGCAAGCTTTGACACTGAACCGGACGATTCTAAATCGCAAACCGGATACGTGTTTACATTAAACGGTGAAGCTGTCAGTTGGTGCAGTTCAAAGCAAAGCGTCGTGGCGGGATCTACATGTGAAGCAGAATACATAGCTGCTTCGGAAGCAGCTAATGAAGGAGTCTGGATGAAGGAGTTCATATCCGATCTAGGTGTCATACCTAGTGCATCGGGTCCAATGAAAATCTTTTGTGACAATACTGGAGCGATTGCCTTAGCGAAGGAATCCAGATTTCACAAGAGAACCAAGCACATCAAGAGACGCTTCTATCCTATCCGGGATCTAGTCCAGGTGGGAGACATAGAGATTTGCAATATACATATGGATCTGAATGTTGCAGACCCGTTGACTAAGCCTCTTCCACGAGCAAAACATGATCAACACCAAGACTCCATGGGTGTTAGAATCATTACTGTGTAATCTAGATTATTGACTCTAGTGCAAGTGGGAGACTGAAGGAAATATGCCCTAGAGGCAATAATAAAGTTATTATTTATTTCCTCATATCATGATAAATGTTTATTATTCATGCTAGAATTGTATTAACCAGAAACATAATACATGTGTGAATATATAGACAAACAGAGTGTCACTAGTATGCCTCTACTTGACTAGCTTGTTAATCAAAGATGGTTATGTTTCCTAACCATGAACAAGGAGTTGTTATTTGATTAACAAGGTCACATCATTAGTTGAATGATCTGATTGACATGACCCATTCCGTTAGCTTAGCACACGATCGTTTAGTATGTTGCTATTGCTTCCTTCATGACTTATACATGTTCCTATGACTATGAGATTATGCAACTCCCGTTTACCGGAGGAACACTTTGTGTGCTACCAAACGTCACAACGTAACTGGGTGATTATAAAGGTGCTCTATAGGTGTCTCCGAAGGTATTTGTTGAGTTGGCGTATTTCGAGATTAGGATTTGTCACTCCGAATGTCGGAGAGGTATCTCTGGGCCCTCTCGGTAATACACATCACTTAATCCTTGCAAGCATTTCAACTAATGAGTTAGTTGTGAGATGATGTATTACGGAACGAGTAAAGAGACTTGCCGGTAACGAGATTAAACTAGGTATTGGATACCGACGATTGAATCTCGGGCAAGTAACATACCGATGACAAAGGGAACAACGTATGTTGTTGTGCGGTATGACCGATAAAGATCTTTGTAGAATATGTAGGAACCAATATGGGCATCCAGGTCCCGCTATTGGTTATTGACCGGAGACATGTCTCGGTCATGTCTACATTGTTCTCGAACCGTAGGGTCCGCACGCATAAGGTTTCGATGACAGTTTCATTATGAGTTTATGTATTTTGATGTACCGAAGGTTGTTCGGAGTCCCGGATGTGATCACAGACATGACGAGGAGTCTCGAAATGGTCGAGACATAAAGATTGATATATTGGACGGATATATTTGGACACCGGAAAGGTTCCGGGTGAGATTGGAAATATACAGGAGCTCCGGGAGGTTACCGGAACCCCCCGGTAAGTATATGGGCATTATTGGGCCTTAGTGGGATGAAGGGAGAAGGAGCAAGGGAGGGGGCGCGCCCCCCCCCCCCCAAGCCCAATCCGAATTGGGAAGGGGGCCGGCCCCCCCTTTCCTTCTCTCCTCCCCCCTCTTCCTTCCTTCTCCTACTCCGAATAGGAAAGGGGGGCCAAACCTACTTGGAGTAGGTTTGCCCCCCTAGGGCGCGCCTCCCCCTTGGGCCGGCCTCCTCCTCCTCCCTCCTTTATATACGGGGGTAGGGGGGCACCCTAGACACACAAGTTGATCATTGAGATCGTTCCTTAGCCATGTGCGGTGCCCCTCTCCACGATATTACACCTCGGTCATATTGTAGCGGTGCTTAGGCGAAGCCCTGCGACAGGAGAACATCAAGATCGTCACCACGCCGTCGTGCTGACAGAACTCCTCCCCGCGCCTCTGCTGGATCGGAGATCGGGGTGCGTCATCGAGCTGTACGCGTGTCAAGAACTCGGAAGTGCCGGAGTTACGGTGCTTGGATCGGTCGGACCGGGAGGACGTACGACTACTTCCTCTACGTTGCGTCAACGCTTCCTCTTCGGTCTACGAGGGTACGTAGACAACACTCTTCCCTCTCGTTGCTATGCATCACCATGATCTTGCGTGTGCGTAGGAATTTTTTTGAAATTACTACGTTCCCCAACAAGAACTACACTACATATGCATGGGTATATGTGTAAGGAGGCCATATTAGTGGACTGAACTGCAGAATGCCAGAATAAGAGGGGGATAGCTAGTCCTATCGAAGACTACGCTTCTGGCAGCCTCCGTCTTGCAGCATGTAGAAGAGAGTAGATTGAAGTCCTCCAAGTAGCATCTCCAAGTAGCATCTCCAAGTAGCATCTCCAGTAGCATCGCATAGCATAATCCTACCCGGCAATCCTCTCCTCGTCGCCCTGTTAGAGAATGATCACCGGGTTGTATCTGGCACTTGGAAGGGTGTGTTTTATTAAGTATCCGGTTCTAGTTGTCATAAGGTCAAGGTACAACTCCGGGTCGTCCTTTTACCGAGGGACACGGCTATTCTAATAGATAAACTTCCCTGCAGGGGTGCACCACATAACCCAACACGCTCGATCCCATTTGGCCGGACACACTTTCCTGGGTCATGCCCGGCCTCGAAAGATCAACACGTCGCAGCCCCACCTAGGCACAATAGAGAGGTCAACACGCCGGTCTAAATCCTATGCGCGCAGGGGTCCGGGCCAATCGCCCATTGCACACCTGCATGTTGCGAGGGCGGCAGGAAGCAGACCTAGCCTCCCTTATACAAGAGTAGGCGTTCCTGTCCAATCCGGCGCGCGCCGCTCCGTCGCTGACGTCAAGAAGGCTTCGGCTGATACCACGACGCCGGGATACCCATAACTACTCCCGCATAGATGGTTAGTGCGTATAGACCAAATGGCCAGACTCAGATCAAATACCAAGATCTCGTTAAGCGTGTTATTATGAAGCAACCGCGGACGCCGACCAGGGCCAGGCCCACCTCTCGCCTAGGTGGTCTCAACCTGCCCTGTCGCTCCGCCACAAAGACCCACACAGAGGGCCGTCGGGACAAAGGTCCTTTCAGCCCCCAATCCGTGAATCACTCGCGGGTACTCTTCGAGCGGACCCGACTTTAGTCACCATCTGTAGTATGTATATATGTATAGTATATACCCGTGATCACCTCCCAAGTGATCACGGCCCGATAGTATAGCAAGGCAGACTGACAAGAATGTAGGGCCAATGATGATAAACTAGCATCCTATACTAAGCATTTAGGATTGCAGGTAAGGTATCCACAAATGTAGCAACAATGTTAGGCTATGCATCAGAATAGGATCAACGGAAAGCAGTAACATGCTACACTACTCTAGTGCAAGCAGTATAGAGGAGAATAGGCGATATCTGGTGATCAAGGGGGGGGGGGGCTTGCCTGGTTGCTCTGGCAAGAGAGAGGGGTCCTCAACTCCGTAGTCAAACCGGGCAGCAGCAACGTCGGTCTCGTAGTCTATCGGAGAGAAGAGGGGGAAGAAACAATGAATACCATGCAAACAGATGCATATCGATGCATGACAAGACAAGTAACGATGCTAGGTGTGCCCAATCGCGGTTGTAGGTGATACCGACGAAGGGGGAAAACATCCGGGAAAGTATTCCCGGTGTTTCGCGTTTTTGGACCGGTGAACCGGAGGGGGAAAGTTGCGTGTTCGGTATGCTAGGGGTGTGTGGCAGACGAACATGCTGCGTATCCGGATTCGTCTCGTCGTGCTGAGCAACTTTCATGTAGAAAGTATTTTCATCCGAGTTACGGATTAAAAGATATGATTTTCTAAAGATTTAAATCATTTTCTGATTTTATTTATTTATTTAAATCCAACATTATCCAGAACAGTGCCTGATGATGCAGGCATGACATCAGAGTGATGTCAGCAGGTCAACTGGTCGGTTGACCAGTCAAACCAGACAGGTGGGTCCAGTGGGACCCACATGTCATTGTCAGGGGCATTAACAGAGGGTTTAAACTAATCAAAATGGGTTAATTAGCAGGTGGGGCCCGGTAGTCAGTGAGAGGTTAGTGTTTAATTAACTACTTTAATTAATTAGCAAATTATCTATTTATTTTTATTTGTTATTAAGGTGGGGCCCATAGGTCAGTGAGACAGGGGCGGCCCAGTCAGCATTTGACTCAGTCAACGGGTCAACAGGGGGACCTGGGCCCACCAGTCAGTGGCCCGAGGCGGTGCCACGTGGGTGCCAGCTCGGCACCCGCCGGAGACGCGCCGGAGCTAACTCCAGCGACCACAATAATGGCGGCCCCTCGCCGGAGTTGGCTGGAAGCGCTCTACGGGGCTCGGGGAGGAGCGAGGTTAGGCTCATTCGAACGCCCGCGCCGTGGCGCATTGGAAGGGGGCGGTGGCTTGGCCGGAGGAGGGCCGCAGCGTCGCCGGCGACGAGCGGGGCGGACGTCGGGGTTCGGGCGAGTTCGACGATGGGGCTGTCGGGCGTGGTTCTACGTGCGGTTGGGTGCGTTCGAATGGAGAGACGAAGCCGCGTCGAACGGTAGGGATACCGCGGCCGGAGTTGCCGTGTAGCGACGACGGCGAGCGGTGCGGCGGACGCTGGCATTCAGCTGTGTGAGAAAATAGCGTTGCGGCGCGTTATTGGGCAAACGGGAGAGCTAGTCGGGCCCTACTCGACGCGGTAAGTTCAATGGTAACACGCCCGTGACCATTTGGTCACCGGAGACTCGTCAGCGACGAGATCCACGGCGGGTCGCTCGGGTGCTACGGCGGCAGCTAGCTACGGGGCGTGAGGGGCTTAACGAGGAGGAGTAGGAGGCGGGGAAGCTCACCGAGCGGCACGCACGATGGCCTTTGGTGGCTTAGTAGCTGCAGAGGGCGTCGCCGGAGTTGGTGAAGAACGGCGACGACCGGAGATGAGGAAGAAGGGAACCGTTGCAGCAGTGCCTCCGAGCTCCAGCTGCGGCCACCAGTCGACGAGGAGGACGACGACGGGGACGACCGACACGTTGGCGAGGTGAACGGGCGACGGCGGTCGCGTCTACTGCGAGCGGCGACGAGGAAGGAGCTCGGCCATGGCAGAGGGCGAGGAGCGGCGAGTGGATCGGAGGGGAGGGGGAGAGGCGCGGGGGCCGAGGGCGAGCGTGGGGGCGAGTGGGAGGAGAGACCGAGGGGGCGCGGCGTCGGCGTCCTTATCCACTCGTCGTCGCCAGCGAGAGGGTGCGGCGGGGACGCGCCCCTGTTCTGACCCGGGTCGGGGGAACAGGGAAGGGAGGCGGCAGGGGGAGGCGGGCCAGTTCGGCCAGATGGGCCAGGTGGGCCGGCCTGGCTGGTTGCGGTCCCAGGGCAGGGGCTATGGCCTGCGGGTGGGTTGGTGGTCAGCTAGGCCAATTGGCTCAGTGGGGGGGGGGTCTTTCTTCCTTTTTGTATTTATTTTTATTAGTTTATTAGTTTTCTATTTTATTTTGTATATATTTTGTTTTTTAAAATATACAAGTAGTATCTAAATTAGTGTTACAAAACACCCCCATGCCACAAAAAGTTTGGTGACAAAATAAAATAGTTTAGTAATTTATTAATTGTAAAAGGCATTTAATTAATTGCTTTTGCTACTGTTTAAATCCTTATAGTTCATTTAAGCTTTTTATAAAAGCTTGGTTTCTCCACCATAATTGCTTACGATTTATTTGAAACAACTCGAACATTTTAGTTTTAATTTTGAAAACTTTTGTGGTTTGCTTTTCTTTTGAATTTGAATTTGAATTGGTTTCGAACTAACGTGAGGTTAACAACAGTAAGCGAGGTGACGTGGCATCATTAACAGAGGTTCACTGTAGCTTAATTATCCGGGCGTCACAAAGACGATCGAACTACTATTTTGCCCTCAACTACGAGGGGAGGTAAGGAACTGCCATCTGGCTCTGCACTAGATTCTCCTTCCGTTATTAGTAGGATTGCGACACCTAAACCTGCTACTGCTATGAATTCTGATATGTCGCATGTTATTGATGATGCCACTTCTGCTATGCATGATGAAACTACTTCTGTGCATGATACTACTTTGCCATTAGGTGAATTTCTAGATGAACAACTTGCTAGATTTAGGGGGAATGAAAATATTGATGAACCTATTATTGATGATAGTGATGATGAAGGTCCCCCCAATGATTATGTTTTACCTGTTGTTCCTAAGGGTTATGTTATGCATGAAACAGCTCCTATGGAAATTCTTGCTTGCAATGATAGAAATGATCTTAAGAAATTATTAGCTAAATGGAAGCAGCAGTCTCTTAATGCTAGAATGAAACCCGATCCTGCTTTTGCTACTTCACCTATCTGTGTTACTGATAAGGATTATGAATTCTCTGTTGATCCTGATATTATTACTTTAGTTGAATCTGATCCTTTTTATGGCCTTGAATCTGAAACTGTTTTGGCACATCTTACCAAGTTGAATGATATAGCCACCCTGTTTACTAATGATGAGATAGGGGGCGCGCCCACCCCCCTGGGCGTGCACCCGACCGACTTGTTTTGCCTATATAGGTCCACATACCCTAAAACCATCGAATATCAAGATAGATCGGGAGTTCTGCTGCCGCAAGCCTCTGTAGCCACCAAAAACCTCTCGGGAGCCCGTTCCGGCACCCTGCCAGAGCGGGAATCCATCACCGGTGGCCATCTTCATCATCCCGGCGCTCTCCATGACGAGGAGGGAGTAGTTCACCCTCGGGGCTGAGGGTATGTACCAGTAGCTATGTGTTTGATATCTCTCTCTCATGTTCTCTCTATGGACAATCTTGATGTATCGCGAGCTTTGCTATTAGTTGGATCTTATGATGTTTCTCCCCCTCTACTCTCTTGTGATGAATTGAGTTTTCCTCTTGAAGTTATCTTATCAGATTGAGTCTTTAAGGATTTGAGAACACTTGATGTATGTCTTGCCGTGCTTATCTGTGGTGACAATGGGATATTCATGTGATCCACTTGATGTATGTTTTCGTGATCAACTTGCGGGTTCCGCCCATGAACCTATGCATAGGGGTTGGCACACGTTTTCTTCTTGACTCTCCGGTAGAAACTTTGGGGCACTCTTTGAAGTACTTTGTGGAGTACAATGGAGTATCTAGGTGACATTAGAGTTTTGGTTGATTTGTGTCTTAAGGAGTTATTCTAGTACGAACTCTTGAATAGATTGATCCGAAAGAATAACTTTGAGGTGGTTTCGTACCCTACCATAATCTCTACGTTTGTTCTGTGCTATTATTGGCTTTGGAGTGACTCTTTGTTGCATGTTGAGGGATCGCTATATGATCTATCTATGTTATTATTGTTGAGAGAACTTGCACTAGTGAAAGTATGAACCATATGCCTTGTTTCCTAACATTGCAATACCGTTTACGCTCATTTTTATCATCAGTTACCTTGCTGTTTTTAGAATTTCTGATTACAAATACCTATATCTACTATCCATATTGCACTTGTATCACCATCTCTTCGCCGAACTAGTACACCTATACAATTTACCAATGTATTGGGTGTGTTGGGGACACAAGAGACTCTTTGTTATTTGGTTGCAGGGTTGTTTGAGAGAGACCATCTTCATCCTATGCCTCCCACGGATTGATAAACCTTAGGTCATCCACTTGGGGGAAATTTTCTACTGTCCTACAAACCTGTGCACTTGTAGGCCCAACAACGTCTACAAGAAGAAGGTTGTGTAGTAGACATCAGACTTCACCCAGGTCCTCAGGAACAAACGTAACTACTCACAAAGCATATTCATGTTCATGATCAGAGGGGTATTAATATGCATTAAGGATCTGAACATATGATATTCCACCAAGTAAACCAATTAGCATCAACTACAAGGAGTAATCAACACTACTGTCAACCCACAGGTACCAATTTGTGGTTTTGATACAAGATTGGATACAAGAGATGAACTAGGGTTTTGAGAGGAGATGGTGCTGATGAAGATGTTGATGGAGATTGACCCCCTCCCGATGAGAGGATCGTTGGGGATGACGATGGTGATGATTTCCCCCTCCCGGAGGGAAGTTTCCCCGGCAGAACAGCTCCGCCGGAGCCCTAGATTGGTTCCGCCAAGGTTCCGCATCGTGGCAGCGGAGTTTCATCTCGTAAGCTTGCTTATGATTTTTTTTCAAGGTAAAAGCCTTCATATAGCAGAAGATGGGCACCGGGGGGCCACCAGAGGGCCCAGGAGACAGGGGGCGCGCCCAGTATGGGTGGGCGCGCCTCCCACCCTCCTGGCCAGGGTGTGGGCCCCCTCTGGTATTTTCTTCGCTCAATAATTCTTATTAATTCCAAAAGTGACTTTTGTGGAGTTTCCGGACTTTTGGAGCTGTGCAGAATATGTTTCCAATATTTGCTCTTTTTCCAGCTAGAATTCCAGCTGCCGGCATCCTCCCTCTTCATGATAAACCTTGTAAAATAAGAGAGAATAGCCATAAGTATTGTGACATAACGTGTAATAATAGCCCATAATGCAATAAATATTGATATAAAAGCATGATGCAAAATGGACGTATCAATCGACGGTATGGACGACGAAGCAGACGCCGAGCCGCAACAAGTCCCACCCATTACGAGGCATTGGACGGCCACTTCAACCTATGATTTATACATGGTGGACACTCCTGATAAAAAGGACGGTGAGGATAATAAGGACCCTGATGAGGACAAACCTGTCGATAAACCACCAAAGCGCCTATGTCAGCGGCACCGCTCATGATGGCATCGGGCGAAGGATAGTAATACCGGCACAGGAGGCAATGAGAGCCCGGATGATGCCGAAGATCCCGAATACCCCATTGAGCCCACATCCGAACAGAACAAGAGGGAAGAGGGTGAATATCCCTAACATGTTGATCACGAAGATTCGGAGGACAACAACTATATGCCAGGATCCGAAGAGGAGGTCAGCCTCGGTGACGAAGATTTTATCGTCCCAGAGGAACCCCTCGAACGAGAACGCTTCAAGTGCCAGCTTATTGCAACAGCTCGCAACCTGAAAAAGAAACAGCAGCAGCTCAAAGCCGAACAAGATACGCTTAATGAAAGGTGGACTAAGGTCCTGGCCGCCGAGGAATAGGGCCATGAGCAACCTCTTAAAAATTACCCTAAGGGCAAGTTGCTGCCCCAGTTCGACGACGAAGCCCTTGAGCCAATACCGTAGAAATACAATCATGCAGACCAACCAGACCAACCAGAACGACCACCACGTGGACGGGATAAAGCGGAATATCATGCCGAACACCAACCCGCACCTCTTCGCCGAAGAGGCAGTGAGACAACAGCTGCAGGATACACATATGACTTGCAATGTGACCTAGCCAATAAAGCTGGTCAAACTATATCAATCTACAGATCAAGGGGCCGTGCCCCGACGCGAGACAATGGCTATGAAGCTCGGTGTGACAACCATTACTATACTCCGGATCAGAACCGAACTCAGATGTCAGCCGATCTCCGCCGCGATATTGCGCGATATAGAAGGGCCGCACACCCTTTATGCTTCAACGATGAGGTCATGGAACACCAATTTCTGGAGGGTTTTAAACCTGTAAACATCGAACAATACGATGGAACGACGGATCCGGCCGTCTGGATTGAAGATTTTCTTCTCCACATTCACATGGCTCGAGGAGATGGCCTTTGATACTTCTCCAACGTATCTATAATTTTTGATTGCTCCATGCTACTTTATCTACTTTTTTGGACTATATTGGGCTTTATTTTCCACTTTTATATTATTTTTGGGACTAACCTATTAACCGGAGGCCCAGCCCAGAATTGCTGTTTTTTTGCCTATTTCAGTGTTTCGAAGAAACGGAATATCAAACGGAGTCCAAACGGAATGAAACCTTCGGGAACGTGATTTTCTCACCGAACGTGATCCAGGAGACTTGGACCCTGCTCCAAGGAACAAAAGAGGCGGTCATGAGGGTGGAGGGCGCCCCCTGGGCGCGCCCCCCTACCTCGTGGGCCCCCTGTTGCTCCACCGACGTACTCCTTCCTCCTATATATACCTACGTATCCCCAAACGATTAGAGGGGGAGCCAAAAACCTAATTCCACCGCCGCAACCTTCTGTATTCACAAGATCCCATCTTGGGGACTGTTCTGGAGCTCCGCCGGAGGGGGCATCCACCATGGAGGGATTCTACATCAACACCATAGCCCCTCCGATGAAGTGTGAGTAGTTTACTTGAGACCTTCGGGTCCATAGCTAGTAGCTAGATGGCTTCTTCTCTCTTTTTGGATCTCAAAACAATGTTCTCCCCCTCTCTCGTGGATTTCTATTCGATGTAATCTTCTTTTTGCGGTGTGTTTGTTGAGACCGATGAATTGTGGGTTTATGATCCAGTATTATCTATGAACAATATTTGAATCTTCTCTGAATTCTTTTATGTATGATTGAATTATCTTTGCAACTCTCTTCGAATTATCCTTTTTGGTTTGGCCAACTAGATTGGTAGGTCTTGCAATGGGAGAAGTGCTTAGCTTTGGGTTCAATCTTGCGGTGTCCTTTCCCAGTGACAGAAGGGGCAACAAGGCACGTATTGTATTATTGCCATCGAGGATAATAAGATGGGGTTTTTATCATATTGCATGAATTTATCCCTCTACATCATGTCATCTTGCTTAAGGCGTTACTCTGTTTTTAACTTAATACTCTAGATGCATGCTGGATAGCGGTCGATGAGTGGAGTAATAGTAGTAGATGCAGAATCGTTTCGATCTACTTGTCTTGGACGTGATGCCTATATACATGGTCATTCTCTAGATATACTCATAACTATGCTCAATTCTGTTAATTGCTCAACAGTAATTTGTTTACCCATCGTAGAATATCTATGCTCTTGAGAGAAGCCACTAGTGAAACCTATGGCCCCCGGGTCTATTCTCATCATATCAATCTCTATTGCTTTATTACTTGCTTTGTTTTTACTTTGGTTTTTACTTTTCACTTTGCATCTATCTATTAAAAATACCAAAAATATTATTTATCATCTCTATCAGATCTCACTCTCGTAAGTGACTATGAAGGGATTGACAACCCCTAATCGCGTTGGTTGCGAGTAGCTATCGTTTTGTGTAGGTACGAGGGACTTGTGCGTGGTCTCCTACTGGATTGATACCTTGGTTGTCAAAAACTGAGGGAAATTCTAAGTGCATCTAGTGCCACCCCTAGTTGGTTTTGGAGTATTGACGACAAAGTTGGTTGAGGGACTAATGCGTTTGTGAGAATTGCAGGATAACGCAGGTAGTGTCCCTCATTGATTCGGTTTACCTATTGGAGATGACCCCTAAAAATGTATGAAGACATTGAAGACAATGGTGGTATGTGAAGATATTCATATTGAAGACTATGACATGAGAAGACATTGAGTGAAGACTATGGAGCGCGAAGACTGTGTCATTTCGTTGTTTCCTTTTCTTCTTTGTTGAGTCATAGGAACCACCGTACTGTTAAGTGGGGTCCAAGTGAACTAAGTCAGAGTGACTGAAGTGATGCTCAACCCAAATCCTATGTCTTCGAGCAAATACAATGAGAGCAAATCTTATCCAGAGCTGGATGAGTCAGCTTTGCTTGTAGCCCAAGTAAAGTTGCCGTGTGTGCTTGAAATCTGACTGTTGGAACACGTGTCAATTCCTTAGTGACCCAGGGTCATTTCAGACAAATCAGGTCGGGTTGCCTTGTGGCTATAAATAGCCCACACCCTACACCCTAAATTGGTGGTTGCTCAGAGTTTGTGCACGGCTTTTGTCGTTTGAGAGCAACCCACCTCGAAGCCTTTGAGAGAGAGAAATCCTTGCGAGGACAAAGCCCAAACACACAGAGCCAAAGAGTGTTAGGCATCACTGAAGTCTTTCTGTCTGTGTGACCTGAAGACTTATTACACTTGAGGACTGTGAATCCTCCAGCCGGTTAGGCGTCGCGTTCTGAGCATCCAAGAGTCATTGGGGATTGCCGGTGAATGAAGTCTGTGAAGGTTTGGAAGTCTACCTTGAAGACTTACCAGAGTGATTGGACGAGGACTGGGTGTCCTTAGCTCAAGGGGAATAAGGTGAAGACACGTTCTTCTGAGTTAAATCTCAGCCTCCCTAACCTGACATACAATTGTCACAGCAACTGGAACTGGTCCAACAAATCCTGTGTCTTCAACAAGCGACTGGTTCTATCCCTTTCCATCCTTTACTTAAGTTTGTCTTCGTGAAGTCATTATCTATCTGTCATACCTGTTTGACTTCATTGCTTGACTACTATCGTTGATTGGCTTCATACTATCTTCCATCCTGATCCTTACTACTTAGCTGTTATTTGCCCTGTACTTTCACATCATTGCATACTTGACTATGGCTTGCTTATGGTAGTTTATCTTCCGCTGCAAATCTACTAGGTCATTTCTATTGTTTGTCTTTGAAACTTCCAAGTTTTGAAGACTTTCATAAAAATCGCCTATTCACCTCCCCTCTAGTCGATACTAGCACTTTCAATTGGTATCAGAGCAAGGTACTCCCTTGTTCTGTGTGATTCGGTTTAACCACCTGGAGTTTTAGCAATGTCGACTGCAGGGATAGTCAAAGTCTCCGCTGCTTGCCCCGTTTTCGATGGAACTGAATATCCCTACTGGAAGAATAAGATGCGTATGCATCTTGAAGCCATTGATGTCGACCTCTGGTATGTCGTCAAGAACGGCGTTCCCAAGACTGGTGAAGGTGTCACCCTTGCTGATGTCAAGAGGTTCATTCAACTGGACTCTACTGCCAAGAAAATTATCTGTGGTCATCTGACCAAAGGACAGTATGGCCGTGTGAGTGCTCTGGAAACATCAAAGCTGGTCTGGGACTGGCTATCCAAGGTCAACGAAGGCGTATCAACCCAGAGAGATCAAAGAATCAGTGTTCTTCACAACCTTTTCAACCGCTTCAAGAGAACCAACAATGAAAATGTCCAGCTCACGTTCGATCTCCTCACTGACATCACAAATGAGCTTCAAGCTCTTGGCGCAACTGAGATTACCAAGCATGAAATCGTCAAGACACTGCTGAGATCACTTGACAGCTCCTTTGACACCTGAGGGAGTCCTGGACTAGGGGGTGTCCGGACAGCCGGACTATCATCGTCCGCCGGACTCCAAGACTACGAAGATACAAGATTGAAGACTCCGTCCCGTGTCCGGATGGGACTTTCCTTGGCGTGGAAGGCAAGCTTGGCGATACGGATATGTAGATCTCCTACCATTGTAACCGACTCTGTGTAACCCTAGCCTCCTCCGGTGTCTATATAAACCGGAGGGCTTTAGTCCGTAGGACACGACATACATTACAACAATCATACCATAGGCTAGCTTTAGGGTTTAGCCTCCTTGATCTCGTGGTAGATCTACTCTTGTACTACCCATATCGTCAATATTAATCAAGCAGGACGTAGGGTTTTACCTCCATCGAGAGGGCCCGAACCTGGGTAAAACATCGTGTCCCTCATCTCCTGTTACCATCCGCCTAGACGCACAGTTCGGGACCCCCTACCCGAGATCCGCCGATTTTGACACCGACATTGGTGCTTTCATTGAGAGTTCCTCTGTGTCGTCACCGATAGGTTCGATGGCATCTTAAACCAACGATGCGGTCCAGGATCGAAAGCTACGCCCCTGGCCGTCAGGTCAGATTCGGAAGCCTAAACTTCACGGCCGACATCCGCGGGGACTTGATCTTCGACGGGCTCGAGCCACAGCCAGGCGTGCCGCACTGTTGCGATGGGCATGATCTAGCTCTATCACCAAACAGTGCCTTGGTGGCCGCACAACAATCCGCTCTGGCCCTTAGACCGGAGCCGATCGCCCAGATCGAGGACCGGTGGTTAGACACTGCCTCGGGGGCTTCAACTTCCACGTCGATGGAGCCGAACACTACTGAGGGAGTCCTGGACTAGGGGGTGTCCGGACAGCCGGACTATCATCGTCCGCTAGACTATCATCGTCCGCCGAACTCCGAGACTACGAAGATACAAGATTGAAGACTCCGTCCCGTGTCCGGATGGGACTTTCCTTGGCGTGGAAGGCAAGCTTGGCGATACGGATATGTAGATCTCCTACCATTGTAACCGACTCTGTGTAACCCTAGCCCTCTCTGGTGTCTATATAAACCGGAGGGCTTTAGTCCGTAGGACACAACATACATTACAACAATCATACCATTGGCTAGCTTCTAGGGTTTAGCCTCCTTGATCTCGTGGTAGATCCACTCTTGTACTACCCATATCATCAATATTAATCAAGCAGGACGTAGGGTTTTGCCTCCATCGAGAGGGCCCGAACCTGGGTAAAAACATCGTGTCCCTCGTCTCCTGTTACCATCCGCCTAGACGCACAGTTCGGGACCCCCTACCCGAGATCCGCCGGTTTTGACACCGACATTGGTGCTTTCATTGATAGTTCCTCTGTGTCGTCACCGATAGGCTTGATGGCATCTTCGACCAACAACGCTGTCCAGGGTGAGACTTTTCTCCCCGGACAGATCTTCGTATTCGGCGGCTTCGCACTGCGGGCCAATTCACTTGGCCATCTAGAGCAGATCGAAAGCTAAGATCCTGGCCGTCAGGTCAGATTCGGAAGCCTAAACTTCACGGCCGATGTCCGCGGAGACTTGATCTTCGACGGACTCGAGCCACAGCCAAGCGCGCCGCACTATGACGACGGGCATGATCTAGCTCTGCCACCGAACAGTGCCTTGGTGGCCGCACAGGGATCCGCTTCGGCTATTAGTCCGGAGACGATCGCCCAGATCGAGGGCCGGTGGATAGACGGCGCCCTGGGGGCTTCAACATCCACGGCGATGGAGCCGAACGCTAATCTTGTCCCCTGCGAAACTCGGGATTCCGAGGCACCGGACTCCTTGCCGAACTCCGAACCTCCCGCGTCCCTACCAATCAATTCGGATTGGGCGCCGGTTATGGAATTCACCGCCGCGGACATCTTCCAATACTCGCCCTTTGGCGATATCCTGAATTCACTAAAGCATCTCTCGCTATCTGGAGAGTCCTGGCCGGACTATGGACAGGATGGTTGGGATACGGACGACGAAGAAATTCAGAGCCCACCCACTACCCACTTTGTAGCCACTGTCAACGATCTAACCGACATGCTAGACTACGACTCCGACGACATCGACGCTATGGACGACGATGCCGGAGACGAACAGGAACCAGCGCCTACAGGGCACTGGAAGACAACCTCGTCATACGACATATATATGGTGGACACCCCAAAAGACGGGGATGGCGAAGAAGCAGCGGAGGCAGACTCTTTAAAGAAGCAGCCGACACGCCGGCGTCAGCAGGGCCGCTCTAAATCCCGCCACAGCAAGAATGGAGATTCCAGCACAGGAGATAATAATACTCCAGAGAGTGCCGAAGACAATCCCCTCCAGCAAGACTCAGCGCAGGAGGATGCAGAAGCAAGCCCTCACGAGAGGGCGGCAGACGAAGAGGTTGAGGATCATAACTATATGCTTCCCTCTGAGGACGAAGTAAGCCTCAACGATGATGAATTCGTCGTACCTGAGGATCCCGTCGAACAAGAGCGCTTCAAGCGCAGGCTTATCGCCACAGCAAACAGCCTAAAGAAAAAGCAGCAACAGCTTCAAGCTGATCAGGACCTACTGGCTGATCGATGGACCGAGGTCCTCGCAGCCGAAGAGTATAAACTCGAACGCCCCTCCAAAAGTTACCCAAGACGCAAGCTGCTCCCCCGATTAGAGGAGGAAGCATACGTACCTCCATCACCAGCGCACGATATGGCTGACCGACCACCCCGTGGTCGTGACAGAGAGGCATCCAGGCCCCCAGCCAAGACCGTACCCCGGCATCGCTCCAAAAGTACGAAGCCAAGAGGGAATGCGCCGGACTTGCGTGAAATATTGGAGGACAAAGCAAGACAATCCAGATCCATCTACGGATCACGTGGGCGCCCCACGACCCACGACGAATACCGTCGCGCCGGATACAATAACCCCGGCCGGGCCGAGCACAGCAGACAGCGCTCTCTCGAGCTGCGTCGCGATATTTCTCAATACAGAGGCGCCGCACACCCTCTATGCTTCACTGACGAAGTAATGGATCATCAAATCCCTGAAGGGTTTAAACCCGTAAACATTGAATCCTACGATGGCACAACAGACCCCACGGTTTGGATAGAAGATTATCTTCTCCACATCCATATGGCCCGTGGCGACGATCTCCATGCCATCAAGTGTCTCCCACTCAAGCTTAAAGGACCAGCTCGGCATTGGCTTAACAGCTTGCCCGCGGAGTCAATTGGGTGTTGGGAAGACCTGGAGGCCGTGTTCCTTGATAACTTCCAAGGCACGTTTGTGCGACCACCAGACGCCGATGACCTAAGCCACATCATTCAGCAGCCAGACGAATCGGCCAGACAATTCTGGACACGGTTCTTGACGAAGAAAAATCAAATCGTCGATTGTCCGGATGCAGAGGCCCTTGCAGCCTTCAAACATAACATCCGGGACGAATGGCTAGCCCGGCACCTGGGGCAGGAAAAGCCGAAATCCATGGCAGCCCTCACATCTTTAATGTCCCTCTTTTGCGCGGGAGAGGACAGCTGGCTAGCTCACAGCAACAATCTCCGTAAAAATTCTGGCAGTCCGGATACTAAGGACAACAACGGCAGGTCACGTCGAAACAAAAACAAATGCCGCATCTACGGCGACGATAAGGAGGATACGGTAGTCAACGCCGGATTCCGAGGCTCTAAACCCGGTCAGCGGAAGAAGCCATTCAAAAGAACCACTCCGGGTCCGTCCAATCCGGACCGAATACTCGACCGCTTATGCTAGATACATGGCACCTCTGAAAAGCCAGCTAACTACACTAATAGAGATTGCTAGGTGTTCAAGCAGGCCGGCAAGTTAATTGCCGAAAACAATGACAAGGGGCTAAACAGCGACGACGAGGAAGAGACCCGACCGCCGAACAATAGAGGACAGAAGGGTTTTCCCCCACAAGTGCGGACGGTGAACATGATTTACGCGACCCATATACCCAAAAGGGAGAGGAAACGCGCACTAAGGGACGTCTATGCGATGGAGCCAGTCGCCCCGAAGTTCAATCCATGGTCCTCTTGTCCGATCACTTTCGATCGAAGAGACCATCCGACCAGCATACGCCATGGCGGATTCGCCGCATTGGTTTTAGACCCAATCGTCGATGGATTTCACCTCACGAGAGTCCTGATGGACGGCGGCAGTAGCCTGAACCTGCTTTATCAGGATACAGTGCACAAAATGGGCATAGACCCCTCAAGGATTAAACCTACAAAGACAACCTTTAAAGGTGTCATACCAGGAGTGGAAGCCAACTGTACAGGCTCAGTCACACTGGAAGTGGTCTTCGGATCCCCGGATAATTTCCGGAGCGAAGAATTAATCTTCGACATCGTCCCGTTTCGCACCGGCTATCACGCTCTGCTCGGACGAACCGCGTTTGTAAAATTCAACGCGGTGCCGCATTATGCATACCTAAAGCTCAAGATGCCAGGCCCTCGTGGAGTCATCACGGTCAATGGTAATACGGAACGCTCCCTCCGGACAGAGGAACATACAGCGGCTCTCGCGGCAGAAGTACAGAGTAGCCTCTTAAGGCAATTCTCCAGTCCGGCCGTTAAATAGCCGGATACAGCAAAACGCGCCCGAAGCAATACCAACCAAGACCACCTGGTGCGATCAGAGCATGCATAGCAATGCGGCCCCAACCCTCGCTCGCGCATGATCGCAATAATAACACTCCGCATACATCATTACGCTTTGGAGATACCATGGGCACAGGGGAGGGGGCACGATCGCAACGGACCCAGAGTGCGGTTCGACCACACCAGGGGCTCGCAAGTGTGCCCCCCTTTTTTATATTTTTTATTTTTCTTCTTGTATGTACACATGACTCTGTTAACCGGAAGCCATGTCCGGCGGCGAACCTGTTGAACTCATGATGCAACAGTCAGGGACTAAAGAAGGTTGCGACGAACACTCAGGTGGTCTCAATTACGAGCATTAAATTCGATTATATACACCAAGTCCGCAGCTCACCCCTGGATGGGGACATGTTTACTTAGTCCAAATCCCTTGCTTACCGCACTATCTGTATCAGTTTGCTCTACTAGCAGACTTTCTTTCATTAATAATGCAGCACCTTTTTGATTGCAATTGCATTATCTTTTATACATATGCTCATTATATGACATCTTGCGCCCGTATATTTTGGTACGGCCTAATACGCCAGGGGCTTGTGTTCCCCACTCTATGGTGTGATAAGTCCGAACACTTTCACAAGTGCGGCACCCCGAACTTATAGCATTATATGAATCGGCTCCGAATCATGTCTTGGGTCAATAGTTGGGTTTTCCCGGCTCGCACGTTTTGGTGCCTTACATTCCGTTCTGTCGGCTAAGGTGGCACTGGGAGAACCACTGCGATTGCGCCCCGGTTGAGCCGGGCGAGCGCCTCAGTGGAGAAAGCTAAAACCGACTGGCATGATAAGGCGAGAGACTGGTCGCTGTTCGAGAGGTTTTTTCGGGTCCTTAAAGACTCACGCCGCTTCGAGCGAAGTTCCGGACAATGTCCGACGAAGGCGTGGATAGTGCCCCGGATTCGGTCTTCCGAATACCAGGGGCTTCGCCGAAATTTAAAATTATAGAATTGTATGGCTAAGTGAGAGTGTTCAAGCATTATAAGTCCGGTTGCCTTGTTTGTTGTGTTGAGCGCCTCCCTCGATGGACCCAACAATGGGAACAAGAGTGCTCAAGTTTATCCCGAACACCCCAGCACTCGTGGCTTGGGGGCTGAAGCCAACGACTTGCCATCTCTCAGATTTTATAAACGGCCACACAGAAGGTAATATTTTAAATTAAAAAAGTGTTGCTCAAAGCGCACATGAACAAAGTTTCAGCGCACAGGATAATACATAGCAAATTCACTCAAAGATTACATCTCTGGGGCACTCATCCGCAATATCGCGGGCTCCCTTCAGGACAGTTTTATAATACATTTCGGGCGTGCGATACTCCTTGCCCGGCGGCGGTGGGTCCGTGAGAAGCTTCTCCGCATCCAACCTGCCCCATTCCACCTTTGTACGGGTGAGGGCCCGGCGAGCACCTTCAATACAGGCGGAGCGCTTGATGACATCCACCCAGGGGCATGCATCCACCAGCCGCCGCACGAGGCCAAAGTAGCTCCCAGGCATGGCCTGTCCAGGCCACAGCCGGACTATAAGGCCCTTCATGGCCTCTTCAGCTACCATGTGGAGTTCGACCAGCTGCTTCAGCTGGTCGCTTGGGGGCACCGGGTGTCCGGCCTCAGCATACTGAGACCAGAATACTTTTTCCGTCGAGCTCCCCTCCTTGCCACGATAGAATGCGGCGGCATCGGACGCACTACGCGGCAGATCTGCAAACGCCCCTGGAGAGCTCCGAATGCGGGTAAGTATCAGGTATTTTACATTAACATGCTTGCTTTGCATGAAAAATGCCTTACCCGCCGCTGCGGCATCGGACGCACTACGCGGCAGATCTGCAAACGCCCCTGGAGAGCTCCGAATGCGGGTAAGTATCAGGTATTTTACATTAACATGCTTGCTTTGCATGAAAAATGCCTTACCCGCCGCTATCTTCTTTACATCTTCAACCTCCTGAAGGGCCTTATGGGCTTCGGCCTTGGCGGACTTGGCACTTTCAAGAGCTGAGGCAAGCTTGGACTCTCGAGTCTTGGAGTCACGCTCCAAACTCTCATGTTTCTCCATGAGAGCCTGGAGCTCTTGCCGTACTTCCGCCACCCGTGCCTCCTGCTTTTCTCTCTCTGACCGTTCCGCGGCCGCACTGCGCTCGGCCGCGGACACAGCCTCCTTCAGGGCTGCCACCTCGTTAGTGGCCCCTGCAATATACACATTATCCTTGTTAATTTTATTGCAACCAAAATCCTTTTCTGTATGGTAACCATTCAAAGCGGTGTGACTCACCTTCTTTGTACTCGAGCTGCTTCTTGGCATGGCCGAGCTCTTGCTCGGACCGCTCGAGATCTTTTTTCAACACATCGACCTCCGCCGTTAGTGCGGCAGAGGTCAGCAGCGCAGCCTGCAAACCCATATTGACATATGTTAAGCAACCCTGTGCATATCTTGTTAGATCCTCAGTCCGGCTTTTCTTTCCGAACACCGAACTGAGCATCAGGGGCTACTGTCTATGCGGTATTACATTACATAATTTTAACTTCTTACCTCAAAGCCTGTTAGGAGGATGCTGCAGGCTTCGGTCAGCCCACTTTTGGCGAGCTGAACCTTTTGAATCACCGCACTCATGATAGTGCGGTGTTCTTCCTCGATGGAAGCGCCTTTAAGCGCCTCCAACAAGTTATCTGGCGCCTCCGGTTGGACGGAGGCCGCTGGTGTCACGGTCTTGCCCTTCTTTCGAAGGGGCCGCTTGCCGGACTCTGGAACCACTACGGGTTCCGGTGTAGAGTCCGGCGCAAAGTCCGGGAGGCTGCCTTACGGCGCCTCCGGAGCCTCCTCCTGATGGGTCCCTCTCTGGGATCCCACCTCAGCGTCCTCGTCGGCGCGTGGGGTAGAGGCAGTCGGAAGTGAATTCACATCCGACGAGGCCAAGGACCCGCTTGATGAAGCGGGGAGATCATCATCATCCAGACTACGGACAGAATGCGGCGTTAGAAGGACACTACGTGATATAAAAGATATTGCATATAAAGGATCCGGATACTTACGATCTTGCCGGACGCCTGGCCCTCGGAGGCCACTCATCCTCGCCAACGCTGGTGTTGGCGAAACTGTCCGGGGGGATAGTTCTCCCCCTCTTGGACCCTTTGGCCTCCCCTATTGGGGAAGCCTTCCTCTTCTTCTCTCTCTCTTCAGGGAGAGAACCCTCCTCGTCTTTGGGGGGGGAGTCCGCCTCATCGTCGGACACCTGATTGCGGGAACTCTTTCGAGTCCCCGTGGCCACCTTCTTGGCATTCTTCTCCGGCACCACGTGCGGTGCCGGAACCAGCAGCCCTGCTAAACGGGCGTCCACTGGGTCTTCTGGCATGGGAGCCGGGCTGATAAGCTGCCTGGCCTTCTCCATCCATTCCTGTCAAAGAAAAGGAAAGAATGAAACCCTCTTATAATCAATTCGATTATTACAAAGTGTCCCGTAATGGGGTTGAATCACTTACCTCGTCAGTTGGATACTGCGAGCTGAATCCGCGATCTTCCGTCGCGGATGCGGCGGCTTCGGCGCCCTTAAACAACACCCTCCAGGCGCCTTCGTATGTCGTATCGAAGAGCCCGCTCAGCGCCTGGTGCTGTTCCGGATTGAACTCCCACAGATTTAATTCCTGTTCTTGGCATGGGAGAATCCGGCGGATGAGCATGACTTGGACCACGTCGACGAGGCTGAGCTTATTGCTCACCAGCTTCTGGATGCAGGTTCGGAGTCCAGTCACCTCCTTCGAATCGCCCCACAGCAAGCCCTTCTCTTTCTAGGAGGTGAGCTGCGTGGGGACGCCAGATCTAAACTCGGGGGCCGCCACCCATGTGGGCTTGCGCGGCTCGGTGATGTAGACCCACCCCGATTGCCACCCCTTGACGGAGTCCACGAAGGCCCCTTCGAGCCAAAGGACGTTGGGTAATTTACCCAGCATGGCGCCTCCGCATTCCGCTTGCGTACCCAGCACAACCTTCAGCTTGACGTTGAAGGTCTTGAGCCACAGGCCGAAGTGGGGCCGGATGCAGAGGAAGGCCTCGCACACGACGATGAAAGTCGAAATGTTGAGGATGAAGTTCGGCGCCAGATCGTGGAAATCCAGGCCGTAAGAGAACATGAGCCCCCGGACGAATGGATGGAGCGGAAAGCCCAGTCCGCGGAAGAAATGGGGAAGGAAGACGACCCTCTCGTGAGGCCCGGGGGTAGGGACGAGCTGCCCCTCGTCGGGCAGCCGATGCGCGATATCGCCGGAGAGATATCCGGCGCTGCGCAGTCTAGTGATGTGCTCCTCCTTAACGGTGGAGGCCAACCATTTGCCTCCCGCTCCGGACATATTCGGAGAAGGTCGAGGCGAGATGCGCAAGCTTGGGCGTTGGAGCTTGAGTACGCGGAGGTGGATAAGCAAAGGAGGAAGAAGGCGTAGGTGAGAAGGTAAATCCTTATCCCTTATATGTAGGCGGACGAAAACTATGCGTCCCGCTGGCCTGATAAAACTCGCTTATCTCCCAAGCGCCACCATCAATGGCGCAGTTGGGTTACCCACGTCCGTATTGATGAGAATCCCGGAATAAGGGGAACACGATCTCTGCTTCGACAAGACGTACCAAGGAAACCGCTTCGCTAAACGTGCTGAGGTGGTATAGTAAAAAATGATTCAAACAGTGGCTTGGTAGTGGTGTGATGTCACGCTGCATAATACGTCAGCAGATTGAACTAAGTGTACATTTTATTCTCTCTACGGTGGAATGTGGAATTTATTTTGCAGAGCCGGACACTATCCTGGTGTTCATGATCTTCTCTGGATTATTCAAGGGAGGAACCCGCCTTGCAATGCCGAACATTATGCGCGCCGGACTTATCGTCACTGAAGCCTGGTTCAGGGGCTACTGAGGGAGTCCTGGACTAGGGGGTGTCCGGACAGCCGGACTATCATCATCCGCCAGACTATCATCGTCCGCCGGACTCCAAGACTACGAAGATACAAGATTGAAGACTCCGTCCCGTGTCCGGATGGGACTTTCCTTGGCGTGGAAGGCAAGCTTGGCGATACGGATATGTAGATCTCCTACCATTGTAACCGACTCTGTGTAACCCTAGCCCTCTCCAGTGTCTATATAAACCGGAGGGCTTTAGTCCGTAGGACACAACATACATTACAACAATCATACCATAGGCTAGCTTCTAGGGTTTAGCCTCCTTGATCTCGTGGTAGATCCACTCTTGTACTACCCATATCATCAATATTAATCAAGCAGGACGTAGGGTTTTACCTCCATTGAGAGGGCCCGAACCTGGGTAAAAACATCGTGTCCCTCGTCTCCTGTTACCATCCGCCTAGACGCACAGTTCGGGACCCCCTACCCGAGATCCGCCGGTTTTGACACCGACATTGCTGCTTTCATTGAGAGTTCCTCTGTGTCGTCACCGATAGGCTTGATGGCATCTTCGACCAACAACGCTGTCCAGGGTGAGACTTTTCTCCCCGGACAGATCTTCGTATTCGGCGGCTTCGCACTGCGGGCCAATTCACTTGGCCATCTAGAGCAGATCGAAAGCTACGCCCCTGGCCGTCAGGTCAGATTCGGAAGCCTAAACTTCACGGCCGATGTCCGCGGAGACTTGATCTTCGACGGACACGAGCCACAGCCAAGCGCCCCGCACTGTGACGACGGGCATGATCTAGCTCTGCCACCGAACAGTGCCTTGGTGGCCACACACGGATCCGCTTCGGCCATTAGTCCAGAGCCGATCGCCCAGATCGAGGGCCGGTGGATAGACGCCGCCCTGGGGGCTTCAACATCCACGGCGATGGAGCCGAACGCTAATCTTGTCCCCTGTGAAACTCGTGATTCCGAGGCACCGGACTGCTTGCTGGACTCCGAACCTCCCGCACCCCTACCAATCAATTCGGATTGGACACCGGTTATGGAATTCACCGCCGCGGACATCTTCCAATACTCGCCCTTTGGCAATATCCTGAATTCACTAAAGAATATCTCGCTATCAGGAAAGTCCTGGCCGGACTATAGCCAGGATGGTTGGGATACGGACGACGAAGAAATTCAGAGCCCACCCACCACCCACTTTGTAGCCACTGTCGACGATCTAACCAACATGCTAGACTACGACTCCGACGACATCGACGCTATGGACGACGATGCCGGAGACGAACAGGAACCAGCGCCTACAGGGCACTGGAAGACCACCTCGTCATACAACATATATATGGTGGACACCCCAAAAGACGGGGATGGCGAAGAAGCAGCGGAGGGAGACACTTTAAATAAGCAGCCCAAACACCGGCGTCAGCGGTGCCGCTCTAAATCCCGCCACAGCAAGAATGGAGATTCCGGCACAGGAGATAATAATACTCCAGAGAGTGCCGAAGACAATCCCCTCCCGCAAGACTCAGCGCAGGAGGATGCAGAAGCAAGCCCTCACGAGAGGGCGGCAGACGAAGAGGTTGAGGATCATAACTATATGCCTCCCTCCGAGGACGAAGTAAGCCTCAACGATGATGAATTCGTCGTACCTGAGGATCCCGTCGAACAAGAGCGCTTCAAGCGCAGGCTTATCGCCACAGCAAACAGCCTAAAGAAAAAGCAGCAACAGCTTCAAGCTGATCAGGACCTGCTGGCTGATCGATGGACCGAGGTCCTCGCGCCGAAGAGTATAAACTCGAACGCCCCTCCAAAAGTTACCCAAGACGCAAGCTGCTCCCCCGATTAGAGGAGGAAGCATACGTACCTCCATCACCAGCGCACGATATGGCTGACCGACGCCCTGTGGTCGTGACAGAGAGGCATCCAGGCCCGTAGCCAAGACCGTACCCCGACATCGCTCCAAAAGTACGAAGCCAAGAGGGAACGTGCCGGACTTGCGAGACATATTGGAGGACAAAGCAAGACAATCCAGATCCACCTACGGATCACGTGGGCGCCCCACGACCCATGATGAATACCGTCGCGTTGGATACAATAACCCCGGCCGGGCCGAGCACAGCAGACAGCGCTCTCTCGAGCTGCGTCGCGATATTGCTCAATACAGAGGCGCCGCACACCCTCTATGCTTCACTGACGAAGTAATGGATCATCAAATCCCTGAAGGGTTTAAACCCGTAAACATTTAATCCTACGATGGCACAACAGACCCCGCGGTTTGGATAGAAGATTATCTTCTCCACATACATATGGCCCGCGGCGACGATCTCCACGCCATCAAGTATCTCCCACTCAAGCTTAAAGGACCAGCTCGGCAATGGCTTAACAGCTTGCCCGCAGAGTCAATTGGGTGTTGGGAAGACCTGGAGGCCGCGTTCCTTGATAACTTCCAAGGCACGTATGTGCGACCACCAGACGCCGATCACATAAGCCACATCATTCAGCAGCCAGACGAATCGGCCAGGCAATTCTGGACACGGTTCTTGACGAAGAAAAATCAAATCGTCGATTGTCCGGATGTAGAGGCCCTTGCAGCCTTCAAACATAACATCCGGGACGAATGGCTAGCCCGGCACCTGGGGCAGGAAAAGCCAAAATCCATGGCAGCCCTCACATCGTTAATGACCCGCTTTTGCGCGGGAGAGGACAGCTGGCTAGCTCGCAGCAACAATCTCCGTAAAAATTCTGGCAGTCCGGATACTAACGACAACAACGGCAGGTCACATCGAAACAAAAACAAACGCCGCATTAACGGCGACGATAAGGAGGATACGGCAGTCAACGCCAGATTCCGAGGCTCTAAACCCGGTTAGCGGAAGAAGCCATTCAAAAGAACCACTCCGGGTCCGTCCAATCTGGACCGAATACTCGACCGCTTATGCCAGATACATGGCACCTCTGAAAAGCCAGCTAACCACACTAATAGAGATTGCTGGGTGTTCAAGCAGGCCGGCAAGTTAATTACCGAAAACAATGACAAGGGGCTAAACAGCGACGACGAGGAAGAGACCCGACCGCCGAACAATAGAGGATAGAAGGGTTTTCCCCCACAAGTGCGGACGGTGAACATGATTTACGCGACCCATATACCCAAAAGGGAGAGGAAACGCGCACTAAGGGACGTCTATGAGATGGAGCCAGTCGCCCCGAAGTTCAATCCATGGTCCTCTTGTCCGATCACTTTCGATCGAAGAGACCATCTGACCAGCATACGCCATGGCGGATTCGCCGCATTGTTTTTAGACCCAATCGTCGATGTATTTCACCTCACGAGAGTCCTGATGGACGGCGGCAGTAGCCTGAACCTGCTTTATCAGGATACACTGCGCAAAATGGGCATAGACCCCTCAAGGATTAAACCTACAAAGACAACCTTTAAAGGTGTCATAGCAGGAGTGGAAGCCAACTGTACAGGCTCAGTCACACTGGAAGTGGTCTTCGGATCCCCGGATAATTTCCGGAGCAAAGAATTAATCTTCGACATCGTCCCGTTTCGTAGCGGCTATCACGCTCTGCTCAGACGAACCGCGTTTGCAAAATTCAACGCGGTGCCGCATTATGCATACCTAAAGCTCAAGATGCCAGGCCCTCGTGGAGTCATCACGGTCAATGGGAATACGGAACGCTCCCTCCGGACGGAGGAACATACAGCGGCTCTCGCGGCAGAAGTACAGAGTAGCCTCTTAAGGCAATTCTCCAGTCCGGCCGTTAAACAGCTGGATACAGCAAAACGCGCCCGAAGCAATACCAACCAAGACCACCTGGCGCGATCAGAGCATGCGTAGCAATGCGGCCCCAACCCTCGCCCGCGCATGATCGCAATAATAACACTCCGCGTACATCATTACACTTTGGAGATACCATGGGCACAGGGGAGGGGGCATGATCGCAACGGACCCAGAGTGCGGTTCGACCACACCGGGGGCTCGCAAGTGTGCCCCCCTTTTTTATATTTTTTATTTTTCTTCTTTTATGTACACAGGACTCTGGTAACCAGAAGCCCTGTCCGGCGGCGAACCTGCCGAACTCATGATGCAACAGTCAGGGACTAAAGAAGGCTGCGACGAACACTCAGGTGGTCTCAATTACGAGCATTAAATTCGATTATATACACCAAGTTCGCAGCTCACCTCTGGAGGGGGACATGTTTACTTAGTCCAAATCCCTTGCTTACCGCACTATCTGTATCAGTCCGCTCTACTAGCAGACTTTCTTTCATTAATAATGCAGCACCTTTTTGATTGCAACTGCATTATCTTTTATACATATGCTCATTATATGACATCTTGCGCCCGTATATTTTGGTACGGCCTAATACGCCAGGGGCTTGTGTTCCCCACTCTATGGTGTGATAAGTCCGAACACTTTCACAAGTGCGGCACCCCGAACTTATAGCATTATATGAATCGGCTCCGAATCATGTCTTGGGTCAATAGTTGGGTTTGCCCGGCTCCCACGTTTTGGTGCCTTACGTTCCGTTCTGTCGGCTAAGGTGGCACTGCGAGAACCACTGCGATTGCGCCCCGGTTGAGTCGGGCGAGCGCCTCAGTGGAGAAAGCTAAAACTGACTGGCATGATAAGGCGAGAGACTGGTCGCTGTTTGAGAGGTTTTTTCGGGTCCTTAAAGACTCACGCCGCTTCGAGCGAAGTTCCGGACAATGTTCGACGAAGGCGTGGATAGTGCCCCGGATTCGGTCTTCCGAATACCAGGGGCTTCGCTGAAATTTAAAATTATAGAATTCTATGGCTAAGTGAGAGTGTTCAAGCATTATAAGTCCGGTTGCCTTGTTCGTTGTGTTGAGCGCCTCCCTCGATGGACCCAACAATGGGAACAAGAGTGCTCAAGTTTATCCCGAACATCCCAGCACTCGTGGCTTGGGGGCTGAAGCCAACGACTTGCCATCTCTCAGATTTTATAAACGGCTGCACAGAAGGTAATATTTTAAATTAAAAAAGTGTTGATCAAAGCGCACATGAACAAAGTTTCAGTGCACAGGATAATACATAGCAAATTCACTCAAAGATTACATCTCTGGGGCACTCATCCACAATATCGCGGGCTCCCTTCAGGACAGATTTATAATACATTTCGGGCATGCGATACTCCTTGCCCGGCGGCGGTGGGTCCGTGAGAAGCTTCTCTGCATCCAACCTGCCCCATTGCACCTTTGTACGGGCGAGAGCCCGGCGAGCACCTTCAATACAGGCGGCGCGCTTGATGACATCCACCCAGGGGCATGCATCCACCAGCCACCGCACGAGGCCAAAGTAGCTCCCAGGCATGGCATGTCCAGGCCACAGCCGGACTATAAGGCCCTTCATGGCCTCTTCAGCTACCTTGTGGAGTTCGACCAGCTGCTTCAGCTGGTCGCTTGGGGGCACCGGGTGTCCGGCCTCCGCACACGGAGACCAGAAGACTTTCTTCATGGAGCTCCCCTCCTCGCCACGATAGAATGCGGCGGCATCGGACGCACTACGCGGCAGATCTGCAAACGCCCCTGGAGAGCTCCGAATGCGGGTAAGTATCAGGTATTTTACATTAACATGCTTGCTTTGCATGAAAAATGCCTTACCCGCCGCTATCTTCTTTACATCTTCAACCTCCTGAAGGGCCTTATGGGCTTCGGCCTTGGCGGACTTGGCACTTTCGAGAGCCGAGGCAAGCTCGGACTCTCGAGTCTTGGAGTCATGCTCCAAACTCTCATGTTTCTCCATGAGAGCCTGGAGCTCTTGCCGTACTTCCGCCACCCGTGCCTCCTGCTTTTCTCTCTCTGACCGTTCCGCGGCCGCACTGTGCTCGGCCGCGGACACAGCCTCCTTCAGGGCTGCCACCTCGTTAGTGGCCCCTGCAATACACACATTATCCTTGTTAATTTTATTGCAACCAAAATCCTTTTCTGTAAGGTAACCATTCAAAGCGGTGTGACTCACCTTCTTTGTCCTGGAGCTGCTTCTTGGCATGGCCGAGCTCTTGCTCGGACCGCTCGAGATCTTTTTTCAACACATCGACCTCCACCGTTAGTGCGGCAGAGGTCAGCAGCGCAGCCTGCAAACCCATATTGACATATGTTAAGCAACCCTGCGCATATCTTGTTAGATCCTCAGTCCGGCTTTTCTTTCCGAACACCGAACTGAGCATCAGGGGCTACTGTCTATGCGGTATTACATTACATAATTTTAACTTCTTACCTGAAAGCCTGTTAGAAGGCTGCTGCAGGCTTCGGTCAGCCCGCTTTTGGCGAGCTGAACCTTTTGAATCACCACACTCATGATAGTGCGGTGTTCTTCCTCGATGGAAGCGCCTTTAAGCGCCTCCAACAAGTTATCCGGCGCCTCCGGTTGGACGGAGGCCGCCGGTGTCACGGTCTTGCCCTTCTTTCGAAGGGGCCGCTTGCCGGACTCTGGAACCACTGCGGGTTCCGGTGTAGAGTCCGGCGCAAAGTCCGGGAGGCTGCCTGATGGGTCCCTCTCTGGGATCCCACCTCGGCGTCCTCGTCGGCGCGTGGGGTAGAGGCAGTCGGAAGTGAATTCACATCCGACGAGGCCAAGGACCCGCTTGATGAAGCGGGGAGATCATCATCAGCCGGACTACGGACAGAATACGGCGTTAGAAGGAAACTACGTGACATAAAAGATATTGCATATAAAGGATCCGGATACTTACGATCTTGCCGGATGCCTGGCCCTCGGAGGCCACTCATCCTCGCCAACGCTGGTGTTCGCGAAACTGTCTGGGGGGATAGTTCTCCCCCTCATGCCTTCGGCCTCCCCTATTGGGGAAGCCTTCCTCTTCTTCTCTCTCTCTTCGGGGAGAGAACCCTCCTCGTCTTCGAGGGAGGAGTCCGCCTCATCGTCGGACACCTGATTGCGGGAACTCTTTCGAGTCCCCGCGGCCACCTTCTTGGCCTTCTTCTCTGGAACCACGTGCGGTGCCGGAACCAGCAGCCCTGCTAAACGGGCGTCCACTGGGTCTTCTGGCATGGGAGCCGGGCTGATAAGCTGCCTGGCCTTCTCCATCCATTCCTGTCAAAGAAAAGGAAAGAATGAAACCCTCTTATAATCAATTCGATTACTACAAAGTGTCCCGTAATGGGGTTGAATCACTTACCTCGTCAGTTGGATACTGCGAGCTGAATCCGCGATCTTCCATCGCGGATGTGCGGGCTTCGGCGCCCTTAAACAGCACCCTCCATGTGCCTTCGTATGTCGTATCGAAGAGCCCGCTCAGCGCCTGGTGCTATTCCGGATTGAACTCCCACAGATTGAATGCCCATTCTTGGCATGGGAGAATCCGGCGGATGAGCATGACTTGGACCACGTCGACGAGCCTGAGCTTATTGCTCACCAGCTTCTGGATGCAGGTTCGGAGTCCAGTCACCTCCTTCAAATCGCCCGACAGCAAGCCCTTCTCTTTCTAGGAGGTGAGCTGTGTGGGGATGCCAGATCTAAACTCGGGGGCCGCCGCCCATGTGGGCTTGCGCGGCTCGGTGATGTAGAACCACCCCGATTGCCACCCCTTGACGGAGTCCACGAAGGCCCCTTCGAGCCAAAGGACGTTGGGTAATTTACCCAACATGGCGCCTCCGCATTCCACTTGCGTACCCAGCACAACCTTCGGGTTGACGTTGAAGGTCTTGAGCCACAGGCCGAAGTGGGGCCGGATGCAGAGGAAGGCCTCGCACACGACGATGAAAGTCAAGATGTTGAGGATGAAGTTCGGCGCCAGATCGTGGAAATCCAGGCCGTAATAGAACATGAGCCCCCAGACGAATGGATGGAGCGGAAAGCCCAGTCCGCGGAGGAAGTGGGGAAGGAAGACGACCCTCTCGTGAGGCCCGGGGGTAGGGACGAGCTGCCCCTCGTCGGGCAGCCGATGCACGATATCGCCGGAGAGATATCTGGCGCTGCGCAGTCTGGTGATGTGCTCCTCCTTAACGGTGGAGGCCAACCATTTGCCTCCCGCTCCGGACATATTCGGAGAAGGTCGAGGCGAGATGCACAAGCTTGGGCGTTGGAGCTTGAGTACGCGGAGGTGGATAAGCAAAGGAGGATGAAGGCGTAGGTGAGAAGGTAAATCCTTATCCCTTATATGTAGGCGGACGAAAACTGTGCGTCCCGCTGGCCTGATAAAACTCGCTTATCTCCCAAGCGCCACCATCAATGGCGCGGTTGGGTTACCCACGTCCGTATTGATGAGAATCCCGGAATAAGCAGAACACAATCTCTGCTTCGACAAGACGAACCAAGGAAACCGCTTCGCTAAACGTGCTGAGGTGGTATAGTAAAAAATGATTCAAACAGTGGCTTGGTAGTGGTGTGATGTCACGCCGCATAATACGTCAGCAGATTGAACTAAGTGTACATTTTATTCTCTCTACGGTGGAATGTGGAATTTATTTTGCAGAGCCGGACACTATCCTGGTGTTCATGATCTTCTCTGGATTATTCAAGGGAGGAACCCGCCTTGCAATGCCGAACATTATGCGCGCCGGACTTATCGTCATTGAAGCCTGGTTCAGGGGCTACTGAGGGAGTCCTGGACTAGGGGGTGTCCGGACAGCCGGACTATCATCGTCCGCCGGACTATCATCGTCCGCCGGACTCCAAGACTACGAAGATACAAGATTGAAGACTCCGTCCCTTGTCCGGATGGGACTTTCCTTGGCGTGGAAGGCAAGCTTGGCGATACGGATATGTAGATCTCCTACCATTGTAACCGACTCTGTGTAACCCTAGCCCACTCCGGTGTCTATATAAACCGGAGGGCTTTAGTCCGTAGGACACAACATACATTACAACAATCATACCATAGGCTAGCTTCTAGGGTTTAGCCTCCTTAATCTCGTGGTAGATCCACTCTTGTACTACCCATATCATCAATATTAATCAAGCAGGACGTAGGGTTTTATCTCCATCGAGAGGGCCCGAACCTGGGTAAAAACATCGTGTCCCTCGTCTCCTGTTACCATCCGCCTAGACGCACAGTTTGGGACCCCCTACCCGAGATCCGCCGGTTTTGACACCGACAACTACCCTTGTCCCTCGCGAAGCTCGTGACTCCGAGGTGCCGGACTCCTTGCCGGACTCCGAACCTCCCGCGCCCCTTCCAATCGAATCTGATTGGGCGCCAGTTATGAAATTCACCGCCATGGACATCTTCCAACACTCGCCCTTTGGCGACATCCTAAATTCGTTAAAGCATCTCTCGCTATCAGGAGAGTCCTGGCCGGACTATGGCCAGGATGGTTGGGAAACGGACGACGAAGAAATTCAGAGCCCACCCACCACCCGCTTTGTAGCCACTGTCGAAGATCTAACCGACATGCTAGACTACGACTCCGAAGACATCGACGCTATAGACGACGATGCCGGAGACGAACAAGAACCAGCGCCTACAGGGCATGGGAGGACCACCTCGTCATGCGACGTATATATGGTGGATACCCCAAAAGAGAGCGATAACGAGGACCAACGGGCCGCGGCAGAAGATAACCCCGCCAACAAACAGCCAAAACAGCGGCGCAGACGCCGCCCTAAGTCCCGCCTCGACAACAATAGCGCTCCTAAAGTCCCCGCAATACAGCAGGGTAGACTAGTGGATGACGAACATGCAGATAATCAGTACAGGCCCGGCGAAAACAACAGTCCGGACGACCTCATGCCGGACACGCCGCTGGAGAGTAAAAACCTTCGGAAAAGACTCGTCACCAACGCAAGCAGCTTGAAGAAGGAAAAACGGAAGCTCAAAACGGTGGAAGACACACTCAGAATGAGGTGGAGCAAAGTGCTCAAAACCACGGATAAATATGGCAATGGCCAACAATCAAAGAGCTACCCGAAGCGCAAACTGCTACCAGAATTTGACGAGGAGGCCATAGAGCCCCCACAGTCAAAAAATAAAGAGGCTGCCTGGCCGGATAAACGGCCAGATGATAGGCCAAATTCTGAAAGCGGCGCCGCACATAAACCGACTAACGAACCTGGAAAGACAGATGGCCCAGTCAGGTCCATTTACGGGCCAAAGAAGAAGGCCCCAGGAAGCAATACAACACGTCAAGTGTCCAAAGATAGTGGCACACCCAAATACAGGGGCGCCGCACACCCACTATGTTTCACCAATGAGGTGCTGGACCATGAATTCCCAGCAGGATTTAAACCCATAAACATAGAGGCCTACGATGGAACAACAGACCCGAGAGTCTGGATAGAAGATTATATACTACACATACACATGTCCAGATGAGATGATCTCCACGCCATAAAATACCTACCCCTCGAGCTCAAAGGGCCAGCCCGTCATTGGCTTAAAAGCCTCCCAGAAAACACTGTTGGAAGTTGGGAAGAGCTCGAGGACGCGTTTAGAGCAAATTTTCAAGGGACTTATATCCGCCCTCCGGATGCAGATGATCTAAGTCACATAACTCAAAAGCCTGGAGAGTCAGCGCGCAAATTCTGGAACAGGTTCCTCACCAAAAAGAACCAAATAGTCGACTGTCCAGACGCCGAAGCCTTAGCAGCTTTTAAACACAACGTCCGAGACGAATGGCTTGCCAGACACCTCGGCCAAGAGAAACCGAGGACAATGTCCGCACTAACAAGCCTCATGACCCGCTTTTGTGCAGGAGAGGATAGCTGGCTAGCAAGATGCAGCACCAGCGACCCAAGTACATCCGAGATAAGAGATGGAAATGGAAAATCACGGCGCAGAAAAGAGCAGCGCCGGAACAAAGAGAAAAGCCCAAAGAGCACGACAGTCAACGCCGGATTCAAAAGCTCGTGGCCAAACAACAAAACACCGCCTCTTAAGGATGACAGCGACGAGCTATCCAACTTAAACAAGATTTTGGGTCGGATATGTCAAATCCACAGTACCCCCAAAAGGCCTGCAAACCACACCCATCGAGATTGCTGGGTTTTCAAACAGTCCGGCCGACTAAACGCCGAACACAAGGGGCTCGACGCGTCAAGCGAAGACGATAAACCCCACCAGCAGAGCACCGGAAAGCAAAAAACTTTCCCACAAGAGGTCAAAGCAGTAAACTCACTTCATGTGATAATACGGAAAAATAGTGCGGCACCCTCTAAAAAGAGCCTCGCACGGTCCAATCCAGCAGACCATAGAGATTGGATATCAAAACCAATAACTTTCGACCACCTGGATTATTCCAGAAGCGTTCGAAACGCAGGACGGACTGCCCTGATATTGGATCCTATAATTGACGGACTGCAATTTACTCAAGTCCTGATGGACGGAGGCAGCGACTTAAACCTGCTGTATCTAAATACAATCCGCAAGTTGGGGATAGACCCTACTAAAATTCGACACAGCCGCACTTCCTTTAAAGGAGTGACGCCAGGCCCTTACGCCAAGTGCACAGGCTCCCTATTACTAGAAGTTGTGTTCGGATCACCGAACAACTTCCGACGCGAAAAACTAATCTTTCATATCGTCCCATTTAAAAGTGGATATCAAGCACTCTTGGGACGAGAGGCTTTTGTCCGTTTCAACGCCATACCACATTACGCGTCTCTTACACTCAAGATGCCCGGTCCACGCGGCATCATTTCAGTGCGAGGGTCACTTAAAGACCCCGGACACGGACAGACGAGTCCGGCATAAGTAGGCTAGGGGCTCCCTAGCTGCACATCCCTTCACAAGGGGCTGCGCGGACAAACAACAGCGAGTCCATACAGACCCCGCTTTACTTATTTATATTTCTTCTTTCACATATACTTTTTTTTGCACGAGTTCTTTTCAAACTAAGTTCCCCTCTTTTTACAAATGAACGATGTGCATGCCCGTCCAGGATAACGGCACAACGGAGACACAAGCACAGACGTGCAGTAGGGACCCGTTGTGAGGATTCTTTTCAGATTAAGACCCTGCGTAAACCTTTTTTACTGTCTCTTGTTGTTATTCTCCCTTGGTTTCTTCTTATAACCAAAGCGGAGTCTGACGTTTTGGCATCGGCCGCGTCAGAGGATCATGCACGTACCTAGACACTAGGGGCTTAGGGCATTGTTCTGCCCATTATTATAAAGTCCGAACACCTTAGGGAGTGTTCGGCGTCTCGAGTTAGGCATTATATGCATCAACTCTGAATCATGTCTTTGGTCAAATGTTGGGTTTGCCCGGCTCCTCTATTTTGCTGCCTTACATTCCGTATCATCGGCTAACGCGGCACCAGGAGAACTACTGTGATTGTGCCCCAGTTCGGCTGGGCGAGCACCTCAGTAGAGAAAGCCGAAAACTGACTGTCATGCTATAACGAGAGACTGGTCAACGACTCGATTGACAACCGGAATGTTTAGAATTCCCCGCTTTAACGAAGGACCGTTTCCCGGTCAGGCACACATGCGCCCCGAACTCGGAGAAGCACGGTGCCCCAAGGGGCTATATCGTAGCCCCACCCTCGAACTCCACTGGCTAAGTGAAAGTGATAAAGCATTATAGTCCAGATTGCCTCGTTTGCTACGCTATCACCTCCTTAACAGGACCGAGATGTCGGATTAAGTGTGAAAATGCGCTATTTTTGCGAACACCCCCGCACCTTGTGCGTGGGGGCTGAAGCCGAAGACTGCAATCTTTCAGGTTATACAAATGTATACGTAAACGGCCGCATAGGAGATATGTTACTACTTGGGACGCACAAGTATAAAAAGCAGTTATAGCATAATCATCATTTTACAAGATAAAACGTTCATTTGAACGTGACATTTTTCGAGCACTGCGACTCTATTACACGAGCGCCACGCATAACTTCCCCAAAATAGTGCTCGGCAGGTAACCGACTTTCGTCCGAACCCTGGGCGGCAATAGCGGTGGCATCCATCTCTGTCCAATGTGTCTTCACACGGGCAAGAGCCATCCGCGCACCTTCGGTGCAGGCCGACCGCTTCATCTCCTTGATATGCGGCACCGCTCCAAGAAACTGCTGCAATAAGCCAAAATAGCTCGTCGCCTTGGGCCTTTCTGGCCAGACATGAGCCACGATGTCAGTCATGGCAAGTCCGGACAATCTATTTAGCTCGGCCCATTCTGCCAACCGATCGGTCAGCGGAAGTGAATGATCCGGACTATGGAATTGAGACCAAAATAGCTCTTCCGTCTTGTGATCCTTCTGGCTCCGGAAGTGCTCAACGGCATCAGCCGCACTTGCCGCTAAGTCCATATACGGATCCTCTGGACCCCACAACTGGCCAAGTTGAGCATACTTTTGATCCGTAAACTGGCGATGCAATAGAAAAGGCTTGCCAGCCGCAATATCTCCGGCCTGGCGCAGCTCCTCTTTCATAGCCCGCATTGCAGAACGGGCATCCTTGGCCTCGGCGGTGGCCTTCCCCAGGTCTTCCCTCTCCGATAAGTGCAACTTTTCAAGAGCCTCATTGCGGTCGGCAGCATCTTTTAATTTCACGGCCAATTCGGCCATCTTCTCCCTGCTTAGGCAGTGTGCAGCCTTTTCGGCTTTCAACTCCTCGGCCGCCCTCAAGGCAGCCACATCACTCCTTCGGGCTTGCTCTTTAGCTTGAGCAAGTTCGGCCCGAAGGCTCTCCACAGCAGCTGCACCGTCTGTATCACAACATATAATTTATCAGAGAAGGGCTTTGACCCCCTTAATAAAGCAACTGTGGAGAACTCATTTACCTTGCGACTCGTTAAGTCGCCGGTTGACAAGTGCGATGTCCGCTTCCGCCACGTCAAGTTGCCGCATTAACTTGGCAACTCCACTAGTCCGGCTAGCCCTCGGACTATCCGCCACCTGCATAGGAACGGCGACATTCATTACTTGCGATTTTGATCCTCGGCACGCTGTCGTTTTTCGACAACCTACCGAGTCTCGGGGGCTACTACCTATACAGGGCGCACTTTTACGTGCAAAATTGTCAAAAAAAAAGGTGCGTCATTCTTGCGTACCTCAAATCCCGCCAGCAAACTTGTAGCGGCATTACGCAATCCGCTCTCGGCGGATGAAATCCTTCCAATCACCATACGCATCAAAGCGCGGTGATCTTCTGAGATGGACGCCCTCTCAAGCAGATTCTTCAGTTCTCCCGGCCGGATACTAGTGGGCGCCGAACTCTCCGGCCCCTCCGGACTCGGGGACACCCTCCGTGACGATACTTCAGGCTCGCCTGCCCTGTCCGGCGACGCAGCAGTTGGAGGCGTTTCGCTCTCCATCATCTCCGGAAGAAGATCCCCCGAAGACGAACTCATCTGAGAAGGCTGCAAATCCGAACTGCAAGATAAAAATTTCGGTTATCCACAGAAGCACAAATGAAGGTATTTTCTTACTAATGAACTCCTCTTTTCCTACTCACGGCTCGCTGGAGGGCTGATCCTTCAGAGACGATTGTACGTCCAGGTTCTCCCCGGACGCCGGACCCCCCGGTGAAGATCTCTTCCCCCGTTTAGGGGATTTGGCCTCTGGATCTTCGGAGACGGTCCTCTTCTCCCCCTGGAAGGAGGGGTTCTTGATCCCCCCCTCTTCAAACGCCCCTTTGGGAGAAATAATAGCTCCCCTATTTTCCCCATCGCTCCCTTCTACGGGCGCGACCTCCAACATTCTGACCAACACGGGCTCCAGTGCGGTCTCTGGGAGGGGAGCCGGACGCCTTATCAGCTTCGATCGCGCTACCCACTCCTGGTGAAGAGTAATGGATCAGGAGGCAAACTCTAGAAAAGCAGATAAACAGAACGTCAGGATTCTGAGCTATTTACCTGAGTATCCGGGCGATTGCAGCTTAGGCCTGCGTCCTCGGTCAATTCCGGACACGCTATCCGCGGTCCGAAGAACAACTTGTACATCTCCGCGGCTGTTGCACCCATGAAGTGTTGGAGAATTCGAGGTCCCTCCGGATTGAACTCCCATAGACGGAGATGACGGCGTTTGTAGGGCAGAAGACGCCTGATTAGCATAACCTGCATCACCACGACCAGATTGATCTCCCTCGCCTGGAGGTCTCGAATCCGGCCCTGCAAGGAGGGCACGTCTTCGGACGGGCCCCAATTGAGCCCTTGGTTGACCCACGACATCAGTCGGCATGGAGGTCCCGGGCGGAATGAAGGCGGCGGCTTTTGCTTGCTGCCCTTCGGAGCGGTGATATAGAACCACTCCTGCTGCCACAGTCCAAGCTCCTCTTGGAAGGAGACCTCGGGCCACGGGGCATCGGCCCTTCTGCTTATGGCCGCCCCGCCGCACTCTACTTGACGCCCCCCGATCATCTTCGGCTCCACATTAAAGGTCTTCAGCCACAGGCCGAAGTGGGGAGTGACGCGGAGGAAGGCTTCGCAGACGATAATGAATGCGGAGATATGAAGGATGGACTCCGGAGCCAAGTCGTGAAAATCCAGCCCATAGTAGAACATGAGCCCTCTCACGAAGGGGTCCGTCGGGAAGCCTAAACCCCGACGGAGGTGGGATACGAAGACAACGAACTCACCGGGCTCGGGGGCGGGCACGGCCTGCCCTTGGGCAGGCAACCTGTGCGAAATCTCGTAGGACAGGTACTTGGCCCCACGCAGCTTTAACACGTCCTCCTCCGTCTCCATCGACCCTGGAGGTCGGAGCCGGACATGGTTGAGAATCCGAAGCACTCGAATCTGGGGCTCTGGGTGTTGGAACTGGGAGCAAGGAGGAGATTCGATGTGAGATTGAAGAAAAGAAACGACCCTTGGTCCTCTTATAAAGGGGAAAAATACCAAGAGTCGTCTGCGTGACCGTTCGGGATTCACCTTCGATAGAGGAGGCGTGGCGACGGGCACGGTTGGGTTACCCACGCACGTATTGATGAGAATCCCGGAATAAGGGGAAAACGATCTATGCTTCGACAAGACGTGCCAAGGAAACCGCTTCGCTAAACGTATGGAGGTGGTATGATAAAAAACGATTCAAGTAAAAGCCTGGTAGCGGTGTGATGCCACGCCGCAAAATACGTCAGCAGATTGGATTTATGTGCATTATTCTCTCTACGGTGGAATGTGGAATTTATTTTGCAGAGCCAGACACTATCCTGGTGTTCATGATCTTCTCTTGAATATTCAAGGGAGTAACCCGCCTTGCAATGCCGAACATTATGCGCGCCAGACTTATCATCATTGAAGCCTGGTTCAGGGGCTACTGAGGGAGTCATGGACTAGGGGGTGTCCGGACAGCCGGACTATCATCGTCCGCCGGACTCCAAGACTACGAAGATACAAGATTGAAGACTCCGTCCCGTGTCTGGATGGGACTTTCCTTGGCGTGGAAGGCAAGCTTGGCGATACGGATATGTAGATCTCCTACCACTGTAACCGACTCTGTGTAACCCTAGCCTCCTCCGGTGTCTATATAAACCGGAGGGCTTTAGTCCGTAGGACACGACATACATTACAACAATCATACCATAGGCTAGCTTTAGGGTTTAGCCTCCTTGATCTCGTGGTAGATCTACTCTTGTACTACCCATATCATCAATATTAATCAAGCAGGACATAGGGTTTTACCTCCATCGAGAGGGCCCGAACCTGGGTAAAACATCGTGTCCCTCGTCTCCTATTACCATCCGCCTAGACGCACAGTTCGGGACCCCCTAACCGAGATCCGCCGGTTTTGACACCGACAACACCCTTGCACTCATGATTCAAGAACGTCCTGACTTCAAGACACTCGATTTGTCTGATATACTTGAGAGGCTCAACACACATGAGTTCCAGCTTTCTGAGAAAAGAGATATCTATGGCCAAAACTATGTCCGAACTCGCTCTTTGAAGGCATTAGTTGTTTCCTCATCTGAAGAAGAATCTGACTGCAGTTCTGAAGATCCTGAAGACATTGGAAAGGAACTTGCTATGCTAGTGAAGAAGTTCCAGAAATTCACCAAGAAGAAAGGCTTCAGAAAGTCTTCACGATCTAACTCAAGGAATGATGAAGCTTCCACCCATGACCACAAGAAGAGAATCTGCCACAAGTGCAAGAAACCTGGTCACTACATATCTGAGTGTCCACAGTGGGACAATGAGAAGAAGAAGAAGAACAGCAAGGATTATGATTCTGATGACAAGAAGAAGAAGAAATCCTCAAAGTCTTCTTCTAAGTCTTCTTCCAAGTCTTCATCATACAAGAAGAGCTCATCTGGCAAGGCTCGTGCTTTTGTTGGCAAGGAAATGGATTCAGAGGAGGAGTCTGCTTCTGAGGAGGCGGAGGTGGAGTCTAGAGAGGAGTCTGACCCTGGCGTTGCAAGTCTCACTACTAGAAAAAGGGCTATAGATGGTATTGACACTAATGGCGCACCAGACAAGTGGTGCGCCATTAGTATATACTAATGGCGCACCACCTTCTGATGCGCCATTAGTGTTGAAACTACTAATGGCGCACCAGGCCCACGGTGCGCCATTAGTACCAATTTTTTTTTTGAACTAGTGCGCCTGTCCAAACATACTAATGGCGCATCCGCAGTTAGTGCGCCATTACTAGTTGTAACTAGTAATGGCGCACTAGCCAGAAAGTGCGCCACTAATGTTATTTTTTTATTATTTTTTTATTCCTTTTTTGCAAAAGTACTAATGGCGCACCCTGCCACGGTGCGCCATTACTAGTTCAAACTAGTAATGGCGCACCGTGGCAGGGTGCGCCATTAGTATGTTTTTTTTGTTTTTTTTTTGCAAAACTACTAATGGCGCACTACCAGGGGGTGCGCCATTAGTAACCTGGATTACTAATGGCGCATTTGTTGATGGTGCGCCATTAGTAAGTGGGCAGCAACAAGATATTTTGGACAGCCTCTCCTCCCACACTCACTTTCTCCCCACTTCATTCTCTCCACCCCCTCCTCCTTGTCTCGGGTGCCTCCTCTTTTTCACCTCATTTCCACCATAGATTCATTCAAATTAAGTGGTTAAGTTACCTTGTTTTGCTAGGTAAGTAAGGGGGGAAGCTATATTTATGTTGTTCTCCCTACAACAATGTGCACATGCACTTTTTATGGCCTAGCTAGATCTATGTATGTTCGTGGTGTTGCATATGTTTGTGGTGTTGCATATGTCTTTGTGTTTGGAGGTGTACCAGTATTTGAAATGCGATAGTTGCCAATATTTTGCCGGAATGTTGATTCATTTCCGTTTCGGCGAGAATTTTGGCATTAAGCATTCTTTTTGGTCCTATTTTTAGGGAAAGTCATGCCAAATTTTTTCTTGGTTCTAAAATATCGTTTTGCTCTACCCCGCAGGCGACCATGGTCCGCACGATGACCGAAGGCATCGTGAATAGGTTTTTGAGGTCCGCGAAGGCCGAGATGCTTCAAAAGAACGAGACGGAGATAAGATGTCCGTGTCGAAGATGCAAGCTGAATAGCCTTATTGCGGACCCGGATTCCGGGCAGGTGCGGGACCACCTGCTCTTGCGTGGTTTCATGGATGGCTATCGGTGGCAAGGTGATGAAGATGACTACGAAGTCGTCCATGGGGGCCGGGCAAGAAATGAGGAAGGGCAGCAAGACAACCACCGCGGCTCGGGGGGGCGAGAAGACGAAGAATCCCCAGGAGATGATCACGACGGTGATGCTGTACACAGTCATCATGTAGAAGATGCAGGGCATGATGATGATGCCGGCGGAGCAGACGACGATGGACCATCGATGGGCTGGGTGCAGGACCCTCATATTCAAGAGCTGCTTCTCAAGCAGACGGATAATGCAAGAGCTGCCGCCCGAGAGAAAGCCAAGATGGATCAACTTGAGTTAGACGCGGTTACTCCATTGTATGAAGGATGCAGGCCCGAGGATACCCGCCTGAAAGTAACGCTCATGGCTCTGGAGATGAAGGTAAAACACAAAATGACCGACGCATGCTTCGACGAGAACATGTCATTCTGGCACGAACGTCTTCCCAAGGGGAACAAGTGCCCGACCAGTTTGGAGGAGGCGAAGAAAATCGAGTGTCCTCTGGATTTACCGCACGTGAAATACCATGTGTGCATGAACAATTGCATCATTTATCGGGACGAGCACGCGGAGTCTACCATATGTCCGGTGTGCGGTGTCACTCGATACAAGAAGAGGAAGAAAGCTCCTCGAAAAGTGGTGTGGTACTTTCCGATCACTCCTCGTCTACAGCGGTATTTCGTGGACCCTAAGGTAGCAAAGCTCCTGCGTTGGCACGCGGATAGGGAGGAGAAGAAGCGAGAAGATGACGCAAATGATCCGGAGATAGATAAAAAAGACAAGATGCTGAGTCACCCTAAGGATGCGAGCCAGTGGCAAGCGTTGAACTTCGAATACCCAGAATTTGGGAACGACTCAAGGAACATCGTGCTGGGCGCGAGCACCGATGGAGTCAATCCGTTTGGCAGCCAGAGAAGCACACATAGCACCTGGCCTGTGTTTGTGTGGATATACAACCTTCCCCCCTGGTTGTGCATGAAGAGGAAGTACATTCACATGAATATGCTAATTGAAGGGCCGAAACAACCAGGGAACGACATCAATCTGTATCTGGGACTGCTGAAAGAGGAGCTTGACACGCTGTGGAAAACGCCAGCCAATACGTGGGACGCCGCAGAGAAAGAATATTTCCCTATGAGAGCCGCACTGCTCACGACGGTGCACAACTATCTCGGTTACGGATATCTTGCGGGGCAGGTAGTCCACGGATTTTCTGGATGCGTAAGGTGCATGGATGACACAACGTATTGCCAGCTAGATAGGGATCCCGGGTCTTCGAAAACCGTGTTCATGGGACATCGAAGGTGGCTTCGCGACGATGACCCGTGGAGGAAACGCAAGGATCTGTTCGATGGTGAAACCGAACCCCGAAACGCCCGTGTACGAGGAGCGGCGAGGAAATAGACAAGCTGTTGAAAAATTGGAAAGACTGCCCACTGCCGGGAAAGAAGCAAAAGGCGCCAGAGCCGGGAAAGAAGCGAAAGGTGCCAGAGCCGCTGCTGAAGGTATGGAAAACGAGGTCTGTTTTCTGGGACTTGCCGTACTGGAAGATCCACCGTGTTCCTCACAGCCTTGATGTCATGCATATCACGAAGAACGTGTGCGAGAGTCTGCTTGGTACCCTGCTCAACATGCCAGAGAGGACCAAAGATGGGCCGAAAGCAAGGGCAGACTTGAAATCAATGGGCATCAGGCAGGAGCTTCACGCTATATATATGATGATGATGATGATGATGATGATGATGATGATGAGGCGAAGCTGGACACAGAAAGTCGTCGCAAAGGCAAAAAGGCCAAGAAGACCGGAAATGACTACCCTCCCGCGTGCTTCACTCTAACTTAGGAGGAGATCGAGCAGTTTTTCACCTGCCTCCTAGGAGTAAAACTTCCTTACGGTTACGCGGGGAAGATAAGCAGATACCTAGACCCAACGAAGCAGAAGTTCAGCGGGATGAAGTCTCACGACTGTCACGTGCTGATGACGCAGATACTTCCAGTTGCAATCCGTGGGATTATGGACGCGCACGTCCGTGAAACGCTATTTGGCCTATGCAACTTCTTCGACGTCATCTCTCGGAAGTCGATTGGCGTGAGGCAACTCAGAAGGCTACAGGAAGAGATCGTGGTGATACTATGCAAGCTTGAGATGTACTTCCCGCCCGCATTCTTCGACGTTATGGTGCATCTGCTGGTCCATATAGTGGAGGATATCATCCAACTCAGGCCGACGTTCCTGCACAGCATGATGCCGTTCGAAAGGATGAATGGTGTCATCAAAGGATACGTTCGCAACATGTCACGTCCAGAAGGAAGCATAGCCAGGGGCTTTCTGACGGAAGAGTGCATCTCCTACTGCACGAATTATCTAGGCATCGAGAACCCCGTTGGTCTGCCCGTCAACAGGCACCTCGGCAGGCTCGCTGGATGGGGTCACCGTGAGGGTCGCCGCGAAATGCATGTCGACTTTGAGGGTCGACTCGCCGACTTTGAAAGAGCAAACCTAGTCGCGCTACAACACATAGACGTGGTCGATCCTTGGGTGGTAGAGCACAAAACCTTTATTAAGAAGACGTACAATGACCGAGGCCAACAGAGGACGGACGGAGATATACTCAAAGAGCACAACTCATGTTTCACGCGTTGGTTCAAGCAGAAGCTTCTGTCGTACCCTTTACATGAGGATTCTTCCGCGGAAGAACAACTCATATTCGCCTTGTCACAGGGCACCGAGCACAACCTGATGACCTATGAGGCATACGATATCAACGGCTACACATTCTACCCGAGGCCAAGGACATGAAGAGCGATGGTTATCAGAACTCCGGGGTAACGATGGAATCCTACACTGGTAATGACAAGGACAGATACTACGGAAGGATCGAGCAGATCTGGGAGCTGAGCTACGCTGGAGAGAAGGTCCCGATGTTCCGTGTCAGATGGGCCAAGAACGTCATAAAAGAAGACCGGTATTTCACCACCATGGTTATACCCGAAGCCAAATCCAAGACCGCGGGCGCAAACGTCACCGCGAAAAATGAGCCATGGGTACTGGCTTCCCAAGTGGACCAATGCTTCTTCATTACCGACCCGCCAAAGCCCAGTCGTGTTGTCATGAGGGGAGGCAAAAGGAAGATCATCAGAATGGATGGAGTAGCCAATGAGCAAGACTTCGACAAGTACGGCGACCCGAGGATCGAACATGACGACGATGATGAAGTAGCAGCATACACCACAAGAAGAAGCAGGACCACCCTACCTAAAGGACGTCCGTTCCATAGAAGAACTCCATTTGCGAAAAAGAAGGGCAAGAAGATTGTGAACAGATAGCTAGCTAAGATCGATTGTATTTAAATCGTAGACTTCATTTCTAGATTGTATTTCATGGGCACTTTTTGAACTATCATGAATATTTTTTAATTTCATGGACACTCGATCTCGATCCCCCTCCATCTCGATTGCTATCCCACCTCGCCAGATCCGGTCCACCGGCCGCCCGCACCCTCTCGATTCCCCTACTCAACCGCCGCCACCGACCCCCCGCACCCCTCCCCTACTCAACCGCCGCCGCTGACCCCCTGCACCCCCCGCACCCTCCCCCGCTCCACCGGCTTTACTGTTTGATGATATTTTAAAAAAAATTATTACTGTCTTATAAAAAAATATTACTGTTATGATTTAAACAAGTTTGAACATATTTAAACACAAATAAGTATAAAACAGCTTTTTAAATGCTAAAAAAAAATTATGGAGACTGGGAGTCGAACCCAGGACCTCCTAGTGTGAGAACTGGCTGCTGACCAGTCGAGCTAGTACAGGGGACTTGATGTGGATCAGTTCTGGTGGTAAATAACCTGTTGGCTCGAGTTGAAATAAAAAAAAATACTAATGGCGCACCACGGTCAGGTGCGCCATTAGTATGGATGTACTTATGGCGCACCGAGGGGTGGTGCGCCATTAGTATTGTGCCCACGCGCCCCCGCCGCCTTCCTCTCCCCTTCCTCCCCCTCGAGCCCGCGCCGTCCGCCCAAACCTAACCCGACGCCGTCCGCCCGCGCCCGCTCCAACGCCGCCGCCCTGCCTCTCCGCCCTCTCCTCGCCCTCGACCTCTCCCTCCCTCGCCCTCTCCTCGCCTTCCCTCTCCCTCGCCCTCTCCCCGCCTTCCCTCGCCATCGCCCTCTCATTCCCTCGCCCTCTCCTCTCCCCCAGAGCCCAAAAAGCCTCGCCGCCTTCGCACCGTCCCGACACCATCCGCCGCCCCGCCTCCCTCGACGCCACCGTCGCCCCGCCGCCCCAGCGCCGCCCCGATACCACCGTCGCCCCGCCGCCCTCGACGCCGCCCCGACGCCACCGTCGCCCCGCCGCCCCGACACCACCGTCGCCCCGACACCAGCGCCGCCCCGACACCAGCGCCGCCCCGTCCAGAGACGTCCTGCCTGTTTGGCCAAGTGTAGGTAAATTTCAGTCCTTTTGTACATCCCAAATTGTCATATGACCATCACCATATCCTACTAGCAGAAGATCCCCTTATGGGTTAAAACACACATCACAAGCTTGCTGCATCTCTTTTGGATTTTACAGTGTCTTTCATCGATCACAAGCACATTGCATATGAGATTTTACAGTGCTTGATATTCAGATTGCCTAGCTTTAGTTAAAAGCATAGGACAATCATCACCTTAGTGAAATTTTCTAGTATATCAAGCCATGCTAGGGCTTTCATTGAAATTTGAAGAATAAGATTTAGCTGCATTACTATGAGCCCTGCTGTTAAAAACTTAAAACTCCCTAGGAAAATTGCTAATATTAGTCTGAATGTGTCTGGTGGAAGCCCAGATCTGTTACGAATATCTATGGATGCTGCAGCCCGGGCCAAGGTCTGATCATGGTGGAGGTGACATCTCCTGCTGTGATCGTGGTGACCACCTGGGCAGCCACCTGAAGCGCCAAATGCATATGCTTCAAGTGGAGAGCTAATTTGCATGGTCATTTGGCTTACATGGTCATTGAGAATATTTAACATACTTCTAGCCATATCTGACCTAATTTATCATGCTTGTGTAGTAGCACATGGGCTCCTTGCTAGTGTTTGTGCATCCAAAAATCGAAAAGGGGAATGTTGTCTCGGCCTTGCATCTTATGATGAAGATAATCATTTCTATTCATATCAGTAGCAGTCATCTAGTATGATGGAGATGGTTCACAAAAAAAAGAGGAGGCCTCTTCATGTCAGTTGGTAGTCTCTTTGGCGTATCATTACTAATACGTTTTTTTTTTGAAAAACCAAAGTTTTCAAAAGAAAATAACAAGCTCCAGTGTGTAGATTTATTCCAATGTGTTACTGTCACTGATGCATAGCATAGCAGCAACTGGAATTTCAGTCATGTTAATAGGGCTCAGATGACAAATGAGCCACTTGAGCAGATTCCTTGTGGGGACCTTATTCTACCTCTTGTTTCTGCTCCAAATCTAAGATTCTATATGCTTTTGAAATTCTACCTAAATGCCATGTTTGTATTCAAGTCTCGCATACTAGGGCAGTAATGGGAACACCAGATGTTTGCACATCAAGTTCAATATCATTATTTGCAACACACTGAATCTGGATTGACTTAATTATACAAGATGTAAGTGCAACCCCGATCACAAGACTTATTTCTGGATAAGATGCATCTTTAACAACTTTGATACTATTTGGATCAAAGTTAAATGAGCACATAGATGACAAAAAAAAGTGCAGATTGTAAAATGTTCATTTTGCTGCTAGTGCCCATTTAGCAGGTTCTTACTTTGTTTGTACCAAGATGATTCAGCCATTTGCTCCTTTGTTCCTGTAGCGAAGTCGAGCTGGACGACCGAGGCTGCCATCCTGCCTTAGTCTGCATTGCACACATAGAGTTCCTGGAGTACTACCACCACCCGGACCTCGTCGCCTCCTCCCCTGCGTGGTGAGCACAAAGCAAACTGTTCTTTCGCCACAATAGATTACTAGGCTGTTTCCTGATGTAGGGTTCAGTGTTTCCTCGTCACCATGCATGTTATTATATATGAAAAGAAGGCACTTTGTCTATGCACAGTATGTGTACAAAGTTGTGAATTAACAAAAGAATTCTGTACTTATTTTGCTGCACTCCACTGTGCTTATAGTTGGACAAAGCACCTGGATAATCGGGCTTGGTCATCATTAGCAGCATCACGCATGCAATTTGTTTTAGTGTTTGTTTCATAACATATGTGGACCCATATATCAATGACTGATATTCTCTAATGCATAAACTTTGATCAATTTTGAGTAATTGCTTAGAGGGATGATCCTGTGTGAGCTGGTGGAGTGATTTGTTTTCTACATAAAGCTCTTTAGTCGGGCTGGTTTTCGTGAAATACACATGAAGCTTCACCAGCTCCTGTGGGTGTGGGATCCATGTGACATGTGACATTGCATCCATGTCCACCTGGGATAATGATTTTGCAGGTACCCCGGGAGGCCCTTGAGTTTGCCGGAATGTCGATTAACTTCCGTTCCGGCAAATTCGGGTACTCCATATGTCCTATTTTCAGCAAAGGTCATGCTGAAATTTTCCGTGAATTTTAGCATGACTTTGCTAAAAATAGGACATATGGGGTAGTTGTGACTAATGCATGGGCCGGGGTATCGTAGTAGTTAATTAAGTAGGATCAAGTGCCCCGGCGTACTTGTGACTAACGCATAGCTTTTAGGGTGCCTCGGTGTCGATAAAAACCGAAATGATGAAAGCTTAGGCTTTTAGGGTGCCTCGGCGTCGAAAAACCCTCAATGATAAAAGCTTAGATTTTAGGATGCCTCGGTGTCGACAAACCCTAAATGATGAGACCATGATCTTGTCCCTTGACAATAACCAACTTTTTAACAAACTTTGTTTCTATTTAGAGAGAAACATGGCCCACAACGATGAGGCCGGGGGTTCAGGCGGCAAGGCATTCTGGGAGCTATCCCAGGAGATGGAGGAACAACCTCACTTGTATGAGGCCGCCGCCTTCCCCACCGATCCTGAGACCACTGATGGTGCCGCCGAGGATGACCACACTGATGCCACCACTGATGGTGCCGCCGAGGATGCCACCACTGATGATGGCGGCGCCCGCACAGATAGCAGCCAACCAAAGAGGCAACGGAAGGACCGGCGCCCGATCGTGCTCCTCACCCTCAAGGAGGAAGTTACTGAAGTGGACTCCAACGGGTATCCAACGGCGCCCGAACGAATAGTCAAGGGGTACTCGCTTCAGCTCGGGTGCATTGTCCGGAGCACCGTCTCGATCAACACCGAGAACCTGAGGCATCCTGACCGAGGGCTTTGTGGATAACTCCATCAGGCGTACGATCGTCCTGCATTTTGATGACATCCACGCTATGTTGAACCTTCATCCGCTGCACTACACCTTCGTTCGGCTATTTTCGCTGAGTATGGAGATGCGGATCATTCGCGACAAGACCCCGGACATCGTGATAGTCGACCCCTTCCACATGCGTGCCAAGATCTTGGGCAGCGCTGGGGACCGGCAAGTTGCGAGTTCTTACCTCGAAGGCGTCATTCTGGCAAACCAAGATAAGGATAACTTCCTCGTGCCTTACTTTCCCGAGTAAGTCCTCCCCTCAACCGGCCCGTAACATATGAATTCTTACATTTCGATCGTTTTTCTTTTAACATTCTGTGTTTTCTGTAGTGACACACAATGCACGCTCATCCTCCTAAGCCCCAAATATTCCATGGCCACGTATTTCGACCCGGACCGTCAGTCGAATGTAGACTACACAAATGTCAAGAAGGTTCTTGATGATGTTCTCCCCGGCTACGCCAAATCTGGAGGCACCTTCACCAGGCCTATTCGTAAGTATGGCAAGCACGTGTTCTCCCACAATATGACGTTTTGCTGCGTCAAGCAGCCGCCTGGCGGTCAGAAGGGTGCCTACTACGCCATCCATCACATGCGGGCGATCGTACGGGACCATCATCAACTTCTGCTACCGAGTAAACTCAAAGATTGGGCAAAGAGCGTGTCGGCAATCCAGGACGCGGACCTCCGACAAGAATTCTTTCGCATCCAGTCAGAGTTTGCGGAAATCATCCATCAAGATGTACTTCGTACCTCAAGGCAGTTCTACCTCAACAATCAACTGTCCAACAGTGACATCGACACAATGCTACAAATGCAGGCTGACAACGACCGTTATTTCATGACTCCCACGATAGACGGCGGCTTCATCCACGCTCCGGTCCCTTGAGTCGAGTCAGAAGCAGTGATGCTGTGTCTAGTTCTGAAACATCGATTGGCTCATGTTGTAATTAAACTTTAATGAACTTGTAGTATGTCTCTTTGGTTTCGAGAGTCGTTCAACTTAGATGTAATCGATGCTATTAATGTCTTGCTTTTCTCTTCCGATCGTTCTGTTGCATACTTATATATTGCTTATGTATTGTCTATGAATTGGTACTAACGTTTCGTTTGGCTAGTGCATAGCGATGCCGACGTATGTCGTGTACAAGGGTAAGGTTCCCGGAGTCTACGATGACTGGGAGGAGTGTCGGAGACAGGTTCACCGATTCAGCGGTAACAGTTACAAAGCGTACACCACTAGGGCCGAGGCCGAATCTAGATACGCCCGCTATCTAGCGGGAGAGGGGAGGGAGCGTTGGAGGAACCGGATGAAGACGAGTTTCATCGTGATGGTGCTCATCGTGATGACCGCAGCTCTCTTCTATATGATGGTAGTTTAGATGATCGATATCGACTTGTAATGTGAAGACAAACTTGCTACTCGCGGTCTCGAGACATGTAATATAATGTTCTATCTTTGTTCGGTCTTTTCAATTCGGAGACTAATATGATGAATTGTATTCGGAGACTAATATGATGAATTGTATTCAAAGACTAATCTTCTATTGTATTCGATGAATCTGTTGTTGATGTGTGCTGTCTATATTTTGTCAAATTATACATTTTGTAACCTGTGCAAAAAAAAGAAAATAAAAAAATAAAAAAACCTAATATTCATACTAATGGCGCATCACGTGACAGTGCGCCATTAGTATGACAGTGCATACTAATGGCGCATCACTGGGCAGTGCGCCATTAGTATGCCGCGGTTACTAATGGCGCATCAAGTGGTAGTGCGCCATTAGTATGCCAAAGCACCTGGGTATACATGGCCCCTGGGAGGCATACTAATGGCGCACCCTGGCATATACTAATGGCGCACCCGTGGTGCGTCATTAGTATACCAGATACTAATGGCGCACCAGGTGGTGCGCCATTAGTAAAAATTACTAATGGCGTGCTATTAATGGCGCACCACAGATGCGCCATTAATGGCCATATTAGGTGCGCCATTAGTAGGGGTTTTTCTAGTAGTGTCTGGCTCTAACCACTGCCTATGTTGCCAAGTCCATCTTCAACACTGAAGACAATGACTTCCACACCAACGCTGAAGCTGATAAAGAAGACGACCCTTCTCCCAGCTACTGCTTCATGGCACATGGTGCCAAGGTAAAATCACGTGATGCTTACTTTCAAACATCAAGTGAAGATGACTCTGATTGTGAATCCAAACCTAGCTACAAAACACTTGCTAAAATTGCAACTGAACAAAAAAAGGCTATGGAACATACTCAAAAATTGTTAGACAAAAGCGATGACCTGTTAGACGCGGAAATGACCCGTTCACAGTCCTTAGTTGAAGACATAAAAAATCTTCATGCTAAGTACCAAGAACTTGAAAGTCGTCATGAAACGCTCTCAACTACTTATGAAAGGCTCTCCTGTGATTATCTTCAAAGGAAGCAAGAGCTTGAGAAATTGAGAGCGGCTCATGAAGATCTTCAAAAAGTGAATGAGTCACTTCGCGGTCAACAGATTAGTTCCGCTCAGGATGGATTTGAACCACCATGTCTAAAATGCATTGAGCGTGATAACGCTACATCTGTTGCTGAATGTTCCACTGCTGCTACTATTTCATTGTCTTCACCTACTGATGTGGTTACTAACCCCTCTGCGGAGGATACCACGACTATCGCTGATGAAAATGCTATGTTGAAGACATTGCTTGAAACAGGGATGTATAAAAGTCTGAAAGGGCATCAGACACTTTGCGATGTCTTCAAAAAGAAGATTCTGAACCGAAACCCTAGGAAAGAGGGTGTTGGGTTCGAGAGGAAAATGAATGTCGATGGCTCATACTGGAAGCCTGAGCAGTACCCCAAAACCACATGGGTTGCTGCAAAGGAACCTTCAGTAGATCCATCCACCTTGTCTGGCTTTACATGTGCTAATCCTATTATCATTGATGAATCCTTTGATGCAAACTATAAGCTGTTCAAGAATCAGAATGGTGAAGTGTTTGCCAGGTACATTTGTACTAACTGCAGGAATGGACCACCTATGAAGAAGATCTGGGTACCTAAGCAGTACATTGAGAATCTTCCTGTGAATGTCGTCATGACACCACCAAGGAAGAAGACAAACCCCAGACCCATAGCTTCATATGGCCCAAAGGCTTCATACAGATACAGGACTCACTTGAGTCACCCTAACGCCAATGTTTTGCAGGGAAATCATGCTCAGACTTATGAATATGAGCGTCTATCTTCGAATCGCTATCTTCATAGGACTAAGAACTTTTCTGCTTATTCATATGAGTATCATTCATCTCCTGCAAGGCTATTTGCTACGGCTCCAAAGCCAAAATTCTCAGATGCTGCACTTAGACTCATTGCTTCTAAGACACCCCTGAAGATGTGGGTGGTGATGAAGAACTAACTCTCTTTTGCAGAAAAGGGTGTCCAGCCTGAAATCAAAGGCGTCTGATGCTATTGCTGGGGACCTAAAACACATTAAGGACGCATAATGAAATGTCATTCTATATACTTCATATCTGAATTGCTTATCTGTCATACTATGTATCCTAATCTTGATCTAAGCTGTGACAATCCCTATATGCGCCAAATGCTTATGCTTCACAACACTCGTGTGAAGCCTATCCTCCTAACTGCACTGTAGGGTACTTCACCAAAAGCTTCAGAATGGATTATGGACAGTGGATGCACAAATCATATGACTGGTGATCGAAGTCTTCTCATGGACTCAACCTTACGTCCATCCGACAAGAGTCACATCACATTTGCTGACACTGGTAAAAGCAAGGTATTGGGTCTAGGTAGAGTTGCGATCTCAAAGGATCAACACATGGATAAAGTGATGCTTGTTGAATCCCTTGGTTTTAACTTAATGTCTGTCTCAATGCTTTGTGACTTAAACATGATTGTGCTATTTGGAAAATATCGCTGCCTTGTACTAATGGAATCTGACAAGTCTCTAGTCTTTGAAGGGTATCGAAAAGATGATCTATACATGGTAGATTTCTTAGCAGGACCACAGCTTGCCGTATGTCTTCTCACAAAAGCTTTAGAATGTTGGCTCTGGCATCGAAGGCTGGGGCATGCTGGCATGAGGAACTTACACTCGCTTTTCAAGAAGAAGCATGTCATAGGCATCGAAGATGTCAAGTTCAAGAAGGATCATTTGTGCGGTGCCTGCGAAGCTGGAAAGATGACTAGGGCAAAGCACCCCTCGAAGACAACAATGACAACATCTCAACCCTTCGAGCTATTACACATGGACTTATTTGGACCTACTCACTACTCAACCCTCACAACAACTGCTTGTCTGTATGGCTTCGTCATTTGTGATGACTACTCAAGATACACATGGGTTCATATAATTCTCTACAAGACTGAAGTGCAAGATGTCTTCAGACGCTTCGCCAATCGAGTAATGAATAATTATGGCGTGAAGATCAAGCATATCAGAAGTGACAATGGCACTGAATTCAAGAACACCGGACTTGATCTTTATCTGGATACAATGGGAATCACTCATGAGTTCTATGCTCCATACACACCTCAGCAAAATGGCATCGTTGAACGCAAGATTAGAACCCTCATTGAGATGGCTCGAACAATGCTCGATGAATACAAGACACCAAGAAAGTTCTGGCCTGAAGCCATTGATACAACATCTCACATCATCAACCGTGTGTACATCCATAAGCTTCTGAACAAAACATCCTATGAGCTCCTAACTGGCAAGAAGCCAAACGTCAGTTACTTTAGGGTATTTGGAGCTAAGTGCTGGATCAAGGATCCCCATCACAAGTCAAAATTTGCACCTAAAGCTCACGAAGGCTTCATGCTTGGCTATGGAAAGGACTCGCACTCCTACAGAGTCTTCAACCTTTATCTCTACAAAATCGTCGAAACTATGGATGTGAAATTTGATGAAACCAATGGTTCATAGAGAGAGATTCTGCCAAGTACACTAGACGAAGCTCCACCCAGCGAATCTATCAGGCTGATGGGAACTGGTGAAATCATGCCCTCTGAAGCACAGCCTGAAGAGGAACTTATCATTTCTGCACCAAACCAACCTGAAGACAATGCTCAGACCAAAGACAATCTTCCCAATGATGACAATGATCAGCAAGAGCAAAGTCTTCGTCCAATTCATCCTCGTGTTGCAAATGAAGTTCAAATTGAGAAAATAATTGACAGCATCAATCTGCCTGGTCCACTCACTCGCTCAAGAGCAACATAGCTAGCAAATTTCCGTGGGCACTTTTCATTTGTATCAATATCAGAACCCAAGAAAGTTGCTGAAGCTTTTATGGAACCTGAATGGATTCAACAGTTCAAGCTGAACAATGTTTGGGAACTTGTCAAGCGACCTGACCATCGCAAGCATAACATTATTGGAACATAATGGATATATCGAAACAAGCAAGATGAGCATGGTCAAGTCGTTAGAAATAAAGCACGCCTTGTGGCTCAAGGATATACTCAAGTAGAAGGAATTGACTTTGATGAAACACTTGCTCCTGTTGCTAGGCTTGAAGCTATTCGCATACTGCTAGCCTACGCTAACCATCACAACATCTTGCTATATCAAATGGATGTGAAGAGTGCATTTCTCAATGTAAAGATTGAAGAAGAAGTGTATGTCGCTCAACCACCTGGCTTCGAAGATCCAAAACATCCTGATATGGCGTACAAGCTAAACAAAGCACTATATGGCCTCAAACAAGCTCCTCATGCATGGTATGATACGATCAAAGTCTTCGTGAAGAGCAAAGGCTTCAAACCTGGATCCCTCGATCCCACACTCTTCACGAAGACATATGATGGTGAACTGTTTGTGTGCCAAATATATGTGGATGACATTATCTTCGGCTGCACCAACCAGAAGTATAGTGATGAGTTTGGATATATGATGCAAGAGCAATATCAGATGTCCATGATGGGAGAGCTGAAGTTCTTCCTTGGTTTTCAAATTCGTCAGCAAAGAAATGGCATCTTCATATCTCAAGAGAAATACCTCAAAGATTGTCTGAAGAAGTTTGGAATGGAAGACTTCAAAGGTTACACGACGCCAATGCCAGCCAAACATCATCTTGGTCCCGACGACAATGGTAAAGAGTTCGATCAAAAGGTATACCGCTCCATGATTGGTTCTTTACTTTATCTATGTGCATCTAGGCCAGATATTATGCTTAGTGTTTGCATGTGTGCTCGATTCCAAGCGGCACCAAAGGAATCGCATCACTTAGCTGTGAAGCGAATTCTTAGATATTTGGCTAACACCCCAACACTCGGATTATGGTATCCATAGGGCTCAAAATTTGATTTGGTTGGATTCTCGGATGTTGATTATGCTGGTGACAAGGTGGATCGCAAGTCTACATCAGGCACATGTCATTTTCTTGGTCGATCACTTGTCTGTTGGTCTTCAAAGAAGCAGAATTGTGTATCGCTCTCAACTGCTGAATCTGAATACATTGCTGCTGGATCCTGTTGTGCTCAGATCTATGGATGAAGCAAACTCTCAAGGACTATGGTATCAATCTGAAACAAGTACCTCTCTTCTGCAACAACGAAAGTGCCATTAAGATAGCAAACAATCCAGTCCAGCACTCGAAGACAAAGCACATTGAAATTCGTCATCACTTTCTCAGAGATCATGTCATGAAGAAAGATATTGACATCATTCACGTCAACACTGAAGAGCAATTGGCAGATATCTTCACAAAGCCCTTGGATGAGAAAAGGTTTTGCAAGTTACGGTGTGAGCTAAATATCTTGGAATCCTCTAATGTCCTGTGAACAAGCACACATCCTAACACTTATGCATGTTGATGACTTAGATGTGCAACACACAAAGTAATGTATATCTTCAAAAAATGAAGACTTACACTCTGAGTGTGAATACATTAACATGGAATTTGACTGCGGAGCGCCACGATAATTGTGCGCCGTTTCTGGGTCTAATACTTCCTATACGGTGGGTAACACCACCACCAAATTTCTCTGTTTGAAGTGTTTCACTCATGGCGTTATTTTTGCAAAGACTTCGCATTTGGTTTGTCTTCAGTTTCAATTTATCTTCATGATTTTCTGCACTATGATGATTTGATTGCCTTCTGATATATACATATACTAGTGTTCTGTCCTCTACAACATTCACTTATAGCTATGTCTTCAATTTGAATCTTTTAAACTAAGTGAATGTGATCGGACCCTAATCTCTCTACGCTTTCAATCTCAAACTCTATCTGTCCAAATCATATGCATTCTATTGAAACTGTCGAATGTCTTCTCTGCGTCCTAGTCAGCAGAAGGCACAAAGACAAACATTAAGTCTATTTTAAATAACTCATCTTTATTGTTGAAATCCGGAGAAGCCGGAACAACCATCTGACATGCCTGGCGGGCGTGGGAACGTGGGACAACTCTGAGTATGTTGCATGCTTGCCACGTGCCCCTCAGATGTGAACCGCCATGGGCACCAGCGTAATTGCGTTGTGCCGCACACCTACTTATAAATACTTGTCCCCTGCGGTAAAGAAATCCTTCTTCCACCTCTCCACCTCTTCAAAACCCTAGCTCCACCGCTAGCTCTCGACGACGCCGGCGACGAAGCGCTTAGCTGCCGCGACTTCTCCGACGCCGTCCTCACGTCGGCCGCGGACATCGTCCTCTCCGCCGTCGCCGTAGGTGTCCTCCGTCGCCAAGTTAGGGCACGGTGGGCTGAACTGCTCGGTCTCCTATTCATCTCATCTAGCAGTTCGTCGTGCGGTAATTATAACTCTATTTTTACCACCTTTTTGATCTTCATAGATTCACCCTATCTACCAAAAGTGGTTTCTACCTATACAATGTTAGATCTATTCTGTCTGCATCTCATACTGCCTAGTTTATTCACTTGAATTACATGTCTAGTTTGATTCCTCACTTGTACTTATTCACGGATTCGTACAAATCTGGAACCAACTCACATCACATAAGTGAATGTGTTCGCATCATGAGGTCAATGTCTTCAAACAAATTTATCTTCAAAATCTTCTAAGAATGCATATGACCTCTTCCCCTTCCCTCACATCTCTAATGCTGTCACAGGTACATGTCCGTGGGAGAATCCCTTGGTTCTCATAGTCTGCATTCGTTTGCAGAATATTTACAGCATCATATCGATTCTCCTGAAGCCAGTTCCTGCTTGACCAGCAAGTGTAAGTCTCTGAAGCCATTGAACATATTGAAGCCATTCAGTTTGAAGTTCATGGCTGCAGAAAAATCAGCAAGGAAGGGTGGCAGACAGCGCCGAGAAGGAACATCCAAAGATCTGCCTGATGACCTAGCAGCGCTCTACAAGACAGATCCTGAAGAGACGTATCATCAGCGCAAGACACGAATCCAATGGATTCGACGCTATTGGGCTGAAGAATGGTTCAAGTACAAGTTTGTGACCAAGGAATATGCAGAGAAGAATGCTATAAAGAGACCTTGGGGTGATATTCTCTATTGAGGACTTCAACCCAAGAACAGAGCTGAAGCTATTGTGCAAGGCTTCTATCCTTGCATGGTCCGTGGACCTCAGCCCGAGAACGCCGATCCCACATCATTACTCTGGCGTCGTGACGATGCTCTCTTCAAGAGCAACCTTCAGTACGCCCAGGCTTCGGCCAAGAAAAACAAGAAGTCATTGGGATTAGACTTCAACCCTGGTCCCTCTGCTCCCCGTGCTGACGGCTCCCGTGATGCAGAACCTAATGTCATCGGCCCCTTCACCAACCTTGACGGCCTCATCACCTACATCCTGGTCCAGGGTGCCAGAGTAGATCATTCTGATAATGATGCTGACACTGATGAAGCTCCAGCTCCTCCTCCGAAGCCGCAGAAGCAAAAGAAGCCAAAGGCTTCAAGATCAGCTGCACCTCCAAAAGCTTCTCGTGCGAAGCCACTGGCCACTGCACCTCCTGAAGATAGTGTGCATTCTGAAGATCAATCTCGTATCTCCAAGAGAACGGAGAAGAAAAAGCAAATTGTCAGGCATACTGATCAAACCTTGACTCCTGCTGCCATTCTGCGTGAAGAACCCATTGATCTGTCTAGCGATGAAGATCTTGCAGATGATGCCCTTGAGCAACTGACCAAGAGCAAGGAAGAAGCAGAGATCTTCAACAACTTGCCTCTCTTTGATGTGGCAATCATTCATAACTTCATTGATGAGTGGTTTGACACTCCAAATCTCAGCTTTGAAGATCTACAGCTTCCCATTAGCCTCAACGTCGCCTTCAATGGCGCCATTGCTTCTGAGCTAGCTCTCACTCAGCGCTTCGTTGAGTTGAAGAACAAGATTGATTATGAGAAAGCCCAATTCAAGAAGCATGTGGCCAAGCTAAGTGTTCAAGATGTCAGAAACTTCAAGGTCATGCTGCATGAGCTTAAAGAAGCTTTTCTTAAGAAGCGCGAAGAAGCTCAGGGCTCTCGTGAGCGCATGAAGAGTTTGGCTGATAAGTGTGTTCTTGCCTACAATGAGGCAGAGAAGCGCAAATCTCTTGGTCGTCCTGGCATTGACCCCAGGATGGCTGCAAAGAAGAAGAAGCCATCAACCGCTCCACCTGCGCCTTCAAGTCAAGAAGCACCTCGCATTATCTTCCCCAGCAGCATGACTAGCTCGAAGCCAAAGGTCACGACAACCGCTTCAGAACAGAAGAAGACGAGGGTTGCCAAGGCTGAAGCCAGAAAGAGGAAGAATACTGAAGCCTCTGCTGCTGGTCCCTCCAAGAAGAAGCGCAAGACCAAGAAGACTAGGGCTGCTCCCATAGAGCCCTTAGTTGTTGAACCCATTTCAGTGGTTCGCCCTGCGTCAGAACATCAAGAAAGAAGGATGATAGTTCATGAGCCTGCTTCCACAGAGGCTCATGAAGCTGAAGATATTCCAGCAGCTGAACCCACCACTGCTGAAGACATTGGTCAAGATGACAATGTTGATGATGATGAAGTTCTTCCTCAGATCGAACACAATGTGGTATCATCGCCTGTTCTTACGAACAGCGAACTCATCAGCATTGGTCGTCCTCTGACGCCAACTGCTCAGGATGCATCCTGGGCTGATCACCCACAGCAACAAGACTCCCCAAGTACTCCCCAACAACAACAACAACAAGCTACACCACCCGTGCAAGAAGAAGATGAAAACTTTGAGGCCCAGCCAACTCCATCTCCGAAGGAGTTGCCAGCATTTCGCAGGCTTTGCAAAGGACAAAGGCCTCAAGTCCCTCTGTCGAGCGTTCCAGAAGGAGAAGTGCAACGCCAACCTGTTGCACGTCAAGTATTTTCTGAACCCACTCCAACTGTGAATGTCTCCGTGTCTGAAGCCCAAGCTGCTGAAGACATTCCGGCTGCATCAGCCGATGAGAATCAAGAAGACGTACGAGTCCCAACTCCCCCCATTAATGAAGAAGTTGTTCCTGATGTGAACGTGCCAGTGCCCGACTGTCAGGACCCCGACTCAATGCCACATCAATCTAGCATGTAACACCTCATATCATTTTGCGGCCTCACGCACGGTATTCCCACGGGTGTCGCCTTACCTTTGCCCGGGACCGTTTGCGCCTTTTGGCACACGTATATGATAGTGTCGCTAGCATCCATATGATAAGGAGCCCGGGCTGACATGGCTAGTCGTAAACCCAAAGTGGCACAAACTTACTGGGACAGGCATCCATGACCCAGCATCGAACGTGTCGGTCATCAGCGAGTGAATCCAGGCTGTAGCACTGGGCTAGCAGGACTCCGGTGAACCGGGCTGTAGCGGGCTAACAGGACTCCGGTATTCATCGCGTGACATTTCCCCGAAGGGACAGACACAGGAACAAAGAAGGACACATGCCGGCCAGCCTAAGTGTCCTGGAGCAGTAGCAAGCTACCATGGCTCGGTGGAAACACTAGGAGACATTTCCCGGTAAGAGAGGCTACTAAGGATAAACAACTAGATAGTCAGATCCCACACATACCAAGCATTTCAATAACATACACACAATATGCTCGATATGTGCAAATACAACATGGCATCACAACATGACTCTACAACTCAAGTATTTTATTCAATAGGCTCCAAGGAGCGAGATATTACAAACATGGGTCTCATGACCCAACATTCAGAGCATACAAGTCAAAGCACAAGCGGAAGCTTAACATGTCTGAGTACAGACACCTACAAATGAAAAAGGCTGAGAAGCCTGACTATCTACCAGATCCTGCCGACGGCACAAGATCGTAGCTGAGGTAACAAGCTAAACGTCCAAGTCCAAGCGGAACTACTAGCGAGACTGAAGTCTCTCTGCAAAAACATAAAATAGGAAAACGTGAGTACAAATGTACCCAGCAAGACTTACATCAGAACTAACTACATATGCATCATTATCAACAAAGGGGATGGTGGGGTTTAACTGCAGCAAGCCAGCTTTGACTCGGTGGCTATCCTGAACTACGACTGCAAGTAACTCTTTTGAGGTGGCACACACGAGTCCACATATTCACCATATCAATACTCCACTATGGATCTGCTCCCGTCTCCCTACGAGAACGCCATCCATAGCACTCACGCTTATCTTGCGTATTTTAGAGTATCCACTTTCACTTGTCTACGAACTATGCAAGGGGTCCTAGTTTCCATATCCGAGGAATCCGGCTATTCGAATAGATAATGATAACCCTGCAGGGGTGTACTTCTTCACACACGCTCTCGCCACTTATCGCCCTGTACACGTCATGTACCTCGGCAACCTTCAAGCGGAAGCCGGGCGAGGGAGTCGGCCACGACCTGACTAACCACACAAGTCTCTAGTCCAGGTTTATCGCCTATTCGGGTTCCATCCGCAAGGAGATCCGGCCGGGGTGTCGCTCACGGCCCCAAACGATGTGTGCAGGGTTCCCAAGTCCACCATCCGGGTGCCACTTGGTACACCGGGCCACTGTGCCTAGTCTGTCCCAAGCCCACCTGTACCGGGTGCCACTTGGTAGACTACTAACACTACCTACAAACACCAGAAACTAGTTGCAAGTCCTAGACAGAGATCAAGTTGATTAATAAGTCGAGAGAGCTTGGAGTGCCCGGAGCCCAATGTGTGGTAGTAACTGTTCATGGATCACAAACACAGAACTCAGTTCCTAAGGACGGCTTCAATGAGACAACCCACCATGTACTCCTACATGGCCTCTCACTGCTACCTTTACCAAATCGTGTTCACACACTTAGCTCTCAACAGTAGGACATGTTCACACACCTCCAATTCATCCCCGATGAATCAGACCTGACACAACTCTAAGCAATAGCAGGCATGACAAACAAGCATGAATGAGTAGGCACATCAGGGCTCAAATAACTCCTACTCATGCTAGTGGGTTTCATCTATTTACTGTGGCAATGACAGGTCATGCAGAGGATAAAGGGGTTCAACTACCGCAGCATGTAACACATGTATCGTGGTTGTCCTAATGCAGTAAAAGAGAGCAGAAGCGAGAGAGTGGGATTGTATCGGAATGAACAAGGGGTTTTTGCTTTCCTGGCACTTCTGAAGATAATATATCTCTTCATCGGTGTCAACGAACTCATCGTCGGGACACGTCTATCGAGAGGGGACAAACACCGGCAAACAAGGAAGAACACAATCAATGCAATGCACAATATGATGCATGATCATGACATGGCAATATGCTATGATTTGAGCTAATGCGCTAGCAGCAAGTTAAATGAAGTTGGTTTGAATCAAAGATTCAAATTCAAACTCCATATGTGATGGTTTAGATGCCCTTAATATGATTTGTCCTAAACAGCAGCTATAAGTTGTTCTAACATGCATGAAAATGGTACAGATGGATAGGTTGGATTTTTCTGATCATTTTTCATATATAATTTGTTTGATTTGGAGGTACGGTTGAATTTCTATGATTTTTACAAGTTTTAACTATTTTCTGGAATTTCCTGAATAAAAATAAATCCAGAAAATACTTATTACGTCAGCATTGCATCAGGGTGACGTCAGCGGTCAACTTGGGCGGTCCAGGTCAAACTGACCAGTGGGTCCCGAGTGTCAGCGTCTAACTAAACTAACCTAGCTTAGTTAATACTAACCTAACTTAATTAGTCGGGCGGGCCCGCATGTCAGTGGCTCTGGGGAAGTCAAACTGGGTCAACCCGGGTCAAAGTCGCCGGAGTTGACCCGAGGCTCATCGCCGGCAAGGCCGGAGACGGCGGAGGGGCTCGGGATTCCTCCTCCGGTGACCAAATGGCCGGCGGAGGGCATCTACGCGGGGCTGGGACTCGCCCGCATCCATCTGTGCAAACGGCAGGGGCTGAGGTGGCCCGATCTCGCCGGAGGCAAGCTCGCGGCGGTGGCCGGAGTTTGGGCGATGATGCAAACTTCGCTATGGTGCACGGCAGGAGCAACGGATGGCTTCTAGGTGCTCCTAGAGCTGTACTGAGCACGGAAACGCGCTCGGCTTTGAGCCTGAGCGGCTGCAGCGACGGCAGTGACATGGCCGGCAGGCAGAAGCTTTCGGCTTCGTGGAAAAACATGGCTAGGCGATGCGTTCGGCAGCGAAAAGAGAGGGGAAAGTCGACGGTGCTCACGTAGATCACGAAGTGATGCTCGGGGTAGCCGGGGGTGTGTTGAGGACGACGAATCGGCGAGGGCGATCGGCAGCGCCTGAGGTTGAAGATGATGGTGGTAACGGCGTTGCGGGCCTCCTGCGGTCGCGTGTTTTGCCGTGTGGCTCCACGGCGTCGGGGCGGAGTTAGCGAGCCGGACTGCGAGGCGAGGCGTGCGCGGTGGCTGCGGTGGCGGTGAACGGCAGCGACGGGCTCGCTCGGGTGGCTGCGGGTGCGAGCGCTGGGGGGAGAGGGAGGAACCAGAGAGGGGGGGAAAGATGCAGGGGGTGTCGTGGCGCTCGGGGCCGTCTCCAGCAGCGAGCACACAGGCAGGAGGTGGCCTCGCGCGTGGACGCGCGCGGCGAGCACGCGCTCATCCTCCTGGCAGAGGACGAAGGCGACAGGGGAGGAGGCGATGGTGGGCTGGGCCAGTTGGCTAGGCCGGCCAGCTGCGGTGCTGGGCCAGATGGGGCGCTAGGTGGGGCTGCAGGTAAGTCCAGGTAAACCTTTCTCTCTCTTTTTTTATTACTATTTCCTATTTTCTGTAATTGTGTTTGGATTTATTAAAAATGCCAGAGCATCTCCAAAAAATCATGCAACTGACTGTGGCCACTGTCTGGAATATTTCCAACAGTAAACATTTCAGTTTGTGATTATTTGGGCATTTAAAATATTTTATAGGATTTAAATGCTCAAATGCAAATATTGTATGATTTAATTCAGTGACCCCCAATTGACCTAGAAAAATGTGCAATATTTTTGGCAGAGGTTCAAGACCAATCCAAAGATGATGAACATTTTAGAAGAGCACTTTGGGTTCAGTGAAATGATTTTATGTTGAACCTATTTGATTTGATCTGGTCCTAGGGTTTGATCAGTCCCCATTTCAAATTTAAGAGAAATTTAAACATGATGCAGCACAAGATTAGCTAACTCAGAGCAGGCCAGAACTAGGGATGTGACACCGACCCTCCTGTTCATCAAGTGGAGGTTGAAAATGTTGAAGCTGCCACCACCAACGCCAATGAAGCCAATGATGTAGTCATGGCTGAAGCTAATGTGGAGCTTGAACCATCCAGTGTGCCTGAAGCTAATGAGGCAACTGCTCCCGAAGCACCTGTTGTGCAGCCTGAAGCCTCAGCTGTTGCCACTTCTCCTGTTCCGCCACCAAGGCCCCATAAAATTGAGCAAGCATACAGTCATGGTCAGCTAACCACTGTTCGATGGCCCATTCTGGTACCTCCGCCTACTGCCTTTGTACCTCAATTTGATTATCATGTTGAGCATAGGCCTCAGGTCCAGAAGCCAAAGCCAAGACTGCCAAGGTTTCCAGGTACTGCAAACTCACCAGGGTCCTTCAATGCTAATGGCTTCAAAAGCCACAATACCTTCTTTGACAGCGCCAAGAACCCCTACTCAAAGCCAAGGATATCTAGAGCTATCAACAGCGAAGCTATTACTTTTGCGTTCTGTATGATCAAGGGCGCATTTTCCCTCATATGCGCCTTGACACTAAAGCCATTGCTGGACTGCCGTGCTTAGAAGAAGCACTTGATTGCTTTCGTGATGCTGGTCTGCTCAACTTTGTGACAGACAAAGAACACTGGAATGAAGAACTATTGCTTCAATTCTATGCTACCTACACATTCGCGGCTACAACAGAGATATCAAGACATGGGTTCTCGAGTGGATGACTGGAAATGTTCATCATGAAGCCAAAGCTCTGGATATCATTGAGCTTACAGGCCTAGCCACTCCGGGAGAGCTATATGAACCTGATTGTCAACTACACCGCAATGCATTGGAGAGCATCTTCCATAAGCCAGAACCCAACATGAGCCAGATGTTGAGCATGATGAAGCCTTTGCCATCTGACGATGAATATCCAACAGAGTTCTTTGTTGACGACCTTGAGTATCTGCTGCGCACAATATATCATATTATCAGGCGAACTCTATGGCCTATCAAAGGACATTCATCAGCGGCCAAGCTTGAAGGAGCTATGAAGACTTTGGTCTTCTACATTCTCGATGGCATCAGCTTCAATACTCAAGAATTCTTCATCAAGAAACTTGCTGCTTCTGGATCTGACCTTTTTGGTCTGAAGTTCTATGCTCCATGGGTCATGCGCATCATCAAGCGACACTCATCTGTCAACTATCAACCCTCGGCTCGCAATCATCTGATCTTTTTGCCAGAGGTTGATATGTCAGTTGAAGCCATATACTCTGACCCTGCCAAGAAGCCTCTTTGTCTTCAGAATGTCGAGCACCAAAGCTTCACTCAACCCATTGAAGGCGTTCAAGCTGCAACACGAATTTATCCAATGGCTGGAAATACTCGTCTGCCTCATCGTGCACCTACTGAAGCCACTGAAAGCACCATTGCCCAAAGGCCTCGGAAGCGCTCTCGCGTTCTCAATGACCGAGAACTTCTTGTGGCACTTCATCAGAAACAAGATAAGAATCACTATTGGCTCAAGAGACAGATGCAAGCCTCTTGTTGGATGTCAATCGCATTCGAAACCTTGCCACCAAGAATACATTTGTTGCTCATAAGACCTGCCGGCGCTCATGGAAGAGTTTTACCCTGCTCAGTGCTAAAGCAGATCTTCAAGACGATGGCTTCAATGAAAGATTCCAGTTTGACTCCACTCCTCCACGGACTGGTGTCCTATGTCGAACTCCATCCCTTGAAGACTCTGACTATTCTTCCTCCGCGGCAACAGTGAATGCCAGAGTGATCGATGATGAAGATGATGCTACTTCACCGCCTCCTACCTCTGCACGCATCGACACTGCACCAAGTACGTCTGCATCGCCAACCAACAACGACAACCCTACTGCTTCACCTACTCATGAGGACGAGTAGATTCTCTATGTCTTCAAACCTTTTTGGTCCTTACTGACAAAAAGGGGAGAAGCGTATGAGTTGATAGTTTTCAAGCGGGTTCATATGGGCGGTTGCATTATAGTTTTCCTCGTGCTTACAACTCTTGCTTTTGAAACATTTGGTTCTTTGAGTTGTAAAACCTAAACTTGATGGTCGTCTTCTACTTTTTTGCTTTACTATGATGCGATGATAAATTCCGCATGTGCGATGATAACTTCCGCACTTAGATCATTCTGCAGACGTCCATTTTTCATTATGCATGTCATTCTACCGGAGATGACCCCTAAAAATGTATGAAGAAATTGAAGACAATTGTGGTATGTGAAGATATTCATATTGAAGACTATGACATGAGAAGACATTGAGTGAAAACTATGGAGCGCGAAGACTATGTGATTTCGTTGTTTCCTTTTCTTCTTTGTTGAGTCATAGGAACCACCGTACTGTTAAGTGGGGTCCAAGTGAACTAAGTCAGAGTGACTGAAGTGATGCTCAACCCAAATCCTATGTCTTCGAGCGAAGACAATGAGAGAAATCTTATCTAGAGCTGGATGAGTCAGCTTTTCTTGTAGCCCAAGTAAAGTTGCCGTGTGTGTTTGAAATCTGACTATTGGAACACGTGTCAGTTCCTTAGTGACCCAGGGTCATTTCGGAAAAATCAGGTCGGGTTGCCTTGTGGCTATAAATAGCCCACCCCCTACACCATAAATTGGTGGCTGCTCAGAGTTTGTGCATGGCTTTTGTCGTTTGAGAGCAACCCACCTCGAAGCCTTTGAGAGAGAGAAATCCTTGCGAGGACAAAGCCCAAACACCCAGAGCCAAAGAGTGTTAGGCATCACTGAAGTCTTTCTGTCTGTGTGACCTGAAGACTTATTACACTTGAGGATTGTGAATCCTCCAGCCGGTTAGGTGTCGCGTTTCGAGCATCCAAGAGTCATTGTGGATTGCCGGTGAACGAACTCTGTGAAGGTTTGGAAGTCTACCTTGAAGACTTACTAGAGTGATTGGGCGAGGACTGGGTGTCCTTAGCTCAAGGGGAATAAGGTGAAGACACGGTCTTCTGAGTTAAATCTCAGCCTCCCTAACCAGATGTACAGTTGTCATAGCAACTGGAACTGGTCCAACAAATCATGTGTCTTCAACAAGCGACTGGTTCTATCCCTTTCCATCCTTTACTTAAGTTTGTCTTCGTGAAGTCATTGTCTATCTGTCATACCTGTTCGACTTCATTGCTTGACTACTATCGTTGATTGGCTTCATACTATCTTCCATCCTGATCCTTACTACTTAGCTGCTATTTTTCATGTACTTTCACATCATTGCATACTTGACAATGGCTTGCTTATGGTAGTTTATCTTCCGCTGCAAATCTACTAGGCCATTTCTATTGTTTGCCTTTGAAACTTCCAAGTTTTGAACACTTTCATAAAAATCGCCTATTCACCCCCCTCTAGTCGATACTAGCACTTTCAGAAATACTTACGCTACTTTGCTGCATAATCCTCTCCTCTTCGGGGAAATCCAAAGCAGTGCTCAAGAGGTAGCAAGAAGAATTTCTGACGCCGTTGCCGGGGAGGCTCACGCAAGCAAGTCAACCATACCAAGTACCCATCGCAATCCCTATCTCTCGCATTATATGATTTGCCATTTGCCTCTCGTTTTCCTCTCCCCCACCTCACCCTTGCCGTTTTATTCGCCCTCTCTTTCCCAATCTCCTCCTCTTTTTCCCGTTGCCTTTTTCCTCGTCCGTTTGTTTGCTCGTGTGTTAGTTTGCTTGCTTGACGTCATGACTAGTCTCATATCTTCTCCGTTATCTCCCGAGAATGAAGTTCTAAATTTTAAGCAAAGGGAGGGAGAAAATCTAAAATACGCTTGGTTTAGAATTTGCAATGCTCAAAATAGATCTACTAGGAAGCAATCTACTTCAGTTCTTCTTTGTAATTTTTACGTAGGTGCTAATTCTTGGTATAGATATATCCTTGATACCATTACCGGAGGGAATTTCTTGGGTAGCCATACTTTTGATTCTTATAATGCTTTAATAGATTTATTTGGCTCACCACCTCTTTTGACTAATGGAACTATGTTAACTTTGGAGCATGTTATGCAAAGACTTGAAATTATTGAGAATAAAGGTGCTACCATTGAATCAATTAAAAATCTTTATAAAAACATCCACAATCAAATTACCCAATATGGATCTTAGGTAGGAATGACTTTGAAAAATATTAAAGAAAAGGAACCCATAGTTAATGAGAAAATAAACATAGATTCCACAAGAATCGATAAACTTGAAGGTATCATTACCAACTTGGGAACCGCTTTTTTTTCCGTACAAAACACTCCAAGTTTGTCTACTAAAAATACTAAGCTTATTTATGTTCCTAAGAATAAGGGTGAATCATCTAGTAAGGAAACTGCGGATCTTAAATCTATAAGTGTTCATCCCAATCTTTTTACGATCATTAAGGAACCATTTGCTATGAATGAATTTTTCGATCTTTTGCTTGAAAATTTGACAATTACTAGAAAGAAAGAAAATTATAAAGGAGGTAGATGTCTCATCAAAGAATTGCCTACCAAAGATGGCAATACCTAGATCTATCCTTGCTTTTATGCCTAGCTAGGGGCGTTAAACGATAGCGCTTGTTGGGAGGCAACCCAATTTTATTTTGTGTTTTTTGTTTTTTCTTATTTTTAGGAATAAATAATCCATCTAGATTCTGTTTGGATCTGGTTTTATGTTTTAATTAGTGTTTCTGCCAAGTAGAACCTATAGGATAACCTACGATGATAGTTGATTTGATTCTGCTGAAAAACAGAAACTTTGCACGCACGAATATAATTTTGTTAAATCACAGGAACGTGCTTTTGCATTGATTCTTTTTGATGCTGTTCAATAAACAAATTTTCCAGGACTTCCTATTTTTGTAGAACTTTTAGAGTTCCAGAAGTTTGCGTTAGTTACAGATTGCTACAGACTGTTCTGTTTTTGACAGATTCTGTTTTGCGGGTGTTGTTTGCTTATTTTGATGAATCTATGGCTAGTAAAATAGTTTATAATTCATAGAGAAGTTGGAATACAGTAGGTTTAACACCAATATAAATAAAGAATGAGTTCATTACAGTACCTTGAAGTAGTCTTTTGTTTTCTTTCTCTAACGGAGCTCACGAGATTTCTGTTGAGTTTTGTGTTGTGAAGCTTTCAAGTTTTGTGTGAGTTCTTTTGATGGATTATGGAACAAGGAGTGGCAAGAGCCTAAGCTTGGGGATGCCCATGGCACCCCCAAGATAATCCAAGGACACCAAAAAGTCAAAGCTTGGGGATGCCCCAGAAGGCATCCCCTCTTTCATCCACTTCCATCGGTAATTTACTTGGAGCTATATTTTTACTCACCACATGATATGTGTTTTGCTTGGAGCGTCTTGTATTATTTTCATCTTTGCTTGTTAGTTTACCACAATAATCCTTGCTGTACACACCTTTTGAGAGAGCCATACATGAATTGGAATTTGTTAGAATACTCTATGTACTTCACTTATATCTTTTGAGCTTGATAGCTTTGCTCATAGTACTTCACTTATATCTTTTGAGCGTGATAATTTTGCTCTAGTACTTCACTTAGATCTTTTAGAGCACGGTGGTGGATCTTTTTTAAAGAAACTATTGATCTCTCATGCTTCACTTAGATTATTTTGAGAGTCGTTAATAGCATGCTAATTTGCTTAATGTTAATATACTTGGTATTCAAGATATGTGAAACTTTCTTTTGAGTGAATTGAATACTAAGATAAGTTTGATGCTTGATAATTGTTTTGAGATATGGAGGTGATAATATCAAAGTCGTGTTAGTTGGGTGATTATGAATTTGAAGCAAGCTTGTCTTGAAGTTTGCAAGTCCCGTAGCATGCACGTATGGTTAAAGTTGTGTAACAAATTTGAAACATGAAGTGTACCTGGCTTGTGCACCCTTATGAGTGGCGATTGGGGACGAGCGATGGTTTTTCCTACCAATCTATCCCCCTAGGAGCATGCACGTAGTACTTGATTTTTGATGACTTCTAAATTTTTGCAATAAGTATATGAGTTCTTTTGACTAATTTTGAGTCCATGGATTATACGCACTCTCACCTTTCCGCCTTTGCTAGCCTCTTCGTTACCGTGCATTGCCCTTTCTCACCTTGAGAGTTGGTGCAAACTTTGCCGGTGCATCCAAACCCCGTGATACAATACGCTCTATCACACATAAACCTCCTTATATCTTCCTCAAAACAGCCACCATACCTACCTATCATGGCATTTCCATAGCCATTCCGAGATATATTGCCATGCAACTTCCATCATCGTCATGACATACATTACTTTTGTCATATTGCCATTGCATGATCATGTAGTTGACATTGTATTTGTGGCAAAGCCACCATGCATTATTTTTCATACATGTCACTCTTGATTCATTGCACCATCCCGGTACACCACCGGAGGCATTCATAAGAGTCATATCTTGTTCTAAGTTTCGAGTTGTAATCCTTATGTTGTAATCAATAGAAGTGTGTGTTGGGGAACGTAGTAATTTCAAAAAAATTCCTACGCACACGCAAGATCATGGTGATGGCATAGCAACGAGAGGGGAGAGTGTTCGTCCACGTACCCTCGTAGACCGTAAGCGGAAGCGTTATGACAACGCGGTTGATGTAGTCATACGTCTTAACGATCCGACCGATCCAAGTACCGAACGTACGGCACCTCCGAGTTCAGCACACGTTCAGCTCGATGACGATCCCCGGGCTCCGATCCAGCAAAGCTTTGGGGATGAGTTCCGTCAGCACGACGGCGTGGTGACGATGATGATGTTCTACCGGTGCAGGGCTTCGCCTAAACTCCGCCATGATATGACCGAGGTGGAATATGGTGGAGGTGGGCACCACACACGGCTAAGGAACGATCCGTAGATCAACTTGTGTGTCTATGGGGTGCCCCCTGCCCCTGTATATAAAGGAGTGGAGGAGGGGGAGGGCCGGCCCTCTCTATGGCGCGCCCTAGGGGAGTCCTACTCCCACCGGGAGTAGGATTCCCTTTTTCCTAGTAGAACTAGGAACCCTTCCATGTAGTAGGAGTAGGAGAGAAGGAAAGGGAAGAGAGAAGGAGATGGAAGGAAGGGGGCGCCCCCCTCCCTAGTCCAATTCGGACTAGTCCAAGGGGAGGGGTGCGGCCACCCTTTTGGCCCTTTCTCTCCTTTCCCGTTTGGCCCATTGAGGCCCAATACGAATTCCCGTAACTCTCCGGTACTCTGAAAAATACCCGAATCACTCGGAACCTTTCCGAACTCCGAATATAGTCGTCCAATACATTGATCTTTACATCTAGACCATTTCGAGACTCCTCGTCATGTCCCCTATCTCATCCGGGACTCCGAACTCCTTTGGTACATCAAAACTCATAAACTCATAATAAAACTGTCATCGAAACCTTAAGTGTGCGGACCCTACGGGTTCGAGAACTATGTAGACATGACCGAAACACGTTTCCGGTCAATAACCAATAGCGGGACCTGGATGCCCATATTGGCTCCCACATATTGTACGAAGATTGAGGGAGTCCTGGACTAGGGGCTGTCCGGATAGCTGGACTATCATCATCGGCCGGACTCCAAGACTATGAAGATACAAGATTGAAGACTTCGTCCCGTGTCCGGATCGGACTTTCCTTGGCATGGAAGGCAAGCTTGGCGATACGGATATGTAGATCTCCTACCATTGTAACCGACTCTGTGTAACCCTAGCCCTCTCCGGTGTCTATATAAAGCGGAGGGTTTTAGTCCGTAGGACAACACAACCATTACAACAATCATACCATAGGCTAGCTTCTAGGGTTTAGCCTCCTTGATCTCGTGGTAGATCCACTCTTGTACTACCCATATCATCAATATCAATCAAGCAGGATTAGGGTTTTACCTCCATCGAGAGGGCCCGAACCTGGGTAAAAACATCGTGTCCCTTGTCTCCTGTTACCATCTGCCTAGACGCACAGTTCGGGACCCCCTACCCGAGATCCGCCGGTTTTGACACCGACATTGGTGCTTTCATTGAGAGTTCCTATGTGCCGTCACCAATAGGAAGGATGCCACTTCCCGTCTTCAAAGATGGTATCTTCGCCAAAGGAGCCTTGGCCGCCGGCCAAACTATCCGGCTGGGTGGTTTTCTCATGACCGCCTGTTCGGCCACCGCTTCGACGATGACCTCTCGGGTCATCAAAAGCAATCTTCACGTCAACTCGGAATTCGCCGAGCAGCTGGATCCAACAGAGCTCTCATCCGTAAACGAACTCTTGGATCGCATCGCCACCCTGGGAGTCGCTACAGACTACAATCAGATTGGGCTTAAAACCGATCTAAGAGAGATCAACTCTCCCCAGGTTACCCACCACGTCGCGGTGGTAGAGGAACAACGCGGCGACTCTTCTCCTATATTGAAAACTAGTCATGTCCGGGCTTCCAAACCCTCCATGTTGGATTCTCCGGAGGGACAGACTTCGATCAAGCGCTGAACCTAAAGTCAGGCATCGGACCGGACTCATTGGACAACGTTCCATGTTCCAAGCTTCCAAATTCGGAAACTCCTCGGCCCTTGAGCCTCGAGATGGGTAGGGTTCCGGACTCAATTCCACCCACCCGCCCAGACATATGCGATCTATCTCTAACCCGGCAAGAGCCCACTGAAACAGTACATCATTACTGGGCCAGATTCCTCCAGGTTATGGACAGGATAAAGGACTGCCGAGAGGAAAACGCAATCTCAATTTTTTGCAATAATTGCACGGACGAGGGAATCTTGAATGCCGTTAGCCGTCGTGAAATTACACGCTTCGCCGACCTGGCGTCCATAGTATGAAAGTACTGTGCGATGGAGAGTTTCCGGAAAACCGAAACTAAGTTTTGGGACAATCCGGACCCGAATACAACCCTAGTCCGCAACAAAAGGGTGCATTACACTCAGGCACCAGGTACAAAAACCAAAAAGCAAAAACCCCATAAAGGGCACGGAAATGTACTGGAGGGATGGCTTAGCGGACCCTGCAAAATTCACAGTACAGAGGGCGCCACCCCAACACATAGCCTTCGAGCATGTTGGATATTGCGGCAGGTGGCCAAAAGTGGTGAGGAGCTTCTAGTCCCGGAAAACCACTCCAACAATACCGGTACGGTATCAATAGTCTTCGAGACTTTCGCATCAAATAATATGCGGAAACGAACAATCCGCAGCCTCGCCGAAGTCTACCAAGTAGCAACAACAAATCCATGGAGCGACACGGCCATCACCTTCAATGCCAGCGACGAACCTAAATTCCGAACAGCCCGAGCACCAGCCGCATTGGTCCTTAGTCCAATAGTGGACGGCTTACGACTTACCAACGTACTCATGGATGGCGGTAGCGGATTAAACCTCATCTACGAGGAAACTCTTCAAAAAATGGAAATAGACTGGAGCCGCATTGAGCGAAGCAGCACAACCTTCAGAGGAATAATCCCTAGCCGGGAAGCGCGCTACACCGGAAAAATCACACTCGATGTGGTGTTTGGCTCACCGGACAATTACAGGTCCGAAGAAGTCACGTTCCAAGTGGCCCCGTTCAGCAGCGGATATCACCCTATATTAGGACGAGAGGCATTCACAATTTTTCAAGCCATACCCCATTACGGGTACATGAAGCTTAAAATGCCTGGGCCCGGCGGAATAATCACTCTTGTTAGTGATCCGGACATAGCACTCCGCGCCGAAAACAAGACAGCCGCATTAACCCTGGAGGCACTATCCGAAGCCCTAGCGGCAGAAGAACTCACTGCGCTGCGCTCTACGGTGAATAGGGACGATGTGATACTCGACAAGAGATCCAAGTCCACCTCCTTTAAACCAGCGGACGAAATAGTAAAATTCCAGGTCCATCCAACGGACCCGACAAAGACGGCCTCCATCGGGGCACAGTTGAACCCTGATGTAGACGCCGCACTGCGAGAATTCCTTCGGGAAAATTGGGACATTTTTGCTTGGCACCCTTCAGATATGCCGGGAATCCCACGCAGATTGGCAGAACATAGCCTAAACATCCTAAAAGGATTCAAGCCAATCAAATAGGCTCTTCGACGATTTTCCAAACCCAAAAGACAGGCAATGGGAGAAGAACTGGCCAAACTATTGGAAGCCGGATTCATCAGAGACATCAAACATCCGGATTGGCTAGCAAACCTGGTAATGGTACCGAAGAAGGACAAATCCTGGCGCCTATGTGTCGATTTTAAAGAGCTCAACAAGGCCTGCCCAAAGGATCCCTTCCCCCTCCCCCGCATCGACCAAATAATCGATGCTACCGCAAGGCACGATTCATTGTGCTTCCTGGATGCATACTCCGGCTACCATCAAATCAAGATGGAAGAAGCGGACCAAGCCGCAACGGCATTCATTACTCCATATGGACCATTCTGCTTCAACACGATGCCCTTCGGACTTAAAAACACCGGCGCAACATATCAGCGCATGATTCAGACATGTCTGGCTACCCAGATCGGCAAAACAGTAGAGGCATATGTAGACGACGTAGTCGTCAAAACCAAACACGTTGAAACTCTAGAAGACAATTTGGGGCTCACATTCGACAACCTCCGAGCATATGACATTAAGCTGAATCCGGAAAAATGCGTTTTCGGCGTACCAGCCGGAAAGCTCCTGGGCTTCATTGTATCCGGCAGAGGAATTGAAGCAAACCCATCCAAGATCCGAGCTCTGTCACAACTGGATATCCCAAAAGACCTCAAACAGATACAAAAATTGACTGGATGCGTGGCAGCTCTAAGCCGCTTTATCTCCCGTTTGGGAGAAAAGGCACTGCCCCTCTATCGCCTCCTCAGGCGCACCGAACACTTCGAGTGGATGGATGCTGTCACTACCGGACTCGAAGAAATAAAAGCCATATTGGCAACAAATCCGGTCCTGGCTGCGCCTAACCTGGGCGAACCAATGTTGTTATACATCGCGGCAACACATCAAGTTCTAAGCGCGGTACTCGTCGTCGAACGAGAAACAGAAGGGCACAAATTCCCTCTTCAAAAACCAGTGTACTACGTATCCACTGTTTTAACTCCCTGCAAGTGCCGTTACCCGCACTATCAAAAGATAGCATATGCGGTGTTCATGGCATCCCGGAAGCTCCAACACTACTTTCAAGAGTGTTCGATAACAGTGGCCTCCGAAGTACCCCTCAACGACATTATAAACAACCGCGACGCGATGGGCAAGATTGCAAAATGGGCCATTGAGCTCTTACCATTTGATATAACTTACAAACCTTGGCGAGCTATAAAGTCGCAAGTCTTGGCTAACTTTGTCGCTGAGTGGACTGAAGCCGAACTCCCTAAAGAGTACGGCGCATACTCCAATTGGATTATGCACTTCGACGGCTCCAAAATGTTGGCCGGATTGGGGGATGGCATCGTATTGACGTCCCCAACCAGGGACACAGTCCAATACGTGCTTCAGATAATGTACACAGACTCCAACAACGCAGCCGAATACGAGGCCCTCTTACATGGCCTCCGGATGGCAATCTCCATGGGAATTCAACGCCTAGAGGTGCGCGGGGATTCAAACCTTGCAATATCCCAAGTAAATGGAGACTTTGATTCCAAGGATCCGAAAATGGCAGCCTATCGTAAGGCTGTCCTAAAAATGTCAGCTCGGTTCGAAGGACTTGAATTCCACCACGTAGCCCGGGATAATAACCAAGCAGCCGACGTATTGGCACGCATCGGCGCAAAACATGACGTTGTCCCTCCAAACATCTTCCTGGAACGGCTCTTTAAGCCATCCGTACTATGGGAAGAGGAGTCCGGGAATGACAAACCGGAAGCAGCCGCACCAACAGACACAAAACAATCTGACATAATCGGCGATTCAGCCGATGAAATAACACCTTCAGCCCACGAAATAATGGCAGTAATCGCCTCGTGGACAGAGGCATTCCTAGCCTACTTGCTTAGGCAGGAACTTCCCGAAGACCAAAATGAGGCCCGCTGCATAGTCCGGCGATCCAAAGCCTACAAGGTTCATGAGGGAGAACTTTATAAGAAAAGCACAACCGGAGTCCTTCAAAGGTGTATCTCCGAAGAGGAAGGGCGAAACCTTCTGGCTGAAATTCATGCCGGACTAGGCGGACACCACGCCGCAGCTCGGGCCCTTGTAGGAAAGGCATTCCGTACAGGATTTTATTGGCCGACGGCCCGGGCAGATGCTCAGGAATTAGTCCAAAGATGCGTCGGTTGTCAGCTCTTTGTTAATCAGAGCCATATGCCACCCACCGCCCTCAAAACTATACCCATTACCTGGCCATTCGCGGTCTGGGGGCTTGACATGGTTGGACCCCTTAAAGGGGGAACCCACAAGAAAAGGTACCTATTGGTCATGGTGGACAAATTCACCAAATGGATAGAGGCCAAGCCAGTTAAAACAGCAGAGTCCGGACCAGTGATAGACTTCATATCCGGGGTAGTACACCGTTATGGCGTCCCGCATAGCATCATTACCGATAACAGCACGAACTTCACGGCCGACGAGGTTAAATTATGGTGCAAAAATATGGGCATTAAGCTCGATTACGCTTCAGTCTATCATCCTCAAACCAACGGTCAAGTGGAACGAGCAAATGGTTTAATAATGAGCGGCATCAAACCCAGACTAGTGCGGTCCCTCACGGAATCTAACACGCACTGGGTAGAGGAGCTCGACTCCGTACTCTGGGGGCTGCGGACAACACCCAACCATACTACCGGATTCACACCATTTTTTATGGTATACGGCGCAGAGGCAGTTTTGCCCAGCGACATTATCCATGACTCAACTCGAGTGCGCATGTATGAAGAAAGAGAAGCCGAGCTGGATCGGCAGGACAGTTTGGACGCATTGGAGGAAGAACGCGACGTCGCAAAGGCTCGTTCCGCATTCTATCAGCAGCAGGCTCGAAGATACCAAAGCAGAGAAGTACGGGCTAAGACTTACAATGTCGGCGAACTAGTTCTACGCCTGCCGGACAAGAAAAAGGACAAGCTCAAGCCCAAATGGGAAGGCCCCTTCATTATCGATCAAGTCTTGACCGGCGGAGCGTACCGTCTGCGAAATGCGTCGGACAACCGACTCGAGCCGAACCCATGGAACGCAGCCCGCCTCTGAAGATTCTATGCCTAGCACCGGACTAAGAGTTCGTCCCCTTCCCCCGTCCAAATTTTTACACTTCAGCTGTCTTTTGTTTCTCTTTTTTCTCTCACCCCTATTCATAAAAGCCCTAAAAGGCCTACTTGCGCATTGTTCGCACACAATTGATGTGCTATCCGCACTCATTATACCTGGGGGCTTCTTTACCAGAAGCTCAATTATAAGGGCTTCATGCCCAGCACACGTGTCAAACTTCCACGTGTACCTTTTATTCACTATTATATGCATCGATATGACTTAAGTTTTGGCCAAGCTGGGTTGCTTGTCTCCTGTGCTTACCCCTACGTTCCCGATTGTTCGGCTAGGAGGTAAAGGGAGCACCTTTGCGATTGTTACTGCCGGGTCAGCCGGATGTGTACCTCAGACTGGGTGAAGCCGAAAGCTAGCGTTCTTAAGGGAATATTCGGTCGGTGACTTGAAAGATGATTTTTTACCTATTTATTTATCTTCCCCCAGATGTTTTCCTGCTCTTTTCGCAGTTCGGACATGCACTTTAGGGCATGCCTCCCAGGGAAAGGAACCCTTAACGGAACTATTCTCCCTGGAAGATGTTTCTTACTAACCATGTAATATAACATAACTAGTTGGGCACTTGTCTGATAAAGCACTAATGACCCCTACGCCTGGTCTCCATGCATGCCCTGGTTGTTTCTTAACCGAGAAGGTATTCGGACACACTCCGGACTATAGGGTCCCGAGGTTGAAGCGAAAAGGTCGGCAAAGACAAACGATCTACAATCCGACTAGAAGGCATTTTACATGTCATTTTAAAATACATTGTCAAATCGACTGACTGTATTCCTCCTCAATCCCGTCTAACAGGCTGTCTAATTTACAGTCCCGTTGGGAAAATTTAGCGGCCAACTCTACCTGGCCGTATACTAAACTCACAGGGATCTCCTTCCCATCGGGCCCCACAGGTCCAACCTCGGCCATGTGGTTGGGATCCGCCTTCTTGTACCGCGTCTTCACCATGGCCCAGGCCTCCCTAGCACCTTGGCGGCAGGCCGAAATCTTCCATAAATGGAAGCGCTGCCGTGCTCCCTGAAGCTTCTCCGCAAGCTCTCCAAGGCCCTCGGGTAGGGAGAGGGACGGCCATAAGGCCTGGACGACGCCGCTCATTGCCTGCCGAACTCGTTCGAGCAGTTGCACCAGCTCGGGAAGTTGATCACCCGTTGATACGGGCATCTCCTCCGCAGGGTGACCTGTGAGTACACCTACAGACATATTTTGTCAATTGACTTCCTCGCCGAACTCTTCTTTTCAAAGGAGTTTGCTCAAGCACTTACTATAGATGCCGCAACGAAGCCGCTGATTCTCCTTAACGGAGCCAAACAGCTCGGCCCGAACGCCTTTCAGCTCTTCTCCAAGCTGGGCGTGGGCATCCTGAAGCTTGTTCCTTTCCTGCTGCACCCTTGTCAGCACCTCTCGCCGGCCTTCAGCTGGCGCAGTAATTCTTGCCTGTCCGGTAACACCTGCAATGTCATTGTTAGAATTACACGCACGCCGCACACCGATTATCTTTTTGAAATAATGTGTTACTAGGAGGAGTCTCTGTGTTTCCTCCTGCGGCAGCTAGCGCGGCCTCAAGTTGGGCCTTGCACTCTTGTAGCTCCTGGGACAATCGGCTATTCTTCTCTGTAAGATCCTGCATGTCAAATGATCCTTAAATCAGTTATCCCAAGCACTTTAAGTCTCGGGGGCTACTGGCATATACAACTATTCAAATCTCTTACCCGTATGTCCTTTACATACTGCTCCATGGCTCTGGTCAAACCATATTGAGCAGCACGGAGGTGCGTGTCCCCCACGTTAAAGGCATTCAACGCCTCGGGGGAGAAGCACGAGTCACGAAAAACTGTCCGGCGGCGCCTATGGTTCATGGCGCTCTCCACCTCAGACCTGGTGGCGGACAGTCTGTCGGCATCCTCCGTTGGAGGAGTATCCGGCTCGCGCCTTGCGCTCGCCTCCCCCTCCAGACCAGGTGTTGGAGCCTGGCTGGTAGAGGCTGGGTTGGCAACCTCTACGCCCGCAGTCCGGCGGGCGCTTTTTCTCCTGCAAAAGTCATGAGCATTCAAACACTTCCTAGGAACGTTGTTATAAATAACAAACCGTGACCTATACCGTTGCGGCGACGTTTTGATCCACGCCGCGCTCCCCTTCTGCCTACTGGGCCGGACTGACCCTTGTTGGTCAGCCGCCGCGGGCTTGGCTTCCCGCCTTGAAGGCGCCTCCTGCAAAACACCATCGTATACGGTGGTCAGAAATGAGCAAGGAAGAAATAATGGTGTCAGGACTTCGGTCACAATCACCTGGGAAGCCGGATATAGGCCGGGGTAGTCAGCCGTAATGGCGACTAAAGCATTATCCATGCTGAGTTGGTGGAACACCCCGTCGATTAGCTCCACCTTTATGTCCGGGTCCTCTTCGGAGGCCGGATCCTGGGATCTCTCTGGATCCTCGGGTTGCGGAGCCGGACTATGCATGCCCTCCACAACCCGACGCAGCTCCTGCGTCGAAAGCATAATGTAAGAAACTTTAACTTTGAAGGCATGGGTCGGACACACAAAGTGTTCGCTTACCCAACGCCGAGGGTTATTCATGGAGAACCCATTCAACGGGCTCGTCTGGAGGAAATCCTCCTTCTCCCCCTTGTACAGGCCGGACAGGATCTTCACCAGGTCTTCGGCCGATCCCGGCCCTTTGCGGCCATGACGGGTGGCATGGTCCTCCCCGTTGAAATCCCACATAGGGTGGCCCCTGTATTGCAGCGGCTGCACCCCCCGCATAATGCACGTTGCCATGACTCCAATCATGGTTAATCCGGAATGGGCCAGTAACCTTATCCGGCCCATCAAATAATGGACGCTCTTGTCTTCCTCCAGCTGGGGGCTCCATGGGCGCCAGCTCAGGCGTTTCTTCAGAGGAGCATTACTGAACTCCGGGAGGCCGATCCGAACAGGGTCCGGCAGCGGAGCGTCTTCTACATAAAACCATTCTGAAGGCCAGTCTTCGGACGCCTTCTTAGGGGTTCCGGATGGATATCCGGTCCCGGCGATGCGCCATATTTCGGCACCGCCCACTTGATATATGGACCCCTCGCGAGAGCGGGGTACAAGGCAGAACAACCTCGTCCACAGCGCAAAATGGGGTCGACGCCCAGAAATAGCTCGCAAAGAGCTATGTAACCCGCAATATGCAAAATAGAGGTGGGCATGAGGTGATGGAGCTGGAGTCCGTAGAACTCCAGGAGCCCATGGAGGAACGGATGTATAGGAAATCCGAGCCCCCTTATCAGATAGGGGACGAAGCATACCCGCTCCCCTTTGTTGGGACTTGGGGTAGCCTCCGCCTGTTTCCCACCTTTGTAGGTGGCCAGCCCGGCTCGGACCGGGACCATGAAGGCCGGAGGGAGATATCTCTCCGCTTGGAGCGTCACCAGCTCGTTGTGCGGGACAGAACATCTCCTCCAATCTCCTGGCAGAGGGCTGGGAGCACGAGAGGAGGAGCCGCGTCGACGGTCCATGATGGAATGGATTTTTGGTCAGAAGCGCTCCGATGAGTACTCGCGGAAGGAAGATGGTGTGATTTGGATCTGGATTCTTGCCTCTCTTATAGGCAGATTATTTGCGCAGATAGGGGGTAAAGCATAAAAGATACCCTGGCTTTTCGCATTCGTGCGACGCGTGGAAGAAGGCCATTATTGGGCATGGAAGCCAAGAAGCGCAGCATTGATAAGGAAGCCGGACACTGTTCGGCAAGTACATGGAACTTGAAGGAGAACCCGCCTTGCAACACTGAAGACTATATACGCGCTGGACTTATCGTCATTGAAGCCTGGTTCGGGGGCTACTGAGGGAGTCCTGGACTAGGGGGTGTCCGGATAGCCGGACTATCATCATCGGCCGGACTCCAAGACTATGAAGATACAAGATTGAAGACTTTGTCCCGTGTCCGGATGGGACTTTCCTTGGCATGGAAGGCAAGCTTGGCCATACGGATATGTAGATCTCCTACCATTGTAACCGACTCTGTGTAACCCTAGCCCTCTCCGGTGTCTATATAAAGCGGAGGGTTTTAGTCCGTAGGACAACACAACCATTACAACAATCATACCATAGGCTAGCTTTTAGGGTTTAGCCTCCTTGATCTCGTGGTAGATCCACTCTTGTACTACCCATATCATCAATATCAATCAAGCAGGAGTATGGTTTTACCTCCATCGAGAGGGCCCGAACCTGGGTAAAAACATCGTGTCCCTTGTCTCATGTTACCATCTGCCTAGACGCACAGTTCGGGACCCCCTACCCGAGATCCCCCGGTTTTGACACCGACAAAGATCTTTATCGGTCAAACCGCATAACAACATACGTTGTTCCCTTTGTCATCGGTATGTTACTTGCCCGAGATTCGGTCGTCGGTATCTCAATACCTAGTTCAATCTCGTTACCGACAAGTCTCTTTACTCGTTACGTAATGCATCATTCCGTAACTAACTCATTAGCTACATTGCTTGCAAGGCTTATAGTGATGTGCATTACCGAGAGGGCCCAGAGATACCTCTCCGACAATTGGAGTGACAAAACCTAATCTCAAAATACGCCAACCCAACATGTACCTTTGGAGACACCTGTAGTACTCCTTTATAATCACCCAGTTACGTTGTGACGTTTGGTAGCACCCAAAGTACTCCTTTATAATCTCATAGTTACAGAAACATGTACAAGTCATCAAGAAAGCTATAGCAACATACTAAACGATCAAGTGCTAGGCTAACGGAATGGGTCATGTCAATCACATCATTCTCCTAATGATGTGATCCCGTTAATCAAATGACAACTCATGTCTATGGCTAGGAAACTTAACCATCTTTGATTCACGAGCTAGTCAAGTAGAGGCATACTAGTGACACTATGTTTGTCTATGTATTCACACATGTATTATGTTTGCGGTTAATACAATTCTAGCATGAATAATAAACATTTATCATGAAATAAGGAAATAAATAATAACTTTATTATTGCCTCTAGGGCATATTTCCTTTAGTCTCCCACTTGCACTAGAGTCAATAATCTAGTTCACATCGCCATGTGATTTAACATCAATATTCATATCCGCATATGATTAACACCCATTGTTCACATCGTTATGTGACCAACACCCAAAGGGTTTACTAGAGTCAATAATCTAGTTCACATTGCTATGTGATTAACACCCAAAGAGTACTAAGGTGTGATCATGTTTTGCTCGCGAGAGAAGCTTAGTCAACGGGTCTGTCACATTCAGATCCGTATGTACTTTGCAAATATTCTATGTCTACAATGCTCTGCGCGGAGCTACTCTAGCTAATTGCTCCCACTTTCAATATGTATCCAGATTGAGACTTAGAGTCATCTGGATCGGTGTCAAAGCTTGCACCAATGTAACTCTTTACGACAGGCTCTTTTATCACCTCCATAATCGAGAAATATTTCCTTAGTCCTCACTAAGGATATTCTTGACCAATGTCCAGTGATCTACTCCTAGATCACTATTGTACTCCCTTGCCAAATTCAGAGCAAGGTATACAATAGGTCTGGTACATAACATAGCATACTTTATAGAACCTATGACTGAGGCATAGGGAATGACTTTCATTCTCTTTTCTATTTTCTGCCATGGTCGGGATTTGAGTCTTACTCAATTTCTCACCGTTGCAACACAGGCAAGAACTCTTTCTTTGACTGTTCCATCTTGAACTATTTCAAAATATTGCCAAGGTATGTACTCATTGAAAATCTTATCAAGCGTCTTGATCTATCTCAATAGATCTTGATGCTCAATATGTAAGTAGCTTTTACTGAGGTCTTTCTTTTAAAGAACTCCTTTAAAACACTCCTTTATGCTTTGTAGAATAATTCTACATTATTTCCGATCAACAATATGTCATTTACATATACTTATCAGAAATGTTGTAGTGCTCCCACTCACTTTCTTGTAAATACAGGCCTTTCCAAAAGACTGTATAAAACCATATGCTTTGATCAATTCATCAAAGAGTATATTCCAACTCCGAGATGCTTGCACCAGTCCATTGATGGATTGCTGGAGCTTGCACACTTTGTTAGCATCTTTAGGATTGACAAAACCTTTCTGGTTGCATCATATACAACTCTTCTTTAATAAATCCATTAAGGAATGCAGTTTTGACATCCATTTGCCAGATTTCATAAAATCTAGCAATTGGTAACATGATTCAGACAGACTTAAGCTTCGATACGAGTGAGAAAATCTCATCGTATTCAACACCTTAAACTTGTTGAAAACCTTTCGCAACAAGTTGACCTTAGTAGATAGTAACACTACTATCAGTGTTCGTCTTCTTCTTGAAGATCCATTTATTTAACATGGCTTGCTGATCATCGAGCAAGTCAATCAAAGTCCATACTTTGTTCTCATACATGGATCATATCTCAGATTTTATGGCCTCAAGCCATTTCGTGGAATCTGGGCTCATCATCGCTTCCTCATAGTTCGTAGGTTCATTATGGTCTAGTAACATGACTTCCAGAATAGGATTACCGTACCACACTGGCGCAGACCGTACTCTGGAATACCTACGAGGTTTTGTAGTAACTTGATTTGAAGTTTCATGATCATCATCATTAGCTTCCTCGCTAATCGGTGTAGCAATCACTGGAACCGATTTCTGTGATGAACAACTTTCCAATTTGGGAGAAGGTACAATTACCTCATCAAGTTCTACTTTCCTCCCACTCACTTCTTTCGAGAGAAACTCCTTCTCTAGAAAGGATCCATTCTTAGCAACGAATGTTTTGCCTTCGGATCTGTGATAGAAGGTGTACCCAACAGTTTCCTTTGGGTATTCTATGAAGATGCACCTTTCCGATTTGGGTTCGAGCTTATAAGGTTGAAAACCTTTTTCATATAAGCATCATAACTCCAAACTTTTAAGAAACGACAGCTTAGTTTTACTATTAAACCATAGTTCATACGGTGTCGTCTCAACGGATTTAGATGGTGCCCTATTTAAATGTGAATGCAGCTGTCTCTAATGCATAACCCCAGAACGATAGTGGTAAATCAGTAAGAGACATCATAAATCGCACCATATCTAGTAAAGTACGATTACGACGTTCGGACACACCATAACGTTGTGGTGTTCCAGGTGGCGTGAGCTATGAAACTATTCCACATTGTTTTAATTGAAGACCAAACTCATAACTCAAATATTCGTCTCCGCGATCAGATCGCAGAAAACTTTATTTTCTTGTTACGATGATTTTTCCACTTCACTCTAAAATTCTTTGAACCTTTCAACGATTTCAGATTTATGTTTCATCAAGTAGATATACCCATATCTGCTCAAATCATCTGTGAAGGTCAGAAAATAACGATACCCGCCACGAGCCTTAATACTCATTGGTCTGCATACATCAGTATGTATTATTTCCAAAAAGTTTGTTGCTCGTTCCATTGTTCCTAAGAACGGAGTTTTAGTCATCTTGCCCAAAGGCACGGTTCGCAAGGATCAAACGATTCATAACCAAGTGATTCCGAAAATCCATCTTTATGGAGTTTCTTCCTGCGCTTTACACCGATATGACCCAAACGGCAGTGCCACAAATAAGTTGCACTATCATTATTAACTTTGCATCCTTTGGCATCAGTATTATGAATATGTGTATCACTATGATCGAGATCCAACAAACTATTTTCATTGGGTGTATGACCATTAAAGGTTTTATTCATGTAAACAGAACAACAATTATTCTCTGACTTTAAATGAATAACCGTATTGCAATAAACATGATCAAATCATATTCATGCTCGACACAAACGCTAAATAACATTTATTTAGGTTTAACACTAATCCCGAAAGTATAGGGAGTGTGCGATGATGATCATATCAATCTTGGAACTACTTCCAACACCCATCGTCACTTCCCCTTCACCTAGTCTCTGTTCATTCTGTAACTCCTGTTTCGAGTCACTAATCTTAGCAACCGAACAAGTATCAAATACTCAGGGGCTACTATAAACACTAGTAAGGTACACATCAATAACATGTACATCAAAATATACCCTTGTTCAATTTGCCATCCTTCTTATCCACCAAATATTTGGAGTAGTTCCACTTCCAGTGACCATTTCCTTTGCAGTAGAAGCACTCAATTTCAGGCTTTGGTCCAGCTTTGGTCTTCTTCATGGGAGTGACAACTTGTTTGCCATTCTACTTGAAGTTTCCCTTTCTTTCCCTTTGCCCTTTTCTTGAAACTAGTCGTCTTGTCAATCATCAACATTTGATGCTCTTTCTTGATTTCTACCTTCGTCGATTTCAACATCACGAAGAGCTCGAGAATCGTTTTCTTCATCCCTTGCATACTATAGTTCATCACGAAGTTCTAGTAACTTAGTGATGGTGACTAGAGAATTCTGTCAATCACTATTTTATCTGGAAGATTAACTCCCACTTGATTCAAGCGATTGAAGTACCCAGACAATCTGAGCACATGCTCAGTAGTTGAGCGATTCTCCTCCATCTTTTAGCTATAGAACTTGTTGGAGACTTCATATCTCTCAACTCGGGTATTTGCTTGAAATATTAACTTCAATTCCTGGAACATCTCATATGGTCCATGACGTTCAAAACGTCTTTGAAGTCCCGATTCTAAGCCGTTAAGCATGGTGCACTAAACTATCAAGTAGTCATCATATTGAGCTAGCCAAATGTTCACAACGTCTGCATCTGCTCCTGCAATAGGTTTGTCACCTAGCTGTGCATCAAGGACATAATTCTTCTGTGCAGCAATGAGGATAAACCTCAGATCACGGATCCAATCCGCATCATTGCTACTAACATCTTTCAACACAATTTTCTCTAGGAACATATCAAAATAAACATATGAAAGCAACAACGCAAGCTATTGATCTACAACATAATTTGCAAAATACTACCAGGACTAAGTTCATGATAAATTTAAGTTCAATTAATCATATTACTTAAGAACTCCCACTTAGACAGGCATCTTTCTAGTCATCTAAGTGATTACGTGATCCAAATCAACTAAACCATGTCCGATCATCACGTGAGATGGAGTAGTTTCAATGGTGAACATCACTATGTTGATCATATCTACTATATGATTCACGTTCGACCTTTCGGTCTCCGTGTTCCGAGGCCATATCTGTATATGCTAGGATAGTCAAGTTTAACCTGAGTATTCCGCGTGTGCAACTGTTTTGCACCCGTTGTATTTGAACGTAGAGCCTATCACACCCGATCATCACGTGGTGTCTCAACACGAAGAACTTTCGCGATGGTGCATACTCAGGGAGAACACTTCTTGATAATTTAGTGACAGATCATCTTAAAATGCTACCGTCAATCAAAGCAAGATAAGATGCATAAAGGATAAACATCACATGCAATCAATATAAAGTGATATGATATGGCCATCATCATCTTGTGCTTGTGATCTCCATCTCCGAAGCACCGTCATGATCACCATCGTCACCGGCGCGACACCTTGATCTCCATCGTAGCATCGTTGTCGTTTATGCCATCTATTTCTTCTACGACTATCGCTACCGCTTAGTGATAAAGTAAAGCAATTACAGGGCGTTTGCATTTCATACAATAAAGCGACAACCATATGGCTCCTGCCAGTTGCCGATAACTTCGGTTACAAAACATGATCATCTCATGAAATAAAATATAGCATCACGTCTTGACCATATCACATCACAACATGCCCTGCAAAAACAAGTTAGACGTCCTCTATTATTTGTTGCAAATTTTACGTGGCTGCTATGGGCTTAGCAAGAACCGTTTCTTACCTACGCATGAAAACCACAACGATAGTTCGTCAAGTTGGTGCTGTTTTAACCTTCGCAAGGACCGGGCGTAGCCACACTCGATTCAGCTAAAGTGAGAGAGACAGACACCCACAAGCCACCTTTAAGCACGAGTGCTCGTAACGGTAAAACCAGTCTCGCGTAAGCGTACGCGTAATGTCGGTCCGGGCCGCTTCATCTCACAATACCGCCGAACCAAAGTATGACATGCTGGTAAGCAGTATGACTTGTATCGCCCACAACTCACTTGTGTTCTACTCGTGCATATAACATCAACGCATAAAACCTAGGCTCAGATGCCACTGTTGGGGAACGTAGTAATTTCAAAAAAATTCCTACGCACACGCAAGATCATGGTGATGGCATAGCAACGAGAGGGGAGAGTGTTCGTCCACGTACCCTCGTAGACCGTAAGCGTAAGCGTTATGACAACGCGGTTGATGTAGTCGTACGTCTTCACGATCTGACCGATCCAAGTACCGAACGTACGGCACCTCCGAGTTCAGCACCCGTTCAGCTCGATGACGATCCCCGGGCTCCGATCCAGCAAAGCTTCGGGGATGAGTTCCGTCAGCACGACGGCGTGGTGACAATGATGATGTTCTACCGGCGTAGGGCTTCGCCTAAACTCTGCGACGATATGACCGAGGTGGAATATGGTGGAGGGGGGCACCGCACACGGCTAAGGAATGATCCGTACATCAACTTGTGTGTCTATGGGGTGCCCCCTGCCCCCGTATATAAAGGAGTGGAGGAGGGGGAGGGCCGGCCCTCTCTATGGCGCGCCCTAGGGGAGTCCTACTCCCACCGGGAGTAGGATTCCCTTTTCCTAGTAGAACTAGGAACCCTTCCATGTAGTAGGAGTAGGAGAGAAGGAAAGGGAAGAGAGAAGGAGAAGGAAGGAAGGGGGCGCCCCCCGTCCCTAGTCCAATTCGGACTAGTCCAAGGGGAGGGGTGCGGCCACCCTTTTGGCCCTTTCTCTCCCTTCCCGTATGGCCCATTGATGCCCAACACGAATTCCTGTAACTCTCTGGTACTCCGAAAAATACCCGAATCACTCGGAACCTTTCCGAACTCCGAATATAGTCATCCAATATATCGATCTTTACATCTCGACCATTTCGAGACTCCTCGTCCTGTCCCCGATCTCATCCGGGACTCCGAACTCCTTCGGTACGTCAAAACTCATAAACTCATAATAAAACTGTCATCGAAACCTTAAGCGTGCGGACCCTACGGGTTTGAGAACTATGTAGACATGACCGAAACACGTTTCCGGTCAATAACCAATAGCGGGACCTGGATGCCCATATTGGCTCCCACATATTCTATGAAGATCTTTATCGGTCAAACCGCACAACAACATACGTTGTTCCCTTTGTCATCGGTATGTTACTTGCCCGAGATTCGATCGTCGGTATCTCAATACCTAGTTCAATCTCGTTACCGGCAAGTCTCTTTACTCGTTACGTAATGCATCATTCCGTAACTAACTCATTAGCTACATTGCTTGCAAGGCTTATAGTGATGTGCATTACCGAGAGGGCCCAGAGATACCTCTCCGACAATAGGAGTGACAAAACCTAATCTCAAAATATGCCAACCCAACATGTACCTTTGGAGACACCTGTAGTACTCCTTTATAATCACCCAGTTATGTTGTGACGTTTGGTAGCACCCAAAGTGTTCCTCCGGCAAACGGGAGTTGCATAATCTCATAGTTACAGGAACATGTATAAGTCATGAAGAAAGCAATAGCAACATACTAAACGATCAAGTGCTAGGCTAACGGAATGGGTCATGTCAATCACATCATTCTCCTAATGATGTGATCCCGTTAATCAAATGACAACTAATGTCTATCGCTAGGAAACTTAACCATCTTTGATTCACGAGCTAGTCAAGTAGAGGCATACTAGTGACACTATGTTTGTCTATGTATTCACACATGTATTATGTTTCCGGTTAATATAATTCTAGCATGAATAATAAACATTTATCATGAAATAAGGAAATAAATAATAACTTTATTATTGCCTCTAGGGCATATTTCCTTCAGTGTGATGATCATCATTTTTAGAGCATTGCCCAAAAAGAAAAAAAAAGAAGAAGAAAAGAAGAAGAAGAAAGGCCAAAAGACAAAAAAGAAAGGCCCAAAAAAATAAAAAAATAGAAAAAAAAGAGAAAATAAAAAAGGGCAATGCTACTATCTCTTTTTCCACACTTGTGCTTCAAAGTAGCACATTGTTCCTCATGTAGTGAGTCTCATATATTGTGCTTCGAAGTAGCACCTTGTTCTTCATGTAGTGAGTCTCATAAAGTTGTCCTTTTTATACTAGTGGGAATTTTTCATTATAGAACTTGGCTTGTATATTCCTACGATGGGCTTCCTCAAATGCCCTAGGTCTTCATGAGCAAGCAAGTTGGATGCACACCCACTAGTTTTCTTTTGTTGAGCATTCATAGCTCTAGTGCATCTGTTGCTTGGTAATCCCTACTCCTCATATTGACATCAATTGATGGGCATCTACACAGCCCGTTGATTAGCCTCTTCAATGTGAGACTTTCTCCTTTTTTGTCTTCTCCACACAATCCCCATCATCATATTCTATTCCACCCATAGTGCTATATCCATGGCTCACGCTCATGTATTTCGTGAAGGTTGAAAAAGTTTGAGATTATTTAAGTATGAAACAATTGCTTGGCTTGTCATCGGGGGTATAGAAGTTGGGAACATGTTTGTGTGACGAAAATGAAGCATAGCCTAACTATATGATTTTGTAGGGATGAACTTTCTTTTGCCATGTTATTTTGAGAAGACATGATTACTTTGATTAGTATGCTTGAAGTATTATTATTTTTGTGTCAATATGAACTTTTGTCTTGAATCTTTCGGATCTGAATGTTCATGCCACAATTAAGAAGATTTACATTAAAATTATGCCAAAGTATCACTCCGCATCAAAAATTCTTTTTTTATCATTTACCTACTCGAGGACGAGCAGGAATTAAGCTTGGGGATGCCTAATACATCTCCAACGTATCTATAATTTTTGATTGCTCCATGCTACTTTATCTACTGTTTTGGACTATATTGGGCTTTATTTTCCACTTTTATATTATTTTTGGACTAACCTATTAACCGGAGGCCCAGCCCAGAATTGCTGTTTTTTGCCTATTTCAGTGTTTCGAAGAAACGGAATATCAAACGGAGTCCAAACGGAATGAAACCTTCGGGAACGTGATTTTCTCACCGAACGTGATCCAGGAGACTTGGACCCTGCTCCAAGGAACAAAAGAGGCGGTCACGAGGGTGGAGGGCGCGCCCCCCCTGGGAACGCCCCCTACCTCGTGGGCCCCCTGTTGCTCCACCGACGTACTCCTTCCTCCTATATATACCTATGTATCCCCAAACAATCAGAGGGGGAGCCAAAAACCTAATCCCATCTTGGGGCCTGTTCCGGAGCTCCGCCGGAGGGGGCATCCACCACGGAGGGCTTCTACATCAACACCATAGCCCCTCCAATGAAGTGTGAGTAGTTTACTTCAGACCTTCGGGTCCATAGCTAGTAGCTAGATGGCTTCTTCTCTCTTTTTGGATCTCAATACAATGTTCTCCCCCTCTCTCGTGGAGATCTATTTGATGTAATCTTCTTTTTGCGGTGTGTTTATTGATACCGATGAATTGTGGACTTATGATCGAGTATTATCTATGAACAATACTTGAATCTTCTCTGAGTTCTTTTATGTATGATTGAGTTATCTTTGCAAGTCTCTTTGAATTATCCTTTTTGGTTTGGCCAACTAGATTGGTAGTTCTTGCAATGGGAGAAGTGCTTAGCTTTGGGTTCAATCTTGCGGTGTCCTTTCCCAGTGACAGAAGGGGCAGCAAGGCACGTATTGTATTGTTGCCATCAAGGATAACAAGATGGGTTTTTTATCATATTGCATGAATTTATCCCTCTACATCATGTCATCTTGCTTAAGGCGTTGCTCTGTTTTTAACTTAATACTCTAGATGCATGCTGGATAGCGGTCGATGAGTGGAGTAATAGTAGTAGATGCAGAATCATTTCGATCTACTTATCTAGGACGTGATGCCTATATACATGATCATTCTCTAGATATACTCATAACTATGCTCAATTCTGTCAATTTCTCAATAGTAATTTGGTTACCAACCGTAGAATATCTATGCTCTTGAGAGAAGCCACTAGTGAAACCTATGGCCCCTAGGTCTATTCTCATCATATCAATCTCTATTGCTTTATTACTTGCTTTGTTTTTACTTTGCTTTTTACTTTTCACTTTGCATCTATCTATCAAAAATACCAAAAATATTATTTATCATCTCTATCAGATCGCACTCTCGTAAGTGACCGTGAAGGGATTGACATCCCCTAATCGCGTTGGTTGCGAGTAGCTATCGTTTTGTGTAGGTACAAGGGACTTGTGCATGGTCTCCTACTAGATTGATACCTTGGTTCTCAAAAACTGAGGGAAATACTTACGCAACTTTGCTGCATCATCCTCTCCTCTCTGGGGAAATCCAACGCAGTGCTCAAAAGGTAGCAACCTTCATGCCATCAAATATCTTCCTCTAAAGCTGAAAGGACCAGCATGGCACTGGGTAAACAGCCTCCCAGAAAAATTCCATTCGAACCTGGGAAGACTTGAAAGATGCTTTTCGGGCCTACTTTTAGGACACTTATGTTCGGTCACCGGATGCTGACGACTTGAGTCACATAATTCAGCAGCCAGGCAAATCAGCTCGCAAACTTTGGAATCGGTTCTTAACTAAAAAGAACCAGATTGTGGACTGTCCAGATGCTGAATCCTTAGTGGCCTTTAAACACAGCATCCGTGACGAATGGCTCGCCCGACACCTTGGGCAGGAAAAGCCGAAAACCATGGCAGCCTTAACGGCACTGACGACCCGCTTCTGTGCAGGTGAAGACAGTTGGTTGGCTCGTAGAAGCAACAACTCGGGTGACCCCGACACTTCTGAGGTGCGGGACGACAATGGTAAACCTCGCCGCAACAAAAACAAACATCGGAACAACAATGACGACACAGACGATACGGCAGTCAGTGCCGGATTCAGTGGCCCTAAGTCCGGTCAGCGGAAGATACCTTTCAAAGGCAACAAGGACGGGCCACCCAGCTTGGATAAAATCCTTGAGAGGCCATGTCAGATTCATGGCACACCCGATAAGCCTGCGAACCATGCCAACAGGAATTGTTGGGTTTTCAAACTGGCCGGTAAGATAAATACCAAATAGAAGGGAAAGGGACCTCCAAGCGAAGATGATGATGAGCCCCGTCAACCGAACACCAGGGGTCAGAAGAAGTTTCCCCCCAAGGTGAAAACAGTGAACATGATCTATCTCACTCATATCCCCAAAAGGGATCGCAAGCACGCACTAAGGGACGCCTACGTTGTAGAGCCGGTCGCCCCCAAGTTTAACCCATGGTCAGGCTGCCCGATCATTTTCGATCGCAGGGACCACCCAATTAGTATACAACACGGGGGTTCGGCCGCCCTGGTACTTGATCCAATTATTGACGAATACCACCTCACCGGAGTTCTTATGGACGGAAAGATGGGCATCGACCCATCCAGAATCAAGCGCAAGAACACTACCTTTAAAGGTGTGATACCAGGCGTGGAGACCCATTGCACGGGCTTATTTACACTGTAGGTAGTATTCAGCTCCCCAGACAACTTCCACAGTGAAGAGTTAATCATCGACATCGTCCCCTTCCGCAGTGGCTACCATGCACAACTCAGACGAACTGCTTTCGCCCGCTTTAATGCAGTTCCGCACTATGCTTACTTAAAAGTTTAAAATCCCCGGACCTCGTGGCGTTATTACAGTCAATAGTAATATGGAGTGCTCCCTCCGCACTGAAGAGCACACCGTGGCCCATGCAGCCTTAGTGTAGGGCGTCCTTATCAAGCCGAACAGTTTGCCAGCCAATAAATCCAATGACGTATCCAAACGAGTCCGGTCCACACATAATAGCGATAAATCAATGGATCCGGACCTTGATTAGCAGTTCGGCCTTCGCTGATCACCGTATCAGATTGCGGCATATGTACCGCGCGTACATAATTATGCACTAAAAATACCCTGGGCAGTGCCGGAGGCACACTGCAGAAAAGGTCCATTGTACGACTTGACCACATCAGGACTGCAAACATCTTTTTTTATCTCGTTGCAGGTTCATCAGGAGCCCTACTTGCTAGATGGTTGTTGCAGGAGGTCCTTTTAAGGCTAGCGCTTCCCAACCATCAAATACTCCTATGAGAGGAATTATTACTAAGGAGAGATGCCGCAGACATGCGACAGGGCATCACTGGAGTTTTTCAAACTATGATCTTTAGGACCTGTGTTAGACTTTCCCTTATGTATAACTTTTCTTTTTCGGCATGTAACAAGACCATAATACTGAATGTCATTGTCTGTTGAAACATACCTCGACGTATCAATAAGGATATAAAGGAAACAAATGATTATCACCTTTTTGGTTGGATTCTTGTATGTTCGACTGACGTACGTGGCTCGGCACGACCTTCATACCAGGGGCTGTTTTCGGCCCCGCAAATTCTCAAGTCCGAACACCTCTTGGTAACTCTTCGGCGCCCCGGATATTGCATTATATGCATCGGCTCTGAATCATGTCTTTGGACTATAGTTGGGTCGCCCAGCTCCTGTGTTTGCCACCTTACGTTCCACAAGTTCGGCTAAGGTAGTAAAAAGAGAACTACTGTGATTGAATTTCTGTCTTGTCCGGTTAAGTATCTTAGTAGAGAAAGCCGAAAACTGACTGTCATAATAGGCGAGAGCGGGTCAGCGATGCCGTGACTTAGTGTTATACTACAAATCGTTCGCGATTTATGCCATGTCATACGAGGGGCTGGGCTTTTGATCAGCCATGTTGCAAAGGCGCCATACTCCGGACTGCCGCTCATGCAAACAAGGTGCTAGTACTTAGCCCCACCAATGGACTCATATGGCTAGGTGAAAGTACTCCGCATAGTATGATTGCCTAATTCACTTTGCAAGACGCCTCCTACATTGGACCAAGCCGTTCGATAAAGTGTGGTCATGCGTCCCCGAACACCCCTGTAATATTGACGTGGGGGTACAAGCCGACGACTGGTAAACTTTTAGATTGTAAATTAAAGGGCCAAACAGGAGGATAAACTAATCATAAAGTGCAAGCATAAATATTATACATCATGAGTTCATTACACAACTCTTACAAACCGGACTCCGATACTCAAATATGATGCCCTTGGAGCACTGGCCCTCTACAATGCAGGATCCCTCGAGGACCTCATCGAAGTACCTCTCCGGCCGCCGGTGATCCTTGCCTTCAGGTGGCCCTGCGGTGGCAATCTCGGTGGCCTTCATCTTCACCCATTGAACCTTGACGCGGGCGAAGGCCATCCGGGCACCTTTTATGCAGGACGATCACTTGAGTGTCTCAATCTGAGGAAGCGCATCCACCAGCCGCTTCATGAGTCTGAAGTGGCTGCAAGGTATGGACTCGGCCGGCCATAGATGGACTATTACATCCCTCATGGACAGTCCGATCACCCTGTGCAGCTCGGACAACTACTTCAGCTGGTCACTAAGGGGCACCGGATGTTCTGGCGCAAGGTACTACGACCAGAACAGCTTCTCCGTCGAGCTCCCCTCTTCGGCTCGAAAGAATTCTGTAGCATCTGCAATACTCCTCGGCAGATCCGCAAAGGCGCCTGGAGAACTCCAAACTTAGGTCAGCAAAATATATCTCTTACTAGTAAACCTACTCTGCATGATAAAGGCCTTACCAGCCACAATCTGCCTTGCCTCTTGGATCTCCTGGCGAGCGACCTGGGCTTCAACCTAGGCCTCCTTCATGCTCTCAAGAGCTTTGGCGAGCTCGGAGGCCTGTTCGGAACTATTTTGCTCCAAGGACTCGCACTTGGCGATGGCGTCCTTGAGCTCCTGTTTGACCTCCCCCACTCGCGCGTCATGTCTCTGGCGGGTGGTTTCCTCTACCTCAAACTCCTTGGCCGCCTTGTCCGCGGCCGCCTTGCTCACCTCCGCCGCCTTCTGGTCTTGGGCAAGGGCGCTCTTGAGGGAATCAACCTCGGCTGCGCCAACTGTGGGTATATTTATAAAAAAAAAATTAGTCCGTTTAAACGACTCATATACACATATAACTTTCAGGTATGTCGTACTACCGCATACCTTGGGTTTCATTAAACCGCTAGTTGATGTGGTCGAATTCTTCATCAGATAGTCGAAGCTTCTGATTGAGGTCGGCTATCTCTGCGGCCTGGGCAGTAGCCACAAGCATCGAAGCATGTCCAACAATATATATGACACATTATCAACCTGTTTTGATCCTCTGTCCGGATTGTCCTAATCCGGACATAGTCTCAGGGGCTACTGTCTACACATGGGTTTCGCCTAACACACACACACATATATATATACAAAAAAATAACTTGTAAAGAATATTACATCGCGTACCTCAAAGCCTGTCAGTAGGCTGTGGAAGGCTTCGGTCAGTCCGCTCTTCGCGGACCAAACCTCTTCGTAGGGTGTTCATCCACGATGGACACACGTTGAAGTGCTTCCTATAGAGTGTCAGTGGCCTCTGGATTGACAGAGGCCGCCGATGGGGCTGCTGCTCCTCCCCCCTCTTTCGAAGGGGGGTGTTGGTCCGAACTCGGAGCCGTACTGGTCTCCGGGACGGTGCTCGGTGAGGGTCTGGACGGTTGAGGCCCCCACCCTCGGTGGTAATGGGGGTCGCCATGCCCCGCTCTACAACGTCTGAGGTGTTGTCCTCGGGCGCCTTCTGGATGGTCTCGTCCGCTCCTCCCCGGCCAGGAGATGGTATTTGGGACGACACCTTGGTGTCCTCCATGGCAGGGGGAGAGAAGGCGCAAGATGGCCCATCACTCTCCACCTCTCCAGGTGCTAGAGAGTTCCCCTCCAAAGAGGACAGAATCGGGATCCCGCGTGGAGGGCTGAAAAGCATAAAAATAGTAGGTATGACAAAGGCAGATTAAGTGATAAACGAGCAAGTTTCTGACACTTACGTTTCGGCCAGGGGCTTCTCCCTTTGGACACTCTCCAGGCTGTGTTCGGACTCTGAATCCGAACTATCCGAGAGTACCACCCTCCCCTTCTTCGGCGTCGCCCCCTCCAGGTTCTCAGAGGTTGTCCTCTTTCCCCTCCTTGTCTTGAGGGGGAGTCGCTCTCCACTTCCTCCTCCTCCTCCTACTCCTCCTCTTCATCCTCGTATTCCTCATGAGAGGAGACGACCTTGGTCTCACCGAAAACTGCTTTTGGAGAGCCTTTGCGGTGGGGCCCATCCTTGGGCCCCTTGCCCTTGTTCTTGGTTTTCTTATCTGACGCCTTATAAGGCACCGGGATCAACATCTCCTCCAGTTGAGGAGTGACTGGGTCTTCGGGCAACGGAGACGGACTCTTGATCCACTCCGACTTCTTGGTCCAACCCTGTAAAGGATGGGTTAATGAGTTTTATATTGACCGAATATATAAACTCTGTATGTCTTCGGAAAGTTAATATACTTACCGGAGAGGCCGGATTCGTGGCGTTGAGGCTGATGTCTTCGGTCTCCATGGGCCAGCTCTTTTGTGCCTTGAAGAGCGGCTTCCACATTCCCTCGTGCGTGATGTTCGCGGCTCCTCCAGCTTGAACTCCCACATGGGGGAAGCCCGGCGCTGGCAAGGGAGAATGCGGCGGAAGAGCATAATTCTAACCACGTTGGTTAGACCAACATTTTTTGCCAGCACGTTGGTGATGCGCAGTTGTAGCATCTGCACCTCCGTCTGGGACCCCCGGCCGTGGCCCTTTGTGGTCCAGGAGACGAGCCTCATGGGTGTCAGGATCTGAATGCTAGAATGGCCGCCCACTTAGTGTGGCAGGGCTTAGTGATGTAGAACCACTCCTGTTGCCAGATCTTGACGGTCTCCATGAAGGCCCCCTTGGGCCACATGGTGTTGGGCAGCTTGCTGATCATAGCTCCGCCGCAGTCTGCGTGTTGCCCGTCGACAACCTTCGGCTTCACGTTGAAGACCTTGAGCAACAGGCCGAAGTGTGGGTGGACGCGGAGGAGAGTCTCACACACGACGATGAACATCGAGATGTGGAGGAAAGAGTTCGGGGCTAGATCATGGAAATATAGGCCGTAGTAGTACATGAGTCCATGGACGAATGTGTGGAGTGGAATACCTAACCCTCTAAGGAAATGAGGAAGGAAGACGACCCATTTGCCGGGCTCCGGAGTGGGAATGGCTTGACCCTTGGGGGGAAGCCTGTGCACGATGTTGGCGGCGATGTATCCCGCACTCTGGAGATCTTTAATCTCCTTCTCCGAGATGGAGGAGGCCTACCACTTGCCTTTGGAACCGGATCCGTCCATGGTCGGAGGAAGTGGTGGTGGTTGTGAGAAAGAAGGAAACTTTTTGGGCGCTGAAAGTTTGGAAGATTGGAAGGCCGAGGAGATGTGAAGGTTTGGGGGGGAAGTAAGGATCCATTGCCCTCTTATAGGTGGTGACAATGCCAACCACCCCCCACTCGTGCCTTGAATCTCGCCTATTCCCGATAAAAGCATGCACAGTAAATGGTTGGATGTTGGGGAACGTTGCAGAAAATTAAAATTTTTCCTACGGCTTCACCAAGATCCATCTATGAGTTCATCTAAGCAACGAGTCATGGGAGAGAGCTTGCATCTACATACCACTTGTAGATCGCGTGCGGAAGCTTGCAAGGTGATGATGGAGTCGTACTCGAACGTGATTCAGATCACCGATGCCAAGTGCTGAACGGACAGCACCTCCGTGTTCAACACACGTACGGGACGGGTGACGTCCCCTCCGTCTTGATCCAGCAAGGAGGAAGGGGAGGTTGAGGAAGACAGCTCCACCGGCAGCACGACGGCGTGGTGATGGTGGAGAAGCAGTACTCCGACAGGGCTTCGCCGAGCACACAACGAAGGAGGAGAGGTGTTGGGGAGGGAGAAGGAGGCAACCAAAGGCCAAGGACTCAAGGTATGAAGTCCCTCCTCTCCCCCACTATATATAGGAGGGCCAAGGGGGGGTGGCCGGCCCTAGGAGATCCAATCTCCTAGGGGGGCGGCGGCCAAGGGGGGTTTCCCTCCCCCCCAAGGCACCTAGGAGGTGCCTTCCCCTCCTAGGACTCTTGCCCCCTTGAACCCTAGGCGCATGGGCCTATGTGGGGCTGGTGCCCTTGGCCCATGCAGGCCAAGGCGCACCCCCTACAGCCCATGTGGCCCCCCCGGGGCAGGTGGCCCCACCCGGTGGGCCCCCGGGACCCCTCCGGTGGTCCCGGTACAATACCGATAACCCCGAAACTTGTCCCGATGCCCGAAACAGGACTTCCCATATATAAATCTTTACCTCCGGACCATTCCGGAACTCCTCGTGACGTCCGGGATCTCATCCGGGACTCCGAACATCATTCGGTAGTCACATACTTGACTTCCTACTAACCCTAGCGTCACCGAACCTTAAGTGTGTAGACCCTACGGGTTCGGGAGACACGCAGACATGACCGAGACGACTCTCGGGCAATAACCAACAGCGGGGTCTGGATATCCATGTTGGCTCCCACATGCTCCTCGATGATTTCATCGGTTGAACCACGATGTCGAGGATTCGATCAAACCCTGTATACAATTCCCTTTGTCAATCGGTACGTTACTTGCCCGAGACTCGATCGTCGGTATCCCAATACCTTGTTCAGTCTCGTTACCCGGCAAGTCACTTTACTCGTACCGTAATGCATGATCCCGTGGCCAACACCTTGGTCACATTGAGCTCATTATGATGATGCATTACCGAGTGGGCCCAGAGATACCTCTCCGTTATACGGAGTGACAAATCCCAGTCTCGATCCGTGTCAACCCAACAGATACTTTCGGAGATACCTGTAATGCACCTTTATAGTCACCCAGTTACGTTGTGACGTTTGATACACCCAAGGCACTCCTACGGTAACCGGGAGTTACACGATCTCATGGTCGAAGGAATAGATACTTGACATTGGCAAAGCTTCTAGCAAACGAACTATACGATCTTTTATGCTATGCTTATGATTGGGTCTTGTCCATCACATCATTCTCCTAATGATGTGATCCCGTTATCAACGACATCCTATGTCCATAGTCAGGAAACCATGACTATCTATTGATCATAACGAGCTAGTCAACTAGAGGCTCACTAGGGACTCATTGGGTCTAAGTGTTCACACGTGTATTACGATTTCCGGATAATACAGTTATAGCATGAACAAAAGACAATTATCATGAACATTGAAATATAATAATCCTTTTATTATTGCCTCTAGGGCATATTTCCAACAGTCTCCCACTTGCACTAGAGTCACCAATCTAGTTACATTGTGATGAGTCGAACACCCATAGAGTTCTGGTGTTGATCATGTTTTGCACGCGAGAGAGGTTTAGTCAACGGATCTGCGACATTCAGATCCGTGTGCACTTTGCAAATCTCTATGTCTCCATCTTGAACATTTTCACGGATGGAGTTGAAACGACGCTTGATGTGCCTGGTCTTCTTGTGAAACCTGGGCTCCTTGGCAAGGGCAATAGCTCCAGTGTTGTCACAGAAGAGTTTGATCGGCCCCGACGCATTGGGTATGACTCCTAGGTCGGTGATGAACTCCTTCATCCAAATCGCTTCATGCGCTGCCTCCGAGGCTGCCATGTACTCCGCTTCACATGTAGATCCCGCCACGACGCTCTGCTTGCAGCTGCACCAGCTTACTGCTCCACCATTCAACATATACACGTATCCGGTTTGTGACTTAGAGTCATCCAGATCTGAGTCGAAGCTAGCGTCGACGTAACCCTTTACGACGAGCTCTTCATCTCCTCCATAAACGAGAAACATGTCCTTTGTCCTTTTCAGGTACTTCAGGATATTCTTGACCGCTGTCCAGTGTTCCTTGCCGGGGTTACTTTGGTATCTTGCAACCAAACTTACGGCAAGGTTTACATCGGGTCTGGTACACAGCATGGCATACATAATAGACCCTATGGCTGAAGCATAGGGGATGACACTCATCTCTTCTTTATCTTTTGCCGTGGTCGGTGACTGAGCCAAGCTCAATCTCACACCTTGTAACATAGGCAAGAACCCCTTCTTGGACTGATCCATTTTGAACCTCTTCAAAATCTTATCAAGGTATGTGCTTTGTGAAAGACCTATGAGGCGTCTCGATCTATCTCTATAGATCTTGATGCCTAATATATAAGCAGCTTCTCCAAGGTCCTTCATTGAAAAACACTTGTTCAAGTAGGCCTTAATGCTGTCCAGGAGTTTCGTATCATTTCCCATCAAGAGTATGTCATCTACATATAATAGGAGAAATGCTACAGAGCTCCCACTCACTTTCTTGTAAACGCAGGCTTCTCCATAAGTCTGCGTAAACCCAAACGCTTTGATCATCTCATCAAAGCGAATGTTCCAACTCCGAGATGCTTGCACCAGTCCATAAATGGATCGCTGGAGCTTGCATACTTTGTTAGCGTTCTGAGGAACGACAAAACCTTCCGGCTGCATCATATACAGCTCTTCCTTAAGATGTCCATTAAGGAATGCCGTTTTGACGTCCATCTGCCATATCTCATAATCATAGTATGCGGCAATTGCTAACATGATTCGGACGGACTTAAGCTTCGCCACGGGAGAGAATGTCTCGTCGTAGTCAATCCCTTGAACTTGTCGATAACCCTTAGCGACAAGTCGAGCTTTATAGATGGTAACATTACCATCCGCGTCCGTCTTCTTCTTAAAAATCCATTTATTTTCTATCGCTCGCCGATCATCGGGCAAGTCTGTCAAAGTCCATACTTTGTTTTCATACATGGATCCTATCTCGGATTTCATGGCCTCAAGCCATTTGTTGGAATCCGGGCCCGCCATTGCTTCTTCATAGTTCGAAGGTTCATTGTTGTCCAGCAACATGATTTCCATGACAGGGTTGCCGTACCACTCTGGTGCAGAACGTGTCCTTGTGGACCTTCGAAATTCAGTAGCAACTAGATCTGAAGTACCTTGATCATCATCAACATTTTCCTCTTCAGTTGGTGTGGGCATTACAGGAATGGTTTCCTGCGCTGCACCACTTTCCCGTTCGAGAGGTAGTACTTCATCGAGTTCTACTTTCCTCCCACTTACTTCTTTCGAGAGAAACTCTTTCTCCAGAAAGCATCCGTTCTTGGCAACAAAGATCTTGCCTTCGGATCTTAAGTAGAAGGTATACCCGACAGTTTCCTTAGGGTATCCTATGAATACGCATTTTTCCGACTTGGGTTCGAGCTTTTCAGGTTGAAGTTTCTTGACATAAGCATCGCATCCCCAAACTTTTAGAAACGACAGCTTAGGTTTCTTCCCAAACCATAATTCATACGGTGTCGTCTCAACGGATTTAGACGGTGCCCTATTTAAAGTGAATGTAGCTGTCTCTAGAGCGTATCCCCAAAATGATAGCGGTAAATCGGTAAGAGACATCATAGACCGCACCATATCCAATAGAGTGCGATTACGACGTTCGGACACACCGTTTCGCTGAGGTGTTCCAGGCGGCGTGAGTTGTGAAACGATTCCACATTTTCTTAAGTGTGTACCAAATTCGTGACTTAAGTATTCGCCCCCACGATCTGATCGTAGGAACTTTATCTTACGGTCATGTTGATTCTCTACCTCACTCTGAAATTCCTTGAACTTTTCAAAGGTCTCAGACTTGTGTTTCATTAAGTAGACATACCCATATCTACTCAAGTCGTCAGTGAGAGTGAGAACATAACGATATCCTCCGCGAGCCTCAACGCTCATTGGACCGCACACATCGGTATGTATGATTTCCAACAAGTTGGTTGCTCGCTCCATTGTTCCGGAGAACGGAGTCTTGGTCATTTTGCCTAAGAGGCAAGGTTCGCATGTGTCAAATGATTCATAATCAAGAGACTCTAAAAGTCCATCAGCATGGAGCTTCTTCATGCGCTTGACACCAATGTGACCAAGGCGGCAGTGCCACAAGTATGTGGGACTATCGTTATCAACTTTACATCTTTTGGCATCCACACTATGAACATGTGTAATATTACGCTCGAGATTCATCAAGAATAAACCATTGACCATCGGAGCATGACCATAAAACATATCTCTCATATAAATCGAACAACCATTATTCTCAGACTTAAATGAGTAGCCATCTCGTATTAAACGAGATCCAGATACAATGTTCATGCTCAAACTTGGCACTAAATAACAATTATTGAGGTTTAAAACTAATCCCGTAGGTAAATGTAGAGGTAGCGTGCCGACGGCGATCACATCGACCCTGGAACCATTCCCGACGCGCATCGTCACCTCGTCCTTCGCCAGTCTCCGTTTATTCCGCAGCTCCTGCTGTGAGTTACATATGTGAGCAACGGCACCGGTATCAAATACCCAGGAGTTACTTCGAGTACTGGTAAGGTACACATCAATTACATGTATATCAAATATACCTTTGGTGTTGCCGGCCTTCTTATCCGCTAAGTATTTGGGGCAGTTCCGCTTCCAGTGCCCCTTCCCCTTGCAATAAAAGCACTCAGTCTCAGGCTTGGGTCCATTCTTTGACTTCTTCCCGGCAACAGGCTTACCGGGCGCGGCAACATCTTTGCCGTCCTTCTTGAAGTTCTTCTTACCCTTGCCCTTCTTGAACTTAGTGGTCTTATTGACCATCAACACTTGATGTTCTTTCTTGATTTCAGCCTCTGCTGACTTCAGCATCGAGAACACTTCAGGAATGGTCTTTACCATCCCCTGCATGTTGTAGTTCATCACAAAGCTCTTGTAGCTTGGTGGGAGCGACTGGAGGATTCTGTCAATGACCGCCTCATCTGGGAGGTTAATGTTCAACTGGGTCATACGTGCGTGCAACCCAGACATCTTCAGGATGTGTTCACTGACAGAACTGTTCTCCTCCATCTTACAACTGTAGAACTTGTCGGAGACATCATATCTCTCGACCCGGGCATGAGCTTGGAAAACTAGTTTCAGCTCTTCGAACATCTCATATGCTCCGTGATGCTCAAAACGCTTTTGGAGCCCCGGTTCTAAGCTGTAAAGCATGCCGCACTGAACGAGGGAGTAATCATCAGCACGAGTTTGCCAAGCGTTCATAACGTCTTGGTTCTCTGGGACGGGAGCGGCACCTAGCGGTCCTTCTAGGACATATTGCTTCCTGGCAGCTATGAGGATGATCCTCAGGTTTCGGACCCAGTCCGTATAGTTGCTGCCATCATCTTTCAGCTTGGTTTTCTCTAGGAACGCGTTGAAGTTCATGTTGACATGAGCGTTGGCCATTGATCTACAATACATATTTGCAAAGGTTTTAGACTAAGTTCATGATAATAAAGTTCTTAATCAAAATTATGAACTCCCACTTAGATTAGACATCCCTCTAGTCATCTAAGTGTTACACGATCCGAGTCGACTAGCCCGTGTCCGATCATCACGTGAGACGGACTAGTCATCGTCGGTGAACATCTTTATGTTGATCGTATCTTCCATACGACTCGTGTTCGACCTTTCGGTCTCCGTGTTCCGAGGCCATGTCTGCACATGCTAGGCTCGTCAAGTTAACCCTAAGTGTTTTCGCTGTGTAAAACTGTCTTACACCCGTTGTATGTGAACGTAAGGATCCATCACACCCGATCATCACGTGGTGCTTAGAAACGACGAACTGTAGCAACGGTGCACAGTTAGGGGAGAACACTTCTTGAAATTTTGTAAGGGATCATCTTATTTACTACCGTCGTCCTAAGTAAACAAGATGCATAAATATAATAAACATCACATGCAATTATATGGTTGTGACATGATATGGCCAATATCATCAAGCTCCATTGATCTCCATCTTCGGGGCTCCATGATCATCTTGTCACCGGCTTGACACCATGATCTCCATCATCATGATCTACATCATCGTGTCTTCATGAAGTTGTCACGCCAACGACTACTTCTACTTCTATGACTAACGCGTTTAGTAATGAAGTAAAGTAGTTTACATGGCGTTCTTCAATGACACGCAGGTCATACAAAAAAAAATAAAGACAACTCCTATGGCTCCTGCCGGTTGTCATACTCATCGACATGCAAGTCGTGAATCCTATTACAAGAACATGATCTCATACATCACAATTCAACATTCATCACAACTTCTGGCCATATCACATCACATGATCAATCGCTGCAAAAACAAGTTAGACGTTCTCTAGTTGTTGTTGCATCTTTTACGTGGCTGCGATTGGGTTCTAGCAAGAACGTTTTCTTACCTACGAATCACCACAACGTGATTTTGTCAACTTCTATTTACCCTTCATAAGGGCGTTGTTCATCGATTCCGCTCCAACTAAAGTGGGAGAGACAGACACCCGCCAGCCACCTTATGCAACTAGTGCATGTCAGTCGGTGGAACCGGTCTCACGTAAGCGTACGTGTAAGGTTGGTCCGGGCCGCTTCATCCCACAATACCGTTGAGCAAGAAAAGACTAGTAGAGGCAAGTAAGATGACAAGATCAACGCCCACAACAAATTGTGTTCTACTCGTGCATTAGAGAACTACGCATAGACCTAGCTCATGATGCCACTGTTGGGGAACGTTGCAGAAAATTAAAATTTTTCCTACGGCTTCACCAAGATCCATCTATGAGTTCATCTAAGCAACGAGTCATGGGAGAGAGCTTGCATCTACATACCACTTGTAGATCGCGTGCGGAAGCTTGCAAGGTGATGATGGAGTCGTACTCGAACGTGATTCAGATCACCGATGCCAAGTGCTGAACGGACAGCACCTCCGTGTTCAACACACGTACGGGACGGGTGACGTCCCCTCCGTCTTGATCCAGCAAGGAGGAAGGGGAGGTTGAGGAAGACAGCTCCACCGGCAGCACGACGGCGTGGTGATGGTGGAGAAGCAGTACTCCGACAGGGCTTCGCCGAGCACACAACGAAGGAGGAGAGGTGTTGGGGAGGGAGAAGGAGGCAACCAAAGGCCAAGGACTCAAGGTATGAAGTCCCTCCTCTCCCCCACTATATATAGGAGGGCCAAGGGGGGGGTGGCCGGCCCTAGGAGATCCAATCTCCTAGGGGGGCGGCGGCCAAGGGGGGTTTCCCTCCCCCCCAAGGCACCTAGGAGGTGCCTTCCCCTCCTAGGACTCTTGCCCCCTTGAACCCTAGGCGCATGGGCCTATGTGGGGCTGGTGCCCTTGGCCCATGCAGGCCAAGGCGCACCCCCTACAGCCCATGTGGCCCCCCCGGGGCAGGTGGCCCCACCCGGTGGGCCCCCGGGACCCCTCCGGTGGTCCCGGTACAATACCGATAACCCCGAAACTTGTCCCGATGCCCGAAACAGGACTTCCCATATATAAATCTTTACCTCCGGACCATTCCGGAACTCCTCGTGACGTCCGGGATCTCATCCGGGACTCCGAACATCATTCGGTAGTCACATACTTGACTTCCTACTAACCCTAGCGTCACCGAACCTTAAGTGTGTAGACCCTACGGGTTCGGGAGACACGCAGACATGACCGAGACGACTCTCGGGCAATAACCAACAGCGGGGTCTGGATATCCATGTTGGCTCCCACATGCTCCTCGATGATTTCATCGGTTGAACCACGATGTCGAGGATTCGATCAAACCCTGTATACAATTCCCTTTGTCAATCGGTACGTTACTTGCCCGAGACTCGATCGTCGGTATCCCAATACCTTGTTCAGTCTCGTTACCCGGCAAGTCACTTTACTCGTACCGTAATGCATGATCCCGTGGCCAACACCTTGGTCACATTGAGCTCATTATGATGATGCATTACCGAGTGGGCCCAGAGATACCTCTCCGTTATACGGAGTGACAAATCCCAGTCTCGATCCGTGTCAACCCAACAGATACTTTCGGAGATACCTGTAATGCACCTTTATAGTCACCCAGTTACGTTGTGACGTTTGATACACCCAAGGCACTCCTACGGTAACCGGGAGTTACACGATCTCATGGTCGAAGGAATAGATACTTGACATTGGCAAAGCTTCTAGCAAACGAACTATACGATCTTTTATGCTATGCTTATGATTGGGTCTTGTCCATCACATCATTCTCCTAATGATGTGATCCCGTTATCAACGACATCCTATGTCCATAGTCAGGAAACCATGACTATCTATTGATCATAACGAGCTAGTCAACTAGAGGCTCACTAGGGACTCATTGGGTCTAAGTGTTCACACGTGTATTACGATTTCCGGATAATACAGTTATAGCATGAACAAAAGACAATTATCATGAACATTGAAATATAATAATCCTTTTATTATTGCCTCTAGGGCATATTTCCAACATTGGATTACCCAAATTATGTTGATGAGCAATCCCATATTAAGTGGGCACGATCTCTGTTTTGATAGGATGTGCCAATGGGGCGTGGCCTCGAAACACGGAACGCGGGGTGTGAAAATGGTTCAGAAACATCGATGGGTCGAGTCTGACGCTTCATGGAAAAAAGTTCTCAGTAAAAGACACTATATCCTGCCTTCGCGGCTAAGGGTTGTGTTCATTATGAAAAGCCGGATGCTATTCTTTTATGGAGGAAAGCCGATGTACACCGTTCATGGAACCCACATTGCAATGCCGAAGACAATCTTCATGCCGAACACGTCGTCATCGAAGACTCGTTCAGTGGCTACTGTGGGAGTCCTGGACTAGAGGGTCCTCGGGGGTCCCATCTAGTGGATGTAGGTCGGACTGATGGGCCGTCAAGATGCAAGAGAGAAGATCACCTCTCGTGTCTGGTAGGGACTTCCGTATACGTGGATGGCAAGTATAGGTGTCCGGATATGTTATTCCTTTCTGTAAAACCGACTTTGTACAACCCTAAGCCCCACCGGTGTTTATATGAACCGGAGGGTTAGATCGGAGGCAATATCACAACATTTCTAGGCTAGTCAATGTAGGGTTAGCCAACACGATCTCGTGATAGATCAACTCTTGTAACCCCTATACCCCTCAAATATAATCAAGCAGGAGTACGGTTTTACCTCCATTAAGAGGGCCCGAACCTGAGTAAACACTGTGTCTTGTCCATAGTTACCTTCGGTCCTCAGACATACAGCATGGGCCCCCCTATCCGAGATCTGCCGGTTTTGACACCGACAGCCCCCACCCTTGTGGCCAGGGTGTGGGCCCCCTTCGGCTGATTCTTACGCCAGTATTTTTTATTAATTCCAAAACCTATCTTCGTGAACTTTCAGGTCATTCTGAGAACTTTTATTTCTGCATAAAAATAACACCATTACAATTCTGCTGAAAACATCGTCAGCCCATGTTAGTTTCCATCCAAATCATCCAAATTATAGTCCAAAACAATGCAAAAGAGTTTGGAAAAGTACATACGTTGGAGACGTATCACTCGTTTAGCCTGGTATCACGGCTCCTTACTACCCCATGGATGGTATCACAGAGAATGAAAAATGTGTGCTAATGGCGAAATGCCACAACCTGGTGGCGGTCGGCTATGTCTTACCTCCTCAACCTGAGGGAACTTTCCATTGCCGTCCGATTCCACATGGCTTTGCTATTGTCGGGGTTGATGAAATAATGGATGGATTTGAGGGGCTGGAGCCTGACTACCCTACATGTGAAGGGGAGCTTTTCCTAGAAAATTCCTTAAGGACTACCTGTCTACGGAGAAAGGAAAACATCCGCCTTCCAAACTGGACACCACCTTAGCAGACTCAGCCGGAGGAGGCCCCTCAGCAGACACCTCATAGTCCAGCTCAGCCGTCTCAGCTGCTTGAGTCATCTTCGGTGCATGAGTTGTCTCCGCCGCCTCAGCCGTCTCCGGCTGAGGAGGCCCCTCAGTAGAGTCTTCTTCTGCCTTAGCTGTGTCCGCCGCGTTAGCGGACTCTGCCTCTTCCGGTGCGTCAGTGGACTCCGCCGCCTCAGCAATGACGGAAGAGAGGCATCGCCGCTCCGACGACTAGAAGTACAACATGCAAGAAACTCAAAGCTGGTCCAAGCCTTAGGACTCCTCCACAGTTACCATATGATAGGACTAATGAGGAAAACAAGGACATCAGGGATGCCGAAGTGGAGGCCCATTTTGAATGGAAACGTCCACCTCCAAAGGAAATAATAGATCCCGTGAAAGCGAAGCGCTCTCTGGATGCCCTTAAGCGACCACCACTGCCTCCGCCGCAATCACACTATGACCGCTATATTGGAAAGACATGTGATGAAGCACGGTGGTCGAGAAGTACTACCGGTGCTGCAAGACAAAGTGGGAAAACAATTCCCCAGCTCGGCAAATAGGAGAAGCAATCGTGCCCCCCGCTCAAGGTGTCTAGCGATATCGCTAATCATCTGGGGTTAGCACACGGTACCACTCTTGGTGATTACTTGGGCGATGATGTAAAGTTTGGAATGGATGAGGTAGTAGCGCCCTTTAGATACGAGCACGGGAAGCCTCTCGTCAAACCTGATCAGCTCCCGCATCTACCAACGATGATGCGAAGATTGCATGACTGGTACTTGGAAACCTGCAAGGATGGGACCGACAGTATGTTGCTAGGAATTAAAGATGAGCACGACTTCGTTGGAGTCGACCTGATGTACGTTCAATTTCTGGAATTATTTCAGCTATTCAATCAAGACGCCCTCAACAAAACTCTCATGACTTGATATTGTCTGTAAGTATTACTTCTGTAATTAAGTCTCTAGCTCAGCTCATTCATTGCATGTATATATAATTACCCTCACTATATTATGCAGATTGAAGATCGTTGAATGCAAAAAAGGACTAATATATGACATTGTGTTCATTAGCCCAAATACCGTAAATGAATGGCTGATACAAAACAGTGCCAAAGATACTGAGGACAACTTTCTAAACACGTTCCTTCGACATCAAAACAAAAGGGAAATACTCTTTCCTTACAACTTCGAGTGAGTGTTACTGTCTTGTGCATATTCGGTTTCGCTTACTCGAGGTTTAGTGTAACTGATAAGTTATGGGTGCGCAGCTTCCAGTTTATTCTGCTATCCATTAAGCTTGATGGGGGAGTAGTAACTATCTTAGACTCGAGACGTAAAGAGCAGAAGAAGTGGGCGGACAAGAGTGTAATGCTCCAGAAGTAAGTTCAATCATTATTGCACCATATCGGTAACTTTCGTTCATTTCCAGCTATCAAGTAATCATTTTCTTTGTCGGGCAGGGTTTGGAAAAAATTTACCAGAATGGTACCGGGTCTAGGGAAAAAGGAGTTGCAATTTGTACACCCCAAAGTAAGCGGTACCGGCTAGGTCCGCGCATCTCTCATTGATTCTAGTTTCATCAATACCTTTGTCATGCTTGATTATCATTTTTATTGAACTCTATTATCGTAAAGTTCTTGTAGCAGGCACCCGGGAACAATTTATGTGAATACTATGTTTGCGAGTTCATGCGCTACTCAACCTCTGAGCGGGGCTTCTCAGACCAACAATTTGAAGTACGTAAACAACATTTACAATTTTATTTTATTACCATCAATTGTGTTGAGGTTCATTCATATATATGTATTGACCCACTTCTTTAAATTAGATCTGGAAGAAGCAGAACGAACTCCTACGACATGATCGCATACGAGAAATTCAAGAGGAATTGGTGGGATTCTTTGTTGACCACGTCATACCTAAAGAAGGAGAATACCATCAGGAATTGCAAATAGATTTTGGTAGACGATGTCAGGGATCGTAAGAGATGTTATATTGTATATATGTAGTAGCATCATAGATATACGAAAACTTGTTGTTCGACCAAGAACGGAGAAAGAGAGGTTACCTCTCTATATATATGTTCATGATGATCTTGTGTAATGGTTCCTTCATTGCTATATGTAGTAGCTAGCGTTGAGTTGAATGGAAAACATTAAATAAAAGTAAAACCCTAAATCTAAAAGAATTGAAGGGTAAAAACAAAAATACAAGGGAAAAACACAATATGAAAACCCCTAAACCCTCCAAAATCCCTAAAACCATCCTTCGAAAACAAGAACAAAAAACAAAAAACCCAGCGCCAGGCAGCTGCTGCTGGGTGGCTGCCTTTTATTCCCGGTCGGTGTTACCGACCGGGACTGAAGGTCCTCCTGCCTGGGCGCCCCACAGCGGCCACGTGTAGCTCCTTTAGTCCCGATTCGTAAGACAACCGGTGGGCATCAGCCCCAATCGTTTTGTCCCGGTTACAGAACCGGGACTAAAGGCCCTCTGAAATCGGGACTGATGCCCTGTTTTTTACTAGTGATCACGGCTTCATTTCAGACTACGCTTTGCATGTACGGTTAGGGAAAGTACGAGTCTTATCAAAGCCTTGTGCTGGTTGTGTCCGAGAATTCTCAACGGTTTTTCAGCGGCACTGACGAAATAATGGCATGTACAATGGTGTTATATTAGGAGTGCCATATATAAGATAAATGATGAGATGGAGAAGAAAGAACTCATAAGAAAAGGTTTGTCATCTCTTATTTAAGAAAAGATAAGTGATGATCTCTAAGCACAATATGTTTCATCACATTTTTAGGAACTAGAGGAGTGACCCGCGCATTTGCGCGGCTAGATTTTTATCAGTTATAAGAGATATTGTTTCAGAGTTTTGACCCATGAACCGATAGACAAATTTGGCTATATTTTCTATATCAACATTATTCCGCAATATCCAAGATAAATTTTGTTGTTTTACTTGTGAAATACAAATATTTTCATCGTCACCAATTAGTGCTTATTGTCTGTTTGACTTGACTTTGTCCCAACCGTGAATTGTCATGATTTAGTTGAAATTGTTGACCGCCTACATAAATGTTGCACAAAAATAAGGTTGGTCTATGATGAATCTGCGGTACACTTGATCACTACCTCAATTAAAAAAATAGTTAGTCTTGTAACAATGTTGAATTAATTATATTTGTTTAGTCCATTAAATAGCTTACGATTCTTTCTAGTTCCTTTGACGTATATTAATAACAGAAATTAGTAAAGTTGAGTAGAAAGATCTCAACCAATAGTTAAATCTAAAGAGTGAAGACTTATAGGTACACCTTCTACTGGTTTTTTCCGACGTGTCTCATTTATTTTATTAGTATACCATGTGACATATGTGGTAAGCAATTTAAACTAATTCAAAAGAATGATCTACATATGTAGTAGCAAATTCATCCTCGAGGTCAGGCCAATGTGTGGGCACGTAATGTGGGAAATCCATGCACGGATGTCATGCTGATATCAAGATATATCTATACCCGTAAGTTTCCTAAAAAAACATATACGGAAAGCATCCACTTGGTGAACTGAATATATGAAAAACTGGTGGTCATGGACTCCATATATAGAGAGAGGCTGAAACCTTCAAATAGGACGGACAAAGAAGTGGCGAACCTATATGGGCAAAAAGGTATATGTTTTATCATGCATGTGTTGCTTATGTACGTACGCCGAAGGAAAAAACATGGAATTTTGATTAGATATATTTACATGATTAGGTCTGTAGTATAGGAAAAAAGATCTTCCTGAGTAGAAAGGTTTGTAGTACATGAAATATTAGGCATCATTGGATTGATGCATGTACCTGTTCGCATTAGCAAGGTTGGCAACGAACGGATGCGATGAACTTCCGACAAAATAATGAAATAATGAACAGGTGACAAAGATATCTGAGCATGCATGAGATCGTGTAAGAATAATCGCAAGTTGATGTTAATGTGTTTTTTTGTGTGTGTTAATATGCTATGTGGGTGTGCGTGTGTATCACATGAAGAAAGCAACACAATATTATGGCAGCTAAGTGATAAGTAATTTTTGTAGTTTGCATTACAACATGATACAAACTTCATGTGCAAAGTGGAAATTAACAAAATTTGGAAAACTATTTGATGCTAAGATAGTGATTATTCGAACAATTGTTGTCTTACCACAACCCCAGCGACATAATATGAGACATTTTTTTGACGTTGTGGTGGACTCTAAAACGTCTTATAAAAAGTTATAAAGAGAGTACGCCAAAAAAAAATCTTCAGCTATATACATGCATGGTTATTTGTCGATTTTTTTTTAATTTCAGCATGTACATACCAGCTGGACATGCCGACGCTATGAACAGACGTAAATGTTTGCTTCTGTCTTTTTATGTTTTTTATTTATACGCTAGACATAATTGCCTTAATCTTAGGCGTGTCACGAATCTATATGTAGTGCATCGATTTGTCATGGCCGGCACTTGTTTTTTTAATTGTATAACAGCGGGCAGGGGCATGTATAATCTATCTCCGTGTGTGACTTTTTTAGGTTTCTTTTGACCGGACTCTTTCTACCGAGTCCCTAAGTACTTTTTGTCACACCGATTAGTACTCCAACTCCAATATATTTGCACCGTGTCTGTGATAGCATATAAATGCATATTATTTTGTGTGTCTATTTTTTTCCTAGAAGGCACATATATATGCTATAGCACGTTTTTATGTACGTGCCAGATGCCTAAAATTGTACATGTTATTGTTTTGCGTAACTTTTAGATCTTTTAATCTCAGCCCTTATTCTCTTAATCAACGGGGCATATATTTTTAGCCTATGTGGATTAACTTTGTGTGTCTATTTTTTTCCTAGAAGGCACATATATATGCTATAGCACGTTTTTATGTACGTGCCAGATGCCTAAAATTGTACATGTTATTGTTTTGCGTAACTTTTAGATCTTTTAATCTCAGCCTTTATTCTCTTAATCAACGGGGCGTATATTTTTAGCCTATGTAGATTAACGTGATGGCTTGTTTGACTCTTGTCTTAATTATATAATAGATGGCTAGTTATTGAAGATAAAGCTAAGAGATGACCCATTGTAGACATTTTTTTAATCATCTCTAAATTACATACAACACTTAAGATAAGACTATCTTATCAACCACTGCTCGTTCGGACTGAAGTCCAATGGGTCAAAAGTTCGTGCGATATCTGGGTCCAAATTGAATTACAAACTCTGGCTGTGTATATAGGAGTATGCGTTTTGTTTGATACAAGTAGATGCCAGCTAGAAGAGGAGGAATAGCACCGACTGGATGCTACGGCGACCTGGAGCGGCATCTGTGGAGACGGTGGGCATGAAGGTGCCGTTGCCTGGGAAGAAGAAGTGTAGACGGCACGAGATGCGCGTCCAAAAGTGAACCTTGAGGAAGATGCCCACTTTCCAGCGCGTGCGCGCCTTGCCCCGCAGGTCGAACGGCACCACGCCGGCGTTGAGCGACTCGCCCATGGACCGTATCCCAGCTGGGTCGAGCGTCCGTCCCGTCGACACCACGTTGTACTGCAGTGGCAACGAGCTCTCTGCCGCCACCAGCACCGGTGCTGGCGTCCGCAGGAGAGCCACGTCGACTCCGTGGAATTGCAGGGCGAGGTCGACAAGGGATAAAGTGGCATCCGCCTTGGACTTGTTGTTTTCTGCCAGGATGGTGATAGGCAGTTGAAGGTACTGGATGGTGCCGTCCTGCTGGGCATACTGTAGCGCCCCCAGCTGCGCGTGGGAGACCACCAGGTGCGGCATCATGGGCATGTTGAGGAGGTACACGGCGAGCAGCGTGATGCCGATCACGATCATGGCGACGGCGAGCACCGTGCACAGGATCACCATCGTCCACGCCCACCTGGAGCTCTCGTGATGTGATTCCAAATCCCCCCAACAGGTCCTCCAGGTCCTCGTCTCCGTCTCCACCACGGCCGGTAGACTTGCCTTCTTGATGCCCTGTTGATCTCTCAATCTTTTCTCCTCAATGAAGTCGTGGGTGACCGGCCGCACCTCCATGCCGGGGTTCTTCTCAAACTCTTCGGCCTGCCACTTGAGAATGCCCGTGATAGGCGTCTCGAAGAGCCTATCACACTTGACGTCGCCCGTCGCCGCGATGCGCTGCCGATCATGCGACGTCTTCAATGACCGCAGGTAGGCTCGGAGCTGACCATAAGAAGTGATCACCTCCAGATGCTTGTCCAGATGGGTCCTGAGGATTTCAATCATAGAGTTGGTCTGCTCAAGTTCAAGGTCGTTCTTGGCCTCCACCAGCTTGTTTTCGGCGCTTTTGAGGTCCTTCCTGTCCAGCATTGTACGTGACTCCTCTAAGTAGTTTGCGTGACGGCGACGAGCTAGCTCCGTCCTCGTGGCCTCCGGCTTCCTGACGTTCGGGTCAACTGATCCCGTTCGGATTATAGTGAACATAAATTTACGGGAGAAGAAGGATTGTCCTTGGATACTGCACGCGTATGTACGTATGTATGTATGTATTAGACGGGGCCGGTGCAAATTAATGGAAACGTTAGGAATATATACCTATAGGTGCAATAGGCGAATGCAATCTCCCTTTTCCTCCTGTGGACAGTCACTTCAGGGAGAAGGATGTCAACGATAATCTTGCTTACTTCTCTAGCGAAGAGATCGCCGAAGCTGACGGTGAACGTTCCTGGAGGACACGGGTAGAGGACACCAGCGTCAACCTTGTGGATGGTGGAGTTACCGAGCTGTGGGGAGACGGTGAGCTTCAGGTCCTGGACGACGACACTGAGGAGGCCACCCAGGATCTGCGAGAAGGGCTCGCTCATGTTCTCCTCGTCCCCTACGAAGCTGAACGTTCCTCCTTTGCTCTTCCTTGCGATTTCGTCCAGCACCTACCATGTTCCATCAAATACACGTAGTACATGCATACGCAATTAATTAATTAATTACTAGCAAATCAATCAATCAATCAATAGAGGGAGGAAGGAAGGAATGATCATGTTCATGTACCATGGGATCGTAGTCCGCACCAAAACCATCAAAGCATGTGCTGGTTGTGTCGGAGAATCCTCATCAGATTTTCAGTGGCACTAACGAAATAATTACATACTGAAACAATACCCAGTAACTATTTCCCCGTTCATAAATATAAGCCTTTTTAGAGATTTCACTATAGAGAGTACATTTGGATGTATACAGACGCCTTTTAGAGAATAGGTTCACTCATTTTGCTCTGCATGTAGTCTATAGTGAAATCTATTAAAAGACCTATATTTAGGAATGGAGGGAGTATGTTCGCAGAGATTATATTACAAGCACACTACTATAGATCGCAAACGGGCCAGCGCCCTGTTAGAGCTAGCTACTAGCCCCCACCAGGATTCTCCTTTGTCTAAAGAGATGTGCTTCACACACAACTTGCTTTCCTGATATGCACACCTACACATAAAGGGTTACAACTTACTACTAGTATGCAGCCTTGTTTGGTATCTCCAGTGTTACAAGCTTGAGGTGGTCTTCGGTACAACCCCCCCTCCCCCCCCCCCCCCCCCCCCCCAAACATATAAAGGGTAGGGGCGGTCATTTTCACACGCCGTATTATAATACCCGCCCGCCGTAGGCGCACCTGCGTCGCCGTACGGCGCTGTCGCGTACGGCCGCCCGTACGCACCCACGTCCGCATGCACGGCCGCCCGTACGCGCCCACGTCCGCATGCACGCCCGCCCGCATGCCCGCCCGCGCCCGCTGCGTACACCCGAGTGATTAAAAAAACGATCGGCGAACCCTATCTTCACGACGCCTCACCCGCCTCCTCTCGCGCCGCCGCCGCCGCCGCCATCTCCGGCAGTACCTGGCCGACGAAAAAAACGTACGCGTTGTGCGCAACGCCGACAACCGCCTCGGTCGGGCAGACGCCTCCGCCGCCGTCAGCTCGTATCCGGCGACAACCGCCTCATGTCTGACGAAGGCAACGAGGTACGCGAGGCGCTGGCATAGTAATTTAAGAACGGATTTTAATTGCGAAGATGTTACGTGATGTTTGAATGGATCTTTGATTATATATGAACATGTATAGATTCAGGCTGAAATAGGATATGACAGTGATGATGGCGGTACACTAGTAGAAAAGGGGGCAATGGTCCAGGCCGGTCCAGCCCATTAGTCCCGGTTCAATCCAGAACCAGGACCAATGGGAGCATTTGACCCGGTTCGTGAGCCCCGGGGGCCGGCCGGGCCACGTTGGCCATTGGTCCCGGTTCGTCTGGACCTTTTGGTACCGGTTGGTGGGGCGAACCGGGACCAATGGGCTGCTCTCCTGGCCCACCACAATTGGTCCCGGTTGGTGGCATGAACCGGGACCGAAGGCAAACCTTTAGTCCCGGTTCAAGCGACTAACCGGGACCAATGGTGGTGCCTATATATACCCCCCTCGCGCAAGAGCAGAGCACACTGCTCTGTTTTTTCTGGCCGAGGGGGAGAGGGCTTGGTGGTGCTCTAGCTCACCTCCTATGCACACAAGGTGTTCGATGGAATGCCCGAGCCACACTACTTAAGGTTTCTCCTCTCCAAGCTCGACCGCCAAGCTCCATTTTCCTCCATATTTGTCTAGGTTTAGCGGTCCGTCACGCCCCGTCTCCGTCTTCAACGTCGTCGATCACCCGCACCGATCTCATCGCCGGCACCACCGTGGTGAGCCTCTTGTTCTTATCTTCTTTCTGAAAGAAAAAATATTCTTATTTGTATGTTTAGATAGATATATACTTGTATAATTTTCTTACTTTTATTATTGCATCTTATATAGTGCGATGGTTTTGGTATCCGCCCCCGTCGGCCCTCGTCCTGTCTATGATTCGGATGTGGTATATATTATCTTTTCATAACTATTGGTTCATTTATTGTTTATGACAACTATGCCGACCAACGTGACATAGATTTTATTCATCTAGGAGGTTGTTGAACCGGAAATTCCAACCGACCCTATTGTCGAGAGGTTAAATTTAGTTGAAGAAGAGAACAATTTGTTAAAGGAAAAAATTAAAAAAATTGAGGAGGAGAAGATGATATTGGAGTTGCATGTTGCGGATGTCGTCGATGATCACAAGATCAAGATGGATGCAATGCGCTTGAAGATTAGAAAGATTAGAAAATATGCCATTCATACCGAGGCTTGGTATCATTATGCCGTTGGATCAGTTGTTACATTGGTTGCCATTATGATCGCATTTGTTTTCGCATTGAAATGTTTTACATAGTTTCAGTGTATGGTTTAATTAATTTAGATGCTCTGCAGAGCTTTATGTTGTTAGATGAGAACTATGTATGTACTTTGGTTTTAATGTGATGATGAACTTCTATTAATTTGGTCACTTAATTATCTATTCATGATGTTCTGTAATGATTTTTGACACACTTAATTATATATAATGCACACAGATGAACCGGCAATGGATGTACGGTTCAAGACACACCTCCGAGTACATTAAGGGCGTGCATAATTTTCTCGAAGTGGCTGAGGCAAACAAGCAAAATGGTTTTATGTGTTGTCCATGCCCTATATGTGGGAATACGAAGTCTTACTCTGACCGGAGAATCCTCCACACCCACCTGCTTTACAAGAGTTTCATGCCACACTATAATGTTTGGACGAGGCACGGAGAAATAGGGTTTATGATGGAAGACGGCGAAGAAGAAGAGTACGAGGACAACTATGTGCCCCCTGAATACGGTGATGCTCCAGAAGATCAAGAGGAACCAGACGGTGTGCACGATGATGCTGCAACGGGCGAAGCTGCTGTAGATCAAGAGGAACCAGACGATGTGCCCGATGATGATGATCTCTGCCGGGTCATTGTCGATGCAAGGACGCAATGCGAAAGTCAAAAGGAGAAGCTGAAGTTCGATCGCATGCTACAGGACCACAAAAAAGGGTTGTACCCCAATTGCGAAGATGGCAACACAAAGCTCGGTACCGTACTGGAATTGCTGCAGTGGAAGGCAGAGAATGCTGTGCCTGACAAAGGATTTGAGAAGCTACTTAAAATATTGAAGAAGAAGCTTCCAAAGGATAACGAATTGCCCGACAGTACATACGCAGCAAAGAAGGTCGTATGCCCTCTAGGATTGGAGGTGCAGAAGATACATGCATGCCCTAATGACTGCATCCTCTACCGCGGTGCGTACAAGGATCTGAATGCATGCCCGGTATGCGGTGCATTACGGTATAAGATCAGACGAGATGACCCTGGTGATGTTGACGGCAAGCCCCCAGGAAGAGGGTTCCTGCGAAGGTGATGTGGTATGCTCCTATAATACCACGGTTGAAACGTCTGTTCAGAAACGGAGAGCATGCCAAGTTGATGCGATGGCACAGTGAGGACCGTAAGAAAGACGGGAAGTTGAGAGCACCCGCTGACGGGTCGCAGTGGAGAAAAATCGAGAGAAAGTACTGGGATGAGTTTGCAAGTGAGCCAAGGAACGTATGGTTTGCTTTAAGCGCGGATGGCATTAATCCTTTCGGGGAGCAGAGCAGCAATCACAGCACCTGGCCCGTGACTCTATGTATGTATAACCTTCCTCCTTGGATGTGCATGAAGCGGAAGTTCATTATGATGCCAGTTCTCATCCAAGGCCCTAAGCAACCCGGCAATGACATTGATGTGTACCTAAGGCCATTAGTTGAAGAACTTTTACAGCTGTGAAATGGAAACGGTGTACGTACGTGGGATGAGCACAAACAGGAGGAATTTAACCTAAAGGCGTTGCTGTTCGTGACCATCAACGATTGGCCCGCTCTCAGTAACCTTTCAGGACAGACAAACAAGGGATACCACGCATGCACGCACTGTTTACTTGACACCGATAGTATATACCTGGCAAGCTGCAGGAAGAATGTGTACCTGGGCCATCGTCAATTTCTTCCGACCAACCATCAATGTCAAAAGAAAGGCAAGCATTTCAAAGGCGAGGCAGATCACCGGAAGAAGCCCGCCATGCGTACCGGTGATCACGTACTTGCTATGGTCAATGATTTACACGTAATCTTTGGAAAGGGTCCCGGCGGACTAGCTGTTCCGAGTGACGCTGGGGGACACACACCCATGTGGAAGAAGAAATCTATATTTTGGGACCTACCCTACTGGAAAGACCTAGAGGTCCGCTCTTCGATCGACGAGATGCACGTGACGAAGAACCTTTGCGTGAACCTGCTAGGCTTCTTGGGCGTGTATGGGAAGACAAAAGATACAGCTGAGGCACGGGAGGACCTGCAACGTTTGCACGAAAAAGACGGCATGCCTCCAAAGCAGTATGAAGGTCCTGCCAGCTATGCTCTTACCAAAGAATAGAAGGAAATCTTCTTTGAATGCCTGCTTAGTTTCAGAACCTAAAGTCTCATGACTGCCACGTGATTATGACGCAACTGCTTTCGGTTGCATTGAGGGGGCTTCTACCGGAAAACGTCCGATTAGCCATTGTGAAGCTATGTGCATTCCTCAATGCAATATCTCAGAAGGTGATCGATCCAGAAATCATACCAAGGCTAAGGAGTGATGTGGTGCAATATCTTGTCAGTTTTGAGCTGGTGTTCCCACCATCCTTCTTCAATATCATGACGCACGTCCTAGTTCATCTAGTTGATGAGATTGTCATTCTGGGCCCCGTATTTCTACACAATATGTACCCCTTTGAGAGGTTCATGGGAGTCCTAAAGAAATATGTCCGTAACCGCGCTAGGCCAGAAGGAAGCATATCCATGGGCCATCAAACAGAGGATGTCATCGGGTTTTGTGTTGACTTCATTCCTGGCCTTAAGAAGATAGGTCTCCCTAAATCGCGGTATGAGGGGAGACTGACTGGAAAAGGCACGCTTGGAAAGGACTCAATAATATGCAGGGACGGATATTCTTGGTCTCAAGCCCACTACACAATTCTACAGAACTCTACCTTGGTGACCCCGTATGTCGATGAACACAAGAACAGTCTGCGCTTCAAACACCCGGAGCAGTGCGATGACTGGGTTACATGTGAACACATCAGGACTTTCAGCAGTTGGTTGGAAGCACGTATTAGAGGTGACAACACTGTTTGTGATGAGCTGTACTTGTTATCCATGGGACCCTCTTTGACTGTATTGATTTGAAAAGGGTACGAGATAAATGGGAATACATTTTACACGATTGACCAAGATCAAAAGAGCACCAACCAAAACAGCGGTGTCCGCTTTGATGCAACAACCGAGAGGGGAAAGGACACATATTATGGTTAAATAGTGGACATATGGGAACTTGACTACGAACATGATTTTAAGGTCCATTTGTTTAAGTGCAAATGGGTCAATCTGTCAGGAGGCGGGGTACAGGTAGACCCACAGTACGGAATGACAACAGTGGATCTGAAAAATCTTGGGTACACTGACGAACCGTTCGTCCTAGCCAATGATGTGGCATAGGTTATCTATGTGAAGGACATGTCCAGTAGACCGAGAAAGAGAAAAGATAAGGAAGCAAATACATCATACGATGAGCCAAAGCGCCACATAGTTCTTTCAGGAAAAAGGGACATCGTGGGAGTGGAGGACAAGACAGATATGTCTGAAGATTATGAAAAGTTTCATGAAATTCCTCCCTTTAAAGTCAAGGCTGACCCCAGCATCCTAATAAAGGATGAAGATTATCCATGGTTACGGCGCAATAAGCAAATGACACAAGCGAAGAAAAAGTGAAGACTTTCTCCCGCAACTATTATGATGATACCATGCCAACTTTGTAACTGACGAGTATGATACCATTGTTCGTTTTGTACATGCACATCCTATGTGTGGGTCAATTTATGATACCATGCCAACTTTCAACTTTTTCAGAGTTCATTTGAAATGCTTTAATGTCTTATGGTTCGGCCCTCGTAATAATTAAAAATAGCAACAATAAGTATTTTCAAATTTGAAAAGTAATGGCACTAACAGAAAGTTTATAATTTTCCTAAAACTAAAAGCAAAAAGATTTAAAAAATAAAGCAAAAAACAAAAGAAAATAAATAATGCAGAAAACAAAACAAAAAAACAACAATAAGTATTTTGTTGTAAGTAGAAACAAAATAAAATAAATAAAGCAAGAAAGAAAACAAAAAAAGTGTTTTCAAATTTGAAAAGTAACGGCACTAACAGAAAGTTTATAATTTTCCTAAAACTAAAAGCAAAAAGAATTAAAAAAAATAAAGCAAAAAACAAAAGAAAATAAATAATGCAGAAAACAAAACAAAAAAACAACAATAAGTATTTTGTTGTACGTAGAAACAAAATAAAATAAATAAAGCAAGAAAGAAAACAAAAAAAAAGTGTTTTCAAATTTGAAAAGTAATGGCACTAACAGAAAGTTTATAATTTTCCTAAAACTAAAAGCAAAAAGAATTAAAAATAAAGCAAAAAACAAAAGAAAATAAATAATGCAGAAAACAAAACAAAAAAATGGAAAAAAATAAAAATAGCAACAATAAGTAAAGAAAACAAAAAACAAAAAAAAGTGCCCCCTACTGGGCCCCCCAAAGCCTGAATACGACTAGAATCCCTAATTTGGGCCAGGATTCAGGCCCGCAGAAGGCCCAGAAGGCCCATCGGGCAAAGCAGTAGCAAGTAGGCCCACAAGCCTGCAGTAGAGAGGAGTTCAAGAGGGGAGCGGCAGTGGGGCTTATAAACCACTGCGCTCCCCTCTCAACTAGCAAGGTGGGACTAAACTTTGGCACCGATGCGGGCAGCACAGGGGCCTTTGGTCCCGGTTGGTGGCACCAACCGGGATTAAAGGAGGGGGCTTTAGTCCCGGTTGGTGCCACCAACCGGGACCAAAGGCCGCAGCTTCCCGCCCTTTGGGCTGCCAAAAAGAGGCTTTTGGTCCCGGTTGGTGACACCAACCGGGACTAAAGGAGGCATTAGTCCCGGTTGGAGCCACCAACCGGGACCAATGCTCCTGGGACTAAAGGAGGCATTAGTCCCGGTTGGAGCCACCAACCGGGACCAATGCTCCTTGTATATAAGTAGCACTTCGTAGTTTTTTAGAGTTCATCGCCACCAGTTGCCCCCCCGACGACCCCGAACACATCGACGCCGCCAGGCTGCCCCGACGCCGCCCGCCGCCCCCGCCGTCACCGTCGCCGTCGCCCGCGCCCGTCGTCGTCGCCCGCGCCCGTCATCGTCGCCGTCCTCCCCGAGCCCGCGCCGCCCTCCCCGAGCCCGCGCCCGCCGTCGTCGCCGCCAGGCTCCCCCGGCCCGTCGCCACCGCCCGCCCCCGCGCCCCGCGCCCCGAGCCCCTGCCCCGTCGCCGTCGCCCGCCCCCGCGCGCCGCCACCGCTGTGAGCCGCCGCGCCGCACCGGCTCTATTTTTTTTTCATTTTTATAACTTTATTTTTTTGTTCAGTGTATATATATATATATATATGCATGTATGTATGTGGCTATATATATATATGCGGCTCTGTTTTTTTTCATTTTTATTAGTTTAGTTTTTTTGTTTATATATATATATATATATATATATATATAATGTATATGTGTATGTATGTGGCTATGTGTATGTAATGTTTAAAAATTGTTCAGATTATGTTTTTGTTGATATATGTATTTATTGTTCATATGTGTATTAATGTTTTCATATATGCAAAAGATAGATTTTTAGAAAAGTTAGGTTTTTTTTTCTGTTCATAGATTTTTTTTGTTGATATTAATTATTGTAGAATATGCAAATGTTTGTATATTCATATGAACAATGCATTAGGCAAAACCTTTGTTTTTTTTCGAAATTTTCTATTTGAACATTTTTTTTAAAACAAGCAATACTAAAAGAATGAGAGGAAAAAGGAAAATAAGAAGAGGAAGAAAGGAGAAAAAGAGGAGAGGAAGAAGAGGAGAAATAAATAAGAAGAGGAAAAAGAAGAAAAAGAAGAGGAGAAGAAGAAAGGAATAGAGGAGAAAGAAGAAATTCTATTTTTTCTTCTTCTCCTCTAATCCTTTCTTCTTCTCCTCTTTTTCTTCTTCTTTTACTTCTTCTTCTTCTTCCTTCTTCCTTCTTCCTCTTTTCTTCCTTTTCCTTAATTATTTTCCTCTAGATACAACCCCCTCTAGATACAACCCCCTCTAGATATAACCCCCTCTAGATACAACTGCAGCACCCCCCTTCGGCCCTCTCGCTCGACCAAAACTCTCGAGGACACCCAAACCCTAGAGAGAAAACGATGTTGCAGGTCTCCTACGTACCCCCTGCCGCCGTGCCCCTACCCGACAAATTAACTCTCTCGAGGCCACCCAAATTTATCAAGTTAAAAGAGCGTTATCGTCGAGGCCACCCCAAACCCTTGAAGCTTTGTGTCGAGGCGACCCCAAACCCTAGAGAAGCAGCGTCGAGGCCACTAACATGATTCCTTATTGTGATTAGCTAGCTAGTTCTACGTTTGCCACTATGTACCATGTTTGAATAATAATTGGCATGTTGTCAATATTTGCAGAAACTATGGAGCACTCCCGAGACGAAGAAACAGAAGCGATGTTGGGGGAAATAATCGCAAATGGAAGTGATGAGGTTGCGTCATTTCTCATCGACACCGTTGGTCAGCTGGATGAAGAAGAGGGCTATGATTATGATGGCTTCGACCCATTAATGCCGGTACAAGAGGAGGACTATGTTCATGATGGCTCCGGTGACACAATGGAGGTACAAGACGAAGGAGACCGTACTGACTGCTCCGGTCACCGAACCGAGTCCGGCTAGGTATATATATATTAGTTAAGCCCGTGCTGACAAGTTAATTCATGCATCCATTGTTTTGGTATATGTACACATATTAATTACTGTCTTCTTTCTTCCTTATAATTTCTAGCCCTCCGGATCGAGCACAACTTCGGTAAGGAGACGAGGCCCGAAGATAAAGTTGAGCTCGGATGAAAAGTTTGAGATCATAGAAATCGTGCCCGACGGCGAACCGATTGAACCCATCCGGACAAAGAAGGCATTTTCTGCTCAGTGCGGGGTTCTTGTTAGGGACAGGATCCCGATCAGCATCCAGCAATGGTATAAGCCTGCTAAGGATGAAGACGCTGAGGTGTATTATGTCACTGATATGCAGAAAGAAGATCTTTGGACTGAGCTGAAGGCAAATTTCACCCTACCGCCAGAGGAGGATCCGGAGAAGCCAGTTAAAGAGCAATTAATCAAGTCTTGTGCTCTTAAGAAGATGGCAGGCCTAATGAGGAGGTGGAGGAAAGAGCTGAACCAGTTTGTCAAGAAAAAAGAGACACCAGAATTCATTGGCAAATATGAGAAGATCAAAGATCACTGGCCCGCATTTGTGGCCCACAAGACATCGGAAAAGAGTAAGAAGATGTCGGAGACAAACAAGAAAAATGATGCGAAGAAGAAGCTTCACCATCGCACGGGGTCAGGTGGCTACCTCAAAGCCCGGCCTAAGTGGTCCAAGGCTGAGCATGATCTGCTTGAAAAAGGGATCAAACCAGAGACAATGCGCTGGCCAGACCGTTGCCGGACTTGGTTCTTCGGGGCTGGCGGAACCTTGGACCCTGTAACAGGGCAGTGTCAGTGGACGGACGAGCAACTGCAAACACCAGTCAAGAACCTTCGACACTATATCGATGCAGCACAGCGAGGGACGTTCCTTCCAAACAGGGAGAAGGACGAGCTCACAATGGCCCTTGGGAATCCCGAGCACCCTGGACGGACACGAGGCACGCCAAGCTCCCTTCCGTGGAGGTTGGTTTTCCGGACGCAGGGGGTTACAAAACCCACGAGAGGAGGAAGAAACTAGAGCAGGACCAAATGCAGGCGCTGCTTGGAAGGGTAATGGGGCTAGAGGATCGAGAAGAGGAACGAGAAGCAGCAGATCGCAACAAACGACATGCCGAAGCTTCCCCCGAAGCTACCCCGCCATCTCAGCGGAGAAGCAGCGTTGCTTCCACCGAGCTGCTTCAGCCGGAGCATGTCTTCACGGCTCCTGCCAGCTATCCCGTGGATTGTATCACGGAGTCTCAAAATTGCCACATTATGGCGCGATGCATGAATTTGAAGGTCAAGGCGGCTGTTGGCCAAGTTTATCCTAGTGGACCCGGCACAACTTATCACTGCCAGCCGATTCCAGAAGGATTTGCTAAGGTGATGGTGGATGAAATAACAGAGGGATTTGAGGACCTCGCGCTTGAGCACCCTACCGGTGAAGGGGAGACTAGGCTAGGTTCTGCTCTGAAGACTCCATGCCTATGGCGGAAGGAGCTCATCGACCTTCCGAACTGGACGGCTCCGCCTCCTCCTCCTCCTCCGGCTAGTCAGGGCACTCTGCCTCCTCCACTGCCTCCTCCTCCGGCGAGTGACGATCAGGGCACGCGTGGCGGCACTCCGCCTCCTTCTCCGGCGCGTGGCGGCACTCCGCCTCCTCCTTCTCCGCCTCGCCAGCAAGGGCGGAAGAGACCCGCCGCCACCCCGGCTGCTCCGACGCGTCGTAGTCCTTCTCCTCCGCCTCGTAAGCGAGCACGAAAGAAGACAAACGCTGCAGCCGCTCCGTCTGCTCCGGCGTCTAGCAGCACAAGAAGAGAGAGGCAATACAGATACGGTCCACCTCTAAAGCCTGTAGAGAAGTTACCGTACGAGATGACCGAGGAAAACGATACGATCGTGCAGGCCCAAGTGAAGGATTTCTTTGAAGGGGTGAAAGCAAAGATACATCCACCTCCGGAGGAGAAGGTAGATCCGGTGAAAGCAAAGCGCACTCTCGATGCCCTAAGGAAACCACCAAAGTCTCCACCGAGAACCAACTATGAGCGCATTACTGAACAGACATATCTCCAAGCCAAGCGGTCGGGAACTACTATCAGTGATAAAAGGTCAAAAGAACAATGAGCAAAGGGGAAAAAAATTGCCCAGCTCGGCGAACAAGCACAGCAATCGTGCCCCCCGCTCAATGTGTCTAATCCTCCGGGGACGGTGGCCGGTTATGGCAATCTTGAAGATTACCTGCCTGACGATGTACTTCCTGATTTCATGGAGGTGGACTTATTCAGATACGAGTATGGGAAGCCTCTCGTCAAAGATGAAAAGTCTCTGACAACAATGATGCGAAGATTCCATAGTTGGTACATGAAAACCTGCAGAGAGTCTGAGGGGACGAACACTTTGTATCTGAAAATTAAAGAGGAGCACGACCTCGTTTCAAATGATGTGTTGGCTATTCCATTTGAGGAGTTCTTCGAGTTCTTCAATCAAAAGGCCCTCGATAAATTAATGGTCTTTTGCTACTGCCTGTAAGTACTATTTCTGTCATTAGTCTGTATATATAGCTCAGCTCTTTCATTGCATGTATTTATAACAAATTATCCTCAATATATTATGCAGATTGAAGATCGTCGAGTGCAAAAAAAATGAAATCTATGATATTGGGTTCATTAACACAAATATCATAGATGTATTTCTGGTTAAAAAGCGTGTCGAAGAGGCCGAGGACAACTTGCTACAATCGTTGATCAAAAATCAAAACAAAGATACCATACTCTTTCCTTACAACGGCCCGTGAGTGTTACTGCCGTGTGCATATTCGGTTTTCCTTATTACTCGAGCGAGGTTAATGTAATTGATGAGTTATGCATGCGTGCAGGTACCACTATATTCTTCTGGAGATTAAGCTTGAGCGTGGACTAGTAACCGTCTTAGACTCCAGACGGAAAGATCCCAGCACCTATGCGGACATGACTGAAATGCTCAGCAAGTAAGTTCAATCGATCATTATCGCACCATATCGGCAACTTTTTGTTCATTTCCTGATATCTCAAGTAATAATAATTATTTTCTTTGTCTTGCAGGGTTTGGAAACAGTTCACCGCACAAGCTTCGGGACTGCCGAAGGAGCTGCGATATACATACTCGAAAGTAAGTACTACTGGCTAGCTAGTTGTGTGCATCTCCCGTTGATTTTATAGCTATACTTTCATCAATGCCATTTATAATGCTTCATTATCAGTTTGATTGACCTCTATTTCTCGTAAAGTGCTTGTGGCAGGAGGAAGGGAATGATTACTGTGGATACTACGTGTGCGAGTTCATCCACAACGCGACTTTGAAAAACAAGCGGGGCTACTCTAGAAGACAATATGGAGTGCGTAAGCAATATTCACAATTTCATTTTATTACACCATCATTTATGTTGAGTTTCATTCATATATATGTATTAATTAACCCCCTTCTTCAAATTAATTAGACGTGGCAGATGCGGGATGAACTCCTAGAACCAGATCGCATGAAAGCAATTCAAGAGGAATTTGCGGGATTCTTTCTTGAACACGTCATCAGTAAAGCCGGAGAATACCATGTGGAACTTCAATTCAAATCCTAGTGGTTTGTAATTAAGAGATCTTATACATGTATGTAGCCAGCAAAAAACTTGTTGTTCGACCAATCTCTCGGAGAAGGAGAGGTCGATCGATCTTCTCTCGGTATGCATGACGAACTTCTGTACTGAATGGTTCTCTCGATCACTTATGTATATATACTACGTAGCGTCGACCAAGCACGGACATAAGAGAGGACACTTCTTTCTATTAATTAGCTAGCTAACACAATATACGAAACACCTAAATTAAACCCCCAACCCCCCTCCTTTCAAAAAAAACCAGCCACTGGAATGCATACGCGTGGATGCCTATTGGTCCCGGTTGGAGCCACCAACCGGGACCAAAGGCCCCCTGACTGGGCTCGGCGCACAGGGCCACGTGGAGGCTCATTGGTCCCGGTTCGTGTTTGAACCGGGACTAATGGGTGGAGGCATTAGTAACGACCCATTAGTCCCGGTTCATGAACCGGGACTAAAGGCCCTTACGAACCGGGTCTAATGGTCGGTTTTCTACTAGTGGTAGCGAGGACGGATCATTGTCATTGGATGAAGACGAACATGACGGCAAAAATTATATGAGTTTGGATGAGTCTTACAGTGGCAATGTAAGTGGTCTGTATGTTCTCAACCATATTAAATACAAGCATCCGCGATGACAATAACAGGTTTGACTGTGCACAGATAGGAGGGGATGATGACAATGAGGATATGGATGTAGATGATTCATATGCACAGATAGAAGGGTACTATCAGTGGAATTTTTTCGATGATGCCAATGACGAAAACGTTATCGATGCATCTTATAATGACAGCTCGAGCAAAGTAAGTAGTGGAAAGTGAATACATATGATAGTCCTTATACAACTACTTACTGACATATACGGTTGTTTGTACTTTTTTCCAGGAAGAGGATGGTGACGCGTGCGAAAATGATGATGATGCCGATGGTGATGAGTGCAATTTTGACACTGGGTACGATGAATACCAGCAAGAATCACTGGACAGGCATTGGACGGTGATGTCCACGACATTCAGGACAGATGAGGAGGCATATGATTTCTATAACGACTATGCGAAAAAGCGTGGCTTCAGCATTAGGAAGGACAACTTGAAATATAGTAAGGGTATCGACGCACGTAGGCGCTTGAGGAGGTTTCTCTGTTCAAGGTCTAGGAAACGACAGGCCAAGTTTGTACCATGGAAGGGAAGAAGCGCAGGCTGAGAGCGGAGACTCGCTGCTCTTACGAGCCCCATCTAACTGTGAAGGTTGACAGAGAGCGCTCCATTTGGTATGTCAGCAGTTTCAGCGATGATCATAGTCACACTCTTGCTAGACCGGATGAAGTTATATATCTCCGATCTCATAATCAGATAAAGGAATACCAGAAGCTCGAGATCTTAGCAATGGCAGGTGTTGGGCTCAAAAAACATTGGATTTATGACAACTTCGTTAGTAGGTATGGATCATATGCACGGGCTGGTTCCGGGAGGAGGAAGCTTTATAACATGTGTTATAGGGAGAAAATGAAGCTGCTAGCAAAGGGTGATGCGGACACTATGATGGTATCATGATGACGAGAAAGACAAGGGATCCATACTTTTTCTTTGAGCACACTATTGACGCAGAAGGCAAGCTGAAGAACATGTTCTGGTGTGATTCTCAGTCACGTCGGGATTACGTTGACTTTGATGATGTAATCATCTTCGACAACACTTACAAGATGAATAGGTACAGAATGCCATTCATACCTTTTGTTGGTCTAAACAATCATCATTGCACCACTGTGTTCGGTTGTGCTGTTGTGTCAGCTGAGACGGAGGATACATATGTTTGGGTGTTGCAGACCTTCTTAAGAGCTCATTGTCAGAAGAAACCGAGGTATGTAATTACTGACGGAGACGCAGCCATGATAAGGGCCGTCGGGAAGGTTCTTATTGACGTGTGGCATCGACTTTGTTCGTGGCATATTGAGAAAAACATGCAGAAACACCTCCACCACAAGTCCCTTAAGGAGTTCAGGTCTCTTATTTACTATGCTACTACACATGATGAGTTTGAGGCGAGATGGGCAGCTTTTAGAGCTAAATGGGAGTCAGAGAAAACTGAAACATGGTTGCATAGGATGTACCGGAAGAAAAGGCTTTGGGCTGCGTCATATCTCACCGGTGGTTTCTTCCTTGGTATGCGGAGTAACCAGAGGAGCGAGAGTTTGAACTCTTGCCTTCATATGCATCTTGACTCTGGCATGACAATTGTTGATATGGTTGTGCATTATGAGAATTGCATTGTTCGGCTCCGTGAGAACGAGTCATACGACGACTGCATGTCCACACAGACACTCCCTGTAGCACTACTCGACGAGTTCAAATGCATTGAAAAAGCCGCTGCCCGTGACTTCACTGCGGTGAACTTTTACCTCTTGCAGAAAGAAATGAAGAAGCCAGCGGATCTTGAGATCATAGATAGACTCAGTGGAGCCGTCAATAGGAGATCCATAGTGGCATGGAAAAATAACAGGCAACTGAGATTCAAAGTGGACTATACACCTAGTAATTCAGAAGAAACAGTGAAGTGCACTTGTGATAGTATGAAACATAAAGGGCTTCCATGCAAGCATGTTCTTTATGTTTTAGCCAGGTTGAACGTGCAGGACTTACTTGAGTTCTTAGTGCTGTGAAGATTCAGCAAGAATTCTAGAGGTGGACTGCCCGTGAAACGCACTAGCGATCTCTTCGCATGGGGATGGGTAGGTACTGAGGAGAGAACTAAGTACAGTGAGTTGACTATTTTGTCTACGGAAGCAAATCATGTGGCATGTCATAAACCATTTCTATTTGATAAACTGAAGGCTGCTCTGGAGGATGTGATAGCAAACAAGGACGTTGAGGAGGAAGATTATATGAGACAGCATAGAGTTGCACATGATGATGCTTTTGTGCCGGATCAAGATCATGTTTTTGTTGGTGATCCACAAAAAATCAATACGAAAGGAGCACCGAAAGGGCAGAATAACAAAGGCTGTGGTAAGGAACCTGGCGTGACTACAAACGGTGGACCCAAAGGTTTTGATGAGAAACCTCATGTATGTCTATGCGGTTTATGCAGAGGGAAAGGTCATTTCAAAAACAATTGTCCTCAGAATGCAAAGTATGTGCACACCATTTCATTAACGTTCTTTTCTTGTTTAGTTCATACTTTACAAAATTTTGACGTATATTACAATCTTTCTATGCAAGAACATGGCATGATGATCATAGCAAAGAATTATTTGAATAAGAAGAACAACTTCTGATTACAGTTGACAATTTATTTGATTGTATTAAAGAATAGTACTTATATATTTGTTTCGTTACATCGATATGGGAGACTTGTAATCGGTGTTTACTTATGTAATCTTTGTTGGCACTACACTCATTGTTCTTAATATGATATGCGATATACAAATTTTACGTTATAATATATATTTCTTGGCGCTATTGGCATTGTTTTTAATATGATATGTAATGTACATTTTTTCATACAAATATATGATTTTGTGTATAAATCATGCATGGTGGCCGATCGGAGCTGCTGCACAGCCGCCGGTTGTTTTAATTTAAAAAAATAACGTTAACAGGCGCTGGCCCGCGAGTGGCGCCAGCGGGCGCAAGAGGCGGTACGTACGAGGAGGATTCAGGAGCCGCCGCAGAGGTCGATCACGAGGCTGACGCCGCCCTCGGGCACAGAGAGGGGCGCGCGTACGAGCAGGATTCAGGAGCAGAGGGCGATCCCGAGGCTGACGCCGCCTTCGGGCGCAGAGGGGCGCAAGCGGGCCGATGTAGAATCAACCTCAGGGCCGGCAACGGCCAACCCTGGAGCGACGCGCAGCGCGGGCCCACTGGCCAGATGACGCGGCCCACGTGCGCCATGTCGCGGCGAACGTGCGGCGCGGGCGACGCTCGCCTCGTCCGGCGCGCGCGGCGCTCGCCTCTGAGATATCGTCATCATATATCATCTGGGTATTTTAAAACCCCAAATCGTACATTCACAAGAACACTCATTGAACATAAAATATAGATTAAATAATAAAATATTAAATGATTAAAATGTATTTTTAATAAATTTGTCAGGGTACATAAAAAATAAAGCATCCACACAATCCTCACTCATGAACACATAATATTTCGAAAATCACGTACAATTCTCATACGATATTTTAATTTTTGTTTCCTCTTTGCAAGGCGAATTACTTTGTTCTTCACTTCTGTAAGCTTATTTTCGGGGGACATAATAATTCCAGCTATCATTCTTTCTCTCGAACTATCAATAGATTAATGAAAAGTAATAAAAATAATTTTATTTACATCACTTATATATGATATAATGTACTAATTTTTCATACTAAAAATGTACCCACCTGAGAATAGCAGTAATAAATTTTTCTCCGTCCCAGTATTGAAAACAGCAAAGGACGAACAGCCCACATGAGTTCCTGTGTTAAAAAAACATAAGTGCAATTTTCAAAGCACGTTAAGTAAGATAGCACTAGATCAGTTAATGTATTTCGAAAGCACATGCTACATGTAACTCACCCATCTTCTTGTTGAGGCATGTCGTAGGGGACTATAGGCCATGCGGACACATCCGGGAACGACATAATTGCACTGTCATTTGCATCTTAAATATCTCCTGCAAGTTGCTCTCTTCGACAAAAAAATATGAACACGTTAACTACATATGATAAACAAATTATATGGTTAATTGTACACACATGAATACGAAACTTACAAAATTTTCAATGAATTTCCTGGTAGCTTCAGAGATATTTTCTTCCCCCCTCAAAGAATCAAGATATTTTCTTCCATCGAAAATAGGCGTGCGAGACGGTGGGGGTCACTCACACGTGCACGCAAAAGTTGGATGCGTTTCGTCCATGTTGGCACATAGTCACGGTACAAACCTGAGGTGTCGGTCTGGGTGACATGCGTGAAGTAGGTGCTCCCTCTCGCAAAGCCATGAAACGCCGCCATGTTTTTTTCACACGCAACATGATGCCACAGAAACACGCCTGCAAAATTGGGGTGTGTTTCGACCCTCGAAGCATTTTCTACGTTTTTCTCCGTGGAAATACCCAGAAAAGGTCTCCCGACGTGACGCAACTTCCGTTCGTACTCCGATTCCGTCGAAAATAGGCGTGCGAGCCGGTGGGCGTCACTCACATGCGCACGCAAAAGTTGGGTGCGTTTCGTCCATGTTGGCACATAGTCACAGTACAAACCTGAGGTGTAGGTCTGGGGTGACATGCGTGAAGTAGGTGCTCCCTCTCACAAAGCCATGAAGCACCGCCATGTTTTTTTCACACGCAACATGATGCCACAGAACTACGCCTGCAAAATTGGGATGCGTTTCGACACTCGATGCATTTCCTATGTTTTTCTCCGTGGAAATACACAGAAAAGGTCTCCCGACGTGACGCAACTTCCGTTCGTATTCCGAATCCGTCGAAAATAGGAGTGCGAGCCGGTGGGGGTCACTCACACATGCACACAAAAGTTGGGTATGTTTCGTCCATGCTGGCACATAGTCACAGTACAAACCTGAGGTGTCGGTCTGGAGTGACATGCATGAAGTAGGTGCTCCCTCTCGCACAGCCATGAAACGCCGCCATGGTTTTTTCACACGCAACATCATGCCACAGAAGGACGCTTGCAAAATTGGGGTGCGTTTCGACACTCGATGCATTTTTTACGTTTTTCTCTGTGGAAATACCCAGAAAAGCTTTCCCGACGTGACGCAACTTCCGTTCGTACTCCGATTCCGTCGAAAATAGGCGTGCGAGCCGGTGGGGGTCACTCACACGCGCACGCAAAAGTTGGGTGCGTTTCGTCCATGTTGGCACATAGTCACAGTACAAAACTGAGGTGTCGGTCTGGGGTGACATGCGTGAAGTAGGTGCTCCCTCTCGCAAAGCCATGAAACGCCGCCATGTTTTTTTTCACACGCAACATAATGCCACAGAAGCACGCCTACAAAATTGGGGTGCGTTTCAACACTCGATGCATTTTCTACGTTGTTGTCCGTGGAAATACCCAGAAAAGGTCTCCCGACGTGACGCAACTTTCGTTCGTACTCCGATTCCGTCGAAAATAGGCGTGCGAGCCGGTGGGGGTCACTCACACACGCACACAAAAGTTGGGTGCGTTTCGTACATGTTGGCACATAGTCACAGTACAAACCTGAGGTGTCGGTCTGGGGTGACATGCGTGAAGTAGGTGCTCCCTCTCGCAAAGCCATGAAACGCCGCCATGTTTTTTTCACACGCAACATGATGCCACAGAAGCACAACTACAAAATTGGGGGTCACTCACACGCGCACGCAAAAGTTGGCCTACACTGGCCAAAATGTTAATAAGTAGCCAAAAAGTTGGCCTACAGTGGCCAAAAAGGCGCCGGGGTTTACATATCAAGTACAGTTTTTAATATAACTACTTAATAAATTAGATATTAAGTAGTGTTTTTAATACATCTACTTAATAAATTATATATACATTTTACCTTAAGTAGTGCTTTTAATATAGCAACTAGCTCATTATAATTTTTTAATAAACTAAACAATGTTAGGCAGTAACGAAAAAGTCATAATCAATTCTTTTCAAATAATTTTTTATTTTTACTTATAATTCAGAATAAACAACTTATTATTCTTACTTATAAAGTAAATAATAAAATTAGATAAATATTATTAATCTAGTACTATTTTTAAACAAATGATAATAACAAACCGGCGACAGCGGGCGGTCGCCGGCCCAATAACTGTGCGCGACGGCGCGCGTGGGCCGGCCCATTAGCTGTTCGATGGAGCGGGGCAGGTTCGGCGGGGCTGGCGTCTAGAGTTTAGTCCCACCTTGCCCGCCGAACGGCGCCGCGACCGCCTTATATATCCGCCTCCCACGCCCCTTTCGAACGCCTAAGAATCCCGCCCTGTGCCACCACAGCCCCCTGTGACCGCCCTGCAGACCGTACTTCGGCCGAAAGGCCGGCCCTTTCACCTTTGGCTTGATCGGGCCGGACCGATTACGCTCTGTACCGGCCTGCAGGAATGGTTGGGCGTTTTTATTTTCACATCCTTCAAATAAACCCCGTTCAAAAATGAGTTTTTTTCGACAACCTTCAAATGAGCCTAATTTTTTTCCATAGCGTTGTCTCATCATGACTAGGATGCGTGACAAGTTTCGTGGCTTTTTGCCACTTTATGAATTTTCTATAATTTTTTAGGTCCAAAAACCGAAAACACTGACCGGATGTGACGCAACTTGCTATTCGTTTCGAAATACGCTCACTTATTGGATTCCGTGTGGGAGTGGGCATACTGACTCACATGCAAAATTTCAGGCCATTCTGAATATGTCAAAAAATTGACATCGTTCTCTGTAGACCGTTCTGTTAGGAGCAAAGGCCCCGTTCGAAAATGAGTTTTTTTTCGACATCCTTCAAATGAGTCCAATTTTTTTCCATAATGTTGTATCATCATGACTAGGATGCATGACAAGTTTCGTGGTTTTTTGCCACTTTGAGAATTTTCTATAATTTTTTCGGTCCAAAAACCTAAAACACAGACCGGACGTGACGCAACGTGCTCTTCATTTCGACATACGATCACTTATTGGATTCCGTGTGGGAGTGGACATACTGACTCACATGCAAAATTTCAGGCCATTTTGAAGATGTCAAAAAATCGACCTCGTTCTCCGTACACCGTTCGGGTAGGAGCAAAGGCACCGTTCGAAAATGACTTTTTTTTCGACATCCTTCAAATGAGCCCAAATTTTTCCATAATGTTGTATCATCATGACTAGGATGCATGACAAGTTTCGTGGCTTTTTGCCACTTTAAGAATTTTCTATAATTTTTTCGGTCCAAAACAATAAAACACTGACCAGACGTGACGCAACGTGCTCTTCGTTTCGAAATACGATCACTTATTGGATTCCGTGTGAGAGTGGGCATACTGACTCACATGCAAAATTTCAGGCCATTCTGAAGATGTCAAAAAATCGACCTCGTTCTACGTACATCGTTCGGGTAGAGCAAAGGCCCCGTTCGAAAATGAGTTTTTTCTGACATCCTTCAAATAAACCCAATTTTTCCATAGTGTTGTATCATATTGACTAGGATTCATGACAAGTTTCGTGGCTTTTTGCGACTTTATGATTTTTTTTATAAATTTTTCGGTCCAAAACCCTAAAACACTGACCGGACGTGACGCAACGTGCTCTTCATTTTGAAATACGATCACTTATTGGATTCCGTGTGGGAGTGGGCATACTGACTCACATGCAAAATTTTAGGCCATTCTGAAGATGTCAAAAAATTGATCTCGTTCTCCATACACCGTTCGAATAGAGCAAAGGCCCCGTTCGAAAATGAGTTTTTTCCGACATCCTTCAAATAAACCCAATTTTTCTCCATAGTGTTGTATCATATTGACTAGGATTCATGACAAGTTTCATGGCTTTTTGCGACTTTATGAATTTTCTATAAATTTTCCGGTCCAAAACCCTAAAACACTGACCGGACGTGACACAACGTGCTCTTCGTTTCGAAATACGATCACTTATTGGATTCCGTGTGGGAGTGGGCATACTAACTCACATGCAAAATTTCAGGCCATTCTGAAGATGTCAAAAAATCGACCTCGTTATCCGTACACCGTTCGGGTAGGAGCAAAGGCCCCGTCCGAAAAGGAGTTTTTTCCGACATACTTCAAATAAACCCATTTTTTTCCCATAGTGTTGTATCATATTGACTAGGATGCACTAAGACTGTTCAAGTACTAAAAATGTAATTTAAATCAGGTGTGACAAATTTTATAAAAATGTAGGTATTAATGAAACAAACTTGCGTAAAGTGCTAAACTCAAAAATAAGATAGATAGTAAATATATGATCTGAGTTTACAATGCTCAAGTAACACTACCACAGCTGTCCGGACAGTGATACACTGTCCGGGCAACGACGGTAGCGCTGCCCGGGCAGTGCAAAGTCAAACCATATTTTTAGTAACTATCTTATCTGCTAAGGTGCATGGAGCCGCCTATTTAAGCCGGTCGGGGCGCCCTTCGGCGGGCGAGGTGGGACTAAAATCTACGCCACACACTGCCCCTCGCGCCTCTGCGCCCTGGCCCGCCCACGCGCGCCACCCAAAGGCAGACCAGCTGGCCCACAACGGCGGTGCTCGCAGCGCCGCGGGAGGCGTGGTCAGGTACGAACTTTTGTTTTGTTTTTCTAATATTATTTAATATCTTTATTGCTTTATTTCTTTTTACTTTTTTAATTTTGATATTTTTTCAATTCAAGTTTAATTCTGTTTAAATTTTACATTTTTCTTTAAGAGAACAATTTCATTCTTTTTGCTAGTATAATTTATTTTCCACCTTTGTTTCGTTTTTTATTTTCTTTCCTAATGTTTATAGTTTTTTTGCATTCAAAGATTAACTCATTTTTGTTTTTAAAATTTATTTTCATTCTATTTTACTAATATTATTTAATATTTTATTGCTTCATTTTTATCTACTTTCTTTCAATTTTATTTTCTTTCCTAATGTTTATCAACATTACTTCTGCTTTAATTTTAGGTTTTTTTAAGAGAACAATTTTATTATTTTTGGTACTATTATTTATTTTCCACCGTTGTTTCTTTTTTTATTTCCTTTCCTAATTTTTATAAATTTTTTTAATTCAAAGTTTAACTCATTTCCATTTTTAAAATTTATTTTCATTCTATTTTCCTAATAATATTTAGCTGTCCTCTTTTTTCCTTTTTTATTTTCTTTCCTAATTTTGAAACTTTTTTTTCACTTGTAGTTTAAATTTTTCTGTTTCTATATTTTGAACAATAATTGTATACAGTATAACATTTTTCGATAATAGTATTAATTCGAACACTCAATTTGCAAACAATATTTTAAAACCATACAAACACACTCGATATTTCATCATATTTTTCATAAATATTTTACATAATACAAGAAATTTAACTTAACTAAACTAAACAACATTAGGAAAATAATTAAACATTACTAAACGTTATTTTGAAAGTAACCTAAACTAAACTACTCGTCCTCGACGCCGCCAAAGTACATCTCGTCGTAGAGCCCGTTGCCATTGTCGCCGTCGTTGCAGCTGCTGGCGTCGTCCAGGTCCACCACCGGCGTGGCTGGTGCGGCCGGCGCAACCATCGAGTCAGCCACAGCGGCGTGGTAGCCGGGGAAGTCCGGCGGGTCCTCTGGGTGGACGGCGACCGGGGCGAACTGCATGTACTCATGCACGAGGGGCGGCGGCATTGGCGCGTTCTCCAACTCCCGGATCGCCGTCAGGTAGCCTGGCATGTCCTCCGGGTCGCCTGTCGTGGTTCTAAGTCTGACAGTAGAGTGGGGGGGGGTAGGTATGGAGAGGCAAGGTCCTGGCTATGGAGAGGTTGTAAACACAAGCGATGTACGAGTTCAGGCCCTTCTCGGAGGAAGTAAAAGCCCTATGTCTCGGAGCCCTGAGGCGGTCGAGTGGATTATGTGTATAGGAGTTACAAGAGTGCGAACCCTTCTGCCTGTCGAGGGGGGTGGCTTATATAGAGTACGCCAGGACCCCTGCCAGCCCACGTAATGGAGGGTTTAAAGTATATTAAGTCTGGGGCGTTACTGGTAACGCCCCACATAAAGTGTCTTAACTATCATTAAGTCTATTCAATTAGAGGCCGTTGCAGTGCAGAGTGCCTTCTGACCTTCTAGTGGTCGAGTGTATCTTCATGGTCGAGTGAATCTCCATGGTCGAGTCCTTCCGGTCAGTCGAGTGGGTTCCTCGTTGGTCGACTGGAAGGTGATCTCTTCTAAGGCTGTCCCTGGGTAGGACATTCAGGTCAGGCCTATGACCCTACCCTAGGTACATGAATCCATCATTAGCCCCCGAATGGATTGAGGCTTGAATGAGGAAGGAGTTGATGCTGTTTCCGATTGACTTTTGCATACTGGCTATGCGTCGTTCTGGATTAAGATCTTCTTTGTTGATAACGAACAACTTTTCTTCAGTCGACTCGATCCATTCTTGTCTTTCGTTGAGTGATCTTTTAGACTTTGCTGGTTCCCGAGCGACGGATCGCAGGAAATCTCGCGTCTGACAGACCGATCTGCCGTTCGCGGATTCCACGGGATACGGAATTTGGGGGAGCGCGCGAAGCGGAACGGACCGTGGCGCTCGGACGGGACGGGACATAGATGCCTCGATCTCCGCGCCGCTTTTTCCGCCACGTATCGTGTCGATGCAACTGTTTCGGGATATGATTAGGTTGCCTGGGTCCACCTATCATCCACTCGGAAGGGATGTTATAAATGCAACCGGCGAGGGTTTTCTGAACAGTGCTCCATTCTTTCTCTTCTGCTCTCGTCTTCTCCGCCCAACGCGCTTGCTTTCGCCCCCGCAAAGCTCTCCCTCGCGCACCTCACCGGCAGCCATGGTCAAGGAGAAGACGGCGGCGTTGGAGCGCACAAAGAAGGCGTCGGCGACGGAGAAGGCGTCGGCGGCGGAGAAGGTGAAAGGGAGATCCACCAGCCGCAGTGGGTCTTCGTCAAGATCCCGCTTGCCGAAGGGCTGGGTCCAGGGAGATTGGATCCAGTCGACCATCCGGGAGAAGGATCTCCTCGACATGGCCGACGACGGGCTGATCCCCTATGGCGCCGCAAGACTTCCAGGGAAAGAGTGGCAACCTCAGCCGGAAGAGGGTGAGTGTGTGCTCCTGGCCACTCATATTGATCGAGGGTTTTCTTTGCCACCGAGCATTTTCTTTCGTGGTTTTTTGAACTTCTTTGGAGCCCAACTCCACCACTTTACCCCGAACTCCATCGCGTATCTTGCCGCGTTTGTATCCATGTGCGAGAGTTTCCTGGGCTGTCGACCGCATTGGGGCTTGTTCAAGCACATCTTCACGTGTCGTTCTCAGACCGTGAAGAAGGCGAGTCCAGGCGATGAGAAGACCCAGGTTGTCCAAATGTGCGGGGGTCTGGGAATTCAAGTGAGGAACAAGAGCACCTTCCCAGCTATGACGTTTCCCGAGTCGGTCAGGGGCTGGCAGTCGACTTGGTTCTACTGCCGGAACGAGCTGACGCCGGGGCAGTCGAGTGGACTCCCCCCATTCACCATGAGTCGAGTGAACAAACCCTCCTCTCTGAAGGTGGTTCCGGAGGAGAGGGCTGATGTGAAGATGTTGATGGACCGCGTGGTGCAGTTGGTCCGGGACGGAGTGACTGGCATGGACCTTCTGGAGGTTTTCCTTCGGCGGCGGATCCAGCCTCTTCAGTTCCGGAGCCATGGCATGTGGTTGTACTGCGGGACTAAAGACGATACCCGAGTCCACCCGGAAGCAGTCGACGACGCCACGGTGGAAAGATGGATGGCCGCGGTCACTGGGAATAAGGATAATCCCCGTGGATCCAGGAGGGTTCCTCCACTCGACCATCACACCGTTCCAGACAAGGTATATGTGCTCTGCCTTCCATTGTATATTCGTCGAATTTGTTTCTGTATGTTCTGCGACTTGGTCGACTGATCTCTGTCTTGACGTCTTCTAGGCCCTCACCGACCTGTATTCGATGACCAATGGAGCTCAAGCTCCGACTGAGGAGGGAGAAGCCAGCGGGGGCGAGAGCCAGGAGGAGTGGGATTCAGACGCTGCCGAAGATGACGATGACGACGACGACGATGACGAGGACGAAGAGGAGGAGGAGGAGGAGGAGGTTGCACCACCGCGCTCGCAAAGGCGGTCGAAGCTTGTCCATGACCCCGCGACTGAACGCGGTAAGGGGGTGGCGACTGCCTCGCAGTCGACCAAACGCCCTCGGACCGCTTCTCTGGTGCCGAGTGAAAGGGCTCCGAAGCAGTCGAGGGTGGCTCCGCCGAAACCCACCAAGCTCCTGCCGAAGATGAAAGTGTCCATCCCCACCATATCCGGGTAAACACGCTACTTGAGTTCTCTTGTTTTGTATAAGCTTTATCTTTGGTTGATACTTGAGTTGGTCGACTGATCCTTTGGAACTTCAGTGCTGCAACTTCTGAGACCTCAGGCAAGGCTGACGACCATGAGATGTAGGACGTAGCAACCTCAAATCCTGGTACTATAATCTCAATTCTGTCCTTAGTCGACTGATTCATGATTTCTACCTTTGATTCTTTTTCTGAAGCTCCACCCCATGACATTATCACCCTTCCTGAAGATGATGATGAGGATTAAGAACCGCTGAGGCACAGGACGAGCAGCAATACGTCTACTGGCAAGGCAACCCAGAGTGCGACGGCGCCCGAGACTGTGGTCACGGAAGGGGAGAACCTCACTCGACACATCGGTTCTTTCGCGGTGCCGTTGACGAGTGCTCATCCTACTTCGTCGAGTGCTGCACAACCTTCGCTCTTCACAACACATCATGTCCCAGAGGACCAAGCCAGTGCTGCTAAGGAGGCGATACGTCAAGCGGGGATCATGATGGAGCAGGTGAAGATCGTCCGGGATGCAAGCCAAGCTGCTTATGACGCTAGCTCCGCCCTTCAAAGCAATGTTCAGGTCAGTCGACCACCGCCTGTTCTGTTAGGATATGCTATCAAAACCTTTTTCTTTCTGATTTCTGAAATCCATAGCAATCACCCACTGGGTGTGTCGATGAAAAACTCCGTGTTAGCGGGGGCACGCTGAGTGCACCCGCTGGGTGTAGTCCCCAAGGCTAAGGTCGACTGCTGGCAGTCGGCCTTAGGCTTTAGAAGTAAAGGTTGTCCATCATTCGATTTGGTCGACTGGTCGACTCTGTCTTGAACAGAACTAGTGGGGGCACGCTGAGTGCACCCACTGGGTGTAGTCCCCGAGACTGTGGTCGACTGCTTGCAGTCGACTACAGTCTGAAGACCACATCTCTCTTTTTTTTTGGGTCGACTGGTCGACTCTGTCTTGAACAGAACTAGTGGGGGCACGCTGAGTGCACCCACTGGGTGTAGTCCCCGAGACTACGGTTGAATGCTTGCATTCGACTGTAGTCTTAGAAACGTATGATTTTTCTCTATCCACTCGGAAGTGAATCATCTTTGATATTTTGTCGATTGGTTCTTCGTAGAAATCCTGTGACCTTGCGGCTCGCCATACGGAACTGGAGCGGAAGCATATTCAGCTCGAGTTGGATCTGAAGCTGGTGCAGGAGAATCTGACGAAGGCGAAGGAGGAGACCAAAGGTATGTTCGGTGAGACCTCGACGACTCCTTTTTCCTTCCATTTGTTTCAAAATCTGACTTTGCTGTAACTTGCAGACAAGGTGCGGGAGGCCCAGAAGAAGAAGGACCTTGAGCTAGCTGAGAAGACCAAGCTTGCTGACGAGAAGTTAGCTTCAGTCACCAAGCTTGAACAGGAAAATACCAATCTGAGAGCTGCTCTGGCGATTGCCTCCAAGGATGTCGACTGACTGAAAGCTGACAAGACTACCCTGACTGAGAAGATCAACCAATTGACTGGGAGGAAGAATGACTTGGAAGGCTTCCTGGGTGGTCTTGCCAAGAAATTGTTCCTTATGCTCAAAGGTAATCTTTTTCACTCGACCAACATTTTCAACTGTGACGCTTCCATTCGACCACTGTCTTGATTCGACGTTTTGTCCTTGCAGAATTCTGTCGGAACTTTGAAGAAGATACTAGCCAGTTGGAGCCGAACCTTGACCCTGTCAATTCTCCGGTGAATGATGAAGTTGCCATGAATGTCTTCCGACTGGAGTCTCGCGTTGCAGCTGTCGTGGACTATCTTGCAAGGCTGAAGGCCGCCACTTCTCGCATCGACTCGACGCTTTGGCCCGGGGGGACACTTCAGAATGACCTCGAGTCGTTGATGGCTCGACTAAACGCGGTCCCCGACCGTGTGCAAGAGTGGAAGAAGTCCTCGGCTCGGTGCAGCGCAGATGTTGCCCTGTGTCTGGCCCGAGTCCACTGCAAGGACGCGCGAGAAGAGAAGCTGGCGGCTCTCCGAGTGGCCAACACCAAGAAACACGACTTCAGATCCTTCATGGAAACTTTCATTGCTGCTGCTACCCGGATCGCAGACGGGATCGACCTCGACGAGTTTGTTGCTCCTTCCAGCCCTCCACAGGAGGGGTAAAAAACTTTTCTTTAAGCCCGACCCTTTAAATTTGCCTCAGTATGCCGAGTGAAATTGTAACCGGTAAACCTTAACAGGCTTAGTGCCTGAGCACTCTCAGTTCCTTTAGGAATCGACCTAAACTTGGATTTGATGTTTGGATATGATTGCTCCTGGTTCGAATTGTCCTTTGCAGGTTCACAGCAGAATGTCCACTGCAGTCGACTTATTCCTTAGGCGAGCGCTGGGCTGCAGCTAAGCCTCTGAGTGAGAGGTTTGCTCTTCACTCGGTAGGATTTTTATAACTTAGGCGAGCGCTGGGCTGCAGCTAAGCCTCCGAGTGAGAGGTTTGCTCTTCACTCGGTAGGATTTTTTATAACTTAGGCGAGCGCTGGGCTGCAGCTAAGCCCCCGAGTGAGAGGTTTGCTCTTCACTCGGTAGGATTTTTTATAACTTAGGCGAGCGCTGGGCTACAGCTAAGCCCCCGAGTGAGAGGTTTGCTCTTCACTCGGTAGGATTTTTTATAACTTAGGCGAGCGCTGGGCTGCAGCTAAGCCCCCGAGTGAGAGGTTTGCTCTTCACTCGGTAGGATTTTTTTATAACTTAGGCGAGCGCTGGGCTGCAGCTAAGCCCCCGAGTGAGAGGTTTGCTCTTCACTCGGTAGGATTTTCTATAACTTAGGCGAGCGCTGGGCTGCAGCTAAGCCCCCGAGTGAGAGGTTTGCTCTTCACTCGATAGGATTTTTTATAACATAGGCGAGCGCTGGGCTGCAGCTAAGCCTCCGAGTGGAAGTCTGGCTTACCACTCGGTAGGATTTTCACGTTGTATTTGTGGCAAAGCTCGGAGGAGAGAGTCGCAGTCTATCTGCACCTCGTCCCCTTTGCGAGCCCACATTATACTTATGGCGTAGCTCAGAGGAGAGGGTCACAGTCGACCTGCACCTCGTCCTCCTTGCAAGCGTATGTGGTACTTAGGCGAGCACTGGGCTGCAGCTAAGCCCCCGAGTGAGAGGTTTGCTCTTCACTCGGTAGGATTTTTTATAACTTAGGCGAGCACTGGGCTGCAGCTAAGCCTCCAAGTGGAAGTCTGGCTTACCACTCGGTAGGATTTTATACAACTTAGGCGAGTACTTGGACTGCAGCTAAGCCCCCGAGTGGAAGTCTGGCTTACCACTCGGTAGGATTTTTATAACTTAGGCGAGCACTGGGCTGCAGCTAAGCCTCCGAGTGGAAGTCTGGCTTACCACTCGGTAGGATTTTTTATAACTTAGGCGAGCGCCGGGCTGCAGCTAAGCCCCCGAGTGAGAGGTTTGCTCTTCACTCGGTAGGATTTTTTATAACTTAGGCAAGCACTGGGCTGCAGCTAAGCCTCCGAGTGGAAGTCTGGCTTACCACTCGGTAGGATTTTTTATAACTTAGGCGAAACGGATTCGCGGCTAAGCCTCCGAGTGGAAGTCTGGCTTACCACTCGGTAGGATTTGTACAAACTTAGGCGAAACGGATTCGCGGCTAAGCCACCCACTGGGGGAAAAAGTGACAAAAATTATGAAGGAATTATGGCACTATTATTTCAAGATCCATGAACTACAGAAGTATTTTATTACAACTCTTTTAAGTGTAAAACAGGCGGAGCAGATCCGCATTCCAAGCTCGGGGCTCTTCGATGTTGTGTTCGACGTTGTAGAGACGGTATGCCCCGTTGTGGAGAACTTTGGTGACGATGAAGGGTCCTTCCCAAGAAGGTGCGAGCTTATGCTGTTTCTGCTGATCCACTAGGAGAACTAGATCTCCTTCTTGGAAGGCTCGACCCCTCACATTCCTGGCGTGAAAGCGGCGCAAGTCTTGTTGATAGATGGTCGATCGGATCAGAGCCATCTCCCTTTCTTCCTCTAGAAGGTCGACTGCGTCCTGACGCGCTTGCTCAACTTCTGCTTTGTTGTAGAGTTCAACTCGAGGAGCATTGTGAAGAAGATCACTCGGCAAGACTGCTTCAGCTCCATAGACCAAAAAGAATGGAGTTCTTCCAGTCGACCGATTGGGTGTGGTCCGTAAACCCCAAAGCACCGAAGGAAGTTCGTCGACCCATGCTCCAGCCGCGTGCTTGAGATCGCGCATCAGTCAGGGTTTTAAACCCTTGAGGATTAAGCCATTGGCTCGCTCCGCTTGTCCATTCGACTGGGGGTGAGCGAATGAAGCATAGTCGACTCGTGTGCCTTGAGCGTTGCAGAAATCCTTGAATTCTTCCGAGTCAAAGTTCGACCCATTATCCGTAATGATGCTGTGCGGGACCCCATATCTGAACGTCAGCTCCCTGATGAAGGTAACTGCAGTACTGGCGTCAAGATTCTTGATTGGTTTAGCCTCGATCCACTTTGTGAACTTGTCAACTGCGACCAGTACGTGCGTGAAACCACTTCGACCCGTTCTCAAGGGACCGACCATGTCCAACCCCCATACTGCGAATGGCCAGACGAGTGGAATGGTCTTCAGAGCTGACGCGGGCTTGTGCGACATATTGGAGTAGAATTGACATCCTTCGCATTTGTCCACTATTTCCTTTGCCATCTCATTCGCCCTTGGCCAGTAAAATCCAGCTCGGTATGCTTTGGCTACAATGGTCCGAGAGGACGCATGGTGACCACAGGTCCCCGAGTGGATATCATTGAGAATGATTCGACCTTCTTCTGGCGTTATGCATTTTTGACCAACTCCAGTCGGGCTTTCTCTATATAGCTGTCCTTTGATAACGGTAAAGGCTTTGGATCGACGGACGATCTGCCGAGCCTCTTCCTCATCCTCTGGGAGCTCTCTTCTCAGGATATACGCGATATAGGGAATTGCCCAGTCGGGAGTGACTACTAAAACCTCCATGACCAAGTCGACCACTGCTGGGACCTCAACCTCAGTCGGATCTGTGGCACTCTTGGGATGTGGGGCTTCCTCTGTGAAGGGATCTTCTTTAACTGACGGTGTGTGTATATGCTCCAAAAAACACGCCACTCGGAATGGCTTCTCTTTTGGAACCTATCTTTGCCAGATCATCTGCTGCTTGATTTTTCAGTCGGGGGATGTGATGGAGCTCCAACCCCTCGAACTTCTTTTCCAGCTTCCTCACTGCATTGCAGTATCCAGTCATGGCTGGGCTTCTCACGTCCCACTCTTTCATCACCTGGTTGATCACTAAATCTGAATCGCCATAAACCATCAGGCGACGGACGCCGAGTGAGATGGCCATGCGCAATCCATATAAAAGGGACTCATACTCTGCCTCATTGTTGGAGGAATCAAAGTGAATCTGGAGCACATACCTAAGCTTATCTCCTCTGGGGGAAACCAGAACAACCCCAGCACCAGAACCATTCAGCATCTTAGAGCCATCGAAGAACATGGTCCAATGCTCCGAGTGAACTTCAGTCGGCTGCTGTTGTTCAATCCACTCGGCGAGGAAATCTGCTATTGCCTGGGACTTAATGGCTTTCTTTGCCTCAAACTTGATATCAAGGGGAAGAAGTTCAATCGCCCATTTCGCCACTCGACCAGTTGCATCTCTGTTGTGCAGAATCTCTGATAGTGGGGCGTCGCTGACGACTATGATAGAATGATCAGAGAAATAATGAGCAACCTTCTTCGTGGTCATGTATATTCCATACACAAGCTTCTGATAATGAGGATATCTCTGCTTGGACGGAGTCAAGACTTCAGACAAATAATACACCGGGCGCTGAACTTTGAAGGCTTTTCCTTCTTCTTCCCGCTCGACCGTAAGTACTGTACTGACGACTTGTCCTATGGCTGCAATATAAAGCAACAGAGGCTCTTTGCTGATTGGAGCAGCAAGCACCGGCTGGGTGGAGAGCAGAGCTTTTAGCTCGGCAAACGCTGCATCAGCTTCTGGAGTCCACTCGAACTTGTCTGCCTTCTTCATCAGTCGGTAAAGAGGCAATGCCTTTTCACCGAGTCGTGAGATGAATCAACTTAATGCGGCCAAGCATCCAGTAAGCTTCTGGACATCGTGCACTCGCACAGGGCGTTTCATTCGGAGAATAGTGCCGATCTTCTCTGGATTAGCGTCGATCCCTCGTTCGGAAACGAGAAAACCGAGTAACTTTCCACCAGGAACTCCGAATGTGCACTTCGATGGATTGAGCTTGATATCGTACCTTCTGAGGCTGGCAAATGTTTCGGCGAGGTCAGCAAGCAGGTCGGAACCTTTTCGCGACTTAACGACGATATCATCCATATACGCTTCCACATTCCGACTGATTTGAGTGAGAAGACACTTCTGAATCATACGCACAAATGTGGCTCCGGCATTCTTGAGGCCGAATGGCATGGTGATAGAGCAGAAGCACCCGAATGGAGTGATGAAAGCTGTTTTCACTTCGTCGGGTCCATACAGACGGATCTGATGATACCCGGAATATGCGTCTAGACAAGACAATCTCTCACATCCCGCGGTCGAGTCAACAATTTGATCTATGCGAGGGAGAGGAAAATGATCTTTCGGGCAGGCCCGATTGATGTGCTTGAAGTCAATGCACATGCGGAGTGATTTGTCCTTCTTGGGAACCATGACGACATTAGCGAGCCACTCGGAGTGGTATATCTCTCGGATAAATCCTGCCGCCAATAGTCGAGCCACTTCCTCACCAATAGCTTTTCTCTTCTGGACGGCGGACCGCCGAAGGTGCTCTTTAACTGGTTTTGCTGATTTGTCGACTCTGAGGCGATGCTCAGCCAGTCCCCTGGGAACACCTGGCATGTCAGCTGGCTTCCATGCAAAAATGTCCCAGTTCTCACGGAGGAACTGGATGAGCGCTTCTTCCTATTTCGGGTCGAGTGTCGTGGAGATGTGGGTCGGGGCTGCATTGGGGTCGGTCGGGTGAATGTGAACAGGCTTTGTCTCACCAGACGACTGAAATGCAGACTCTGTGGCTGGTTTCTTGGACCGCAACAAATCACTCGGATCTGCGTTTTGTTTGTATTCTTCGAACTCGACCGCTGTCACCTGGGAATCGGCAATCTTCGAGCCCTTCTGAAAGCACTCTTCTGCCTTTTTCCGATCACCAGTGACAGTGATCACCCCTTTGGGACCTGGCATTTTCAGTTTGAGGTACACGTAACATGGTCGAGCCATGAACCGTGCGTAAGCGGGCCTCCCCAAAATGGCGTGTTACGCGCTCTGAAAATCCACAACCTCAAAGGTCAACTTTTCCTTGCGAAAATGTTTTGAGTCGCCAAAAACCACGTCCAGGGCTATTTGGCCGAGTGAGTTGGCTTTCTTCCCTGGTATGACTCCGTGGAAACTCATGTTGCTGGTGCTTAGTCGGGACATCGGGATGCCCATTCCCTTCAATGTGTCAGCATACAACAAGTTCAGCCCACTGCCACCGTCCATCAGCACTTTTGTCAGTCGAGTGCCTTCGACAACTGGATCGACCACTAAAGCTTGCCTCCCAGGGGTGGCAATATGAGTCGGGTGATCAGATTGGTCGAATGTGATGGGTGTTTGGGACCATTTCAGATAACTTGGTTTTGCTGGGGCAACCATATTCACCTCACGGTTAATGACTTTCAGTCGACTCTTGCTTTCCACATCCGCGAAGATCATCAGAGTGGAGTTGATATGCGGATATTCTTCTTCACTGTCCTCTTTGTCTCCGGCCTTGTCTGACTCTTTCTCCTTGTCCTTAGACTGTTTTCCCTGAAACTGCTGGATCAGGAGTCGACACTGGCGAGTGGTGTGCTTTGGGTAAATAATGTTGCCCTCTTCATCTTTCTTCGTGTGGATGTGGCACGGCATATCCATCACGTCGTTTCCTTCTTTATCCTTTACTTTCTTAGGATTCCAGGATCCTTTTGGCTTCCCTTTGAACTTTCCCTGAGTCACGGCCAGGGCCTCTCCAGGAGCTGCTGGCTCGGCTTTTCGCTTCTGTTTCCGACTGGAATTTCCCTTCTCCGACTGACTTGGCTTATACTTGCCGCTTCGGAGTCGGTCCTCTTCCTCGCCATTGGCGTACTTGGTAGCAATCTCCATCATCCGACTCAGAGTCATGTCTCTGGTTCGACCAAACTTCAGACTCAATTCTCTGTTCTTGACGCCATCTTTGAAGGCACAGACTGCTTGATGATTAGACACATTTTTCACAGTATGGTGCAGAGTGATCCACCTCTGAATGTACTCTCTGAGAGTCTCATTGGGCTTCTGCACACAAACTTGCAGCTCTGTCAAACCAGCTGGTCGCTTGCAGGTTCCTTCAAAAGTTCTGACGAACACTCGGAACAAATCTTCCCAAGTGTAAATACTGCTAGGAGGTAACTGATTCAACCACGCTCTGGCTGAACCTTCCAGCATGAGGGGCAAATGCTTCATGGCCACCTCGTCATTCCCACCGCCAATCTGAACAGCCACTCGGTAGTCCTCAAGCCAAGTTTCAGGCTTGGACTCCCCAGTGAACTTGCTGACTTCTGTCGCCAACCTGAAATTGGGGGGAATCACTGCGGCTCTGATAGCCCTGCTAAAACACTCTGGACCAGAAACATGCACTCGACTGCTCGTGGGTGCATCTCTCTCGGGTCCACCTCGATGGGCTCTGTTTCGGTCGACCAAGCTTTGCACGATAATGGATCGCGCGTCGAAGCCTGGTCCCCTGGGGTCGACTGGAACTCTTCGCCCCGCACTGAACTGACGCCTGTCATCCTGTCGCCGAGGAGCGTAAGACCCTTCCCTCGGAGGGGAAACGGGCACTCAACGCCTGTCATCTCGGTCGTGTCGGTCTCCATACTGATCACGCTGGTTGTCGCGCCCTTCCCGCCGCGGAGGCGATCTGGGACTGTGAGCCGACTGAACCGTATTCGCAGCGACGGATCGACTGTGAATTCTGTTGCGCGACTGCGACACGGCTGAGTTCTGGTCCCCAGCTGCTCGGAGCAAATCTCTGATCTGCATCAAGCCTCTCCCAGCTTCCCACTGTGAAGGCTGGATGGACTCTGCTATACGGGTTGCAGCTGCTAAATTCTGAATTGGCGTGCGGTATACCTGAGTCGGTGGGAAGAGTCGACGTCGACTGGCTTTGGGGACTCGTTGCCGCGCGCGCTCGTCGAGTGCTCGCTGAAGGTTCTCCAGACGAGCGCGTTCAGCCACATTGGCCAAACGTGCCTCCTCCAAGGCGCGAGCCTCGGGGGTTTCTCCCGTAATGGGAGTATGCAGGGCATCCATGTTCCTGCGGCGAAGCTCTTCTCTCTGTAGAGAGTCGAGTGCCTCGGGCTGGTACTCTTCGTGGTCCTGTGCGGGGCTACCTCCACCGCCCGCTCCGCCGCCATGGGCGAAGCCGGGAGGACTGCGGGGCCCGTCGACCATGAGAATTTCCGCCGCTGGATCACTGCTATCGCACTCGGATGCACTCTACGGAGCCAGTCGACAGATCGAACAGGCCGTAGAGAGATTCGTCGGGCTCGATTGCCGCAACTTGTGCGATGACCGCCTGGCGAGCTACCGCGTGCTCCACCCACCGCTGAAGTCTCGACCGACCAGAGCGCTTGCGCTGGTGGGAGACCGGACGGTCGACCGATAAAGGAGTCGGCCGATAGGGGGTCGACGGTTGCCGCAGCAGAACGCCGCGGACACATGCGCGAAAATGCGTCGCACCGCGGACGGGGAGCGCATCAACGTCGAGTGGAGCCTCCTGGAGCCACGCGGAGTCGTCGGCGACGAAGGTGAGAGCGCCAAGACGGATCTCGCGCCCCTCGACCAAAACTCCAGCAGTCATCATGATGAAAGTACTCGGAAATACTGCAACTTCTCCACAAAATCGCTAAAACACCTGCCCCACGGTGGGCGCCAACTGTCGTGGTTCTAAGTCTGACAGTTGAGTGGGGGGGTAGGTATGGAGAGGCAAGGTCCTAGCTATGGAGAGGTTGTAAACACAAGCGATGTACGAGTTCAGGCCCTTCTCGGAGGAAGTAAAAGCCCTACGTCTCGGAGCCCTGAGGCGGTCGAGTGGATTATGTGTATAGGAGTTACAAGAGTGCGAACCCTTCTGCCTGTGGAGGGGGGTGGCTTATATAGAGTACGCCAGGACCCCTGCCAGCCCACGTAATGGAGGGTTTAAAGTATATTAAGTCTGGGGCGTTACTGGTAACGCCCCACATAAAGTGTCTTAACTATCATTAAGTCTATTCAATTACAGGCCGTTGCAGTGCAGAGTGCCTTCTGACCTTCTGGTGGTCGAGTGTATCTTCATGGTCGAGTGAATCTCCATGGTCGAGTCCTTCCGGTCAGTCGAGTGGGTTCCTCGTTGGTCGACTGGAAGGTGATCTCTTCTAAGGCTGTCCCTGGGTAGGACATTCAGGTCAGACCTATGACCCTACCCTAGGTACATGAATCCATCATCGCCGGCCTCTACAGCCAGCCGCCTGTACTCGGCCAGCAACGCCGGCTCAGGTTCCGGCGCCGGCTCTGGTGGAGGGGCGCGGCTGGACCCGGCGCCGTCCCGTGCCCGTGCAATGATCGCCGCTGCCGAGGCGGTCAGCGCCGCGGTCACCGGCGAGCGGCCCGCGCGGCGCCGGGCGCGGGCCGACGTTCATGCGCGCGCCGACGGTTTTCGCGGGTGGACCATGCCTCGCCGCGGCGGAACAGCGCGTAGCCATACCCCCGCGGAGCGGGCACGGCGCCGACGGCCGCCTGCGCGCGGTACGGCGTGACCACCTCCTCGAAGGCGGCCGCCTGCGCGCGGTTGTGCTTCGTGGGCGGGCGCGGGCCGGCGTACGCGTGGAGGCGGCGCAGGTGGTCGTCGGCGAGGCGGTCCGCCCAGCCGGGGTTGTTGGGGGCGTGCTGGGGGTCGGCGAGTTCCTCCGGTGACAGGCGAGCCCTGTACAGGCCGACGGCGCGGGCAAAGAGGTGGGTGCCGACCTCGGGCACCGGCGCCACCGGCACGCCGTCGACGCTCAGGCGCCACCTCGCCGGCAGGCGCACGTTGGGCGCGGCGGGGATGACGAAGTGTGCGAGCTCCTCCGCCTCCTCAAGCGTCAAGTTGGGGCATGCCATCGCCGGCGAGAGGGAGAGGTAGGGCACGCGAGGGAGAGGAAGGGCACAAGAAGGGCGACACCGGCAGCAGGGGAGAAGGAGAGGGGAGGCGAGGAGCGGTGTGCGAGCGATGGCGGGGCGAGGCGCTCTTTTATAGGCGTATTGGTGGGTGGGTGGGTGCCTGCGATCAATGCTATGGTAGCCGAGCGGTCAAGGGCGCAAAGGCCAGGCGGTGGCGTGCGAATCGGCGCCGGCGATCAATGCTGGGGTAGCTGAGCGGTCAAGGGCGCAGAAGGCCAGGCGGCGCCATGCGCGGGCGGTCAAGCGGTGGCATGCGCAGGCGCGCGGCAGGCACGCGGCAGGCGGTCAGGCGGTGGCGTGTGAATCGGCGCCGCCCGCGGACCGACGCCGTCGCCGGGCCGTCTCACTGCGCCGGCGTTAATGGATTCGCCGCCATACCGCGCCAGATTAATGGATTCATCTAATTAGGGTTTAGTACCTGTGGGCCCGCCCTCCTCCTCACGCGGCGTACACCGCCCACGTACGGGCGTACAGCGGGCCGTACGGCCACGTATGGTCATGCGCCTCGCTACGCCGCCCCAACCTTAATTTCCCATCCTACCCCTACTCACTTATCCTCATGAAGGGGTATCTTCTAATTTGGATCGTTGATGTGTCCAGAAGCGGTTGTACCGAAGAAGAAGTGTACAAGCTTACATTTGAAAGAGGACTGCCAGTCCTTTTATAGTCACACACCGACTCTATTGTAGCTCCTAGTGGCTAATTTAATATACCAATATCTGGTTAATATAGGAGAAGATGGAGTGGCATCAACGGAATGAAGGTTGCGCAGGGAAGTTGCTAGAGTATCTTCTTTGCTCTCCATGTCAGCTTCCTTTTGCAGTTTGCATGCATGGTTAAGGAAAGGATGAAACATAGGATTATCATCAAACCTTGTACTGGCTGTGTCCGAGAATTTTCATCGGATTTCTATTCGCACTGACGAAATAATTACGTACACTACCGGAATCGACTAGTTTGCCGAGTGTTGGAAACTTTGACGAGTGTATTTTGTCAGGCACTCTATAAAGCAGCCAGCCTAAACCGAGTGCCAGGATGGACACTCGGCATAGTTGTCATTTTGCCGAGTGCACATCAAAATACAATTGCAAAGTTTTCGGCACTCAGCAAACGGATGGACACATGTTCCTGCTCACCAATATGGATCATAGTATGTCAGTGTATCATGATACCACAAGTGCACCACAGGAGAGGCGAAAACATGGGGAGCTCCTAATCAGCGCTGTATGCGCCAGATCTAGAACTGGCGCCCGCAGCAGCTCAGTTTTGGGCCGGCCCATCTAAAAGAGCTGGGCGCTCGCCTGCTCCTAGAGCTCGACTCGCGCTGCACAGTCGCCCGCTCACTCTAGCGCTTGACTAGTTGACTGGTCAGCCGTTGATTTAAAAAAAATCACAAAAATCGGAAATTTCAATAATTCCAAAAGGTTCACGGAGTTTGAAAAAGTTCATCCAAATTTGAAAAGAGTTCACCAAATTTAAAATCAAATTTCAAAAAGGTTTAAACCACTTTGAAAAAAGTTCATCGTTTTTGAAAAAAGTTCATGGTTTTCAAAAAAAGTTCATCGAATTTGAAAAAAGTTCATGAAAATTCGAAAAAAGTTCATCGTTTTGGAATAAAAGTTCATCATTTTTTACAAAAGTTCATCGTTTTTGAAAAAAGTTCATGAAATTTGGGAAACAGTTCATCGGTTTCTTTAACAAAAAAATTATAAAAAGAAAGAAAAGAAAACTCGAATAAAATCGTCCTCGAAAATGAGCAGCGAAACAGTGAAAACCCGGTTATGGGAAGCTTCTAGAAGCTTCCCAAAACCAGGGGATCCCTGACTGTAGAGTAAAAGGAAAAAAGACGCTTAGAATGCACAAGTCCTTCGTTAGCCTAGTGGTTAGGCTTGATGCCTCGAAGGAGCTAGGGAGATATGTACTTCGGGATTGGGGCTGGGGAGGCAATGGTGATACGGCCTAGGATGCCCCACGCCACCGGAAGCCGGCTCAGCAGGCCGGCCCACCCTATGGGCCTCCTCCTCCTTACTTGTATCACAAGATATGTATTTTACATGGGCTTCAAGCCTTGTAAGACGGCTTCGTCTCTTGTAACCCGACTTGATCTCTTGAAACCCTACCCCTGTCCATTTCCCGGGAGCAACTAGTTAACGAGCGCTCCCTCGGAAGCCTCGCAACGATCAGCGCCACTTGGCGTGCTCTCAGCCATTCGCCACGTGTCACGCTTTGGACGTTTCCTCCGGATTTTGTTTTTTATATTTTTTCGCACGCGTTTTCGGCTTTTTAAATGGTTTTTTTCGGTTTCTTTGACATTTTGGTTTTTCACCATTCTTCCCTTGCTTTTTGATAAAAAAAAATCAAAAAAAAATTGCGCAAAAAAACGTTTTTTTTTCGCGAGAGTCACGGTTTTGTTTTCTCGAGAGGCATGGTTGTGCTTTCGCGAGAGGCACGAACAAGTCTCCCAAGTCGGTATCATCTAGATCGACTAGAACCTCCCGTAATGTTTTGGAGCGCTGCCAGGCCTACTAGATTAGAAACACTAAGATTGGGCACGAACAAGTCTGCCTCCATGGGGTTAAGGAAAGGCTCCACGTCTGCGCACACATGCAGTACCTCATGTGAACAAATCGCCATAAGGAAGCTCTACAGTGATCAAATTAAAGGCCGCAAGTCGACTAGTACTCCTGATCTACTCTACTAACACTTGTGCGTGAAAATCTGCAAACACGTGAGCTTCCTCATCGGCTAGTTCGGCTCGGCCGATTTCGCGTACCCAACCCGGCCGGTTCCTCATCGGCCTTGATCTGGCCAACTCCACTGTCCGGAACGCCTTCCGGTCAGACGACTTCGCGTCCGCAATCCGGAAAACCTGGTTGTCCCTGCGATATCAGGCGTTATCTACTTCCATTATTTTTTTCACACCAATTAAGCTCTTTGAAATTACTAGCAAAAGTGTCAGTGCGTTGCAACAGGAGAAACAAATAATCACCGCTAGCGCCCGATCGCTGTTACCACTTTTTTTTTGTCATCATTGTCGGTCACGATGTCCACTACACGACGAACGTTCCACCTAAGTTTGGAACCTGTAGAGAATTGCATCTCCTGCATGGACAGACCAGCGAACAGTCGCGTTTGAGATCCCAGGCACATCTGCACAATCTTACGCCTTGTGTATGTGTTATCTGGATTTTATGTCGTAGTAGTTTAGTACAAGGACACAAACAAACACCAAATTTAACATTAGTTTAAATTGATCAACACTTTTTTTGCGGGGTAAAACGATCAACATCAAAAACAGTGGAGCTTGCGAGTTTGATTCCGGTCCTGGTCAACTATTTTTGTCTCATCTCCTTAATGGGATGGTGGGATTATTTGTTGGCCAGGTCGGGCGGATAGGTTGGGAGGGCACTATTCTTTTATTGGTGGAACATTACGCGGACAAACAGGGCAGAGGCCAAGTGGCCCAGGACAAATGATCGGTAGAATAGGCTAGCTCAGCATGAAGAAACTCCATGGACCTCCATGGACATACAAAATGGAAGGAAAAATAATATTATACCTCAATTTAAATAAAAAATACCATATATGCCCGTGGGTTACAACGGTAGAAAAAAATTCACATAAATTTAGTGAGGATTGTATGCGCAAACATCACTAGTAAAAAAAAGATCAAACGTGAAGCACTATAGTGCCGGTTGAATTTCAGCCGGCACTAATGTGTACAATAGCACCGGTTCGTGGCGGCGATCAATAGCACCGGTTCGTGGCGAACCTTTAGTACCGGTTCATGCCACGAACCGGTACTAAAGGGGATGTGTCAGCCTGCGGTCAGGCTATGGCCCCACCATCACCATTTAGTGTCAGTTCATACCACGAACTGGTACTAATGAGGTTATGGCAAGCTGTTTTTAGTCCCACCTCGCTCCCCTAACAAGCCTTTTACCACCTTAAATATGTTATTTCTCAAACTATCACAAGCACTTGGTCTTCATTGAACTCTATGTGTAGAATTTGTGGCCGCAATATGAGTCTTCATCGGTTTATAAATCGTTGATGACTCATATTGACAATTCAGATTGTAGACACAAAGATCATTGATGATCAAAGTATTTTTGATATTATAAGATCATATTGATAGTTTAGACTGTAAAGAAATATAAGATCATGATGTAAATGCTCTTATATTTTTTGCGTTCAATATGCACCATTCAAAGCGACGCCATCAACTTTCAATCATTTCTGCCTTCATTTGCTATTTTTCATGCATTCAATGATTTGTTTTGAGAACTAAATGACCTGGAAATTGAAAAGCACTACAAATGAACTCTGAAAAAGTTGAAACTTGGCATGGTATCATCATTTCACCCACATAGATTGTTCAAAAAAGTAGAGAGGGTTACGGCAAAAATTGGATGCACTTCATTTACAAACTGGACAATCTCTTTCGAAGTATTCAGGTTTCTGACGAAATTAAACTCATCTGTTACAAAGGCATTTCATTTTTTTAAACTTATTACAACTCCAGACTTTTTGTGCATTCAGTATGCATCATTCAAAGAGACGCCATCAACTTTCAACCATTTCTGCCTTCATTTGATATTTTTCATGCATTTAATGATTTGTTTTGAGCTAAATGACACTAATTAAATTTTGTGCAGGCAGCGTGCACCACCTTTAGTACCGGTTGGTGGATCAAACCGGTACTAAAGGGTAAGCTGTTTTTTAGTCCCACCTCGCCAAGAGAGAGGGACTAGGAGCGGTTTATAAGCCCTGAGTGCAGAGACGATGAAGAAGAGGCTCAATGCTCACGTTGCTTAGCTTCAAGCCTTTAGGAATATGGTAGATTGCACGGAGCTACGCGCAGTGCAGTTTACACTATTCCGAAAGGCTTGAAGCAAATTAACGAGCATTGCACCTTTTTTTTATTTTTAATAACTTATTACAACTCCGGACTTCTTCTGTTATGGCAAAAACTAATTGCACGTCGACATTTTTTTTTAAGTTATAACTCCAGACTTTGACCATCAAGTTTTGCAGAAAAGAAAAAATAGCAGAAAAGAAGAAGAAGGAGGAGGAGAAGAAGAACAAGAAGAAGAGGAAGAAGAAAGAGAAGAAGGAGAAGAAGAAGAAGAAGAAGAAGAATAAGAAGAAGAAGAAGAGGAAGAAAGAGAAGAAGGAGAAGAAGAAGAAGAAGAAGAAGAATAAGAAGAAGAAGAGGAAGAAGAAGGAGAAGAAGAAGAAGAAGAAGAAGAAGAAGAGGAAGAAGGAGAAGAAGAAGAAGAAGAAGAAGAAGAAGAAGAAGAAAATAAAGCAGAAAAGAAATAACTATATAAAAAAATTACTCAAAAATAAATAGAAGAAAATAAATAATGCAGAAAAGAAAAACAATTATATAAAGCAAAAATATTCACAAAGACACTAAATACGGCAAAAACTACTCATAAATAAATAGAAGAAAAAAATAAAGCAGAAAAGAAATAACTATATAAAAAATTACTCAAAAATAAATAGAAGAAAATAAATAATGCAGAAAAGAAAAACAATTATATAAAGCAAAAATATTCACAAAGAAACTAAATACGGCAAAAAACTACTCATAAATAAATAGAAGAAAAAAATAAAGTAGAAAAGAAATAACTATATAAAAAATTACTCAAAAATAAATAGAAGAAAATAATGCAAAAAAGAAAAAAATTGTTGGGGCGCTGTCCTGTGGGCCTGCCAGACCTTGGGTGTGCAAATACATGCCCAGTAGGGCCAGCAGACTCACAGGGCAGCGCGCCCTAGTTAGGCCCAGAAGCCTGCTAAATAGAGAAGTTCGAAAGGGCAGTCGCGGCTGGGTTTATAAACCAGTGCGGCTGCCCTTTGCTCGGCGAGGGGGGACTAAACATAGCGCACTGCGGTGGCAGCGCACGGCCTTTAATACCGGTTGGTGGCTCCAACCGGTACTAAAGACCCCTCCTATATATATAGCACTTACGAAAATTCAGTCATCTCGTCTAACTTCGTTTCACTTCTCGCGGCCTCTCGATCTATCGTAGTCTCCGGCGCCGCCGCCGCGCCGCCGTGCCGTCGCCCTCACCGCCCCCGCCGCCCGTCGTCGTTGTCGCCGCGCGCCCCCGCCGCCCGTCATCGTCGTCGCCGCGCGCCCCCGCCGCCCGTCGTCGTCGCCGCCCCCGCCGCCCGTCGTCGTCGCCGCGCGCCCCCGCCGCCCGTCGTCGTTGCCGGCCCCGCCGCCCGTCGTCGTCGCCGCGCGCCCCCGCCGCCCGTCTCGTCGTCATATCGATCCCGGCCGCCGCCGGCCCGTCTCGCCGCGCGCCCCCGCCGCCTGTCGTCGTCGCCACCCGTACGCGCCCGGCGGCCCACTCCGTATATATACGTACACACACACACGCATACACACACACACACACACTACACACACACACACACACACACATACACACACACACACACACACACACACACACACACACACACACACACACACACACACACTACACGTACACTACACACACACACATATACACACACGTATATACACACACACACATATATTTTTTTACTTATTTTCTGTTTTCTATATATAATGTTTAGATGAATTAGAACTATCTAGTTTATTTTTAAAATGTTAGAAATGTTATCATCGATGAATTAGAAATATGTTAATGTTTAGTTTGAACTAGTGAATTAATATATAGAACGAACTAGTTTATTTTTAGTAAATGCTTAGTTGAACTAGTTGAATTAATATATATAACTAGTTTGTTTTTAGTAAATGCTTAGTTGAACTAGTTGAATTAATATAATAACTTGTTTATTTTTAGTAAATATAATGCTTAGTTACGAACTAGTTGAATTAATATATAGAACTAGTTTATTTTTAGAAAATGCTTAGTTGAACTTGTTGAATTAATATATAGAACTAGTTTATTTTTAGTAAATGCTTAGTTGAACTAGTTGAATTAATATAATAACTTGTTTATTTTTAGTAAATATAATGCTTAGTTACGAACTAGTTGAATTAATATATAGAACTAGTTTATTTTTAGAAAATGCTTAGTTGAACTTTTGAATTAATATATAGAACTAGTTTATTTTTAGTAAATGCTTAGTTGAACTAGTTGAATTAATATAGCTAGTTTATTTTTAGTAAATGCTTAGTTGAACTAGTTGAATTAATATATAGAACTAGTTTATTTTTAGTAAATGCTTAGTTGAATTAGTTGAATTAATATATAGAACTATTTTATTTTTAGTAAATGCTTACTTTGAACTAGTTGAATTAATATAACTAGTTTATTTTTAGTAAATGCTTAGTTGAACTAGTTGAATTAATATATAGAACTAGTTTATTTTTAGTAAATGCTTACTTTGAACTAGTTGAATTAATATAACTAGTTTATTTTTAGTAAATGTTTAGTTGAACTAGTTGAATTAATATATAGAACTAATTTATTTTTAGTAAATGCTTACTTTGAACTAGTTGAATTAATATAACTAGTTTATTTTTAGTAAATGTTTAGTTGAACTAGTTGAATTAATATATAGAACTAGTTTATTTTTAGTAAAAGCTTACTTTGAATTAGTTGAATTAATATAACTAGTTTATTTTTAGTACATGTTTAGTTGAACTAGTTGAATTAATATATAGAACTAGTTTATTTTTAGTAAATGCTTACTTTGAACTAGTTGAATTAATATAACTAGTTTATTTTTAGTAAATGCTTAGTTGAATTAATAGAAGTAGTTGAATTAATTGAATTAGTAAGTGTTTAATGTTTCGCCTAATATGAACATAGGAAATGTCGTCTGACGACGGAAAAAATTTCATTATGTGCCAATACTGTGAAGACCAGCGCGGCCAGTGCGACATAAATTTCCTTGTTGATGGTAGGCGATTCAGCATCAAGCTGGATGAGACTTTCGAATTTGATACAGTAAGTCACAATGACAAGTCTGTTTTCATAATTAAGCATGACTTATATATGCTTCATTTGTCTGACTTATAATTTTTAATTTTCACTATTCTACTAGCGCATCCCCTGCCATGCAAGAATTTTTGTCTTGGATAAGATAGGTTTCAAAGATATGGAAACTATGGAGGTAAAGAGAGCTTACCTGAAAACTGAGCATGATGCTTATACTTTCAACGTCAAAGTATACAATACACACACGTACACCTATTTTGAATGCAAAACTTGGCAAGCACTATGCAAGGCTTATGCATTTGAGCCTGGTATGGTTATCACCTTTGATATTCGTCCGGAAGATGATATTGAAGGTAATAGAGACATATGGGTCGATGTGCAGACGCCTCCAGTTCTACCATTATGTGAGTTTTTCTCAACTATATTTTTGTCTTTGATATTGCTTATTTCAAAAATAACTGACAACTAATTTCTATTGACAGCTTATCTCCATTCAACCAAACATGTCCGACGCTTGGTAGACAGGACCTACTACTGCCCCGGAGCTGAACTAAACTGCGAGGAGATAAGTCATTATGTTTCATGGCTTGAGGATCTTCATACAGTCAAGACAAATTTTCTTCCTGCACTTAGAAATGTTAGTACTCAAAACGTGCGACCAATAGTGATGGTATTGAACTACGGTCACATCTATTTAGGAATGATGGTAAGATATTTACTATTTGTCCTCAGTGCATATTTTGCATACATATTTTTTTTGCTAAACTTTCATTGCTAAGTATATTAATTAAGTACTATACGATGTTCTTCAACAGGGACTCCCGATGACAGTTGTGCCTCACGGGATCGAGACTAAAGGTCAGATGTCAATTGTTAGCTTACGACCAAGATATCCTGCATTGCACATGAATGCATTCAGGATTTCTAGAAGCAATGAATGCTTAATAGTGAAAGATTGGAGGAAAATTGTTAATGATCGCAGAGAAGTACTAGGGGGCAGCAATGAGAAGCGCAGCCCACGATTAGGAGACAGGTTCATCCGCATGCTCCAGTATGATCAATCAGGAGAGCTATACATGTTCTATGCTATTTTACCAGAGAGAGAGTAGCTAGCAGGAGTGATTCAGCTAATTCTTCATGCTGCTCTTAATTAGTACTTGTCCTTTCATGTCTGTGTTCTTCGTTCTGAACTTAAGTGATTTGCTTTTGTGGTGTTATATATGAACGCTTATAATATCATGACAATCATGTTGAACTCGATGATTGGTTTTACTAGAAATTCTATTTATAGATATGCATAACGTGTACAATGTGTAGTATCGTAAAATACCAGCAAACAAAAAGAATTAAAATGGAAACACAAAATTAAATGAAAAAGAAATCATAAAACTAAAAACCCACCAAACCTTATAGTACCGGTTGGTGTTACCAACCGGTACTAAAGGGCTCCAGGCCCCCGGAGCTGCCTCGTGCCACGTGGTTGCCCTTTAGCACCGGTTCGTGCTGAACCGGTACTAAAGGGGGGGCCTTTAGTGACCACAATTTAGTGTCGGTTATGTAACCGGCACTAAAGGGCCTTACGAACCGGTGCTATTGCCCGGTTCTGCACTAGTGCATAACATTCACTGTGTTAGAAAATTGGCGCAAATTTTTTAAGAATTATAAGTGCAAAGAAAACATGTCATGTTGTTTGTTGCAACGGAAGAAAAAAAAGGCGTGGATTTAGTGAGGACTACATGTAGGAAAAAAGTCACATCATTTTGATTCATAAGATATGAATGAGGGCACCACGCCTGACACTGATTTCCGCACCTCCTGTTAATTTTTTTGTAACCGACTTTTCGCGGGTATTTGAGTTTTTCTTTCTTTTTCTTTCCTTATATCATGCATCTGAAGAATCTCATTTGTCAGTATATTAATTACTACTGCGATTAATATGGCGCCCACATAATTACCGTCTATTTCCTTCATTTCTCTTTCCCTTCCCCTTCTTTGTTTCTCACACAACTAATGTCTATTTCATTTCTTGCCGGCTTAATTATGTATAGTAGCTATTGCTCTACCCCTCATTTGTTCCGTTAGACTACCCATAGTGGGGAGTAGCTTAGACTAGTAACATGCATATATTACTAGTCTATGTTACTACCTCAATAGTGGGGAGTAACGTATGTGTGGTGTCATCCAACACTTTATTTATTATGTTGTAGACTCATCTTATCTTAATACGTGTGATGTTACTCATAATGTGAGTAACTAGCTATGTTACTGAATTTCTCTCTCTCCGCATTAATTAGATGCCACATATTGAAGTTAGGGTTGAGAATATTTTGGGTCGACTGCTCACCTCTAGAGGTGGCGTTCCTTTAATATATATATAACTAGAGGAGTGACCCGCGCATTTGCGCGGCTAGATTTTTATCAGTTATAAGAGATATTGTTTCAGAGTTTTGACCCATGAACCGATAGACAAATTTGGCAATATTTTCTATATCAACATTATTCCGCAATATCCAAGATAAATTTTGTTGTTTTACTTGTGAAATACAAATATTTTCATCGTCACCAATTAGTGCTTATTGTCTGTTTGACTTGACTTTGTCCCAACCGTGAATTGTCATGATTTAGTTGAAATTGTTGACCGCCTACATAAATTTTGCACAAAAATAAGGTTGGTCTATGATGAATCTGCGGTACACTTGATCACTACCTCAATTAAAAAAATAGTTAGTCTTGTAACAATGTTGAATTAATTATATTTGTTTAGTCCATTAAATAGCTTACGATTCTTTCTAGTTCCTTTGACGTATATTAATAACAGAAATTAGTAAAGTTGAGTAGAAAGATCTCAACCAATAGTTAAATCTAAAGAGTGAAGGCTTATAGGTACACCTTCTACTGGTTTTTTCCGACATGTCTCATTTATTTTATTAGTATAATATCAGACATCCACATGATTCCCCATGGTTCCAAATTTTGTTAATTTCCACTTTGCACATGAAGTTTGTATCATGTTGTAATGCAAACTACAAAAATTACTTATCACTTAGCTGCCATAATATTGTGTTGCTTTCTTCATGTGATACACACGCACACCCACATAGCATATTAACACACACAAAAAAACACATTAACATCAACTTGCGATTATTCTTACACGATCTCATGCATGCTCAGATATCTTTGTCACCTGTTCATTATTTCATTATTTTGTGGGAAGTTCATCGCATCCGTTCGTTGCCAACCTTGCTAATGCGAACAGGTACATGCATCAATCCAATGATGCCTAATATTTCATGTACTACAAACCTTTCTACTCAGGAAGATCTTTTTTCCTATACTACAGACCTAATCATGTAAATATATCTAATCAAAATTCCATGTTTTTTCCTTCGGCGTACGTACATAAGCAACACATGCATGATAAAACATATACCTTTTTGCCCATATAGGTTCGCCACTTCTTTGTCCGTCCTATTTGAAGGTTTCAGCCTCTCTCTATATATGGAGTCCATGACCACCAGTTTTTCATATATTCAGTTCACCAAGTGGATGCTTTCCGTATATGTTTTTTTAGGAAACTTACGGGTATAGATATATCTTGATATCAGCATGACATCCGTGCATGGATTTCCCACATTACGTGCCCACACATTGGCCTGACCTCGAGGATGAATTTGCTACTACATATGTAGATCATTCTGATTTTTTCTGAAGTGAAAACTATTTGATGCTAAGATAGTGATTATTCGAACAACTGTTGTCTTACCACAACCCCAGCGACATAATATGAGACATTTTTTTGATGTTGTGGTGGACTCTAAAACGTCTTATAAAAAGTTACAAAGAGAGTACGCCAAAAAAAAAAAATCTTCAGCTATATACATGCATGGTTATTTGTCGATTTTTTTTTAATTTTAGCATGTACATACCAGCTGGACATGCCGACGCTATGAACAGACGTAAATGTTTGCTTCTGTCTTTTTATGTTTTTTATTTATACGCTAGACATAATTGCCTCAATCTTAGGCGTGTCACGAATCTATATGTAGTGCATCGATTTGTCATGGCCGGCACTTGTTTTTTTAATTGTATAACAGCGGGCAGGGGCATGTATAATCTATCTCCGTGTGTGACTTTTTTAGGTTTCTTTTGACCGGACTCTTTCTACCGAGTCCCTAAGTACTTTGTGTCAGACCGATTAGTACTCCAACTCCAATATATTTGCACCGTGTCCGTGATAGCATATAAATGCATATTATTTTGTGTGTCTATTTTTTTCCTAGAAGGCACATATATATGCTATAGCACGTTTTTATGTACGTGCCAGATGCCTAAAATTGTACATGTTATTGTTTTGCGTAACTTTTAGATCTTTTAATCTCAGCCCTTATTCTCTTAATCAACGGGGCATATATTTTTAGCCTATGTGGATTAACTTTGTGTGTCTATTTTTTTCCTAGAAGGCACATATATATGCTATAGCACGTTTTTATGTACGTGCCAGATGCCTAAAATTGTACATGTTATTGTTTTGCGTAACTTTTAGATCTTTTAATCTCAGCCCTTATTCTCTTAATCAACGGGGCATATATTTTTAGCCTATGTGGATTAACGTGATGGCTTGTTTGACTCTTGTCTTAATTATATAATAGATGAGATACATGTACAAGTTATATTCAGAGTACAACTCTTATACGGAGTCTAATACTCTCCCTTAATCTCAATCGTGTTACGCAAGTTGAGATTGCACCGACAATTCTCAAACAAAGGTAACGGCAACAACTTGGTGAAGATGTCTGCAAGTTGATCTATAGAGGAGACCAACTTGATCTGAAGTAGCTTCTGTGCAAGACGTTCTCTGACAAAGTGGTAGTCAACTTCGATGTGTTTTGTTCGTGCATGAAATACCAGATTGGAAGAAAGGTATATAGCACCAATGTTATCACACCAAAGAATTGGTGGCTGCCATTTAGGTACTCGCAACTCACGAAGCAAAGATTGTATCCAAATAGGTTGTGCGGTCGCATTGGCTACAGCCTTGTACTCAGCCTGTATACTATTGCGAGACACCGTGGCTTGCTTGCGAGCACTCCAAGCGACCAAGTTAGGACCAAAAAATACCGCATGTCCCCTCGTGGATCGCCGATCATCGGGATTGCCTGCCCAGTCTGCATCTGAAAAAGCTGAAAGGACACCAGAGGGATCAGGCCGAAGATCTAACCCATAAGATGCTGTTAGGAGAACATAACAAAGAATTCGCTTCACAGCAGACCAATGTGGATCCCGAGGTGCATGCATGTACTGGCAAACACGATTAACGGCGAAAGAATATCCAGCCTAGTGATAGTGAGATACTGTAGGCCACCAACAAGACTACGATACTCAGTAGCATCATCAGGAGAAAGAAGATCACCATCAAACAACAGAAATCTTGTCAGTGGCAGACATGGGCATGGAGGATGGATTGCATTTGAGCATACCCACACGACGCAGAAGATCCAAAGAATACTTCTTCTGAGTGAGATGTAGACCATCAGAAGTGTGAGTAACCTCCAAACCCAGGAAAAAGTGAAGCTTGCCAAGATCCTTAACAACAAAACTAGAACGAAGAGCTGATACAAGACGATCTACAGGAGCAACCGAGGAACTGACAAGAATGATGTCGTCAACATAAACTAGAAGATATATTGTGACATCTGAACGCTGGAAGAGAAATAGCGATGTATTAGCCGTAGATGGAACAAAACCATGAGCATGTAGAGCAGCCGCAAGACGAGCATGCCAAGCACGTGGAGCTTTCTTCGGACCATATAGTGCTTTGTCCAAGCGGCAAAGGTGATGAGGACGATCAGTATCAACAACACCTGGTGGCTGTGGCATCATCATTTTTTTTTGCTCAGGTGTCATCTATTTAATGAGATACATCTACAAGTTATATTCAGAGTACAACTCTTAGATGGAACAAAACCATGAGCATGTAGAGCAGCTGCAAGACCAGCATGCCAAGCACGAGGAGCCTGCTTCAGACCATATAGTGCTTTGTCCAAGCGGCAAAGGTGATGAGGATGATCACGATCAACAAAACCTTGTGGTTGCCGCATCATCTATCTTTTTCTTGTGCTTAGGTGTCATCTATATAATGAGATACATGTAAAAGTTATATTCATAGTACAACTCTTATACGGAGTCTAATACCACATCATTTTTTTTTGCTTAGGTGTCATCTATATTACTCCCACTACGGATAGTCTTAAGGACAAATCTTATTCATGACTTATTCTTTGCTTAATTTTCCAAGCAGCTCCTTGATGCCTGACAACCTAAGAAGTAAGAACGTATATAAACTAGTAAAAATTAATGTTAAATAGCAAGATCGGTCTATTTAATAAGTAAACATATATGAAAAATAGCCTCCAACCTGCGCCCCTTGTCCGTCCCGGCCCAGCACGTCCGTGCCCATTGCCTCGGCCCTAGCACGCCTTGCCTTCTATTCTTAATGAGCCAGATGCCCACATTATTAGGGAGCAACTAATTAACGAGCGCTCCTTCGGGAGCCTCGCAACGATCAGCGCCACTTGGCGCGCTCTCAGCCATTCGCCACGTGTCGCGCTCTGGGCGCTCCCTTCGGATTTTGTTTTCTTTATTTTTTCGCACGCGTTTTCGTCTTTTTAAATGGTTGTTTTCGGGGTTTTTTTGACGTTTTGGTTTTCTACCGGTCTTCCCTAGCTTTTCGATCAAATTTTTTGTGCAAAAAAACACATTTTTTCGCGAGAGTCACATTTTTGTTTTCGCGAGAGGCACGGTTGTGCTTTCGTGAGAGGCACGGCCGTGCCTCTTGGAAACGAAAAAAACGTGTTTTCTGTTTTTTTCTTTTGCGAGAGGCATGGTTTTGGTTCCGCGAGAAGCACGGTTGTGCTTTCGCGAGAGGCACGAGCATGCCTCTTTCGGAAAGAGAAAAAAACGCGTTTTCTATTTTTTTTTCTTTCACAAGAGGCATGGTTTTGCTTCCGCGAGAGGCATGGTTGTTCTTTCGCGAGAGGCACGGGCGTGCCTCTTTCGGAAAGGGGAAAAAAAGCGTTTTCTGTTTTTTTTCTTACGCGAGAGGCATGGTTTTGCTTCCGCGAGATGCACGGTTGTGCTTTCGCGAGAGGCACGGGCGTGCCTCTTTCGGAAAGGAAAAAAACGATTTTTTTTATTTTTCTTTCGCGAGAGGCACGGTTTTGCTTCAGCGAGAGGCACGGTCGTGATTTCGTCATAGGCACGGGCGTGCCTCTTTCAGAAAGGAAAAAAAACCCGTGTTTCCGATTCTGTTTTTTTATCGGTTTTTTCGTCCGGTTTTTTCATGAAAAAAAAGTTCATCAAAACCTATCAATATGGGATCTAGTTTTGAAGATCTTGACGCGAGGATCCAACAGCGAAAGCGGTTCGTGATTTGGACGCACGGTTTAAGAAATAAAACGTTTTGAATAAACGGATCTACGAAAAAAGGGAAAACTCCCAGGTTGCGACAAGTGACGCACATGCAGCGCGCCACTTGTCGCAACCTGGAGAGTTGGAGTGATCTCCGCAGGGAGTACTCCTTAGTTAGTGATTTCGCACATTATTACACTCACGAGCCTAGCCAGAGTGTTATGCCGCGTTAGCATGGACACGGCTGACCTGGGACTGAATCCCAGTGTCCACCATCTTTTTTTTCTCTGTTTTTCTTAATTCAAACACACGCACACACAACACCGCGTGGGCCAGATCTAAAAGTGACGATGAAAAGACATAAGCAATCCGTACTTTATTAGTTGGTAAAGATTACTCTGACATGTAAAATTTTCTATGCAGAGGTCAGTCAATTTCAGGCCATACTGATGTCGCTCCCCGAATTCGGACTTCAATGCGCTGTCACCGCGCCCAAGGATTCTGACCTAGTCGTGCCGCCACCATGACATCATCATGCCGAACTGCTCAGTTCTCCAGCTCGGGCTTCGTCGCTTCGTCAGGCCGACCTCTCGCCTTGACGTCAGCTCTTTAGTTATTTACCCGTGTAAATTAATATTGCAAACATACTAGACGGTGACGCGTGCTTTGCTGCGCCGTCCTTCAGTCATGAGTTAAGCCTTTATACATTTATGAAAGAAGATATAGAAGGCTTGCATGTCTTTGCACCATGGCTATATGAGCAAATAAGGTGGATAGATTTGCAAGATGTACCACCTATTTAAGCACTCATATAGCTAGATTATTTGTAAACTTCAATTATACTTCAAGTCTTGTCATGCTTCTTGACAGCTTAGGTGTTGTGTAATTATAGGTAGATGATAACATAACATACAACTAAAAATATATTAGTATGTACCAATGCAATCTCTGTAGCTCAGTAGAAAAAAACCATTCCGGAGTAATTGGTTAGCGTGAAAACAATCAACAACTCCATAACCGCTACAGATGGCTAACTGCAGGGAATGACGCGAAGCAACAAAATAAAACTAAGAAATTTCGTGTTTAAGATGTTAACATGAGAACTATAAATTTTATACCAATCTAAACTATTTTTCTAAAAGTATTATTAAACAGAAGTAAATCTAATGTTTTTTTTTTGAAACGGAGGCAAAAGATTTGCCCCATTCATTAAATAAGAAGGAGGTTTAACAGGGTTTTCAGGCACCGGCCAAAAGGCTGAAAAGAAAGAAAGTACAAGCCGTTACTCTCCCGGCATCAGACAACCCAAATGTTTTGCCCCTGCCAGGACCCATAGCATCGCCTCGTGCTTGATTGCTTGGAGGGTGGTGAACGTTGGAGCGGAGTGGCCTCGAAAAACCCGTGCGTTCCTCTCATCCCAAATTGCTTTCGAAACGAGCATGAAGATAGATGGCATCACTTTTTTGTGAGCACTGTGGGCGGAAGCCGATTCACACCACCACTCATGGATGCTCCTGTAAGCCGCCCAACCTGAAGTATCCAAATCAATGAGTTGAAGCCAAGCTCTGACCATCTCCCAAACTCTCAAGGTGTATCTACATTGAAAGAAAATGTGCTCAATGGTCTCTTGTTCATGCCTATAGAAGGTGCACGGGCCACTGTTTGGCCACCCTCGCTTGGCCAAGCGAACGGATGTCCATAACCTGTCTTGGATGGCAAGCCATGCGAGAAATTTTACTTTCAGGGGGGCCCAGGCTGTCCAGACCACATTGTACATGGCCGAACGGGTGACTGTCAAGTAGTGCACATTATAAGCCGAAGACGCCGAGCAGCTCCCAGAGGACGTGTGTTTCCACAAGATGGTATCCTCCACGCCCACTTGTAGCTGCACTCCGCGAAGGAGGATCCAAAGATCCAGGAATTGCCGAATGTGGTCGAGTGTGAATATTGTCGTCATATTGATCTTGGTGATCCAGGCATTCTGCGATAATGCCTCCCTGACCTTCCAGGTTTTCCTCTTGGAGGCGTCAAAAATCAGCGGGGCAATATCTTTTGGTTTCCTCCCATTGAGCCATGGGGACTCCCAAAAAGGGGCGCGGGCCCCATCACCAATCGTGATAGTAGTGGAGGCGTAGAAAAAAGCCTTGTCGTCCTTGTCGCATGGATTTCCAAGCCCAACCCACAAGCGAGAAGGGTCCGTCCACTCGAGCCATAACCAGCGGAGTCTGAGTGCTTGGCAAAAATTCGCAAGATTGAGCACACCAAGGCCGCCACACTCCTTAGGCCTACAAACGCTTTCCCAGTTGACTTTACATTTGGCCCCGGTCGTTTTGCTAGACCCCGACCAGAAGAAGGCACGCTCCAGCCTGGTGATGTTGCTTAAAATGCCGGGAGGGATGACGAGGGCCGTGGCAGTGTAGACCACCAAGGAGGTCATGACCGACATTACCAAGACCCCACGACCCGGAGCAGCAATATATCTTCCCTCCCAAGGAATAAGCTTGGCAGCCACTTTATCTTCGAGGTATTGGAAGTCTACACGCTTGAGCCTCCGAACTGACAGCGGAAGGCCCAAGTACTTCAGGGGGAAGGAAGCCCGCGTCGCCGGGAGCCCCTGGAGGATGTTGTCAAGATCATAGTTCTGACAGCGAATAGGGACGACTGAGCTTTTGTGAAGATTAGTGCAGAGACCGGTGACCTCTCCAAAGCAATGCAGAATGGTGGCAAGGTTGGTTACATCGTCTTTTATTGGCTTAACAAAAACAGCTGCATCATCGGCGTAAAGGGAGGTACGAAAGGAGGAGCCACGACCCCTAATCTTGTGCAATAGCCCTTTAGTCGTGGCCAGATCTAGCAGTTGCTGAAGCGGGTCAATGGCGAGGACAAATAGTAGCGGGGATACCGGGTCACCCTGCCGTAGGCCTTGGCCGTGCTTTATCGGTTGTCCCGGCACCCCGTTCAGCAAGACTCTGGAAGAGGAGGTACGAAGAAGTGCAGCGATCCAATCCCGGAAAATGCTTGGAAAACCCCGTCGTTGCAGAAGATCAAGAATGTAGTCCCAACGCACGGAATCAAAGGCTTTCCGTATATCTAGCTTGAACAACAAGGATGGTGTTTTGCCTCGGTTGAGACGGCGAGTCATATTCCGCACATACATGAAGTTATCATGAATGCTCCTCTTTTTTATGAAAGCGCTCTGCGCGTTGGAAACGAGTCTATTCATGTGCGGGCTGAGCCTCATTGCAAGCATCTTGGCAATAATCTTCGCGATGGCATGAATCAAACTAATCGGTCTGTAGTCGGCGATGCCCTCCGCCCCCTCCTTCTTTGGGAGAAGAACCACATTTGCTGAATTTAGCCACTGTAAGTTGGAGGTTTGCAAATTCCCAAAGGAGTGAATTACGTGCATCACATCCCCCTTGATGATCTCCCAACAACTTATGAAAAAAGCTCCAGTGAAACCATCTGGTCCGGGAGCCTTGTCGCTCGACATTTCGTTAATGGCTGATTTGACCTCATCCTCAGTGAATGGGGCACCAAGCTCCTGTAGCCCCAGCTCCGAAAAGTTTAGGTTGTCCCAGTTGAGGTCTTTTTCTCTCCGGGCGCCCCGCCCAAGGGCTTTGGAGAAGTGATCAAAGATAATCTCCTCCTTGCGCTCATGCTCGGTTGCCCACCCGTTGTTGTGCTTGAGTCGCAGAATGTGATTTTTACGCCTCCTAGCATTCACCCGCAGGTGAAAAAATTTCGTATTGGCATCACCCTCCTTCAGGCTGGTGATACATGCACATTGCTTTTTTCGGGAGCGCTCGAGCACCGACAAACTGATCACCCTCCTCTTGAGTCTGGCACGGAGGTCTTGCTCCCCGACGGAGAGCAGCCTGGATTCTTGCGCTACATCCAGTTTGAGAATAATCAAGAGGGCAGCATGCAGGTGGATTTTGGCTTTGGAGAAAAGGGATTTGCTCCAGACCGACAAACAGGAGCCCGTCCTCCGTAGCTTATTGAACAAGACCTGGTAGGGGTCAGAATGTCCCACATCAATCTGCCAAGCACTCTTGACCACCTCCTGGAACCCGGGGATGGATGTCCAAAAGTTTTCGAATCTGAAAATGCGTGGTCGCCGTGGGCCACGGTCATCAGCAAGGAGCAACGGGCAATGGTCAGAAAGTGACGAGGACAGGGCGTGTAGCACATGGGTGCCAAAACAAAGATCCCACTCATCGTTACAGAAGAAGGAGTCTAACTTGCAAAGCATCGGGTTTTGACGCTCATTACTCCATGTGAAGCGCCTATTCTGCATGTGGATCTCCCTAAGCTCACACGAGTTGAGCGTTGTCCGAAAACGGTTGATACGGCTAGAGTTAACATTACGCTTGTTCTTATCCCGGGCCTTACAAATTTGGTTGAAATCACCAAGCGCCAACCACTTAGTGCCTGGCGGCGGCTTTAGGGCGATCAGCTCGGCGAAGAAATCATTCTTCCTCGAGGAGGAGGTTGGCCCATACACTGATGTCAGCTTGAAGGAGATGTCGTTGGCGTGTATTTTTATATCAGCGGAGAGGCAAAATTCAGAGGCGACAATATTGGAGACCCCCACAACATTGTCGTCCCACAACATGAGTATGCCGCCTCTGGTGCCTGTTGCCAGTCTCTGGGCAAAGCTGCACAAGAGATGACCCCCCAGGAAGGCCGCAAGGAACTGATCAACCATGTCAAGCTTAGTCTCCTGAAGGCATACAATATGACATGATGTAGCTGCAATTGTTTCATGAACTGTAAAGCATCAATCAGGGCAGTTCAAACCACGGACATTCCACGACAGAAAGTTGATTGGTTGTGCTAACATGATAGAACCAGATGACCATCAAGGTTGGAGTGGCAGAGTAGCATAAGCACAGGAAGTAAGTGCAGACGCCCAACAGGGGCACAACACACAGAACTACAAGATAATCTATGATACATGCTCCACGTAGGTAAGCCCTCATTGTAGAATGGAACTAGCATGGCAACCATGGGAAGCCCAGGTGCAGAACTACAAGCTAGGCCTTCAGGCATTGGTCACCAGCTGCTCCTCATCAATGTCCAGCGCTGCAGATCCTCCACGGGCAAGAAGGGCTTCCTCGGCCGCCATGGCAGAAGCATCATCAAGCTGGAAAATCTGACGCAGGGCACCTATCACCTCATCAGATAACTAGTCCTTGAACTTGAGCTCGAGGGCGGAGATTGCAGCTTCTGTGATGTCTTCCCCATCTTGAACTATGCCCAGGCCACGGCAAACAATCTTCTGGGCAGCAGCTTCCACCGGAGCCGCGCGTGCCTTCCCAGCAGCCCGGAGACGTGCACTTGAGCGACGTAAGGTGTAGCCGATGGAGATGCCAGCCAGGGTTTTGCGACGATTTGCCAGCATCCTGCGCGGCGAAGGAGCAGGTGCCTCCAGGAGGCCTCCCTGCAGCGGCTGAAAAAGGTGCTGCAAGCCATCAGGTTGAGATCGACCCTCGTTCTCAGCATCAGGGGGGCAAAACAGCGTTCCCCCGGAGATCAGTGGTGATGCTGGGGAGCTCTGGAGACCAGGAGGGAGCGAAAGCAACCGCAGGGGCGGAACCAGCCGAGCTGGGGAGCATATGAGCAGCGCCTCTTGCAGGTGCGTGCTAAGAGCGCCTACCGAAACCGCGCGCCTGTCCTTGGAGTTGGAAGCCGCCGGAAGGACCGAGCTAGGCGAGCCCGGCGGCGTCAGGCTGTCCCGAGAACGCCTCCTGTCCAAGCCCGCAGACCGCGAACGGAGCAGACTGCGACCCCTAGGTGGTGTAGCGCGATCAGGCGGTGCCATATCACCCAGCGGCTGCGGGATACGGTGCCACACCAAGGCGCCAGTCTGGTCTCGACGTAGCTGGGCGAGAGGAGTGCGCTCGGCATGGCCATCCGTGGGCATGACACCCCCACCTGCCACCATGGCTTGCCCCTCACGCCGGCGATCACGCCGGTCCTCCTGGCGACGGTCATCACGGCGCTCCCCGCGCTCACCGCCCGCACACGAACGACTGCGGAAAAAACGGTCGCCCCAGGATCTTTGACGCTCGGAATCACGGCCGCGCCTGTCGTCGCCGCCACCTTTGTCGCGGCGACGCCTCTCGTCATCATCGTCGCGGCGTCGCCTGTCGTTGTCGTCCTTGCGTCCGGCCTCGACCGCAGGCTAACTTCGATCGCGGACAGCAGCCTCGCCATCCACCACGCCATATTGCCAGTCAAATTTGTGCTGAAAACGTGACGTAGACACGCCTTGAGTGAAGTCTTCATGAATGTCGAGGTGGATGATGACCCTGTAGGTGAGACCCTTCCTTCCTTGCTGCGCCGCCGAGGAGCTGCTGGCGCCGGCGCTGAAGCCAGGGAGGGGGCCCGAGCTGGAGACGACGATGTTGTCGCCGGACGCGCAGCCGCCGATGATGGTGAGCCACATGACCTTTGGGATGGCGGAACGATTCGCCGTCCAGGCCCAAAGGTTGAGGGAGGACGCGTCCGCCTTCTGAGTTGTGGCAGCGTCGAAGTAGTGAGGCACCGCAGCACCCTCGATCAGCTTCGCAACGACCTCCTCGGTCCAGGCGTTGAGGGGCACGTTCTCCAGGCAGAGGTGGACGTAGTGGCGCAGCTCGACGGCGTCGGCGTGCGCGCGGGGCGACCAGTTGGAGACCTGGATGTCCAGCTCGCCGACGACGAACTTGCCTGGAGCTGCGGTGACGGCGTCGCGGTGGTGCTGGTGACGGAAGGTGACGAAGAAGTCTTCTGGGTAGTGTGGGATGACGTCGAAGAACTCCTTGCTGATTCGGGTGTGGGTGTGGATGGCATCTGCGATAGCAGCGGCAGAAACACGCGGGCGACGACCACCAAGCCACACCAAGGCCGCATTGCTCATCAGGAAGCCGGCCTGCTGCTCGAGGGCAAGGGTGGTGACCATGATCACCACGCCTTCGGCCGGCCGCGTCTCCGGATCCCCCATGCGAGGCATGCTTGCCAACGACACCGGGGGAAGCAGAGCCGGCGCTTGGATCGCAGGTGGCGGAGGAGGCGCAGCAGGGGGTGCAGGTGCCGTTGCAGGTGGAGGTGGAGCCGCAGCAGCCGGACGGGGCGGAGCGGGAGGGGCAAAGCGCAGCTCACAATTCCTCGCTTTGTGCCCGTTGCGGGAGCAGAGGTTGCACTGGATGGGGTCCCTGCAGTCGATGGCGATGTGGCCTTTAGTATTGCACCGGAAGCAGCGACGCCGCTCCCTCCATTGCCTTGAATGCAGGCCTGCAGTGGCACCCCGGTTGCAGGCAGCTGGACGCAGGTTCCGTCTTGAATGCCGGTGGGTGGGAGGGGTGGATTTCCTCCACCAGTACGGGGGTTTGACCTCCTCCCAGCGCACACAGAGCCGTGGATCCGGCGCACGGCCAGTCTCGGCGGCAGGCACACCCCAGCGAACATTAAGAGCGGACGCAGCGACAGGAGCCTGCCCAGATACAAATTGCCGGCTTTCGGCGGGAGCATAGCGCGGAGCCCCGCGCACGGCATCGACGAAGGATGGGGCACCGCGCCCATCAATGCCGCGCAGAGCAGCGGTCGTCTCAACCCCAGCTGGAGCGCAGTTGCCGTCTTGAATGCGGCCGGTGGAGGCTTCCCGCGAGTTGAAGGAGCGCCGCGGGGTTTCCGGGACAAAGGACGACCCTGACGGCGCCGGCCGGCGCGCGTCAGAAGGGGGGCTGCGGATCTGGATCTGGTAGGGGGGCGGGGGCGGGGTGGGGAAACCTGGCGGTCTTGAGGGGGTAACCGACGCAGGGGAGGCAGGAGCGCCGGGGGACGCGGGCGATAGAGCTGCCATGGGGCTGGTAGCTGCGGCCACCGGAGCGGCGGGGCGCAGAGGAGAGCACGGCGCAGAGGAGAGCGGCTCTAGATTTATAATACGCGTAAACAGGGGGTTGCAAGTGTAAATCTAATGTCAAATTAAGAAGTAATTCAGTTTGCACTCACTTCCAGAAACCTTTACTTTTCTGGAGCACTTAGCATCACTGCAATATCCAAATCAATAGAAATTTGGCAAGCATGTAAACAAGCAAACTAAGCAGTGCACATACTAATTAAATTAAGACATATCTTATGGTTAAAATAAAGAAATAGGATCAACGGAATCTGACCAAATAGAAACACACATAATTTTCATGATTGTTTAGAGTGCATGGTTTACCGGCATTTGGTTGAGGCTCTTTACAGTGTGTTACATAGTCCGCTGCCACATTCATATATATCCCATGCTTTGTGTGCGTTTATTCTGTTAAGGCTCGGCTAGAGTGTGAAGACATTCAACGGGTGATCTTGTCTTGAGTCTAACCTGTAGGTGGTGCTATATTCTGAGTGCATGGCTATGGCGAGGTAGTGTGGAACTGAAACATTTTTATTTGGAAATGCAAGAGGACATCATGCTTCAAAGCTTGCTGAAATGTTGTATTCTATATAATAATTGTTTCATCAGGTTCACATGAGCAGATGTGTTCTAGTAGAAACTGAAGTTTCAGTTCTGCAGTTTATTCATGAGAGAAGTGCATATTTTGACCCTGAACTTTTGCCCTAGTCTAATTTACAACCCCGAACTCCAATACCGTCTAAATTACAGCCCTCAACTCTCAAAACCGGCTAGGATTCAACCCTCCCCTCTATATTGACCGGTTTTGACCAGTCAACAGGTCCAGTCAGCATGCCACGTTCAGTAAAAAATGCAAAATTTCCAAGGAAACAATCTGTAAAATCGAAGAAAATACAGGAAAACAAATAAGAAATCCAATTTCCGAAAAACAGAGAAAATAAAAAAACGAATTTCCAAAAAAAATCGAGAAAAACCCAAAAACTTAAATTCCCGAAAAATATATGCACTTCTATCTTTATTCATAGGCATGGTACTATCAGTTCTGGAAACATTGTGCCAAATCTTTGTGATGACCAAAGGAGGGAAGCAACAATCGAAAAGGTGATGGGACAGGGATTGTGATGATATATTTAGGACGTAGGTGGACGTTGCTGAGCTACACTTGGACGCCTTCCTCCTCTGGGTGGAGGAAGCGTGCTCCTACAGCCGGTTGTTTAGCTGACTCGGAGGTTGCCGGTCACCAGACAACGGGAGCTGCAGCAGCTGCCGGTCCAGAATGGTGGCACTCAGTGGTTCTCCGAAAGGTGATGGATTGGGGATCCAACGCGACAACTGCAACGTCAATGCCTTTGTGCGGGTGCCACTCAATTGGATGAATCGAGAAAACAGTAAGCAGGCACATCCCAATGCGGACAGAGCCCACCCCCAAATCGCCTCACTGAAAGCTTGGCAATTTCCCAGAATCGCCTCCTCCGAAGCCACCGCCGATGCACCACCGCCGATCCCAAATCGCTTCCCTCTCTCTCTCCCTCTCTCTCTCTCTCTCTAGACTATAGATGAGAACATGATGACGACTCGAACGCACTCAAAAAGCAGGGAAACGACACGGCCGACCGATTGGGGTCAGGCCGTCAGGTCTCCCTTCAAAGAAAAAATCCCGGAGAGCTCTCAGGCCTCCCTTTCTAGGAGATTGTAGTTTTTGGGAGTACTGTTTTACTTCTAAAACATTATTAGTCACTTATGGTCTACACATCAGAACAATAGGCCAAACTGAAAGATTAGAAGATCGCAGTTCTTCGCATTTTTCTCTGTCTATGCAGGACATATATCTCCATCATTCTCACACAGAAAGAAAAACAACATTGCAGAGGAGGAAAACAGATGTTGGCGTGCTCCATGGATCCAAGGATTGAAGGCCTCAGTCAATAAGGAAAATAATGGAGACTCCCTATTTAATTTTTGCCTATTTCATCATGTCTCCTTGTAATCAACCAGTACTCTAACAATGAATGGTTTTATCCTGTGCGTGTATGCATTCACGGGAATCACACGAAGAATCGATCAATTTGTACTACAAAGAAGAACAAGAGAAGGGGAGAAGATACCAGGCCATTCCCTACTTTCTTTTCTTCCATTGATTGAAGCTCAGGAACAAGGGGCAGCCATTGTGCTTTGCTCACAACATCAATGACGACATCACTGTCTCCCCGATGGCGGCGACCAACCTGCGCGGTACTCTCCGGCATGCGGCGCGAGCGTGGCATGGCCAGTGGCTCCTCCCGGGCGGAAGCAATTCGGCGAGGCACGGCCCTTGCTCCAGGACCTCCCAGCGGGAGAGAACAGCAAACGCAGCAGAGAAGAACACCGTCGCGCTCCTCTGCGAACCGAAGACAAGGGCACGCCCCCACAACCGCTGCCGCTGCCGCGGCGCCTATACTGTCGCCAAAGTGAACGCGAGAACCGAAGCACCCAGCGACACGTACGCTAAAACAGGCCTCACACACGCCACCTCACCTTAACAAGCCCATTTAGAACCGACATATCCAAAACCGGGCCCACTTACCGCCTACACATTTCTCAAAAAAACAAAACTTACCGCCTACACAGCCCCAACTCACCTCACGCTCTTATTTCCTGGGAGCTTAGTATTTTTAGTGATTTTTTACTTTGCCTCATACTACTTTATGTATGTAGGTAATTGACAACGACCACGTCATACCAGTACATCACCGAGGCGAGCTCGTCGTTCGGCCAACGTTTACGGCGTCGCACTGTCACCTCGTCGAGCCGAACTGACCACGCTAAACTGGGTTCGTCGCTCCGCGTGCTGACCTGGTTATGTCGTCTCTCCGCACCAGTATCTGAAAGCATGTGTGCTTTGGTTCGGTTAGGATGTGTTTTATTACTATTTTGGTGCGTCTTGGAACTGGTTGATTTGTGCGTCACTGTTTTGGTGTCTGTGGCGTTGCAGTTCAAACACCTTGCGCTCCCTCTCTATCCCTGACCAGTGCAGTGGCCATGCCAGCTTTAGTTTGCGAATGTTTTCCTTCTCTCTTTCCACATTCATACTCCATTCGTCCGAAAAAATTTGTCCCAAGCTTATCCCTCAAGTGGATTTATCTAGCACTAACTCGATGCTAGATACATCCATTTAAGGGACAAACATTTTCTGACGGAGGGAGTATGTATTTTGTTGTCCTTCCACCCGTTGCTTACTCAATACTGTAATTGGTTGGCATGCTGCACTGGACCTATACGCCCTTGTGAAATGAGGCAAGAGTTTGGGAAGCAGATAATCATCAGGACCAGAACTCCATGATGCTAACCCCAAAACAGATTGTTAAACAATGAGACACAGCAGGTACAAGGTACTCCTCCCTTCGTTCCAAAATAAGCGACTCAACTTTGTACTAACTTTGTATGCTGGTGCTCTTAAAACATTCTAGTACTACCATCCCATCCCACTTCTACTTGTAGCCATCAAGTTGCTATCTACAACTCCAGACATGCTCCACCATTCAAGGACCCCTCCCCTCCCCTCCTCGAGGCGCTCCAGTGAGCGCCCCCGGACACTAGTAGAAAAGGGGGCAATGGTTCAGGCCAGGTCAGCCCATTAGTCCCGGTTCAATCCAGAACCGGGACCAATGGAGGCATTGGACCCGGTTCGTGAGCCCTGGGGGCCGGCCGGGCCACGTGGGCCATTGGTCCCGGTTCGTCTGGACCTTTTGGTCCCGGTTGGAGGGACGAACCGGGACCAATGTGCCTCGCTCCTGGCCCACCACTATTGGTCCCGATTGGTGGCATGAACCGGGACCAAAGACTGCCCATTAGTCCCGGTTCAAGCCACCAACCGGGACTAAAGGGTTGGTTCTCGTTGCGGCCAGAGTTTAGTCCCACCTCGCCAACCGAAAGGGGCTCACACCAGTTTATAAGCCCCTCCCTCTCTGCCTTGTTGAGCTCCTCTCAAAATGAAAATAGATGCCCTTATACAGGGAATTTGACCTAAATTCATACTGAATTTCTCTGAAGTTAGTAGAAATTTATTATGAATTTAGGTTGAATTCTCTCTATAAGCGCATCTATTCTCATTTTTTTAGTAAAGTTAATCACAACTATTTTTTTTCTATTTATTTCTGAGTAGTTTTTTATATAGTTTTTTTCTTTTCTGCTATATTTATTTTTTTCTATTTATTTCTGAGTTGTAATAACTCATTAAAAATAAGCATCTATGCTCATTTTTTTAGTAAAGTTAATCACAACTATTTTTTCTTCTATTTATTTCTAAGTTGTAATAAGTCATTAAAAATAAGCATCTATGCTCATTTTTTAGTAAAGTTAATCACAACTATTTTTTCTTCTATTTATTTCTCAGTAATTTTTTATATAGTTTTTTCTTTTCTGCTATATTTATTTTTTTCTATTTATTTCTGAGTTGTAATAAGTCATTAAAAATAAGCATCTATACTCATTTTTTTAGTAAAGTTAAACACAACTATTTTTTCTTCTATTTATTTCTGAGTTGTAATAAGTCATTAAAAATAAGCATCTATGCTCATTTTTTTAGTAAAGTTAATCACAACTATTTTTTCTTCTATTTATTTATGTGTAGTTTTTTATATAGTGTTTTTTCTTTTCTGCTATATTTATTTTTTTCTATTTATTTTTGAGTTGTAATAAGTCATTAAATAAGCATATATGCTCAATTTTTTAGTAAAGTTAATCATAACTATTTTTTTCTTCTATTTATTTCTGAGTTGTAATAAGTCATTAAAATAAGCATCTATGCTCATTTTTTTAGTAAAGTTAATCACAACTATTTTTTCTTCTATTTATTTCTGACTAGTTTTTTATATGGTTATTTTTCTTTTCTGCTATATTTATTTTTTTTCTATTTGTTTTTGAGTTGTAATAAGTCATTAAAAATAAAAAAGAGGCGCAATGCTCGTTAATTAGCTTCAAGCCTTTCGGAATAGTGTAAACTGCACTGCACATAGGTCCGTGCAGTCTACCCTAATCCTCAAGGCTTGAAGCTAAGCAACGTGCAGGTGAGCATTGAGCCGCTTCTTCATCGTCTCTGCACTCAGGGCTTATAAACCGCTGCGAGTGCCTCTCGCTTGGAGAGGTGGGACTAATTAAAAAACAGCTGCAGAAAGAATCAACTAAAAAACAGCTGCAGAAAATAAATAAGTAGTTAGACGGGTGCATTGGTACCGGTTGGTGGCACTAACCGGGACCAATGCCCCTCTTTAGTCCCTGTTGGTGACACCAACCGGGACCAATGCCCCTCTTTTGTCCCGGTTGGAGCCACCAACCGGCACCAAAGGTCTTTGTTTCCCGCCCTTTGGGCTGCTGAAAAGAGGCCTTTGGTCCCGGTTCGTGGCACCAACCGGGACTAAAGGGGACATTGGTCCCGGTTTGTGCCACGAACCAGGACCAAAGCCTTTGCTATATAAGTAGCACTTAGGAAAATTTCAGAACCGCGCATCCCCACTTCGATCTCTCCTCCTCTCCCGACGCCGCCGTCCCCTGCCGCCCGGACGCCGTCGCGCCCCGCCCTGCCCCGACGCCGCCGTCCCCTGCCGCCCGGCCCACGCCGTCGCCACCCCGCCCCGCCCCGACGCCGCCGTCCCATGCCGCCCCGGCCCGCGCCATCGCCGCCCCGCCCCGACGCTGCCGTCCCCTGCCGCCTCGGCCCGCGCCGTCGCCGCCCCGCCCCGCGCCGACGCCGCCGTCCCCTGCCGCCCCGGCCCGCGCCGCACCGACGCCATCGCTGCCCCGCCCCGCGTCGCACCTCGTCGTCGCCGTCGCCGTCGCCATGAGCAACTTTTTATGATTTTTGTTAGATTTTGTTAGATTTTTTTTAGATTTTTTTGTAGTTCATAGATTTTTTTATTAGATTAGATGTGTAGTAATTTAGATGTGTAGTTCATAGTATGTTAATTTAGATTGTGTAATTAATTTGTTCGTATTGTGTTTGATTTTTTTCTGTTAATAAATTTTTTTGGTGATATTATTGTTGAATATGCATGTTTGTATGTTCGTATATATGCAAAGATCGAATATGTCAAATTTTTATAATTTTTTTCTAATTAGTTAGAAAAATACTAGTTTATTTTTAGTAAGTACTACTTATTTTATTTATAGTAAGTGCTTCATATATAGTTGAACTAGCTAGTTGATTTAATAAACTACTTTATTTTACTATATATAGAAGTAGTTTGTTTTTAGTAAGTACTAGTTTATTTATTTATAGTAAGTGCTTAGTAGTTGAACTAGCTAGCTAGCTAGTTGATTTAATTAATAAAACTACTTTATTTAACTATATATGGAAGTAGTTCCCGCATCGACGTCGGCGATGCCTATCCCGCATCCTCGTCGTCGTCGACTCGGCGGTGAAGGCCTGCTTGATCAGGGCCATATTCGGGACTAGGCTCCGCCGGGCTGGTATTGGGAGGTGCTACCTTCCGGAGGACGTAGGTTGGTGAGGAGGCAGCCCGTTGTTAACCCGATCCTTGTTTTGTGGTGGTCTGGTGGGCCAGTGACGGTGCTGAGGTTTTCGGACACCGCGGAGGTGGTACGTCACCGTGTTAGCGAGGAGGATGATCACGTCCGTCGCTACATGGTTGCATTGGAGGGCAGGTTCGACAATACCTGGCAGGTTCTTCAGGGATCTCACTAGAGCTATGATCCTGTGATGGTTCCTTATCTTTGGGTGTCCACCGCCCGCGACGATACCAGTCGGGCGCTACGGTTCTAGTTGTATTAGTGATGCTATATTAGTGATAATATTCGATGATATACGGACACCAAGATTGATGTACTTTTGCTTATAATTATTGAATGCATACTAATTTGAATACTACTGTATTTTATTATTTGGTTTTGCTTATTTTATGATTTGGTTTTGCTTATTGAATGCTCATATTTGATAAGTTCTCCTTCATTCCTGTGTGCTAGACAATTTGGTGTAATAATGCACTCGGGAATGAAAGGAGGAGGTACGTACATCACCGATAGTCAACCCGTGATTAATAATAATGATCTAGTTTATATTTGAATTATGAACATAGGCCGGAACTGTCGTACTCGGACGATGAAAACCGCTCGGGGGAGTGTGACTGGTGCCACGACGACCGAGGTATGTGCGACAAGTTCATTGAGCTGGACGAAGATCGGCGCTTCAGCATTAAGCTCGAGGAGACCTTCGATGTTCATACGATACGCAATGACGACAATAGTTTTTTTCGTAATTAAGCACGACTTCAACTATTTTAACGTGTATTTTTCATCTTTTCCAATTTGACTAGCTTATCCCATGCTATGCAAGACGCTATGTCTTGGAGAGGATGGGTTTTGCAGACCATGAAAGTATGGAAACCAAAAAAATTATCCTAAGTACCCATCATGGTGTGGATTTTCAAGTAAAGCTGTACAATGCTGAGAGTGTAACCCATTTTGGTTGCAAAAATTGGGAAGCACTTTCCAAGATGTATGGTTTTGATGAGGGTATGCTTGTCACCATGGATCTTGGTGATTCTACAATCGAGCAAGAGAAATCTTCGATTTGGGTCCTTATGGATACACCTCCAATTCTTCCCCCATGTGAGCTTAACATAGTTATTAAGTAATTTATATTGTTTATTTCAAAATAGTTGACAACTTATTTCCATTGACAGCTTATTTTCATTCTTCAAAGAATGTGCGGAAGATGGTAGACAGAACCTACTACACGGAAGGCTCCGAATTAACTTATCAAGAGAAAAATCATCTGGTTGCATTTTGTACTGATCTTGAGAATTACAATATGTACAATCAAACTCCTCAACATTATGGTCAATACGTGCCACTAGTGCACGTGTTGAACTACGGTAACTACCATGGAGATACCCTGGTAAGATTTTTTTACTATTACGACATCCGTGCATCTTTTTGCACACTTCTAAAACTAGTACATCATTGCTAACTACGAAGTTGTTACTATGTTTTTCAACAGATAATCCCGAACGATTGTGTGCCTCATCTGATGTATACGCACGGTACCCTTCATGTTTTGAATATACAACCAGGTCTTCCTATGAATCTCAACTGTCCATACCGGGTTTCTAAAAGAAGTGGAGACATGACAATCAAAGAATGAAAAAAATGTATGGACAGTCGTAAGGAGCTTCTTAGAAGCAAAAGGCAGCGAAGGGCAAGAATTGGAGACAGGATGATCGCCATTCTTCATAATGGAGAGTCAGGATCTATATTGTTTTATGCTATTTTACCTTAAGGGTGTTTAGGTCCTACCTGATACTGATGATCATGTGCTAAGAACAATTATGTAGGGTTGGGTTCGATGACTATGAGGATGATGATCGTATGACTTATTATTAATAAAGAGTAGAAGTTTTATGATGATGCATGATTAGTAGGACTTGTTATTATATATGATGATGGTTGATGCGAGTATGCATGAGTTATTATATCAGCGGGTGAAATGAACATAGCAGCAGCGTTGGTAAACCAAGGACGAAGATATAAGAGAGGACACTTCTCTTTATTAGCTAGCTAATAACAACCTAAAAATAACCCCCAAAACCCCTAAAGCAGCCACTTTTTTTTTTTAAAAACATGGACTTTTGGTCCTGGTTGGTGCCATCAACCGGGACCAAAGGCCCCCCTGACTGGGCTCGGCGCACCGGCCACGTGGAGGCACATCTGTCCCGGTTCGTGTTTGAACCGGGACTAAAGGGTGGAGGTATTAGTAACGACCCATTAGTCCCAGTTCATGAACCGGGACTAAAGGCCTTTACGAACCGGGACAAATGCCCCCTTTTCTACTAGTGGGAAGGAACCCTAGCACCATCCCCATCGCCGCCTTCGCTCAACCCCCTCTCTCGCCGCCACCTGGGGCGTCGCCGGCCAAAGGCCGGGTGGCGTTGGCAGCGGCGGGCCGGCTCTCTCCCGCACGCAGTTGGGGACTCCTCGGGGCGTTCCCATCTGCCTGGTGGTGCCGGGCGTCGGGCTGGCCTTGCCTCGGCTCCGTTTCCCCCTCCCGGTGTCCCTCGCTGGCGCCGCCTCCTCCCTTCCGTGGTGGTGGGTGGTGGGGGTGGATGTGGGATCCCTGCCCAGATCCGGTGGATGGTGGGGTTGGTGTTGGCAGCGGTGGCCGGCAGCCCAGGCGTGGTGGCGGCGAGTCTCGCGGCCTCTGGGCATCGTGGAGGTGTCGGCGGTGGCGAGTGCTTAGCCTGGTGGTGACGGCGGCCCGTGCACGGGAGTTAGATTCCTTCGAACAGATCTCGGTGAAAACTTGCTTTCGGCTATTGCCAAGGCCGGCGGTGGCTGCCCTATCTGCATCGTTCCCTTCTTGAAGGAATCGCCGTGGAGAAGTTCAAGGCCACTCTCTGCTATCTCCGAGGGAAACCCTAGATCGGATGATCGGATGACGGCGGCGCTCTAGTGTCGTCCCCCCCCCCCTTTGGGGCGTCATTTTTGGATGTACACACGTGATTGAGGGACCAGAGGACAGATTCTTTGGTGGAGCGGTGCTTCATCTCATTCATTGATAGCGGCGGATCTCGGCGACATGGCGCTGTGGTGACTCGGCATCCGGTGCGCGGATATGGACTCGCGCAGCAGGGTGATGCAGTCTAGCGTCGTGGTGCCGTCGACGGCAGCTAGACCGGGCAAGGTAGATGCAGCAGTACAGTTCTGAAGATGGATTGGTGGCAGGTGGCTGCTGCGGCTTCATACAAGGCAGGCGTCTTGGTTGAGGAGTGTGCCGGACCGGTGGGTGCCCCATACCAGGCACGTGTTCTGGATGGGACCTCAGGTCTTAGATGGTAGGTTTGGCTGCGAGGTCTGTTTGGTATTAGGCCAAGACTATCAGCATCTCTTCATCAATTAGATAGGAGTAGCGACGGATGTTGCCTAGACTGTGGCTTTAGTCTTACTATTGTATTACTTTGTAAGGTCTTATGTGAACAATTAATAAAATGGTTGCATGCATTGTCCAGATGCAGAGGCCTGGGGTCTTTCTTCCGTTAAAAAACAACAACAACTCCAGACAGCCAAAAAATACTGCTACTATGTAGAGCAGAGCAGAGAACAGAAGAGTCAAGCTAGTGCAGCAGCTGCTTCAAGTTCAGAGTCACTGCTTGGATCCCCTGATCGTCCAAGCAGACTCAGGGAAGACTCGATAACACTCGATTTCTCATCCAGATTGTGGATCTGCTTCTTTAGCTTTCTTCCCACGGTCCGACCAACAACTGATACTTTCCTGAACCTTGGAACATGACTAGCGAATGAAAAATCTTCAGGTAGAAACAGCATTGTTGTGTGTTGAGCCGGTTCGAGAGAGCCAGCTGGCTAGGGTAGTTCCCTTTGCAAGGGGCAGCGATGAGAAGAGGCCCGCATGCGCGCGCTGGGTCTAGCCGGTTCGATAGAGCCAGCTGTTAGGGTAGTTCCGTCTTGCCAGAGGGTGCGATGAGAAGAGGCCGGCATGCGCGCGCCGGGTCCAGCCGGCAGAAAATGAAGAAGTTTCGAAGCAATCCTATGAATCGGCTATGGTGACGACGACGGTGTTTCACCTTGGTTCTAGGGACGGCGACGGGGCCGAGCAGGCTCGATGTTGAGCAGAAGGGCGGCGGGGGCAAAGGAAGGCAAGGAGGTACCGGCGGGGCCAGCGGGCAGGCGCTGGGAGGCGCGCCGGCGAAGATGCAGTGACGAGGGGCGACGCGAGGAAGAGGCGCGACTTTTACTCGTAGCCGCAGCGGCCCAGTATATTTAGGAGAAAGTTGGCGTCGGAGTAGAATTTTTACTCCCTTACGGCCGATTGGGGATTAGTTAGGTGCGCATTAGAGGAGTAAAATCGATTTTTCACTCCTCTAACATGAGATTTTTTTTTCGAAAAAAGGCGCTTTTATTAATTACAAGATTTAAGCATTACATCCGGCCTCTGCATAACTAAGATGCACACAGCCAAATAAGGTCCTCTCACAGAAACGAAAAATAAGAAGACGAAATACAAAGAAATATTTAGAGTCCGTATAATGCCTAAAGCGGAGGGGGCCAATCCTAAGATTATGCTGCCACCCATATTGGGTAAAAGTATCCCCCATCGTATCCTCAATAGTGTACAAACCTCCATAAAAAGGTCTTGATTCTCCACGCATTGTAGAGATGATCATAAACGAAGAGTCCCGGTACATATGTAGATAACCTGCAACAGAGAACTACTTTTACCGTAAAAAAATTATCATCTCTAGATAGCCAAAGCGACCAAATAATGGCAAGTGCTCCCACCATGAGAAGAGTTCTAAACTTGTGATCAATTTCATGTAACCAGTTGCCAAATACATTAGCAACACTACAGGGAGGATACAAGGCAGAAGCTATTTAGATGACTGGCCATATAGAACGAGCTAATTTGTATTGGAAGAATAAATGTTTTACTGTCTCCTCATGGTGACAAGAGACACATTGCGGACTTCCATGCAAATTTCTCTTAATAACAAACACGGGATATGGGATCAGTAAGAAATGTCTTAAGTTGGATATTTTTGCATCTACATTATCTATTGGAGATGCTCTAAGGAATGGCCGGAGAAAGAGTCCGTGGGAGCCATGTCCCACAAAGGTCCATCCACGTGGAACCGTTCAGGTGGATGTGTCCACAGCAGAGTATTCAATTGAAATATGAATGATTGTATTATATTCCCTCAAAGAATAAAATCCACGTGAAACAATTCATTACAATTGAATAAAAACAGTATATGTATGAGATGCTTCTGGTTAATATCGTTTATTTGCCGTCTTTCTACAATTTGACTGCATACACGGCCTGAACGATATCTGCGACGAGGAGCAAGGTGGCGGTGACGAGGCCAAGGACTGTCCAGGGGTTCCTCAAGTACTTGGTCATGAGGATTCATTCAGGAAGAGGCGCACGCAGTTGCTGTGGCGGTCACTGAGGCGGCTCGTCTCTCTGGGTAGTAACCGGATCCCCGCCTCAGTCAACCTCCGCGCAGATCGTGGACGATGGGTTGCCTCCCGCATCATATGCTGATGATGGATCACCAGACACCTGTGACTGTCGATATGCTTTTGGATGCCCTCGAACTGGCTCGTCCGGTAGATGTCGAACGGGTGGAGTACCAGCTCATATCCGACCTAGGCATCTTTCTGCCCCCAGGAACTTGAGCACCATGGAATTGATGGAAGCCGCGTTCTACATGCAGGCATGGTTCATCCATCGTCATAGGCAGGGCACACAGACGGCCAGTGAGATCAGGTGTCTCGATGAAAAAGCTGAAGATCACAATAATATTGTACTTACCGGAGAGTTGCCTTCGTCCTTGGCAAAGATTTTCTCGAGCAACCTCAGTGGCAGCTGGTTCTCGACCAAGAGCATGTCACGTTGGACGAATGGCTTGATGTGTTGTATGCCATACCAGCTGAAGACGGGGGCGTGCGCATAGCCCTTTACAATGGAATCCTACTCTAAGGTCGCTACCGTCCTCATCACCTCTAGCAGGAAGCAGCCATCCGTGATCATCATCATCTCTAGGAACTTGCCCCTGTTCTCCTCGCCCCGCCACTTGCCGGTCAGGTCCATGTAGGAGTCCTCCAGCTCGTCCGCCACCCACTCCATGGCTGCGACAAGGTTGTCAAGGTTGGTCTTGCAGTTGTCCCGGCCCAGGAGGTGATGGACAACCCTCAACTTGTGCTCCTCCATGGATTTCAGGTCCTGGGCGCCATGATGGAATGGGCCAAGAGACACTGTGTGCGGCTTGTAGACGCTGCCAGGTGTCTGGTATGGACCAGACTTTGAGTTGCTGTGGCCGAAGATGCATGTGAAATCAGATCGGAGGAGCTACCGTCGACCACTTCAGATCAGGAAAAGGGGGGAATCAGATCGATAAAATAGTTTAGGTGAGAAACTAGGTTTATTTCCACTAGATTCGATCAAGTATATCGACACTAACCTTGAGCTTGCCTCCAAATCCAGATGGGTGGTGATTGACGCAAGGTGGTCGATACCATGAACGGCTGCAGGCTCCTCTTTTTTTGAAGCCGAGGTTGCAGGCTCGTCTATTCCTCCCATCGGCGATGCATGTGCTGGAAATATGAGCAATTTACCAAATGATTTTATTAAGAGAAATACTAGATAAAGCATGACTAATATAGCAGTGATAAAACAAGCCATGTGATTTGACAAAGAGAAGGTAAATAATATCTGCATATATGAGTTAGAACCAATGATCTCTAGAGCAGACAGTAGATCAAGATGCATATATGCAGTAGAGCCTAACATGTCTAGGGAAAACACTAGAACAATGAACTGATGCAGAACTTCTAACAGGAAAGATAAGAACACCTACGAGACAGCAGCAGGAGTAGAGGCACTGGACTTGGGGTCGGTGTCCTCCATGTCGTCGAGGAGGTTGTCGACGTTGGGGAAGTAGTCGTCGGAGTCCGAGGCGGTCGTGACGAAGAAGTCAGTAGTCGCGCAGAGCGCTCCCCAAAAACCTTATCACCCTTCTCCCGTACAGGACTCAAAGGGTGCGGTTTCGGAGGCCTACTGTCCCGACCCGCGGTGCACGCCGCAAGCCGGGATAGGGAAGATCGTAGCAGCAACGCAGTGCTCAGGAACCGTTGGCGAGAGGAAGAAGTAGTTCTGGTGCGTCTTGCTGAGAGGAGCGACCTCCCTTTTATAGGCGCAAGAGAAGGAGGCGAGAGGGCAGCACCAGGAGTTGAAGGAACCAAGGGAGACGAAACGATCAGACAGTAGCCGAAGGGTGTAGCGTTCGCATTCAATATCCACTACAGCAAAAACTTTTCAGCTCCCAAGTGACCTTTCGTATACCCATAGTGCGTTGCAAAAATTTCAACATCGGCTCGGCTCATTCCCGCAACCCGCGGGGCGGCGCGGCGTGACGAGGCGTGGCGAGGCGGGCGGCGGAGGAGGAGCGCGCGTGGATGTCCCTCTTGTTCTCGTGCTCATACAAGTGGGGAAGGAGCCTCCCTTTATAAAAAGGTCCAACTCCCTCTAAACTAGCAATGTGGGACTAAACTTTAGTTCCACCTCTTGCCTTGCACGAATGGGCTGCGTGGGCCTCTAGGATTTATTAGGAATTTCTGAAACTGCTATTGGGTAGGCCCAAATAGGCAAAAATTCCAGCAATCCTCCACCAGATCCCAGAGGCACACAAAATTTGCCTTTGGTTCCAAAACACTGTTTTATATACCGGTACTGCAGTGGAGACTGTTAAGTTGAACTTCCACCTAGAACCCTATGCTACACTAGTAAGCAACTTGAACAGTGGACTGGGCCTTGAACTGCAAGTTTTCTGCGAATCTAGCTTCACATAAAGCCTTGACCGATACGTGGCTACCGTGGATCTTCCCCGCGGGTGGAGGTTATGCGTCATACTCTGAGACCTTTCATGAGTTTACTAGAGAGAACCCTACTCTCATAGATTGCGACGTTTAACAATCAGACTCATATAGGTGCGTTCTTCAAAAGATGTTCTGCAGGACAACATCTCTGCTTCAAAGAGCCACTTAGAACACATTAAGATATACATCAACCTGCCATGCAGATTAGGAGAGTATTGCATCTTCATGGAGTGATATTTTTAACAGTAAGGGTACTCTCCTCCCAGTTGACCAACAGCTTGTCTTCCACATCTAATTCACAGGATCTCCGATCACAAAGAATAGGTTACCACTGTGAACAACTCATATTGTGGGTCTCATACTCATCTCCCTCGATGCATTATCTATCACATTACGCAATAGACCCTTAGTAAAAGTATCTGCTAGATTTTTAGACGTTTGGATATAATCAATGCAATAACTCAGCAGCTTTTCATTTTTCTGACAGACTTTAACGTTCTCTGAACGTGTCTTGATGACTTGATGTTATCCTTAGAGCTGTTCACTTTCGTGATCACAGTTTGATTGTCGCAGTTCATAAGGATACCCGGTACAGGTTTCTCAACAACCGGCAAGTCATTCAAGAGCCGGCAAAGCCAATCTGCTTCGACCGTAGCTGTATCTAGTGCTGTGAGTTCTGCTTCCATTGTTGACCTTGTTAAGATGGTCTGCTTGCAAGGCTTCCAAGAAACAGCGCCACCTCCATGAGTGAATACATATCCGCTCGTGGCCTTTATCTCATCAGCATCTGAGGTCCAGTTTGAGTCACTATACACTTCAAGCACCTTTGGGTGCCCGGTGTAGTGAATTTCATAATTCGCAGTGGCTTTCAAATAACGCAAAACTCTCTCTAGAGCTTTCCAATGCACATCTCCTGGTTTTGAGACAAACCGACTCAGTTTGCTAACAGCAAAAGAGATGTCAGGTCTTGTAGCACTGGCTAAATACATAAGCGAGCCAATAATCTGAGAATACTTCAATTGATCTCTAGCAATTCTTTGATTCTTTCGAAGCAGCACGCTAGCATCATATGGTGTTGGAGAGGGCTTGCAGTCACTATAGCCAAAGCGACTCAAGATCTTTTCCACATAGTGAGATTGAAGCAATGTAAACCCACCATCATCATCTCTCAACAACTTGATGTTCAGAATGACATCAGCCACTCCTAAATCCTTCATCTCAAAACAGCGAGATAGCAAATCCTTGACCTCCTTAATAACATTCAGATTTGTTCCGAAAATCAGTATGTCATCAACATACAAGCAAAGCATAACTCCCTCGCCCCCACCGTGGCGATAGTACACACATTTGTCAGCTTCATTCACAACAAAGCCTGTAGCTGTTAAAGTTCTTTCGAACTTCTCATGCCATTGTTTGGGTGCTTGCTTGAGTCCATACAAAGACTTCAGCAACTTGCACACTTTCCCTTCCTGACCATCTATTACAAACCCATCTGGTTGTTCCATATACATTTCCTCATCCAACTCTCCATTTAGGAAAGCCGTCTTAACATCCATTTGATGAACGAGAAGACCATGTGAGGCAGCTAGTGAAAGTAGAACTCGAATAGTGGTCAGTCGAGCCATAGGTGAGTAAGTATCAAAGAAGTCTTCACCTTCCTTTTGGGTATAACCCTTAGCCACGAGCAGAGCCTTGTACTTTTCAATAGTACCATCAGGCCTAAGCTTCTTCTTGAATACCCATTTGCATCCTATAGGTTTGCACCCATAAGGACGATCAGTTATCTCCCAAGTTTCATTCGCCAAGATGGAATCCATCTCGCTACGAACCGCTTCCTTCCAGTAGTCAGCATCTTCCGATGCATAGGCCTCCGAAATAGAACTAGGAGTATCATCTATGAGATACACAAGAAAATCATCACCAAAGGACTTTGTTGTCCTCTGTCTCTTGCTCCTAGTAGGAACTTCATTGTTCTCCTCCACAGGGCTTTCAAAGTGTTCCATCGAAATGGCAGGTTCGGTAATTGTTACTAGTTTCTGATTCGATGAACTAGGCATCTCCTGATTAGATGAGGTAGCCATATTCTTCATGGGAAAGATATCTTCAAAGAAAGTTGCATCATTCGACTCCAAGATCGTACCGACATGCATGTCAGGTACCTCAGATTTTACAACAAAGAATCTATAGCCAATTCTATTAAAAGCATATCCCAGGAAAACACAATCCACAGGCTTTGGTCCAAGCTTCCTCTTTTTTGGAATTGGAACACTCAAGAGGGCAGCCTTAAACAAGGTATCCATTTTCTGAAAAGCTTGTGCCTGTTGGGCATCTTGCTCTCCTTCAGCTTTGCCAAGAGTGGCGTCATAGCAACTCATGATTTGAAACCATAAGACTGCTCTCACGCGCCACCTCTTATAGTGGATACCCTCAAACGTAGGAGGTCTCATGGAAGCAGCAAAACCACTTGGGATAAATTGCCTATAATAAGGTTTTTGGATTGTTGGAAATATGAGCAATTTACCAAATGATTTTATTAACAGAAATACTAGATAAAGCGTGACTAGTATAGCAGTGAGAAAACAAGCCATGTGATTTGACAAAGAGAAGATAAATAATATCTGCATATATGAGCTAGAACCGAGGATCTCTACAGCAGACAGTAGATCAAGATGCATATATGCAGTAGAGTCTAACATGTCTAGGGCAAACATTACAACAATGAACTGATGCAGAACTTCTCATAGGAAAGATAAGAACACGTACGAGACAGCAGCAGGAGCAGAGGCACTGGACTTGTGGTCGGTGTCCTCCATGTCGTCGAGGAGGTTGTCGACATTGGGGAAGTAGTCGTCGGAGTCCGGAGCGGCTGGGACAAAGAAGTCAGTAGTCGCGCAGAGCACTCCCCAAAAACCTTATCACCCATCTCCCGTACAGGATTCAAAGGCTGCGATTTCAGAGGCCTACTGTCCCGACCTGCGGTGCACGCCGCAAGCCGGGGTGGGGAAGATCGTAGCAGCAGCGCAGTGCTCAGGAACCGGAGGCGAGAGGAAGAAGTAGTTATGGTGCGTCTTGCTGAGAGGAGCGACCTCCCTTTTATAGGCGCAAGAGAAGGAGGCGAGAGGGCAGCGCCGGGAGCTGAAGGGACCAAGGGAGACGAAACGAGCAGACAGCAGCCGAAGGGTGCTGCGTTCGCATTCAATATCCACTACAGCAAAAACTTTTCTTTAGACATCGGCCGCGGCGCGGCGCAGCGCGTCGGGGCGAGGCGGCGGAGGAGGAGCGCGCGTGGATGTCCCTCTTGTTCTCATGCTCATACAAGTGAGGATGGAGCCTCCCTTATAAAGAGGTCCAACTCCCTCTAAACTAGCAATGTAGGAATAAACTTTAGTTCCACCTCTTGCCTTGCACGAATGAGCTGCGTGGGCCTCTAGGATTTATTAGGAATTTCTGAAACTGCTATTGGCTAGGTCCAAATAGGCAAAAATTCCAGCAGCATGCCCGGCATGGAGCTCGACGGGTCCAGTAACCATGTCATCTCAGGTGGTCTAGCGAAATCCATGGTCAGCTACAACGGATCTATGCGCCGATTGTGTGTTCTGTGCAAGGAGGTGGTGAGGCTGGCGAATGTGGTCGAGGACGACGGCGGGCTACAAGGCAACACATCCTTTTGATTGTTTAAAACAAGGGCCGACCGGTGTATCTCTTTTCTTGATAGCAGGCTGACAAGATTCTTCCATATGATGAATAGTGCGAGCACTTAGGCGCCTAGGCCAATATTTGTAGTCTCCAGTCACCTGCTAATACAACTAGTGGTACAGGGCCCGGGGGAAAATATCTAGTGCTACCAAGCTTGAGGTGCTACCGTGATGCAAACTTCTGGGCCGTTGGATTCTCATATCTGACGGCTCTCAGTAACTCTGCAACATTTGCAAAAAAAATTGTGAGGAGTTTAAAAAAATGCACATAGGTCCAACAGATCCAACAGCTACCGGATGCTGTCCAATCAAAGAATCGGACGGCCCAGATGTCCATATCACGATAGCATTTAAACCTAGGTAGCACCAAATACTCTCCCCAGGGCCTGGTCCAGATCTCGAGCTGCTGCTCTCTCGACAGACGGGGGTGATAACCGGGTGCCTAGACACCCGGGTGTTGAAAATCCATCCTCATAACCTAATGATGTACTATTCTGTTTGATCAACTCACGACATTTCACTTGTTGCAAAAAGCAATTGCTTAACAGAAAGCAGGTTTATTACGCTGCTTTCCACTCATTATATCAAATTGATTTATTTATTTTCAGATGTACATGTCAATTATGTATTGAAGTAAAAGAAGCTGCACAATGTAGGGAGTGAATTCTTCTGCAAATAAAAAGGAAATTATCCTATTCTTCTTTCACTCAATATACCAATACAAGCTACATTACTGCTTGAAATGAACAGGCCCAACTATTCAAGGGACAACTTACGAAAAAATCTGTTAGAACTTGTACAAATCCGCTAAATTCAAGTTTCCTACTTATACACGGCTAAAAAAATATATTTAGAAGCCACCCAATAGTTAAATAACATTCTCAAATGAGGTCATCCATCACCATTTCCATGACTTGATTCGAGTTCAAAGTCATCGTGCTAAAATTTTGGAATCTGTTGAGACCAACCTTATCTATTCCTACCGAAGTTACAAAATTCGACTGTCAACAACTAAGGTGAATAGATTCTTACGAATCATACAAGTGAATCCACTTGAAATAAGATATAAATGTCTAGCTAGTGCAGCAGCTGCTTCAAGTTCAGAGTCACTGCTTGGATCCCCTGATCGTCCAAGCAGACTCGGGGAAGACTCGATAACACTCGATTTCTCATCCAGATTGTGGATCTGCTTCTTTAGCTTTCTTCCCACGGTCCGACCAATAAATGATACTTTCCTGAACCTTGGAACATGACTAGCGAATGAAAAATCTACAGGCAGAAACAACATTGTTGTGTGTTGAGCCGGTTCGAGAGAGCCAGCTGGCTAGGGTAGTTCCCTTTGCAAGGGGCCGTGATGAGAAGAGGCCCGCATGCGTGCACTGGGTCCAGCCGGTTCGAGAGAGCCAGCTGACAGGGTAGTTCCGTCTGGCCAGTGGTGCGATGAGAAGAGGCCGGCATGCGCGTGCCGGGTCCAGCCGGCAGAAAATGAAGAAGTTTCGAAGCAATCCTATGAATCGGCTATGGTAACGGCGACGGTGTTTCACCTTGGTTATGGGGACGGCGACGGGGCCGAGCAGGCTCGACGTTGGGCAGAAGGGCGGCGGGGGCAAAGGAAGGCAAGGAGGTACCGGCGGGGCCAACGGGCAGGCGCTGGGAGGCACACCGGCGAAGATGCAGTGACGAGGGGCGACTCGAGGGAGAGGCGCGACTTTTACTCGAGCCGCAGCGGCCGAGTATACTTAGGAGAAAGTTGGAGTCGGAGCAGAATTTTTACTCCCTGACGGCTGATTGGGGATTAGTTAGGTGCGTGTCAGAGGAGTAAAATCGATTTTTCACTCCTCTAACACGATATTTTTTTTCAAAAAAAGGCGCCTTTATTAATTACGAGATTTAAGCATTACAACTGGCCTTTGCCTAACTAAGATGCACACAGCCAAATAAGGTCCTCTCACAAAAACGAAAAATAAAAAGACGAAATACAAGGAAATATTTAGAGTCTGTATAACGCCTAAAGCGGAGGTGGCCAATCCTAAGATTATGCTGCCACCCATGTTGGGTAAAAGTATCCCCCATCGTATCATCAATCGTGTACAAACCTCAATAAAAAGGTCTTGAATCTCCACGCATTGTAGAGATGATCATAAACGAAGAGTCCCGGTACATATGTAGATAACCTGCAACAGAGAACTAATTTTATCGTAAAAAAATTATCATTTCTAGATAGCCAAAGCGACCAAATAATGGCAAGTGCTTCCACCATGAGAAGAGTTCTAAACTTGTGATCAATCTCATGTAACCAGTTGCCAAATACATTAGCAACACTATAGGAAGGATACAAGGCAGAAGCTATTTGAATGACTGACCGTATAGAACGAGCTAATTTGTACTGGAAGAATAAATGTTTTACTGTCTCCTCATGGTGACTAAAGACACATTACGGACTTCCATGCCAATTCCTCTTAATGACAAACACGGGATATGGGATCGGCAAGAAATATCTTAAGTTGGTTATTTTTGATCTACATCACCTATTGGAGATGCTCTAACGAATGGCCGGAGGAAGAGTCCGTGGGGGCCATGTCCCACAAAGGTCCATCCACGTGGAACCGTTCAAGTGGATGTGTCCGCAGCAGAGTATTCAATTGAAATATGAATGATTGTATTAAATTCCCTCAATGAATAAAATACACGGAAATAATTCAAAACAATTGAATAAAAACAGTAAATGTATAAGATGCTTCTGGTTAATACGTTTATTTTACGCCTTTGTACGATTGGACTGCATAAACGGCCTGAACGATATCTGCGACGAGGAGCAAGGCGGCGGTGACGAGGCCAAGGACTGTCCTGGGGTTCCTCAAGTACTAGATCATGAGGTAGGCCCAGAATTCATTCAGGAAGAGGCGCACGCAGTTGCTGCGGCGGTGGGTCGTGCAGTAGCTGACCACGTCTTCACGCACCTTCATATACCCCAGCTGATTCTCCCAATTCCTTGTCACATCCCTGGTGAGGCCGTTGAATATCCTCACCACGGCGTTGTCATTGGCAAGGTCGTGCTCCAGGACCCCGTTCCTCACCAGCAGGCGAACATCGTAGGCGGAGTCGACGAGATCCTTGAGGAACATGATGTACGCCGCCGCGTCGTTGGTGGTGCCGACGCGCAGCACCTCGAACGCCATCATGTTGCAGAACATGTAGGCAGTGGAGTCATGCACGTGGATCTTAGGCATTTTGAGCCTCCCAACACTCCTATCGAACCGGAAGTCACTGAGGCGGCTCGTCTCTCTGGGCAGTAACTGGATCCCCGCCTCAGTCAACCTCCGCGCAGGTCGTGGACGATGGATTGCCTCCCGCATCATATGTTGATGATGGATCACCAGACAACTTTGACTATCGATATGCTTTTGGATGCCCTCGAACGGGCTCGTCCGGTAGATGTCGAGCGGGTGGAGTCCCAGCTCATTTCCGGCCTGGACATCTTTCTGCCCCCAGGAACTTGAGCACCATGGAATTGATGGAAGCCGCATTCTGCAAGCATGCATGGTTCATCCATCATCATAGGCAAGGCACACAGACGGCTAATGAGATCAGGTGTCTCGATCAAAAAGCTGAAGATCACAATAATATTGTACTTACCGGAGAGTTGCCTTCTTCCATGGCAACGATTTTGTCGAGCAACCTCAGTGGCAGCTGGTTCTCGACCAAGAGCATGTCACGTTGGACGAATGGCTTGATGTGTTGTATGCAATACCAGCTGAAGACGGGGTCGTGCGCATAGCCCTTTACAATGGAGTCCTACTCTAGGGTCGCTGCCGTCCTCATCACCTCTAGCAGGAAGCAGCCATCCGTGATCATCATCATCTCTAGGAACTTACCCCCGTTCTCCTCGCCCCGCCACTCGACGGTCAGGTCCATGTAGTAGTAGTCCTCCAGCTCGTCTTCCACCTCCTCCACGGCCGTGACAAGGTTGTCAAGGTTGGTCTTGCAGCTGTCCCGGCCCAGAAGGTGACGGACATCCCTCAACTTGTGCTCCTCCATGGATTTCAGGTCCTGGGCGCCATGATGGAATGGGCCGAGAGACACCGTGTGCGGCTTGTAGACGCTGTCAGGTATCTGGTATGGACCAGACTTTGAGTTGCTGTGGCTGAAGATGCACGTGAAATCAGATCGGAGGACCTACCGTCTACCACTTCAGATCAGGAAAAGTGGGGAATCGGATCGATAAAATAGTTTAGGTGAGAAACTAGGTTTATTTCCACTGGACTCGATCAAGTATATCGACACTAACCTTCAGCTTGCCTCCAAATCCAGATGGGTGGTGATTGACGCAAGGAGGTCGATACCATGAACGGCTACAGGCTCCTCTTTTTTGAAGCCGAGGCTGCAGGCTCCTCTATTCATCCCATCGGCGATGCATGCCCGCGGTGGAGCTCGACGGGTCCAGTAACCATGTCATCTTAGGTGGTCTAGCGAAATATATGGTCAGCTACAACGGATCTATGCGCGGATTGTGTGTTCTGTGCGAGGAGGTGGTTAGGGCGGCGAATGTTGTCAGGGCCCTTCCCTAGCCCATACGTGTATGTGGGCTTGCCTATGGACATCACTTGGGCCTGGCCCGGCCGGGAATCCTCAAGGGCTGCAGCTACTTATACCTGGGAGGAAGCAACGAGGAGACCATCTGCGTAGGATCACGAACCCGGCAGCGGCGGCTCTCTGTTCTTCTTCTACCTTTGTTCCCCTTCCTCTTCCATTCCTCTTGTAATCACTGCTAAGACAAGAATCTTTGTGTGAGTGCTATAGATCGTGTGATACATATATCTGGTACCTAACATCTGGTATTCAGAGCCACTCCACCACCCTTCCTGCCCCAATTCTTTTTCCACAATTACCACCTTCAACCTGTTCGATCAAATGTTTAGCGACCAAATGTCCTCAGATCAGCGAGTATTTAACAAAAACTACCACATTTCTTGCAATCGTGCCTACAAACTACCACTTTACAAATTTGTGCTGAAAACTATCATTTTTTGACTAATCTTTGACTAAAAACTACCATGTCCGAAAAGTGCCCGATTCGGCTCGTCTAAACCCCTTTCTGATAGGTTGCGCCCACTCGTAAGCGTTGATATGGCACAATAGCCAACTCCGTTAGATTGACTGTTATGTTGACCACTATGACATGTGGGGCCCACATGTCAATCTCAATAATTTTTCTCGGTTTTTTGGAATTTTTTTAAAATTTAGTTATTGACTTAAATCTTAACCAGTTACTTAGACTGATCTGACCACATGGGCCCATTTGACAGCGACCCATCCAACACTAAACTAATTAATAACCACACGCTCAACTCAGAAAACAAATCAAACTACATGGAGGCATGACAATGGCTGAACCCAAGATCGAGTCCGGGCGCGATGGCGGCCATGGCTAGCTCCTCCAACCGCGCCTCCTTCTGCCCTTAGGACACCGCCGCCTCGCCAGGAACCTCTCCACCGCTCCCTCTCTCTCTCCTGTCGTTCTCTCCCTCCCACCCCTAACCTCTCCACCGCTCCCTCTCTCTCTCTCCCATCGCGCTGCCGCACCTGCTCGACGCCGGAGCATATGCGCCGCTCGATCTGCGTTCCCCAACCTCCGGTGCCCCGCCTTCTCGCCGGTCCAGCCAAAACCATCGCCCTCGCCGCCCCATTGACCCATGCCGCTGCCTCCGCTCGACCGGGAGGAGATGTCGAGCATCACCGCCCCATGGGTCGTCGGCGACCACCAACAGCCTGCCCTGTGAGAGCTGAGCCATGGGAGGGTTGAGGAAGCGGATCCGGGGGCGGCGAGCCTCTCCTCTCCAGGACAGCGGTGCGGCATGGCTGCGGAGCTCCTGCTCCAAAGAGAGAGGACGAGGGGTATGGAGAGGAGATTGGGGCGGCCTGCGCTGACCTGCTCCGGTTGATCTCCGCCGTCCCTCTTGCCGTCATTCGCCGCTGGCGACGGGGACTATCCCTGGTCTTCCTCCATGGGAATAGTAGAGGAAGCGGATGGAAATGACATGTGGGCCCCATACGAGTTGACGGTCAAACTTGACGGTCCTGACTTTTTTAGTCCTGACATGTGGGACAACCCTGTCATAATCGAGTTTAAACTAGCCGAATCAGCCACTTTTCAAACGTGGTAGTTTTTAGTCAAAGATTTGTCAAAAAATGGTAGTTTTCGACACAAATTTGTAAAGTGATAGTTTGTAGGCACGGTTGCGTGAAATGTGGTAGTTTTTTGTTAAATACTCCAGATGAGCTTCTCTCAGCTTGGTCGTGGAGCAAGCGATTTACCCTATCACTACTGATGTATTGTATTCCCTCTTCGCTCCCTTTGGAGTAGAGCAGTTGGTGGTGTATCCCCAAACAAAATCAAAGGATGGAGAGCCTTGTGTAGCGACGGATGTCCGATTCACTTCGGCGCAAGCTGCGGCGCACGCGTTCGCATACTAGGATGGTCGCTGCATCTACTACTGGTGTTGTTGCCTGCAGATGTGGTGCGCTACACTCGACGTCTTGCCGGCCCCAGCATCTAGTTCACCCACCGTTGTCAAGGACAACCGTGACACCGCCGTCGACCTCAACAACTACACCACGGCCATCTCTGAACATGACGGCGAGTCCGTCGGGGCCATCGAAATCCCTGCGGCGGCCAACACTAGCACGTCGCCTCACGGCCACGATACATTCGCCAAGTCTTCCTTCGACAGCGATTGTTGCGTCCCAGTCGTGGGCACGGACGAGTACACATTGGTGGTGGCAATTCCAGAAATCGTCACCGAGCTCACCGTCTTCCCCGGCGTCCCCTCGACCACCAAGGCCCGGGAGGACCTCGAGGTCATCCATGACGCGCCCCCTGCCCACATCACGATGGCGCATGTCACCTATCCGGCGGAATGCTCGCACCAGGTCGCCACAACCGACATCGGCAATGAGGGTTTGGGCCTCATCCTGAAAGATGCCATTGTGGAGCTCATGCATACGGTGACCCCCATCGAAATCTCGTGTCCCTGGAGGTGTGTGGCACAGGCCAAGGTGTTGTCGCTATTGATGTCAACGCTCCCACCGCGTCTGCATTCACTGGGTCGCCGGTGTGGCCCAGCTCCAACTCCAGCAACCCTGAATATTCACTACCGTCCAGACACAAGGATGTACAACAAGTGTTCGAGCCAATGCCGTTTGACAATCCTGAAGATGTTGTTGCTGATGTGAAGGAGCACAAAGATGATGCAAAGCTGACAGTACTTACACTCGTCCTGAACCCGTCAACTTGGTATGAACATTTCAGTCCCCGAAACCCATGTTTTGTTATGTTCGATGCCCAGTTGGTATTTGAGGAGCATATGAGGTCTGAACCGTGTCTAACATGGCCACCACTAGTAGGAGCTAATTTTAGTGAGTTATGTTCATCGGGGCAGTTTGATTCAGATTGCACATTGTCATTATTCCCTTGGAATCCAGGTGGTTATTTGCTCAAGCATAGCAATTGGATGACTAGAGTGTTTATTACTGCTAATTCACAATGGCCTATTACCCGTGTAATTGAGGAGTCCAGTAAGTGCTTTCCTCAGATTTTAAAAATATAGTGGTTGTTTACTATTTGTCTGAAGACAATGACATAGTGATTGGTAATACTACCTTTTGCTAATCTGGATTATGAGCTATGGCCTCCACCTTTGCGAGTGTTGATCAGTCAAAAGGGGCGCATGTTCAGGCCAAGACCATGGCCGTCTTTTATTGCTTTCAGGCAGATGTGCATCTGAAGTATGCAGGGCAGCAAGTTACTTATGTGATGAAGCATTTTTCTGGTGTTCGTAATTTCCCAAGAGAATCATGGAGGTATCTGCAAACTGAGCAACAGAAACCACGCCATTCTGGGAAGGTTGTTTGTTGCATCCATATGATCTTAAGAGTCATTTCTGTTCCTCGTCAGATGATACTGCAATTAATGGAGAATGTGAACACGAGTGCTGTACAACGGAGGTTGTCTGTTTCAACTGAGCTACAAGGTTATGACATACCTAACACCGATTGTGAGAGCCAACTAAAGCCACGATCACTATTCAAGTTCAGTCAAAAGACAATCCAACTGAAGCCTTCATGGCCATCGTTTTCATGCAATTGCCAAGCTGTGCAGGTGCGGTCATCATTATTTACCGGTGACCCACCTGATGACTACATTGACACCAAATCCATTCCGTCGTCGTGGACACGATTGGCAGCGTCAATCCTGTTCCAAACTGCGCATCGATGGGTGCGGCCGCTGCCTACACCATCCCGTCGTCCAGATGAGCTGAGCTTCACTCCCAGCTGGTTTGCATCTTCACTAATTGGTCCTCCTGTTGAGAACATGTGCAGCAGAATAAAGTTGTGACCGCTTCCATGGCCATCCTGGGAGTGTTACAGAGGCTGGAAGTTATTGGTCAGGCAAGCGCCATCCTTCATGGAAGGGAGGTCTCATCATCAGTGGTTAATATTGGTATATTGGGGCAGTTTGGAGTTGAACCTTATACTGCATAGTCCTCGTACTAGTATTTTAGATCAAATGCGTCAATATGAGTATGGAAGACGTACTAGCCTGGGAAGTGTTACCCTAATCAGTGGTGATCATGAAGCAGTGCAGGGCACTATGATGCGTATGGATATATCAATGAATTGGCATTTTTTGCGAAAAGAAGAATTTGAGAGGAGTGGAATTTATTCACGTGACAACATGATATTTAGGGGCAAGGAAGTGCTTATCGCACGGTTATTAACCAGTATGTTCTGCTGCAACACAACAAAATCAGAGGTGATTCAGTCTTTGTTTTTGCCTGACCGACATATCAATGGAATTTCTTGGCATGTCCTAGTCACAGGTTCACAACGGCAATGGTTTTCAAGTGGTTCTTCTCATATATTTATTGAGGAAAATGTTCCAGAGATTTGCAATCAGCCGACCTCGTGTGCAAGAGTGCTACACTGCCAACGTATACCAGCCTTAGATGCCCCAATTCATGTTGAATGTGTTCCATCTTGTTTCTGTGTTGTACTTTGTTCAAAGGATCTGGGGTTACATACTGCTGCTAGAGGATTCTTGATCCTTCCAAATAACAATTGTATACCTGGTGCGTGGTTAGTTCTGTTGTGCCAGAGTCACACAACTCCGTTAGCTGCTCAATGTGTGGATGATGAAACCACAAGGAAGCGGTGCAAGGAGGTGCCATGGGAACCCAGTGATTTTTACATGGCATCAGTTGTTCTCACCAGGTTGCAGCCAAAAAAATTTCAACAAGGGAGGGGTGTTGGCTACATTCTTTAAGCAAGCCCCCATTGGCCATCGCTGAGGGAGTCCTGGATTAGGGGGTATCCGGACAGCCGGACTGTATACATCATCCGGACTATTGAAGCGTGAAGATACAAGACTCAAGACTCCGTTCCGTGTCCGGATGGGACTCTCCTTTGCATGGAAGGCAAGCTTGGCGATCTGGATATTGTATTTCCTTCCTTGTAACTGACTCCATGTAAACCCTAGCCCTCTCCGGTGTCTATATAAACCGGAGAGGTTGGTCCTTAGAAGGCCGATCACAATTACAATCATAATCATCATAGTGTAGCTTCTAGGATTTAGCCTCTATGATCTCGTGGTAGATCTACTCTTGTACTACTCATATTGTCAATATTAATCAAGTAGGAAGTAGGGTTTTATCTCCATCGAGAGGGCCCGAACCTGGGTAAACATCATGTCCCTTGCTTCCTGTTACCATCACCCTGAGACGCACAGATCGGGACGCCCTACCCGAGATCCGCCGGTTTTGACACCGACATTGGTGCTTTCATTGAGAGTTCCTCTGTGTCGTCGCTGCAAGGCTGGATGGCTCGTCTCGTCGTCAAGGACAACATTACCTCGGGGGAAGCTCTGGCTGTAGGCCAAACTCTCCAACTTGGTGGCTTCATCATGGCTGCCCCATCGGCGGTTGCGCCGACGATGGCCTCTCGGGTCATCACGCATAACCTTCGCGTCAATTCGGAACTCGCCGAACAGATGGATCCGATAGAGATCTCCTCCCTTAATGAGCTCTTGGATCGCATCACCGCTCTGGGAGTCGCTACGGACTATGATCGGATCGGGCTTAAACCCGAACAAAGGGACACTAAATCCCCGCCGGCCACCCATGAGATAGCGGTAGTGGACGAACCATACACGGATTGCCCCTCAATTTTGAGGACGAATTATGTATGGATCACCGAGGTCCTTGAGCCAACACCTTCTCAAGGGAAGACATGACCCGGGGTCCCGGACTTAGAATCGGGCATTGGGCCGGAGAAATTGGGGAGCACCCCAGATCCAGAGCTGTCAGACTCAGAACCTCCCATGCCCCTGGGTGCTAGATCGGATCAGAATCCGGATTCAGCTAACAACACCCACCCGGACTTAAACCGTCTCCGCCACATCAGGCAAGAGCCCCAGGAGACAGTACATCGCTACTGGGCCAGATTCCTCCTTGTCCTAAATAAGGCCAAGGACTGTCGCGAGGAGGACGTAGTCTCACTTTTCTGCAAAAACTGCATGAACAAAGGAATCCTTAATGCTATAAGTCACCGTGACATAGTACACTTTGCGGACTTGGCAACCATAGTGCAGAAGTACTGTGCGATGGAAAGCGCGTGGAAACTCAAACAGAATTTTGGGATAGTCCGGCTCTCACCAAAACCTTTGTGCGTACTAAACGGTCGAACTCTCGTAAGTCGGCCGATCCAATCCCCAATTAACCAAAGCCCACCCCAGGGCGGGGAACCGTATTGGAAGAATGGCTCAATGGGCCATGTAAACTCCACAGTACTCCAGACACAACACCAACTCATAGCCTTAGGGCATGTTGGATACTCCGGCAAGTTGCAAAAAGTGGCGAGGATCTTCTTGCAAGCCATGAAGCAGAACAACATCCCGCCAATGAACACAATACGGTACTAACAGTCTTCGAGACTTTTGCCTCAAACAATAGGCGCAAGCGAGCTCATCGAAGCTCCGCTAAAATTTGCCATGTGGCAAAAATAAACCCATGGAACGACACTGCTATAACTTTCAATGCCAGTGATGAACCTCGATTCCAGACTATCCGGGCACCATCCGCCCTGGTCCTTAGCCCAATCGTGGACGGCTTTCGGCTCACTAAAGTGCTCATGGACGGCGGAAGCGGATTAAACTTGATCTACGAAGAAACACTCAACAAGATGGAAATCGATAAAAGCCGCATTGAACAAAGCGGCACAACCTTAAGGGGAATTATCCCTAGTCGAGAAGTGCGGTGTGCGGGAAAAATCACACTCGATGTGGTATTCGGCACCCCAGAGAATTATAGGTCCGAAGAAATCACATTCCAAGTGGCTCCTTTTAACAGCAGATACCACGCCTTTCTAGGGCGGGGCACGTTTACAAGCTTTCAAGCTATACCCCACTACGGGTACATGAAGCTTAAGATGCCCGGACCCAATGGAATCATCACTCTAGCTAGTGATCCGGACGTCGCACTTCGTGCCGAAAACAAAACCACAGCACTAGCCCTGGAAGCATTATCCGAAGCCCTAGCAGCCGAAGAATTAACAACACTGCGGGTCGCCGTGGATAGGGATGGCGTGATACTCGACAAACGACCCAAGTCCACCTCATTTAAACCCGCAGATGAGATAGTCAAATTCCAAGTCCATCCAACGGACCCCACGAAGACAGCTTCCATAGGGACGCAATTGAGCCCCGCAATGGACGCCGCACTACGAGACTTCTTACACGAGAAATGGAACATTTTCGCCTGGCACCCATCGGACATGCCGGGCATCCCACGTAGATTGGCCGAACACAGCCTCAATATACTGAAACGATACAAACCTGTCAAGCAGACTCTAAGGCGGTTTTCAGATCCCGAACGGCAAGCCATGGGGGAAGAGCTAGCCAAGCTACTTGAGGCCGGATTCATTAGAGATATCAAGCATCCAGATTGGCTGGCAAATCTGGTGATGGTACCCAAGAAGGACAAATCCTGGCACCCGTGCGTCGACTTCAAAGACCTCAACAAGGCTTGCCCCAAGGATCCCTTTCCCCTCCCTCGCATCGATCAAATCATCGACGCCACAGCAGGACATGACTCGTTGTGTTTCATCGACGCATACTCTGGATACCATCAGATAAAGATGGCAGAGCATGACCAAGCTGCAACAGCATTCATAACGCCATACGACCCTTTTTGCTTCAACACTATGCCCTTTGGGCTTAAGAATGCCGTCGCAACCTACCAACGCATGATTCAAACATGCCTGGAAAAGCAAATCGGCAAAACGGTGGAGGCATGCGTGGACGACCTGGTCATAAAAACAAGACACGTCGAAACCCTAATAGATGACTTGAGGCTTACGTTCGATAACCTCCGAACATACGACATCAAGCTGAAACCAGAAAAATGCGTTTTCGGCATCCCCTCTGGGAAACTGCTGGGCTTCATTGTTTCCAACAGAGGAATTGAAGCGAATCCGGCAAAAATCCGAGCTCTATCACAGTTGGCTATACCAACAGACCTCAAGCACATCCAGAAACTAGCTGGATGCGTGGCCGCATTGAGCTGCTTTATCACCAGATTAGGAGAAAAGGCATTACCTCTTTACCGCCTTCTTCGGCGCACCGAACACTTCGTGTGGATGGAAGCAGCCGCGGCCGGACTCGACGAAACAAAGACATTACTGGCCAGTAATCCAGTCCTAACAGCACCAAATATCGGCGAGCCTATGCTGCTGTATATAGCGGCAACACATCAAGTTGTAAGTGCAGTGCTCATCGTCGAACGAGAGGTTGACGAATACAAACTCCCACTCCAAAATCCGGTTTATTACGTATCCACGGTCCTCACCCCATGCAAATCCCGATACCCACACTATCAAAAAATAGCATACGCGGTCTTCATGGCATCCCGGAAGCTACGACACTACTTTCAAGAGTGTTCAATTATGGTGGCCTTCAAAGTACCACTCAATGACATAATAAATAACCGCGACGCCACGGGCCGGATTGCTAAATGGGCTATCGAGCTCCTTCCGTTCAACATAATATACAAACCATGGCCGACCATCAAGTTGCAAGTACTGACTGACTTTGTTGCCGAATGGATAGAAGCCGAACTCCCTAAAGAGTACGGCGCGTACTCCAACTGGATAATGCATTTCGACGGCTCTAAAATGCTGGCCGGATTGGGAGCAGGTGTAGTCCTGACGTCTCCCACCGGAGACATGGTACAGTACGTCCTCCAGCAATGCAGCCGAATATGAGGCTCTGTTGCACGGTCTTCGGATGGCAGTCTCTATGGGCATCCAATGCCTGGAAGTGCGCGGGGAATCGAACCTCGCAATATCACAAATAAATGGAGACTTTGATGCCAAGGATCCGAAAATTGCGGCCTACCATAATGCCGTCCTCAAAATGTCAGCTCGGTTCGAGGGGCTCGAATTCCACCATGTGGCTCGAGAAAACAATCAAGTGGCGGACGTCCTCGCCCGCATCGGCGCTAAACGTGACCCTGTCCCACCTAACATATTCCTGGAAAGGTTGTTCAAGCCATCCGTAGTATGGGAAGGGGAGCTCGGAAATACTAGCACGGATCCGAACACACCCCCAGATTCCGAACCATCAGACATAATGGGAGGCTCTACCACTGAAATAACATCTTCGGCCCACGAAATCATGGCTGTAATCGCCCCATGGACTGAGCCTTTCTTGGCCTACCTAAATAAGCAGGAGCTCCCCGAAGACCAAAATGAAGCACGCTGCATCGTCCGGCATTCTAAATCTTACAAAGTCCGTGAAGGGGAACTCTATAAGAAAACTGCGACCGGAGTGCTCCAAAGGTGCATCTCCGAAGAGGAAGGGCGGCAGCTATTGGCGGAAATCCATGCCCTGGGCGGGCACCACGCTACGGCTCGAGCACTAGTCAGCAAGGCCTTCCGTACAGGCTTCTATTGGCCGACGGCCCGAGCAGACGCACGGGACCTTGTCCAACACTGCATCGGTTGCCAGCTCTTTGCCAATCAGAGTCATATGCCCCCTACCGCTCTCCAAACAATCCCCATAACTTGGCCCTTCACGGTCTGGGGGCTGGATATGGTCGGACCTCTTAAAGGGGGAAGCCATAAGAAAAAAAATATTGGTCATGGTGGACAAGTTCACCAAATGGATAGAAGCCAAACCAGTTAAAACGGACGAATTCGGACCAGTAGTAGACTTCATATCCGAGGTCGTACACCGATACGGTGTCCCCCACAGCATCATCACTGATAATGGCTCAAATTTCACAGCCGATGAAGTGAAAACGTGGTGCGGAAAAATGGGCATTAAGCTTGATTACGCTTCCGTCTACCATCCCCAAACAAACGGCCAGGTCGAACGGGAAAACGGTCTCATCATGAGCGGCATCAAACCCAGACTAGTGCGATCCTTGACAGAGTTGATTACGCACTGGGTCGAAGAGCTCGACTCCGTACACTAGGGGCTGCGGACCATGCTGAATCGGACCACCGGATATACACCATTTTTTATGGTATACGACACGGAAGCAGTACTACCCTGTGACATAATACATGATTCGACATGAGTACGCATGTACGAAGAGAAGGAAGCCGAGTTAGATCGGCAGGATAACTTGGATGCCCTGGAGGAGGAGCGCGACGTCGCAAAAGCCCGCTCCGCATTCTATCAGCAGCAGGCTCGACGATATCAAAGCAGAGAAGTGCGGGCCAAAATTATAATATTGGCGATCTCGTTCTACGCCTACCGGGGAAGAACAAGGACAAGCTCAAACCCAAGTGGGAAGGTTCCTTCATCATTGACAAAGTTCTCACCGGAGGAGCATACCGCTTACGTAATGCATCCGATAACAGACTCGAGCCGAACCCATGGAACGCAGCCAGACTCCGGATATTCTACGCCTAGCGCCGAACTCAGTGTTCGTCTCCTTAACCCCTCCTTTTTTATTTATGCTCCACCCCTTTTCCCTTCTCGCCACTTTTTTCCTCTTCACACAAAGTATTTAATATAGTACGGACTCCCGGATCACTCCAGCCGCACTATGTGTGTAAGCAATACCTGGGGGCTTCCTATACGGAAGCTAAAAATAATTACTCTAAATGGCTTTTTGCCCATCACATATGCGTTTCTTTTTCCATATGTGCCTTTTCTTCTCCATTATATGCATCGATATGACTTAAGATGTGGCCAAGTTGGGTTGCCTAGCTCTTGTGTTTATGCCCTACGTTCCCGTTAATTCGGCTAGGGCATAAGGGGAGCACCTCTGTGATTGTTACTGCCGGTTCAGCCGGACGTGTACCTCAGACTGGGTGAAGCCAAAAGCTAGTGTCCTTAAGAGAATATTCGGTCGGTGAACAAAAGATGTATTCGTTTATTACAACGTAAATCCCTAGAAGTTTTGTATCCTGCGCCCTTGTTCGCAGTCCGGACATGTGCATCGTCGCATGTGTACCCAGGGAAAGGAACCCCTAACGGAACTATTCTCCTTGGAAGATGTTTCTTACTATCCATGTAATATAACATAACTGGTTGTGTACTTGTCTGTTCATGCACTTATGACCCCTACGCCTGGTTTCCAGGCATACCCCGGTTCTGTATAACTTAGCGGGTATTCGGACACACCCCGTACTATAGGATCCGGGGGCTGAAGCGAAAAGGTCCGCCATGACAAATGATTTTAATTTGGCTAGGGACTACATGTGTCCATTGAATTACACAATCACTTGGACTAACTATATTCCTCCTCTATACCATCCAACAGGCTATCTAGCTTACAATCCTGTTGAGAATACTTGGCGGCTAACGCTACCTGGTCATATACCAGACTCACGGGAATTTCTTGCCCATCTGGCCCCGCTGGTCCGACTTCAGCCATATGGTTCGGGTCCAGCTTGGTGTAGCGCGTCTTCACCATAGCCCGAGCTTCCCTTGCACCTTGCCGGCAGGCTGACATCTTCCACAATTGGAAGCGTCGCCGTGCTCCTTGAAGCATATCCACAAGCTCCCCCATGCCATTCGGCAGGACGCTTGATGGCCACAAGGCCTGCGCAACGCACTGCATCACCTGTCGAGCTCGCTCGTGAAATTATGAGAGGTCTTCTAGTAAATCGCCTGCAGATGCAGGCATCTCCTCCTCGGGGCGACCCGTTAACAGTCCTACAAGCAAAATGCTTTCAATATGCTTCCGGGCCGAACTATACTACAGTTCGTCTATGCACTTACCATAAATGCCGCGTTGAAGCCTTTTGTTCTCCTTCATGGAGTCCGCCAGCTGAGCGCGGACGTCTCTTAGTTCCACGTCCAGCTGGACTTTGGCATCTTGAAGATTGTTCTTCTCCTGCCTAACTTCCGTAAGAACGCGCTCGCCAGCCTTTAGGTGCCTCTTGAGATGTGACTCGTCATCTCTTACGCCCTCCGGATTCACCCCGGGATTGTCTGTAGAATTTTCTGTTAGACTTATCATACCAGCCACTTACCAACTGGTGCATCTTAGTAAAATTGAGACAAATGTTACCAGATGAGGCCTTCTGGGATTCCTCTAACTTGGAAACTTTGGCCCTCATCTCGGCCTTGCACTCCTCCAGCTCCCGAGACAATTGCTCATTCTTATCTACAAGGACTTGTGCATAAATTGATCCTTAAAATAGTTGATTCCAACCGTTTCAAGTCTGAGGGGCTACTGCAATACATGCTTATCAAATTTTCTTACCCGTATATCTTTGGTATACTGGTCCGTCGCTCGGGCAAGCCCGCCTTGATCAGCTCGGATGTATGCGTCTCCCGAATTGAAGGCATTAAATGCCTCTTCAGAAAAGATGTTGTTCCGAAGCACGGCCCGTCGGCGCCGGTGATTCATGGCGCTCTCTACTTCGGAGTTCGTGGCCGAGAGCATATCCGCGTCCTCTATCGGAGAACTATGCGGCATCGGCCCCGCTTCCGCCTCCGCTCTCGAAGCGGGTTCTGGAATCCGGCTGGTGGAGGCGTGATTGGCGGGATCCCCGGACATAGTCTGGCTACTCCTCTTCTTGCCAGGACACAAAAGGCGCTGATTATACTTCAAATACCACAATCGCAGGAAAGGTTTTCGCCTTACCTCTGTAGCGGCGTGTCGACCCTTACCGCCTTCCTCTATAGCTGCGGGCCAATTTGCTTGGCCATCTGGAGCAGATCGATAGCTACGCCCCCGGCCACCAGGTCAGGTTCGGAAACTTGAACTACACAATGGATATTCGCGGAGACTTGATCTTCGACGGATTTAGGCCTGCGCCAGGAGCACCGAACAGTCACGACGAGCACGGCTTAGACCTGCTGTCGGACGAAGCTCGGGATATCACCCCTGCAGTAGCCTCAGATCTAAATCCGGATCAGGCTAAGTCCCCCAAGGACGAAGGGATGGACCCCACCCCACAGGCTGCACACTCATCGGCGGTAGAGCTGAACATAGGCCTCACTTCTAAAGAAGCCTGTGACTCCGGATCCCCGGACTCATATCCGGTCGTTGGTTCCGGTCCGAACACCCTCGAGCCAGCCAAGCCAGGTTGGGCTCCGGTAATGGAGTTTACCGCTGCGGGTATCTTCCAGCACTCGCCCTTTGGCGACATGTTGAAATCATTAAAATCTCTCTCTTTGTCAGAAGGCTCGAGGCCGAACTATGTCCGACATGAGTGGGAAGCAGGCGACGAAGGAATTCGCTGCCCACCCACCACCCACTTCATAGCCACGATCGATGATTTAACCGACGTGCTTGACTTCGACTCCAAAGACATCGATGGTATGGACGACGATGCAGGAGAAGTACAGGAGCCACAACTCATAGGGCGGTGGACGGCCACCTCCTCATACGATATATACATGGTGAACACTCCGAATGAAACCAATGGCGGTGAGGCAACGGAGGATAACCCCTCAGGGAGAAAAACAAAGCATGGGCATTGTTGCCGCCCCAAGCCCCGCCACAGCGATACTGGCCCAGGAGATGAAAACAATACAAATGGCGCTAAAGATGAATACAACCCTGATCAGCTTACCTCCAAGCAAGGCGGACCGGCCACGATGGGATACTTGGAGAGGGACAACTATACACCCCCCTCCGAAGACGAGCTAAGCCTCGGCAATGATGAATTCGGCATTCCTGAAGATACAGCAGAACAAGTTCGCTTCAAGCGACGGCTCATGGCCACGGCAAGGAGCCTTCAAAGAAAGTAAGAGCAGCTTAAAGCTGACCAAGATTTGCTAGTGGATAGGTGGACCAAGATCCTGGCCACCGAAAAGTACGGACTCGACCGCCCCAACAAAGGGCATACGCGGCACAACTGGCTACCTCAACCTAAGCAGGAGAACCCAAGGCACACACCCCGACGTCCACGCATCACTACGGTTGAAGACAGTAAGACGGATACACGAAGAGGCATCCTCAAGCCTCGACACAATGGTCATAAACGTCAAGTCAAGGAAGTTGGTGCCAAGTCCAGCAACTCCCAGTCCGGTCAACGGACAAAGAATAGCTCAAGCCTATTCGGCCCGAGCCACACACTCGATCAACCGTGTGAAATTCACGGTACTCCTAGAAGGACGGCAAAGCATACCAATAGAGAATGCCGAATCCTCAAAACAAAACGACCGGTCGTGTGTCGGAAACAATGAGGGAGGCGTCTAGTCAAGAGACCCCCAGAACATAAAAGTACGGCCGATCGTCCCCGATCACACTTACCACAGCAATTCAATTGCCGTACCCCTAGACCTAGTAGTCTGGGGGCTCCATAACACACAAAGCCCCCACGGGTACGAAACCACAAATAACATCTTCTAAAGGATGCCAGGTGCAAAGGCCATGTTTATTGGCCCACCACCCTAACGGCTGTTTTCAAATCACCAACAAATGCCACGCCAAAGAGTAATTCTTCGGCACCTTCCCCTCATACGGTAATTTACTGTATGCTAACGGGACAAACCATGTTGACTAGATTCCACGTGATAAAACCATTAGTACAACACCGTGTTATATAATCACGCCCACGGGCAAGGCCGGACCCCGCCCTTAGAGCGGAATCATACAGCTGCCGGAGTAGCGTGTCGCGCATGCCTATCAAAATTTTGATATGATAGCCAACTATCCGGACACCAACTGAGGAGTCCGCGCTACTTCACGGTATAATGGCTGAGTTCACTAGGGTCCGATCAGGAACCCTTTGACCAACCACAAGAGGACGTTCAGCTGCCTCCAAGCATTTGCCTTTACAAACTAACTTTGACGCAGTACAGGATTGGCCGCATGGAATCAGCCCGGACACACAATGGCAGGAACATGCAGGTAGAAGGCAGTTCATATTCACTCTTGATCCACTCACAACCCCCTCCTGTCCGGCCATCACAGGTTCCGCCAAAAAACACCTCTTTTCATAATCATACATCGTACTCATATGCATAGACATATCATCCTACTACAATGCGTAGACTTAAATAACACTTACGGGTCGTCGTTTATCGCCGGCGCCTCTTTGCCAAAAAATGGTAGCCACGCTTCGTGTTATGCCCGGCTATGCCAGGGGCTTCGCAATACGGCAATAAAGTCTGACCACCTTTTTGGTCGCTCGGCACCCCGAACTTATAGCATTATATGCATCAGCTCCGAATCATGTCTTGGGTCATTGGTTGGGTTTGTCCGGCTCCCATGTTTTGGTACCTTACATTCCGTTCTATCAGCTAAGGTAGCGCTGGGAGAACTACTGCGATTGTGTCCCGGTTCTGCCGGACGAGCACCTCAGTAGAGAAAGCCGAAAACCAACTGTCATGATGCAGCGAGAGCTGGTCAGCTGTTCGAGAGGTTGTAAAATCCTTAAAGATTTATTCCACAAAACACCATTATAAATGCAGAGTGCGACGGATCGGTCTTCTGATCAGGCGCCAATAGAGCCCCTAGTTCGGCCTTCCGAACACTAGGGGTTCCGCTGACCATACTCGAATTCCTATGGCTTAGTGAGAGTAATAAAGCCTTATAGTCCGATTGCCTGGTTCGTGGTAAGAAACACTTCCTTAAAAGGACCCAACTATGGGATAAAAAGCGTTCAGATATATCCTGAACACCCCCGTATTATTTTTACGTGGGGGCAGAAGCCGACGACTGGCCAACTCTCAGGATTTACATACAATAAACAGCCGCAAAGGAAGAACATATGTTCAAACAAAACAGGCAATATATAATAAAAATGCCATTATCCCATCTTACAAAAAGCAGCACGAATGCCCTCAAGGAAATATAATGTCTTTGGCACACTGATCAACCGCAAGGCGGGCCCCTTTCAGTACACCTTTATAGCACAGCTCAGGCTTGCGGTGCTCCTTACCCTCCGGCGGCCCCTCAGTCATCAGCTTCTCCGCGTCAAGCTTCCCCCAATGCACTTTTGCACGGGCAAATGCCATGCGCGCACCTTCTATACAGACTGATCTCTTTATAGCGTCAAGCCGAGGACAGGCGCCCACAATCCACTTCACGAATCCGAAGTAACTGCTTGGAATTGGCTCCGCAGGCCACATCCGGACAACCAAGTCCTTCATGGCTAGTTTGGCCGCCTGGTGCAGTTCGACCAGCTGCTTCAGCTGATCGATAAAAGGCACCGGATAGTTCGGCGCCAAATACTGCGACCAGAAATTCCTCTTCGCAGACTTCTTCTCCTCGGTCCGGTAAAATTGGGTTTCATCTGATATGCTGCAAGGTAGATCCGCAAACGCCCATGTAAAAACAAGAATTCAGCTTGTCGCTTAGAGTTCTCCCTGCTATCATGTAAACATGGCCATGAATACAACAGGCCCTACCAGCCACAACTTTCCGGGCCTCCTGAATGTCCCGTACAGCACCTTGGGCTTCTTCCCGAGCATCTTCCGCGGCTTGGAGAGCTTGGGCGAGTTCGGATTCTTTCCGTACCAGACTCTGCTCCAAGCCCTCACTTTTCTTCACAGCCTCCTGGAGCTCCCACTCGGCTGTGATGACCCTGGCCTTGTGTTTTTCATGAAGCGCCTTCTCGGCGGCAGCCTTCTCGTTGGCATCAGCCATAGCCTTCTTCAGTGCCTCATATTCAGCACTCGCCCCTAGGGTATACAACAAAAATACTTTTCAATAGGCACGATTACTCATTCGTCCCTAATGCAAGAAAATGTTTCAACATACTTGCTTATCCTCTAATTTCTTCTTCACACGACCAAGTTCTTCCTCGGCCCGTTCCAGGCTCTGCTTCAGTTCACACACTTCTGCATTATGAGCAGACGTCTTCTCCGCACACGCCTGTTTTCAAACAAAGAGGTACACGTCATTAACAAAGGATTTGATCCCCTGCCCGGCTCCCTCTCTTTCGCCGGACAGTGTATCAGGGGCTACTGCTCATATTATGATAATTCCTCAAAGGTTTCTCGGAAACCATACATCAAAAGCCTTTATAAAGCCAAGGCAGGACTCATTCAGCCCGCTTTCGGCAGACTGAATCTTTCCAACCACCGCACCCATGAGGGTCTGATGTTCATCGACGATAGACGCGTTCTTCAACATTGTCGATATACCGCCCGGCAGCTCTGCATGGACAGAGGTTACCGGCGGAACAGGCAGGCCTCCCTCCATCGAAGGTGGCCGCTCGCCCGATCCTGGAGCCGTAGAGGTCTCCCGGACCCTATCCGGCTGTGGTCCGAACCCGAGATTGCCCCCATCGTCGACACGCTGTGGGGCCGCTGCCCCCATGTGTTCGGCTCCAGAGACAGGCTCCCCCTGCTCTGGGTCTCTTTGAGATGACACCTCGGCGTCGCGCCTGCACTTCGGAGAAGGAGCCTCCGGAGGAGTCTCACTCGCCACAGCATTCGAACTCAACAAATCCTCCGATGAGGACTGTCCGGCAGGATACCTTGCCGGGTTGTACGAGATATGGCGACAGTTAAAACTACTGTACCTAGACGACCCTGGATGCATAGGCGCATTCGGATCTTGGTTACTTACGATTTTTCTAGGGGCTGGGCCCTGGGATCCCACTCCGGGCTGTTATCGGCAGCCGTGGTGGATGCCTCTGGAAGGGAAACTCTCCCCCTCTTGGGCGAATCAGCCTCCAGGGACGGGGAAGCCGCATGCTTCTTCCCACCTTCAGAGTGAGGCTCGTCCTCTTCTGCTTCCTCCTCTTCGTCTTTGGAAGAAGGAGCGTCGCTGGAGTCTTCGAATTTGGCGTCCAAAGCCTCACGGCGACGGAGGCCACTCCGGATCCTCTTGACCTTCTTGGAGGCCTCCTTCTTTGGTGCCTCGTAAGGCGCAGGGACCAGCATCTTCGTTAGAAGAGGTCCGGCCGATTCCTCTGGCAGCGGGGCCGGACAATGTATCCGCTCCACCTTCTTTATCCATCCCTGAGTTCATGATGAAACACAATTAAAATGTCTCCCTCGTGACATGCCAACTGAAGCAGGGATGGGCGGGGCGTGGCTGTAACTTACCAGGCTTGCAGAATGGGATAATTGATACCCACGGTCATCGGTGGAGTCCTGCCACGATTTTCCGGGCTTGAAGAGCACCTTCCAGATATCCTTGTGGGAGGAACCATAGAGCTCCCAAAAGGTTTGGTGCTCGGTTAGGTCGAACTCCCACAAAGTGCAGGCTCGGCGCTGGCAAGGGAGAACCAGGCGAACTAGCATCACCTGGACTACATCAACGAGTTTGACGTCCTTGTCAACCACGCTATGAACGCGCGTCTGGAGCAGCGACAGCTCATCGGACAAGGACCAGTTCGGGCCCTTCTTGGGCCAGACGTGAGCCGCAGTGGAGCTCCAGATCTGAACTCGGGAGTTGTAGCCCACTTTGCCGCTTGGTTCGGTGATATAGAACCACTGCTGCTGCCACTCCTTGACGGAGTCGTTGAAGGCGCCCTTCGGCCAAATGGCCTTGGGCATCTTGCTCACCATGGCGCCGCCGCACTCAGCGTGTTCGCCGCTCACCACCTTGGGCTTCACATTGAAAATCTTCAGCACAGGCCGAAGTGAGGCGAAATCCGAAGAAAGGCCTCGCACACGATGATGAACGTCGAGATATTGAGAAAAGAGTTGGCGGAAAGATCATGAAAATCAATCCCATAGTAACACATGACTCCACGGACAAATGGGTGGAGGGGAAACTCGAGCCCGCGGACGAAGAGGGGAAGGAACACGACTGATGTAGAGCGGAACCCTAGGTGGACGATCTTTCACGTTTGGAGTGGATCCTACGGGGGATCACGAAGAACATGTGGAAGCACAAAGGGGAAACACGGGGAAAACGAGAGAGAATCACTAAACCGGCATGGAATCAATCACACGAGTGCTAGGTCACCGAAAGAAAAGGGTAACACATGATCCAAAATCAACAAAGGTAGAGGATACAAAGGAACCGTTCTTCTCCGTACAGAGGTCTTGATGATCTTCCCTAGAAAGGGGTCTTGAATCCGCTTGGGGGATCTTCTCCGAAGAGGTCGTGAACTCCGAGGAGAAGTATCCATGTGGATGAGCAAGGCTCTCACACAAATATGAGCTAAACCAATGCTAACCCTAGAAAGAGGAAGGGGAAGGAGTATATATAGTCTAGGGGGGCGAAGAGGTACATGGGCTTCGGCCCTTTACTGTGCGCAGACATGCGGGGCCGGATGTCCGGGCCTTCCAGAGGGGCCGGATGTCCGGGCCAAGTCGCCAGATGTCCGGGCTGGAGGTGATAGCTTCTGTAGTTCCTGGCGCGTGGCGCCGGATTTCTGGGACTTTGGCCGGATTTCCGGGCTATGGCCGGATGTCCGGGCCCTGTAGACTTGGCCAGCTTGGCTTTTGCTGATGGAGACGCTCCAGGGGCCGGATGTCCGGGGCCTTGGCTAGATGTCCGGGGCCTGGAAGGTGAACTTGCCCATTTCAGTTGGTTCTCTTCATTCGTGGAGTTAGCGGCTTGTCCGTCTTCACGTGCATCCTCGGGAGGTTCCTCTTGACACCTAATCATGCATAGTATATCGGACTTAGGTAGTAGCCATGTCTCGAGTGGATCATATGTGATATCACTAAGGAGAGAAGTCACCTCGGTCTCGAGAGTTCAAACTCGTGCTCTAGTCATGGGTCCTCTTGGTGCTTGGTGAGGCGACGGAAGGTCCATGGGGATGACTGAAGGATGCTCCGCATCATCTACCCCCCCCCCCCCCCTTGTGAAAGATCCGACCTTGGATCGAAATCCTCATCACCATGGTATGGGGAGAGATCAGAGACGTTGAAGATGTCGCTCACAGTGTACTTGTCGCATGGGAGATCGATCTTGTAAGCATTATTGTTGTAGTGTGCTAGCACCTTGAAGGGTCCGTCGGCTCGAGGGAGAAGCTTGGACTTGCGTTCGTTGGGGAAGCGGTCCTTGCGAAGATGTAGCCACACGAGGTCTCCAAAGCTGAATATCATGGGATGCTTGTTGACGTTGAGCTTGGTCGTGAGTCGTTGTACTTGGCGCTCGATGGTGTGTCTTGTATCTTCATGCATCTTCTTGATGTAGCTTGCACGGGCACTTGTGTCGAGGTTGGTGCGCTCTTGTAGAGGAAGAGGTAGAATGTCAAATGGGGACAACGGGTTGAAGCCGTAGAAGACCTCGAAAGGAGACTTCCGGTCGTCGAATGTCTTGCACGGTTGTAGGCGTACTCGGCGATGGGTAGACACTCCTCCCACTCCTTGGTGTTCTTCTTGATCAACACGCGAAGTAGAGTGGATAGTGTATGGTTCGTCACCTCCGTTTGGCCGTCGGTTTGAGGATGGTATGCGGATGAGAACAAGAGCTTGATTCCGAGCTTGGCGCATAGGGTCTTCCAAAAGTAACTCAAGAACTTGACGTCGCGGTCGGAGACGATTGTCTTTGGTACTCCATGGAGATGCAAGATTTCCCTACAAAAGAGATTTGCAATGTGTGAAGCATCGTCTATCTTGTTGCAAGGGATGAAATGTGCCATCTTAGCAAATCGGTCCACAACAACAAACACGGAATCCTTACCATTTTGAGTTCTAGGCAAACCAAGTACAAAATCCATGCTAATGTCTTCCCAAGGTTGATAAGGAATAGGAAGAGGCATGTAAAGACCATGGGATTGAGCTTTAGACTTAGCTTTGCGACATGTAGAGCATCGGGTGGTGAAGCGTGAGACGTCTCGAAACATCTTGGGCAAAAAGTAGTTCTTGGAGAGCGTGGCGAATGTCTTATCTCGTCCAAAGTGTCCCATGAGTCCGCCTCCATGAGCCTCTTGCAAAAGTAGCAAACAACGGGAAGACTCGGGAATGCATAGTTTGTTAGCTCTCATAAGATAACCATCCTTGATGTAATATTGTTCCCAAGAAGTATGCGTCAAACACTTAGCATAAGGGATAGCAAAAGATGGATCATTAGCATACAAGTCTTTGATGTGCTCAAAACCAATAACATTCAACTCGAGTTTAGTGACAAGCGTGTATATGCGTGAAAGTGCATCGGCAACTATATTTTCCTTACCCTTAATGTACTTTATCACATAGAGAAAAGATCCAATAAATTCACTCCATTTGGTATGACGCTTGTTCAATTTAGTTTGACCTTTTAAGTACTTAAGCGTTTCATGGTCGGTATGGATGACAAACTCATGAGGTCTAAGATAATGTTCCCAAACATGTAGTACACGCACTATAGCATACAATTTTTTGTCATATATGGGATAGTTAAGTTGAGCACCGGAGAGTTTTTCACTAAAATATGCAATTACTCATTTTTCTTGCATCAAAACTCCGCCAATTCCGGTACCACTTGCATCGCAATGAACTTCAAAAGTTTTGTCGAAGTTGGGCAAAGCAAGAATCAGAGCATGAGTAAGCAAAGACTTGAGCTCATCAAAAGCGATGGATTGCAAAGATCCCCAAACAAAAGGAGCATTCTTCTTACTCAAGGCATGCAAATGAGCGGCAATTGTGCTAACATCTTTCACAAAGCGACGATAAAAACCCGCAAGACCAAGAAAACTTCGCACTTGTTGCAAATTGGTGGGTTGGGGCCAAGTTTTAATTGCTTCAATTTTAGTTTCATCAACATGGACACCCTTGGAAGAGACAACGAAACGCAAGAAAACCACTTTTTCAACACCAAATGTGCACTTTTTCATGTTGGCATAAAGACTTTCCTTGCGAAGTGTTTGTAAAACAGCCCTAACATGATCAAGATGCTCTTTCATCGTTTTTCTAAACACAAGAATATCATCGAAGTAAACCACAACAAAGACTCCAATATAAGGGCGAAGCACATAATGCATGAGACGCACAAAAGTACCGGGAGCCTCTGATAAACCCATAGGCATGACTAACCACTCATATAAGCCAAATTTGGTTTTGAAAGCCGTTTTCCATTCATCACCCTCTTGAATGCGGATTTGATAATAGCCACTTTTAAGATCAATTTTGGAGAAAAAGTTGGCTCCGCTAAGTTCATCAAGCATATCATCTAAGCGAGGAATGGGATGCCTATAGCGAACGGTAATAGCATTTATAGGTCTACAATCGGAACACAAGCGGAAACTTCCATCGGGTTTAGGCACAAGTATAACCGGAACGGCACAAGGGCTTAAGCTTTCACGTACATGACCGTTGTCGATTAGTTGTTGTACTTGCCATTGAATCTCCTTGGTTTCTTCGGGATTGACACGGTATGGAGCTTTGTTTGGAAGTGGTGCTACGGGGATGAGGTCGATTCAATGCTCAATGCCTCGTAGAGGAGGTATACCCGGAGGTAGCTCATCGGGGAAAACATCTTGGCATTCCTGCAAAAGAGATTGAAACACTAAAGGTAGCTCGTGAGAGGTGTTAGTTTTTGGCTCTCCATCCTTGCACACAAGGACAAAGTGCATCACACTCGATGGGTTCTCACACACTTCTCTCATCTCACTTTTTGTGGCCAATAGTATGAGATTTTTCTCTCTAGGCGAAGAGGCGCTCAAGTTTGGCTTGTGGCTCTCACTCACTTTTTGGTGGATCTCTTTTTCACTCTTCTCTATTTGGTGGGTGGCTTGCTTGTAGGCTATCACTTTACTAGGAGACATAGGTCGGAGCACATATTCCTTTCCTTTGATCTTGAAGCTATAGTGATTGGTGCGCCCATTGTGGATGACACCATGGTCGAATTGCCATGGCCTACCAAGAAGGAGGTGGCAAACAGTCATGGGGACCACATCACACTCCAAAGTGTCTTCATATGCACCAATTTTGAAGGAGACTTGGACCGTATGCTCAACTCGGATAGTGCCGGAGTCACTTAGCCATTGAACCTTGTAGGGGTGCGGGTGCTTCCTCTTTACCAATTGAAGCTTGGAGCATAGTTCTTCACTTGCCAAGTTGTGGCAACTACCTCCATCGATGATAACCTTGACGGATTGTCCATTGATGTCGGCCTTAGTGTGGAAGATGTGGCATATTTGGTCTTCTTCTTGTTGATGTTGAAGAGTCAAGACCTTGGAGACAACAAGAGCGGGGCTCGTATCTTCATCACAAAATGCTTGATCATCTTCATCCTCGTTCACGCGCCGGTGCATGGCCAATTTCTCAAGAGCTTCCATCTCCTCGTCACTCATGGTGTCATATGTGCCATCGTCGTTGAGGATCATGGTGCACTTGTTTGTGCATTCATAGGATTTATGGCCTCATCCGCCGCAAGTGAAACACTTGAAGGAGCTTGTCTTGATGGTATCATCGGTGGGAGTTGATGATGAAGCACGCGGCTTGAAGTTGCTTGTAGTAGGAGGAAGACGACTTGAACTTGACGAATGTTTCTTGTAACTTGACTTGTCGTTGTTGCTTGGAGAAGGCTTGGTTGATGACGAAGTCGGAGTAGTTGTTGAAGCTTGGTTATTGGAGAAGCCGTCGGTCTTGGATGAGTACTTGGTGTACTTGAAGTCATCTTGCACTTGACGTTCCGCCTTTGTAGCTTCATGCACGAGCAATGAGGTTGGAGTAGGGTTGGAAGTCGGCAATCTTCTTGATGGGATGATTGAGTCCATTCAAGAATCGTGCCATTGTTTGCTCATCATCCTCCATGACATTGGCTCGAATCATGGCAATCTCCATTTCCTTGTAGTATTCTTCAACACTCTTTGTTCCTTGCTTGAGGAGTTGTAGCTTCTTGAAGAGATCACGGCTGTAGTAGGTTGGTACAAAACGTGCTCGCATGACATCCTTCATTTGTGCCCAAGTGGTGATTTGTTCCCACCATATGAGCACATAGTCTTGGAACTCTAGTGATGCCATAGCGATCTTCTTCTCTTCCTCATAGTTGTGCATACGGAAGATTTTGTCGACCTTCAATGCCCATGAGAGGTACTCTTCCGGATCATTGCTTCCATTGAACTTGGGCATTGTGAATTTGAGCTTGCCATAGCGTTGCTCCTCCATTGTGTTGTTGGCGATGGTGATGATGACGCCCTTGACAAGGAGGGTAATCATCCTCATGTTGCTCTTGGCGTGGAGGAAGTCCATGATCAACTTGCTCTTGTTGAACTTGAGGTTGAGGTGGAGCTTGACGAGCTTGTGGAGGAGCTTGTGGAGCTTGGCGTTGCACGCGTGGTTGGTAGTTCCTCTCTTGGATTTCTTCTCGAAGGGCTTCCTCTTGATTGCGTCGTTCGCGATTGCGGTTGGCGATACCTTGACTTGATTCTTGAAGGGCACGTTCCGCCTCAAGAGCTTGTGCTTCTCGTTGTTGTTGTTGTTCAAGACGTTGAGCCTCAGCGTCTTGTTGCTCTTGGTGTAGACGCGCTCTTTCTTCTTCTTCTTGGCGACGAAGACGTTGTCGTTCTTGAGCTTGGGAAAAAGCGACTTGATTTGATTGAGGACAAGGGACTTGCTCATCGGCTTGCTCTTGGGAATGCTTGACGTGTAGCGGGTTGCGAGATGCATGCCGGTCTTGACGGGCGGCTCGTCGAAGAATGGTCGATGACGGTGTACTTGAGCCGAAGAAGGATTCGTCGGAGTGTCGACTTGAGTGGCTCCGTCTTGATTATGAAGATGTAGAAGGAGGCCGGTTGACCAACAAGGCGCGGATCTCGTCCATTCTTGCATCGTTCTCTTACTTGTGCGCGTCGAGCTTGTTGTCGAAGTAGTCTCTTGTACGTTGCTCGGAGAGTCGCAAATCGGTGGCAAGGTTGTCGATGCGGTCGTTCATTGCTTGTTGATCTTGATGTAACGCTCATTGTGCACCGAAGAGGTGGCTCTTGGTGACGTATGATGACATGTCGTCGTCTTGCTCGATGAATTGTGGATTGGTAGAAGAACTTGGCCTATCCATCATTCCAAGCAAAATGTAAGTGGTAGAAGGAAAAGAATGTGTACCAAATGTACCTTGACCAAAGTTGAAGATGAATCAAGTTCACTCAAATACGGAAAATGAAATAGCACTGTTGGTATAAGTTCTTGTCGGTTCTCACACAAATTATGGTGGAGCTTGGTTAGGATGGTGGCACAAAATTTGATGCAATTGTAAGTGAGCTTCAAAAATGTTGGAAAAGATTCACAAATTTGCAAATGCAACAAGTAGACCAAGCAAGTAGGGGTACACGAAAACACACACGCAAATGGATAAGTGGGATTGTGCAAACCAAAAGTGAGCCAAAATGTGGAATCCACGAAAATGCTCTTGTTGCACAATACTAGAGAGACGATAGCACGATTGCACAATAGGAGGATACGGTGCTTGTGCACAACCTACTAGGCAAAAAAGCAACGATCTCTATCCCAAGTATGCTATATGTATGGTATTTTGGTGCGATGATCCAAGATGATCTTATATGACAATCTTAATGTTGTATGATGCTATGGTTCTTGCTTATAAGCTCTTTGCTTATCTTTCCTCATTTGCTTAAAATCTTGGGTGGCTCTTTCACTTTTGAGCTCTTTTCTCATGCAAAACTTCACGAACCAAGATAGCAATTGCGTATGCTATGACAACTTTGTGACACACAAGTGGATCCCAAGATATGCACCACGGTGGTATGGTATGTATGCTATGGAGTATGATCACTAATGTGCACAAGTCACGTTGCCGGCAATACTCAATGGCTAGTCTCGATGGGTAAGCTACGCAAAAGTAAGGCCAAGAGGGTTATCAATGAAATTGCAAGGTATGACAAAGATGTCGTCGAGGTTACCGTCCTTGGCGATGTTGAGTAGTCGATGGAGGTGAGCGGTGGTGAAGGTGACGTCGAACCGTACCTATATAGCCGAAACACAATAGGACACGGGAACAACAACTCAAAATCTCAAAGACCAAAATGTGTCAAAATCGACATAGGAGGTAGCGGTGAGCGGTGGTGGTGTTTGTGGAAAGCGTTGGAAGTATGCGGAAGTGAGCGTGGGCACCGGGGCAAAAATTGGGAAAAATATGCGGAAATGGGCGCGGGAGATGGAGTTGCTGCTCCCAGGGGCCGGATGTCCGGGCCAGCTGCCGGATGTCCGGGGTGCCGGATGTTCGGGGACTCGGCCGGATGTCCGGGCGCCTGGATCATGGACGAACTCGAGGAACACCGCGGGAAAAAGGGTAACTCTGGACGAATTTGTGGATGGAAATTGTGGGAGAGATGGGGAAAAGCTAGATCAACTCGAAGCAAAGCAGATCTTTGGATCAAATCCAACAAAAGTTCATCACACCAACAAATCACAAAAAAAAATTGGGGCTATTTTTGGTGGGGATTTTCGGATTTAGGACAAAAACAACAAAATAAAGCTAGAAAACACGGGGTAGGGGCTCCAAAAACGTGATCAACGTGGCTCATGATACCAAGATGATGTAGAGCGGAACCCTAGGTGGACGATCTTTCACGTTTGGAGTGGATCCTACGGGGGATCATGAAGAACACGCGGAAGCACAAAGGGGAAACACGGGGAAAACGAGAGAGAATCACTAAATCGACATGGAATCAATCACACGAGTGCTAGATCACCGAAAGCAAAGGGTAACACATGATCCAAAATCAACAAAGGTAGAGGATACAAAGGAACCATTCTTCTCCATACGGAGGTCTTGATGATCTTCCCTAGAAAGGGGTCTTGAATCCGCTTGGGGGATCTTCTCTGAAGAGGTCGTGAACTCCGAGGAGAAGTATCCAAGTGGATGAGCAAGGCTCTCACACAAATATGAGCTAAACCAATGCTAACCCTAGAAAGAGGAAGGGGAAGGAGTATATATAGTCTAGGGGAGCGAAGAGGTACATGGGCTTCAGCCCTTTACTGTGCGCAGACAGGCGGGGCCGGATGTCCGGGCGTCGGGCCAGATGTCCGGGCCTTCCGGAGGGGCCGGATGTCCGGGCCAAGTCGCCGGATGTCCGGGCTGGAGGCGATAGCTTCTGTAGTTCCTGGCGTGTGGCGCCGGATTCCCGGGACTTTGGCCGGATTTTCGGGCTGTAGACTTGGCCAGCTTGGCTGTTGCTGATGGAGACGCTCCAGGGGCCGGATGTCCGGGGCCTTGCCCGGATGTCCTTGGCCTGGAAGGTGAACTTGCCCGTTTCAGTTGGTTCTCTTCATCCGTGGAGTTGGCAGCTTGTCCGTCTTCACGTGCATCCTCGGGAGGTTCCTCTTGACACCTAATCATGCATAGTATATCGGACTTAGGTAGTAGCCATGCCTCGAGTGGATCATATGTGATATCACTAAGGAGAGAAGTCACCTCAGTCTCGAGAGTTCGAGCTCGTGCTCTAGTCATGGGTCCTCTTGGTGCTTGGTGAGGCGACGGAAGGTCCATGGGGATGACCGAAGGATGCTCCGCATCAATGACTCTCTCGTGAGGCTCCGGAGTGGGGACAACATGTCCCGCCAGTGGGAGACGGTGGCCGATCTTCTTGGCCAGATACCCAGCTTCCCGGAGCTTCTTGATATCCTTCTCCCGGACGGTAGAGGCCATCCATCTGCCTCCTGCTCCGGACCCGGACATCTTTGGAAGACCTCTCTTCGATGGAAAAGAAGAGTGCTTGGGCGTTAGGGCTCGAACAGAGGGGATTGAGCTAGCGGAAACAGAAGGCGTGGGTAAAAAGAAAGAGACCTTATCTCTTTATTGGGGCGATAAATGCTTTTTGCGCCTCCCCACTTGCCTGGTGGAACCCGTTTGCCTCCCGCTCACCGCGATTAGCGGTGCGGTTGGATTACCCATACCCGTATTGATTAGAATCCTGTGATAAGGGGACATGATCTCTGCTTCGACAAGACGTGCCAAGGAAACGGCCTCGCAATATATGCTGAGGCTGGATGTGGGAAAATGGTTCGGTTAATGACCCGACCTAGAAGAAATGTCACGTTGTCTGGAAAGTTGCTAGCATATTGCATTTGTGAAGTATTATTCTCTCTACGGCGATATGTGAGGATCATTTTGTGGATCCGGACACGGTTGAAGTGTTCGATAATTACCATGGAGTATTCGGAGAAGGAACCCGCCTTGCAATGCCGAAAACAAGACTACGTGCCGGACTCATCGTCATTGAAGCCTGGTTCAGGGGCTACTGAGGGAGTCCTGGATTAGGGGGTATCTGGACAGCCGGACTATATACATCGTCCGGACTATTGAAGCGTGAAGATACAAGACTCAAGACTTCGGCCCGTGTACGGATTGGACTCTCCTTTGCGTGGAAGACAAGCTTGGCGATCCGGATATTGAGTTTCCTTCCTTGTAACCGACTCCATGTAAAGCCTAGCCCTCTCCGGTGTCTATATAAACCGGAGAGGTTGGTCCTTAGAAGGCCGATCACAATTACAATCATACCATCATAGGCTAGCTCCTAGGGTTTAGCCTCTACGATCTCGTGGTAGATCTACTCATGTACTACTATTATCTTCAATATTAATCAACCAGGAAGTAGGGTTTTACCTCCATCGAGAGGGCCCGAACCTGGGTAAACATTGTGTCCCTCGCTTCCTGTTACCATCAGCCTAAGACGCATAGATCAGGACCCCCTACCCGAGATCCGCCGGTTTTGACACCGACAACGATCTCATGGTAGATCTACTCTTATACTACAAATATCTTCAATATTAATCAAGCAGGAAGTAGGGTTTTACCTCCATCAAGAGGGCCCGAATCTGGGTAAACATTGTGTCCCTTGCTTCCTAATACCATCAGCCTGAGACGCACAGATCGGGACCCCCTACCCGAGATCCACCGGTTTTGACATCGACAACCGCTACTACCACGACTTCGGCCACAACGGTGCTGACAACGATCGGAACTACAAGTCTCTCATTGAAGTCTACCATGTCCCCGGCTACCACCGCGACGTCGAGCCAGTCAAAGACCATCAAGTGCAATGGGCTCCGGGCGGTTCTCGGTGGAGTCAGCTTGGGGTCAACCTTTACGTGTATGTGGGCTTGCCTATGGACATCACTTGGGCCTGGCCCGGCTGGGAATCCTCAAGGGATGCAGCTACTTATACCTGGGAGGAAGCAACGAGTAGACCATCCGCATAGGATCACAAACCCGGCGGCGGCGGCTCTCTGTTCTTCTTCTACCTCCGTTCCCCTTCCTCTGCCATTCCTCTTGTAATCACTGCTAAGACAAGAATCCTTGTGTGAGTGCTATAGATCGTGTGATACATATATCTGGTACCTAACATTTGGTATTCAGAGCAAGTCCACCATCCTTCCTGCCCCAATTCTTTTTCCACAATCACCACCTTCAACCTTTTCGATCAAATGTTTAGCCACCAAATGTCCTCAGATCAGCTTCTCAGCTTGGTCGTGGAGCAAGTGATTTACCCTATCACTACTGATGTATTGTAGTCCCTTTGGTGTAGAGAAGTTGGTGGTGTATCCCCAAACAAAATCAAAGGATGGAGAGCCTTGTGTAGCGGCGGATTTCCGATTCACTTCGGCGCAAGCGGCGGCCCACGCGTTCGCATACTAGGATGGTCGCTGCATCTACTACCGGTGTTGTCGCCTGCACATGTGGTGCGCTACACTCGACGTGTTGCCGGCCCCAGCATCTACTTCACCCACCATCGTCAAGGACAACCGTGACACCACCTACGACCTCAACAACTACACCACGGCCATCTCTGATCATGACGGCGAGTCCGTCGGGGCCATCGAAATCCCTGCGGCGGCCAACACAGCACGTCGCCTCACGGCCACAATACATTTGCCAAGTCTTCCCTCGACAGCGATTCCTGCGTCCCAGTCGCGGGCACGGACGAGTACACATTGGTGGCGGCAATTCCAGAAATCATCATCGAGCTCACCGTCTTCCCCGACGTTCCCTCGACCACCAAGGCCCGGGAGGACCTCGAGGTCATCCATGACGCGCCCCCTGCCTGCATCACGATGGTGCATGTCACCTATCCGACGGAATGCTCGCACTAGGTCGCCACAACCGACATCCTCAATGTGGGTTTGGGACTCATCCTGAAAGATGCCATTGCGGAGCACATGCATACAGTGACCCCCATCGAAATCTCCTCCGAGATCGTGTCCCTCGAGGTGTGTGGCAAAGGCCAAGGTGTTGTCTCCATCGATGTCAATGCTCCCACCGCGTCTGCATTCACTGGGTCGCCGGTATGTACAACAATTGTTCGAGCCAATGCCGTTTGACAAGCCTGAAGATGCTGTTGCTGATGTGAAGGAGCACAAATATGATGCAAAGCTGACAGTACTTACACTCATCTTGAACCCGTCAACTTGGTATGAACATTTCAGTCCCCGAGACCCATGTTTTGTTTCGTTTGATGCCCAGTTGGTATTCGAGGAGCATATGAGGTCTGAACCGTGTCTAACATGGCCACCACTAGTAGGAGCTAATTTCAGTGAGTTATGTTCATCGGGGCAGTTTGATTCACATTGCACATTGTCATTATTCCCTTGGAATCCAGGTGGTTATTTGCTCAAGCATAGAAATCGGATGACCAGAGTGTTTATTACTGCTAATTCACAATGGCCTATTACCCGTGTAATTGAGGAGTCCAGTAAGTGCTTTCCTCAGATTTTAAAAATACAGTGGTTGTTTACTATTTGTCTGAAGACAATAACATAGTGCTTGGTAATACTACCTTTTGCTAATCTGGATTATGAGCTATGGCCTCCACCTTTGCGAGTGTTGATCAGTCAAAAGGGGCACATGTTCAGGCCAAGACCACGGCCATCTTTGATTGCTTTCAGGCAGATGTGCATCTGAAGTATGCAGGGCAGCAAATTACTTATGTGATGAAGCATTTTTCTGGTGTTCGTAATTTCCCAAGAGAATCATGGAGGTATCTGCAAACTGAGCAACAGAAACCACGCCATTCTGGGAAGGTTGTTTGTTGCATCCATATGATCTTAAGAGTCATTTCTGTTCCGCGTCAGATGATACCGCAATTAATGGAGAATGTGAACATGAGTGCTGTAGAATGGAGGTTGTTTGTTTCAACTGAGCTACAAGGTTATGACATTCCTGACACCGATTGTGAGAGCCAACTAAAGCCACGATCACTGTTCAAGTTCAGTCAAAAGACAATCCAACTGAAGCCACCATGGCCATCATTTTCATGCAATTGCCAAGCTGTGCAGGTGCAGTCAGCATTACTTACCGGTGACCCACGTGATGACTACATTGACACCAACTCCATTTCATCGTCATGGACACGATGGGCAGCATCAATCCTGTTCCAAACTGCGCATCGATGGGTGCGGCCGCTGCCTACACCATCCCGTCATCCAGAGAGCTGAGATCCACTCCCAACTGGTTCGCATCTTCACTAATTGGTCATCCTGTTGAGAACATGTGCAGCAGAATAAAGTTGCGACCGCTTCCATGGCCATCCTGGGAGTGTTACAGAGGCTGGAAGTTATTGGTCAGGCAAGTGCCATCCTTCATGGAAGGGAGGTCTCATCATCAGTGGTCAATATTGGTATATTGGAGCAGTCTGGAGTTGAACCTTACACTGCATAGTCCTTGTACTAGTATTTTAGATCAAATGCATCAGTATGAGTAAGGAAGACGTACTAGCCTGGGAAGTGTTACCCTAATCAGTTGTGGTCGTGAAGCAGTGCAGGGCACTATGATGCATATGGATATATCAATGAATTGGCATTTTTACGAAAAGAAGAATTTGAGAGGAGTGGAATTTATTCACATGACAACATGATATTTGGGGGCAAGGAAGTGCTTATCGCACGGTTATTAACCAGTATGTTCTGCTACAACACAACAAAATCAGAGGTGATTCAGTCTTTGTTTTTGCCTGACCGACATATCAATGGAATTTCTTGGCATGTCCTAGCCACTGGTTCACAACGGCAATGGTTTTCAAGTGGTTCTTCTCATATATTTATTTTGGAAAATGTTCCAGAGATTTGCAATCAGCCGACCTCGTGTGCAAGAATGCTACGTTGCCAACGTATACCACTCTTAGATGCCCCAATTCATGCTGAATGTGTTCCATCTTGTTTATGTGTTGTACTTTGTTCAAAGGATCCGACGTTACATACTGCTGCTAGAGGATTCTTGCTCCTTCCAAATAACAATGGTACACCTGGTGCGTGGTTAGTTCTGCTGTGCCAGAGTCACACAACTTCGTTAGCTGCTGAATGTGTGGATGATGAAACAACAAGGAAGTGGTGCAAGGAGGTACCATGGGAACCCAGTGATTTTTACATGGCATCAGTTGTTCTAACCAGGTTGCAGCCAAAAAAATTTTAACAAGGGAGGGGTGTCACAGTTCTGGCTTCATTCTTTAAGCAAGCCCCCATTGGCCACTGCTACTACTATGACTTCGGCCACAATGGTGCCGACAACGATCGCAACTACATGTATCTCACTGAAGTCTACAATGTCCACGGCTACAACCGCGGCGTCGAGCCAGTCAAAGACCATCGAGTGCAATGGGATCCGGGCTGTTCTCGGTGGAGTCATCTTGGGGTCAAGACGAATTTCAACAAAGGGGGGATGCCAGGGCCCTTCCCTAGCCCATACGTGTATGTGGGTTTGCCTATGGACACCACCTGGGCCTGGCCCGGCTGGGAATCCTCAAGGGCTGCAGCTACTTATACCTGGGAGGAAGCAACGAGCAGACCATCCGCGTAGGATCACGAACCCGGCGGCGGCTCTCTGTTCTTTTTCTACCTCCGTTCCCCTTCCTCTTCCATTCCTCTTGTAATCACTGCTAAGACAAGAATCCTTGTGTGAGTGCTATAGATCGTGTGATACATATATCTGGTACCTAACATCTGGTATTCAGAGCCAGTCCACCATCCTTCCTGCCCCAATTCTTTTTCCACAATCACCACCTTCAACCTGTTCGGTCAAATGTTTAGCCACCAAATGTCCTTAGATCAGCTTCTCAGCTTGGTCGTGGAGCAAGCGATTTACCCTATCACTACTGATGTATTGTAGTCCCTTTGGTGCAGAGCAGTTGGTGGTGTATCCCCAAACAAAATCAGAGGATGGAGAGCCTTGTGTAGAGGCGGATGTCCGATTCACTTCGGCACAAGCGGTGGCCCACGCGTTCGCATAATAGGATGGTCGCTGCATCTACTACCGGTGTTGTTGCCTGCAGATGTGGTGCGCAACACTCGATGTGTTGTCGGCCCCAGCATCTACTTCACCCACTGTCGTCAAGGACAACCGTGACACCGCCGTCGACCTCAACAACTACACCACAGCCATCTCTGATCATGACGGCGAGTCCATCGGGGCCATCGAAATCCCTGCGGCGGCCAACACCAGCACGTCGCCTCACGGCCACGATACATTCGTCAAGTCTTCCCTCGACAGCGATTGCTGCGTCCCAGTCGCGGGCACGGACGAGTACACATTGGTGGCGGCAATTCCAGAAATCGTCACCGAGCTCACCGTCTTCCCCGGCATCCCCTCGACCACCAAGGCCCCGGAGGACCTCGAGGTCATCCACAATGCGCCCCCTGCCCGCATCACGATGGCGCATGTCACCTAGCCGACGGAATGCTGGCACCAGGTCGCCACAACCGACATCCTCAATGAGGGTTTGGGACTCATCCTGAAAGATGCCATTGCGGAGCTCATGCATACGGTGACCCCCATCGAAATCTCCTCCGAGATCGTGTCCCTAGAGGTGTGCGGCACGGGCCAAGGTGTTGTCGCCATCGATGTCAATGCTCCCACCGCGTCTGCATTCACTGGGTCGCCGGTGTGGCCCAGCTCCAACTCCGGCAACCCTGAATATTCACTGTCGTCTAGACACAAGTATGTACAACAATTGTTCGAGCCAATGCCGTTTGACAAGCCTGAAGATGCTGTTGCTGATGTGAAGGAGCACAAATATGATGCAAAGCTGACAGTACTTACACTCGTCTTGAACCCGTCAACTTGGTATGAACATTTCAGTCCCCGAGACCCATGTTTTGTTTCGTTTGATGCCCAGTTGGTATTCGAGGAGCATATGAGGTCTGAACCGTGTCTAACATGGCCACCACTTGTAGGAGATAATTTTAGTGAGTTATGTTCATCGGGGCAGTTTGATTCAGATTGCACATTGTCATTATTCCCTTGGAATCCAGGTGGTTATTTGCTCAAGCATAGCAATCGGATGACCAGAGTGTTTATTACTGCTAATTCACAATGGCCTATTACCCGTGTAATTGAGGAGTCCAGTAAGTGCTTTCCTCAGATTTTAAAAATACGGTGGTTGTTTACTATTTGTCTGAAGACAATGACATAGTGCTTGGTAATACTACCTTTTGCTAATCTGGATTATGAGCTATGGCCTCTACCTTTGCAAGTGTTGATCAGTCAAAAGGGGTGCATGTTCAGGCCAATACCATGGCCGTCTTTGATTGCTTTCAGGCAGATGTGCATATGAAGTATGTAGGGCAGCAAGTTACTTATGTGATGAAGCATTTTTCTGGTGTTCATAATTTCCGAAGAGAATCATGGAGGTATCTGCAAACTGAGCAACAGAAACCAAGCCATTCTGGGAAGGTTGTTTGTTGCATCCATATGATCTTAAGAGTCATTTCTGTTCCTCGTCAGATGATACTGCAATTAATGGAGAATGTGAACATGAGTGCTGCAGAATGGAGGTTGTTTGTTGCAACTAAGCTACAAGGTTATGACACACCTGACACCGATTGTGAGAGCCAACCAAAGCCACGATCACTGTTCAAATTCAGTCAAAAGACAATCCAACTGAAGCCACCATGGCCATCATTTTCATGCAATTGCCAAGCTGTGCAGGTGCGGTCAGCATTACTTACCGGTGACCCACCTGATGACTACATTGACACCAACTCCATTCCATCGTCGTGGACACGATGGGTAGCGTCAATCCTGTTCCAATCTACGCATCGATGGGTGCGGCCGCTGCCTACACCATCCCGTCACCCAGATGAGCTGAACTTCACTCCTAGTTGGTTCGCATCTTCACTAATTGGTCATCCTGTTGAGAACATGTGCAGCAGAATAAAGTTGCGACCGCTTCCATGGCCATCCTGGGAGTGTTACAGAGGTTGGAAGTTATTGGTCAGGCAAGCGCCATCCTTCATGGAAGGGAGGTCTCATCATCAGTGGTCAATATTGGTATATTGGGGCAGTCTGGAGTTGACCCTTATACTACATAGTCCTCGTACTAGTATTTTAGATCAAATGCGTCAGTATGAGTATGGAAGACGTACTAGCCTGGGAAGTGTTACCCTAATCAGTGGTGGTCGTGAAGCAGTGCAAGGCACTATGATGCGTATGGATATATCAATGAATTGGCAGTTTTTGCCAACAGAAGAATTTGAGAGGAGTGGAATTTATTCACATGACAACATGATATTTGGGGGCAAGGAAGTGCTTATCGCACGGTTATTAACCAGTATGTTCTGCTACAACACAATAAAATCAAAGGTGATTCAGTCTTTGTTTTTCCCTGGCCGACATATCAATGGAATTTCTTGGCATGTCCTAGTCACAGGTTCACAACGGCAATGGTTTTCAAGTGGTTCTTCTCATATATTTATTGAGGAAAATGTTCCAGAGATTTGCAATCAGCTGACCTCGTGTGCAAGAGTGCTACGCTGCCAACGTATACCAGTCTTAGATGCCCCAATTCATGCTGAATGTGTTCCATCTTGTTTCTGTGTTGTACTTTGTTCAAAGGATCCGGGGTTACATACTGCTGCTAGAGGATTCTTGCTCTTTCCAAATAACAATGGTATACCTGGTGCGTGGTTAGTTCTGTTGTGCGAGAGTCACACAACTCCATTAGCTGCTCAATGTGTGGATGATGAAACCACAAGGAAGCGGTGCAAGGAGGTGCCATGGGAACCCAGTGATTTTTACATGGCATCAGTTGTTCTCACCAGGTTGTAGCCTGAAAAATTTCAACATGGGAGGGGTGTCACAGTTCTGGCTACATTCTTTAAGCAAGCCCCCATTGGCCACCGCTACTACCACGACTTCGGCCACAACGGTGCCGACAATGATCGCAACTACAAGTATCTCACTGAAGTCTACCATGTCCTCGGCTACCACCGCAACGTCGAGCCAGTCAAAGACCATCGAGTGCAATATATGGGATCCGGGCGGTTCTCGGTGGAGTCGGCTTGGGATCAAGCCGAATTTCAAGAAAGGGGGGATGTTAGGGCCCTTCCCTAGCCCATACGTGTATGTGGGCTTGCCTATGGACATCACTTGGGCCTGGCCCGGCTGGGAATCCTCAAGGGCTGCAGCTACTTATACCTGGGAGGAAGCAACGAGCAGACCATCCACGTAGGATCACGAACCTGGCGGCGGCGGCTCTCTGTTCTTCTTCTACCTCCGTTCCCCTTCCTCTTCCATTTCTCTTGTAATCACTGCTAAGACAAGAATCCTTGTGTGAGTGCTATAGATCGTGTGATACATATATTTGGTACCTAACAAATGTGGTCGAGGACGACGGCGGGCTACAATGCAACACATCCTTTCGCTTCTTTAAAACAAGGGCCGACCGGTGTACCTCTTTTCTTGATAGCAGGCTGACAAGATTCTTTCCTATGATGAAAAGTGCGAGCAGCTAGGCGCCTAGGCCCTATTTCCTTCGTAATATTTCTAGTCTCCCGTCACCTGCTAATACAACTAGTGGTACAGGGCCTGGGGGAAAATATCTAGTGTTACCAAGCTTTAGGTGCTACCATGATGCAAACTTCTGGGCCGTTGGATTCTCATATATGACGGCTCTCAATAAATCTGCAACATTTGCAAAAAAACCTGCAAGGAGTTAAAAAATTGCGCATAGGTCCATAGAGGACGGCCCAGATGTACTTATCATGGTAGCATTTAAACCTAGGTAGCACCAGATACTCTCCCCAGGGCCTGGTCCAAATCTCCAGCTGCTGCTCTCTCGACAGACGGGGGTGATAACCGGGTGCTTAGACACCCAGGTGTCGAAAATCCATCCTCATAACCTAATGATGTACTATTCTGTTTGATCAACTCACGACATTTGACGTGTTGCAAAAAACAATTGCTTAATAGAAAAGCAGGTTTATTACCCTGCTTTCCACTCATGATATCAAATTGATTTATTTATTTTCAGATGTACATGTTAATTATGTATTGAAGTAAAAGAAGTTGCACAATGTAGGGAGTGAATTCTTCTGCAAATGAAAAGGAAAATATCCTTTTCTTCTTTCACTCAATATACCAATACAAGCTACATTACTGCTTGAAATGAACATGCCCAACTATTCAAGGGACAACTTATGAAAAAATCTGTCAGAACTTGTACAGATCCGCTAAATTCAAGTTTCCTACTAATACATGGCCAAACACAAAAAATATTTAGCAGACACCCAATAGTTAAATAACATTCTCAAATGAGGTCATCCATCACCATTTCCATGACTTGATTTGAGTCCAAAGTCATCATGCTAAAATTTTGGAATCTGTTGAGACCAACCTTATCTATTCCTACCGAAGTTACAAAATTCGACTGTCAACAACTAAGGTAATAGATTCTTACGAATCATTAAGTGAATCCACTCGAAATAAGATATAACAGTCGTGCATCACAATAATCACCATCACGCGAAGAGAGCATGCTAGGGATAACCCACATAGGTTGCAGTCTGCTGTCACAACCAATGAAAATGAAGATGTTTGGATTGAATGTAGAGCCATCTTCCTGCAGCAGCTTGCCCACCTCAAGTGCAACCCAACTTTCAGCATCATGGTAATAGTAGTATATGCAGTTGCTCCTCCCTCCCCATATCTCCTGGTTCATGAAAGACAATAGTTGGGTTCTTTCGTTAGTGCTGATGAATATCACCCAATTCTCTAGCTCCTCCACCTTCACCCATAATGCAAGCTCAAATGACAGGTCAAGGCAGAAGACTTTGAAGGTTAGCTCCAACAATATAATAGGTCCTCGAAAGGGAACCAAGAGAACCATATCTCCACACACCACCAGCCAGGCATTGGGAAGATGCCATTTATTAATCCTGCTCGACTCCACTACTGGCACCTCTTGTATGATATCTCGGGTGTCAGGTGAACTTTAAAGATCCTGCGATCAGAATCCATGTCAAAGACTCGCTTTTTGAAGACTACGATTTGCTTGACTGTTTCATAATGAGTAGAACATCTCACCCAAGAGTTGCTACCAACATGCCAAAACAGATTGTGCGGTCCAGTTTCGACAATGAGATGCGAGTTGGATGATGACAAAGGAGCAGTGATGGCACCATAATTGAGCTCTGCGCACTTGAAGATTGGTAGTTGTGGAGGTGAGACAATAATATGTCTGAACACATCCACAACAATACATGATTTTTTGTTGTGCAAAATGACATAACCAAAGGAAGCCCCTATGAAGCTAAAGCATTCCAAAAATAGAGGAATTTCAGAGTTAAGGTTGTTATCTTGTTGACAAGATATGAACGTTTGGGGACTATGGTGTTTCTAAAGCGGCTAGGATGAGGAGGGCAAAAAGGGACATCGGGTTGGAGAAGGAGAGGTGGGGATGTCGCTAAGGAGCCGGAAAAGGCAACACGCAAAGAGCGGCAGCTGGCTGCAAACGCGAGAAGATCCGAGGTGGAGCCCAGGCCCAACCGAGCAACGATGGAGTGCAGCAGGCCTTCGGGTAAGTCTGCCCAACCTTGAGTTTCCGACATGTTTGGGCACAAATATAGTAGCTCTTTGCTCTTGCAATCAATTATAGCTTCTCTACAATGCAGTATACAAGATAAAAGCCAGTTAGAAGAGTGAATTGGGTAACAAAAACTGAATTAAATGACAAGTGAAAAGGGTTCTTAAAAATGTAATAAAAAGTGCGAAGAAAAATGGCGAGTGCAGATGTATGGTTCCTAATACTCATAGATGGTAGTTCCAACCACCGAGATTTAGTTCTATTCCTAATTTGGTTGATACTACCTCTGTAAACTAATATAAAAGCGTTTAGATTACTAAAATAGTGATCTAAACATTCTTATATTAGTTTACGGAGGGAGTACGTTCATCAGAAATGTCCAGCGGTCATACCCGGTCACACTCTGCCACAGATGGTGAAAATCCTAGCCACAACAGTAGAAACAACAATGTACACGACACCCAGTAACAAACATACGAGTAGGGCATTTCGATGCCCAGGCACATCTGCACCCGGTTAGAAAAAAATTGTATCAAAAAGAAAAAAATTCAAAAAATTCCAATTTTTTTTGTGTGGCAGACAATTTGATGGGTGAGGCTCTCTCCAAATTTCAAGTCATTTGGACATTTGAGCAGCTCTCAGCAAAAAAGATAAATCGGATCAAAACAGTACACGAACAGTAAACATTTTTACCGACCCCCAATTTGTCTTTTTTGATGAGAGCTCCGCAGAATTCCAAATGATATGAAAATTGGAGCGGACCTCACGCATCAAATTGTTTACCGCACAAATATTTGTTTGAATTTTTTGAATTTTTCTAGTATATGTTTTGATTTTTTTCGTCAGCGCGGGTGCAGAGACGAACATATGGACAAGTTTATTTACATATTCTGTATAGTGTGCAGACTGCCACAATATAAAAATGTACTGACTGCCGTTTTGGATGTAGAAACAGTTAGCACTAAAGAGCAGATGGGCAGATTTTTTACTGAAGTAGCTCATACGGCCAATGGAACTATATCTAAGCTTGACTAAATTATAAAGTTAAATGCAACACAGTACAGTTATTTAGCTGGGAGCACTTTGGGTTCACGCCTTTTTGTCCAGGTGCCTCTGGGTTCACTCTGTCAGTTGAACTCCACCTTGTCACTTGTCGAGCTCGCCAGCGCCGACCCGTTGACCACAAGCAGACCCAGCATTTTAGTCCGCAGGTTCGCCGCGGTTGGCCTCGCTTGACCACATCAAGACCAGAGGAACTGGATCTAGGTGCTCAACGCTGTCCGCGAATTCCACCTGCAGCGGGTACTCCCATGCCCGCTTGTTAGCCGACTCCTTCAGGTAAGGCGCCTTGTAAGGGCATGGCCAACGCGCCACTGTGGACAGTTGCCCTAGCGCTTGATGTCATTCAAAACTGTCCACATAGGCACAACTAGTAGCTTGCAGATCAAAGCGTGATCCTACAGAGGAAGTAGAGCCTCCTAGCTGACAAAAGCAAGAGAGAGGGGGCAAAAGCAAGAGATGGGGTGCGCTAGCTCCTCCTTGTGCATGTGAAGTAAGATAAGAACTAAGACTATATGTCATACTCCATATGGGTCTGACAGGGCAGTTCTATGGGTTGAGTGTTTGAGAAACTAAATGGTGCTCCATTTATCTTTACTTAGGTGGAAGATGTGCGGCATTGGGAAGGTGATGCCTCCTTCGTACATGCCCTAAAATTTTCCAGATCTATGTGTGTACTGACCTGTCGACTAATTCGAGAAGGAACTCCATGCTAGCGTCCGCCATTTTTTCTGGGGCCGCCAAGGCACAGCGAGCACCGATGCCACGACCTCCTCTGTTCAACGCAAATGGCGAAGGTGGTGCTCGTCGGGGACCAACCAGTTCAGGAGGGAGCGATGGGGTGGGGTCGCTCCTTGGACTATTTGCTCAAATGAGGTACAGTGACGTAGTTTTTGCCTAACGCCGCGGCTCTGTAAATTTGCCAACGTCCTGGTCCACGGACCAGGACGGCCGCGCTCGTCCTCCGTCCCGCACCTACAATGCGGCCCCACCAACGGACCACTGTTTGACATAGTATTTCGCTCGTACGCCCTTTTTCTCAAATCGTGTCAGGCGCGTGAGCGTTATTTTGGCCCTGTTTGGATACTCTAACACAGTTAGAGTTAGAGTTATTTTCTAACCCACTCTAACCCAAATAAGTAGCGGAGGCAGCGCCCGGCCACCCTAGACACTTGCCCGGGCTCCCTGCCTACTCGTACGTTGCATGATGCCCTGTCATAGCTGGGCAAATCCACGTCCACGTCGTGTTTTCCCGGGCAGAATTTACTTGGGCTAGGTTGGGCTTTGTGAGAGGTACGCCTAGTAACGTACACACGGTGGGCTGGCGCCTGGATAGGTCCACCACTCCTCGCCTGGCGCCTGGATAGGTCATCGCTGTGTTGCCAAAAAAATCCATCGCTGTTCGCTAATCGCTCCACCTCCTTTTGCCTATCGCCAGAATTGCGCATCGCGTGGAGACGGACTGGCAGTGGCGAGCGGAGTAGGCTGGCTTTGGCTGGGCGCGCAGCCGGCGGCAGGCAGAGCGGATCCATCCCCGGGAAGGAAGGAACGGCCTGCATCCCCGTCTACTCGTGCCCTCCTTTGAAATCGGCTTTGGTAAAATTCTTATTGATCTATTCGTCCACATCTACAGATTGCATTGATAGATTTAGGGCTTGAATTTTGAAGTCAAAACTTGGGGAATTATCCATATGAGCCTAGTTTTTGGTTCAGGGATTTGTTCCACAAAGTACTCTCTTCGTTCCAAAATATAAGTCATATTAGAGATTTCAATACGAACTACGTAGGGCACAAATAAGCGAATCAACACTATAAAATACGTCTATATACATTTATATGTAGTTTGTATTAAAATCTCTAAACTGACTTATATTTAGAAACGGAAGGAGTACATGTTAACTTCGAGAGTTTGCTTCGGTGCACCCTCCTAAAAGTTGCCACAAATCTACATCTTTAATCTGCATCGGAATCCGTAAAAAAAATTTAGGGACGGTGTACCGAAGCAAAGTTCTAACTTCCAAATTCAAATAATTAAATTTCATAGATGAAGAGGTTTTTTTCTTAATAAAGCAAGCGGTGAAACTGTGAATGATATGCAGCCAGAAACAGAACTAGAATCTCAACTTTATTTTGGTCTTCAGTCGGAAAAAAAAAACTTTATTTTGGTCTACGAAACTGAATATTGATATATTATATATTAGTTTGCTCTAAAATTTCATTGATATGACTACTATTTTTAAATTTTTACTTCATTAGTAAGATTGTTTTTGTTTTTTGAAAGTTTGACGCTATTTTATATGCTGTGTATCGGACACCCAACTTTCATTCCCGGTTAGAAACTTGGTTTCAAGTTTGCCCAGGCTTCACAAAAATTCTAGCTCCGCCACTGACCCAAATAAGCACCTCTTCATCGGGATAGTTGGGTTAGATAGAACTTACCCACTCTAACCCTCCCTGTTTGGATATTTTTGGGTTATTTGAACCCCCAACTAACCCAAACTAGCTCTAACCCCATGATCCAAACAGGGCCTTTATCGGATCCAAAGCCACGAACATGCAACGGTGATTTCGAGAGCAGCTGCGCTGAGGCACCGAATCGCCACTTCCTTAATTAAAATTTATAATTGCACCTACTACCCCGTCCCCTTTTCCGCTCTAGGTCCATATCGATACTTTTAGATGTCATGTATCTCAAAACGTATTAACAAGAATAGGAAAAAGATGGCATTTGGTTCAAACGAAGTGATTTTGTCCTTTGAGCTTAGGATAATGTTTTTTTTTATGAAATGTTCGGGATAGAAGGAATTTCTCCATAGAAATAAGATTTTATTCTTGTAAAACAAAGGACTCTAAAAGAAATTTTTCAAAGAAATAATATTCTATAGAATTGCAACAAAATTCCCTCAAACAAAAAGGAGGCCTTACCGCCTTATTACAACGGAAACACTAACACCCACACGTGTGGGCGTTTGCAGGGCGTTTGCATCTCGCTCACACGTGTGTATCCGCGCCCGTTTGTGGGTGCACAAATCTTCGCATGTTTGTGGTGCCACGTAGGATTGGGCTGGTGTGTGGTCATTCACCCGGTCGCCCACACGTCCGTTTCACCACACGGAGGGGCCGGTGTGTGGGCGTTTAGCAGTTCGCCCACATGCCAGTTTTCACTCACACACAAGGGCTGGTGTGTGGGCATTTGCCATCTCGCCCACACGCCCATCTCCTCTCCCACACCCAAGCTGTCAGTTGCCATGTGTTTTGCAGTGTACATGGCAACTGCCTTAGTGTGCTTATAAGCAGATGGCAACTTTTTCTTTTCCCGAACATGTCAGTTGCCATGTGTTTTGCAGGGTACACGGTAACTTCCCTAGTGTGCTTGTAAGCAGATGACAATTCTCTCTTTACGCGAACATGTTGTTTTGTCATGTCTTTTTGTAGCGCTACACGGCAACTGCCTAATGTTAGTAGGTGGCAACTCCTAAATTTTTCAAATCATGGCAATTGTTGTAAATCAGACCATACATGGCAACTGCTTAGTGTTATTAGGTGGACGCTAGTTGTTTTGTCCACCATGTGTGGGCTGGTCTTCTTAGACACCACACAAAACATATGGCAGACCCTTTAACGCTGACACGTGTGGCACTTATCGTCGTCCTATTACAAACGCCCCGAAGTGGCGCCTACTTCCTTTGCCTTCTCCTGAACAAGCACCCACGCAGCCCGGACGTGTTGCATCTCCGTCATGGCCCCGCCCACGGCCAGACGGATAACGAACTTGCTATCCACGACAAAGTGTGTCAGGAAGGCCCGCCCACTGGAGTTGATGGCCATGAGTAGCTTCCGGTTCAAGGCCTCCACGTCGTCGCCCTCGTGCCTTGGGCGGAGGCGGAACGTCACGAGGGAGAACCTCCTTGGCAAGACCACCTCGAACCTCTCGTCGGCCTCCAGCTCCAGCTCGAACCACTTGGCCATGTCGATGTGTCTCCGTATGTATGCTCGCATGCCCGCAGCGCCGTAGCGGCGCAAGACCACCCACAGCTTGATGGCGCGGAAAGGGCGCGATAATGAGATCTGCCAGTCCTTTTAGTCGATCGTGTCCATTGCTGCTGCTGCATTTTCGTTGCTGATGTTGTTGAGGTATTCTGGGTTGCTGGAGAGCGCGGATGTGAGTGCGGCCGGGCTCGCCACCCACAGGCAGCAACACTCCATGTTGGTGAGGAACCACTTGTGCGGGTTCATGCTCACGGAGTCTGCAAGATCGGCGCCGTCAAGGCAATCCTCGAACTCGCGGCAGATCAGAGCGCTACCTGCGTGCGCGGCGTCGACATGAAACCACATGTCGTATCGTCGGGCCACCTCGCCCAGCTCGCGCAGTGGATCGACGGCGCCGAGCCCGGTCGTGCCAACAGTGGCACACAGCTACAACGGCACAAGCCCACTGGTCACGTCAGCATCCACAGCGCGGCGGACACTGTCTGCGCTGAGGCCGTAACTTGACGCCGCCGACGTCTGGATGACGCGGAAGTTGGCCGGTGGGATCCCTGCGATCCTCGCGCCCTTCTGGAAAGTGGAGTGGCTCTGATCGGAGGCATAGACCACCAGCCGGAGGATGCCCTCATGGCCACCGAGCATGGTCAGCGCGCGATCGCGCGCGGCAACGAGCGTGCACACCACGGCCTCGCAGGTGCTCCCTTGCAGCACGCCCCCGCCGCCACCAGAGAAGAGGAAGCGTTCCGGGAGGCCCACCAGCTTCGCCATCCATTCCACCACGACGGCCTCGAGCTCGGTTGCAGCCGGCGAGGCAGCCCACGCGAACGGCACGACGTTGAGGCCGGCGGAGAGCATCTCACCGGCGAACCCGGCCGTGCTCGCGTTCATCGGATAGTATGCAAAGAAGCTGGGGCTCTGCCAGTGCGTCAACCCCGGGACAATGTGCCGCCGCACGTCCTCCAGTATGACTTCCACCGGCTCGCCATCCTCGGGCGGCGCGTCGGGTAGAAGCGTGCGGAGGCGCCCTAGCTCGGCGTCACGCCGGACAGGGTAGCTCTCGATGTTGCGGTAGTAGCCGTCGAGGAAGTCGACCACTGCGTGCGACTCGGCGGCGAACGTCTCGGGGTCCAGTGGCAACAGCGCGTCCGTTGCTGCGCTCCCCATGGCCAATGTACTACGCTTTTGCAATGTACAGTGGGTGCGTCGTGTGTGGCTAAGGTATGGGCTTTGCTAACTATCTATATATATGGTACTGTACTATACTGGGGGAAGGATCTGTGGTCTATGGGACATATGCAACCTATATGAAAAAAATTTGTAATTTTAAAAAAGTCAAAAATTCCTGAAAATATTTTTGAAATAAACTTGACCTTTTATTGTACTCGTGAGAAAAAATCCACAAAAAGAAAATCTCTCTTTGACTTCTTTTCAAAAAAGACAAATTTTGGGCTAAAATAGTGTGAATAGTTACCTATAATAGCAAATAAAATTTGTCCTTTTTGCTGTGAACTCAATTTTTTTCCTGAAAATTTATATACTAGTGCAAAAGTTAGTCAAGTTTTTTGTCAATAAAGTTCTTAAATATTTTGACTTTTTATAATTAAATTAAAAATAAATACCCATATAGGGTACATATATACCCAGGAACACAAGTGTATTTCCCACTATACTGGTCAAAGAGAGATTTCTATTATAATTGAGGTAACATCACCACGAGTCATACAACTTGCGCCACGTGTTTAGTTTGATGCTAAAAGAATGAAAAATACGGTTTTGTAGTCACCTCAAGCGTGCAGAGACGGTCATAATATATGTATGCGGACGTATCCATGTGTATGACCTCACTCTTAGGCCCGACGTAATTTTGCACAAAACACCCTAATATATTTTTATTTATAGAAAAGTCAACCACCGCGATGTATTTTTGCACAACCCCACCCACATTTTCTATTTACTGGAAATCTGTACTCTATGTGTATGACCCCAATGTCAGTGAGTGATTGTGCTGGCCTAATGTAATTTTTTACAAAAGACCCCGATGTATTTTTATTTACAAAAAGGTCAACCATGGTGATGTATGTTTGCACAACCCCACCCACATTTTCAATTTACGGAAAAACTGTACATATATGCGGAAATTAACGGAGAAATTCTTTCCTCTAGAACTAGTTTAGCACAACGCTTGCTCCCATTACAACCCTTCCGGTCTTGCTGTCTAAATGGGATAGCAAACCTATATGGACTAAACGGGGCGCATGTTGAGCTCAAATGGGCTGCTGACATTGCGGTCCATTTTCGCTATTTTTTAACACATTTGTCAAACATAAGTAATAAAGTTATGTTCAAATATTCGTGCGTTAAAGTAATTTATATATGCAAACAATGATTAGTAAGGAAATTTTCAATATAGATGTGTGTATTATATAAAAATATTAACTTAAATATTTTATAAACCTGAGTATCATATAAACACGTGTGTTATATAAATGTGCATATTACATATTTGATTTTCAAAATTACAATTTCAAACAATTATTTGAGTTTTACAAACAATTAAATAATTATATGCACATTTGTATATACTAATATTTGTATAATTAAAATTATTCATAAAATTTAAACTATTAATATGAATATTCAGTCGTGGCTAATGATTAAATTATGTATTTATTTAATATAAGTCATGAGTAAAATATTATACAGAAGTGAATTTACATAAATATGTAATAAATGTTTGTATTCATAATTTTTTATAATTTAAATATGAGCCACACGTGTCTATAATTTATTTATTTCTATTTACTAATCTTCATTTGTATGTATAATATTTTTAACACAAAAATTTCCAAACATAACTTTATTACTTCTGATTTGAGGAAACATAACTTTAGTACTTACGTCTTACCAATTTTTTGAGACGTGTGTATGTCTTACAAATATCTTAAAAGAGTAGCATGCACAAAATGGGCCGCAGTACACGCAGCCCAATTAAATTCCACAGAGTTTTCGTCTACGTACAAATCGTTATCCAATGTACACACCCTAACCAGAAGTGCCTTGTGGCTAGACTTGCTAGAATTTAAACAATTAGTTGCGGGTTCAATATGTCTCCCGCACCTTTTTGGTGTTAATTGTGCAGTACGGTGCTCAGATTTTTTAGTAAATAAAAAAAAGTTAGGGGTTGTTGTGTAAAAATTTGATGCTAGGGTTGAGTTTTTCCGCAAATAAAAAATAGGAGGGTGTTCTGTGTAGAAATACATCGCGTCTAATGAATTTTTGCTCCCGTCGCGGTTGCCCATGTAAGTTAAATTTATGATCAAACTTAAATCTCTAAAAACACGAATGCAATACATTATAAAATGGATGGAGTAGTTTTAGTACTGCTGTTCAAAGGTCAGAATCAACAGTGATATTACCGGTCACGGAGTAGTACTAATACAACTACTGCTCAAGGGACACCCTAACCAGAAGTGCCTTGTGGCTAGACTGGCTAGAATTTAAACAATTGGTAACGGGTTCAATTTGTCCTGCCGCACCTTTTTTGTGTTAATTGTGCAGTAGGGTGCTCTGATTTTTTATGTAAATAAGAAAAAGTGAGGCGTTGTTGTCTAAAAATTCGATGCTAGGGTTGAGTTTTTCCGCACATAAAAAATAGGAGGGTGTTCAGTGTAGAAATACATCACGTCCAATGAATTTTTGCTTCCGTCGCAGTTGCCCATGTTAGTTAAATTATGATCAAACTTAAATCTCCAAAAACACGAATGCAATACATTATAAAATGGATGGAGTAGGTTTAGTACTGCTGTTCAAAGGTGATATTACTGTTCACGGAGTAGTACTAGTACAACTTCTACTCAAGGGACACCACCAGTAGAGAGGAGGGAGAGACCTTTGAGAGATGTACATGAGAAAGAAAGATATTTTATGATCAGTAATGCTATACACACAACAAAAATCAGACGACTCATAGACGATGCTTAAAATCTGGCCGGACAGTGCATACATCAGGCATTGACCGGTGGATTTTGATGTCGTGCGTAGATCGGGTAGCAGGATCGTGCATGAAGCAGTTTCGTTTTATGATTAACAGTACGTGACAAAGACACAGCGACGGCTCCCGGGGGTCGGTAGGGGCACCACGTCCAAAGGAAGTTGCGCGAGGATGCCCCGCCAGCGCGTACCACCGCGCGGGCTTGCAAAATGTTTGATCTCGAGGCATATCACATCACGAACAAACTCGTAAATATCACGAACACCGAAAAACAGTACTGCAACTTCGGAGCATCTGCATATGGTTTAACCATCGATTTTGCGCAATATTTTCTCATCAAAATAATTAATGTGTCTTAGATATGTGAAGATAATATCTACCAGCGTACGACCTATACGGCGCAGCGGCCGCTCTTACCCTGCACCCAGCGTGCGTTTCTCTTGGCTCCCGCCGGCGCCGGCACCGGTCTACCCCGTCTTGTCTTAGGACTATGAAGGCGCTGTCGATCCCGGCACTTGCTGGCGGAAGGGTTTCGTTTTTTTTTTTGATTTTAGGGTTCGCGTCCTGCTTAGAGATGCGATGCGGTGGCGGCTCTTTGTAGATATAATAAGGTCCTTCCCGTCTAGCCCCCGTTCCGGTGGTGTTTCTAGCATCGTGGAAGGGCGTGTGAATTTTTTTTTATCTTCTTCCCATGCGCAACTGCATAAATAAATAACCAAGCTATGGCAACTTCTTGATTTCATCTATGGACCACACAAGACTGCAAAATATACATCGTAAACAACAATTTCTAAATGAATAATAGGAGATCTAATAAATGATTCTTGGGCATGGTGAATGGTCAACTGACTCAGGGCAATTTTGGGTTTTTATCTACTTGGTGCTCATAACAACATATATAACTAACCAACATACAACTACGTCTTGATTAAATACATGCACCATGCAAGCCTCGACAATATACATTGGAAACACCAATTTCTAAAGATTTTCTAATAAAGGATTCTTGAGCATGTTAAATTGTCAACTAATGCTGAGATATTTTGGATTTGTATCTACTTCACGGGCATAATTGCATATATATGCAACCAAGCTACAACCGATCTAGATTCGATACATGCACCGTGCAAGACTGTAAAGTATACATCGGAAATAAGAATTTTGAAATGAATAGTTGGAGACATAAAATAGGAGTCTTGAGCATAGTGAATTTTCAACTGATGCTGATAAATTTAGGGTTTTTATCTTGTTCATACGCATAGTGAATTTTCATATGTAAGTAACTGAACTATAACAGATTATTGATTCGACCCATGCACCATGCAAGACTGCAAAATATACATCAAAAACAACAATTTCTAATAGAACACTAGGAGATCTAAAAAAGATTCTTGATCATGGTAAATTGTCAACTGCTGCCAAAATTAGAATTTTTATCAACTTACCAGGCATAAGTCAATAGATAGGTAATCAAGCTCCGACTAATTCTTGATTTGACCCATGCACCATGCAAGACTTGAAAATTTACACAGGTAAGAACAATTTCTAAAAGAATACAAGGAGATCTAAAAAACATATTCTTGGGCATGGTAACTTGTCAACTGATGCTAAGAAATTTAGGATTTGTATATACTTCCTAGGCATAACTCATATATAATTGACCAAGCGGCAACAACTTGTCGATTTTATCCATGCACGATGCAGGACAACAAAATATACATTGGAAACAATTTTTTTTAAAGATACTAGGATATCTAAAAGAGATTCTTGAGCATGGTGACTTGTCAAGTGATTCTGAAAAATTTAGGATTTTTATCTTCTTCCCAGGCGCAACTGCATAAATAAATGACCAAGCTATGACAACTTCTATATTTCATCTATGGACCACACAAGACTGCGAAATATACATCATAAACAACAATTTCTAAATGAATATTAGGAGATCTAATAAATGATTCTTGGGGCATGGTGAATGGTAAACGGACGACAGGGAAGGTTTTTATCTACTTGGTGCTCATAACAGCACATATAAGTAACCAACATACAACTGCTTCTTGATTAAGTACATGCACCATGCAAGCCTCGACAATATACATTGGAAACACCAATTTCAAAAGATTTTCTAATAAAGGCTTCTTGAGCATGTTAAATTGTCAACTAATGCTGACATATTTAGGATTTGTATCAAGTTCACGGGCATAATTGCATATATATGCAACCAAGCTACAACCGATTCTAGATTCGATGCATGCATCGTGCAAGGCTGTAAAATATACATCGGAAATAAGAACTTTGAAATGAATAGTTGGAGACATAAAATAGGAGTCTTGAGCATAGTGATTTTTCAATTGATGCTGATAAATTTAGGGTTTTTATCTTGTTCATACGCATAGTGAATTTTCATATGTAAGTAACCGAACTACGACTGATTATTGATCCGACCCATGCACCATGCAAGACTGCAAAAGATACATCAAAAACAACAATTTCTAATAGAACACTAGGAGATCTAAAAAAGATTCTTCATCATGGAGAATTGTCAATTGTTGCCAAAATTAGAATTTTTATCTACTTCCCAGGCATAATTCAATATTTAGGTAACCGAGCTACGACTACTTCTTGATTCGACCCATGCACCATGCAAGACTTGAAAATTTACATAGATAAGAACAATTTCTAAAAGAATACAAGGGGATCTACAAATATATATTCTTGAGCATGGTAACTTGTCAACTACGGCTAAGAAATTTAGGATTTGTATATACTTCCTAGGCATAACTCATATATAATTGACCAAGCGGCAACAACTTGTCGATTTTATCCATGCATGATGCAGGACTGCAAAATATACATCGGAAACAAAAAAAATTTAAAAGATACTAGGAGATCTAAAAGAGATTCTTGAGCATGGTGACTTGTCAACTGATTCTGAAAAATTTAGGATTTTTATCTTCTTCCACTGCGTAAATAAATAACCAAGCTATGGCAACTTCTTGATTTCATTTATGGACCACACAAGACTTCAAAATATACATGGTAAACAACAATTTCTAAATGAATACTAGGGATCCAATAAATGATTCTTGGGGCATGGTGAATGGTCAACTGACAACAAGGAAGGTTTTTATCTACTTGGTGCTCATAACAGCATATATAAGTAACCAACATACAACTGCTTCTTGATTAAATACATGCACCATGCAAGCCTCGACAATATACATTGAAAACACCAATTTCTAAAGATTTTCTAATAAAGGATTCTTGAGCATGTTAAATTGTCAACTAATGCTGAGATATTTAGGATTTTTATCTACTTCATGGGCATAATTGCATATATATGCAACCAAGCTACAATCGATTCTTGATTCAATACATGCACCGTGCAAGACTGTAAAATATACATCGGAAATAAGAATTTTGAAATGAATAGTTGGAGACATAAAATAGGAGTCCTGAGCATAGTGAATTTTCAAATGATGCTGATAAATTTAGGGTTTTATCTTGTTCATATGCATAGTGAATTTTCATATGTAAGTAACTGAACTACGACTGATTATTGATTCGACCCATTCACCATGCAAGACTGCAAAAGGTACATCAAAAACAACAATTTCTAATAGAACACTAGGAGATATAAAAAGTATTCTTCATCATGGAGAATTGTCAACTGTTGCCAAAATTAGAATTTTTATCTACTTCCCAGGCATAAGTCAATATATAGGTAACCAAGCTACGACTACTTCTTGATTCGACCCATGCACCATGCAAGACTTGAAAATTTACATAGGTAAGAACATTTCTAAAAGAATACAAGGAGATCTAAAAAATATATTCTTGAGAATGGTAACTTGTGAACTAATGCTAAGAAATTTAGGATTTGTATCTCCTTCCTAGGCATAACTGCATATATAAGTGACCAAGCGATAACAACTTGTCGATTTTATCCACGCACCATGCTGGACTGCAGAATATACATTGGAAACAAAAGTTTCTAAAAGATACTAGGAGATCTAAAAGAGATTCTTGATCATGGTGACTTGTCAACTGATTCTGAAAAATTTAGGATTTTTATCTTCTTCCCAGGCATGACTATATATATAAATAACCAAGCTACTACAGCTTCTTGATTTCTTCCATGGATAATGCAAGACAGTAAAAATACATGGGAAACAACAATTTATAAATTAATACTAGGTTATCTAATACATGATTTTGGATGATGGTGAATTGACAACTGATGATGCAGGGAAATTTAGGGTTTTGATCTGTTTCTTATGTATAACATGATATATAAATAACCAACCTACGACTGCTTCTACATTTGATACATGTCCAATGCAAGCCCCAAAAATATACATAGGAAACAACAATTCCAAAAGAGTTTATAAATAAAGGATTGTCGAGCATGTTGAATTTTCAACTAGTTCTGAGAAATTTAGGATTTTATCCACTTTACATGCATAACAACAACTATAAGTAATAAAGCTACGACCGATTCTTGATTCGATACAAGCACCATGCAAGACTTAAAAATATACATAGGAAAAGCATTCTAAATGAATGGGTAACTACAAAGGAGTCTTGAGCATAGTGAATTATCAACTGGTGCTGAGAAATTTAGGGTTCTTATATGCTTCGTATGCATAACATCATATATATGTAACAAAGCTATGACTGTTCTTGATCTACTACTTACACCACGAAGATTCAAAACTATACATCGGAAACAACAATTATGAAAAGATTTTATAATAAAGGATTCTTGTGCGTGTTAAATTGTCAACTGATGTTGAGAAATTTAAGATTCTTTTCTACTTCACAAGTATAATTGCATACAGAACTAATGAAGCTACGACCGATTCATGATTCCTTACATCCACCATGCAAGACTCAAGAGTATACATCGGAAACAAAAATTTCTAAATGAACACTAGGCAACCTAAAAATGCAATCTTGAGCATAGTGCATTGTCAACAGATCTTGAGAAATTTAAGGTTTTTATCTAAGTCATAAGAATAACAACATATATAAATAACCAAGCTACGAGTGTCGGTGTCAAAACCGGAAGATCTCGGGTATGGGGGGCCAAGCTGTGCGTCTAAGGATCGATGGTAGCAATGGACAAGGGGACACAATGTTTACCCAGGTTCAGGCCCTCTTAAAGGAGGTAAAACCCTACTCCTGCTTGATTATATTCGAAGAGTATACATGTTAAAAGAGTTGATCTACCTCGAGAACGTGGTGGCTAAACCCTAGATGTCTAGCCTATGAATATCCCGATTATGGTAATGATGATATCCTCTACGGCGTAAACCCTCTGGTTTATATACACACTGGAGGGACCTAGGGTTTGTACAGGGTCGGTTCATAAGGAAATAATACACCCGGACTCTGATCTTGCCGTTCACGCAAGGAGGAGTCCCACCCGGACACGAAGGATGGTCTTTAGCTTGATATTTAAGGCCCATTCAACCCGGCCCATATTCCTGGGCCGGACACTTGAGGACCCCCGAATCCAGGACTCCCTCAGTAGCCCCCAAACTTGCCTTCAATGACAATGTAGTATGCGGATTTAAGTCTTCGGCTTTGCAAGGCGGGTTCTCCACCATACTCCGGATTGATGATAGTCTGGCATCGGCTTCTATGTCTAGTCTTCATGATTCCTTCCTGTTGTCACCTCGATTTCCGCGCGTTTGAGTGAGTGCGAATGATCCATAACCTTTTTACATTTTAACCGTTTAATAGGCATAGGTGGCATTTATATAACGAGGTTAGATCCCCAAACGCCATCCGACATTGCCCAAAGAACAAGGGAGCAAACTACGAAAAAAGTTCAAACCATGGCCAGCGCCCTGGCTCCTCCTCGCGTCCTCATGGCCCTCAAGAGGGGGATTGGCGAAGTTGTTCTATATCCCATCTTCAGCTTAATCGTCTCCAGACGCAAGGATATCTTCCCCCCGCGGATCTAGTCTCTACACGGGCATGATTGGCTTCTACGGGCGATGATGCATTGGCGGAGAATTTCCCCAACCCCAACCAAGGGGAGAGGGTATGCTTCATCTCGTTCCTTCTGAGGGGCGTAGGATTCCCGATCCAAACCTTCCCTAGGGATCTATTGGAGTACTATTCTGCACATCTCTTGTTTTGTCGCTCTCTGCGAATTGTTTTTAGGCTGTGAGGCTCATTTCGAACTATTCAAAAAGTCCTTTTGCCTCGCCCCCCGCCATCAAGGCGGAGGGTCTATATTTGAAGTGGGCGGTGCCGAAGTATGGCGCATAGAAAGATCCAGTTACCCAGTCAGGACTCTGAAGAGGGGATCCGGTTACCTAGTCAGGTCTTCGGAATGGTTCTACATTGAGGACATTCCTCTTCCGGATCCAGTTCGGTGCGGACTTCCCGAATTCTCTAGTGCTCCCTTGAAGAAGCTACTCAACTGGCGCCCCAAGTCCCCCAAGAAAGAGAATAGTGCGGAGTTGATGAAACTGGTCGGTAAGGTCAGATTACTGACCCATTCTAAACACTCCATCGTTGAAGTCATGGCTATTGCGATAAAGCAATGCATCCAGCCTCTCCAATCCAAAGTGGCCCCTTTATGGAACTACAACGGGGAGGACGATGCGTCTCGGTATAGTCGAGAGGGTCCAGATAACCATGCCGCATTGGCTGCCATGCTGGCCGATCTTTATAAAGGGGAAGAAGAAGATTTCACCCATTTAAATTGTCCGGAAGGCTTTTCCATGTACAACCCCATCGAATGGGTAAGTTAGCCATTTATCAACACTTGTTCTTTATCACTGGGATGCATTAACCGGATACTCTGACTGTCTTTTGAAACAGACATGGAGGAAGGTAGTCAAAAACATCCATTGCTCCCCTCATCAGCGAGAGGACCATGCTCGCAATGAAGACCCTAGATCCTATGAGGATCCAGACATATTTGTAGACTTTGAAGACAGAGTTTATTATCAGGCTCGCCTTGACTCCTCGGAGGTAGCCATTTTGGCTGATTACCCTGACCTCTACCCTTTTGTTAAGGTAAGTGTTCGGAAATCATTAAAAAAGAGAGAGATACTTCCGCTCGCAACTTACCCTTTGGACTGGACCGTGCTCCACAGGATCGGCGCTCAACGAGCCGTACCCAAGCACAGGCGGCCAAGAAAAAAACAGCTCCTTCGCAGAGCGAGCGCGTGAAACGAAAGGGGACCGGGAGTGCCGCTGAACCTGCTCCATCATCAAAGAGGTATATTTGTTTCTTCATGTTTAGGCGTAAAGCCGAATCGTCAGTTTCCTCCTCCTATCATCTCAGGAGAGGTATACGACGAACCGTACCAAAGATCCCAGCAAGTCGAGCCGCAGCCAATCTGGTGCCGAACTCGTCAACTAGGACGGGGGCGCATACGGGGGTGGCGCCATCTCATCCACCTCATGAAGATCTGGATGAAGTGTCCATCACTAATTCTGAGGTGGAGAGTGCGATGAATCACCGTTGCTTAAAAGAAACCCTACGCACCCCGGCCTTTTCTAAGCAAGAATTTACCGCTCTCAGCACCGTGGACGCGTATATCCGAGCTGCCCGGGACGGACTTACTGGAGTTACTCGCCTGTTCTCAAAGGATATACAGGTGAAAATTTATGCAATTTTAATATATCAATACATGTAGCTCCCGAGACTTAAAGCGGTAGGAACTAACCGATTTGAGGATCGTTTATGCCTACAGGTCCTCATGGAGAAGAACAATGCATTATCCCAGGAGCTCGAGACAAGCCGGACACTGCTAAATGCCGCTGTCATAGAGCTTTAAGAAATGAAGAGTGCCCCAATGACAGGAAAAAAAATAAGAAACTGGAAGAGGAAGTGAAGAAGCAAGCCGAAGAGATAAAGAGCTTAAAGGCTCAACTCTTGGATGCGCAACAGGAGAACCAAAAGTTGAAGGGCGGCATATTCGGTATGACTAGTACTGATATAATCATATAATATGGAATGTTATAATAGGGTTCATACAGGTCTGTTAACTGACCACCTCGAAGAGGAAGTGTCCGGGCTTCAAAGCGGCATTCTAAAAGAACTGTCAAAGTTGCACGAGCTTGCCTGGAAAGCCATGAAGAATATGGCCATAGCCTAATGGACATCCGATGCCCCTCTAGAAGGTATGGAGGGGTTGGCGAACCTGTTCAAGGGTGCTTGGTGTCGCTTCGATCTATGGAAGACGTCCGCATGCCGGGAAGGTGTGAGAGAGGCATGGGCCATGGTGAAGACACGTTACACCAGACTCGATCCGGATCATATGGCCCGAGTTAGACCTCAGGGACCGGATGGGAAGGAAACTCCTGTAAACTTGTATATGACCAAGTAATGATAGCGGCGAAATATTCGCAAAAAGATTGTAAGCTAGATAGCCATATAGATGGTGTAGAAAGAGAGTAGGCATTCGATTCTATGTATCAATGTACTTTATGACTGAACTTATCTCCTACCGAACTTGTAAATTTTTTTGTCATCGCAGACCTTCGGTTTCCACCTCCGAACCAAGAAGTTGGAGTGTTTCTGTATACTATATTAAATAAGAAACATTTTAGTATCTTCGGAAACTAGGCAATCCGGTCATATTGCTCAAACAGACAAAATGCATTTGGGAAGTTATGTTACATTACTGTTTAACGTAAGAAACATCTTCCAAGGAAAATACTTTCGTTAGGGGTTCCTTTCCTTGGGTTGACATACTAAATTATGCATGCCTAGGCTTGTATCCGAATTATAGGCAGCCGATTCCATATTTGTTCCAAAAAACAGTCCGTCGATTATTTTCCAACCAATTATTCCCTTAAGAAAGATAGCTTTCTGCTTCACCCGTTTGAGGTACAGATCCGGATAACCCGGTTGTAACAATGGCGGAGGTACTCCCTTTACACCCTAGCCGAAGAATCGGGAACGTAGGGTATAAGCCCAAGAGCGAGGCAACCCAGCTTGGCAAAAACTTAAGTCATAGGGGTGCATATAATGGCAAAGGTTGTATAGAAACAACCGACATAGACAATGGAAGCTATAAGCTTTTAATAATATGCTTCATTATAGAAGCCCCCATGTATCGTGGAGTGTATACATTTAAAGATGTGTACCCCGAATAGTGTGGTTGATTCGAACATACAATGAGAAGGACAAGGAACAAACAAAAAGGAGAGAGAAAAAGAAAAAGAAAAACTAGTCAAAGTTAAACCTAAGGAGGCCGAACTACGCGTAGAATCTTCGGAGCCGGGCAGCATTTCATGGGTTCGGTTCAAGGCGATTATCCGCTGCATTGCGAAGGCGATAGGCTCCTCCAGTAAGGACTTCATGTATGATGAAGGGGCCCTCACATTTTGGTTTGAGCTTGTCCTTTCTATTTTTCGAGGCGTAAAACAAGTTCTCCGACATTGTATGTCTTAGCCTGCACTTCTCTGCTTTGGTAACGCCTAGCCTATTGTTTATAAAATGCGGAACGAGCCTTAGCAACATCGCGCTCCCCTTCGAGTCTGCCTAGGTCATCCTGGCGATCTAATTTGGCTTCTCGCTCTTCGTACATGCGCACTCGAGGTGACTCATGAATAATGCCGCAGGGCAGTACGGCCTCTGTGTTGTACACCATAAAGAAGGGTGTGTATCCGGTCGTTCGATTGGGCGTGGTCCGTAGTCCCAAGAGTACGGAATCGAGTTCCTCTATCCAGTGCTTGTCTGATTCTCATAAAGAGCGCACCAGTCAGGGCTTAATGCCACTCATGATCAGACCGTTGGCCCGTTCGACTTGGCCGTTTGTTCGAGGGTGGTATACGGATGCATAGTCGAGCTTAATGCCCAACTTAGCACACCAGGTTTTCACCTCATCAGCTGTAAAATTGGAGTCATTATCAATGATGATACTGTGTGGGACACCATAGGGGTGTACCATGCCAGATATAGAGTCGATCACTGGCCCTGCCTACTGTTTTCTGGTTTGGCCTATATCCATTTAGTGAATTTATCTACCATTACCAGTAAGTATTTCTTTTTGTGGCTTCCCCCTTTAAGGGGACCAACCATATCAAGCCCCCAGACCGCGAAGGGTCAGGTAATGGGGATTGTTTTTAATGCGTTGGGAGGCATGTGACTTTCATTGGCGAAAAGCTGACATCCCACACAACGTTGGACAAGGGCTTGAGCGTCGGCTCGGGTCGTAGGCTAGAAAAAGCCTGTCCTGGAAGCCTTGCTTACGAGGGCTCGAGCTGTAGGGCGATGACCGCCCAGACCAGCATGTATTTCTGCCAAGAGTTGCCTTCCCTCCTCTTCGGAGATACACCTTTGGAGGATTCCGGTAGTGCTCTTTTTGTATAGTTCACCCTCATGCACTTTGAAGGCTTTAGAGCGCCAAACTATGCATCGAGCTTCATTCTGATCGTCGGGAAGCTCCTGCCTATTAAGGTAGGCCAGGAATGGTTCGGTCCATGGAGCGATAACAGCCATGATCTCATGAGAAGAGGGTGCTATCTCGATATTCGGACCCCCGACGGTATCTGCATTGTGTTCAGCAGCTGGGGGGTGACCAGGTCCGCACTATCTTCTCTACTTTCACCCTTCCATACTATGGATGGCTTGAAGAGCCTTTCCACGAAAGTGTTAGGTGGCACAGGGTCGTTGTCGGTGTCAAAACCGGCGGATCTCGGGTAGGGGGTCCTGAACTGTGCATCTAGGCGGATGGTAACAGGAGACAAGGGACACGATGTTTTACCCAGGTTCGGGCCCTCTCGATGGAGGTAAAACCCTACGTCCTGCTTGATTGATATTGATGATGTGGGTATTACAAGAGTAGATCTACCACGAGATCAAGGAGGCTAAACCCTAGAAGCTAGCCTATGGTATGATTGTTGTTATTGTTGTTGTCCTACGGACTAAAACCATCCGGCTTATATAGACACCGGAGAGGGCTAGGGTTACATAGATTCGGTTACAATGGTAGGAGATCTACATATCCGTATCGCCAAGCTTGCCTTCCACGCCAAGGAAAGTCCCATCCGGACACGGGACGAAGTCTTCAATCTTGTATCTTCATAGTCTTGGAGTCCGGCCGATGATGATAGTCCGGCTATCCGGACACCCCCTAGTCCAGGACTCCCTCAGTAGCCCCCGAACTAGGCTTCAATGACGACGAGTCCAGCGCGTATATCGTCTTCAGCGTTGCAAGGCGGGTTCTCCTTCAAACTTCATGTACCTGTCGAATAGCGTCCGGCTTCCTTATAAATGTTGCGCTCCTTGGCTTCTACGTCCAATTATGGCCCTCTTCAACGTGTCGTATGAATGCGAAAAGCTAGGGTATTTTTACATTTTACCCCCTAGCCGCGCGAACAAGCCGCCTATAAGAGAGGCGAGGATCTAGATCCAACTCACATCATCCTCCTTCCGCAAGTACTCATCGAAGCGCCTCTGACAAAAATCCATTCCATCATGGATAGTCGACGCGGCTCCTCCTCTCGCGCTCCTAGCCCTCAGCCAGGAGATTGGGGGAGATGCTCAGTTCCACACAGCGAGCTAGTGACGCTCCAAACCGAGGGATATCTTCCCCCAGCCTTCATGGTTCCGGTTCGAGCCGGACTGGCCACCTTCAGGGGTGGAAAGCAGGCGGAGAGCGTCCCCAACCCTTCCAAAGGAGAGCGGGTATGCTTCGTCCCTTATCTAATAAGGGGACTCGGATTTCCCATACATCCATTTCTCCGGGGGCTCCTGGAGTTCTACGGACTCCAGCTTCACCACCTTACACCTGCCTCCATTCTGCACATCGCGGGCTTTGTAGCTCTTTGCGAGCTGTTCTTGTGCATCGAGCCCCATTTTGCGCTGTGGAAGAGATTGTTTTGCCTCATACCCCGTTCTGACGAGGGGTCGATATATCAAGTGGGCGGAGCCGAAATATGGCGCATCGCCGGGACCGGATATCTATCCGGTACCCCGAAGAAGGCGTCCGAAGACTGGCCTTCGGAATGGTTCTACATGGAGGACGCCCCTCTGCCGGATCCAGTTCGGATCGGTCTCCCGGAGTTCAGCAACGCTCCCTTGAAGAAACGCCTGAGTTGGCGCCCACGGAGCCCTCAACGGGAAGATGATGGGAGCGTCCATTATCTGATGGGCCGGATTAAGTTACTAGCCCACTCTGGATTGACCATGATTGGAGTCATGGCCACGTGCATCATGCGAGGGGTGCAGCCGCTTCAATATAGGGGCCACCCCATGTGGGATTTCAACGGGGAAGATGACGCCACCGGTCATGGCCGCAAAGGGCCGGGATCGGCCACCGATCTGGTAAAGATCCTATCCGGCTTGTATAAGGGGGAGAAGGAGGACTTTCTCCGCACGAGTCCATTGAATGGATTCTCCAAGAATAACCCTCTGAGCTGGGTAAGCGGACGTTTATCTATCCGATCCATATTCCCAAAGTCAAGTGTCTTCTTTGTGATTTTGACGCAGGAGCTGCGCCGGGACGTGGAGGGCATACAAAGCCTGACTCCACATCCCGAGGATCCGGGACGATCCCTTGATCCGGCCTCCGAAGAGGATCCGGACATAAAGGTGGAGCTGATTGACAGGGTGTTCCACCAACTTAGCATGGACAATGTTCTAGTCGCCATTACAACTTACTATCCCGGTTTATCTCCGGCTTCCCAAGTGACTACGACCGGAGTCCTGACACCATTATTTGATTCATGCTCATTTCTGACCATCATATACCGATGGTGCATCGCAGGAAGCGTCTTTAAGGCGGGAAGCCGAACCCGCGGCGGCTGACCAACAAGGGTCAGTTCGGCCCAGCAGGCGGAAGAGGAGTGCGGTGCGAATCGAAACGTCGCCGCAACGGTACGGCGCACCACCGTTTTTAAGGGAAAGATGCCTAGGAGGTATATTAACGCTCATGACTTTTCCAGGAGAAAGAGCGCTCGCCGGACAGTGTCCGGAGAGGTTCCCAATCAAGCCTCCGCCAGCCATGCTCCAACGCGTGGTCCGGAAGGGGAGGCGAACACAAGGCATGCGCCGGATGCTCCTCCAACGGAGGATGCCGACAGGTTGTCCGCCACCAAGTCTGAGGTGGAGAGCGCCATGAATCACAGTCGTCGCTGGACAGTTCTTCGTGACGCGTGTTTCTCCCCGGAGGCGTTGAATGCCTTTAATGCGGGAGACGCGCACCTCTGTGCCGCTCAAGATGGTTTAACAAGAGCCACGGAGCAGTATGTGAAGGACATACGGGTAAGGAATTTTAATAGTTATATATGCCAGTAGCCCCCGAGACTTAAAATAGTTAAAATAACTAATTTAAGGATCATTTGTTATGCAGGATCTTACGGAGAAGAATACCCACCTGTCCCAGGAGCTTCAAGAGTGCAAGGCCCAACTTGAGGCCGCACTGGACGCCACAGGGGGAGCTACAGAGACCCCCGCTGGTAATACATACTTCGAAAACATAAGTAGTTAATAAAGTGTGGCATGTGCATAAATCTGACAATAATATTGCAGAGGATGCCGGACTAGATCCGGACAAGCAACAGCTACTGCGCCAGCTGAAGGCCGGCGAGAGGGTGCTTATGAAGGTGCAGCAGGAGAGGAACAGGCTCCAAGATGCCCACACCCAGCTGGGAGAACAGCTGGAAGGTGTTCGGGCCCAGCTGTCTGGCTCCGTGAAGGAGAATCAGCGGCTTTGTCGCGGCATTTATAGTAAGTGCTTGAGAAAACTCCTTTGAAAAGAAGAGTTTGGCGAGGAAGTCGATTGACAGAAATGTGTCTTTAGGTGTGCTCACAGGTCGCCCTGCGGAGGAAATACCCGGTTCAACGGGTGACCAACTCCCCGAGCTGATGCAACTGCACGAACGTGTTCGGCAAGCGATGAGTGGCATCGCCCAGGCCTTATGGCCGTCCGTCTCCCTACCCGAAAGCCTTGAAGGGCTTGCCGAGAAGCTGCAGGGAGCACGGCAGCACTTCCGTCTGTGGAAGATATCGGCCTGCCGTCAAGGCGCCAGGGAGGCCTGGGCCATGGTGAAGACGTGGTACAAGAAGGCGGATCCGAACCACATGGCCGAGGTCGGACCTGTGGGGCCCGATGCGAAGGAGATCCCTATGAGCTTAATGTACGGCCAAGTAGAGTTGGCCGCTAAGTATTCCCAACAGGACTGTAAATTAGACAGCCTATTAGACGGGATTGAAGAGGAGTACAATCAGTCAATTTGACGATGTATTTTAAAATGACATGTAAAATGCCTTCTAGCTGGATTGTAGATCGTTTGTCTTTGCCGACCTTTTCGCTTCAACCTCGGGACCGTAGAGTCCGGAGTGTGTCCGAATACCTTCTCAGTTATGAAAAAACCGGGGCATGCATGGAGACCAGGCGTAGGGGTCATTAGTGCTTTATCAGACAAGTGCCCAACTATTTATGTTATATTACATGGTTAGTAAGAAACATCTTCCAGGGAGAATAGTTCCGTTAGGGGTTCCTTTCCCTGGGAGGCATGCCCTAAGGTGCATGCCCGTACTGCGAAAAGAGCAGAAAAAGCATCTGGGGGCAGATAAGTTAAATTAGTAATAAATCATCTTTCAAGTCACCGACCGAATATTCCCTTAAGAACGTTAGCTTTCGGCTTCACCCAGTCTGAGGTACACATCCGGCTGACCCGGTAGTAACAATCGCAGAGGTGCTCCCTTTACCTCCTAGCCGAACAATCAGGAACGTAGGGGTAAGCACAGGAGCCAGGCAACCCAGCTTGGCCAAAACTTAAGTCATATCGATGCATATAATGGTGAATAAAAGGTACATGCGGAATTATGACACATGTGTTGGGCATGAAGCCCGTATAAATATGCTTCTGTTAAAGAAGCCCCCAGGTATAATGAGTGCTAGGAGCACATCAAGTGTGTGCGAACAATGCGCAAATCAGCCTATCAAAGGCTTTTACTAAAAAAAAGTGGGAAGAAGGAGGGGGACAATAGACAGTGAAAATGTAAAAGGTGGACGGAGGAGGGAGACGAACTCTGAGTCTGGCGCTAGGCGTAGAATCTTCGGAGATGGGCTGCGTTCCATGGGTTCGGCTCGAGTCGGTTGTCAGATGCGTTACGTAGACGGTATGCTCCGCCGGTCAGGACTTGGTCGATGATGAAGGGACCTTCCCATTTGGGCTTAAGTTTGTCCTTTTTCTTGTCCGGCAGGCGTAGAACAAGTTCGCCAACATTGTAAGTTTTGGCCCGTACTTCTCTGCTTTGATATCTTCGAGCCTGCTGCTAATAGAATGCGGAACGAGCTTTTGCCACGTCCCGCTCCTCCTCTAAGGCGTCCAAACTGTCCTGCCGATCCAACTCGGCTTCTCTTTCTTCGTACATGCGCACGCGAGGTGAGTCATGAATTATATCGCAGGGCAGAACTGCCTCTGCGCCGTACACCATAAAAAATGGTGTGAATCCGGTAGTGCGATTTGGCGTGGTCCGCAGCCCCCAGAGTACGGAGTCGAGCTCCTCTACCCAGTGCGTGTTAGATTCCTTGAGGGACCGCACTAGTCTGGGTTTGATGCCGCTCATAATTAGACTGTTTGCTTGTTCGACTTGACCGTTAGTTTGGGGGTGATAGACTAAAGCATAGTCGAGCTTGATGCCCATGTTTTTGCACCAGAGTTTAACCTCATCGGCCATGAAATTCGTGCCGTTATCAGTGATGATGCTGTGGGGGACACCATAACGGTGTACTACCCCGGATATGAAGTCTATCACGGGTCCGGATTCGGCCGTTTTAACTGGCTTGGCCTCTATCCATTTGGTGAATTTGTCCACCATGACCAATAGGTATTTTTGCTTGTGGGTTCCCCCTTTAAGGGGTCCAACCATATCAAGCCCCCAGACTGCGAACGGCCAGGTGATGGGTATAGTTTTGAGGGCGGTGGGTGGCATGTGGCTTTGATTAGCAAAGAGCTGGCAACCGACACATCGTTGGACTAAGTCCTGAGCGTCTGCCCGGGCAGTCGGCCAATAAAATCATGTACGAAAGGCCTTGCCTACAAGGGCCCGGGCTGCGGCGTGGTGCCCACCGAGTCTGGCGTGAATTTCAGCCAGGAGATTTCGCCCTTCCTCTTTGGAGATACACCTTTGAAGGACTCCGATTGTGCTTTTCTTATAAAGTTCTCCCTCATGGAGCTTGTAGGCTTTAGATCGCCGAACTATGCAGCGGGCCTCATTTTGGTCTTCGGGGAGTTCCTGCCGAGTTAAGTAGGCTAGGAATGGTTCCGTGCACGGGGCGATTACTGCCATTATTTCATGGGCTGAGGGTGTTATTTCATTGGTTGAGCCACCGACTGTGTCAGAATGTTCCGTGTTGGGTGGTGCGGCTGGTTCCTGGTTGCTATTTCTGGACTCCTCTTCCCATAGTACGGATGGCTTAAAGAGCCGCTCCAGGAAGATGTTTGGAGGGACGGCGTCGCGTTTTGCGCCGATGCGTGCCAACACGTCGGCTGCCTGGTGTGTCCTGGGCTACATGGTGGAATTCGAGTCTTTCGAACCGAGCTGACATTTTTAATACGGCGTTACGGTAGGCTGCCATATTCTGATCCTTGGCGTCAAAGTCTCCATTTACTTGGGATATTGCGAGGTTTGAGTCCCCGCAGACCTCTAGGCGTTGAATGCCCATGGAGATGGCCATCCGGAGACCATGTAGAAGGGCCTCGTATTCGACTGCATTGTTGGAGTCCGTGTACATTATTTGAAGTACGTATTGGACTGTATCTCCAGTTGGGGACGTCAAGACGACGCCAGCCCCCAAGCCGGCCAACATTTTAGAGCCGTCGAAGTGCATCATCCAATTGGAGTATGCGCCGTACTCTTTAGGGAGTTCGGCTTCAGTCCATTCCGCGACGAAGTCAGCCAAAACTTGTGACTTTATAGCTCGCCGTGGTTTGTAGGTTATATCGAATGGTAAAAGCTCAATGGCCCATTTTGCAATCCTGCCCATCGCGTCGCGATTGTTTATGATGTCATTGAGAGGTACTTCGGAGGCCACTGTTATCGAACACTCTTGAAAGTAGTGTCACAGCTTCCGGGATGCCATGAACACCGCGTACGCTATCTTTTGATAATGTGGGTACCGAGACTTGCATGGAGTTAGGAAAGTGGATACGTACTACACTAGTTTTTGAAGAGGGAATTTGTGCCCTTCTGTTTCTCGTTCGACGACGAGCACCGCGCTTACAACTTGATGTGTTGTCGCGATATATAACAACATTGGTTCGCCCAAGTTGGGCGCGGCCAGGACCGGATTTGTTGCCAGTATGACCTTTATTTCTTTGAGTCCGGTTGTGGCAGCGTCTGTCCATTCGAAGTGTTCGGTGCGCCTGAGGAGGCGATAGAGGGGCAATGCTTTTTCTCCCAAACGGGAGATAAAGCGGCTTAGGGCCGCCATGCATCCAGTCAATTTTTGTATTTGTTTGAGGTCTTTTGGGATGTATAATTGTGACAGAGCTCGGATCTTGGCTGGGTTTGCTTCAATTTCTCTACCGGATACAATGAAGCCCAAGAGCTTTCCGGCTGGTACGCCGAAAACGCATTTTTCCGGGTTAAGCTTAATGTCATATGCTCGGAGGTTGTCGAATGTGAGCCTCAAATCTTCTATTAGAGTTTCGACGTGTTTGGTCTTGACGACCACATCGTCTACGTATGCCTCCACTGTTTTGCCGATCTGGGTAGCCAAACATGTCTGAATCATGCGTTGATATGTTGCGCCGGCGTTTTTAAGTCCGAAGGGCATTGTATTGAAGCAGAATGGTCCGTATGGAGTAATGAATGCCGTTGCGGCCTGGTCTATTTCCACCATCTTGATTTGATGGTATCTAGACTATGCGTCGAGGAAACACAATGAATCGTGCCCTGCGGTAGCATCGATGATTTGTTCGATGCGGGGGAGGGGGAAAGGATCCTTTGGACAAGCCTTATTAAGGTCTTTAAAATCCACGCAAAGGCGCCAGGATTTGTCCTTTTTTGGTACCATTACCAGGTTTGCTAGCCAGTCCGGATGTTTTATATCTCTGATGAATCCGGCTTCCAATAGTTTGGCTAGCTCCTCTCCCATTGCTTGTCTTTTGGGTTCGGAAAATCGTCGAAGAGCCTGTTTGACTGGCTTGAATCCTTTTAGGATATTTAGACCATGCTCTGCCAGCCTGCGTGGGATTCCTGGCATATCTGAAGGGTGCCAGGCAAAAATGTCCCAATTTTCCCGAAGGAATTCTCGTAGAGCGGCTTCTACATCAGGGTTTAATTGTGCCCCGATGGAGGCCGTCTTTGTGGGGTCCGTAGGATGGACCTGGAATTTGACTATTTCGTCTGCTGGTTTGAAAGATGTGGACTTGAATCTCTTGTCGAGTATCACATCGTCCCTATTCACCGTGGAGCGTAGTGCCGTGAGTTCTTCTACCGCTAATGCTTCGGATAGTGCCTCTAGGGCTAGTGCGGCTGTCTTGTTTTCGGCGCGGAGTGCTATGTTTGGATCACTGATCAGAGTGATGATTCCATTGGGCCCGGGCATTTTGAGCTTCATGTACGCGTAATGGGGTACGGCTTGGAAAATTGTAAATGCCTCTCGCCCTAATAGAGCGTGATATCCGCTGCTGAACGGGGCCACTTGGAACGTGACTTCTTCGGACCTATAGTTGTCTGGCAAGCCGAACACCACATCTAGTGTGATTTTTCCTGTGCGGCGTACTTCCCGACTAGGGATTATTCCTCTAAAGGTTGTGCTGCTTCGCTCAATGCGTCTCAAGTCTATTTCCATTTTTTGGAGATTTTCCTTGTAGATGAGGTTTAATCCGCTGCCGCCATCCATCAGTACCTTGGTAAGACGAAAGCCGTCCACTATGGGACCGAGGACCAATGCAGCTGGTGCTCGGGCTGTTTGGAATTTAGGTTCGTCGCTGGCATTGAAGGTGATAGCCGTGTCGCTCCATGGATTTGTTGTTGCTACTTGGTAGACTTCGGCGAGGCTGCGGATTGTTCGTTTCCGCATATTATTTGATGTGAAAGTCTCGAAGACTGTTAATACCGTACTGGTACTGTTGGGCTGGTTCTCCGGGGCTAGAAGACCTTTGCCACTTTTGGCCACCTGCCGTAGTATCCAACATGCTCGAAGGCTATGTGTTGGAGTGGCGCCCTCTGTATTATGAATTTTGCAGGGTCCGCTGAGCCATCCCTCCAGTACGGTTCCGTACCCTATGGGGGGTTTTTGCTTTTTGGTTTTTGACCCAGGTGCTTGAGCATGGTGCACCCTTTTATTCCGGACTAGGGTTGTGTTCAGGGACGGATTGTCCCAAAATCTAGTTTCGGTTTTCCAGGCACTCTCCATCGCACAGTATTTTCGTACTATGGTTGCCAGGTCGGCGAAGCGTGTAACTTTGCGACGACTTATGGCGTTCATGATTCCCTTGTCCGTGCAATTGTTGCAGAAAATAGAGATTGCGCTTTCCTCACGGCAGTCCATTATCCTGTCCATAACCAGGAGGAATCTGGCCCAGTAATGATGTACTGTTTCATCGGGCTCTTGTCGTATTTGGGATAGATCGCTTGTATTTGGGTGGGCGGGTGGAACTAAATTCGAAACTCCGCCCAATCTGAGGCTCAAAGGCCGAGGAATTTCAGGATTTGGAAGCTTGGATTGCTGGAGGTCGTCCAACGAATCTAGTCCGCTGCCTGACTTTAGGTTCAGTACTCGATTGACGTCCGTCCCTCCGCGGGAATCCAGCATGGAGGGATCGGGAATCCAGACATAACTGGTTCTTAACATAGGGGAAGAGTCGCCGCATTGTTCTTCTACCACAGCAACATGGTGGGTAGCCTGGGGAGAGTTAATTTCTCTCAGATCGGTTTCAAGCCCAATCTGATCGTAGTCTGTAGCAACTCCCAGGGCGGCGATGCGATCCAAGAGCTAATTTACGGAAGAGAGCTCCATCGGATCCAGCTGCTCGGCGAATTCCGAGTTGATGCGAAGATCGCTTTTGATGACTCGAGAGGTCATCGTCGAAGCGGTGGCCGAACAGGCGGTCATAAGGAAACCTCATAGCCGGATAGCTTGACCGGCGGCCAAAGCTCCTTTGGCAACGGTACCGTCTTTAAAGACGGGAGGAGGCATCCTTCCTGATTGCGACGGCACAGAGGAACTCTCAATGAAAGCACCAATGTCGGTGTCAAAAACGGCGGATCTCGGGTAGGGGGTCCCGAACTGTGCGTCTAGGCGGATGGTAACATGAGACAAGGGACACGATGTTTTACCCAGGTTCGGGCCCTCTCGATGGAGGTAAAACCCTACGTCCTGCTTGATTGATATTGATGATGTGGGTATTACAAGAGTAGATCTACCACGAGATCAAGGAGGCTAAACCCTAGAAGCTAGCCTATGGTATGATTGTTGTTATTGTTGTTGTCCTACGGACTAAAACCATCCGGCTTATATAGACACCAGAGAGGGCTAGGGTTACATAGAGTCGGTTACAATGGTAGGAGATCTACATATCTGTATCGCCAAGCTTGCCTTCCACGCCAAGGAAAGTCCCATCCGGACATGGGACGAAGTCTTCAATCTTGTATCTTCATAGTCTTGGAGTCCGGCTGATGATGATTGTCCGGCTATCCGGACACCCCCTAGTCCAGGACTCCCTCAGTCGCGCTTAGCGCCCATGCAAGCAAGGATGTCGGCTGCCTGGTTACTGTCTCGAGCGACATGATGAAACTCAAGTCCCTCGAACCGAGCTGATATTTTTAAGACGACATTTTGATATGCCGCCATTTTGGGTCCTTTGCGTTGAACTCTCCATTGACCTGGGATATTGCGAGCTTTAAATCACCATGCACCTCCCATGGAGATAGCCATGCGAAGACCATGCAGAAGGGCCTCATATTCGGCTGCATTGTTGGAGTCCGTATACATAATTTGTATTACATAGCAGACTATATCCCCAGTAGGAGATGTTAGGATGACGCCAGCCCCCAGTCCGGCCAGCATTTTGGAGCCGTTGAAGTACATAATTCAATTGGAGTATGAACTATACTCTTTAGGGAGTTCGACTTCCATCCATTCAGCGATAAAGTCGGCCAACACCTAGGATTTAATATGCCGGTGCGGCTTGTATATTATTTCAAATGGTAAAAGCTCGATGGCCCATTTAGCTATGCGGCCAGTGGCGTCCCTGTTGTTGACAATGGCGTTAAGTGGTACTTCTGATACCACTGTGATTGAACACTCTTGAAAATAGTGTCGTAGTTTTCGGGATGCCATGAAGACCGTATAGGCTATCTTCTGGTAGTGGGGGTATCGGGATTTGCAAGGTGTGAGGACCTCCGATACATAATAGACTGGCTTTTGGGTGGGCAATTTATGTCCCTCTTCCCCTCGCTCGACGACAAGCATGGCACTAACTACTTGGTTATTTGCCAAAATGTATAATAACATAGGCTCACCAAAACTTGGGGCCACTAGGATTGAGTTCCTTGCGAGTAGGGCCTTAATTTCTTCCAATCCAGTTGTGGCAGCGTCCGTCCATTCAAAGCTATCAGTGTGTTGTAGTAGTGAAAGGATCGAGAAGAGGTGTCTAGAGGGGGGTGAATAGACCCTCAACACACAAAGTTGGCAGTTTTTAAGTTTTTCAAGTTGAGGTGGAGTTTAAGCACAAGTTTAACCATTCACAATACATATCAAGCAAGCATGCAAGAGTATATGGGCAGCGGAAAGTAAAGCATGCAACTTGCAAGAAAGTAGAGGGATGGGATTGGAGTGTGCAAACGCAATTGGAGACGCGGAGATTTTTGGCGTGGTTCCGATAGGTGGTGCTATCGTACATCCACATTGATGGAGACTTCAACCCACGAAGGGTAACGCTTGCGCGAGTCCACGGAGGGCTCCACCCACGAAGGGTCAACGAAGAAGCAACCTTATCTATCCCACCATGGCCATCACCCACGAAGGACTTTCCTCACTAGGGCAAATCTTCACGAAGTAGGCGATCTCCTTGCCTGTACAAACTCCTTGGTTCAACTCCACAATCTTGACGGAGGCTCCCAGGTGACACCGAACCAATCTAGGAGACACCACTCTCCAAAAGGTAATAGATGGTGTGTTGTTGATGAACCCTTGCTCCTGTGCTTCAAATGATAGTCTCCCCAACACTCAACTCTCTCTCATAGGATTTGATTTGGTGGAAAGAAGATTTGAGTGGAGAGCAACTTGGGGAAGGCTAGAGATCAAGATCCATATGGTTGGATTGGAATATCTTGGTCTCAACACATGAGTAGGTGGTTCTCTCTCAGAAAATGAATGCTGGAAGTGTAGGCATATTCTGATGGTTTCCCTCACGAATGAGGAGAGGGTGGAGGGGTATATATAGCCTCCACACAAAATCTAACTATTACACACAATTCACCAAACTTGGTGGGACCGAATCAGAAAACTCGGTCGGACCGATTTAGTTCATAATGTGACCATTAGGCATTTCGGTGGGACCGACACGTCAACTTGGTGGAACCGATGTGCAAGGGTTAGGGTAAAACCTCATCTCGGTTTGACCAATTACACAACTCGGTGGGACCGATTTGGTAATAAGAAAAACAGAGAGTTGGTCCGGCAAACTCGGTGTGACCGATTACATATTCTCAGTGAGACCGAAAACATTGTAATAGACAACAGGGAGTTTGCAATCCCATCTCGGTGAGACCGAGATCCCATCGGTTAGACCGAAGTGACCAGGGTTTCTAGCGGTGGCTATTTCAACTGAACTCGGTGGCGCTAGATAAATCAAATCGGTGGGGCCGAGTTTGACTTTTGGTTTGGGACATATGTGGATATGAGAAAGTGGTTGAGGGCTTTGGAGCATATCACTAAGCACTTTGAGCAAGCAAGCCATTAAGCAACACCTCATCCCCTTTTAATAGTATTGGCTTTCCTATGGACTCAATGTGATCTTGGATCACTGAAATAGAAAATGTAGAGTCTTGAACTTTAGATCTTGAGCCAATCCTTTGTCCTTAGCATCTTGAAGGGGTTCCACATCCTCTTATCCATGCCACTCCACTGTTGGACTTATCTAAAGTAAACTAGATAAAAGCAATAGTCCAACAAGAGATATGTTGACATTAATTACCAAAATCACCCAGGGAGCACTTGTGCTTTCAATCTCCCCCTTTTTGGTAATTGATGACAACATACATCAAAGCTTTAGATAGAGATATAGAGAAAGGCAAGTAAAGCTTTGGAAGGACATGTAACATGCATAGGCCCCCCCTACATGTATGCAAACATGCAAATATGGAACATAAGATCATGTGAGTGCATAATCATGACAGAGCATGCAATGAGTTACATGTATCTTGGCTATATGCATCAGAGTAAATGGTGTGAATATGAGAAACGCGCCTTCATGTTCATGAGTCCTTCTTGCAAACAATATGTACATCAGCAAGATATCCTCATGCACATGAGTGTGATGCATATACTTACCTTGTGGTCTTGAGCTAGCTTTGGAAGAGATGAACCTGAGTAAACAAGGTTAGACAACACAGAAACATCTACTAAGTAGAGCAAGAGCAGTAAACCACAAGAGTACCAAGATTTGGGATGACATGTATAGAGTGAGTACTAGGTACTCTATTTGAGTGTAGACATGTCCCCAAAGGTAAAGATATGCAATGAATTTGAAGATTTCCTTCGCTTAGATGTATTTCCCCCTAAATCTTATATGGGATATTGGGAGAAGATTGGGAATAGAAAATCAGAGCAAAGCACACACAAAAACAACATGAACATGTCTTTCACCTCTAAAGACATGTAAATTCTCTCCTCTTTGAATTCCAAGCAGCTGGGGTCTCTCTTGATGTGATAATTTAGCACTCTTTCCCCTTTTTGATATGATTAAGCTTTGATGTGAACTCTCTCTCCCCCTTTGACATCAATTTCCATGAAGGGTCTTCTATGGAGTGTGAGTCAAAATAGGATTGGTCCTTGAGTTAGATGGTGATGTAGCAGCGATAAAATAAGGTGCTGGTAGAGGAAAAGAATCATTGAGTGGAGCTGGAACAAAATGTGCAGGATGCAAATGACAAAGTGTTTCCTCAGCATTGAGATCGGCTACACCGAGTTGTTTTCTTCAGTGGCACCGAAAAGTTTCCGATTGACTGAAAGAGGCAAGTCGGTGTGTCCGAGTTCAGTTCAGAGAAAAAGCACTAGTCACCTTAGCTCACTAAGCAAATAAGATCTCACAAGGATTTGCAATGAATTAACTAAAGGATTTGCAAGGAATTGGATGCAGAGAAATGCAGAACAGAAATAAAAGATAAGAAATCTAGATGAAGTTTTTTTTCAAAAGGGAACAAATATGCATGAGACAAATGCAAGAACAAGGAGAAAGCACTAGAGAACTTCATATAGAATTGGTTGGCGATGAAGTCACCTATGTTAGAGCATATTGACTTAGGAGTCAAGTGAAGACACTTGATCATAGGTCATACTCATCGTTTAAGCTCAAAATGGGGTTGTCATTTTTCGTTTAAGCATTTTGATGTATTCACATCTTGTTGAGCTTCTTTGAACCATGTCTTGGGGTAAAGCTTCTCTAAGATGGAATAATATACCTTGGGTGGTGATGTTGATCTTGATCATGTAGTTGAACTTGTGTGGGATGCTCAATGTTGATGTAGTTCATCTCTAGCACCACTTGTAATTGGAGTTCATCTACCTACATGAGTTAGCCTTGTAAGGAATAGCACTTGTGTATCCAAAATGACAACCATGAACTTTGATATAGGAATTTTGTCGAAGGATATATTTGAAGGGTTTCAAGCTTCCTTGTCTTCAACCACCGTAATGTAGAGACTTGGTGATGTAGAGATTGCTCAAGATGTGAGTGAGTTGCAATCTCGTAGATTTAGTTTCCTCCAAGTACCTACTAGGGTTCGATAAAATGCAAGGGTGCAAATATATCCAAGATATGTGATTATCATCATAAGAGAAATATCAAGGATTAGTCATAGGCTTATGTCTTGCATGTATCCAAATGGAGTTCCTACTCCAAGTTTGAAGCATCAATGATGTTCAATTCACCTCTCAACCTGCAAAACACATTCTCATCAAGTGGTTTAGTGAATATATCCGCCAATTGCTTGTCGGTACGAACATGCTTAAGGTTAATATCACCCTTAGCAACATGATCTCGAATGAAATGATGACGAACTTCAATGTGCTTAGTTCAAGAATGTTGCACGGGATTGTGAGCAATCTTAATAGCACTTTCATTTTCTCAAAGGAAAGGAACATGTTTCACATATATTCCATAATATTTAAGAGTTTGGGTCATCCAAAGTAATTGAGCACAACACGAACCGGCGGCAATGTATTCCGCTTTGGCGGTTGATAAAGATACCGAGTTTTGTTTCTTGGAGGACCAAGACACAAGAGATCAACCAAGAAATTGACAAGTACCCGAAGTGGACATTCTGTCAACCTTGTCTCCGGCATAGTCCTAATCGGAGTAGCCAACAAGATCAAAAGAAGACCTCTGAGGATACCAAATGCCAAAATTTGGTGTATGTATTAAGTATCTCACTATCCTTTTCACCGCCTTAAGATGACATTCTTTAGGGGCCGCTTGATATCGTGCACACATGCACACACTTAGCATAATATCGATACGAGAGGCACATAGATATAATAATGAACCAATCATAGAGCGGTAAACCTTTCGATCAGCGGGTTCACCATCTTTAGTCAAGTCAAGATGTCCACTAGTAGGCATGAGTGCACTCCTACCTTTGCATTCTTGCATATTGAACTTCTTGAACAAGTCCTTGGTATACTTTGTTTGAGAGATAAAGGTACCTTCCTTAGTTTGCTTGAATTGCAAACGAAGAAAGAACTTGAGTTCACTCATCATAGACATCTGAAACTTCTCTGACATAAGCTTTCCAAACTTCTCACAAAAATGAGGGTTAGTTGATCCAAATATAATATCATCAACATAAATTTGGAACACAAATAATTCTCCATTAACCCTTTTAGTTAAGAGAGTAGAATCAATTTTTCCAATCTCAAAGCCTTTTTCAATAAGGAACTTGGTCAAGCATTTATACCATGCTCTAGGACCTTGTTTAAGACCATAAAGAGCTTTGTGGAGTTTGTTAAACATGATTTGGTTTCTTAGGATTAACAAAGCCGGGAGGTTGTTTAACATAAACTTCCTCCTCAATTTCACCATTTAGAAACGCACTCTTAATGCCCATTTGGTATAAAGTGATATCATGGTGATTAGCATAGGCAAGTAAGATGCGAATGGACTCAAGTCTAGCAACGGGGGCATATGTCTCACCATTGTCCGTACCTTCGACTTGAGTGTAGCCTTGGGCGATGAGACGTGCTTTGTTGTGAACTACTTGTCCGTCTTCATCTTGCTTGTTGCAAAACACCCATTTGGTACCGATGATGTTGTGGTTGTTGTCGGGCTTCTCGACCAATGTCCACACTTGGTTTCTCTAAAAGTTGTGTAGTTCTTCATGCATGGCATTTATCCAATACGGATCTTCCCATGCTTCTTCAACCTTCATGGATTCAATGCTAGAGATGAATGAACAGTGTTCACACAAATTAGCCAAACGAGATTTAGAGCGAGTGATTCTCCTGGTTTGGATATCATTGTAGATGTGCTCGATGGCATGGTCTCTAGCGACTCTTGCTCGAACTCGTGAGAGCTTTTGCTTTGATCGGGGTGGAACATCTTCTTCATCATCTCATTCTTCTTCTTGGCCTTCTTCATTGTTGACATTGTTGTTCTCTCGTCATGGTGGAGAAGGAGGTTGATGCGGTTCATCTTGGTGTACTTCCTTGTTTTCTTCATCTTGTTGTGTCCCACTTGTGGATGCTTCCATATCAACTCTTGGTTCACCTTGTCGTGAGGTAGAAGCTTCCACTTGGACGGACGAGGTACTCTTCTTCACCTCCGTTGGACGGATCTTGCCAATAGACAAGTCTTGGATTGCTTCCGAAGGGTCTTTGTCGCCTACATCAATTGGCAATTGCTCTACTTGCGAGCCGTTAGATTCATCAAACTTCACATCTATCGTCTCTTCAACCTTTTGGGGGAAATTGTTGTAGACAAGGTAAGTGTGAGAGTTTGAGCCATAACCAAGTAGGAAACCTTCATGAGATTTGGGAGTAAATTTAGAACGACGATGCTTATCAAGAATATAACACTTTGAGCCGAATGCTCGAAAGTATCCAATTTGGGGTTTGTTACCGGTGAGGAGCTTGTATGCCGTCTTGCCGAGTAGCTTGTGAAGATACAAGCGGTTTGTTGCATGACAAGCCGTCTCAACCGCTTCTGCCCAAAAGTGCTTAGGCGTATTGTACTCATCAAGCATCGTTCTCGCCATTTTGATGAACGTCCGGTTCTTCCTCTCAACAACTCCATTTTGTTGAGGTGTGTACGTAGCCGAGAACTCATGTGAAATCCCTTCTTTGTCAAGAAAGGTGTCCACATTGGCGTTCTTGAACTCCGTTCCGTTGTCCCTGCGAACCTTCTTGATCTTCACTTCAAACTGATTTTGGGGCTCCTAGCGAAGTTTTTGAAGATCTTTTGGACCTGCGATTTATCATCGAGAAAGAACACCCACGTAAATCCTGAAAAATCATCAACTATAACTAGACCAAATGAGTTTCCACCGACACTTTTGTAAGCATTGGGACCAAAAAGATCCATGTGAAGTAGCTCGAGCGGTCTCCTTGTGGTCATGATGTTCTTCACGAGGTGGCTTCCTCCAACCTATTTTCCTGCTTGGCGAGCGCTGCAAAGTCTATCCTTATCAAATATGACATCTTTAACACCAAGGATATGATCACCTTTAATAAGCTTGTCAAGGTTTCGCATGCCCACATGACCTAACCGTCTATGCCACAACCAGCCTTTGGAAGATTTAGCAGTTAAGGAAGTTCTAGGTTGAGCCTTTTTAGTCAAATCAACAATGTATAGATCACCTCTACGTATACCGGTAAAGACCATTTTATGATTGTCTCTATGAAACACTTGGCAATCTACTTTGGTAAATAGGACATTGAAACCAAAGTCAGCTAGTCTAGAAACTGAAAGCAGATTATAGTCAAGAGATTCAACGAGCATGAAATTTTGTATGGAGCTATCGTGTGAGATGGCCACCTTACCGAGGCCAACCACCTTATACTTTGACTTATCACCAAAAGTGACATACTCTCGAGGGCCGTCGTTTTCAGCAAGCTCACGAAACATATCTTTATCTCCGGTCATGTGATCGGTACATCCACTATCAAGGACCCATTCCTTTCCTCCTGCCATGTATCCGCAAAGATTTGCCATAAGACCAAAGTGTCTCATTGCATCATCAAGATCATAGTCACTATCATCATCCTCATCATAGTATCCATGTTCAACATCGTCATGTGGTGGATCAATTCATAGAGAGGGTGATTCATTAGATAAATGATTTTAACAATGATCATCTTTGTGAATTCTAATAGCTTCGGAAATAATATTGCTAATGATTCCAACATCTCTCCTTTGGCACGCATAAGATTTGTAAGCTCAAATAGACAATCACCAAACTTAGGGTCATTGGAATTCATCTTACTCAAGGCAATAGACTTATGAAGAATCTCATCTAGATTTTGCAAGGAATAGTTTGGAAATCTTTCTTCAAGAAATCTCCATATAGTGTAGGCACAATTAAGAGTAGGCAAGCAACCAATCAAGTTTCTAGGCAAACCTCTAGTGATAAGATTAACAGTTCTAAGATTGCGAATCATGTCAATGGACTCATCAAGAGTAGGGTGCATAGGATCAACATGAGGTGCACAAGGGCTAGTAATGTACTTGTTCAAATGATATTCATTGAAAATGTCACATCCCTAGTTCTAGTATGCTCGAGGATAGCTAGTCATGTGTGAATCATGTTTAAATTCCATTTAAATTTGAAATGGGGATCTATGAAACCCTCAGAATCATTTCTGGAAATGACCAGATAAAAATTGCTCCAAAAAGGTCCAAGAAAATGTTCATGTTGCTCTCTGAAAATATTGGACAGATATAAAAATCAAACCAATATTTTTAGGAGCTCATAAGTATTTATTTTGGGTATTTGGAATTAATGCAGTAATTATTTGCTTTCGATATATATTGTTATATATAGAATATTGTCCAAAAATTAGTCCAGTTGTTGAGGAGCTCTGGAATAATACCACTAGCCCCTACAAAAATTGGCATAAGAAAATAAAATGGTTTAGTATTTTTATTAAATCAAACAAATGTCAGAAAAATAGAAAAGAAAACAAAATGGGAAAAACCTACCTATGCTCACCTGCAGCCTTGGCGCCTCAGCTGGCCCAGCACTGTGGCTTGCCCAGCAGCAGCCCAGCCCGCCTCCTCCTCTGTCTCCTTCCTCGCGCCTACTGGCACTATGTGTGTCATGCGCGTGCTCACCCGCGGCCATGTCTCCCGCCACCTCCTGCTTCTCCCCCTCGTCACCTGGAACGCCCGGATGTTTCCATGCACCCCCCCCCCAAGCCTCTCTCGCTCTCTCCCATGCCCATTCCCTCTTTCCCTCGCTCTCTCTCTCTCTCTCTCACGGCCGAACGCCACCGTCGTCGTCCCTCGCTGCCCTCGCGTCCTCTGTGCTCCCCTCAACCGCCTGTCGTGCTTGCGAGCTCCGCCACATCGTCCGCCACCTCTCCGCTAAGCCATGCGTCGCCAGACACCCCGAGGAGCCGCCATCGACGTCGTCTTCGCCTCCGGCCCCGTAGATCACCATCGCCGCTCCGCCGTCTCCAGCGCGTCCCCAGCCACACCGAGCAACCCTGCGAGCCCCTGTGAGCCTCGCCATCTTCTCCCCCTTCTTCCCTGGCCTTCTGCGCCCTCTAGCCCCCTGGCTGCATGAGCCGAAGCTCGCCTCTGCTCGAGCTCGTCACCGGCGACATTTCGGCGACCCCCTGGCCACCTCACCATGCCCAACGGCCTTGTGAGCTCGCGTAGAGGCCGTAGGAGGCAAGAGCCATGCGTTTTGCAGCCCATAGCGTCGACCTCCTCCTCGGACGAACTCCGGCCGCCGCCGAGGTCGATGGTGTCGTCGCCTCCGGCCACCCCACGGCCTCCCGCGTGTCCAACTGGATGCGCGCTAGCCTGGGCATCGCGCAGGTGGTCTCCGCCGCGCGTTTGGTCGCCAGAGACACAATCCCGCAGCCGCCGCCGTGTCTGGCCTCGCCGGCGTCGAGCCACCGGTGGGGTTAGACCCGGTTGACCGGGTTTGACTCCATCTGACCAGGGTTTGCCCACCCTGGGTCACTGACGCGTGGGGCCAGTCCTGTTAACTAAACCAGTTTAGGTTTAATTTAAACTATGATTAGCCACAGTCATTGTCACTTGGGACCCACACGTCAGGTTTGACCCAGTCAGCAATGTTGACTTGCTTACGCAAGCATGACGCAGTGCTGATGCAATTAATTCTTTTCTGGTTTTAAAATAAATCAGGAAAATCCAGAAATGATATAAACTTCAAAAAATCATAGAAATTCAACTGTAGTAAAGATTGAAATAAATTATATATGAAAAATTATCAAAAAAATTCAATCTATCCATCTGTACTAGTTTCATGCATGACAAACCAACTTATACCTACTGTATAAGTGAAAACATATAAATGGCATTTATAAGAGCTTATTTTGGAGTTGGTTCAAATGGACTTCAACCAAATGAATGCTAGTTGCATTAGCTCAAACAACATCACATCTACATGACATGATCATGCATCATATTGTTGCATATGCTTGTGTATTGATTGTCGACACCGTTCCTTCTTGATAGGTCCTGCTCCGGAGAGTGCTCGAGAGTACCTGTCTGTGAAGCAGTGCCTCCTCTGTTGATCTACCAGGCAAGCAAACCCCCCTTGTTCATTCTAATACAATCCTACTCTCTCACTCCTGCTCCCTGTTATTGGATTAGGACAACAATGATTCAATTGCTACTTTGTGCTGCGGTAGTTGAACCTATTCCTTTGCATGACCTGTCATTGCCACAGTAAATAGTTGAAACCCACTAGCATGTGTAGGAGTTGATTGAAGCCATTGGTGTGTTCCTACCATGCAATGCCTGCTATTGCTTAGAGTGTGTCAGGTCTGATTCATTGGGAATGAATTGGAGTACAGTGCTATGTTCTGATGCTGAGAGTTAAGTGAGTGAATACGATTTGGTAAAGGTAGCGGTGAGAGGCCATGTAGGAGTACATGGTGGGTTGTCTCACTGGAACCGTCCTTAAGCACTGAGTTCTGTGTATGTCGTCCAATGACTAGTTACTACCACACATTGGACTCCGGGCGCTCCAAGCCCTCTCGACTTATTAACCAACTTGATCTCTGTCCAGGAGTCGCAACTAGTTTCTGGTGTTTGTAGGTAGTGTTATTTTTCTACCACGTGGCACCCGACAGGGTGGGCTTGGGACAGACTAGGCACACGTGGCCTGGTGTACCGAGTGGCACCCGGATGGTGGGCTCGGGAACCCTGCACACATCGTTTGGGGCCGTGATGGAAATCTCGGCCGGACTCCCTTGTGGATAGAACCCGAATAGGCGATAAACCTGGACTAGGGTCTTGTGTGGTTAGTCAGGTCGTGGCCGACACCCTCGCCAGGCTTCCGCTTGAAGGTTGTCGAGATACATGACGTGTACATGGCAGTAAGTGGGGAGAGCGTGTGTGTAGAAGTACACCCCTACAAGGTTAACTTGATCTATTCGAATAGCCGGGTCCACGGTTATGGAGTTCTTGGATGCTTACATGGTACATAGACAACTTGAAGCGGATACTCTAAAATGCTCAAGACAAGTGTGAGTGCTATGGATGGCCTTCTTGTAGGGAGACGGGGATGGATCCATAGTAGTGTATTGTGTGGTGGTTAGTGGACTCGTGTGTGCCATCTCACCTCAAAGAAGTTTCTCGTAGTTGTAGAAGAGGATAGCCACTGAGTCAAAGCTGGCTTGCTGCAAATAAAACCCACATTACCCTCTTGATACAAATGCATGTATGATAGGATCTGATGTAAGTCTTGCTGAGTACCTTTGTACTCATGTTGCTTTATTTATGTTTTTTCAGCGGAGACTTCGGTCTTACTAGTGTACGTGGACTTCGACAAGTAGCATGTACCTCAGCTACGATCTTGATCGGATGTTGTAGATAGTCAGGCTCTTCAGAATTTTTCATTTGTAGATGTCTGTACTCAGACATGTAATGCTTTCGCTTGTTGCTTGTATGCTTTGTGGGTCATGTGAAGCCTGTTTGTAATAAATGCTATGATGGCTCTTCTGAGCTATGATGGCATGTGTCCTTCTTCGCCCCTGTGTTTGTCCCTTCAGGGAAATGTCACGCTGTGTCTACCGGAGTCCTGTTAGCCTGCTTCAGCCTGGATTCTCTGAAGTCCTACTAGCCCAGCTGCTACAGCCCGGATTCACTCGCTGATGACCGACATGTTCGTCGCGGGGTCATGTATGCATGTCCCTGTATGTTAGTGCCACTTTGGGTTCATGACTAGCCATGTCAGCCGGGTTCTTTGTCATATGGATGCTAGCGACACTATCATATACGTGTGCCAAAAGGTGCAAACGGTCCCGGGCATGGTAAGGCGACACCCGTGGGAATCCCGTGCATGAGGCCGCAAAGTGATATGAGGTGTTACATGCTAGATCGGTGTGGCATAGAATCGGGGTCCCGACAACTTTGGTATCAGAGCCTGACTGCCTGTAGGATTACTAAGCCAAACTAGTCGAAGTTGAGTCTAGAAATTCTCTAGTTATGTAAGGGAATTGATTGTGGCAAGGAATTTAAGGCTCTTTTTACTCCATATAACTCATGGCCTTCTGATCTGAGTCATCCTACCTTTCCTACGGGGTTAAGGAACTAGGCTCTCTCTTCCGACTATAAGGATCATGTGTTACTACTCCGTAGTCCCATAGGATTGGTTGATCAGAGTCATATCCCAGTTTCGAGAACTTCCGGTGTATCCTGTTTAGTATTACCTCAGAACCTTGAGTGGTGATGTTGAGTTGATGTACTACCCCATTGTTGGTAGGATGTCTCATTTTGAGCATTCTACTGCCGTTATGCTGCCAGAATAGCCCTAGGAGTACGAGAGATAGTAATTCTCATGTCTTACATTCTACGGCCTATAGTTGATGCTGATTCCGTCCTTGGTTTCGTTTGTCAGGATGTCATCAGTTAAGCGAAGTTCTGTTGCTCGTAGCTAGAACCACGGAGATGGTACGGATGAGGATCCTCCCAACCAACCTTCGTTGGCAGAGTTCATGTTAGAGATGGAGAGAAACAAGCGTGAGTCTAACCGCTTGTTGGCACGTATCGAGAAGAACACCGCACATCAGTTCAAAGAGTCTGTGACCATCCATGACTTCATTCGCTTGCACCCACCCACCTTTCATCATTCTATTGAGCCACTCGATGCAGATGATTGGCTCCATAGCATCACTCATAAGCTGTGTTCCGTGAACGTGGCTGAAGATAACAAGGTCACCTATGCCACATACCATCTGGAAGGTCCTGCTAGTCTTTGGTGGCAGAACTATGAGGTTATGCTTCCAGATGGCCAAATTCCTACCTGGAGGGATTTCATTGAGGCTTTTCCCGGGCATCACATTCTCCAGGCCCTCATCGATCGCAAGAGAGAAGAGTTCTGTAGCTTCACCCAGAGTAAGATGGCTGTCGATGCATACAGTAGAGAGTTCGAGAACCTTGCGCGCTATGCCACAGAAGAGGTGTCTACGGACGCCAAGAAGCAGGCTAGGTTCCGAAAGGGTCTCAATCCCAAGTTGCGTCGTGATCTCCACCTGCATTATTGTGATACATTCCAGGCCCTTGTGAAAAAGGCCATCAATGCAGAGACAACTCAGCTCACTTACGAGGAGTCTCGTAAGCACACCCGTGATTTGGGATCTTTCTCCGGTTCCAGTTCACAAAAGCGCCAGATTTGGGTTCTAGACTCCGCTCTTCCTTCCGGATATTCACCAAGACCATCTTACATGACGTCTCACGCAGCTTAGTCGTATGCTCCACCCTGGCCTGCTGGTAGACCGCTTGTCAGTGCGGGTCCACGTCCAACTTCACATGCGGGAAGCCAGGACACTATGCACGTGACTGCTCTCAGACTATTTATGCTCCACCCCAGCCCGAGAAGTCCGTTGGTAGTGTTAAGCCATCAAGAAAGATGATCAATGCCAAGCCAGTTCGCACTAAACATGGACGTGTGCATCACGTCTCAGCTAAAAATGCTCATGATGATCTGAATGTCGTTCTTGGTACACTCCTTGTCAATTGTCATCCAGCATCAGTTCTGTTCGATACTAGAGCATCTCACTCCTTCATCTCTAAAGGCTATGCTCGTTTGCACGATGAGGGAGTCCTGGATAAGGGGGTATCCAAACTGCCAGACTATATACTTTGGCCGGACTGTTGGACCGTGAAAATACAAGACTCAAGACTTCGTCCTGTGTCCAGATGGGACTCTCCTTTGCGTGGGAGACAAGCTTGGTGATCCGGATGTTAGATCTCCTCCTTTGTAACCGACTCTGTGTTACCCTAGCCTCCTCCGATGTCTATATAAACCGGAGGGTTTAGTCCATAGAAGAACAATCAGATTCATAGGCTAGCTTATAGGGTTTAGCCTCTACGATCTCGTGGTAGATCTACTCTTGTAATACTCATATCATCAAGATCAATCAGGCAGGAAGTAGGGTATTACCTACATCGAGAGGGCCCGAACCTAGGTAAAACATCATGTCCCCTGCCTCCTGTTACCATTAGCCTTAGACGCACAGATCGGGAACCCCTACCCGAGATCCGCCGGTTTTGACACCGACATTGGTGCTTTCATTGAGAGTTCCTATGTGTCGTTGCTGCAAGGCTCGATGGCTCCTTCAATCATCAACCACAACGTGGTCCAGGGTGAGACTTTTCTCCCGGGACAGATCATCGTGTTCGGCGGCTTCGCACTGCGGGCCAATTCGCTTGCCCACCTGGAGCAGATCGACAGCTACGCCCCTGGCCATCAGGTCAGGTTCGGAAACTTGAACTACACAGCCGATACCCGCGGAGACTTGACGAGCGCCAAATATGCCAGGAGCGCCAAATAGTCGTGACGAGCACGGCTTAGACCTGCTGTCAGACAATACTCGGGATATCGCACCCGCAAGAGCCCCAGACCTAAATCCGGGGCAGATCGCGTTGACCGTGGATGGGTGGATGGACCCTGCCCCGGAGGCCGCATACTCATCGGCGGTAGAGACGAACACGGACTCCACCCCCAAGGAAGTTTGTGTCACTGGACCCCAAGACTTGTGTCCGGCCATAGGTTCCAGACCGCGCGCCCCCGAGCCTGCTGAATCTAGTTGGGCTCCGGTAATGGAGTTCACCGCTGCGGATATCTTCCAGCACTCGCCCTTTGGCGACATGCTGAATTCATTAAAGTCTTTCTCTTTGTCACGGGACTCTTGGCCGAACTATGTCCAGCTCGAGTGGGAAGGAGGCGACGAGGAAATTCGTTGCCCACCCACCACCCACTTCATTGCCACTGTCGATGATTTGACCGATGTGCTTGACTTTGACTCCGAAGACATCGGCGGTATGGACGACGATGCAGGAGAAGAACAGGAACCACCGCCCACGGGGCACTGGACGACCACCTCCTCGTATGATATATATATGGTGGACACTCCCAAAGAAACCAATGGCGATGAGGCAATGGAGGATAACCCCTCAAGGAAGAAATCAAAGCATGGGCGTCATCGGTGCCACTCCAAGCCCCGCCACAGCAATACCGGCACAGGAGGCGAAAACAATCCGGATGGTGCCGAAGATGAATACAATCCCGATCAGCCTGCCTTCGAGTAGGCCGAACAGGAAGACGGGCAGGTTAGCCCAGACGAACAGGCGATGGACGGATACTTGGAGGAGGACAACTACATGCCCCCCTGCGAAGATGAGGTGAGCCTCTGCGATGATGAATTTGGCATGCCTGAGGATCCTGTAGAGCGGGAGCGCTTTAAGCGCAGGCTTATAGCCACTGCAAGAAGCCTGAAAAAGAAGCAGCAGCAGCTCCAAGATGATCAAGATCTGCTCACAGACAGATGGACCGAGGTCCTGGCAGCCACCCCAAAGGTTACCCAAAACACAAGTTGCTACCTCAACTTGAGGAGGAGGCCCTAAGGCCCACACAGGGCGAGGCTGACCGGCCACCTCGTGGCCGGGATACAACGGCGTATCAGTCCGAATACCAGCCCGCACCCCCACGCCAATACACTACGGCCCGGGGCAATAGGCAGGACCTGCAAGACATACTGGAAAACAAGGCAGGATAGCCAAGATCGATCTACGTATCGCGGGGGTGTGCCCCAACACGTGACAATGATCGTCATGCCGGATACACTATCAACAAGTCCGGTCGGGCCGAACATAGCCGACCAGACTTATTCGAACAGTGTAGCAACATAGCCCGGCATAGAGGCACCGCACACCCCCTCTGCTTCACTGACGAAGTGATGGATGATACGTTTCCAACGTATCTATAATTTTTGATTGCTCCATGCTACTTTATCTACTGTTTTGGGGACTAACCTATTAACCGGAGGCCCAGCCCAGATTTGTTGTTTTGTGCCTATTTCAGTGTTTCGAGGAAAAGGAATATCAGACGGAGTCAAAACAGAACGAAATCAACTGGATAAGTTAATTCTGGAAGGAAACCAACCAGATGGGCTTGGAGTGCACGTCAGGGGAGTCCCGGGCGGCCCACGAGGGTGGGGGGCGCCCCCCCTGGGCGCGCCCCCCTACCTCGTGAGCACCCCGGAGGTCCACCGACGTACCCCCTGCACCCATATATACCTACATACGCTAAAACTTCCAGAACAGAAAATAGATCAGGAGTTCCGCCGCCGCAAGCCTCTGTAGCCACCAAAAACCTCTCGGTACCCTGTTCTCGCACCCTGCCAGAGGGGGATCCCATCACCAGTGGCCATCTTCATCATCCCGGCGCTATCCATGATGAGGAGGGAGTAGTTCACCCTCGGGGCTGAGGGTATGTACCAGTAGCTATGTGTTTGATCTCTCTCTCTCGTGTTCTCTCTCGTGTTCCTCTATGGCACGATCTTGAAGTATCCCGAGCTTTGCTATTGTAGTTGGATCTTATGATGTTTCTCCCCCTCTACTCTCTTGTGCTGAATTGAGTTTCCCCTTTGAAGTTATCTTATCGTATTGAGTCTTTTATGAGAACACTTGATGTATGTCTTGCCGTGATTATCTGTGGTGACAATGGGATATCATGTGCCACTTGATGTATGTTTTGGTGATCAACTTGTGGGTTTCGTGACATTGGGAACCTATGCATAGGGGTTGGCACACGTTCTTGACTCTCCGATAGAAACTTTGGGGCACTCTTTGAAGTAATTTTATGTTGGTTGGACGAATCAGAGATTGTGCGATGCATATCGTATAATCATGGCCACGGATACTTGAGGTGACAATGGAGTATCTAGGTGACATTAGGGTTTTGGTTGATTTGTGTCTTAAGGTGTTATTCTAGTACGAACTCTTTTATAGATTGATCTGAAAGAATAACTTTGAGGTGGTTTCGTACCCTACCATAATCTCTACGTTTGTTCTCCGCTATTGGTGGCTTTGGAGTGACTCTTTGTTGCATGTTGAGGGCTTGTTATATGATCTATCTATGTTATTATTGTTGAGAGAACTTGCACTAGTGAAAGTATGAACCCTAGGCCTTGTTTCCTATCATTGCAATATCGTTTATGCTCACTTTTATCATTAGTTACCTTACTGTTTTTATTATTTTAGATTACAAAAACCTATATCTACTATCTATTTTGCACTTGTATCACCATCTCTTCGCCGAACTAGTGCACCTATACAATTTACCATTGTATTGGGTGTGTTGGGGACACAAGAGACTCTTTGTTATTTGGTTGCAGGGTTGCTTGAGAGAGACCATCTTCATCCTACGCCTCCTACGGATTGATAAACCTTAGGTCATCCACTTGAGGGAAATTTGCTACTGTCCTACAAACCTGTGCACTTGCAGGCCCAACAACGTCTACAAGAAGAAGGTTGTGTAGTAGACATCAAGCAGTTTCTGGCGCCGTTGCCAGGGAGGTGAGTGCTTGAAGGTATATCTTTAGATCTTGCAATCGAATCTTTTTGTTTCTTGTTTTAGCACTAGTCTAGTTTATAAAAGAAAATTACAAAAACAAATGGAGTTAAGTTTGTCTCATACGTTACGTCTTTTCAATATCTTTCGTGAGTATGATGGAAAAGAAAATTGTGCTCAAGTACTAGAAGAAGAATTACATAGAATGCTTGGCATAAAATATGTGAATGATGAGCATGATTACAATGTTGTTAGTACGAATTCCTTGAATATCCATGATGCTAATGATATGCAAAGCCACAAGCTTGGGGAAGCAATGTTTGATGAAGATGATATTTTTTGTCCCCCAAGCTTTGATGAGCAAATTTATTATGATGAAAGCATGCCAACTATCTATGATGATTATTGTGATGACACGTATTCTTTAAAGAATAATGGTAACCATGAAACTTGTCATCTTGATCTTAATCTTCAATCACATGATAATTATTTTGTTGAGTTTGCTCCCACTACTATTCATGAGAAGAATTTTGCTTATGTGGAGTGTAGTAAATTTTCTATGCTTGTAGATCATGAAAAGAATGCTTTAGGTGCTGGTTATATTGTTGAATTCATTCATGATGCTACTGAAAATTATTATTAGGGAGGAACATATGCTTGTGGGAATTGCAATAATGTCAAGTTTCCTCTCTATGTGCTTCAATTTTTGAAGCTATGCTTGTTTTACCTCCCTATGCTAGTTGATTATTGTTCTCATAAGTTGTTTGTTCACAAAATCCCTATGCATAGGAAGTGGGTTAGGCTTAAATGTGCTAGTCATATGCTTCATGATGCTCCCGTTATGTTTCAATTCTTATCTTTTATGTGAGCATCATTGTCATCATCATGCCTAGCTAAAAGGCATTAAAGAAAAGCGCTTGTTGGGAGACAACCCATTATTTATCCTTACTGTTTTTGTGTGTCCACATGATTATGATACTGTAGTAATCATGTTTTATAGCTTTTGTTTCAATAAAGTACCAAGACCTTTAGGATAGCTTACGGTGATAGTTGTGTTGATCCTGCTGAAAATCAGAAACTTTTGCACCCAGTAAATTAGTTTTGTTAATTCACAGAAACGTGCTTCTAATTGGATTCTTTTTTCTATCGATTGGTACATGAATTGCTTAGGACTTCCTAATTTGGTAGGATTTGTGGATTTCCAAAAGTATACGTTTGATACAGATTACTACAGACTGTTCTGTTTTTGACAGATTCTGTTTTCTATGTGTTGTTTGCTTATTTTGATGAATCTATGAGTAGTATCGGAGGGTATGAACCATAGATAAGTTGGAGTATAGTAGATATTACACTAATATGAATTTAGAATGAGTTCATTATAGTACCTTGAAGTGTTGTTTTGTTTTCTTTCACTAACGGAGCTTACGAGTTTTCTGTTAAGTTTTGTGTTGTGAAGTTTTCAAGTTTTGGGTAAAGATTCGATGGACTACGGAATAAGGAGTGGCAAGAGCCTAAGCTTGGGGATGCCCAAGGCACCCCCAAGGTAATATTCAAGGACAACCAAGAGCCTAAGCTTGGGGATGCCCCGGATGGCATCCCCTCTTTCGTCTTCGTTCATCGGTAACTTTACTTGGAGCTATATTTTTATTCACCACATGATATGTGTTTTGCTTGGAGTGTCAGTTTATTTTGTTTTGCTTGCTGTTTGAATAAGATACCAAGATCTGAAATTCTTTAATGAGAGGCAGTCTTCGCATAGTTGCACAATTATTTAGCTATTCATTGATCTTCACTTATATCTTTCGGAGTAGTTGTCATTTGCTCTAGTACATCACTTATATCTTTTAGAGCACGGTGGTGGGTTTATTCTGTAGAAATTAATGAACTCTCATGCTTCACTTAGATTATTTTGAGAGTCTTAAATAGCATGGTAATTTGCTTAAAATCCTAATATGCTAAGCATAAAAGATTTGTAAGAATTCTTATGAGTGTGTTGAATACTAAGAAAAGTTTGATACTCGATAATTGTTTTGAGATATGGAGGTAGTGATATTAAAGTCATGCTAGTTGGGTGATTATGAATTTAAAGAATGCTTGTGTTGAAGTTAGCAAGTCCCGTAGCATGCACGTATGGTTAAAGTTGTGTAACAAATTTGAAACATGAAGTGTACATGGCTTGTGCATCCTTATGAGTGGCGGTCGGGGATGAGCGATGGTCTTTTCCTACCAATCTATCCCCCTAGGAGCATGCGCTTAGTACTTGATTTTTGATGACTTCTAAATTTTTGCAATAAGTATATGAGTTCTTTTGACTAATTTTGAGTCCATGGATTATACGCACTCTCATCTTTCCGCATTTGCTAGCCTCTTCGGTACCGTGCATTGCCCTTTCTCACCTTGAGAGTTGGTGCAAACTTCGCTGGTGCATCCAAACCCCGTGATACGATACGCTCTATCACACATAAACCTCCTTATATCTTCCTCAAAACAGCCACCATACCTACCTATCATGGCATTTCCATAGCCATTCCGAGATATATTGCCATGCAACTTCCATTATCATCATCATCATGGCATACATTACTTTTGTCATACTGCCATTGCATGATCATGTAGTTGACATCGTATTTGTGGCAAAGCCACCATGCATTATTTTTCATACATGTCACTCTTGATTCATTGCACCATCCTGGTACACCGCCGGAGGCATTCATATAGAGTCATATCTTGTTCTAAGTTTCGAGTTGTAATCCTTATGTTGTAATCAATAGAAGTGTGATGATCATCGTTATTAGAGCATTGCCCAAAAAAAGAAAAAAAAGAAAAAAGAAAAAGAAGAAAGGCCAAAAAAGGCCCAAAAAAAAAGGGAAATGCTACTATCTCTTTTTCCACACTTGTGCTTCAAAGTAGCACATTGTTCTTCATATAGTGAGTCTCATATATTGTGCTTCAAAGTAGCACCTTGTTCTTTATGTAGTGAGTCTCATAAGTTGTCTTTTCATACTAGTGGGAATTTTTCATTATAGAACTTGGCTTGGATATTCCTACGATGGGCTTCCTCAAATGCCCTAGCTCTTCATGAGCAAGCAAGTTGGATGCACACCCACTAGTTTTCTTTTGTTGAGCATTCATAGCTCTAGTGCATCTGTTGCATGGCAATCCCTACTCCTCATGTTGACATCAATTGATGGGCATCTCCATAGCCCGTTGATTAGCCTCGTCAACGTGAGACTTTCTCCTTTTTTGTCTTCTCCACACAATCCCCATCATCATATTCTATTCCACCCATGGTGCTATATCCATGGCTCACGCTCATGTATTGCATGAAGGTTGAAAAAGTTTGAGATTATTTAAGTATGAAACAATTGATTGTCTTGTCATCGAGGGTATAGAAGTTGGGAACATCTTTGTGTGACGAAAATGAAGCATAGCCTAACCATATGACTTTGTAGGGATGAACTTTCTTTTGCCATGTTATTTTGAGAAGACATGATTACTTTGATTAGTATGCTTGAAGTATTATTATTTTTATGTCAATATGAACTTTTGTCTTGAATCTTTCGGATCTGAATATTCATATCACAATTAAGAAGATTTACATTGAAATTATGCCAAAGTATCACTCCGCATCAAAAATTCTCTTTTTATCATTTACCTACTCGAGGACGAGCAGGAATTAAGCTTGGGGATGCCAGATACGTCTCCAACGTATCTATAATTTTTGATTGCTCCATGATACTTTATCTACTGTTTCGGGAAACATTGGGCTTTATTATCCACTTTTATATTATTTTCGGGAATAACCTATTAACCGGAGGCCCAGCCCAGATTTGTTGTTTTATGCCTATTTCAGTGTTTCAAGGAAAAGGAATATCAGACGGAGTCAAAATGGAATGAAATCAACTGGAGAAGTTAATTATGGAAGGAAACCAACCAGATGGGCTTGGAGTGCACGTTAGAGGAGTCCCGGGCGGCCCACGAGGGTGCCCCCCCTGGGCGCGCCCCCCTACCTCGTGAGCACCCCGGAGGTCCACCGACGTACCCCCTGCACCCATATATACGTACATACCCTAAAACTTCCAGAACAGAAAATAGATCGGGAGTTCCGCCGCCGCAAGCCTCTATAGCCACCAAAAACCTCTCGGTACCCTGTTCCGGCAGCCTGCCGGAGGGGGATCCCATCACCGGTGGCCATCTTCGTCATCCCGGCGCTATCCATGACGAGGAGGGAGTAATTCACCATCGGGGCTGAGGGTATCTACCAGTAGCTATGTGTTTGATCTCTCTCTCTCTCTCTCTCTCGTGTTCTCTCTCGTGTTCCCAAGATTTGCTATTGTAGTTGCATCTTATGATGTTTCTCCCCCTCTACTCTCTTGTGATGAATTGAGTTTCCCCTTTGAAGTTATCTTATCGGATTGAGTCTTTTATGAGAACACTTGATGTATGTCTTGCCGTGATTATCTGTGGTGACAATGGGATATCATGTGCCACTTGATGTACGTTTTGGTGATCAACTTGCGGGTTTCGTGACATTGGGAACCTATGCTTAGGGGTTGGCACACATTCTTGACTCTCCGATAGAAACTTTGGGACACTCTTTGAAGTACTTTTATGTTGGTTGGATGGATCTGAGATTGTGTGATGCATATCGTATAATCATGCCCACGGATACTTGAGGTGACAATGGAGTATCTAGGTGACATTAGGGTTTTGGTTGATTTGTGTCTTAAGGTGTTATTCTAGTACGAACTCTTTTATAGATTGATGCAAAAGAATAACTTTGAGGTGGTTTCGTACCCTACCATAATCTCTACGTTTCTTCTCCGCTATTAGTGGCTTTGGAGTGACTCTTTGTTGCATGTTGAGGGCTTGTTATATGATCTATCTATGTTATTATTGTTGAGAGAACTTGCACTAGTGAAAGTATGAACCCTAGGCCTTGTTTCCTATCATTGCAATAATGTTTACGCTCACTTTTATCATTAGTTACCTTGCTGTTTTTATTATTTCAGATTACAAAAACCCATATCTACTATCTGTTTTGCACTTGTATCACCATCTCTTCGCCGAACTAGTGCACCTATACAATTTACCATTGTATTGGGTGTGTTGGGGACACAAGAGACTCTTTGTTATTTGGTTGCAGGGTTGCTTGAGAGAGACCATCTTCATCCTACGCCTCCTACGGATTGATAAACCTTAGGTCATCCACTTGAGGGAAATTTGCTACTATCCTACAAACCTGTGCACTTGCAGGCCCAACAACGTCTACAAGGAGAAGGTTGTGTAGTAGACATCAATGGATCACGAATTCCTAGAAGGGTTTAAACCCATAAACATCGAATCATACAATGGTACAACAGACCCCGCGGTATGGATCGAAGATTTCCTTGTCCACATTCACATGGCCCGCGGTGATGATCTACATGCCATCAAGTATCTTCCCCTTAAACTCAAAGGACCGGCCCGACACTGGCTGAATAGCCTGCCAGCAAATTCCATCGGCAGTTGGGAAAACCTGGAGGACGCGTTCCTCGACAACTTCCAAGGCACCTACGTGCGACCACCGGATGCTGACGACTTGAGTCACATTACCCAACAGCCCGAAGAGTCAGCCAGGAAATTGTGGACTCGGTTCCTAACTAAAAAAACCAAATTGTCGACTGTCTGGACGCCGAAGCCTTGGCGGCCTTTAAGCATAATATCCGCGACGAGTGGCTCTCCCGCCACCTCGGCCAAGAAAAACCAAAGTCCATGGCAGCCCCCACGACACTTATGACCCGCTTCTGCGCTGGCGAGGACAGCTGGTTGGCTCGCAGTAGCACCACGCCCAGAACCTCTGGCACTTCAGATGCCCGCGATATTAACGGCAAGCCGCGGTGCAACAGACACAAGCGTCGGAACAATGGCGACAACATCGAAGACACTGCAGTCAACACCGGATTCAATGGTTCAAAATCAGGTCAGCGGAAAAGGCCGTTCAAGACAAACAATCAGGGATCGTCCAGTCTAGACTGCATACTTGATCGCTTGTGCCAAATTCATGGCACGCCTGATAAGCCAACCAACCACACAAATAGAGATTGTTGGGTGTTCAAACAAGCCGGCAAGATAAATGCCGAAAACAAGGACAAGGGGCTGCACAGCAATGATGACGAGGAGCCCCGGCGACCGAACACTAGAGGACAGAAGAAATTTCCTCCTCAGGTGAAAACGGTAAACATGATCTATGCCACCCACATTCCCAAACAGGAACAAAAGCGAGCACTAAGAGACGTCTATGCGATGGAGCCAGTCGCCCCAAAGTTCAACCCATGGTCAGCCTATCCGATCACTTTTGATCGTAGGGATCACCCTACCAGCATCCGTCCTGGCGGTTCAGCCGCATTGGTCCTTGGCCCAATCATCGACGGATTCCACCTTACGCGAGTCCTTATGGACGGTGGCAGTAGCCTGAACCTGCTTTACCAGGACACAATGCGCAAAATGGGCATTGATCCTTCAAGGATCAAGCCCACCAAAACCACCTTCAAAGGTGTAAATCCAGGAGTAGAGGCCCGTTGTACGGGCTCCATAACACTGGAAGTGGTCTTCGGATCCCTGGGAAACTTCCGAAGTGAGGAGTTAATCTTTGATATCGTCCCTTTCCGTAGTGGCTATCATGCACTGCTCAGACGAACTGCATTCGCTCGATTCAATGCGGTACCACACTATGCATACCTCAAGCTCAAGATGTCAGGACCTCACGGGGTTATAACAGTCAATGGAAACACAGACCGCTCTCTCCGTACAGAAGAGAACACTCAGGCCCTCGCGGCAGAAGTACAAAGCAGCCTTCTCCGGCAAGCCACCAATCCGGCGACAACAACCCCGAACACCGTCAAGCGAGTTCGGAGTACCCTGCAACAGGATCACCAGGCACGCCAAGACCGCGACTAGCAGTCCGGCCTCCGCCCTAGCCCCATTCAGGCAGCATTTGTGCCGCTCGTACACAATTATGCACTCAAAATACCATGGGCATAGGCGTAGGCCCAATGGTGATGCGGTCAATAGTGTGGTTCAACCGCAACATACTTTAATAACCTTCTTTCTCTTTCAGGACCCTACTTTCGGGCAGCCTCTTTAGAGAGAAGGGTCATCGGACTTATCACAGGAGGGAAAACCAAGGAGGCAAAAGGCTTTGCGCACAAAGGGAATACCCAGGTGGTATCTGTCAATGATCATTATACCTGTTTTGCATACCCGCATGCGGCCCGCCCTTGGATAGGACATGTCAAATAGTCCTATTCGCTTCTGCTTAACGCATTAATTATACACATACGCTCGGGCGTATTATTTAACAATGGGAAACAATATATAGCATCAGCTTACAATTCCTATCTTTGCATTTTTCCTCTAAATGTTTATTTAATATTGAACCCGTACACTTTGGTACATTCAGTTTGCCATGGGCTTCTTATGGTGCCCCATAATACGACAAGATAAGTCCGAACATTTCGACAGTGCGGCACCCCGAACTTATAGCATTATATGCATCAGCTCCAAATCATGTCTTGAGTCAATAGTTGGGTTTTCCCGGCTCCCTTGTTTTGGTACCTTATGTTCCGTTATATCGGCTAAGGTAGCGCAGGGAGAACTACTGCGATTGTGTCCCAGTTCTTCCGGACAAGCACCTCAGTATAGAAAGCCGAAAACTGACTGGCATGATGCGGCGAGAGCTGGTCGCTGTTCGAGAGGTCTTAAATCCCTAAATATTTTCTCCGCTTCAGGCGAGGAATCGGCCTTGTCCGATTTAGGCATGTATAGAGCCCCAATTCGGTTTTCCGAATTCTAGGGGCTTCGCCGAAATTTAAAATTGTAGACCTCTATGGCTAAGTGAGAGTTATAAAGCCACATAGTCTGATTGCCTTGTTCGTTGTGCCGAACACCTCCTTCAAGGACCAAAAATTTGGATAAAGAGTGTTTGGGTTTTCCACGAACACCCCAGTACTAGTTACGTGGGGGCAGAAGCCGAAGACTGTCCTACTTTCAGAAATTTATGAACAGCCGCACAGAAGGTAATATTTTAAATCAACAAAGCGCCATATAGCGCAAATGAACTAGTTTTCACATTACAAAGACAACATGAGTACATTCACTCAAAGATCACATCCTTGGTACATTCATCGGCCACAAGGCGAGCGCCTTTCATAACGCCATCATAATATTTCTCAGGGTAGCGATGCACCTTGTCCTCCGGCGGTCCATCCTTCACCAGCTTCTCTGCATCCAGCTTGGCCCAATGCATCTTCGCACGGGCAAAGGCCCGGCGGGCACCCTCAATGCAAACGGATTGCTTGATAACTTCGAGCCGCGGACATGTATTTACCATCCGCTTTATAAGGCCGAAGTAGCTGTCGGGCAGGGGCTCACCAGGCCACATCCGGACTATGAAGTCCTTCATGGCCACTTCAGCCGCTCTGTGGAGCTCAACCAACTTCTTTAGTTGGTCACTCAGAGGCATTGGGTGTTCGGCTCCAGCATAATGGGACCAGAACAGCTTCTTCGTCGAGCTCCCCTCCTCGGCATGGTAGAACTCCGTGGCATCCGATATGCTGCATGGCAGATCTGCGAATGCCCCTGGAGAGCTCCGAATTTGGGTAAGTAAAAGAAATGTCTCCTCCACATGCTTGCTTCGCATAATGAATGCCTTACCCGCCGCTATCTTCTTGGCCGCCTGGATTTCCTGCTGGGCCTTTTGGGCTTGGGCCCTGGTGTCTTTCGCGCTCTGAAGGGCCTTTGCAAGCTCAGACTCTTTCGTCTTGAAGTCACGCTCCAAGGACTCGAACTTCTTGCCGAACTCCTAGAGCACTTGCTGTACCTCGCCCACCCTAGCATCTTGCTTTTCACGCTCAATACGCTCCATGGTCGCCTTGTCTTCGGCCTCGGATAGCGCTTTCTTCAAAGCCGCCACTTCGGTCGTGGCCCCTATTAAAAATCATGATGCTTTTTGTTAACATCACCAATTTTTTTCCTCTATATGACACATGAACGGGGCATCACTTACCTTTGTTCTCTTCGAGCTGCCTCTTCGTGAGGCCGAGCTCCTCTTTGGCCTGCTTCAGGTCCCGTTCGAGTCCGGCGACCTCTGTTGTATGGGCAGCAGCGGCAAGCAGCACCACCTATTTATTCACATAGACACATACTGTTAGATTCCTGCGGTTTAAAGTTGACCCTCTGTTTGGCTTTTCTTTCCGAACACCAAACATAGTATCAGGGGCTACTGTCTATTGGGTGATAATTTCTCACACTTTTGATTACTTACCTCAAAGCCTGTCAGGAGGCTGGTGCAGGCTTCGGTCAATCCGCTTTTTGCGGACCGAACCTTCTGAATCACCGCACTCATAATAGTACGGTGCTCTTCACCCATGGAAGTGCCGCGAAGCACTTCCAGCAAATTATCCTACGCCTCTGGCGCAATGGAGGTCATCGGCGTGGCCAGCTCGCCCTCCCTAGCAAGGGCTGCACACCCGAATCCGGAACCTTTGGAGGTCCGGTGCAGTGTCCGGCTGGGAGCCCAACTTGTTGCGGCTCTCGTCAGCATAATCCATGGGGATCTTACTCCCCATGTGCCCGGCATCTGGAATTTAGCGTTCGGGTGTCTCCAGAGCCGCCTCCCCCTGCTCTGGTACCCTTTGGGAGCGCACCTCTGTGTCATCCGCAGGCCGAGGGGAGGTGGCGTCGGGAGCGAATTCATTGCTGAATCGCTCAGAGACCCATTCGAAGAGGATACCTCGGGATGGAACATGGCCGGACTGCATATGCGTGTTCGGCGTTATAACAAACTATGAAGCTAAGTCGCACTAAAAGTATTACAGAGTGCGGATACTTACGATCTCGCTAGAGGATTGCCCCTAGGTAGCCACTCCTCCTCGCTATAGGCGGCAGTTGTGGAGTGGTCGAGACGAAGGGTTCGTCCCTTCTTGGACCCTTCGGCCTCCCTAGAAAGGGTGGCCTTCCGCTTCTTCCTCCCCTCATTTTCGGGGAGAGGGTTTTCCTACTCCTCCTCGTTGTCGTTGGAGGAGTGCGCCTCAGTGTCTTCGGACGATGACTATGGCACCACATTGTGCCGGGAACTTCTTCTGGTCCCCGTGGCCTTTTTCTTGGCCTTCTTCTCCGGCACCTCATAGAGTGCCGGAGCCAGCATCTCCGTCAGGAGTTCGTCTGCTGGGTCCTCAGGCAACAGAGCCGGACAGTCAATCCGCTCCGCCGTCGCCACATATTCCTGTCGAATTCAGCACAGTGGCCTGAGTTTCTCCCACAAGTATACTGAGGAAAGGCACATCTTGCGAAAGGTAGAACGCTTACCGCATTGGCCTGGTGCCTGACGCTGAGTCTGTGATCCTCGGAGGTGGGGGGAGGAACTTTGCTGGCCTTGAACAACACCTTCCAGGCATCTTTGTGTGTCGTGTCAAAGAGCTCTTGCAGTGTCTGGTGTTGGGCCGCATCGAACTCCCATAGGTTGAATGCCCGTCTCTGACACGGGAGAATCCGGCAAAATAGCATGACCTGGACCACATTGACCAGCTTGATATTCTTGGTTATCATGTTTGTGACGCAGTTTTGTAGTTCGGTCAGCTCCGCGGATGAGCCCCAGGCTAGGCCCTTCCTCTTCCAGGAAGTTAGCCGCACAGGGAGACCGGATCGGAATTCGAGGGCCGCCACCCAGTTGGCATCGCGTGGCTCGGTGATGTAGAAGCACCCTGATTGCCACCCCTTCACGATCTCTGCAAAGGAGCCTTCGAGCCAGGTGACGTTGGGCATCTTGCCCACCATGGCGCCTCCGCACTCCGCCTACTGGCCGACCACTATCTTTGGCTTCACGTTGAAGATCTTTAGCCACAGGCCAAAGTGGGGCCTGATGCGGAGAAAAGCCTCGCACACGACGATAAACACCAAGATGTTGAGGATGAAGTTTGGGGCCAGATCGTGAAAATCCAGCCCGTAATAGAACAGAAGCCCGCGGAAAAATGGGTGGAGGGGGAACCCCAGTCCATGGACGAAGTGGGTGAGGAACACGACCCTCTCGTGGGGGCCCGGAGTCGGAATGATCTGCCCTGCGTCCGGAAGCCGGTGCGCAATATCTGCGGCCAAGTATCCGTCCGCCCAGAGGTTTGTAATGTGATCCTCCTTGACGGAGGAGGCCACCCACTTGCCTCCCTCTCCGGACATGTTTGTCTATCCGGAGAAGGCGAGAACTAGGGCGCTGGAGCTCTAGGGTGCGAGAATGGATAAGCGAAGGAGGAAGAAGGCGTGGGTAAAAATGGGATATCCTTATCCCTTTATAGAGGTGGCAAAAACGGTGCGCCTCCCCGCTTGCCTGAGGAAATCGCTTATTTTCCAAGTGCCACAGTTGGGTTACCCATACCCGTATTGATGAGGATCCTGTGATAAGGGGACATGATCTCTGCTTCGACAAGACGTGGGTAAAACATCGTGTCCCCTGCATCCTGTTACCATTAGCCTTAGATGCACAGATCGGGACCCCTACCCAAGGTCCGCCGGTTTTGACACCGACACACGACATGTCATTTTGTGATATGCCAACTCCGCTTGAAATTGAAACCCCGGGGTCTAGATGGCAAACTACCAGAATCAGCTATGGTAATGAAATCCTTGTTGATAGACTTGTATTCCTTGCATCACTTGTAGCCTTGAAGTCCTCAGATATTAACATCATCTTGGGTATTGACTGGATGACAGCTCATCATGCCAAGATTGATGGTTACACCAAGTCTGTTCAGCTTACACACCCATCTGGCAAGATAATCATTGTCTCCACTAGAGTTGCAAAGCGCCAGCTCTATTCTCTTAATGCCAGCCCTCTCCCAGACCTTGAAGATATCCCGGTAGTCCGTGACTTTCCGGATATCTTTCCAGAGGAACTGCCAGGTGTTCCACCTGACAGAGATGTAGAGTTCATCATAGATCTTATCCTAGGAACCGCTCCAATCTCTAGGAGACCTTACAAAATGGCACCTTTAGAACTATTCGAGCTTAAGAAACAACTTGATGAGTCATTGCAAAAGGGTTTCATCCGTCCTCTTCGTCAAGAAGAAGGATGGTACGGACCGGATGGTTGTAGATTACCGTCCCGTTAATTTGGTCACGATAAAGAACAAATATCTGCTCCCCATGATCAACGATCTGTATAATCAAATCACTGGATCCTCAGTCTTTTCCAAGATGGATTTGAGGTTAGGCTACCACCAAATCAAGATCCGAAATGGGGACATCCCCAAGACGGCCTTTGTTACTCGTTATGGCCAGTACGAGTACACCGTCATGTCCTTCGGTCTAACCAATGCTCCAGCTACATTCTCCCGTTTGATGAACTCGATCTCCATGGAGTACTTAGATAAATTCGTCGTGGTTTATCTCGATGATATTCTTGTTTACTCGAAGAACAAGGAAGAGCATGCCGAACATCTTAGACTTGTGTTATAAAAACTCAGAGAGCACCGCCTTTATGCCAAGTTCTCCAAGTGTGTATTTTGGTTGCCATAAGTGACCTATCTAGGCCATGTGATCTCTGGTAAGGGCATTGTTGTCAATCCCGAGAGAGTTAAGGACGTTCTTGATTGGACTCCACCTGAAACTGTTAAACTAGTTAGGAGTTTCCTTGGTCTAGCTAGCTATTGTCTCCACTTTGTCGAAAACTTCTCTAAAGTGGCCAAACCTCTCACGGAACTTCTCAAGAAAGATAAAAAGTTTGAGTGGTCCCCACAATGTGAGTACAGTTTTCAGGAACTGAAAAGACGTCTAACTTCTGCTCCCATACTTGAGCCACCGGATTTCACTAAAGACTTTGTTATCTACTGCGATGCCTCACGACAGGGACTAGGTTGCATTTTTATGCAGGATCGTCATGTGATTGCCTATGCATCTCGACAGTTGCATCCACATGAGGAGAATTATCCTACATATGATCTAGAGCCTGCAGCCGTAGTCTATGCACTCAAGACCTGGCGACATTACCTTCTTGGTAAACATTGCGAGATCTACACCGATCACCAGAGTCTCAAGTATATATTCACCCAACCAGATTTGAACCTTAGGCAAAGACATTGGTTGGAGTTTATCTCAGATTATGATCTAGAGATTACCTACACCCCAGGCAAAGCTAATCTCATGGCTGATGCGCTAAGACGTAAAATCCTATTGCAACAATCTCATGTTGCAGCAGGGCCAACCACTTCTCCATGAGGCATTCTATAAGCTTAACCTTCACATTGCTCCTCACGGATTCCTTTCTTCCTTGGTGGAGAAACCTGATCTTGAGGATCGAATTGCCGCTGCTCAAAAGCAAGACACAGGAATTTCCTGGATCAAGAGAAACATTAAGAAGGGAGCTGGTGTTGGATGATTGAGGTGTTGTTTTCTTTGAGAATCGCATGGTGGTTCCCAAGAATCAACATCTACGAAAGCTGATCCTTAAGGAGGCGCATGAATCTCCTCTCACAATTCATCCCGGTAGTACTAAGATGTATCAGGACCTATGCCAGAGGTTCTGGTGGACTAGGATGAAGAAACAAATTTCTCAGTTTATTGCTAACTGTGATGTTTGTCATCGCGTTAAGGCGGAGCATCAGAGACCTGCTGGCACCCTTCAACCTTTAGCTATTCCTGAACGGAAATGGGATAAAGTGGGTATGGACTTCATCACCGGCTTTCCCAGGACCAAGAGAGGGAATAACGCTATCTTCGTAGTCATTGATCGTCTCTCCAAAGTGGCGCACTTCCTACCTATTCGAGAGAGTATCACTACTAGTCAGCTCGCTGACTTATATATTTCTCCAATAGTGTCACTTCATGTTGTTCCACTAGAGATCAATTGAGACCGTGGTAGTCTTTTCACTTCTCATTTCTGGGAGAGTCTCCAAAATGCCATGGGAACCCATCTTTCCTTCAGTATCGCTTTCCACCCTCAGTCAAGTGGTCAGGTGGAAAGGGTCAATCAAATTCTCGAAGACATGCTTAGAGATTGCATTATCTCATTCGGTATGGATTGGGAGAAATGTCTTCCTTTTGCTGAGTTTGCTTATAACAATAGCTATCAATCCAGTCTCAAGAAAGCTCCATTCGAGATTCTGTATGGACGAAGATGTCGAACACCTTTGAACTAGTCAGAAACCGGTGAAAGACAATTCTTTGGACCAGACATGATCCAGGAGGCAGAAGAGCAAGTTCGCATCATTCGTAAGAATTTTAAAACAGCCCAGTCTCGGTAGAAGAGTTAGTATGACCGTCATCATAAGGATATGACTTATGAAATTGGCGACAAAGCTTACCTTCGGGTTACTCCTTTGAAGGATTCCCATCGTTTTGGTATCAAGGGCAAGTTGGCTCCTCGTTACATTGGCCCTTTTCGCATTCTCGCTAAACGAGGAGAGGTTGCCTACCAGTTGGAACTAACCCCACATCTTTCCAGAGTGTATGATGTCTTCCACGTCTCTCAACTCAGGCGTTGCTTCTCGGATCCCATCTGCGGAGTGGACCACGAAATGCTTGATCTCCTAGATAACCTCACATACCGAGAGTACCCGGTTCGCATTCTTGATCAACCAGAGCATGTCACTCGACATTAGAACATCAAGTTTCTCAAGGTTCAGTGGTCCCATCATTCCGAGAGAGTAGCTACCTGGGAGCGGGAAGATCGTCTTTGACTGGAGTACCCCACTTTCTTTCCGTCGACCCCTGAATCTCGGGACTAGATTCTTTCAAGTGGGGGCGAGTTGTCACATCCATAGTTCTGGTATGCTCAAGGCTAGATAGTCATGTGTGCATCATGTTTAAATTCCAGTTAAATTTGAAATGGGGATCTGTGAAACCCTTAGAATCATTTCTGGAAATGACCAATATTTTTAGGAGCTCATAACTATTTATTTTGGGCATTTGGAATTAATGCAGTAATTATTTGCTTTGGATATATATATATAAATATATATATATATATAATATTGTCCAAAAATTATGCCAAATTTTGAGGAGGTCTCAAATAATACCACTAGCCCCTACAAAAATTGGCATAAGAAAATAAAATGGTTTAGTATTTTTATTAAATCAAACAAATGTCAGAAAAATAGAAAAGAAATCAAAATTGAGAAAACCTACCTATGCTCACCTGTAGCCCTGGAGCCTCAGCTCGGCCAGTACTGTGGCCAACCCAGCAGTAGCCCAGGCCGCCTCATCCTCTGTCTTCTTCCTCGTGCCTACTGGCACTGTGTGTGTCGCGTGCGCGCTCACCCGCGGCCATGTCTCCCACCAACTCCTGCTTCTCCCCCTTGTCGCCTGGAATGCCCGGACATCGCCACGCACCCCCCCCCAAGCCTCTCTCGCTCTCTCCCATCCCCATTCCCTCTTTCCCTCGCTCTCTCTCTCGCGGCCAAATGCCACTATTGCCGTTCCTCGCTGCCCTCGCGTCCTCCATGCTCCCCTAGACCACCCGTCATGCTTGCGAGCTCCGCCGCCTCTCCGCCAAGCCGTGCGTTGCCGGACGCCCTGAGGAGACGCCATCGTCGTCGTTTTCGCCTCAGGCCGCCGTAGATCGCCATCGCCACTCCGCCATCTCCACCGCGTCCCCGGCCACACTGAGCAACCCTGCGAGCCGCTCTGAGCCCCGCCATCTTCTCCCCTTCTCCCCTGGCCTTCTGCACCCTCTAGCCCCCTGGCTGCACGAGCCGAAGCTCACCTCCGCTCGAGCTCGTCACCGGCGACATTCCGGCGACCCCCAACGGCCTTGTGAGCTCGCGTAGAGGCCGTAGGAGGCAAGAGCCATGCGTTTTGCAGCCCGTAGCGTCGACCACCTCCTCGGCCGAACTCCGGCCGCCGCCGAGGTCGATGCCGCCGTTGCCTCCGGCCACCCCACGGCCTCCCGCGTGTCCCACTGGATGCGCGCTAGCCTGGGCATCGCGTAGGTGGTCTCCGCCGCGCGTTTGCTTGTGGGAGACGCAATCCCGCAGCCGCCGCCGCGTCTGGCCTCGTCGGCGTCGAGTCGCCGGTGGTGTTAGACCCGGTTGACCGGGTTTGACTCTGTCTGACCAAGGTTTGACCACCCTGGGTCACTGATGCGTGGGGCCAGTCCTGTTAACTAAACCAGTTTAGGTTTAATTTAAACTAGGATTAGCCACAGTCACTATCACTTGGGACCCACACGTCAGGTTTGACCCAGTCAGTGATGCTGACTTGCTTACGCAAGCATGATGCAGTGCTGACGTAGTTAATTCTTTTCTGGTTTTAAAATAAATCAGGAAAATCCAGAAATGATATAAACTTCAAAAAATCATAGAAATTCAACCGTAGCTCAGATTGGAATAATTTATATATGAAATATTATCAAAAAAATTCAATATATCCATCTGTACTAGTTTCATGCATGAAAACCCAACTTATACCTACTGTATAGGTGAAAACATATAAATGACATTTATAAGAGCTTATTTTGGAGTTGCATTTGAACATTTGGTTCAAATGGACTTCAACCAAATGAATGCTAGCTGCATTAGCTTAAACAACATCACATCTACATGTCATGATCATGCATCATATTGTTGCATATGCTTTTGTATTGATTGTCAACACCGTTCCTTCTTGATAGGTCCTGCTCCGGAGAGTGCTCGAGAGTACCTGTCTATGAAGCAGTGCCTCCTCTGTTGATCTACCAGGCAAGCAAACCCCCCTTGTTCATTCCGATACAATCCTACTAGCTCGCTCCTGATCCCTATTATTGCATTAGGACAACAACGATTCAATTGCTACTTTGTGTTGCGGTAGTTGAACCTATTCCTTTGCATGACCTGTCATTGCCACAGTAAATAGTTGAAACCCACTAGCATGTGTAGGAGTTGATTGAAGCCATTGGTGTGTTCCTACCATGCAATGCCTGCTATTGCTTAGAGTGTGTCAGGTTTGATTCATTGGGAATGAATTGGAGTACAGTGCTATGTTCTGATGTTGAGAGTTAAGTGTGTGAATACGATTTGGTAAAGGTAGCGGTGAGAGGCCATGTAGGAGTACATGGTGGGTTGTCTCACTGGAATCGTCCTTAAGCACTGAGTTCTGTGTATGTCGTCCAATGACTAGTTACTACCACACATTGGGCTCCGGGCACTCCAAGCCCTCTCGACTTATTAACCAACTTGATCTCTGTCCAGGAGTCGCAACTAGTTTTTGGTGTTTGTAGGTAGTGTTATTTTTCTACCAAGTGGCACCCGGCAGGGTGGGCTTGGGACAGACTAGGCACATGTGGCCTGGTGTGCCGAGTGGCACCCGTATGGTGGGCTCGGGAACCCTGCACACATTGTTTGGGGCCATGATGGAAATCTCGGCCGGACTCCCTTGTCGATAGAACCCGAATAGGCGATAAACCTGGACTAGGGTCTTGTGTGGTTAGTCAGGTCATGGCCGACACCCTTGCCAGGCTTCCGCTTGAAGGTTGCCGAGATAAATGACGTGTACATGGTAGTAAGTGGCGAGAGCGTGTGTGTAGAAGTACACCCCTGCAGGGTTAACACGATCTATTCGAATAGCCGGGTCCGCGGTTATGGACTTCTTGGATGCTTACATGGTACATAGACAACTTGAAGTGGATACTCTAAAATGCTCAAGACAAGTGTGAGTGCTATGGATGGCCTTCTCGTAGGGAGACGGGGATGGATCCATAGTAGTGTATTGTGTGGTGGTTAGTGGACTCGTGTGCGCCATCTCACCTCAAAGAAGTTTCTCGTACTCGTAGAAGAGGATAGCCACTGAGTCAAATCTGGCTTGCTGCAACTAAACCTCACATTACCCTCTTGATACAAATGCATGTATGATAGGATCTGATGTAAGTCTTGCTGAGTACCTTTGTAATCATGTTGCTTTATTTATGTTTTTGCAGCGGAGACTTTGGTCATACTAGTGTACGTGGACTTCGACAAGTACCTTGTACCTCAGCTACGATCTTGATCGGATGTTGTAGATAGTCAGGCTCTTCAGCCTTTTTAATTTGTAGATGTCTGTACCCAGACATGTAATGCTTCTGCTTGTTGCTTTTATGCTCTGAATGTTGGGTCATGTGACCCTGTTTGTAATAAATGCTATGATGGCTCTTTTGAGCCTTTACCTATATGAGTTGTTGAGTTATGTTGTGATGCCATGTTGTACACCACATACTTGCATGTTATGCGTACGTGTAATGTGTATTGCTATGTGTGGGATCTGACTATCTAGTTGTTTATCCTTAGTAGCCTCTCTTACCGGGAAATGTCTCCTAGTAAATCCACTGAGCCCTGGTAGCTTGCTACTGCTCCAGAACTCTTAGGCTGGCCGGCATGTGTCCTTCTTCGTTCCTATGTCTAACACTTTGGGGAAATGTCACGCGATGTCTACCGGAGTCCTGTTAGCCTACTTCAGCCCGGATTCTCTGGAGTCCTGCTAGCCCAGCTGCTACAGCCCGGATTCACTCGCTGATGACTGACACATTCGTTGTTGGGTCATGTATGCCTGTCCCTGTAAGTCAGTGCCACTTTGGGTTCACGACTAGCCATGCCAGCCCGGGTTCTTTGTCATATGGATGCTAGCAACACTATCATATACGTGTGCCAAAAGGTGCAAACGGTCCCGGCATGGTAAGTTGACACCCGTGGGAATACCGTGCGTGAGGCCACAAAGTGATATGAGGTGTTACAAGCTAGATCGGTGTGGCATAGAATCGGGGTCCCGACAGAAAATCACAAGCATCTCATGTTTCCACTCATGAAAGTACTCTCCATCAAGTATAGGCACTCTATGTCTAAGACTCCCGAAAGTAGACTCGTCCATCTTCCTCCAATGGTGTTTAAACCAAAGCGATGGAGACCAAAGCTCTAATAGCAATTGAAAGGATCGAGATGAGGTGTCTAGAGGGGGGTGAATAGACCCTCAACACAAAAAGTTGGCAGTTTTTAAGTTGTTCAAGTTGAGGTGGACTTTAAGCACAGGTTTAACCATTCACAATACATATCAAGCAAGCATGTAAGAGTATATGGGCAGCGGAAAGTAAAGCATGCAACTTGCAAGAAAGTAAAGGTATGGGATTGGAGTGTGCAAACACAATTGGAGACACAGAGATTTTTGGCGTGGTTTCAATAGGTGGTGCTATCATACATCCACGTTGATGGAGACTTCAACCCACGAAGGGTAATGGTGCGCAATTCCACAGAGGGCTCCACCCACGAAGAAGCAACCTTGTCTATCCCACCATGGCCATCGCCCACGAAGGACTTGCCTCACTAGGGTATATCTTCATGAAGTAGGCGATATCCTTGCCCGTACAAACTCCTTGGTTCAACTCCACAATCTTGACGGAGGCTCCCAAGTGACACCTAACCAATCTAGGAGACACCACTCTCCAAAAGGTAATAGATGGTGTGTTGTTGATGAACTCCTTGCTCTTGTGCTTCAAATGATAGTCTCCCCAACACTCAACTCTCTCTCATAGGATTGGATTTGGTGGAAACAAGATTTGAGTGGAAAGCAACTTGGGGAAGGCTAGAGATCAAGATTCATATGGTTGGATTGAAATATCTTGGTCTCAACACATGAGTAGGTGGTTCTCTCTCAAAAAATGAATGCTGGAAGTGTAGGCATGTTCTGATGGCTTCCCTCACGAATAAGGAGAGGGTGGAGGGGTATATATATAGCCTCCACACAAAATCTAACTGTTACACACAATTCACCAAACTTGGTGGGACCGAATCAGAAAACTCGGTCGGACCGATTTAGTTCATAATGTGACCGTAGGGATTTTGGTGGGACCAACACGTCAACTTGGTGGAACCGATGTGCAAGGGTTAGGGTAAAACCTCATCTAGATTTGACTGATTACACAACTCGGTGGGACCGATTTGGTAATAAGCAAAACAGAGAGTTGGTCAGGCAAACTCAGTGTTACCGATTACATATTCTCGGTGAGACCAAAAACATTGTAATAGACATCAGGGAGTTTGCAAGCCCATCTCGGTGAGACCGAGATCCCATCGGTTAGATCGAAGTGACTAGGGTTTCTGGCAGTGTCTATGTCAACTGAACTCGGTGGCGCCGGATAAATCAAATCGGTGGGGCCGAGTTTGACTTTTGGTTTGGGACATATGTGGATATGAGAAAGTGGTTGAGGGCTTTGGAGCATATCACTAAGCACTTTGAGCAAGCAAGCCATTAAGCAATACCTCATCCCCTTTTAATAGTATTGGCTTTCCTATGGACTCAATGTGATCTTGGATCACTGAAATAGAAAATGTAGAGTCTTGAACTTTAGAGCTTGAGCCAATCCTTTATCCTTAGCATCTTGAAGGGGTTCCACATCCTCTTGTCCATACCACTCCACTATTGGACTTATCTGAAATACACTACATAAAAGCATTAGTCCAACAAGAGATATGTTGAGATTAATTACCAAAATCACCCAGGGAGGACATGTGCTTTCAAGTGGCTTGTAGAGTGGTAAAGCTTTTTCCCCCAATTTGGAGATGAAACTGCATAAGGCTGCGACGCAGCCTGCTAGTTTTTGGACTTGCTTTAGGTCTGTTGGTATAGAAAATTGTGACAGAGCTCAGATCTTGGATGGGTTTGCTTCAATTCCTCTATGGGAAACAATGAACCCTAGCAATTTTTCGGCTGGGACACCGAAGACACATTTTTCTGGATTGAGCCGTATGTCGTATGTCCGGAGGTTGTCGAAGGTGAGGTGAAGATCATCCACCAGTGTTTCGACTTGTTTTGTCTTGATGACCATGTTGTCCACGTATGCTTCGACTATTTTACCAATTAGTTTTTCCAAGCATGTTTGAATCATACGCTGGTAGGTAGCCATAGAGTTTTTGAGCCCAAAGGGCATAGTGTTGAATCAGAAAGGACCGTAAGGGGTGATGAACACTATTGCGGCCTGATTCGATTCCTTCATCTTAATCTGATGGTATCTGGAATAGGCATCGAGGAAACACAGAGAATCGTGTCCTGCAGTCACGTCAATGATTTGGTCAATGCAAAGTAATGGGAAAGGGTCTTTAGGGCAAGCCTGGTTGAGGTCTTTGAAATCGACGAACAGGTGCCAGGATTTGTCCTTCTTTGGTACCATAACCAAGATGGCTAACCAATCCGGATGTTTTATTTCCCTAATAAAATCGGCTTCTAGCAGCTTGGCTAGATCTTCTCCCATGGCTTGATACTTGGGTTCGGAGAATCGCCGCAGCGTCTGCTTAACGGGTTTGAATCCCTTGATTATATTGAGACTGTGTTCGACCAACCAGCGTGGGATGCCGGGCATGTCTGAAGGGTGCCAGGGAAAAATATCCCAATTTTCTTGCAAGAATGTGCGTAGAGCGGTGTCCACTGCCGGATCCAGTTGTGCTCTGATAGACGTTGTCTTGTTAGGGTCCATCGGGTGCACTTGAAATTTAACTATTTTCTCAGCTGGCTTAAAAGAGGTGGATTTAGATCTCTTATCGAGGATCACATCATCCCTATCCACCGTGGACCATAGGGTTGTTAGTTCTTCGGCCGCTAGGGCTTCGAATAGCACCTCGAGGGCCAGGGATGCGGTTTCGCTTTTGGCACGTAGGGCTTTGTCCGGGTCGCTCGAAATTGTGATGATTCCATTGGGTCGGGGCATTTTAAGCTTCATATACCCGTAATGGGGTATAGCTTGGAAGCGTGAGAAGGCGTCCCATCCAAGGATGGTGTGATTCCCACTGTTCAAGGGGACCACATGAAAGAGCAACTCTTAGGATCTGTAGTTTTCGGCCGTGCCGAATACCACATCCAGTTTAATTCTCCCAGGGCATCGTGCTTCTCGACTGGGGATAATGCCTCGAAAGGTGGTATTGCTTTTCTTGATGCGTGATCTATCCATCTGCATTTTATCGAGTGTGTCTTCATAAATCAGGTTAAGCCCACTACCACCGTTCATGAGCACTTGATACGTCTCCAACGTATCTATAATTTAAGAAGCATTCATGCTATATTATTATCTATTTTGGATGTTTACGGGCTTTATTATACACTTTTATATTATTTTTGGGACTAACCTATTAACCGGAGGCCCAGCCATATTGTTGTTTTCTTGCCTATTCCAGTGTTCTGAAGAAAAGGAATCTCAAATGGAGTCCAAACAGAATGAAACCTTCGGGAGCGTGATTTTTGGAACGAACGTGATCCAGGAGACTTGGAGTTGAAGTCAAGGAAGCTTCGAGGTAGCCACGAGGGTGGAGGGCGCCCCCCCCCCCCTAGTGGGCACGCCCCCTGTCTTGTGGGACCCTCGTGGCTCCCCTAACCGACTTCTTTCGCCTATATATTCCCATATACCCTAAAACATCAAAGACAAGAATAGATCTAGAGTTCCGCCGCCACAAGCCTCTGTAGCCACCAAAAACCTCTCGGGAGCCCATTCCGGCACCCTGCCGGAGGGGGGGATCCCTCACCGGTGGCCATCTTCATCATCCCGATGCTCTCCATGATGAGGAGGGAGTAGTTCAACCTCACGGCTGAGGGTATGTACCAGTAGCTATGTGTTTGATCTCTCTCTCGTGTTCTTGAGGTGATATGATCTTGATGTATCGCGAGCTTTGCTATTATAGTTGGATCTTATGTTGTTTCTCCCCCTCTACTCTCTTGTAATGGATTGAGTTTTCCCTTTGAAGTTATCTTATTGGATTGAGTCTTTAAAGATTTGAGAACACTTGATGTATGTCTTGTCGTGCTTATCTATGGTGACAATGGGATATTCACGTGATCCACTTGATGTATGTTTTGGTGATCAATTTGCGGGTTCTGTCCATGAACCTATGCATAGGGTTTGGCACACGTTTTCGTCTTGACTCTCCGGTAGAAACTTTGGGGCACTCTTGTAAGTACGTTGTGTTGGTTGAATAGATGAATCTGACATTGTGTGATGCATATCGTATAATCATACCCACGGATACTTGAGGTGACAATGGAGTGTCTAGGTGACATTAGGGTTTTGGTTGATTTGTGTCTTAAGGTGGTATTCTAGTACGAACTCTATGATAGAATAGATTGAACGGAGTAACCTACAACAAGACCACTTGGCACGTTCCGAGCACGCGTAGCAATGTGGCCCCAACCCCAGCCCTCGCAAGATCGCAACATTGGTCCTTCGCGTACATCATTACGCTCTGGAGATACCATGGGCATAGGGGAAGGGGCACGACCACGACAGGCCCAGAATGCGCCTCAACCACATCAGGGGCTCCCAAGTTTGTCATTTCTTTTTTTTCCTTTTTCTTTCTCACCAACAGGACTCCGTTCACCAGAGGCCCTGTCCGGCGGTAGACCGGCCGAACTCACGATGCAACAGCCAGGGAAGGAGAAAGGCTACGATGAATACCCAGGTGGTCTCCATTATGAGCACTAAATCTATTTTATACACCATTCCGCAGCCTACCCCTGGAGGGGGACACGTTTAATAGTCCCATCCCTTGCTTATCGCACTATTTGTATCGTCCTCCATTCATGGCAGTATTTCTTGAATAAACAATGCAGCACCTTTTTCCTTTTAATTGCATTTCTTTCTTATACATATGTTCATTTATGACATGCCGCATCCGTACACTTTGGTACGGCTAAATACACCAGGGGCTTAAGTTCCCCACATTATGATGTGATAAGTCCGCACACTTTCACAAGTGCGGCACCCCGAACTTATAGCATTATATGCATCGGCTCCGAATCATGTCTTGGGTCAATAGTTGGGTTTGCCCGGCTCCCATGTTTTGGTACCATACGTTCCGTTCTATCGGCTAAGGTAGCACTGGGAGAACCACTGTGATTGCGCCCCGGTTGAGCTGGGCGAGCGCCTCAGTGGAGAAAGCTAAAACTGACCGACATCATGAGGCGAGAGCCGGTCGCTGTTCGAGAGGTTTTTTCGAGTCCCTAAAGACTTATGCCGCTTAGAGCGAGGAACCGGCTTTGTCCGGCCCAGGCGTGGATAGCGCCCCGAACTCGGCCTTCCGATCACTAGGGGCTTCGCCGAAATTTAAAATTATAGAATTCTATGGCTAAGTGAGAGTGTTCAAACACTATAAGTCCGGTTGCCTAGTTCGTTGTGTTGAGCGCCTCCCTAGATGGACCCAAATATGGGAACAAGAGTGCTCAAATTTATCCCGAACACCCCAGCACTCGTGGCATGGGGGCTGAAGCCGACGACTTGCCATCTCTCAGATTTGATAAACAGCCGCACAGAAGGTAATATTTTAAATCAACAAGCGTTGCTTAGCGCATATGAACAAAGTTTTCAGTGCACAGGATAACAAAATGCGCCTAGCACGCTCCACGGCTGCATTACGCTCGGCCGCGGACACCGCCTCCTTCAAGGTCGCCACCTTGTTCGTGGCCCCTGAAGTACCCACGTTATCCTTGTCCCAAATCCTTTTCTGTAAGGTACAAATTTCATAACGTGTTACTCACCTTCCTTGTTCTCGAGCTGCTTCTTGGCACGGCCGAGCTCGTTCTCGGACCGCTCGAGGCTTTGCTTCAAAGCATTGACCTCCGCAGTCAGTGCGGCAGAGGTCAGCAGTGCAGCCTGCAATCCCATATTGACATATTTACTAAGACTCCTGCGTATATCTTTTTAGATCCTTAGTCCGGCTTTTCTTTGCGAACACCGAACCGAGCATCAGGGGCTACTGTCTATGTGGTACTATTTTACATATATTAATATTCTTACCTCAAAGCCTGATAGAAGGCTGCTGCAGGCTTCGGTCAGCCCGCTTTTGGCGAGCTGGACCTTCTGAATCACCGCACTCATGACAGTGCGGTGCTCCTCCTCGATGGAAGCGCCATTGAGTGCCTCCAGCAAGTTATCCGGCACCTTCGGTTGGACGGAGATCGCCGGCACCACGATCTTGCCCTTCTTACAAAGGGGCCGCCCGCCGGACTCTGGAACCACTGCAGGTTCCGGTGCGGAGTCCGGCACGAAGTCCGGGAGGTCGCCCTGTGGCACCTTCGGGTCCTCCTCCTCCGGGTGAGTCCCTCTCTGGGATCCCACCTCGGTGTCGTCAGCGTCACGGGGAGAGGAGGCGGTTGTAAGTGAAGTACTGTTCACATCCGACGAGCCCAAGGACCCGCTCGACGAAGCGGGAAGCTCGTCCTTGGGCGGACTGCAGGGTTGTATGCGGCGTTAGAAAGACACCAAGTGGCAAAAAGAAAAATCATGAAGTCATTCGGGAGTCCGGATACTTACGATCTCGCTAGGGGCTTGGCCCTTGGAGGCCAATCCTCGTCGTCATCACCGGCGTTGGCGGAACAGTCCGGGGGAAGAGTCCTTCCCTTCTTGGACCCTTCGGCCTCCCTCGCTGGGGAGGCCTTCCTTTTCTTCCCTCCCCCAGCTAGGGAAGAGGCCTTTTTCTTCTCCTCCTCGTCCTCGGGGGAGGAGTCCTCCTCAGAGTCATCAGACACCTGAAAATGGGAACTCTTTCGAGAGCCCGTGGCCTCCTTCTTGGCCTTCTTCTCCGGCACCACATGGGGTGCCGGAACCAGCAGCCCCGCTAAACGGGCATCCACTGGGTCTTCTGGCAAGGGGGCCGGACAGTTAGTTTGCTCGGCCTTCTTCAGCCAGTCCTGTCAAAGGAGAGGGAGTTTAGATCCCGCATAGAGTCAAACTATGAAAAACAAGTGTCCCGTAAAGGGTAGAATCACTTACCTCGCTAGCCTGGCGCTGCAAGCGGAATCCGCGGTCTTCGGTAGCGGATGCGGGAGCCTCGGCACCCTTGAACAGCACCTTCCAGGCATCTTCGTACGTGTGTCAAAGAGCCCGCTCACGGTTTGGTGCTGGGCCGGATCGAACTCCCACAACTTGAAGGCCCGTTGTTGGCACGGGAGAATCCGGCGGATGAGCATGACCTGAACTACGTTGACAAGCTTGAGTTTCTTGTTCACCAGCTTTTGGATGCAGGCTTGGAGTCCGGTCAGCTCCTCCGAATCGCCCCAAGTCAGGCCGCTCTCTTTCCAAGAGGTGAGCCGTGTGGGGATGCCAGATCTGAATTTGGGGGCCACTGCCCATTTAGGGTCACGCGGCTCGGTGATGTAGAACCACCCCGATTGCCACCCCTTGATGGTTTCCACGAAGGCACCCTCGAGCCAAGTAACGTTGGGTATCTTACCCACCATGGCACCTCCGCATTCTGCTTGGCTGCCCTTTACAACCTTCGGCTTGACATTGAAGGTCTTGAGCCACAAGCCGAAGTGGGGCTGGATGCAGAGGAAGGCCTCGCACGCGACGATAAACACCGAGATGTTGAGGATAAAATTCGGGGCTAGATCATGGAAATCCAGGCCGTAGTAGAACATGAGCCCCCGGACAAAGGGGTGAAGTGGGAAGCCCAGTCCGCGGAGGAAATGGGTAAGGAATACTACCCTCTCATGGGGCCTGGGGGTGGGGATGAGCTGCCCCTCGTCGGGGAGCCGGTGCGCGATGTCGCTGGACAGATATCCGGCGCCGCGCAGCTTCTTGATGTGCCCCTCCGTAACGGAGGAGGCCATCCACTTGCCTCCCGCTCCGGACATAGTTGGAGGAGGTTGAGGTGAGATGTGCGAACTTGGGCACTGGAGCTCGAGTGCGCGGAGATGGATAAGCAAAGGAGGAAGAAGGCGTAGGTAAAAGGGTGGATCCTTATCCCCTTATATATGGGCGGACGAAACTATGCGTCCCCACCGGTCTGGTAAAACTCTCTTTTCTCCCAAGCGCCACAATCAATGGCGCGGTTGGGTTACCCACGTCCATATTGATGAGAATCCCGGAATAAGGGGAACACGATCTCTACTTCGACAAGACGTGCCAAGGAAACCGCTTCGCTAAACGCGCGGAGGCGGTATAATAAAAACGATTCAAGTAAAGGCTTGGTTGTGGTGTGACGTCATGCCACGAAATATGTCAGCATATTGAACTTGTATAAATATTATTCTCTCTATGGTGGACTGTGGAATTTATTTTGCAGAGCCGGACACTATCTTGGTGTTCACAATCTTCTACAAACTATTCAGAGAAGGAACCCGCCTTGCAATGCCGAAGACAATATGCGCGCCGGACACATCGTCATTGAAGCCTGGTTCAGGGGCTACTGAGGGAGTCCTGGACTAGGGGTGTCCGGATAGCCGAACTATCATCATCGGCCGGACTCCAAGACTATGAAGATACAAGATTGAAGACTTCGTCCCGTGTCCGGATGGGACTTTCCTCGGCGTGGAAGGCAAGCTTGGCGATACGGATATGTCGATCTCCTACCATTGTAACCGACTCTGTGTAACCCTAGCCCTCTCCGGTGTCTATATAAACCGGATGGTTTTAGTCCATAGGACAATAACAATAACAACAATCATACCATAGGCTAGCTTCTAGGGTTTAGCCTCCTTGATCTCGTGGTAGATCTACTCTTGTAATACCCACATCATCAATATCAATCAAGAAGGACGTAGGGTTTTACCTCCGTCAAGAGGGCCCGAACCTGGGTAAAACATCGAGTCCCTTGTCCCTGTTACTATCCGCCTAGACGCACAGTTCGGGACCCCCTACCCGAGATCCGCCGGTTTTGACACCGACACCTAGCTAGGGGCGTTAAATGATAGCGCTAGTTGGGAGGCAAGCCAATTTTATTTTTATTTTTTGTTTTTCCTTCTGTTTAGTAATAAATATTTCATCTAGCTTCTCTTTAGATGTGGTTTTATGTTTTAATTAGTGTTTGTGCCAAGTAGAACCTTTGGGAAGACTTGGGTGAAGTTTATATGATCTTGCTGTAAAAAACAGAAACTTTAGCGCTCACGAGATTTGCTGTCATATTTTACTGGAAAGTGCTTTTTAGTTGATTCTTTTTGCATATGATTAATAGACAAATTCCCCACGTTCACCACTTTAGTTTGGAGTTCCAGAAGTATTCGAAAGTTACAGATTGCTACAGACTGTTCTGTTTTTGACAAATTCTGTTTTTCATGTGTTGTTTGCTTATTTTGATGCATCTATGGCTAGTATTAAGTGGTATGAACCATAGAGAAGTTGGAATACAGTAGGTTTAACACCAATATGAATTTATAATGATTTCATTACAGTACCTAAGTGGTTATTTATTTTCTTGTACTAACGGAGCTTGCGAGTTTTCTGTTGAATTTTGTGTTGTGAAGTTTTCAAATTTTGGGTAAAGATTCGATGGACTACGGAATAAGGAGTGGCAAGATCCTAAGCTTGTGGATTTCCAAGGCACCCCAAGGTAATATTAAAGGATAACCAAAACCCTAAGCTTGGGGATGCCCCGGATGGCATCCCCTCTTTCATCTTCGTTCATCGGTAACTTTACTTGGAGCTATATTTTTATTCACCACATGATATGTGTTTTGCTTGGAGCGTCATTTTATTTTGTTAGTATTTGTTTGATGTTATTTAGAATAATGTTTTGCATCTATATTTTCAATAAAAATGTCAAGGATAGCCTTTTCCATGCTTATTTTGCAAGTATACATGTTGCTGTTTCAAAACAGAAAGTTTACTGCTGTTGCAAAAATTCCCTAAAAAGGTGAGAATGTGATAAAATGCTGAAACCTTTTGCATAATAAGATCTGATAAATTTAATACAGTCGTAATTTTCTGTCATAATTTGTTGAGTTAGGGAAGTATGATGAATCTTGCATTCTTTACAGACTATACTGTTTTGGCAGATTGCTGTTATGTTTTCATTGTTTGTATATGCTTGCTTGTTTAATGATTCTATTTGAGGATAGGACTATTAAATATGCAGAGACATTTAGTATGCAATGTTGAATAATAATTTTAGTGATTTGTTACAGTATAAAATGATAAGGTTTTGCATTGGTTTATACTAACTTATCTCACGAGTTCTTGTTGAGTTTTATGTGGATGAAGTTTTTGAGAAATAGAGAAACCATGATATGAAAGGAATTAAGGAGACACAAAAGTTCAAGCTTGGGTATGCCCAAGGCAACCCAAGATAATATTTCAAGAATTCTCAAGCATCTAAGCTTGGGGATGCCCCGTTAGGCATCCCACCTTTCTTCTTCAACAACTATCGGTTAGTATCGGTTGAGCCTAAGTTTTTGCTTCTTCACATGAGTTGTGCTATCCTTGCAATGTAATTTTATTTTGTTTTGCTTGCTGTTTGAATAAAATACCAAGATCTGAAATTATTAAATGAGAGAGAGTCTTCACATAGCTACATAATTATTTAACTACTCATTGATCTTCACTTGTATCTTTTTGGAGTAGTTTGTCATTTACTCGTGTGCTTCACTTATATCCTATGAGTAAATGGTTGAATGAGTTGAATGTCATAAATCTGAAATTATGTATGTTTCACATTCTTATCCCATGGGGAGTAATGACTTTACATCTAAGAAGTAGAGGTGGTAAATTTATTGAAGGTTAGCAAACATTGTATTGGTCACTTGAACAAGTCATGAAAGAATATTGAAGGAAGAGAGATTTCACATATAAATATATTATCTTAGACATCTTCTATGATTGTGAGCCCCATTAATTATTTTCAAACCTGAGCAAATTAGTTGAAATTGGACAAGGAAGATAACGTAATGAGTTATGCTTGGGTATATTTTTATAGAAGTTATATTGTTATGGATCCTTCAACATGTGGTGCTTGCTATTTAGAATCTTTTGCTGGCCTAAATGTCTGTACTAACCGGGAATACTGCTTGTGCATCCAAATCCCTTGAACCAAGTTTCTTCCATGAGCATCCACCATACCTACCTATATGCAGTATTTACCTGCCGTTCCAAGTAAATTTGCATGTGCCAAACTCTAAACCTTCAAATAATAATCTGTTTTGTATGCCCGAATCTCTCATGTAGTGACTAGGGGTTGTCAGTATCTTCCATGCTAGGTGGGTTATTCTCATGATGAGTGGACTCCGCTCATCATTCATGAGAAAATGGTTGGTAACTGGGATGCCCAGTCCTATGACCAAAAGATCAAAAACAAAATCACAAATAAATTAAATAAAACTCCCCCAGGAATGTTGAAAGTTGGACGGCACCTATTGTTTCGGACAAGCCGTGGAGTGTGATTGTTGGTGGAGGGGGAGTAAAAACTTTACCATTTTGTTTGGGAACCGCCTATAATGTGTGTAGCATGGAAGATATTGGGAACTCTTGGTTGTTATGTTGACAATGAAAGCATACCTCTCAAAAAAAATCATCTCTATTTCAAAATCGAGCTCTGGCACCTCTGCAAATCCCTGCTTCCCTCTGCGAAGGGCCTATCTTTTACTTTTATGCAAGAGTCGGTAGTATTTCTTCTCATTCCAACCTACTCTTTAGTTGCCAAGCATCATGTGATGGAAGATCCAAGCATATATGGCCATGCAAATATATTTGATCATGAATTATTATTGTTGACAATTATCTATATGATAAGTGAGTTGGGAGGCGAAACACTAAGCCCTTATCTTTCTCTGTGTTCGATGGATGCTATTTGTTATAAGAATATGCTTTGAGTGGTAGCAATCATGGAAGACTATATGATAGTTGAGTATGTGGGATTTGCTAAATCAAAGCTCTGACATAGACTCTTCCTAAAAATAAGATGAATTGCAATTGTTTGATGACTGAGAATGAAGTTTGCTAGTTTTCAAAGAAAGTTTATGGTCTATGCTTTAACACGTGAATAGCTTGTTACTTAGAAGTTTTATGAGATGAACTACTGTTATGACAAATAATCATGCTAGAAAAGGTGATTGAAATTATCATTGATCAAACTTGTGCACCTGCTAGCATTCACACTTCATAAATTCTTTCTTTTATCATTTACCTACTCGAGGACGAGCAGGAATTAAGCTTGGGGATGCTGATACGTCTCCAACGTATCTATAATTTATGACACATTCATGCTATATTATTATCTATTTTGGATGTTTACGGGCTTTATTATACACTTTTATATTATTTTTGGGACTAACCTATTAACCGGAGGCCCAGCCCATATTGTTGTTTTCTTGCCTATTTCAGTGTTTCGAAGAAAAGGAATATCAAATGGAGTCCAAACAGAATGAAACCTTCGGGAGCATGATTTTTGGAACGAATGTGATCTAGGAGACTTCGAGTTGAAGTCAAGGAAGCTTCGAGGGGGCCACAAGGGTGGAGGGCGCGCCCCCCCTACTAGGCACACACCCCTATCTCGTGGACCCCTCATGGCTCCCCTGACCGACATCTTTCGCATATATATTCCCATATACCCTAAAAACATCGAAGATAAGAATAGATCCAGAGTTCCGCCGCCGCAAGCCTCTGTAGCCACCAAAAACCTCTCAGGAGCCTATTCCGGCACCCTGCCGGAGGGGGGATCCCTCACCGGTGGCCATCTTCATCATCCCGGCGCTCTCCATGACGAGGAGGGAGTAGTTCACCCTCGGGGCTGAGGGTATGTACCAGTAGCTATGTGTTTGATCTCTCTCTCACGTGTTCTTGAGGTTATACGATCTTGATGTATTGCGAGATTTGCTATTATATTTGGATCTTATGATGTTTCTCCCCCTCTACTCTCTTGTAATGGATTGAGTTTTCCCTTTGAAGTTATCTTATCGGATTGAGTCTTTAAGGATTTGAGAACACTTGATGTATGTCTTGCCGTGCTTATCTGTGGTGACAATGGGATATTCACGTGATCCACTTGATGTATGTTTTGGTGATCAACTTGCGGGTTCCGCCCATGAACCTATGCATAGGGGTTGGCACACATTTTTGTCTTGACTCTCCGGTAGAAACTTTGGGCCACTCTTGGAAGTACTTTTTGTTGGTTGAATAGATGAATCTAAGATTGTGTAATGCATATCGTATAATCATACCCATGGATACTTGAGGTGACAATGGAGTATCTAGGTGACACTAGGGTTTTGGTTGATTTGTGTCTTAAGGTGTTATTCTAGTATGAACTCTATGATAGATTGAACGGAAAGGATAGCTTCGTGTTATTTTACTATAGACTCTTGAATAGATCGAGCAGAAAGAATAACTTTGGGGTGGTTTCGTACCCTACCATAATCTCTTCGTTTGTTCTCCGCTATTAGTGACTTTGGAGTGACTCTTTGTTGCATGTTGAGGGATAGTTATATGATCCGATTATGTTATTATTGTTGAGAGAACTTACACTAGTGAAAGTATGAACCCTAGGCCTTGTTTCCTACCATTGCAATACCGTTTACGCTCACTTTTATCATTAGTTACCTTGCTGTTTTTCTATTTTCAGATTACAAATACCCATATCTACTATCCATATTGCACTTGTATCACCATCTCTTCGCCAAAATAGTGCACCTATACAATTTACCATCGTATTGGGTGTGTTGGAGACACAAGAGACTCTTTGTTATTTTGGTTGCAGGGTTGCTTGAGAGAGACCATCTTCATCCTACGCCTCCCATAGATTGATAAACCTTAGGTCATCCACTTGAGGGAAATTTGCTACTGTCCTACAAACCTCTGCACTTGGAGGCCCAACAACATCTACAAGAAGAAGGTGGTGTAGTAGACATCAGCACTTTAGTAAGCCGAAAACTATACGCAATGGGGTTTAGTACTAGGGTGGCGGGTGCTTGGACTGACCGAGCATTTGGTTCGTCTTCGATCTATAAAGGTTATTGCCATGTCGTTCCATGGGCTTAGTGCGATAACTTGGTGGACTTCGGCAAGGTCGCGGAGTGCCCTTTTGCGGAGTGCCCTTCAGCGAGGACAGCGAGCAAAGCAAGGGCATGATGGAAAATTCTCCGAAGAGCCATGAATGATTGGGTTGGTGTGAGCTGTTGGATGCATGCGTGAGTCTAGTGAGCATATAGGCTCGATGGGTGTGAGCCAGGAAAGGCATCAATTGTAATATGAACCAGACTGATGAGGAGAGCTACTCTCTCTCGATACTTATCCCCTCCTCCTCTACCTACCCTACTGTTCTTCCTTTCCTTCCTGCCCCGATCTGATCTCGTCGCTAGCGGTATGCTACACCCCCCGCCCCCCGGAGCCACCCCGCCGACGCCCCCGTCGACAGCCTCTAATCCTCTTCGCCGACACCTTCCTCAACCCTACCGGAGCCGCTTCGTTGACACCATCGTCAACCCTACTGGAGTAGCTTCGCCTATACCATTCTCAACCCTACCGGGCTGCTTTGCCAACACACAAGTCCACGGCCTCATATCCGCTTTGTCGCACCCTCATCCAACCTACCGGAGCAGCTTCTGACGCCCCGTACACGGCCGCAGATACGCATCATCGACACCATCCAAAACCCAACCACCAGAGTAGCTTCACCGACGCACTCGTCCACGGCCTCAAATCCACTTTGCCACACTGTAGTCCACCCTACCGAAGCTGATCCACAAACACCTACTCAACGGTTCTAGATCTCCTTACTGGACCCTCACAGCCAGCGCAGCGTCATAACCCTTGACATCTAACCTGATTCCCACCGTCTGGCAAGACGCCAAGCACCCGCCACGGCTTAGGTACTTGTCACCTTTAAACCCGTCCAGCATCACCTGCCCGATGTACTTCAAATATACTAACATGTTGTTGTTACATGTCATGCATCTGGCAAAAACTACAAGGACGATGTTTCTTCTGGATCTAACAGCTTGGCCAATCAAGATCCTGGACTGAGCCATTTCTATGATCTTCTAAGTGCGTCTCTCTCTCTTGTATTGTTGTGTGCCTGCGAGCGTGCTTTGCTAGGATTTTCGACCAACAATCCCTTTCTGCAGACAATGATTTCTACTACTGGCTGCTAAATTAGATATGTTGATGTCATACATGATACTCCCTCCGTTCTTAAATATAGTCTTTCTAGAGATTCTTCTATAGGCTACATACAGAGCAAAATGAGTGAATCTACACTCGAAAGTGCATCTATATAACATATGTATGTGGTCCATACTGGAATCTCTACAAAAACATATATTTAGGAACAGAGGTAGTGCATTACACGAAATCGTAGGTGGCATGTAGGAATTCCAGTGCACTACATTAGGCTCCCTTGGAGTGCCTGCTAGTCCAGCACGCGGAGTCATGGCTAGTTTATGCTACGCACACAATTGTTAATTGGTGGTTTAAATATGCGCAAGGAATATGTAATGTATTATCAAGTAGAGATGTCTGAAATTAGCAGTGTCAACTTGCAGATAGGGTTACGCAATGAAAAATTACAAGATGTATGTGGCAATTTCATGGAACATCGCAAAAAAAGAGGCGGCGGTGAGCCTATACATGTGCTATGGTAGGTCACTTCGGTCCAGTTCTTTTGCAGGATTCTCCCAGAATTTGCCCTCTCTAGCTTCTCCTAGAATCTTTGACCCCTTTTGTTTTAGAATCCTATATAATTAGACCCTAACTAGATAGGATCGTAAAACAAATGGGGCTCAAAGATTCTGGGAGAATCTGCGTAGGGGTTAGATTCTGGGAGAATCTGGCAAAAGAACTGAGCCTCCATTGCAATCATCGTCACATGTTATTTGTATGTCTGTTCTATTGGCCAAGTTTCTTAGGGACATTTATTTTGAGTTATCCTAAGAAAATAAGCACCTTTGAATATAAGCTCCATGTAATAAGCCAACCAGTTCTTTTCATTGCCTGCCTTTTCAGCTTATCGGTGGTATGATCAGTGAAAAGTCTAGATTGCATTATATTTTGTCATTTTGCTGCCCATATGAAAATTAATTTGACTTGCAAACATCACAAATTGAAACCAATGCAGCAATTAATATGATAGGAAAACAGACCATCAATATTTGTTCAAAATGCAAATACAAAGATACTATCTACTTGGCACAATCTACTTTGGTCAATGTCTTCCATAGAGAACCCATTGCCTAATTTAAATGAAGAACACATGACCTAAATTTAAATGAAGAACAATTATTTAACGGAATTCAAAGGTCCAAGTGACTGGTTATTATCATATAGCAGCAGCACCTGAAAGCATCATATAGCAGCAGTAGCTCATAGCAACTCATCATACAGCAGCAGCAGCAGCAGCGAGCAATTCATCATATAGCAGCAGAAGGAGCAGCTCATAGCAATTCATCATATAGCAGCAGTAGGAGCAGCTCATAGCAATTCATCATATAGAAATAGCAGGAGCATCTTATAGCAACTCATCATATAGCAGCAGCAGCAGGAGCAGCTCATAGCAATTCATCATATAGCAGCAGCAGGAGCAGCTTATAGCAACTCATCATATAGGAGCAGCAGCTCATAGCAATTCATCATATAGCAGCAGCTCATAGCAATTCATCATATAGCAGCAGCAGGAGCACCTCATAGCAATGCATCATATAGCAGCAGCACAAGCAGCTCATAGCAATTCATCGTATAGCGGATCAGAATGAAAATTTGATAAAAAAATCAGAGAAGATCCTCACCTTCTTGGATGAGCTCATACTTCAACAGCACCTCAAGGCCACTGCCTGGGAGGAGGGGAGGGGGAACGAGGTGCCTTCTATCGCAGTGTGGCGTCGGTTGTAGTTGTGTGGCGCCCACCAGAGTAGTGCATTGGACAGACCATAGCGGAGAGCTGTTGTAGACCATTAGAATGAGTGGCGACGCCAGAGGGAGGATCAGCCGGGGACATTTGGCCCTACCCACTGATGTCTACTATGCAACCTTCTTCTTGTAGACGTTGTTGGGCCTCCAAGTGCAGAGGTTTGTAGGACGGTAGAAAATTTCCCTCAAGTGGATGACCTAAGGTTTATCAATCCATGGGAGGTGTAGGATGAAGATAGTCTCTCTCAAACAACCCTACAACCAAATAACAAAGAGTCTCTTGTGTCCCCAACACACCCAATACAAAGGTAAATTGTATAGGTGCACTAGTTCGGCGAAGAGATGGTGATACAAGTGCAATATGGATGGTAGATATAGGTTTTTGTCATCTGAAATTATAAAAATAGCAAGGTAACTAATGATAAAAGTGAGCACAAATGGTATTGCAATGCTAGGAAACAAGGCCTATAGTTCATACTTTCACTAGTGCAAGTTCTCTCAACAATAATAACATAACTGGATCATATAACTATCACTCAACATGCAACAAAGAGTCACTCCAAAGTCACTAATAGCGGAGAACAAACGAAGAGATTATTGTAGGGTACGAAACCACCTCAAAGTTATCCTCTCTGATCGATTTATTCAAGAGTCCATAGTAAAATAACACGAAGCTATTCTTTCCGTTCGATCTATCATAGAGTTCGCACTAGAATAACACCTTAAGACACAAATCAACCAAAACCCTAATGCCACCTAGATACTCCAATGTCACCTCAAGTATCCGTGGATATGATTATATGATATGAATCACACAATCTTAGATTCATCTATTCAACCAACACAAAGAACTTCAAAGACTACCCCAAAGTTTCTACCGGGGAGTCAAGACAAAAACGTGTGCCAACCCCTATGCATAAGTTCACAAGGTCACTGAACCCGCAAGTTGATCACCAAAACATACATCAAGTAGATCATGTGATATCCCATTGTCACCACAGATAAGCACATGCAAGACATACATCAAGTGTTCTCAAATCCTTAAAGACTCATTCCGATAAGATATCTTCAAAGGGAAAACTCAATCCATTACAAGAGAGTAGAGGGAGAGAAACATCATAAGATCCATTTGTTACTGAATTTCGATTTTGCCAAGGCATTTGATACTATCGAGCATGCCCCTATGATAGAGATCATGAGAGCGATGGGGTTCAATGAGAAATGGCTTAACTGGATTTCTTGTATCTTTAAATCAGGAAAATCCTCAATTCTGCTCAATGGCACGCCGGGGAGGCAGTTCACTTGTAAACGGGGAGTGCGCCAAGGGGACCCTCTTTCACTGCTCATTTTTGTACTAGCGGCTGACATGTTGCAATTGGCCATCAACCATGCCTTCCGCGCGGGGATGCGTCAGACACCAATCCCGTCAGCTGAGAGAGACTACCCGGTAATTCAGTATGCGGACGACACGATTGTCTTCCTCCCAGCTGAGAAGGAACAGGTTGTGACTCTGAAAAATCTTTTGGTGGACTATGCGGCTTCAATTGGGTTGCGACTCAATTTTCAGAAATCTACCCTGATCCCGATTAATGTTACACCCGCTGAGGCACTGGATTTTGCTGACATGTTTGGTTGTGTTGTGGGGGAAATGCCTTTCACCTATTTAGGACTCCCACTTGGGACTACTAAACCCACTGTGATGGACTTCATGCCTCTTGTGACGTCTGTTGAGCGAAGAGTGTCTGTGGCCAGTAACTTGCTAGACTACGGATCAAAACTCACCTACGTTAACTCGGTGGTGTCGTCGCTTATGGTGTATGCCATGTGTTCCATCAGGATCCCTCCCAAGATAGTGGAACATCTGGATAAAATCCGTAGGCACTGCTTCTGGAGCAAGAAGACGGAAGACGGGACGAAAAACACTTCTCTTGCCTCATGGGAGCTCGTCTGCCGCCCCAAGGCCGTAGGGGGTCTTGGGATCGTGGACCTTAAAATTCAGAATCAAGGTCTTTTGCTAAAACAGCTATACAAGTTTTATAATAAGCTGGATGTGTCGTGGGTGAACCTTGTATGGAGTTCATATTACTCAGTTAATGTACCACATGCTTCCGATCCGTGTGGCTCCTTCTGGTGGCGGGATCTCATGCAGTTATCGGATATCTTCACAGGAGTGACTGAAATCAAAATTGGAGATGGTAGTACGGCATTATTTTGGAAGGATCTCTAGAGTGATCAGCCTCTTGAGACCACATACCCGCGGGCATTTTCATTTGCTAGAGAGGAGGATGTGACAGTACAGAAATTATTGAGGTCTAGCACCATTGGAGAGGCTTTTCACATACCTTTTTCTCCCCAGGCAAGAGTGGAAGTTGAGGAGATTCAGGCATTGACTGCTGGGTTTAATCCTAAGAGTGACACAACTGACATATGGTGTTGTGTCTGGGATGCTAGAGGGTTGGGAGTATTCAAATCAAATGATTATTATGAGTTCTGCTTTAAAGATATTCCCGTAGATGCAGTCTTCCCTTGGATCTGGGAATCCAAATGCACAAACAAGTGGAAAGTTTTCGCCTGGTTGCTGTTCGCAGATCGTCTGAATACACGTAACATGCTGAGGAGGAGGCAATACAAGCTGGAAGGTGATGTGTACACCTGCTTGCTTTGTGACACGCCCCTGGAAGAGACGGTGGCCCACCTGTTCTTCAAATGCTCGTTCGCAACCAAGTGTTGGGATGCGATTGGGATGCGCTGGCATGATTCTCAATGCAGGCTGGAACTCATTCTTGGGGGGAAAAGGTCCTGGGGTAGACCGTTATTCATGGAAACCTTCATCATCGCAGCTTGGGGTGTGTGGAAAGAGAGGAATAATAAGCATTTTAGGAATGTGATGCCCTCGTTGGAGTCTTGGAGAGACAGATTCAGAAATGACATGTCCATGATGGTGCATCGCACGAGAGACTCTCTCCACCCCTTCATCGGAGGATTGGTGGCTGCCGTCTGACTTTTGCCCCCCCCCCCTAATCTATTTTTAGTCTGTTTTGTTACCTCTTTTTTATAGTAAGTTGTCTTTTGTACCCAGAGTCCACCTTGTAATTATGGGGCCACACCTCCCCTGATCCAGGTGTTGTGTTAATTTGAAGTCAGTAGGAGCCTCTCCTACTGTCAGTGAGCTTTCAAAAAACAGCATAAGATCCAACTATAATAGCAAAGCTCGCGGTACATCAAGATCGTGCCAAATCAAGAACATGAGAGAGAGATCAAACACATAGCTAGTGGTACATACCCTTAGCCCCGAGGGTGAACTATTCCCTCCTCGTCATGGGGAGCGCCGGGATGATTGAGATGGCCACCGGTGAGGGATCCCCCCCCCCCTCCGGCAGGGTGCCGCAACGGGCTCCCGAGAGGTTTTTGGTGGCTACAGAGGCTTGTGGCGGCGAAACTCCCGATCTATGGTGCCCCTGGAAGTTTTCGGGGTATATGGATATATATAGGCGAAAGAAGTCGGTCAGGGGAGCCACGAGGGGCCCACGAGGGTGGGGGCATGCCCAGGGGGGTAGGGCGCGCTCTGGACCCTCGTGGCCACTTCGTTGCTTCCCTAACGTCTACTCCAAGTCTCTTGGATTGCGTTTGTTCCAAAAACAACTCTCCCGAAGGTTTCATTCCGTTTGGACTCCGTTTGATATTCCTTTTCTGCGAAACACTGAAATAGGCAAAAAACAGCAATTTGGGTTGGGCCTCCGGTTAATAGGTTAGTCCCAAAAATAATATAAAAGTGTATAGTAAAGCCCATTAAACATCCAAAACAGATAATATAATAGCTTGGAACAATCAAAAATTATAGATACGTTGGAGATGTATCACCCGCCGGCCATGTAGCCTAACTGGACAGAGCATCGTCGAGGATCATGCCAAATGGGACCAGTGGCAACGGCTTGCTGGAGGAACCCTAGCACTACAGGCAGGGGATCGAGGTAGAGGGAAAGGGGAGAGGAGATGCAAGCGGGCAGGGCAATGAACGCTTGCGTGTTTGTTTTTACATGAAGGTCAGGTGTGACGTGGGCGTGAGCAGTGGCATTTTGAGTGTAATATAGGCAGACAACAGAGTCATTCCACTATTCCCCTTCCCTTCAATTTTTAGTGAGCTTCTACCTAGAACACCCCCTTGCAAAGCGAAATAAGTTAAGCCCAAGCCCATAACTCAAAAATGACTTCTTTACATCTTTTATGGCTTATTTTGACAATAAGCTCTGAAAATTCAGAATAGAACTGGCCCTTAACCTGCAATTAAATTGTGCGTGCAATGATGAATCGCTCCTTCCTGCTATAGTGTACATTTAGGCATCATCATACATGGCATAACCTAATACATGTGCATTTCATTATAGAATCTGAAATATGCAATGTTTATGTTAGTTCATATGTTGCACATGATGTTTAAATGCCCCTTAAATCTGGTCAGTCAAGTGATGGTATTTAAGCCTCCTTCTATGCTTCTTTTCTTGATATGTAAGATTTGCTCACACATATGTTAAATTGCTTGTTTGTATCGGCCAACCATACTAGGAAATTTGCTTTGATTACTTGTTGTTCTTGACCTAACAGAGCTTGTCAATGATTTAAACACTAAGGGCTGCTATAGTGGGGCTTGTATAACTCATAGGTGACATAAAGGTTTGGTTGTACACTAAAGTAGGCTCTCCAAGAGTACCTGGAGATCCAGTTCGAAGGTATGCCTAGTTTTTACATAGTGCACACATAGTAAATGCTCATTTCATTGTGTGCCAGAGATGTGGCATGTTTCATTATGTGGTGTTGTTTTGTTATAATATCATCCTTTTGTGTTCACAGACTAGAAAGTATGCATATTTATCTTCCAAGGAGACCAGTAACTAGTTTGTGTCACCTAGCAGATGGGGTGCAATGAAGATAAGATTGAGGATTTCCAAGTACAAGATGTTAGGAAGGAGCCTTGCTAGAGAAGGAGGAGCAGTGCTGAGCCTGTTTACCCAGTTAAGGTAAGTCACATTGTATTACAATTACTAGGACATCCTATTTGTCTGACATTGTGCTTGCATAGGGTTCTTCACCAGTAACCCAGTCATTTGGCCATTGATTAAAAAACCCTCCACTCACTACTATATGATGTTCTAACTTTTTTGTAAATCAGATGTATGTAAACACATTTTAGTGTGTTTGTTCACTCATTATGGATGTAATCTACTTTTAAATATCTAAAATGTCTTATAATAGTCAATAGTGTGAAACTGCTTCCTGCCATGGTAGAGTTGTCGATGTCATAAATGTCATAACCAAACCCATATTCACATCATTAGCATCCCTATCATTACTAGGATATACATTACATACTAGTCGAGATACTTCATAGGGGGCAAATAATTTTACATTACTTGTTCCTTTATGTAGTAAATGTAGCTAGGCCATGGATGTTATTGAGGCATGCATGTATGCATGCTACCAACTCGACAGTTCAATTGCTTGTTTGTTTCAGGCATAGTTAAATTGCTCTTTTCAATTGCTTTATTTGTCCCCAGTTAATGAGATGCCCAAACAATGATGCCTGATGTTGGGTACTTGTATAACTATTAGTTGACATAATTAAAAGGCCTTACCATTTAATTACTCTAGCAAAGTGTGCCCGAAGCTTTGAAGTTTATTAAGCAAATATTACTGCATGAGGCTCACAATATAGTTTATACTGGGCTAATGATTGCATAGTTTTGCTTGCTGTAGTAGGTTTGTATGAATCCCTCTACTGTTCAATATGTTCCCTAAGACTTTAACTGAGCTACAGAATGGCCAACTGCTTGCTTGTACGCAAAGTGATGTCCAAATTTGTGTTTTGTATTTGGACCCAACATCATGCTCCTCTGGTGAACTAAGAGAGATTTCTGTATACGGGCTGCACAGACTACCATTTTTATAATTTTTAAAATATCACCTGCTTATGCTTCATGGCGTGTAACATTATTGTTAGTCCTATTTTGCCAGGTATAAAATAATTTGTCTTGCTCGCTTTACTGTTGTAACTATATTTTTTCGCTAGTCATGTGTACTTATAGAAACATTTCAGGATGAAGTGACATCAACACAAAGATCTGCGAGCAGTGCGGCATGGCCGTTACCAAATGACTATGGATTGGAATTGGAATATGCTGATGTTCTCGAGCATCAACTAGAGGTGGCAAGACAACGTGTACAAGATTCTCAACGTGCAATCAACAAGTTGAGACTGGACTTGCAGGTATCAGATGCAGGTGTCAAAAAAATGAAACGAGACACTGAGGTAACCACGAAGGAATTGGAGATTTTGTAGACTGAAAATTTTGCTATCTGAATCCGGCCAATCCTATTTTCTGAAGAGATTATAGTTCAAATGGTAAGTTCTGTTGATGCGTGTCCATGATGTATGAGCTTTATTTTCCCAGTGCATGTAATTTGTTGTTTGTGTACGCTTTATTATCACTGGTGCCGAACTATAATGCCCAGTGTGTATAATCGGTTGTGATTTCTTTATTGTATAGTGTAGGATTATTCTACATTTCTATGCCTTAGTCTCTATTGTATAATGTATGTTTTTTGGAGGCGATAGTATAGAGTAGTATAATTCTTTGAATATGCTATATCATTGAAACGGGGGCCAGCACGCCCAAACATTTCCTGGATGCCATCTGAACGAACAAACATGTGTAGTCAAAGCGGGCCTTTATTGGGTTGGTCAAAATAATATTTAGTGGATCCCAAATGATGTGGCCCACCGTAACAACGGTTCTTAGCAGGCCGTTAACAGGCCGAAATCTCGATAGGCCTGTAAAAATGGAAATGGCCCGCGGGCTTCTAGCAGGTAGATATAAATGTCAATTTTGTCTCAGCCCTTTTACTTTACGGGCTAGTAAGAGGCCAAAAGTGTTTTGGGCCAGAGGCAGCCCAATTTGCAAACCAAACTTTTGTCAGGCCGAAAGCCGCGTCGGGCTGAAATTTTGCCCTACAGAATGTGGGCCGCTAATGGACCCAAAATTAGGTTGCACAGTTTCATAGGCCCAACTGTTGTGCAGACCCTTAACAGGCCTAAAGACAAAATGGTCTATGAATTGGCCACTACTAGAAAAACCCTACTAATGGCGCACCTAATATGGCCATTAATGGCGCATCAATGGTGTGCCATTAGTAGCACGCCATTAGTAATTTTTACTAATGGCGCACCACCGGTGCGCCATTAGTATCTGGTATACTAATGGCGCACCATTGGTGCGCCATTAGTATAGGTCAGGGTGCGCCATTAGTATGCCTCCCAGGGGCCATGTATACCCAGGTGCTTTGGCATACTAATGGCGCACCACGACGTGATGCGCCATTAGTAACCGCGGCATACTAATGGCGCACTGTCCTGTGATGCGCCATTGTACGTCTTCTTAATAAAAGTTTTGTGCTCTACCACCCAAGGATCGACCACGTCTATGTGTTGTAGCGCGACTAGGTTTGCTCTTTCAAAGTCGGCGAGTCGACCCTTGAAGTCGACATGCATTTCGGGGCGACCCTCATGGTGACCCCATCCAGCGAGCCTGCCGAGGTGCCTGTTGACGGGCAGACCAACAGGGTTCTCGATGCCTAGATAATTCGTGCAGTAGGAGATGCACTCTTCGGTCAGAAGCCCCTGGCTATGCTTCCTTCTGGACGTGACATGTTGCGAACGTATCCTTTGATGACACCATTCATCCTTTCGAACGGCATCATGCTGTGCAGGAACGTCGGCCCGAGTTGGATGATATCCTCCACTATATGGACCAGCAGATGCACCATAACATCGAAGAATGCGGGCGGGAAGTACATCTCAAGCTCGCATAGTATCACCACGATCTCTGCCTGTAGCCTTCTGAGTTGCCTCACGCCAATCGACTTCCGAGAGATGACGTCGAAGAAGTTGCATAGGCCAAATAGCGTTTCACAGACGTGCGCGTCCATGATCCCACGGATTGCAACTGGAAGTATCTGCGTCATCAGCACGTGACAGTCGTGAGACTTCATCCCGCTGAACTTCTGCTTCGCTGGATCTAGGTATCTGCTTATCTTCCCCGCGTAACCGTAAGGAAGTTTTACTCCTAGGACGCAGGTGAAAAACTGCTCGATCTCCTCCTGACTTAGAGTGAAGCACGCGGGAGGGTAGTCATTTCCGGTCTTCTTGGCCTTTTTGCCTTTGCGACGACTTTCTGTGTCCTGCTTCGCCTCATCATCATCATCATCATCATATATAGCGTGAAGCTCCTGCCTGATGCCCATTGATTTCAAGTCTGCCCTTGCTTTCGGCCCATCTTTGGTCCTCTCTAGCATGTTGAGCAGGGTACCAAGCAGACTCTCGCACACGTTCTTCGTGATATGCATGACATCAAGGCTGTGAGGCACACGGTGGATCTTCCAGTACGGCAAGTCCCAGAAAACAGACCTCGTTTTCCATACCTTCAGTAGCAGCTCTGGCGCCTTTCGCTTCTTTCCCGGCTCTGGCGCCTTTTGCTTCTTTCCCGGCAGTGGGCAGTCTTTCCAATTTTTCAACAGCTTGTCTATTTCCTCGCCGCTCCTCGTACACGGGTGTTTTCGGGGTTCGGTTTCACCATCGAACAGATCCTTGTGTTTCCTCCACGGGTCATCGTCGCGAAGCCACCTTCGATGTCCCATGAACACGGTTTTCGAAGACTCGGGATCTCTATCTAGCTGGCGATACATTGTGTCATCCATGCACCTTACGCATCCAGAAAATCCGTGGACTACCTGCCCCGCAAGATATCCGTAACCGAGATAGTCGTGCACCGTCGTGAGCAGTGCGGCTCTCATAGGGAAATATTCTTTCTCTGCGGCGTCCCACGTATTGGCTGGCGTTTTCCACAGCGTGTCAAGCTCCTCTTTCAGCAGCCCCAGATACAGATTGATGTCGTTCCCTGGTTGTTTCGGCCCTTCAATTAGCATACTCATGTGAATGTACTTCCTCTTCATGCACAACCAGGGGGGAAGGTTGTACATCCACACAAACACAGGCCAGGTGCTATGTGTGCTTCTCTGGCTGCCAAACGGATTGACTCCATCGGTGCTCGCGCCCAGGACGATGTTCCTTGGATCGTTCCCAAATTCTGGGTATTTGAAGTTCAACGCTTGCCACTGGCTCGCATCCTTAGGGTGACTCAGCATCTTGTCTTTTTTATCTATCTCCGGATCATTTGCGTCATCTTCTCGCTTCTTCTCCTCCCTATCCGCGTGCCAACGCAGGAGCTTTGCTACCTTAGGGTCCACGAAATACCGTTGCAGACGAGGAGTGATCGGAAAGTACCACACCACTTTTCGAGGAGCTTTCTTCCTCTTCTTGTATCGAGTGACACCGCACACCGGACATATGGTAGACTCCGCGTGCTCGTCCCGATAAATGATGCAATTGTTCATGCACACATGGTATTTCACGTGCGGTAAATCCAGAGGACACACGATTTTCTTCGCCTCCTCCGAACTGGTCGGGCACTTGTTCCCCTTGGGAAGACGTTCGTGCCAGAATGACATGTTCTCGTCGAAGCATGCGTCGGTCATTTTGTGTTTTACCTTCATCTCTAGAGCCATGAGCGTTACTTTCAGGCGGGTATCCTCGGGCCTGCATCCTTCATACAATGGAGTAACCGCGTCTAACTCAAGTTGATCCATCTTGGCTTTCTCTCGGGCGGCAGCTCTTGCGTTATCCGTCTGCTTGAGAAGCAGCTCTTGAATATGAGGGTCCTGCACCCAGCCCATCGATGGTCCAGCGTCGTCTGCTCCGCCGGCATCATCATCATGTCCTGCATCTTCTACATGATGACTGTGTACAGCATCACCGTCGTGATCATCTCCTGGGGATTCTTCGTCTTCTCGCCCGCCCGAGCCGCGGTGGTTGTCTTGCTGCCCTTCCTCATTTCTTGCCTGGCCCCCATGGACGACTTCGTAGTCATCTTCATCACCTTGCCACCGATAGCCATCCATGAAACCACGCAAGAGCAGGTGGTCCCGCACCTGCACGGAATCCGGGTCCGCAATAAGGCTATTCAGCTTGCATCTTCGACACGGACATATCTCAATCTCGTTCTTTTGAAGCATCTCGGCCTTCGCGGACCTCAAAAACCTATTCACGATGCCTTCGGTCATCGTGCGGACCATGGTCGCCTGCGGGGTAGAGCAAAACGATATTTTAGAACCAAAAAAAAATTTGGCATGACTTTCCCTAAAAATAGGACCAAAAAGAATGCTTAATGCCAAAATTCTCGCCGAAACGGAAATGAATCAACATTCCGGCAAAATATTGGCAACTATCGCATTTCAAATACCGGTACACCTCCAAACACAAACACATATGCAACACCACAAACATATGCAACACCACGAACATACATAGATCTAGCTAGGCCATAAAAAGTGCATGTGCACATTGTTGTAGGGAGAACAACATAAATATAGCTTCCCCCCTTACTTACCTATCAAAACAAGGTAACTTAACCACTTAATTTGAATGAATCTATGGTGGAAATGAGGTGAAAAAGAGGAGGCACCCGAGACAAGGAGGAGGTGGTGGAGAGAATGAAGTGGGGAGAAAGTGAGTGTGGGAGGAGAGGCTGTCCAAAATATCTTGTTGCTGCCCACTTACTAATGGCGCACCATCAACAAATGCGCCATTAGTAATCTAGGTTACTAATGGCGCACCCCCTGGTGGTGCGCCATTAGTAGTTTTGCAAAAAAAAACATACTAATGGCGCACCCTGCCACGGTGCGCCATTACTAGTTTGAACTAGTAATGGCGCACCACGTGTGAGTGCGCCATTAGTACTTTTGCAAAAAAAGCAATAAAAATAATAATAAAAAAACAACATTAGTGGCGCACTTTCTGGCTGGTGCGCCATTACTAGTTACAACTAGTAATGGCGCACTAATTGTGGATGCGCCATTAGTATGTTTGGACAGGCGCACTAGTTCAAAAAAAAATTTGGTACTAATGGCGCACCATGGGCCTGGTGCGCCATTAGTAGTTTCAACACTATTGGCGCATCAAAAGGTGGTGCGCCATTAGTATATACTAATGGCGCACCACTTGTCTGGTGCGCCATTAGTGTCAATACCATCTATAGCCCTTTTTCTAGTAGTGGGCCCATTTGTCGAATGGGCTGAGAACAAGACTAAAGTCACAATGGGCTAGAAGTTGGCCCAACTGTAGAATGGCCGATAAAAGGCCGAAAGATGTTCCGCGTCGTTAACGGGATGGAACTGACGATGGGCTGCTAACAGGCCGAAAGAAGCTCGGGCTGTAATTGGGCCCAAAGACGTAGCGGGCCGTTAACGGGCTGGAACAGAAGATGGGCTGGAAATTGTCAAATTTAGAATGGGCCTTTGATTGTTCGATTCTATGTAACTCGTATGGGCCGTGCTTGTGAATGTGCCTGACTCAAGTAGGCCGCTAATGGGCTGGCCCGCTTATTTTGACAGGCCTGGCCTTTTAACCTGAATTGGCCACTGTTGGGCCGAGACACGTGTGGACGTATCATAGGCGCGTCCCGTCCATTCGCTAGATGACAACTGCTAAACGCTGGGCCGACACGTGGATTTGCCGGCGAATGAGAATTTTACACGTGGAAAATCCCGATTGTTCTAGGCTGTTAACGGGTTATCGGATCGAAACCGGAACCCGATAGCTTAACGGCGACCCGTTACAGTGGATGCCACGTGTTTGTTACCCTTGACGAAAGCACTTCTATGACGCGTGATTTATCATCATGGAAGTGGACACTTCTGTGATGATAATATTGGTAATGTCATGGAACACTTCAACGACAGCACAGGTATGACTATCTTGATTCTTTCATAAAATCGTCATGGATGTACATACATGACAGAAAACATGACCTACTGTGAAAAACACGTATCATCACGGAAGTGTATTTTTTTCTAGTCCATCTCCTAGAGTAATTTCATTTAAAGTACCTCCCGTGGTCGAATCTGAAAGATTTCTAGAAGCAAAATTCAATCCGGCATAAAATTTGTGTATAATCATCCACAAATTCAAACCATGAATAGGGAAATTAGGTAACATCAACTTCATCCTCTCCCAAGATTGTGCAACATGTTCATGATCAAGTAGCTTAAATTCATAATCTCGTTCCTAAGGGAGATGATCTTAGCGGGAGGAAAATACATGGAAATAAAAGCATCTTTACACTTATTCCAAGAATCAATACTATTTTTAGGTAAAGATGAAAACCAAGTTTTAGCACGATCTCAAAGTAAGAACGGAAATAGCTTTAATTTAACAATATAATTATCCACATCTTTCTTCTTTTGCATATCACACAAATCAACAAAATTGTTTAGATGGGAAGGCTAGAAAATTGTTCGTTCATCACAAGATTAAGCAAAGTGGCATTAATTTCACAAGATTCTGCACTAGTGGCGGGAGCAATCGGAGTGCTAATAAAATCTTTATTATTAGTATTGGAAAATTCACACGATTTGGTATTCTCTTCAGTCATCGTGACAAAGCAAGCAATCCAACACACGAGCAAACAAAAACAAATGAGAATACGAACGGAAGAAGGGTGAAGAGAAGGGCGAAGAAAAATGGCAAATCTTTTAGAAAATCGTTTTAGAAGTGGGTAAGAGGAAAACGAGAGGCAAATGGCGAATAATATAATGCAAGAGATGAGAGTTTTATGATGGGTACTTGGTATGTCTTGACTTGGCATAGATATCCCCGACAACGACACTAGAAATTATTCCTGCTACTTCTTGAGCTTGCATTGGTTTTTCCCTTGAAGAGGGAAAGGTGATGCAGCAAAGTAGAGATAAGTATTTCCCTCAGTTAGAGAACCAAGGTATCAATTCAGTAGGAGACAACGCACAAGCCACCAATACCTGCACAAAACATCAAACAACTTGCACCCACAAGGGGTTGCCAATCCCTTCACGGTTACTTGCAAAAATGAGATCTGATAGAGATAGATAAACAAAAGGTAAAATATTTTTGGGTTTTTTGGTTATAGATCTGAAAGTAAAAGATTGCAAATTAGTAGATTGGAAACTAGCATGATGGAAAATAGACCCGGGGGCCATAGGTTTCAATAGAGGCTCCTCTCATGAAGGCAAATAATACGGTGGGTGAACAAATTACTGTCGAGCAATTGATAGAAAAGCACAAATTTAAGACGATATTCAAGGCAATGATTATGAAATATAGGCATCACGTCCGTGTCAAGTAGACCGACTCCTGCCTGCATCTAGAGTATTAAGTTCATGAAGAACAGAGTAACACATTAAATAAGATGACATGATGTAGAGGAATAAACTCAAGAAATATGATGTAAACCCCATCTTTTTACCCTCGATGGCAACAATAAAAGTCTTGCTGCCCCTACTGTCATTGGGAAAGGACACCGCAAGATTGAACCCAAAGCTAAGCACTTCTCCCATTGCAAAAAAACCAATCAGGTTGGACAAACTAAACCGGTAGTGAATTACAAAGATGTCAAATCATGCATATAAGAATTCATAGAAGATTCAAATAATATTTAGAGATAAACAGATCATAAATCCATAATTAATCGGATCTCGACAAACACACCGCAAAAGAAGATTACATCGGATAGATCTCCAAGAACATCGAGGAGAACATGGTATTGAGATTCAAAGAGAGAGAAGAAGCCATCTAGCTACTAGCTATGGACCTGTAGGTCTGTGGTAAACTACTCATGCTTCATTGGAAGGGCAATAGAGTTGATGTAGATGCCCTTTGTAATCGAATCCTCCTCCGGCGGGATGCGAGAAAAGGCCCCTAGATGGGATCTCACGGGAACAGAAGGTTGCGGCGGTGGAAAAGTGTTTTCGTGGATGCCTCTGGTGGTTTGGGAATATATGTGAATATATATAGGAGGAAGATCTATGCCAGTGGAGTCACAAGGGGCCCACAAGGTAGGGGGCGCGCCCTCCCCCTTGTCGCCGCCTCGTGGCTCTTCTTACTTGCACTCCAAGTCTCCTGGGTGTCTTCTGGTCCAAGAAAAATCATCGCGAAGGTTTTATTCCGTTTGGACTCCGTTTGGTATCCCTTTTCTGCGACGCTCAGAAACAAGGAAAAAAACAGAAACTGGCACTGGGCTCTAGGTTAATAGGTTAGTCCCAAACATAATATAAAATAGCATATTAATGCATATAAAACATCCAAAACAGATAATATAATAGCATGGAATAATTAAAAATTATAGATACATTGGAGACATATCACTGCTTAATTCTATCCATGCACCATGCAAGACTACAAAATATATATTGAAAGCAACAATTTCTAAAAGAATTTTAGGAGATCTAAAGAAATGATTCTTTGGCATGGTGAATTATCAAGTGTGAGTGGCCACTCAGAGGTTTGGAAATGCTAGGGGTAGACAATAGCTCTCCAACTATTTCAATCAAGAAGTCGGCTGGCCGGGACGGGGGAGTCCATGGAAGAGGATCCCGCGAGATTGAGGAGTCGGCTGTGAATCCATGTATGATCCCGTTCGATGACCCTTCAGAGAGTTGATGGAAAGTATGAGGAACATGTGGCCTCCTATAAATATTGGAAAATAGCATAACCTCTTGTCACGATCCAAGGGTCTTGATTTTATAGAATGAAGGTTGTAGCCTCTTGTAATACAAAAGTATGTCTCATGTTTATTCGGATGGTTAGGGACTCATCTGTATTATAATAGATGATCCGTTGCGCCATAGAGACGAACTGCAGCCTGGAAGTTAAGTGAACTATTTAAAACATAAAATGAAAGTGAGGCAAATTGTTTGAAGCATTGCAAATGATTATATTTATAATGCATCTCTATTTTCCTTGACAATGATCATTGCCCATTGCTTTCTTTTGTGATTTCCTTTTGACAACATGATACTACAGCCTGAAGATAAGCAAAGTAAATGAAATTGCAACCAAGAAGATAAGCAACACCATGGGCAGTATGTCCCACAAGAAGCCAGAAGTTAAGTGAATTGGTGCAGAGAGACCAACTGAATGCCCGAAGTTAACTAAACTATTTGAAACATAAAATGGAAGTTAAGTGAACTCGTTGAAGAAACCAACTGCAGTGATCAGCGTCGAGACGTTTCTTGTAAATGGTCTGCAATTTAGGTGCTTGCATTGCATTTGTATATTTACAAACGATAGAGTCTTGCCAGTCGGAACAACCCAATGCACGGGTTCACCGAAAGCCTGAGTACACCCATTGGTCTGCGTTGCGATTTCTGTCTGGCCTTTCAAGGCCGTGGTGTACGCACTACCAGGTCTTATAATAACGGCACATTCTGACTACAGTTGGTTGTTCGCTAGTCTTGGAATATCGATGTATTTTTTATCAGAGATGCTTTGTACCACTTGCGAACATTTATAATAGACCCATTCATTTTTTTAAAAAGGTTGCGTATGGTTTATATTCAAAAGTAGAACAAAGATTGATGTCTCTTACATATTTTTTGTAAATGCTAAGATCACAAATTTTCAAAAAATTGATTTTTGCTTTATGTTGAAAACAATACCTTTCAAGCTCTAGCTAGCTATTCAAAATGTAAATTCTGCATGTTTTATAAGTATAGTGCGGTAGGCAAACAAAATGTATGGTGTGCCCCATTTAGATGTGAACTGCAAAAGCCACACATTACGTCAAATTCAGGCTAGTTAGTCCATGGATGCAATGTGTTCAAACGGTGCCATCAACATCATTCAAAAGAGTTTGAGCTTGTTCCTTCTATATTTTCGCCTGTGATAATTTGACCTATGTGGTTGTTCAATTAATGGAGGGTCGGGGACCAGAAATGAACAAACGAAGTGCAACCTGGAAAAGGCGCAATTTTAAACGATTGTTTTCATGGAGAGAAAATAAGAAAAAATAATCCACTATATGTATAAGTAGGAGCATATGTGCTTGTTTGCTAGGGTTGCTCTCTTCACACACTCATCCTCTTCAGGTCTAAACATGATAGCGATGGCCACAAACTCTCTCTCTCTCTCCTCACTGCTGGTCACAGATCCGGCCGGATCCCCTTCACCGAGAAAAGGGAGCACATGCAACATTCACGTAGTCGTCAGCGGCGACAAAGCAGACCCACTGCCGGCGTGTCCCGATACACTTGCCTTGCTGTTCTATCCCACACAACACCGGTTAGGGAGGTCCTCCGACCCATTCTTTATCACTATCATGGTGTGGGAAGATTCGGCCTCCCACTGCCCACCTTGCCAAATCCCGAAGACCCTCGAGTATAACTTCCTTCGAAAGCGGCCTTGCTCTACTGCCACAGCTCCTCACATCGCCGCATGTGAATCTTTTTCTACTACTCAGGCCCCCTCATAGCTAGGCTCGATATGCTATTCCAAACTACCTAATTTTTTACTATATACCTCATGTAGTCGAATCTACTACTTGGTTCAAAGAAGGAAGAAAGGGGGGAAGTTGTAGCATGAATCTAGGAGTTGCTTCAAAGTGGAAGGAAATGGGCGAAAAGTAGTAGAGACTGGCTATCCAACTAGTATCTTAGATGGAAAAGGAAATAAAGGGGACAAGGGACAAGTCAACAGAGTATGTCGTGTACTTGATTTGGTGCCCTCGCATAGTAAAATGTGGCTATAGTGAACAAAAATGGGACCAACCCAGATATTCTGTTTCGAGGTTTGTTGCTCTGGGTAACAAACTTCGCATCACCACTTTATGCATCAATGGAGGTACATGGTGTAGGTGCGCCCACTGTCCCAAGCCCTTATGGCAATTTTTAGTTGTTGTTAATCTAATGTCACTGGTAAAATGTAGCAATCACACTACTAAAGTAAGGACATGTTTAACAAGTGTTTTTTTTCATGTAATGCCTCCAGAAATATGAAGCAATGGCACTATTTTAATGTCCTGCTATATTTCCCATTAAGATAAGCATGTTGCTTCTTTTTGTTACAAATGCAACTGTCTGGGTCCGCCTACTATCACATGCCCTTATACCAACTTTTAGTCGTTGTTAATCTAATGTTGCTGGTAAAATCAATCAATGGCACCATTAAACTAATGTCATATTTAACCATTGTCATTGTTAATCTTAATGCCGTTGGTAATATGAAGCAATGCTGCTGCTTTAGAAATTGCTACTGTCCTTCTATGATTGTCATTAAGATAAGAAAGATGATTCTTTTCATTTAATGTATGTTTCATCACTTGTTATTCACCCTCCTTTATACCATTTTTTGCCAATAGAGATGTACATTTCACCTTGTTGCTATTGCGATCTTTTGGTGAACTCCACAAAACACTTCTTTTATGTGTGGAACTCTGTGGGTAATGTCCTCCAACAGTTAATTTGCCATTGCAAAATTAGCGGTCACCGTCACCACAATGGCACTTTCCACACATTTGTGTAACAAACATGGAAGGTTGATTTTAGTTGAAACTTCCCAAAAGGATATCCAAATTATAGTGGCACATTCCACGAGCTTGACGACCAACCTTGATGTTGCTCAACTTTATTGCACCTAATGAAGAAGAAGCTGCCAGCTCATGGGGCCTAGTACTTCTTGCTAATTGCATGATGCAAGCATTGCTTCATTTTAGGTGAACTACACAAAAGGGTCGCATGAATTGAATCATCCATGTTGGTGACTGGTCTCAACCCTTCTATGATGGCGTTGACTGTAGATATGGTTCTCATGACGAGGTATTTTCCTTTTTGGTACTACCCTTTGGCACAATGATCCTGCATGCTGACTCTGCATCCAGTTAGTGATCTTGTTCTACTATTTTGGCACTGCCGTGAGGAAGCAATAATGTTATTGTTTTGCATCTTAATCTTATTTCACTAATAATTTGAGGCAATGTCTTGGCCCTGCTAGTGTCACTGATAAAATGAAATAAGAATAGAGTTAAAATAGAGCTATTGTCTTCGCTATCATTTCATTTCCAATGTTAGATAATGAAAGTGCTTCTCTTTGTGAGTATGTGTTTCATCAACTAGTCTCATTCTTAAAGTAATGACATGTTTAGGTATTTAAACAAACATATGAGAGGAAACTACAAAGTGCCATAAACAACCTGCTAAAATTTCTGATTACAGATAGGTGTAGGTGTGTAGCAATGGTGGTGATATTGTCTCATTGTGAAGATCAGGGGTGGAGCCAGATTTGAAGCATGTTGTGGGCTGGCGATTGTCAATTTGCTTCTCACATTAATGAACACATTTTCTCTCTTATCTCTATACATCTTCAATGGTCCTATGGGCGATATTACAGGGTTACCATGATACATGATTTTCACAAAAATACGAATACGAGTGTACAGTTGCTTCGGGATGGTAAATTTAGGAGGAGACATACCAGTAAGTACTATCTTACCTTAATATCTGATTATATCGCTCAAATTAGCCTCATCGTGCTATTTATTAGCTCCCTTAATTTATGTTGTTACTCACATGCATCCAAGTTATAGTGCTCGGAAAAATTTGGAGTTCCCCCGCCTTACATTGTCTTGCCACTTACTATGAGGTTATCGTATATAATTTTATGATTCTTTTTCCATGCCTTCTGTAATTACGTTTTCAGATGAATGAATGTTTGCATTATTTACCATCCCGTTGATGGAGGGCTGGAGTTTCATTATTCATTTTTTCATGCACACCATCTAAACAAAACCAAAAGATAACATCAGATTGTTGAGCAATAATTTAGCATTGTAGGTTGTTTCCCTAACTCTATGGGATGTCGTATGCACTTCATGTTTAAAAAATTTCCTTCCAGTTGTCGAAGGGTTGCCTCACTGTCGTGCCTCGCTTTCATAGCAGATCTTGCAGCTTCCACTCATCGGCAATCTTAATGCAGTGGCTATGAACTAAAAAATATTTGAGTAAATATGAAGAGTCATTTCTCCCATTTTAGTTCCTTTGAAGAATCAAGAATGCCAAGTACATCCCGCAAAAAAAAGAATGCCAAATACAACACAACTTCTTATTATTGCTTTGCTGCGAATGAAAAAGATAAAATCACTAACTTCTAGACAAGATACAATCTACATGTGTAAGTCTTTGAAAAAAGTTATCATGCCAGTACATAGAAATAAAATTTAGTTTTCCTGTATAGTACTGCTTCGTTTGCAACTAAAAGAACTATATCGTTGTAAGCTATTCATGATGCCTCTCTGGATGTCTGGAACATATATCTCTGCTGACTTATCAGGTGCAGGGGCGGAGACAGGGGGGTGCGAGCAGGGGTCAGACACCCCCCCATCGCTCCCCCCCCCCCCCCCCCCCCCCCTATACGATGTACATCAACTACTATGCGTAACAAATTGGCAGCCTGCATATAATTAGGGCATGTACAATGGTGCTATCTTAGGAGTGCCACGGAGGATAATTGATGAGGTGGAGGAGAGATAACTCATAAGAAAATGTTTGCCTTCTCTTATTTAAGAGAAGACAAGAGATCATCTCTTAGCACAATTTGTCTCACCATGTTTTAAGGAATGACAAGTTATTGAAAATAAGGCTAAGATATAATCCATTGTAGACATACTTTTTTGTCATCTCTAAATTACATGCAAGCCATAAAATAAGACCGCCTTATCAACCATTGTACATGCCCTTAGCAGTAATTAGGAATGAAGCCCAACAGATTTACACGGCCCAGTAAAAACCAAAGACATATTTGGGCATGTGGCCATGTACGTATTTTAGGCCACATTTTGTAGCTACGAGGCCCTAGGCCATCTGCCGAGGGTTTCTAAAGAAAAGGCCATCTGCCGAGGGTCACAGAACAGAGATGATTCCTATCTTCTACTCCAGGGCCGCCGCCGTCTCGCCTGCCGCCACTCGCCAGGGAGGGAAACTACCGCCTGAATTGATCGATTTCTGGTTCTTTGCAGTCTGAAATTTGAAGGTATGACATATACACGATCTGAAGCCTAAGAGGTAGTCTAATGCATCAATCTCTTTTCAATCTCCGTGGCCCTTAATGGACGATGGTTGCCGTGCTGGATTTCATATGTACTGACTGGATTTTTCTGGCGCTCTTGAAGCAACGCACTGCTGCCCCCCACCGCTGCATCTGGGTATCCGATCGTTGTTCGTTAATTATGTCTACTGGTCTTGACCTAATCAAGGTACAGTTATATACAAGCTCTACTCTTAAGAATTAAAGATTGATTATTTATTTTACATTTTTACTGATAAACTATAGAATTTACTTACATAGAAGACGAAAATCGTATACCTATCAAGGGTGTAAGATTATTAACTATTGTCCTTTTTTATCGTTGATTTTAGCTGCAATAACAAAGAGATCATGAGCCTTAGACACTCTTCATGTCATCTTCGTTTTTATTCTACTTCCTTTAATAGATGTTGTACCTATTTAGAGTAATCTATCATATGTCTCCTTTGCCCCCCCCCCCCCCCCCCCCCCCCATGTCCAAATCCTGGCTCCGCCCCTGATCAGGTGTGCTTTACGTGTACTAACACATGCCCATACTTTATTTTTCCAGTTGTTCAGATTTTGCCACACGTCTCATTTGGAGTGACTGTACTAGAATTACTTTAATGCTCTTCAAATCCAACATAGTTACTTGGGAGAGGAATCAGTGCACGTTACTGATAATTCACTTTATGTTTGTGCAAAAGTATACTCCCTCCGTTCCTAAATGTAAGTCTTTGTAGAGATTTCACTATAAACCGCATACGGATGTATATAGATACATTTTAAGTTTAGATTCATTCATTTTGCTCCGTATGTAGTCCACCTAGTGAAATCTCTACAAAGACTTACATTTAGGAACAGAGGGAGTATTTGTTAAACATTTCAACATGTATTAACATTTATTCGTATAGTATATGCTCTTCTTCGAATCTACTTATAGAAAACGCAGCAACGTGCCGGGTGTCATCTAGTTTCATAAACATGAGAAAACATTCTTATATAATGCAGTATACCGTGCGACTGTGCGAGGTGTCACTGCCTGATTGGCTAGGCAGTTACCCGCTTAAATTTTTCACTTCCACGTAGGCAAGGCCTTGCATATAAGCAGGGGCGGAGCTTCGTTGGGGGCAGACCTGGGCCATGGCCCGCCCAGGATTTTGGCTGACTTCTTAATACATATGCTTAACAGCTAGTCACCCCGTCAGGATCGATCCAAAGCCATCCAGTAGCGTACAAGTAGGCGCAGTACCTGGTAGTCTTGGGCTCGTGGCCAGCGTCCTCCTCGACCCGGAACGAGATGCGTGCTTCTGCTCGTCTAGGTTTAGCAGTGGCCTAGGCCGACATCAGAGACAACTAGGATGGGCTAGTGACTTTACAGGCAGGCATGAGTAGCGTCACGGTGGTGGGCAGCGGCCAGCCAGCGTCCTAGACAACAGGCCTATTTTTACTTCAGGCACAGAATCTCCGTTGTCTGCAATTGCGAGTCTGAACATGGGTGATCTTATTTATTCCCCAAACTTCGATATAAGTAAACCAGTTTGTCTAATTCTAAGTAAACGACCAGCATGCCCCACACGTCAAAAACCAACAAGAGGCAGGCTTTGAGCAATGAGCGAACCAAATGCGATGCTCATGCAGGCCAAAGACCTTACAAAAATGCAACAACCAAAAACTCGGAAACTAAGGAACTAGATAGTTGCAGACTCGATATTTGTGCTCTCCTTTGAGTTGGCCCGCCCAACTTTTTCTTCCAAGCTCCGCCACTGCATATAAGCCAGCCATAATTTGCACTTAGTTGAGATTCCTATTGGAAATGAGCGTGATGGTAACCAAGTCTTGGCCAGTGCTGGTCCGCCCGTCGACGCCGACGATGCCCGACCGCATCAAGGTCTCCTCCTTCGACGAGCCTGTTGCCTTCTGCGCCTTCTCGTCGTTCCACGTCTTCGACCGGGCCATCCACGAGCCCGCCCAAATCATAAAGAGGGCGCTGTCTCAAGCTCTGGTCCACTTCCCCCTCATGGCCGGCCGCGTCATCGTGGGAGACGACGACGGCGAGCTCTGCATCGCATGCACCGGCGAGGGCGTGGAGTTCGTGGCCGCGACGGCCAACTGCGCCCTGGAGGACGTCAAGCTCTTCGACCCGCCGTTCGCGGCGCTGCTAGGAGACCTCGCCGCCGACTACCCGGAGGCCAGCTGCCGCGTGACCGACCCCTTGCTTCTCATGCAGGTGACAGAGTTCTCCTGCGGCGCGTTCGTCCTCGGGGTCACGTGGAACCACGTCGTCGCCGACGGCACGGGGATCGCTCTGCTCCTACGGGCCGTGGGCGAGCTGGCGCGCGGGCGGGCCCGGCCGTCCGTCTCCCCGGTCTCCTGCGCCGAGCATCTCCTGCCGGACCTCCCGCCTTTGGCCGCCGCGATAGAGCAGACAATGGTTGGCCACCTGGAGCCCCAGGATTACTCCTACCTCGACTTCACGGTGCCGATGAGCACGATCGACCGCATCAGGGCCGAGCTCGGCGACGAGCTGGGCGCGCCGTGCACCGTGTTCGAGGCGGCTACGGCCGTACTATGGCAGTGCCGCAGCCGCGCCATCATGCCCGGCGACGACCCGGGCACGCTGGCGCCGCTCATCTTCACCGCGGACGCGCGCAGGCACGTCGGTGCCGCGGACGGCTACTACAGCAACTGCGTCATTACGCAGGCAATCACCCCGTCTCCGACGATCCGTGAGGTGGCAGATGGGGACATGAAAGACGTCGTTAAGCTGATCAGGGGTGGCAAGGAGCAGATACCTGCCACCTTCGCCGGAAAAGAGCAAGAAGAAGGCGTTGCAGGCGTGGACGCGCTGTTCGGGTACAACTTGTTATTCGTGACGAGCTGGAGGAACCTGGGCTTCGAGGCGACGGACTTCGGCGGCGGGACGCCGGCGCGCGTGATGGGACACGTGGGGCCCAAGTCGGTGCCGGCCTGCGTGGCGTGCCTGCCGTGCAGGGACAAAGACGGGGCCAACATCCTGTCGCGCTTCGTCAAGGAGGAGCACGCCGGCGCCTTCCTTGCCGAGCTGGCCAAGTTCATGTGACCGCGTGCCAATGGAGGAGAAGAGCTGCTGCTGGTAGAGAAGGCGAGAAGGTTCTTTACTTCTTTTCGGTAGTTTTGTAAGAGCTTCTCCGACAGATAACGAGAAAGGCCTCCGTGCCAAAAAAAAAAATGCTCCTAAAAAAACTGCAATTTAGAACATTTTGAATAAAAACATTGCTCGAACAGACACCCTATTTGCGTATTTGTTATATGAGCGTCTACCTCGATACCATGTTGAGAGAAATAGACGGGAGCAACTACTTAACGAGCGCTTCTTCAGAGTCTCACAACGATCAGCTCCACTTGGCGCACTCTCAATCGCCCACTACTTATCCCGCTCTAGGCGGTCCTTCCGGATTTGTTTTTTTTCTTCGCACGCGTTTTCAGCTTTTTAAACTTTTTTTGGGTTTTTCAATATTTCAGTTTTCCACTGGTCTTCCTTAATATTTCAAAAAACCCAAAATGTTAACGCCCACACGTGTGGGCGTTTGCACATCACCCACACGCCTCCATCACCACTCATTTTGCCACGTATGAATAGATGACATCAGCAGAATTTTTTTTGGTTTTCGGCTTAAAAATGTTGTATCTCCTAAATAAAAAAGCGAATTAAAAATCCGTTTTCACCATTAAATCCGTCTCGACGAGATCTTCAAAACTAGACCCCATGTTGATATCTTTCGACGAATTTTTTTTGCCAGAAGTTGCCACGATGTTTACACTGCAGTTGCCATAGGGCTTAAACTAAAGTTGCCATGTGGTAATTTTAGTTTGTAGATCATGGCAATTTTAGTATTTTGATGATGGCAACTCCAGTACTTTGACCATGAAAATTATTTTTTATATGAACCATGGCAATTTTACGTGCATGTATCATGGCAATTTTAGTTTATGGTTCATGGCAAGTCTAGTTTCTTAATTCCCCGTTTTATAAATGTCAAAATTTATTTTTAAATGTAAAAGAAAATAGCTGAAACATATCATGGCAACTTCAGTGTAAACATCATGGCAATTCATATGCAATAGACATGACAACTTTTAATCCAAAAAAAATTCATCAAAACATATCAACATGAGATCTAGTTTCGAAGATCTTATCGCGAGGGATTTAATGGTGAAAACGGATTTTCAATCGGATTTTTCGTTTAAGAGATAAAACATTTTAAAAACTGAAAATCCAAAAAGATTCCTGCATGCATGCATGCGATGACGTGGCAATCTGTTTACATTAGAGACGTGTGGTGCGTCTCCCTTCCTGCCACACGTGTGGCAGTTAGCGCGACCCAAAAAAATTGCATGAGAAAACGCGTTTTTTATTTAATTTTTTTCTTTCACGAAAGTCACGGACATGCCTGTCAAAAAGGAAAAAAAAAGTGTTTTCTGTGTTTTTCCTTTTGCGAGAGTCACGGTTTTGCTTCTGCGAGAAACACGGTTGTGCTTTTGCGAGAGTCACGGCCGTGCCTCTCGGAAACGGCAAAAATAAAACATGTTTTCTATTTTTCTCCTTCCACGAGAGTCACGGTTTTTGCTTCCAGGAGGGGCACGGTTGTGCTTTCGTGAGAGTCACGGCCGTGCCTCTCGGAAACGGAAAAAAAAACATGTTTTCTATTTTTTTTTCTTCCGCAAGAGTCACAACTTTTGCTTCCGCGACAGGCACGATTGTGCTTTCGTGAGAGTCACGGTCGGGCCTCTCAGAAACGGAAAAAAAAATGTATTTTCTGTTGTTTTTTTCTTACGCGAGAGGCACGGTTTTGCTTCCGCGAGAGTCACGGTTGTGCTTCCGCGAGAGTCACGGTCGTGCCTCTCGGAAATGGAAAAAACTCATACTCCCGGTTTCATCCGGTTTTTTCGTGAAAAAAAGTTTGTCAAGACCTATCAACATGGGATCTAGTTTTGAAGATCTTGATGCGAAGAATCCAACGGTGAAAACGGTTTGAGATTTGGACGCACGGTTTAAGAGATAAAATGTTTTGAATAAACGGATCTACGAAAAGGGGAAAACTTCCAGGTTGCAACAAGTGCCGACATGTAGCACGCGTCACTTGTCGCAACCTGAGAAGGTGAGAGTGATCTTTGCGCAATGAGTACTCCTCAATTAGTGATTTTGGAAGTTTCCCCGCTCACATGTCACGTCCCGAGTTTCCGCGTCGATTCCAACCGCCCCAACCGCCACCCTGCAGCCCCGCCGACGAGATGCACCCCTGTTTTCACTTACCCCACGGCGCATCCCCGACGGCCACCCGCAACAACCACCGCCCGGTTGCAACCCAAATCCGGCCTCCCCCATCGCCCGCATCACCTGATCCTCCCACCGATCTAATTATTTCGGCGCTCGTTTCTCGATTTGACCGCCGCTCAATTGATTCATCTGTCGTCGTGGCTCGCTTCTCGATTCGGTCGCTGCTCGGATTCGTCTAGCGTTGGGGTACGCTACATCGTGGAAATGCCGCCACGCCATGAGTGCCAAGCCATACGACGGCGTTCGGCGTCGGCACTCGGTCCACTACACTGCTGAGATCACGTCAATACTGCAGAAAAGCCTAGAGGTGGTGGGTGCAAAAAGCTCATCAGTGGCGGGCCATGCTACCTGGGGCGCCTGTCACTGACCTCCCGCCACTAGCAATCTTTCGTGTCTGGCACTGGCTTATATTGTTAGTTGTGGCGGGCATTCTAAGTCACCCGCCACAACTACTCCAACTACCAGCAAACAGCATCCATTACACATTATAGCATAGAAGTAAGTAAGCGATCATAAACATTACGGTTAACAAAACAATGATATAAACTTTATACAAAGATGTACGCATTAGAGTACAACAACTCACATCACATCATTAATACACATACATACAAGACCTGATGATAACAATAACACCATAATGACAATGAACTGGATAAACATAATCAAATTCTTTACTCGTCCATTTGTCCACACGGTTTTGCATACTTCATAGTTGATTTTTCTCTTTGCGGACGTAGTTGGCATAACGATCCTCTGCTTCTGTTTTAATTTTATATCCTTTATAACAGTTGTTTTTGTAACCGTCCACTTGTTCGTTGGATATCTCCCATGAATCATAAACTCATGGGTTCCTCCCGGTGTATACCACATATCAGTTTCACTTCATCTAGAAAGAGAAATAAACAAGCTGACAAGCCAATTTCTTTTTTTTGCGAGATAAAGTGGGTTTTATTCCTTAGTAATAGTATTACAATCAGCTAATACAAGATTTGAGACACTATCTGGCACATGGCGCAACCAACGAGCGGTGCTACCACCAAATCTATCAATATTAACTAGGCAATGAGCAACCCTATTTTGATTACAGTCATCTTTAATGAAACAAACCCACGCAAATTCAGGAGCTTCTTGATTTCCTACTCGGAGCGGTCGAGCGAATTACATACATCTCTAAATTACATACAAGATTTAAGATAAGACTACCTTATCGATCATTGTACATGCCCTAACAATATAGGAAGCTCCGACCATTGAACGCTAAGTGACATGCCTTCATGTATAGCACTAACTTCTGCCGCGAGGGCGTCTTGACAATGAAACGAAAATCTATACGCTGAAAAAATCACTGATCCCTTAAGAGTCCCTCAACACCATGCCCGTACCTGGCCCGTACAATGAAACGAAAATCTATACGCTGAAAAAATCACGGGTTTCTTTAATATAGGAACCATCCACTGATCAGACCTGGCCAAATGGGCCGGCCCGGCATGTGCTAATCGTGTCTGGCCCGGCACGGCCCGCCGTGGCATGTTTAATAGCTGGGCCATGCCGTGCCAGCCCACAGGCACTGCTCCTTTGCCCTGGCACGGCCTGATTAGTAAACGGGCTGGCCCGATGGCCCGTTTAGCACGCTGGGCTGCACATTTTCAGCCTATTGGGCTGGTTTTTAGGCCTATTGGGTTATATTTTAGGTATACATATATAAAAAAATTCTGAAATATATATATATATAATTAAACGGGCCATGTCGTACCAGCCCGCGTGCCTAGGCTCCAGGCCCAGGCACAGCCCGTTTAGCCCGTGCCATGCATGGCCCATGGCAGGCCGTGCCGGCGTGCTCGCGGGCTGGCCTGTTCGGCCGGCGCGTTTGGCCAGCTATACCACTGATAGAGCAGCCCAACCAGGCGGTGGATTGGGCCAGAGACTCTTTTGCTTGGCCGCCCGAGCAGGGGCAGGCTCATTCACGCACAGTGCTGACTTGCCTTTGATCAACTCCTCGACACTGTGCTTCTGTGCCTGATAAATAACTACACAGAAAGGAGCGAGATATATCTGTTGGAGGCACAACATTACTGTGAACCAAATCATTGTGAATACTCCAGATCCTCCAAAGTAGCATAATAATCGGCAATGCTACACTCACGGAGTGTTTACGGGGGGATTACAGGTGGTTAGAGATGATTGGTTGTGATTTAATTAAGTGGGGGCAGGCCCACCAGTTGAAATCAGGGGGTCAATTAGATGAAGGCCTGCTTTCCACCCCGTAAAGTTCGTTGGATTACGTCCGTGTGTTTAGCATTTTCATATATCTGGAACTAAAATACATCTAGATACATCCCTTTTATCCCTTTTGATGACAAGTATTTTCGAACGGAGGGAGTAGTTCGGAAGCAAAAGTTTAGCTTCTTCATAGCAACATAGATCATATAGATGACATAAGGTCCATGCACTAGTACTCCCTCTGTTCCTAAATATAAGTCTTTTTAGAGATTTAACTATGAAGTACATACAGATGTATATAGACATACTTTAGAGTGTAGATTCATTCATTTTGCTCCGTATGTAGTCCAAGGTGGAATCTCTAAAAAAGACTTATATTTAGGAGCGGAGGGAGTAGTTTAGAACTAAAAGTTCAGCTCCATCATCACTTCTACTCACCTTCCATCATCTTCATGATCTCGGCTTGGGCGGTCGTCGCAGCTTAGTACAAAGCATGGATGAATAGCTCAATACAAAGGAATGACTATATTCTAAGTTTTGACAATTACTTAGAGCTATCATTTGAAAATAAACTTGTATAGTGACATAACAAAAAAATTCATCAAACATCTCATCATGATGAAAACAGGTCTAAGCTGCCTTTTAGTCAAAAATAACTAACAGCAACACGTTATGTATGGAGTACTGTGTCTCAAAAGCTCAAAATTAACACGACTTCAAAATGGTGCAAAGGAAGGAAACCTAGAAGAAGAGTCCATGCTTAGGAACAAAATCTGGTGCGCGGCAGACGAATTCAAGTAACTGCAAAAATCTCAACCTGCTGGCAGGGCACAGCGCATGCATTTCAGGGCAGGCAGCTTCAGTTCTTCCTCCAGCCGGTCGACGACGAAGAAGCCGATGAAGAATTTGCAGAGGGCCTAGATCCACCACCAGGACGCCAGCGGTCAGTAGTAGAACCAGCTGGAGGAGCGCCATCTGGCTGGCGGGCGGGGGGCGCTTCTTGGCGCGCGGGAGGAACATCTTGGCGGAGGGGACGGCGGCTCCAGCGGTCTGCTTCCGGGAGCGGGAGCGCATCCTGGCGGAGGGGACGCACTTCCCGTGCATGAGGAGCCTCTTGGCGAGCATCCCAACGGTCTGCTGCTTCAGGTGCAACAGCCGTCCTCTGGCTGCTACCCTCACCGCCACGTCTGTGCCGCGGGACAAACTTGTTAGAACCAGGAGCGGCGGCTGGTGGTGCGATGGCGGCAGCAGGCCGCGCATCAGGTGGGTCCGCTGCTCGTAGGAGAGCCTCCCTTCTCTCTTTTTCCTTCTTCTCTTCCACCTCCCTTTCCTTCTCCCTCTGAATTGCTGCAATGGCGTCAAGCTTGAGTTTCGTCTCCGCTTCCTCCCTCTTCTTCCTCTCTTCCTCTGCAAATCAATGAGGTGGTGTTATTGCCAACAATAAATAATACTTGATGATCAGCTAGAATGTGTTTTCCTTGCTTCCGAATGACACAAACAATACTTCCAGTTCACAAGTTACCAACAACAACAATAAGGCCCTAGCACTAAAAACCAGTAAAGCTGGAATCACTAACCTTCATGTTTTCTAGCCTCCTCTTCCTCGCGCACCCTTTGAATCCGTTGTTCCTCCATGTTCAAATAATACATCAATTTCCGTACAGTCTCCCTTTCACGCTTTCTTGAAGATATCAACTGACTAATCCTTTCTTCCCTCTCTTTCCTTAGGCTACTAAACTCAGCTTCACGGCGTTGGACAATTCTTTCCTGGAAAGCATTCTGAAACGGGAAGTTTTGATAAGATTAACAAGATGGAAGGAAGGTAGTCTTCTGAGAAGGAAACAAATACATACTGAAAAAGGCTTATAGGTTGACAATGCCCATATAATAAAGGAAAAAACTAAAAATATTATATGCTGAAATACATGATGAATTTAAATCTAATCTGGGGTTAATCAACCAAACAAGTTAAACACATCTGCAATCCATTCTGAGAACGTTTAACCTCATCAGCAGACATGCAAACACATAATACTGTCCAAACAAAACAAAAACCATTCAAGTAGGGTAGAAAGTATAATCACTGCAACAACTATACTCAACATTCCCTCTGTGGACAAAATCGACTATATATTACTTATAAGCTTGGAAAGTAATGGAAAGCTGATTACGAATAAAAACATGATAAGAGACACCATTGCATTCTCTGAATACCACAAGGACAGAATCAGCACTGCTGAATGCAGTTGCAAGAAGGATACATACCTTATGCTCCAACAATCGAGAAAGCCTATTTTTCTCCTGCAAGTCACCCACGTGGTGTTGCTTGCTGAGCTCAATCTCTCTCTGCCAAGTAAAAATACATAATGAATGTGAGCACGCGAACAACAATTATAATATGCATCTTGTAAACAACAAAATAACAGTAAAGACAAACCAGCTGCTCTTGCTCATGAAGGATCTTTTCTTCCTGAAGGCGCTTTTGGAAGGCCTCTTCAATCAGTGGGGCTTCCTCCTGCCGTTTTGCCCTCTCCAAGTGATCCATTTTCTTTGCAAGCTTCTGCAGTTTTTTTTCCATCTCATCACGCTCCCTAATCTGTCGAGTCCGTACCACCTCCATGGCGGATTGTTTTGTCATATCCTGCCATGTGAGCATTCAATGTATCAGAACACCATACACCAAAACTACAAATGTACATGCATGTGTCTATGTACTGGTTAGAAACTGTAAGTGATAATAGTTTAGCTAAGTTGGCAGACCATTTAAGCAGCAATGTACAGAAACAAATGATCCTGCACTTTATCTAACCACCTGTCATTCATCTACAGCTGACTATCCCCCTTTTTTAGGGGCACAGAAACAAATAGTTCAAATGTCAAAATGAAGCTGACCATACAGAAATATAACAGTAATCAAAATTCTAATAAGTAAAAGGCATTCAGATTTAGCGCTAGCAGAATTAAGTTGCATTCCAAGGAAATACGCAAACTATTAAAGCATGGCCAGTTAGCATGGAGCGGTAATTATTGGAAATCCAAAAAAGTATCTTACCCCCTCAATGAGAATTTTTTCCCCTTTCTTATTTATTTTTTGAAAATCTTCTATTATTTTTTCTGCAGCCCTCTTATCTTTATCCTTTATTTCTTGACTGATCCTCTGCTGCTGCCTAAGTCTCTGGTCCTTCAAAAGCCTCTCCCTTTCCTCATCTGCAGATTTCTTCTGGATACTCAATCTCTTTGACTCTTCTACTTTTTCCTGGAAATAGAAATGCATAAACATTAAATAAAGACTCCATAAAACAACCAAGAGTTAAGAGTAAGCAAATAGGAAACCTTTTCCAATATTTGACGCTCAAGGTCTTCTTTACGTTTTTCAATAATTGATTTCCTCGCAAGAAGCCTTTTATGTTCTTTCTCCACCACTCCAGCGAGACTGAAGTTTTCACCGAGTTTGGATGGTTTATGCACAGGTGGATGAATGAGACTCCTTGCTTTGTTTAGGGAATCGGTGAAGACACAGAGGTGACTACCAAGTGCATCAGATTCTATGTCCTGCAAAGAGAAATAAGTCAGATAACAACGAGTAGATGGGAAGATATATGTTGGGTAATGATCTATTTATCTGTTAAGATGAGATGGAAATGGAAACACAACTGATGACAAGCAGGTTAAATTCCAAATACTTGCATGAAATTGCATGAAACAATACACTCAATCAATCACCACATGTGGATGCTAAAATAAGTAAGAGAAACAATCAACCAATCGTTATATTGTTTCTGTGAACAGACAAGCCTGACACATCATTACTTCCTCGAAGACCAGTCATATCATGCTGCACCTATTTCTCATTTATAATAGATAAAAATGATATGAACAGTAAGTTACTAGAAAAAAAAGTCGAAAACCCAAGGGACAAGCCTCTTTGGCCAAGGAATATCAGTAGGCAAGACAAATAGCATAAAACCGCAAGGCAGGCAATGCATCTGATCCTTATAGCAAATAAACAGCACCGAAAAAAAATGAAGCCTTCAATGAGTAAATTTTGAGAAGCCTAAGAAGGTAGCACCAGTGGTCAGAATCAAGCCACATACCATTTTGCCGAAATGAACAGCTCCAGACAAATGGTTAACTTTCATAGCAACAAAATTATGTTTGACCGCATCAACAGCCATCTTCTCCACGACATTGGAGTCAAAGAATGGGATCATTCTGGAGAGCATGTCAATCTTCATGGACTGGAAAATACGAGATGCCTGAAAATGGTTAAAAAGAGAGTTGAGAAACATGTTTCACAAATAGTGATATAAAGTTTGATAAAGTGAAATACATATTAGCAACAAAAAAAAAGTGGCATGAACACATATACTATGGCTAGTGGGACATAGCATAGGACCTGCTGCAGCACCCTCAGTGTTGTAAGCTTCTCCAAGGCAGATTGGTACTGTGATAACTGAATTTCAGGAACTGAAGATGCAGCTGAAAGCTTTCCTCCGATCGTAGAAATCTTAGAAAGCAGAGGCTGTACTTTTGAAGCTAGATCCAGAGGAAGGAACTCATGCTCCATAAGATTGTATAGATCTTTCACTTCTTGGGAAGCACATGAAATCACACCTTTGGCAGCCTATTTTCATATCATAGTTAGAGAGAGAGAGAGGCAGGAGAAATTGCATGATGTAGATTGCCAGCTAATTGGCCAAAATATAACACAGCTATATAAACATAGAAAAACAACATGATTATGTGACTACACAAAGAAAGAAGTGCTTTCATATTTGAGAAAATTGAAACAAAAGCAATGCAAGTAAATTCAATCACCACACAAACAGAACAGCACATCAGGGATGCATTAACAGATGTCCTGTTCTGTGGACTTGCAGATCTAATATAAATTTCAGAGCTACAAAGCTATCTAAAGCCATTGAACAGGTATTAGAGCATTGCAGGTGCAGGAGGTGATCAGGAAAAGAAAAGAAAAAAAGACGTTCTCTTGCCATGTAGGACAGATGTGCGTATATCTTAGCATCGCTGCTTGATGAGGCATCAATGCTCAAAATGTGGTTGTGCATTATTCTAGCTAGAAGGCAGCAAAAAGAAATCACTATCACCTAAGCGCCTACAAATAAATGCTGGCATCAGAGGAGATTATTCTCATATAAGAATGCCTGGTAACATGGACAACCAACCCCATAATAGCAGATTGTGTTCAAGATGCCCATATATGACAAAGACAAGACATGCTCAATGAGAATGCAATATTTTCGGAAGACTGGATCCATGTGATAACAGAGACATTAAACAGTTTGGCAGCATATAATAAAAAATAAAAGCAGCCAAAAAAGGATCCACGGCATACCAACTCAGAAAGAAGAGAAGCTCTAGAAACCTGAAAAGTAAACAGGAGATTTGTCAGAAAACAAATAATTAGATTATGGAAAATTATCTTAACTTGGAGAACAGATGGAAAGCAAGCCATTTCTCTATTTTCACGCTTGGAGTCAAAGGAGAAATTGAAAAGGTTGGCCATACGCAAGCTACGTTCTTTTTCATTTTCAAGCTCAAGATGAGATGCACCATATTTATGGTCATATGGTGTAACAGAAAGTGCAGCGAGCAAAACAGAAGATGCTAGTAGTTGCAGATCCTTCTGAGTTAACTTCTTATTGAAGCTCTTCTGCAAGTTGAAAAGCTTCAGCCATGCATATGCATGATACAAGTGACTCTCAGATATCCAGAATATTTCAGTTAGTTTGGCATAATATACGACCAGGACAGATGGTTTTGGAGTCCTCTTAACCATGCTCATCAAGCCATGGATATCCTCCACAGATCGGAAGGCTTCCTGCAAGAACAAAACCCTGGTTGGTGAATTTATATCTTTAGCATTAAGATAAGATGAGTTGGGAAACAGACCTGCCATAGGGAAAGTTCTGTAGCAATTTTCAGTTGTTCAACCCTAGTATCAAGATACAGCTGACAGGTTTCGGGGGCAGTCAGATCAGGACGATCTCGCTGGTCACGATATTTGTTCAAGTTTGCAAGATGGTTTCTAATTATCTCACACAACCTACGGAACTCAGTGGCTCTTTTATACTGCTTGCAAAATTGAAAAGCCTTGTGTGCAGTCATCTGCATATTGAAAAGTTCAAAATAACAGACAGATTAGCTGGTGAAAAGCATTTAGTAGATAATAATAAGAAACAGAGTAGTTACATGATGCATTGGTAAGCTATGTACAAAAGGAACCAAATAGTTGCTTCTGAAAAATTAGGGAGAGCAGAAAAGAACGAGAATACTCTACAGATTTATTTACAAAGGAAAGAAAAGGGTACCTACATAAGGAATTGGTTAAGTATGTACAAAGTAATTAAATACTAGTTCATTTCACAAATAGTATATGCAAAAGGACAGAAATGTACATGGTGTCAAAACGTAGTGGTTAAACCAAAAATGTTATTTTGAAAAGATGCATGAAGCTATACTGCAGTATAAACTACCAGGGAGAAGTTTCTGAAACGTAATGACAGGCAGAATGGCTAGGGAAATCAAAAGACCAAATTGGCTGTTTGGTAGTGGAAAACCAGAACAGTGCCGGACCATTTGGTGCACAGAGTCTACAGAAACAGTGCATCACCTTGATGTTTCAGTTAACCATAAATGACAAAACCAAATAAATATAACTATGTTAATAATGAAGTGACCACTAGGATAATGGCAAAGCAGTAAAATAGCTTACAGCATATAGCGCTTCAAGCTTTGAATTATTTCTCAGTATCTCAAGCACCGTCCTGTATGTCTCCCACAGAAACTTAAACCATGGAGTGACAAACTCCCTGTCAGATCTTCCCTTCCCTTTCTCCCCCCTGACATAACTGAGCATCAAGTCCTCTGGACGCTTGTCCGCTTCAAGATCGACGACATCCAGAGCATCTTCCAGTGCTTGTGCCTGATTCCTGGCTTCCTCGGCTTTCTCATTGGACAGCTGCATAAAGTGTTTTATGACCTCCTCCAAAGATGACACGTTGACTTGCTGGCAGACAATTCTGTACTGAATAAGACCATCTTTGGCAAATCTGCCTTGCCTTAGATCTACACACAGTTCTACATACTTCATCATGATCTTCTCAAGAGGCTTTTGCCATGACTTGTATCTTCTTGATGTAATGAGATCATGCAGCGCCTGCAGCGCTGCCTGCTTTTGTCCAACATGTATCAACTCTGCAGCAAATCAAAGGTGATAAACAGTGTGAACATCTTTTAGTGAAATATATGAAACAGTGCCCGAGATTTTGCATCCAAAGAGAATGACATGTGGAGAACCACTGATGGGTATATTGTAGTACGAGAAGTTAACAACCGCATGGTGTAATTCCCCTGAAACATCCTAATCAGTTTAGATAAAGTGAAGCTTAAGGCTCAAGTTTGCCGTTGCTGAGCTGTGCTACATTGTGCTTTATTTGATAATCGGCTGCCAAAAACTAGCCCTGAAACTAGTGATAAGTTGGTTAATACAACAACAACAACAACAACAAAGCCTTTAGTCCCAAGCAAGTTGGGGTAGGCTAGAGGTGAAACCCATAAGATCTCGCAACCAACTCATGGCTCTGGCACATGGATAGCAAGCTTCCATGCACCCCTGTCCATAGCTAGCTCTTCGGTGATACCCCAATCCTTCAGGTCTCTCTTAACGGACTCCTCCCATGTCAAATTCGGTCTACCCCGCCCTCTCTTGATAAGTTGGTTAATCAAACACCAAAATAGGCAAGAGCTGGTTGGAGGAGCCAAAATATGGATCGTGTGCTTTTGCAAAGTTATGTGATCTTGGTGGAAAAGGGAACAAACCGTACATGACAACAAGAGTAACTTATCATCCACTGAATGTCTCAAAACCATCCTAACTTTGATTCATTCTAACTAGCAGGTCGGTACCCAGGCATTCAGGACAAAAAGGCCAACCAGCCTATGCAAAAGCCTGAAGACCCAAATGGCACATACAAGTTCAGTACTTGTAACAGAATCTAGCCTATGCGATACAAACTCATTGGTCAAATGTGTCAAATGTAACCCTCAATAATACGATATAACGATCTGATATTGAAGATTTGACTAACAAATCTGGATAACAACCTATCTTCGCCCCAAGTCCAAATAGGCATCGCAGCACAACACAGCCGCAACAACAACTGGAACCCAATGCGGATAAAATTGAGGGGGTACAAACTTCAGACGGATCTCGGCGACTCACCCTCGGCTCTCTTGAGAGCGTTCTCAGGCTTGGCGAAGGTCGACATTGCCGACGCGCGCGGGGGCTCTCCGGGGGCGATCTACACCTGCAATGCCAGCCACAAACAACATCAGACATCTCGGATCGATTTAGCACGCGGATTGACGGCACATCGACGGCGAAACACGCGTCGAACACCGAATCCGAACGGAAGAATCCCGAGGAAAAAAAATCGCCGGAAAACGTCGCGGCAGCCACCGTCGGGCGAGACAGGGCGTCGTGGAGCGACGGTGGCAGCCGGGGATGGGACGCGACGGTACCTGTGGATCACCGGAGACGAGGGGCTGGGGGCGCACGGGGCGCGGGGGCGGCGATGGCGGGGGCGGCGATCTGAAGGCGGCGGGGGAAGACGGAGGAGGTTGGGTTTTGTCAGGAGTGCTTCCGAGGAATTCGACGCCTGCGGGACAGTCGCGAACCGACGCCGAGACTTGGACGCGCAGGAGTTCTTCGCTTACCTCGCGATGGACGGCTTGGATTGAACGGAAGCTCCACCGGGCGGCTAAATTTCGTCTTTTGACCTTTTTTGCAAACAAAATCGGAATTTGACCCTAGTTCGAAAAAAAATTGGGATCTGACCCTTTTGCCTACCGCCAGCCCGCCTGGCGGTAGGGTGGCGCGTCCTACCGCCGGCCCCTCCGGCGGTAGGTCCTTTGACGGCGACTGACGGTCGTTGGCAGTTGCTGACGTGAAAAAGGGCCTACCGCCATTAGTTACGGCAGTAGGTTACTGAAGCCTACCGCCAGACCTTTGGCGGTAGGGTCATGTGTTGTGGATAAGGTGGGGAGGGGCTGGATATTTCCTCCCCCTCCTCAACCGCTCATTCAGCCCACTTCACCTCTCCACCGAGCTCAACTCTCCCCCCCCCCCTCTTTCTTTGAAGCACAAGAGCCTCCCAAATCTCTCTCACTTGTTTGAGATTTCTCTGGTGGGTTCTTACCATTTTCATCACTCAAGGTGGCTCTCTCATTTCCCCTCATTTTGATTGGTTGATATCTTTGTTTATTTTGCATTTGCTTATTTGATTGCAAACCCTAGCTCATCATTTTTGTGTGGTCAAATCAATTACTATGATTGATTTAGGTTTATGTTTGTGATTTCCTTATGTATGATGTGCTTAGAATTGCTTGTAGAATAGTTTGTGTGCCTAGATCTAGTGCTAGTCTTAATGTACATAATGGGGGTTAGGTTAGGCTTAAGAAAGCAATTAAAGCTAAGTTACTTTAATAGCAACTTTTCGAATTGTAGGATGACACCGTTCGTTTTCTTTGAAACTTCTACTGAGGCGGCGGCTAAACGTGAACGCGAATTGATTGAGGAAAAGATAAACTTGTGGATCGAAACCATTGATGCGTTGAATGCGGAGTGTAGGGCCTTTTCATATAATTATTTCAATGAAGACCATTCCGAACAATTTATAACAAAAAAGGAGAGGCTGATGAAGAAGCTCAAGACGGCGGAAAAAAATTGTAGGCGTGATCTTGCAATGCAAATTACATTGTGTGCGAAAACGGCAGAATATGCTGAGATAGATATGGGCAATCATGATCAGGTCATTGATTGGTTAGTTCGCCAACCATTCTCGTCGGATGAGAACCGGGCATCTCGTTGGGCATGGGTCAAAGAAAGAAATGATGTTATTTGTTGCAACCCGGGACCGTACGCCGCATAGAATTGCATGAGGCTATGTAATCTTTGTCATTTGAACTATAATGACATGTACCCTATGCTTGATCATCGTTTGAACTACTATGACTTGTACCCTTAACATTTGAACTCATTAAGAACTTGGTGTTGTATGTCATATCAAGTTACCAAGTGTTGTGTTGGGGAACGTTGCAGAAAACAAAAATTTTCCTACGGTTTCACCAAGATCCATCTATGAGTTCATCTAGCAACGAGTGATTGGATGCATCTACATACCTTTGTAGATCGCGCACGGAAGCGTTCAAAAAAACGGTGATGATGTAGTCGTACTCGACGTGATGCAAATCACCGATGACCAAGTGCCGAACGAACGGCACCTCCGCGTTCAACACACGTACGGGACGGGAGACGTCTCCTCCTTCTTGATCCAGCAAGGGGGAAGGTGAGGTTGATGAAGATCCAGCAGCACGACGGTGTGGTGGTGGATGCAGGGCGTCACAGCAGCAGGGCTCCGTCAAGACTACGAGGGAGAGACGTAACGGGGAGAGAGGGAGGCGCCAGGGGCTGGTGTGTCAAGTCCCTCCTCTCCCCCACTATATATAGGGGTGCCAGGGGGGCTCCGGCCCTAGTAGATGGCATCTACTAGGGGGGGCGGCGGCCAAGGGGAGGTTTCCCTCCCCCCCAAGGCACCTAGGGGTGCCTTCCACCACTTGGACTCCTCCTTTGTGGAAACCCTAGGCGCATGGGCCTATAGGGGCTGGTGCCCTTGGCCCATCTAGGCCAAGGCGCACCCCCTACAGCCCATGTGCCCCCCCCGGGACAGGTGGCCCCACCCGGTGGGCCCACGGGACCCCTCCGGTGGTCCCGGTACAATACCGATAACCCCGAAACTTGTCCCGATGCCCGAAACTGTACTTCCTATATATAATTCTTTACCTCCGGACCATTCCGGAACTCCTCGTGACGTCCGAGATCTCATCCGGGACTCCGAACAACATTCGGGTTACTGCATATACATATCTTCACAACCCTAGCGTCACCGAACCTTAAGTGTGTAGACCCTACGGGTTCGGGAGACAAGCAGACATGACCGAGATGACTCTCAGGTCAATAACCAACAGCGGGATCTGGATATCCATGTTGGCTCCCACATGCTCCACGATGATCTCATCGGATGAACCACGATGTCGAGGATTCAATCAACCCCGTACGCAATTCCCTTTGTCAATCGATATGTTACTTGCCCGAGATTCGATCGTCGGTATCCCAATACCTCGTTCAATCTCGTTACCGGCAAGTCACTTTACTCGTACCGTAATGCATGATCCCGTGACCAGACACTTGGTCACTCTGAGCTCATTATGATGATGCATTACCGAGTGGGCCCAGTGATACCTCTCCGTCATACGGAGTGACAAATCCCAATCTTGATCCATGTCAACCCAACAGACACTTTCGGAGATACCCGTAGTCTACCTTTATAGTCACCCAGTTACGTTGTGACGTTTGGTATACCCAAAGCACTCCTACGGTATCCGGGAGTTACACGATCTCATGGTCTAAGGAAAAGATACTTTGACATTGGAAAACTCTAGCAAACGAACTATACGATCTTGTGCTATGTTTAGGATTGGGTCTTGTCCATCACATCATTCTCCTAATGATGTGATCCCGTTATCAATGACATCCAATGTCCATAGTCAGGAAACCATGACTATCTATTGATCAACGAGCTAGTCAACTAGAGGCTTACTAGGGACATGTTGGTGTCTGTTATTCACACATGTATTACGATTTCCGGATAACATAATTATAGCATGAATAAAGACAATTATCATGTACAAGGAAATATAATAATAATGCTTTTATTATTGCCTCTAGGGCATATTTCCAACAGTCTCCCACTTGCACTAGAGTCAATAATCTAGTTACATTGTGATGAATCGAACACCCATGGAATTCTGGTGTTGATCATGTTTTGCTCTAGGGAGAGGTTTAGTCAACGGATCTGCTACATTCAGGTCCGTATGTATTTTACAAATCTCTATGTCTCCATCTTGAACATCTTCACGAATGGAGTTGAAGCGACGCTTGATGTGCCTTGTCTTCTTGTGAAACCTGGGCTCCTTGGCAAGTGCAATAGCTTCAGTATTGTCACAGAAGAGCTTGATCGGCCCCGACGCATTGGGTATGACTCCTAGGTCGGTGATGAACTCCTTCACCCATATTGCTTCATGTGCTGCCTCCGAGGCTGCCATGTACTCCGCTTCACATGTAGATCCCGCCACGACGCTCTGCTTGCAACTGCACCAGCTTACTGCCCCACCATTCAAAATATACACGTATCCGGTCTGTGACTTAGAGTCATCCAGATCTGTGTCGAAGCTAGCGTCGACGTAACCCTTTACGACGAGCTCTTCGTCACCTCCATAAACAAGAAACATTTCCTTAGTCCTTTTCAGGTACTTCAGGATATTCTTGACCGCTGTCCAGTGCTCCTTGCCGGGATTACTTTGGTACCTTCCTACCAAACTTACGGCAAGGTTTACATCAGGTCTGGTACACAGCATGGCATACATAATAGAACCTATGGCTGATGCATAGGGGATGACGCTCATCTCTTCTATATCTTCTGCCGTGGTCGGACATTGAGCTGAGCTCAATTTCATACCTTGTAACACAGGCAAGAACCCCTTCTTGGATTGATCCATATTGAACTTCTTCAATATCTTATCAAGGTATGTGCTTTGTGAAAGACCTATGAGGCGTCTGATCTATCTCTATAGATTTTGATGCCTAATATATAAGCAGCTTCTCCAAGGTCCTTCATTGAAAAACTCTTATTCAAGTAGGCCTTGATGCTGTCCAAGAGTTCTGTATCATTTCCCATCAAAAGTATGTCATCTACATATAGTATGAGAAATGCTACAGAGCTCCCACTCACTTTCTTGTAAACGCAGGCTTCTCCATAAGTCTGCGTAAACCCAAATGCTTTGATCATCTCATCAAAGAGAATGTTCCAACTCCGAGATGCTTGCACCAGCCCATAAATCGAGCATTGGAGCTTGCACACCTTGTCAGCATTCTTAGGATCGACAAAACCTTCCGGCTGCATCATATACAATTCTTCCTTAAGGAAACCATTAAGGAATGCCGTTTTGACGTCCATTTGCCATATTTCATAATCGTAGAATGCGGCAATTGCTAACATGATTCGGACGGACTTCAGCTTCGCTACCGGTGAGAAAGTCTCATCGTAGTCAATCCCTTGAACTTGTCGATAACCCTTAGCGACAAGCCGAGCTTTATAGATGGTCACATTACCATCCGCGTCTGTCTTCCTCTTAAAGATCCATTTATTTTCTATGGCTCGCCGTTCTACGGGCAAGTCAGTCAAAGTCCATACTTCGTTCTTATACATGGATCCTATCTCGGATTTCATGGCTTCTAGCCATTTGTCGGAATCCGGGCCCGCCATCGCTTCTTCATAGTTCGAAGGTTCACTGTTGTCTAACAACATGATTTCCAAGACAGGGTTGCCGTACCACTCTGGTGCGGAACGTGCCCTTGTGGACCTTCGAATTTCAGTAGGGGCTTGATCAGAAGTATCTTGATCATTATCATTAACTTCCTCTCTAGTCGGTGCAGGCACCTCAGGAACATTTTCTTGAGTTGCGCCATTTTCTGGTTCAAGAGGTAATACTTCATCAAGCTCTACTTTCCTCCCACTTACTTCTTTCGAGAGAAACTCTTTCTCCAGAAAGGACCCATTCTTGGCAACAAAGATCTTGCCTTCGGATCTGAGGTAGAAGGTGTACCCAATAGTTTCATTTGGGTACCCTATAAAGACGCATTTTTTCCGATTTGGGTTCGAGCTTTTCAGGTTGAAGTTTCTTGACATAAACATCGCATCCCCAAACTTTTAGAAACGACAGCTTAGGTTTCTTCCCAAACCATAATTCATACGGTGTCGTCTCAACGGATTTCAACGAAGCCCTATTTAAAGTGAATGCAGCAGTCTCTAAAGCATAGCCCCAAAAAGATAGCGGTAAATCGGTAAGAGACATCATAGATCGCACCATATCTAATAGAGTGCTATTACGATGTTCGGACACACCATTACGCTGAGGTGTTCCAGGCGGCGTGAGTTGTGAAACTATTCCACATTTTCTTAAGTGTGTGCCAAACTCGTGACTCAAGTATTCTCCTCCACGATCTGATCGTAAAAACTTGATTTTCCTGTCACGTTGATTTTCAACCTCACTCTGAAATTCCTTGAACTTTTCAAAGGTTTCAGACTTGTGTTTCATTAAGTAGATATACCCATACCTACTTAAATCATCAGTGAGGGTGAGAACATAACGATAGCCACCGCGAGCCTCAACACTCATTGGACTGCACACATCAGTATGTATGATTTCCAATAAGTTGGTTGCTCGCTCCATTGTTCCTGAGAACGGAGTCTTGGTCATTTTTCCCATAAGGCATGGTTCGCACGTGTCAAATGATTCATAATCAAGAGACTCTAAAAGTCCATCTGCATGGAGCTTCTTCATGCGTTTGACACCTATGGGACCAAGGCGGCAGTGCCACAAGTATGTGGGACTATCATTATCAACCTTACTTCTTTTGGTACTCACATTGTGAACATGTGTAGCATCACGTTCGAGATTCATAAAGAATAAACCATTCACCATAGGAGCATGACCATAAAACATATCTCTCATATAAATAGAACAACCATTATTCTCGGATTTAAATGAGTAGCCATCTCGAATTAAACGAGATCCCGATACAATGTTCATGCTCAAAGCTGGCACTAAATAACAATTATTAAGGTTTAAAACTAATCCCGAAGGGAGATGCAGAGGCAGCGTGCCGACGGTGATCACATTGACCTTGGAACCATTCCCGACGCGCATCGTCACCTCGTCCTTTGCCAGTTTCCGCTTATTCCGCAGCCCCTGCTTTGAGTTACAAATTGAGCAACTGCACCGGTATCAAATACCCAGGAGCTACTACGGGCACTAGTAAGGTACACATCAATTACATGTATATCACATATACCTTTTGTTTTGCCGGCCTTCTTATCCGCTAAGTACTTAGGGCAGTTCCGCTTCCAGTGACCGCTTCCCTTGCAATAAAAGCACTCAGTCTCGGGCTTGGGTCCATTCTTTGGCTTCTTCCCGGCAGCTTGCTTGCCGGGCGCAGCAACCTCCTTGCCGTCCTTCTTGAAGTTCCTTTTACCCTTGCCTTTCTTGAACTTAGTGGTTTTATTGACCATCAACACTTGATGTTCCTTCCTGACTTCTACCTCTGCTGATTTCAGCATAGCAAATACTTCAGGAATGGTCTTTTCCATCCCCTGCATATTGAAGTTCATCACAAAGCTCTTGTAGCTTGGTGGAAGCGACTGGAGGATTCTGTCAATGACCGCATCATCCGGGAGATTAACTCCCAGCTGAGTCAAGCGGTTATGTAACCTAGACATAGTGAGTATGTGCTCACTGACAGAACTATTTTCCTCCATCTTACAGCTGAAGAATTTGTCGGAGACTTCATATCTCTCGACCCGGGCATGAGCTTGGAAAACCATTTTCAGCTCTTCGAACATCTCATATGCTCCATGTCTCTCAAAACGCTTTTGGAGCCCCGGCTCTAGGCTGTAAAGCATGCCGCACTGAACGAGGGAGTAGTCATCGGAACGTGCCTGCCAAGCGTTCATAACATCTTGTTGTGCAGGGAGAACGGGTGCGTCACCAAGCGGTGCTTGTAGGACATAATCTTTCTTGGCAGCTATGAGGATGATCCTCAGGTTCCGGACCCAGTCCGTATAGTTGCTGCCATCGTCTTTCAGCTTAGTTTTCTCTAGGAACGCATTGAAGTTGAGGACTACGTTGGCCATTTGATCTACAAGACATATTGTAAAATATTTAGACTAAGTTCATGATAATTAAGTTCAACTAATCAAATTATTAGTGAACTCCCACTTAGATTAGACATCCCTCCAGTCATCTAAGTATTACATGATCCGAGTTAACTAGACCGTGTCCGATCATCACATGAGACGGACTAGTCAACATCGGTGAACATCTTCATGTTGATCGTATCTTCTATACGACTCATGCTCGACCTTTCGGTCTTCTGTGTTCCGAGGCCATGTCTGTACATGCTAGGCTCATCAAGTCAACCTAAGTGTTTGCATGTGTAAATCTGTCTTACACCCGTCTGAATAAAACACCCGATCATCACGTGGTGTTTTGAAACAGCGAACTGTCGCAACGGTGCACAGTTAGGGGGAACACTTCTTGAAATTAGTATGAGGGATCATCTTATTTACTACCGTCGTTCTAAGTAAACAAGATGCAAACATGATAAACATCACATGCAATCAAATAATAAACGTGACATGATATGGCCAATATCACATAGCTCCTTTGATCTCCATCTTGGGGCTCCATGATCATCTTGTCACCGGCTTGACACCATGATCTCCATCATCATGATCTCCATCATCGTGTCTCCATGAAGTTGCTCGCCAACTATTACTTCTACTACTATGGCTAACGCGTTTAGCAATAAAGTAAAGTAATTTACATGGCGTTTCTCAATGACGCGCAGGTCATATAAAAGAATAAAGACAACTCCTATGGCTCCTGCCGGTTGTCATACTCATCAACATGCAAGTCGTGATTCCTATTACAATAGCATGAACATCTCATACATCACATATAGATCATTCATCATTCATCACAACTTTGGCCATATCATATCACAAACCACTTGCTACAAAAACAAGTTAGACGTCCTCTAATTGTTGTTGCAAGTTTTACGTGGCTGAATTAGGGTTCTAGCAAGAACGTCTTCTTACCTACGTTAAAGCCACAACGTGATTTGTCAACTTCTATTTACCCTTCATAAGGACCCTGTTCATCGAATCCGCTCCAACTAAAGTAGGAGAGACAGACACCCGCCAGCCACCTTATGCAACTAGTGCATGTTAGTCGGTGGAACCGGTCTCACGTAAGCGTACGTGTAAGGTTGGTCCGGGCCGCTTCATCCCACAATACCGCTGAAGCAATAAAGGACTAGTAACGGCAAGAAAGTTGACAAATCTACGCCCACAACAAATTGTGTTCTACTCGCGCAAGAAGAACTACGCATAGACCTAGCTCATGATGCCACTGTTGGGGAACGTTGCAGAAAACAAAAATTTTCCTACGGTTTCACCAAGATCCATCTATGAGTTCATCTAGCAACGAGTGATTGGATGCATCTACATACCTTTGTAGATCATGCACGGAAGCGTTCAAAAGAACGGTGATGATGTAGTCGTACTCGACGTGATCCAAATCACTGATGACCAAGTGCCGAACGGACGACACCTCCGCGTTCAACACACGTATGGGACGGGAGACGTCTCCTCCTTCTTGATCCAGCAAGGGGGAAGGAGAGGTTGATGAAGATCCAGCAGCACGACGGCGTGGTGGTGGATGCAGGGCGTCACAGCAGCAGGGCTCCGCCAAGACTACGAGGGAGAGACGTAACGGGGAGAGAGGGAGGCGCCAGGGGCTGGTGTGTCAAGTCCCTCCTCTCCCCCACTATATATAGGGGTGCCAGGGGGGTGCAGGCCCTAGTAGATGGCATCTACTAGGGGGGGCGGCGGCCAAGGGGAGGTTTCCCTCCCCCCCAAGGCACCTAGGGGTGCCTTCCACCACTTGGACTCCTCCTTTGTGGAAACCCTAGGCGCATGGGCCTATAGGGGCTGGTGCCCTTGGCCCATCTAGGCCAAGGCACACCCCCTACAGCCCATGTGCCCCCCCGGGACAGGTGGCCCCACCCGGTGGGCCCACGGGACCCCTCCGGTGGTCCCGGTACAATACCGATAACCCCGAAACTTGTCCCGATGCCCGAAACTGTACTTCCTATATATAATTCTTTACCTCCGGACCATTCCGGAACTCCACTGACGTCCGGGATCTCATCCAGGACTCCGAACAACATTCGGGTTACTGCATATACATATCTTCACAACCCTAGCGTCACCGAACCTTAAGTGTGTAGACCTACGGGTTCGGGAGACAAGCAGACATGACCGAGACGACTCTCAGGTCAATAACCAACAGCGGGATCTGGATACCCATGTTGGCTCCCACATGCTCCACGATGATCTCATCGGATGAACCACGATGTCGAGGATTCAATCAACCCCGTACGCAATTCCCTTTGTCAATCAATATGTTACTTGCCCGAGATTCGATCGTCGGTATCCCAATACCTCATTCAATCTCGTTACCGGCAAGTCACTTTACTCGTACCGTAATGCATGATCCCATGACCAGACACTTGGTCACTCCGAGCTCATTATGATGATGCATTACCGAGTGGGCCCAGTGATACCTCTCCGTCATACGGAGTGACAAATCCCAATCTTGATCCATGTCAACCCAACAGACACTTTCGGAGATACCCGTAGTCTACCTTTATAGTCACTCAGTTACGTTGTGACGTTTGGTATACCCAAAGCACTCCTACGGTATCCGGGAGTTACACGATCTCATGGTCTAAGGAAAAGATACTTTGACATTGGAAAACTCTAGCAAACGAACTATACGATCTTGTGCTATGTTTAGGATTGGGTCTTGTCCATCACATCATTCTCCTAATGATGTGATCCCGTTATCAATGACATCCAACGTCCATAGTCAGGAAACCATGACTATCTATTGATCAACGAGCTAGTCAACTAGAGGCTTACTAGGGACATGTTGGTGTCTGTTATTCACACATGTATTACGATTTCCGGATAACACAATTATAGCATGAATAAAGACAATTATCATGTACAAGGAAATATAATAATAATGCTTTTATTATTGCCTCTAGGGCATATTTCCAACATGTTGTACTCTACTTAATTTATTTTATGTTTTTGTTTATGTCATCTTAAACCCGTATATTCATGTAGGATGGACAGTCGATCCATGACTATGAACATAGCGTGTGAGAAGATCATGGCGGAGCGGCACCGTTGCTTGAAGAAGGAATGTGGAGCATGGTTGAAGAGTTGTGATGAGGCAAATGCGGCCATGAAGGATTTCAGCAAGTATCACTTTATCGAGGAACCTTCTGATGCTAAGGAGAAAAAAGCATTCCGAAAGCTTGTGAAGGAGAAAGAGAGGATGCTTGATGAGCTGCAAGACCGGGAATATGCTTGCAGACACGCTTTGGCAGTTGAGATTGCGTTCACTGCAAGCAAAGAAGAATTCCATGAGATGGACTTGAGGAAACCCGTGCAGGTCATAGGATGGGCAATCAAACAGGGCGTGTCAGAGAATCCCGCTCGCCGTGCTGCATGGGCTTGGTTCCGTGAAAAGAATGGTGTGTTGGGTCATTGGGCAGGATCCACAGACTTTCAACTGAAGCGTAATCAAGCATGTGATGATCAAATTGAACGTCTGATAAGTATGAGAAATATGTTACCTGTTTAGAAAATGTGCCGTTGAGCACGAGTTATTAGTTTCAACCGATGTCATCTGAACCGGGTCATGTTTTAATAAGTTTGAACATGTGTTATTCGTGAATGTAATGAACTATGTTAAGTTGAGTTATGTATGTGCTTGCGAAATGATCATTCTAATATTTGACAGAATTGGGTACATTATGCTAACATTCGACAAATGGGGCAAAACAGAGGGGAAAGGAGAGAAGGAGGGACCAAACCCTACCGCCACAGGTCCTGGTGGTAGGCTGGTGGACCCTAGCGCCAGTCCACACGACGGTAGGGGGGAAAAGTTTCTGTGACGGTAAACACCAGCGCCCTGGCGGTAGGGTCAGGGTTGACCCTACCGCCATTGGCTGTGGCGGTAGGGTTGACCCTATCGCCAGGGCGTTGGTGTTTACCGTCACAGAAACTTTGCCCCCCCTACCGCCATGGCACCTGGCGGTAGGACCCAGCAGCCTCCCGTCATGGCCAGTGGCGGTAGGGTTTGGTCCTACCGCCAACGTGTTTGGTTCTTCGTCACAGGAGGTTTGGCCCCCCCCACCGCCACTGGCTCTGGCGGTAGGGTCCAGCAGCCTACCGCCGGGGCCTGTGGCGGTAGGGTTGTAAACTCTGAAAACACAGCACTCTGTTATGTTCTGTCCCTATTCTCTCCCCAGCACAACAGTTTTTCAAAGAATATGCTAACAAACTGAATTCATTCACGACACCTTGCAAACATCTTCACACCAAATTCAATACAAATGGCAAATTCATTCACGACAAGTTGATGACACATGGCTTTTTGCCTTAGTACTACATAGTTCATGATAAATTTGGCATGGCTTCATCCGGTTACATGACGAGTCCACCGAAGCGAAGGCTTTACTGAGTCATACGGGGCCATTTCCCCTTCTTGTCATGTGCCTCATCCTCCTCTTGTGCCTTGCGAGCTTTTGCAAGCTTTCTTGCACTCTCCTCCTCACGAGCTAGCTTCGCTTGGTGTGCCCTCTCCTCCTCGTGTTGCTTCTGCTCCATCCTCTCTTTCTGACGACGCTCTTCCTCCAAGCCTCTTCGAAACCTTTCTTCAAACAGCCGCTGTCACCTAAAACAATCTTCTAATTGGTCCTTTTGGATATCTTTTGGCACTTCATGATCTATCCAGCTGAAGTACTTGCATAGAGGAGGCGGTGACTGCATATAAAACGGATGTTAGTGCTGACACACATTTCAGATTAATGTGTTACTTCTCTAGCATACCGGTGGAAGGTCATAGGCGTTAGTTGGAAGCGCATGATCGTAAGCATAATTGGGGCAAACAAAATATCTCCTTCCTTTGGTCCATGACTTCTTTCGGTCGGTGGACTCCTTCACCTTGCAAACATCTCCACACCAACATGGCGGAATCTTCACATCTTTCTCCTTCACCTTGTCCAAAGATGCGTCCTTCCACTTGTGTGGCATGTCTTCTTGGTGAGCACACGGTGGCCTCGTCATGGAACCGGATGAAGCCATGCCCTACAACAAATAAAGATGTTAAGTCTAAATATGAACACATTGACATGTAAAGGGGCAAATATATCAACACATGCATGAACATATTAAAAGTAGTACCATTCACATTATTTCAACCATCCGGATTGAGCAACACGTCGATAGGCCCTCCCCTATCAACCTGACGTGTCCTAGAACCACCGGATACACGGCCACGGCCCCCTACAAGGCTAGTCCTTCCTCCATGGCCACGGCTCCCTCCAAGGCTAGTCCTTCCTCCATGGCCACGACCCCCTCCAAGGCTAGCCCTTCCTCCACGGCCACAACCCCCTCCAAGTCTAGTGCTCCGTCCACGTGTTTGACTAGTGCCCGTGTTGGTTCTTGGTTCCTTGCATGTCCTAACGTTGTGTCCTGTGTCATTGCATTCTCCACAATTGTTGTTTTCCGGTGGCTCCATGAAATGACCACTACCAAATTGCTTCCTTCCGGTGTATCCAGCTAGATCATCCATGTCACTCCGGAATCTCTTCTTTCTTCTTCTTCCCCTCATAGGCACCATGAGTGCGGGATCTGGCACAATGTCTGGCCCAACATACTCAGGCCACTGTAAACTCGTGCAACCGCACCGTTGTGCCATCGGATACATTCATGTTTCTCGCCCGTGCCGCGGTCATCAAATGCGAGCAAGGCCAATGATACTTGTGTGGCCTCTCACACTGGCACCAACGGTTTTTTAGGCACACCTCGTAAGCAACTCCACCATAAGACCTACCGTCCCTTGTTGTCCCACCCGGCTCATCGATTTAATAGATCATTTCTTTTTCATTATATGTGATCACTTGTTGTTTGGCAGACTTGTGCGCTTGATGCAACAACCAATCATGAACCTTTAATGAATACTCCATCTTTTCCCCAATCCACTTGGACGTGCTTCCAGAATGCTTTAGGAAGTACTCATTGAGCTTGATGAAAGTGTACTTGAGTATTGCGGTCACCGGCAAGGAACGGACACCCTTCAACACATTGTTGAAGCATTCCACCATGTTGCTTGTCATGTCCCCATATCGCATACCTCCTTCATCGTAAGCGCATGAGCACTTTTCCTTGCCTAACCAAGAATTATTTCCCCCCTTTGTTCTTCTCCAAAGCCTTGAGGAGTTTATCATATCGGGTCTTGAATGTGGCGGTGTTGAATGCAACGCAAAAAAGGGTAAGGTCTTTGCAAAACTCCTTGCTCTTGCATGCCCGGTAAAAGTTTGCAACAAAGTGTCTCATGCACCAACGGTGTTGAAGCTTTGGAAGATCGGGAATATCAACGTCTATTGCTTTGAGAATCCCATGATGGCGACCTGATATAATGCATACCTCTCGCTTGCCTATCACCTTGGTTCTCACATGCCCCATGAACCACTCCCAATTATCATCATGCTCCGAAGGCACCAACGCAAATGCCACCGGCAACACGTTATCATTTGAAGAGCGGGCCATTGCCACCATCAATGTGCCCTTGTATTTGTCGGTCAAGAATGTACCATCTATAGACAAGACCGGGCGACAATACATGAATGCCTCAATGCATTGTCCAAAGCTCCAGAAGGCACGACGAAACACTCCGTCAATTGACTCCACCCGATGGCGCATTCCCGGGTTTCGATGAGCAATGGCTGCCAACATCTTGGGAAGAATGTTATATGCGGCCTCATAATCACCATGCAACATCCTAATCGCGTTTTCCTTCGCCATCCATGCCTTCTCGTACTTGACCGGGTGTCCGAATTGTTCCTCAATCGAAGACATGAGAAACTTGACCTTCACGATTGGATCATGTGCTATTTGATGCAGCAATTTGTATCCTAGATACTCAGACGTGAGTTGACGGTGTCCTTTGCTTCGGTCGGCCTTGTCCGGGGGTACGCACGTGTGAGTGCCAACATGACTCTTCAAGACCCGTTGCCCGGTTTCTTTGATTTTTCTACCGCGGACCATCCATTTGCAACCTTCTTGGTCACATTTGACTGTGTACACTACAAGAAATATGTCAACTTGTGACCACCACTATTGGTCACTGAAAGGTCATGGTTTTTCATTTGCGACCTTTTTGTGACCAAAAACAGAAGGTCAAAAGCTGGCGGTCGTAAACTGACTATAGCGACCTTTCTTCTAGAATGGTCGTAGACGTTTATGACCAAAATATGTCCACTGTGGCGTTTTGGTCACTAGCAACCTCCCCAGGCCACGTAAGCATCCAGCGTGGCAAGCTGATGTGGCACAAGATTCAGCCCGATCCGATTCGGCGTTTTACATGGGCCGAGCCCAACAATTCGGCCTTTTTATATATTTTTTCTGTCAATTTTTTATCGGCTTCATGGGCCAAGACCAACAATTCAGCCTTGTTAGTTTTTGAGGCCCTCGAGCTTTTTGCAGTCCATTTCTTTTTTCTGTAAGACTTTTCATTTCATTTTTGAAATTGTTCGATGCTTGTTGGTATTTGGCCTGTTTCAGCCCAATTATTTGTCCAGTTTGGCCCAAGCAGACTTTAGCCCAATCACACACATACATCCAACATTATTTCATTCATATTAGGAAAACTCCTAGCTTTACATAACACAAAAAGAAAATATCTCCCAGGTTTACATAACACAAAAAATCATCTCAGGAATACATTTCCTTACACAGGAATATACAATAAGAAAATGATGGCACATCTGCTACTACCATAACAACACAATGTACTTTTTTTAACGGAACAGTACAATGGATTTCATTGCTCTCTCTTATGCGACATGCTCCAGCTGCCACAACTTTCCATCCTACAATGAGAGAGATATAACATTAGTGGAGCAAACTGTTGTCCAGGCACATTAGTTTTAGGAGAAAATTGATCCATGAAGCAAGACCAGAACACATTCTGCGCAACTTTTGATAACACAATTTGGATTAAACAACATATTTTGCTTAGCTAACTTAGAAACAAGTACTGCCTATGATGCATGTCTATCTATGTGCATTGCATTTTACTTTGTTCAAAAGTAGAAGCTACATGTCCATTTTTCCAGGTTTGAAGCTACAAATCTAAAAGATAAAGTATAAGTTAACTGAATTGTGTTTTTTTAGATAATAACTGAATAGTGTGCAGTAGAATGAATGTTTCATAATAAACAACTAGTGTTTGTGATGAAAACTTGATGTTACAATAAAACCACTGCAAGGCTTTTTTTGAGCCTAAATAAAGGATACGGCCTATTGAATTCTACAACAAACAGGTCAACTTCTGCAGTTCTAGAATTGCCACGAAATATGTTCTAGTATGCCTGAATATTCATCAACTCTTGTCATCGTATGAAAATAAAACCAGTGAACAACACACCATATTTGGATGCTATCTATACTAGTATGGAATGATGCCAGGTAAGACGATCTCAGCAAGGTGCACAGTTGTTTATAAAGGAAAGCACATTTGACTGAAGTACCAATTTTCAGAGTTTTCATAGCACCATGAACAGGGAGCTATAAATTACGAAATGTTGCCACACTAGAATGTTATCCAGAAATAATGATACGAGGCAGGCGACGTCCATTACCGATGATCTCGCCGAGGTGCATGGAGATGGAGTTGAGCTGGGCCAGAGGTCTTCCAGGCATATGTTGTTCACCTGATCACCACCTCCCTGCATGCCACACACACACACCGCAAGTTAGATTACATACAGACAGATTATGTTTCTAATGCCCAGCCGCCATAGGCCGTTGTTAGTCAGCAACTAACACAACATAATTATCAGCCAACTAAAGCTTAATACAAGATCTTTTCATAGTTGGCATGCATCAATACAGGAATCTACAATGTTGGATAAGGTGATAAAGAAAAACAGAAATAGTGGAGTTGGAAACATATGCAGCATAATGACTATACAACAGTGGGTATGCAGAAATAGTGGGTATGTAGCTGGTTCATCAGCTCATCATATACTTGTACAGAACAAATATGGATACAACTATACAGCAGTTGGGGGCACATACTTGTATGAAATCAAACAGTAGCATTTTAACAACAATGATTACCATTTAAAATGAGATGTCATAGGTTCCGGCTCAAGGTTTGTAACATGTCAGGTTGATGCATTAATCTAGCATAAGCACATTAGAAACCACACTTATAATGCAGATTATACAATACAACCTAACACGATATGGAACAAACTACAACCTAGGAAAATCAAAGCCATAACATTGTCCAATCTGTCTATCTTATTTCTACTACCACATCAGGAATAAAGCAGATCAACATATCAATACTGTGATCTACAAACACAATTACACATCCTAGCAAAACTAAAGCTAATTTCGATCACGCAGTTGCCGCCATGGGAAAAGCTCTGTAGCAGGCTCGCCTGGCCGCTTAGACAATATCCTCGATCTGCAAGGGCAAGAACAAGAGTAAGTTTTGGTCACGTTAATAAGATGATGATATAAAAAAATGATCGACGAATGGTGAAATGTACATAAGACAACATGTTTTATTGCTTCCTTCTGATTGCTCACACAAATAACATCCCGGTCCTATGTTTGCAGTACAGAAAGCCACAAAGAATTTGGTGGCAGACAGAATATTTATGCTTCCCTTTTTAATGGATCCCCAGGCCCAATACACCCTCGTCAATAATGCAAGTCCGGAGATGCAATGCAACATTGGACCACTAAATGACTATGTAAAGCATGATAATGGCCTAACTAGATCTGAGATTTCACACAAGTGGCAACTATACTAGTACAGAAGTGCACCCGTGTCTCATGAAAAGCACGATCCTCGTACTGCAATTGCTTATCAGATCTAAACTACAAAATGAAATGGCTAGACATCACAGAACGCAGGCTTAAATTAGGAACTATGAACAATTCATGTTCCTGACAAATTCAGAAGGGTCGCACAGATCAAACACTAATTGTCGCATTCTCGGGGGAAAACTATTAGACCTACACGGGAAGGTAATCCAGTAATCCCATCACGGTTCAAATCGCGCATCAATTACAGCCTAAATATTCCAGACCAGAGAAGATCTGACATTGGAAGGGGCGAGAGATGGGATGAGATGGGGTATGATGAACCAGGATGCCGTGCTCGAGGCAGTAAAGTTCCCAGCACGCGTTGCCGAACTGGATTACAGGAAGTCGCCAGGATGCCGACGCCGACGAGCGTGGCCGACAGGATGCCAAAGACGAAGTCGCCGAAGGAGATGTTGTAGCTCCGAGGCACGCGTTGTGGTGCTCCTGCCATGGGCCGGGCACGCGAGGACGGTCGGGCTCCTCCCGCTTCTCCTCCAGAGGCCTCCGCTGTGCGCTGCTCCCACGCGAGCCCTGCATGTCACCCAAGGAGAGGAGAGGAGCGCATATGTTAGGAACCGCAGGAGAGGGAGGGGAGGCGTGGAGTGTCGTGCGCGTACGTGGTCGTGGCGGGGCACGCCGCCATCCTGGCCATGGACTGCCTGCCTATGGTCACCGGGCCGGCGAGACGAGGCGCTGCGCGACAAAATCCCAAGGACAGAGTGGTTGGTTGGCTCGGAGTGGATAAGGCTAGGGGAGAACGGGAGGGAGGGAGGAGCTCGATCTCGTCTATGGTGAGGGTCGTAGATGATGGGCGATGGATGATCGAGATCTGAGGGAGGGAGAGGGTGACTTGGAGATGGGGATCTGGGATCGAGGGGCGCGGGAGAGGGTGGAGCAGCGGCGCTTGGGGGGTGGGGGTCGAGCTCCGCCGGAGGGAGGTGGTGAAGGAAATATGCCCTAGAGGCAATAATAAAGTTATTATTTATTTCCTTATTTCATGATAAATGTTTATTATTCATGCTAGAATTGTATTAACCGGAAACATAATACATGTGTGAATACATAGACAAACAGAGTGTCACTAGTATGCCTCTACTTGACTAGCCTGTTAATCAAAGATGGTTATGTTTCCTAACCATGGACAAAGAGTTGTTATTTGATTAACGGGATCACATCATTAGTTGAATGATCTGATTAACTTGACCCATTCCGTTAGCTTAGCACTTGATTGTTTAGTATGTTGCTATTGCTTTCTTCATGACTTATACATGTTCCTGTAACTATGAGATTATGCAACTCCCGTTTACCGGAGGAACACTTTGGGTGCTACCAAACGTCACAACGTAACTGGGTGATTATAAAGGAGTACTACAGGTGTCTCCAAAGGTACATGTTGGGTTGGCGTATTTCGAGATTAGGTTTTGTCACTCCGATTGTCGGAGAGGTATCTCCGGGCCCTCTCGGTAATGCACATCACTATAAGCCTTGCAAGCATTGCAACTAATGAGTTAGTTGTGAGATGATGTATTACGTAACGAGTAAAGAAGACTTGCCGGTAACGAGAGTGAACTAGGTATTGGATACCGACGATCGAATCTCGGGCAAGTAACATACCGATGACAAAGGGAACAACATATGTTGTTATGCGGTTTGACCGATAAAGATCTTCGTAGAATATGTGGGAGCCAATATGGGCATCCAGGTCCCGCTATTGGTTATTGACCGGAAACAAGTTCTAGGTCATGTCTACATAGTTCTCGAACCCGTAGGGTCCGCACGCTTAACATTTCGTTGACGATATAGTATTATATGAGTTATGTATGTTGGTAACCAAATGTTGTTCGGAGTCACGGATAAGATCATGGACATGATGAGGAACTCCGGAATGGTCCGGAGATAAAGTTTGATATATGGGATAATAGTGTTTGATCTCCGGAAGAGTTCCGGAATTCACCGGAAGGGGTTCCGGATGTTTCCCGAAATGTTTGGGAACGAGAACACGTTATTTGGGCCAAAGGGGAAAGCCCACAAGGTTTTTGGAAAGCGCAAAAGGAAGTTTTGCGGAGTCCAGGGGCCAGACGCCAGGGTCCCAGGCGTCTGGGTCCAGACGCCGGGAACCCTGGCGTCTGGCCCTGGAGTCCGAGAAGGACTCTTGCCTTTCGGATGAAACCGACTTTGTGGAGGCTTTTACTCCAAGTTTCGACCCCAAGGCTCAACATATAAATAGAGGGGCAGGGCTAGCACCAAAGACACATCAAGAAACACCAAGCCGTGTGCCGGCAACCCCGTCCCCTCTAGTTTATCCTCCGTCATAGTTTTCGTAGTGCTTAGGCGAAGCCCTGCGGAGATTGTTCTTCACCAACACCGTCACCACGCTGTCGTGCTGCCGGAACTCATCTACTACTTCGCCCGTCTTGCTGGATCGAGAAGGCGAGGACGTCATCGAGCTGAACGTGTGCAGAACTCGGAGGTGCCCTGCGTTCGGTACTTGGATCGGTCGGATCGTGAAGACGTACGACTACATCAACCGCGTTGATAAACGCTTCCGCTTGGCGATCTTCAAGGGTATGAAGATACACTCCTCCTCTTGTTGCTATGCATCACCATGATCTTGTGCGTGCGTAGGAAAATTTTGAAATTACTACATTCCCCAACAGGTGGCCGACGCACGCAGGAATGGAGATGGAGGCCGGGGGCTCTGACTTGGATTGGATCTGGGCGGCGGCGGCGATTGGGAGAAGGGGGCTAGGGTTTCGTGGGTGGACGAGGATGAGAGGGATACGGGGTGATTCAGGAGGGGGTGAGAGCGACGAGGGGGGTGTGGGCTGCCGTTGGATTCGGGCGCATCCGATGGTGCTTAAGCCATGATCCGCGTGAGCTGATTTTAGACCAATCAGAACAGAGTATCCCCTTTGATGATGTTAAGACCATTTAAATTGGTCATAATCGATTGAAAATAAGATTTTGAATCATGTTCGTTATTTGACTACCTAAGAAATTTATAAAAATATGGAAATAAAAAACCTTCGCATTGTGTCACGAAGTGTGAACTACTTTTCAGTAAAAATAACAAACTTTGAATATTGTTAATATCATTAAAAAAAGTGTTCTAAGATAGGAGCTTTTTGTAAGAGAATCATTTTTCGAGTGTCCAAAATGATATTTTTATAAAGAACCTAGCAAATATTTGTTGCAAATTTGGAAAACCTTCGCATTGCGTCATTATATGTGACCAAATTACCAGCAAAAATAACAAACTTGTAATACGACAATTATTTTAAAAAAGTGTTCTCAGAAACGAGCTATCAAGCGTGAAGATTCATGGCTTTCAAGCCAAACGATCAATCTTATGGCCACACTCATGGCATAGTTTGTTCAAATGATCTCATATTGTGCACAAGGGTGCATATTGGAATTGCAAAGAATGTTGCTTAAGGGAGTTTTCATTTTCTTTGGACGAAAAATTCATTTTCCATTTTTCGAGTGCCCGAAATGAGGTTTTTTTGTGAAGGAACTACCATATATTTGTTGCAAAATTGTACCAAGTCAATTTTATAAAATACTAGGCCATATTTAATATACAATTGATCAAATGGTTGGATGTAAAATTTTTTGATCCACCTCTCGTCAAAAAGACAAATTCCCGCCGATTCAGTTGGAAGCGGGTCAAATTTGAACTGTAGCTACCTCGTAGTTTGCTCTTTATTTTTTCCAAAAATCATTTATAGGTACATAAATATCTATTTAATCAGAGAAACATAAAAAAATTCCAAGATTTAACCACTAGCTAGGAATGGTCAAGCCCGCCATTTTGACCGCATTTTGAAACGGGCATAAAAAATTCAAAAAAAAATCAAAAAATTGGAAAACCTTCGCATTACGTCATTATATGTGACCAAGTTTCCAGGAAAAATAATAAACTTTTAATACGGCAATTATTTTAAAAAAGTGTTATCAGAAACGAGCTATCAAGCGTGAAGATTCATGGCTTTCAAGCCAAATGATCAATCTTATGGCCACATTCATGGCATAGTTTGTTCAAATGATCTCATATTGTGCACAAGGGTGCATATTGGAATGACAAACAATGTTTCTTAAGGGATTTTTCATTTTCTTTGGACGAAAAATTCATTTTCCATTTTTCGAGTGCCCAAAATGAGGATTTTTTGTGAAGGAACTACCATATATTTGTTGCAAAATTGGACCAAACCAATTTTATAAAACACTAGGCCATATTTAATGCACAATTGACAAAATAGTTGGGTGTCAAAAGTTTTGATCCAGCTCTCGTGAAAAAGACAAATTCCCACCGATTCAGGTGGAAGCGGGTCAAATTTGAACTGTAGCTACCTCGTAGTTTGCTCTTTATTTTTTCCAAAAATCATTTATAGGTACATAAGTATCTATTTAATCAGAGAAACATAAAATTTTTCCCAAGATTCAACCACTAGCTAGGAATGGTCAAGCCCGCCGTTTTGACTGCATTTTGAAACGGGCATAAAAAGTTCAATAAAAATCAAAAAAAATGAAAAACCTTCGCATTGCGTCATTATATGTGACCAAGTTTCCAGGAAAAATAATAAACTTGTAATACGACAATTATTTTTAAAAAGTGTTCTCAGAAACGAGCTATCAAACGTGAAGATTCATGGCTTTCAAGCCAATTGATCAATCTTATGGCCACATTCATGGCATAGTTTGTTCAAATGATCTCATATTGTGCACAAGGGTGCATATTGGAATGACAAACAATGTTGCTTAAGGGACTTATCATTTTCTTTGGACGAAAAATTCATTTTCCATTTTTCGAGTGGCCTAAATGAGGTTTTTTTGTGAAGGAACTACCATATATTTGTTGCAAAATTGGACCAAACCAATTTTATAAAATACTAGGCCATATTTAATGCACAATTGACAAAATAGTTGGGTGTCAAAAGTTTTGATCCACCTCTCGTGAAAATGACAAATTCCCGCCGATTCAGGTGGAAGCGGGTCAAATTTGAACTGCGGCTGCCTCATAGTTTGATCTTTATTTTTTCCAAAAATCATTTCTAGTTACATAAGTACCTATTTAATCATAAATACATGGTTTGGTGGCGATATGTCGAGGTTTGGACGGTGGCCGAGGGCCCCAACTCTAGAGCGCGTGAACTCACATACCCGCCGCGTGGTCACCGCATGACCGTGGTGTTGCCATGTGTTCTGGGCGGCCTAGGCATGTCTAGTGGGTTGGGCACTCCCTAGGTTGGTGCTAGGAAGAAAATCACAACATAAGATTCTCACGAGGAGATCGATCGATGCTCAAACATGAATAAGCATCTAAGTGTTTGATTAGCGGTACGGGAAATGCACATGGATAATGGGCGTGAGTTTTGGCTGAGGATGATCAGTTACTAAGAAGACCGTCTTCACAAATTTTCAGCTCAAAAGAAGGAGCCTAGGTGGTACTTGCTTTGCAAAGTACCACACTGGACATAAATACGAATGCTGAAGCTAGGCTCAAAATAATGAATGGATTGAGCTGGCATTTGGTGGAGGATGGTTATTTGGGTAGAGGAAAGCACTGTAGAAATGGATACCATTTAGACATGCCAAAATGGTACTTCCTTCACAAAGTGCTGCTCTGAACAGAATAGGAAAATGAATATTGTTGAGTTATTTTTGAACTAGGCAAGGAAGGTTTTTGACATATTTGATGAAGATATGATCCAAACAATTTATGAGATTTTTTTGGGAATTTTCGGAATAATAGAAATATAGGTTGCTTCACAACCTATGGCAAAAATTTACACATGGACATGACACATAAGCAAAACTGATGAGATGGCGCCTAGTCATCACAACCCACCACAATCTACAAGGCTATGACCATCTATATTGGTCATTAACAACTAGAAATAAGGCAGCGGACCAGCACTGTTTGCTTTATGACCATTTCGTGTAAGGAAATTGTGACCTTTCTGACCAAAATGGTCACAATGGTTTAGGGTTTGGAGCCCCCCGAACAGCTTCTGACCAATTGGTCTCAAATGGTCATAGATCTATGACCAATTCTTCCAGGGTCACTGACAGAAGGTCACTAGTTGACATATTTCTTGTAGTGGTACCGAAGTTTTTGATTTGAATGACCAACAACAAACGGCCTATGGTTCCTAACGGCATAGTCACACAACCATATCGTGAACTCTACCAAAGAACCAAACTTATGCCTTTCTTCAAATGAGCATTCTCATCCTCATTTTGTGGTCGAGGATCACTGAATTTGGGGCACGACGTTGGCTCAGACAACCAGAATCTCATCCCACCATCAACGACGGCATTGTCCGCAAGACTCACGTCCCTAAACAAAGGCGGCCCTCTCTCCTTGCCGGTCACCTTCTTGTAGATTTCATTTTCTTGCGTAGTCAACCCATCCACATCCAACTCTTCCTCCGGACCCTCGTCATCCGAGTTATACCCAAACATATGGTTATAAGGGAGGGTACGGTCCAAGTCTTGTTGCCGCACAATGACATCCAAGTTACCAATTGGATTGTAATGGATCTCTTCATTCTCCGAGTAAACATCCTCCTCTAGAGCAACAATAGCATCATCATCAACATGACCACTAGCATCTTCTTCAACATGAGGAATAGCATCATGACGAAGTACTATGGCGCTAGCATTGATATGATCTTCATTGGGTTGGCTACTTGGAGGTTGGCTAGAACAATTGGGGACATACACCTCGGCACTATCATCATGCATGGGGGAGGATGCATTGCGGTTGAGATCAATTTGCAAAGGAGGAGGAGGATCAACCTTTGTGGCAAAGATCTCAAGAGACTTGTCTTGTGATGCATCTAGTTTTTCCTTGTACACATTCCAATGCAATTGGGAGGTGATGGGCATACTCTTTAATCGAGACTTTACTCCCAATCCAACGTCATACCTCCCAATAAGTTTAACCTCGGCATTTGGGTCATTCCAATGTAAGACGCTTCTCACTTGAACTACAAGATCATCAAAGCTTGGACTTGTGTCAAAAACCATAGCCTCTTCCCCTTCATCGTCATTTCCAAGCATAAATGTCTAATTATCCAAATAATGAACATTTACGAGCTTAGGCATCTAAGAGATTGGAAACAATATAATCAATCCATATATGTCATCCAACCAACACAAATGGACCAATGAACGAAATTTTGCATAACTACTATTCATACTAAAGTTAACCTAACCATTAACCCTAACCCTAACCATAACCCCTAACATAAGCACTATAACCCTAACCCCCAACATAACCCCCAACATAACCACCAACATAACCCCCAACATAACCACCAACATAACCCCCAACATAAATACCATAACCCTAACCCTAACCCTAACACTAACCCCTAACATAACCATAACCCTAGCCATAAATGCATCATAAATGCATCATAAAAGCATCATAAATGCACACAACAAGATCAACACCTAGGGTTTGCAACCAATTGACCAAATGCACACAAAACAAAGATCTCAACCAATCAAAAGGAGGGGGAATGGGGGAGGTACCTTGGGTGATGAAAATGCTCCGGATCCACCGATGAAATCTCAAGCAAATGGAGTGGATCTAGGGGGGTTTGTGAGGGGGAGAGAGGGGGAAGAGGAGCTGAGCACGGGGAAGAAGATGAGTGGGGAAGAAGAGTGGTGGTGGGGCCCACAAACCAGCCCCTCCCCACCTTATCCACAACACAGGACCCTACCGCTAGAGGGTCTGGCGGTAGGCTTCAGTAACCTACCGCCGTAACTGATGGCGGTAGGCCCTTTTCCACGTCAGCAACTGCCAACGATCGTCAGTCGCCGTCAAAGGACCTACCACCGGAGGGGCCGGCGGTAGGACGCGCAACCCTACCGCCAGGCGGGCTGGCAGTAGGCAAAAGGGTCAGATCCCGAATTTTTTTCGAACTGGGGTCAGATCCCGATTTTGTTTGCAAAAAGGGTCAAAACATGAAATTTAGCCCCACCGGGCTTCTTCGGGTTGTGGTGTCTCCAACGGGACCCGCAAATTTGCTTCCATCACCATACGGGGGACCAGTCCGCAGACGCAAGTGTGAGAGCCGGCCAGCCAATGTTATCAACAATACATTCGACTTAAAAATAGTAATTTTAAAACCATCACACTCGAATAGCCACACATAGTCTAGAATAGTTCAAATGCAGCAGTTCTCATAGTTTAAAGAAACGGACCGGGCCGAAGCTCGGACGGGAAAAAACCAAAATTAGTGATCACGCCGGGTTTTTAAGTGTAGCGGACCGTTCGAGCAATCGAGCCAGAAAAAACTAGGTGAACCGGTTAATTTTTTGGAAAACCGATGAACCGGGCGGTTCACATAAAACCAGTCGATCCGATGTTGTTTTCAGAAAAAACCCGCAATCAACTCATTTTCTTGCGAACAAAGCTAGGGGTGGAATAGAAAAGGAAAGAAATCCCCCTCAACCATTTTAGGAGAATTTCTCACAATTTTATCCATGGACAAACCCTATTGGGCGTCGGCTCCCCTTCTGCACAACCCTTGCTTGGCGCCATGGCGTGGCGATGTTGCTTCTCCCTCGCCGCTCCGCACGGCAGCACCAGGCCACCAGCCCTTGCCGCCACTCCGTGTCCCGCCATCTGCACCACCTTTATTGATGGTTGGGGAGAGGGGTTGCCGCCACCTGGTCAAAGTGGTCCGTACAACTTTCGTCTCCCTTCGCTCTAGTCAAATTGACCAGGCTTCCCTTAGGCTGCCTCCCTCCATTTCAGAGTCCAGACCAGGAGCAGCTGAGTAGGAGTACCAAGATGCCCTATGGTCACCTCAAATTATACATTTATTTTTCTATTGATTGGTGCATTTATTGATAAAAATATGTATTATTGTATTGCTTAAAAAACCAACAATCGAACTTATGAACTGACAGTCCGATTGAAAAAAACCTGAACCGGTAGTCTCGGCGATTCGATTACCAGTTCGGCTTTTAAAACTATGGCTCAAATATTATACTCCAACATTGTTGTCCCATTTAATCGCCCATAGATGCTAAATCATATCTTCCTTTCAGTTGCTCGTGAGTTGCTTGATGCCAAATCTGTTGATGCATTTCTACAAACTTTTCAAATGTGGCCGGATTCTGATCACTTCGATAGGATTACACGTGTTCTCAAATTCAAGATCTCACTACTGCAGGATGCTGCTAACGCGATACAACTATCAGAGACACTTTGATGAAACTGTGTGGGATGCATTAAACGCAAACGGGGATGTAAAAAACCGTCAAAAAAGATGGAAAATATTTGTGATGGCGGAGACATCAAACACGGTTCAGATTTTAGTTACGTGTGCGATGGGGGCATACGGTTCAGTTCAATGAACTGTTTGTGATGAAGTAGAACAACAGAAACGGGCAGCCAGATGAAGGCGTGTGCAATATACGGCATACAGTTCACTCTGATAAACTGTTTGTGATGAGGCGGAACAACAGAAACGGGCAGCCGGATGAAGCTATGTGATATACGACATATAGTTCACTCGGATGAATTGTTTGTGATTAGGTAACACAAAACAAACGGTCAGCCCGATGAATGTGTGTGGTATATACGACATTCAGTTCACTTGGATGAATGGAAGAATATTCTTTACTGTGAATAGTGTGCTCTGTTAGGCACACAAGTATATGGATCATAGCCTTGGGCGAGCAATGTGCCCGCACGCATCGTGCTAGCTAGGTGTTCCTTCTATGCTAAGTTTCCATTAATTGATGGTGTTTTATGAACATGCCACTGTTTTCTGCCATTTTCTCACTGGTTTCCCGCCGCCACCCAGCGATATTGCGTGCAGCGTGTGACGCACGGAGGCAATAAGCGCAACGTGTAGCACATCCTCCTTTTCCAAGCATGCCAACCCACTAAAGCGCCGACTCTGCCATCAACCTTCTCGACGAGGAAAATGAGAAGGCGCCACGGCCCGTCGAGGCTGAGGCGCTCCTCGGCAATATGATGGACGATGCCGTGATGCGCGTCATCGCCAGGGTTGAGCAGACCCTTGGCGCATGGCATTTCAGCGCCGCAGATCAAGATAGGCATGTCAGCACCGAGAGGCTACAACTCGCCGCACAACATGATCGATGGCGCACCGCAGAGCAAGCTAAGCGCGTCCGCGCTGATAGGTTGCGCTCACCGCACAGCAAGACTGTTGGAGCGTCGCAGAGCGAGAGGCGCGGCGTGCCGCACAGCAAGAGCGGGTCCATCGGCGCTTGCCTGCTGTCGACAGGGCGTCGCAGCTGGGTACACGTCCCGTCAGTACCTCTATTCCTCGCTAGGAGTTGGCAGAGGCCGTCTGTGTCATACTTGCACAAGAGGTCGGCTTCGCCGTACTTGCACCAGACCCCCGCTGCGCCATTTGCATGGGTCGCGCCATTCGCCTTCTCTGCGGCCCGCTCGATGCCAACACGCTGGTCGCTAGGCTCGAGCGATTACTTGGCCCAGGTGTCCACCTGGGCGCAGTAGAGGAACATGGTCGTCGCATCCTTGAGCTGGTGATCTCCGATGAAATAGCCAACTTGAAGCTCGAGATCGCGCTCCAGATGTAACGCAAGCGTGTCGACCACTTGGACGAACGCCTGCACGAGTTTAGGAAGAGCCAAGAGCTACCGTAGGCAAGGGCTGCTGGTCATGGTCTCGTGGACGCATTTTATTTTGTTGAGTCGTTTCGACTTCGATCGCTATGTATTCACAACAATCATAATAATTGCTCTGTTCAATGTATGTACTCTGTTTTCCGTTTTTATATGTTCTGTTTCAATGTGTGTGCATATGCTTTCCATTCTGTATATGTGGATGTAACAGCCAGATATAAATTAGTATACAAAAATAGATAGAAAATGGAATTCATAATATATATTAATTGTTTATTAGTTCATCACAGAGTATATATAATATCATCACATATACGTGATGATACTTTAGTAGGTACCATGCATAAAATTGAAAACGAACAATACTAAAACTAATAACCCCTCCTAGGGGCAGTATTCCGGTAGCCCCTCACCAGCAGCTACCTCGTGTGCGACGTCTTCCCAGCGTGGAGGTAGTATTCCGCATCCTCCGCCTCGTAGCGCTTGATGTACCGATCTGCCTCTGGTTGGCGGACGAGCGCAAACGATCTTGCCATTTCGTTGGCCGCCCACGGGAGCCCCTGTGGCACGCTGGAGCTTATCGGCCCACATCCATGCAGCGATGAGTCGCCTAGCACCTTTGACCTTTCTCGCGAAGTACCTGTCTTCGTACACCTCCTCCGCACGATGACGAGCCCGCCCCCAAAGCTCTACCACCTCCTTTTTCAAGCGGCATCACGGGCTTCACAGGCCGCCTGGTACCTAGCTTGCTCCTCCGCCATCTCCTTCTTAAACGCCACTTGCCTGGCTTTCTCAGCCGGCGGCAGCGACTTCCATAAACAAAGATTATACTGGCTCCAAAACCACCCCAAAGATGGGGGGTGATGACCCACAAGTATAGGGGATCCATCGTAGTCCTTTTGATAAGTAAAAGTATCGAACCCAATGAGGAGCAGAAGGAAATGACAAGCGGTTTTCAGTAAGGTATTCTCTGCAAGCACTGAAATTGTAGGTACCAGATAGTTTTGTGATAAGATAATTTGTAACGAGTAACAAGCAATCAAAGTAAATAAGGTGCAGCAAGGTGGCCCAATCCTTTTTGTAGCAAAGGATAAGCCTGGACAATTTCTTATAATGAGAAAAGCGCTCCCGACGACACATGTGAATTATCGTCAAGCTAGTTTTCATCATGCTCATATGATTCGCGTTCGGTACTTTGATAATTTGATATGTGGGTGGACCAGTGCTTGGGTACTGCCCTTTCTTGGACAAGCATCCCACTTATGATTAACCCCTATTGCAAGCATCCGCAACTACAAAATAAGTATTAAGGTAAACCAAACCATAGCATGAAACTAGTGGATCCAAATCAGCCCCTTACGAAGCAACACATAAACTAGGGTTTAATCTTCTGTCACTCTAGTAACCCATCATCTACTTATTACTTCCCAATGCCTTCCTCTAGGCCCAAATAATGGTGAATTATCATGTAGTCGACGTTCACATAACACCACTAGAGGAGAGACAACATACATCTCATCAAAATATAGAACGAATACCAAATTCACATGACTACTAATAGCAAGACTTCACCCATGTCCTCAGGAACAAACGTAACTACTCATAGAGCATATTCATGTTCATGATTAGAGGAGTATTAATATGCATTAAGGATCTGAGCATATGATCTTCCACCAAGTAAACCAATTAGCATCAACTACAAGGAGTAATCAACACTACTAGCAACCCACATGTACCAATTTGTGGTTTTGATACAAGATTGGATACAAGAGATGAACTAGGGTTTTGAGAGGAGATGGTGCTGGTGAAGATGTTGATGGAGATTGACCCCCTCCTAATGAGAGGATCATTGGTGATGACGATGGTGATGATTTCCCCCTCCCGGAGGGAAGTTTCTCCGGTAGAACAGCTCCGTCAGAGCCCTAGATTGGTTCCGCCAAGGTTCCGCCTCGTGGCGGCGGAGTTTCGTCCCGTAAGCTTACTTATGATTTTTTCAGGGTAAAAGCCTTCATATAGCAGAAGATGGGCACCGGAGGGCCACCAGGGGGTCCAGGAGACAGAGGGCGCGCCCAGTAGGGGGGGGGGCACCCCCCCTCCTGGCCAGGGTGTGGGCCCCCTCTGGTATTTTCTTCGCTCAATAATTCTTATTAATTCCAAAAGTGACTTCCGTGGAGTTTCGAGATTTTTGGAGCTGTGTAGAATAGGTTTCCAATATTTGGTCCTTTTCCAGCCAGAATCCCAGCTGCTTGCATTCTCCCTCTTCATGGTAAACCTTGTAAAATAAGAGAGAATAGCCATAAGTATTGTGACATAACGTGTAATAACAGCCCATGATGCAATAAATATTGATATAAAAGCATGATGCAAAATGGACGTATCAACTCCCCCAAGCTTAGACCTCGATTGTCCTCAAGCGGAAGCCGAAATCGGAAAATATTTCCACAAGTTTAGAGATAGAGGTGTCGATAAAAATAAAATACGGACATGGGGGCATCATGATCATTTTTGTAACAACAACATAAATAGATTTTATCATATGATTTTTATGCTCAAGTAACAATCTATTCACAATGTCAAGTATGGATCATAAACTTCATTGGGAGCTAACAAGTTAAAATCTTAGTCATTGAAGCAATTGCAATTTATCATAAAGTATGAAGTTCCAATCGGACACTGAGAAAGATAGGGGCTTATTGTGTTGCCTCCCAATGTATTCACCTTTCGGTGATGTCAACAATAATAGTTCATGCTAACTTACATCCAATTGGATATATATATATATATATATATATATATATATATATATATATATATATATATATATATATATATATATATATATCAGGATTGTTCCAACATGAGGTGCTTGCCAAAGGATAAAATGAAAAAGGGAAAGGTGAAGATCACCTTGACTCTTGCATAAAGTAAAAGACATAAAGTAAAAGATAGGCCCTTCGTAGAGGGAAGCAGAGGTTGTCATGTGCTTTTAGGGTTAGATGCACAAAATCTTAATGCAAAAGAACGTCACTTTATATTGCCACTTGTGATATGAACCTTTATTATGCAGTCTGTCGCTTTTATTACTTCCATATCACATGATCATATAAATCTTATTTTCTCCACACTAATAAGTCATACATATTTAGAGAGCAATTTTTATTGCTTGCAACATGACAACTTACTTGAAGGATCTTACTCAATCCATAGGTAGGTATGGTGGACTCTCATGTCAAAACTGGGTTTAAGGATATTTGGAAGCACAAGTAGTATCTCTACTTGGTGCAAGGAATTTTTTGCTAGCATGAGGGTGAAAGGCAAGCTCAACATGTTTGAATGATCCATGACAATATACTTTAACTGAGATGTGAGAAAACATAACCCATTATGTTGTCTTCCTTGTCCAACATCAACTCTTTAGCATGTCATACTTAATGAGTGCTCACAATCATAAAAGATGTCCAAGATAGTATATTTATATGTGGAAACCTCTCCTTCCTTATTACTTCCTATTAATTGCCACGATGACCAAAACTACGTTTGTCAACTCTCAACAACTTTTATGCCTTATACTCTTTATATGTGAAGTCATTACTATCCATAAGATCAATATGAATTCTTTTATTTCTTTTTATTCTTTCTATTTTCTCAAGATCATAGCAGGATAGCAAAGCCCTTGACTCAACATTAATCTTTATTATAGATAGCTCATGGACTCGATTACATAGAAGGGTTCACAAAGCATAACTCAAAACTAATTCATATCAAAACTTCAATCTACTAGATCAAGATATTACTAGAGGGATCGAACTAGATAAAACGGTAAAGATAGGAGTGTGATGGTGATACAATACCGGGGCACCTCCCCCAAGCTTGGCAGTTGCCAAGGGGAGTGCCCATACCCCTGTGACTATGTCCTCGGAGGTGATGAAGGTGGTGATGATGATGATGGATAATCGCACATCGAGCGTAAAAGCTCCTCCAACTTGCGGATAATGCCCTTGAGTCCGGCGATATGATCCTTCAACAAAATATTTTCCTATGTAAGATACTTATTTTGTATGCAAGCTAACTCAATCATCTTGAAAGCTTCAATCTCAGTTGGAGTAAAGAGGTTAGGTAAAGGTTGAGGGATGTTTTCTTCTTCCACCGCCGGAGCTTGATCCTCCATGGCCTTATTGATCCCTTCATCCTTGTTGATCTCCTCAGGTTCTTCTCTCTTCAACTCTATCTTCAATAGCCAAGCATCCTTGTCTTCATTGTTGAAGGAGGGTGACGTCATGGTGCTCTAGATCTGTCAGAAAAATAGCTCGAAACGAAAACAGAAGATTTTTGCATGATACGATGGTCAAAACCTTCAGGAGATTATATAATGAATTTTTACCGACCAAAAGAAGTAACGTGCAAGGAAACGGAGTCTGGGAGGCACACGAGGTGCCCACGAGACAGGGGGGTGATACGTCTCCAACGTATCTATACTTTATGAAGCATTCATGCTATTATATTACCTGTTTTGAATGATTATGGGATTTATTATACACTTTTATATTACCTTTGGGACTAACTTATTAACCTGAGGCCCAGACCATATTGTTGTTTTATTGCCTGTTTCAGTATTTCAAAGAAAAGGAATATCAAACAGAGTCCAAACGGAATGAAACCTTCGGCAGCATTACTTTTGGTAAGAATTTGATCCTGGAGACTTGGAGTTCACGTCAGAAGATCCTCGAGGAGGCCAGGAGATAGCCCACCCTATTGGGCGCGCCCCCTGTCTTGTGGGCCCCTCGAGCACATCCTGACCGACTTCTTTCGCCTATATAAGCCTACGTACCCTAAAAACATCGAATATCAAGATAGATCGGGAGTTCCGCCGCCGCAAGCCTCTGTAGCCACCAAAAACCTCTCGAGAGTCTGTTCCGGCACCCTGCCGGAGGGGGATCCCATCACCGGTGGCCATCTTCATCATCCCGGAGCTCTCCATGACGAGGAGGGAGTAGTTCACCCTCGGGGCTGAGGGAATGTACCAGTAGCTATGTGTTTGATCTCTCTCTCTCTCTCGTGTTCTCTCTATGGCACAATCTTGATGTATCGCGAGCTTTGCTATTATAGTTGGATCTTATGATGTTTCTCCCCCTCTACTCTCTTGTGATGAATTGAGTTTCCCTCTTGAAGTTCTCTTATCGGATTGAGTCTTTGATTTGAGAACACTTGATGTATGTCTTGCCGCGTGAGGGAGTCCTGGGTTAGGGGTTGTCCGGATAGCCGAACTATCATCATCGGCCGGACTCCAAGACTATGAAGATACAAGATTGAAGACTTCGTCCCGTGTCCGGATGGGACTTTCCTTGGCATGGAAGGCAAGCTTGGCGATACGGATATGTAGATCTCCTACCATTGTAACCGACTCTGTGTAACCCTAGCCCTCTCCGGTGCCTATATAAACCGGATGGCTTTTGTCCGTAGGACGAACAACAATCATACCATAGGCTAGCTTCTAGGGTTTAGCCTCCTTGATCTCGTGGTAGATCCACTCTTGTAACACACATCATCAATATTAATCAAGTAGGACGTAGGGTTTTACCTCCATCAAGAGGGCCCGAACCTGGGTAAAACATCGTGTCCCTTGTCTCCTGTTACCATCCGCCTAGACGCACAGTTCGGGACCCCCTACCCGAGATCCGCCGGTTTTGACACCGACATTGGTGCTTTCATTGAGAGTTCCTCTGTGTCGTCACCGATAGGCTCGATGGCTTCTTCAATCATCATCAACGATGCAGTCCAGGGTGAGACCTTCCTCCCCGGACAGATCTTCGTATTCGGCGGCTTTGCACTGCGGGCTAATTCGCTTGGCGATATGGAGCAGATTGAAAGCTACGCCCCTGGCCGTCAGGTCAGATTTGGAAGTTTGAACTTCACGGCTGACATCCGTGGGGACTTGATCCTCGATGGATTCGAGCCACAGCCAAGCGTGCCGCACTATCGCGACGAGCATGATTTAGCTCTGCAGCCGGACAGTATCCTGGAGGCCGCACTCGAGTCCACTCCGATCTTCAATTCGGAGCCGGCTGTGCAGATCGAGGACGGATGGCTAGACACCGCCTCGGGGGCTGCAACCTCTACGATGATAGAGCCGAACACTGACCTTGTCCCTCATGAAGCTCGTGACTCCGAGGTGCCGGACTCCTCGCCGGACCCCGAGCCTCCCGCGCCCCCTCCAATCGAATCTGGTCGGGCGCCGATCATGGAGTTCACCGCTGCGGACATCTTTCAACATTCACCTTTCAGCGACATCTTGAGTTCGCTAAAGTATCTCTCGTTATCAGGAGAGCCTTGGCCGGACTATGGTCAGGATGGTTGGGATGCGGACGACGAAGAAATTCAACGCCCACCCACCACCCACTTAGTAGCCACTGTCAACGATCTAACCGACATGCTAGACTTCGACTCCGAAGACATCGATGGTATGGACGACGATGCCGGAGACGACCAAGAACCAACGCCTATCGGGCACTGGAAAGCCAACCCAACTCACGACGTATACATGGTGGATACACCAAAAGGAAGCGATAATGAGGAACAACGGGACATGGCGAAGGACAACTCCCCCAACAAACAACCAAAACGGCGACGCAAGCGCCGCCCGAAGTCCCGCCTCGATAAAAACGGCACCCATACGGACCCGGACCTAGAGCAGGGCGAAGCAGTGGACGGAGAACATGCCACCAAGCAACCATCCGAATATGACGAACTGGACAAGCAACCCATCCCCAGCGGAAACAAGAGCCTAGACGACCTCACGCCGAACACATCACCAGAGCATAAGAACCTTCATAAAAGGCTCATCGCTACTGCAAGAAGTTTGAAGAAGCAAAAGGGGAAGCTCAAAACAGCGGAGGACGCACTCAGAATGAGATGGAGCAAAGTACTCAATACCGCAGATAAATATGGCGCTACTCGCCAGGCAAAGAGCTACCCGAAGCGCAAGCTGTTGCCCGAATTCGACGAGGAGGCCTTAGAGCCCCCGCAGTCAAAAAAGAAAGAGGCCGCCTGGCCGGATAGACGACCAGATGACAGGCTAAGAGCAGCAAGGGGCGCCGCACACAAGCCGGCACATGATCAGCATAAAGATCCTCGGAAAAAGGATGACCCGGTCAGGTCTATCTATGGGCCAAAAAAGAAGACTCCAGGAAGCAACACAACCCACCGAGCGTTTGAAGACAACGGCACACCCAAATATAGGGGCGCCGCACACCCACTATGTTTCACCGACGAGGTACTGTATCATGAATTTCCAGCGGGATTCAAACCCGTAAACATAGAGGCATATGACGGAACAACAGACCCCGGAGTCTGGATTGAGGATTATATCCTACACATACATATGGCCAGAGGAAACGATCTCCATGCCATAAAATACCTACCCCTCAAGCTCAAAGGGCCAGCTCGGCATTGGCTCAAAAGCCTCCCAGAAAATACCATTGGAAGTTGGGCAGAGCTCGAGGATGCATTTCGAGCAAATTTTCAGGGGACTTATGTCCGCCCTCCGGATGCAGACGATTTAAGTCACATAACTCAACAGCCCGAAGAATCAGCACGCAAATTCTGGAACAGGTACCTCACCAAAAAGAACCAAATAGTCGACTGTCTGGACGCTGAAGCCCTAGCAGCCTTTAAGCACAATGTCCGAGACGAATGGCTCGCCAGACACCTCGGCCAGGAAAAATCAAGAACAATGGCCGCACTAACAAGCCTCGTGACCCGCTTTTGCGCGGGGGAAGACAGCTCGCTGGCTAGATGCAGCACCAGCGACCCGAGTACATCCGAAGTAAGGGATGGAAATGGGAAATCCCGACGCAGAAAAGATCAGCGCCGGAATAAGGAAAATGGCCCAAATAGCACGGCGGTCAACGCCGGATTCAAAAGCTCTCGGCCGAATAATAAAACACTGCCCCTCAAGGACAACAACGACGAGCTATCCAACCTAAACAAAATTCTGGATCGGCTATGTCAAATACATAGTACCTCCGGGAAGCCTGCAAACCATACCCACAGAGACTGTTGGGTCTTCAAGCAGTCCGGCCGACTTAAGGCCGAACGCAAGGGGCTCGACACACCAAGCGAAGACGACGACGAACCCCACAAGCAGCGCACCGGAAAATAGAAGACTTTCCCACTAGAAGTCAAAACAGTGAACTCACTTAATGTGATAACACGAAAACACAATGCAGCACCTGCCATACCAGGACACCATCCGCAAAATGGGGATAGACCCTACCAAAATTTGCCGTAGCAGCACTTCCTTCAAAGGAGTGATGCCAGGCCTTTAAGCCAATTGTACAGGCCCTATACTACTAGAAGTTGTGTTCGGTTCATCCGACAACCTCCGTCGCGAAAAGCTCACTCTCCACATCGCCCCATCTAACAGTGGCCCTCAAACACTACTGGGACGCGAAGCTTTCGCCCGCTTTAACACAATACCACATCACGCGTCTCTTACGCTTCAAATGCCCGGTCCACGCGGCATAATCTCATTAAAGAGTAACTCCGAGTGTTCCTCGACCACGGAGATCGTGAGGCCGCCTTGACAGCTACACACTAATTCGACCTTGCAGGTCAAAGCCCCTAAAAACAGGTCATTCAGACCTCGGACACGGTTAGGCGAGTCTGGCGTAAATAAACAAGGGGCTTCCCAGCCGCATACCCCTTTACAAGGGGCCGCGCGTATAAACGATGAGAGCCAATAAAGCTCAACTTTATTCATCTTCCAAATTATACTTTACTTTAAATACAACTTTTGCATGATATTTCTTCCAAACTAAGTCCTTCTCTTTTACAGATGAAGCACGTGCTACACCCGTCCAGGATACAGCACAACGGAGACACAGGCGCAGACGTGCAGCAGGGACCCATTGCAAGGATTCTTTTCAGATTAAGACCCTGCGTAAACCTTTCTTACTGTCTCTTGTTGATACACATCCCCTGGTTTTCTACCATAACCGAGGAGGAGGCTGGCGTTTTGGCATCGGCCGCGCCAGAAGTTCCCGCCTGTACCTGGACACTAGGGGCTTAGGGCATTGTTCTGCCCGGTATCATAAAGACCGAACACCTCAGGGAGTGTTCGGCGTCTCGAGTTAGGCCTTATATGCATCAGCTCCGAATCATGTCTTTGGTCAAATGTTGGGTTTGCCCGGCTCCTGTGTTTTGCTTCCTTACATTCCGCTCCATCGGCTAACGCGGCACCAGGAGAACTACTGCGATTGTGCCCCGGTTCGGCCGGGCGAGCACCTCAGTAGAGAAAGCCGAAAACTGACTGTCATGATATAGCGAGAGACTGGTCAACCACTCGATCGACTATTGGAATGTTTAGAATTCCTCCGCTTTGACAAAGGACCGCTTCCCGGTCAGGCACATACGCGCCCCGAGTTCGGAGAGCGCGGTGCCTCTAGGGGCTATATAGTAGCCCCACCATCGAGCTCCTATGGCTAAGTGAAAGTGATAAAGCATTATAGTCCGGTTGCCTAGTTTGCTATGCTATCACCTCCTTCAAAGGACCAAGACATTGGATTAAGTGTGAAAAAGCGCTTTTCTTTTTTGCAAACACCCCCGCAACATGTGCGTGGGGGCTGAAGCCAAAGACTGCAACTTTCAGGTTATTCATACACATACGGCCGCACAGGAGATAGTTCAATACTTGAATGCACAAGTATAAAAAGCCGTTGCATTATAAACATGATCTCAGAAATCATACATGTCATTTAAACATAACATCTTTCGAGCACTGCGACTCTATTAAACGAGCGCCCTGCAGGACTTCCTCAAAATAGTGCTCGACGGGTAATCGGCTTTTGTCCAAACCCCGGGATGCAACAGCGGTGGCATCCATCTCCGCCCAGTATGTTTTCACATGGGCGAGAGCCATCTGTGCACCTTCTATGCATGCTGACCGCTTCATCGCCTTGATATGCGGCACCGCCCCAAGGAATTTCTGCAACAAGCCAAAATAACTCTTCGGCTTGGGCCTTTCCGGCCACAGATGAGCGACCACACCCGTCATGGCAAGTCCGGACAATCTATTCAGCTCAAGCCACTCAGCCCGCCGATCAGCCAACGGAAGTGGACGCTCCGGACTATGGAATTGAGACCAGAAAAGCTCTTCCATTTCGTGATCCTTCTGGCTTCGGAAGTGCACGACTGCGTCCGCCGCACTCGCCGCCAAATCCAGATAAGAATCCTCCGCACCACACAATTGTCCCAACTGAGCATACTTCGGATCCGTAAACTTCCTACGCAGTAGAAAGGGCTTTCCCGCCGCGATGTCTCTGGCCTGACGCAGTTCCTCCTTCATAGCCCGCATCACACCAAGGGCATCCTTGGCTTCGGCGGCGGCCTTCTTCAGGTTCTCTTGCTCTGCTCGGCGTTCTCTTTCAAGAACCTCATAGCGGTCGGCAACATCTTTTAATTTCGTGGCCATTCCGGCCGTCTCCTCCCTGCTTCGGCAGTGAGCAGCCTTTTCAGCTTTTAGCTCTTCCACTGCCTTCGAGGCAGCCGCATCACTTTTCCTAGCTTGCTCCTTGGCTCGAGCAAGCTCTGCTCGAAGGTCTTCCACAACAGCGGCACCATCTGCATCAAGCATACAAATGGTAAGGAACGTGCATCAGCTCCCTTACTAGGCAACCGCGGAGCAACCACCTACCTTGCGACTCATTAAGTCGTTTATTGACCAGCGCGATGTCCGCATCCGCAACATCGAGTTGCCTCTTCAGTTCGGCAACTCCATCAGTCCAGCTAGCCACAGAACGTTCCGCCACCTGCATAGGAAAGGCGACATTCTATAATTGAGATTATGATCCTTGGCACGCTGTCGCTTTCGACAGCATACCAAGTCTCAGGGGCTACTATCTATACAGGGCGCACTCCATGTGCAAAACTGTCAAAAGGTATGTCATTTTTTGCGTACCTCAAACCCCGTCAGCAAACTTCCGATGGCCTCATACAACCTGCTTTGGGCGGATGAGATCCTCTCAATCACCATACTCATTAATGTGCGGTGATCTTCTGAGATAGACGCCCTCTTGAGCAAATCCTGCAGCTCCACCGGCCGTACTCCAATGGGTGCCGAACTCTCCGGCCCCGCCGGACTTGGGGAGACCCTCCGTGACGACACCTCAGGGTCGTCCGCCCCGCCCGATGGGGCGGCAGATGGAGGCGTCTCGCTCTCCATCATCTCCGGACGAAGGTCCCTCGAAGATGAGCTCTGCTGAGATGGGCTGAGATCCGAACTGCAAGGTGAAAACTTCGGTTACCTTGGGAAATAATACAGGGGCTTCCCCTATTACAAAATTCCCCCTTTTTTACTTATGGCTCGCTGGAGGGCTGACTCCTCTGGGAAGATTGTGCGGCCGGGGCTCTTCCCGGCGCAGGACCTTCCGGCGCAGATTTCCTTCCCCGCTTTGAGGCCTTGGCCTCTGGGTCTTCGGAAGTGGTCCTCTTCTCCCCCTGGAAGGAGGGATTCTCGATTCCCCCCTTATTGAAGGCCTCCTTGGTAGAGGTGGTAGTTTCCCTGTGCCCCCCTTCGCTCTCCTCTGAAGGCGCAAACTCCAACATTTTGACTAACGCGGGATCCGGCGTGGTCTCAGGGAGGGGGGCCGGACACCGTATCAGTTTTGCTTGCGCTATCCACTCCTGTCCAAGGGATAGCTGGTTAAAAGGCAAGCCCATGATAAATAAATGGACAATATGTCTGGACACAGGGCTACTTACTTGAGTATCCGGGCGATTGCAGCTTAGGCCAGCGTCCTCGATCAAGTCCGGATGCATCTCTTGCGATCCAAAGAACAGTTTGTACATCTCCGCGGGTGTCAAACCCATGAAGTGTTGGAGAGCTCGTGGCCCCTCCGGATTAAATTCCCACAGGCGGAGGGGGCGATGTTTGCAGGGCAGAAGGCGCCGGATCAGCATAACCTGTGCCACTACAGCCAGATTAATCTCCCTTTCTTGGAGGCCTCGAATCCGGTCCTGCAACAGGGGTACGTCTTTCGACGGCCCCCAGTTAAGCCCCTTGTTGACCCATGACGTCAGCCGTTGTGGAGGGCCCGAGCGGAAGACGGGCTGCGGCCTCTGCCTACTGCCCCTGGGAGCGGTGATATAGAACCACTCCTGTTGCCACAAGCCGAGCTCCTCCTGAAAAGAGCCCTCGGGCCATGGAGCATCGGCCCTCTTGCTTATAACCGCCCCGCCGCACTCTGCCTGATGCCCCTCAATCATCTTCGGCTCCACATTGAAGGTTTTGAGCCACAAGCCGAAGTGAGGGGTAGTGCGGAGGAAGGCTTCATAGGCGACAATGAATGATGAGATGTGGAGGATGGACTCCGGAGCCAAGTCATGGAATTCCAGCCCATAGTAAAACACGAGCCCCCTCACGAAGGGATCCATCGGGAAGCCTAAACCCCGACGGAGGTGAGACACGAACACGACGCTCTCGCAGGGCTCGGGAGTAGGAATAACTTGCCCTCGGGCAGGCAACCTATGCGAAATCTCGTAGGTCAAGTACCTGGCGTCTCTCAGCTTTAGCACGTCTTCTTCCGTGATGGAAGAGGGCATCCACCGGCCTCGTAGGTCGGAGCCGGACATTATCGAAGGTCGAAGGTACCCGAATCTGGAGCCCTGGGTGTTGGAACTCGGGGCGAGGGGCAGATTCGATTGAGGATTGAAGAAAAAGAACGGGCCTTGGTTTCAATATAAAGAGGAAGAATACCAAGAGCCGTCCCCGTGACCGTTTGGAACCCGCCTTCGATGGAGGGGGCGTGGCAACGGGCGCGGTTGGGTTACCCACGTCCGTATTTATGAGAATCCCGGAATAAGGGGAACACGATCTCTGCTTCAACAAGGCGTGCCAAGGAAACCGCTTCGCTAAACACGCTGAGGTGGTATAATAAAAACGATTCAAGTAAAGGCTTGGTAGTGGTGTGACGTCACGCCACCAAATACGTCAGTAGATTGAACTTGTGTAAATATTATTCTCTCTACGTTGGTGCGTGGAATTTATTTTGCAGAGCCGGACACTATCCTGGTGTTCACAATCTTCCATAAATTATTCGGAGGAGGAACCCGCCTTGCAATGCCGAAGACAATATGCGCGCCGGACTCGTCGTCGTTGAAGCTTGGTTCAGGGGCTACTGAGGGAGTCCTGGGTTAGGGGGTGTCCAGATAGCCGAACTATCATCATCGGCCGGACTCCAAGACTATGAAGATACGAGATTGAAGACTTCGTCCTGTGTCCGGATGGGACTTTCCTTGGCGTGGAAGGCAAGCTTGGCGATACGGATATGTAGATCTCCTACCATTGTAACCGACTCTATGTAACCCTAGCCCTCTCCGGTGCCTATATAAACCGGATGGCTTTAGTCCGTAGGACGAACAACAATCATACCATAGGCTAGCTTCTAGGGTTTAGCCTCCTTGATCTCGTGGTAGATCCACTCTTGTAACACACATCATCAATATTAATCAAGCAGGACGTAGGGTTTTACCTCCATCAAGAGGGCCTGAACCTGGGTAAAACATCGTGTCACTTGTCTCCTGTTACCATCCACCTAGACGCATAGTTCGGGACCCCCTACCCGAGATCCGCCGGTTTTGACACCAACACCGTGTTTATCTATGGTGAGGTTGGGATATCACGTGCCACTTGATGTATGTTTTGGTGACCAACTTGCGGGTTCCGGCCATGAACCTATGCATAGGGGTCGGCACACGTTTTCTTGACTCTCCGGTAGAAACTTTGGGGCACTCTTTGAAGTAATTTGTGTTGGTTGGATGAATCTGAGATTGTGTGATGCATATCGTATAATCATGCCCACGGATACTTGAGATGACAATGGAGTATCTAGGTGACATTAGGGTTTTGGTTGATTTGTGTCTGATACGTCCATTTTGCATTATGCTTTTATATCAATATTTATTGCATTATTGGTTGTTATTACACATTATATCTCAATACTTATGGCTATTCTCCCTTAATTTACAAGGTTTACCATGAAGAGGGGGAATGTCGGCAGCTGGAATTCTGGCTGGAAAAGGAGCAAACGTTGGAAACCTATTCTGCACAACTCCAAAAGACCTGAGACTCCATGAAGCAACTTTTTGGATTTATTAAGAAATTATGAGCAAAAGAAATAGGCCAGGGGTCCACACCTTGTCCAGGAGACAGGGGGTGCCCCCCCTAGGGCGCGCCCCTATCTCTTGGGCCCCCTGGTGGGCTTCCGACGGCCATCTTTTGCTATATGAAGGGTTTTGTCCTGGAAAAATTTGTGGGCAAGCTTACGGGACGAAACTCCACCGCCACGAGGCGGAACCTTGGCGGAATCAATCTAGGGCTCTGGCGGAGCTGTTCTGCCGAGGACACTTCCCTCCGGGAGGGGGAAATTATCACCAACCTCATCACCAACGATCCTCTCATTGGGAGGGGGTCAATCTCGATCAACATCTTCACCAGCACCATCTCATCTCAAAACCCTAGTTCATCTCTTGTATCCAATCTTGTATCAAAACCACAAATTGGTACCTGTGGGTTGCTAGTAGTGTTGATTACTCCTTGTAGTTGATACTAATTGTCGGTGTACTAGAGTAGGGGTACCCTAGTATCCCGAACTTGTGCACGGGCAGTTGCAGCACCCCGTGGCAAGGCTTGCCGGGCGACCGCCAAGGTCCTCCATGGTTCCCTTGGAGCCAATCAAGAAAAAAGTATTTAAACTCAGGAGACAAGGCCCCGGCAAGAGGAGCTTGCCGGGAAGGCCAACCAAGGCATCCCAAGGAACTTGCCGCGACGCGCCACGCATCCCGGCAAGGCAACAAGGCCCCGACAAGAGGAGCTTGCCGGGAAGACCAACCAAGGCATCTCGAGGCCCGGTGAGCGACAAGCTTCCGGACCCGACAAGACAACGGCCGTGGCAAGGCGTTTGCCGCGGCAGGCGGCCACCCTGTACCCACGCTCCAGCACATCCACCAACGTGTCGCTCTGGGAGCCTTTCCAGGCGCGCGTGGCGGAGGGCTGTGCAGCCATCGGTGCACGGTGGCATGCGAAGCTGACAAGATCGCCATCGTGGCGAGCGGTGGCGCCCCCGGCGGTCCTTTTCTGCACTGTTTGGGCTACACAGACGGGCATTTAATGCCCTTGTCCCTTGCCGTCAGGGTTAGGTAGAAAACACTGTACAAGTAATTGTACCAACCACCTCTCTTTTTACATTTGTACCCTTGTTTACGTTGCCACCTGTCGGTGACCCCTTGAGCATATAAAAGGAGGCCCATGCACAACGTAGAGGAGGTTCGTATCATTCGGAAGCCAGAAAAACACTTAGCTCTCTCGAGCAAGAAGACAATGGAATCAGACAAGCAGCAGTAGGAGTATTATCTCTCCGGAGAGCTCCGAAGCTGGGTAAACTGCTCGTGTGCTTCGCCTCGATCCGCTCTTCGTGCGACCTCCGCCCCCCGCCGAACCGAAAGGGGCCCGGTCCGCCGGCCCCATAGGTGTTCGTGGATCAGTTTCCCCGACATCTTTGGCGTGCCAGGTAGGGGGCGTCGACATTGCGTGAACTTGATCCGGCGTTCACACGAGCTAGATCTTCATTTTCCTTCATCAACATGCCACCGAAGAAGAAGGCTTCAGAGGCAGCTGTTCCGTCCACATCGATCCCACCGCCACCGGAGAAAACGGGTGGTGGGGTAGACGTCGGCGGAAGGACGGACGTCGACGAGGAAGCTCACGACGCTGCCAGGTCCAAGGGCAAAGCGGCGCAGACCTCGACGTCCGCGCTTGTTCCGCGCCCATCTCAGGAGGCGCAGGACCGACAGCGTCATGGTACTCGCAGTACCATACGTTTGTTGGGCCAAGATCAAGCTGGTGGATCCCGGGGCGCTCAAGACCAGCATGCACGCCAGCGTACCAGCACGAGCAAGACACGGTCGCCCGAACGGGATAATGCTCCTCCTAACATAGTTAGAAGTCCGAGCACATCCCGCTCCTCGCGCCGTCCGCCACTTCCACCCACCACTCCGGCAGAAGCTTTGGCGCGAGCTCAACTGCTCCTGGATTACCCTCTGACGTCGGACAAGATCGACGAATGGAGGGCCACCATTCAGAGTCTCATCGGCTACGCCAACGGCGACACTCCGCGGCAGCCGAGCGCTTCGCTGCCGCGGCAGGGTTGCCAGGCGCGAGCCGGTGGCGATGAAACTGGTGGAGGTGCAACCACCGTGCACTCTCCGCCCCGAAGGCCAAGATCGCCGACTCGTCGGATCCACCTCGACAGCGACTCCACTGCGTCATCGGATCCACGAGCACGTCGCGATCAGCGCCAAGTTCTTCACGATCGACAGCAAGAAGACGCTCGTACTCACATCGAGCGCTGAAGAGAAGCGCGGCGTCAATCCGACAAGCGCGCTGGGCCCTCTGTTGACATGCATGCGCCCGGGGAACCAGGCGACTTGCCGTACGCGGTGGGTTGCCCTGCGTTCACTCGTGAGCTGCGGCGAGTCCAGTGGCCCTGCACGAAGAACTTCAAGCCAGACGTACCGGAGAAGTACGACGGCAAGACGCATCCGTCGGAGTTCCTCAGCATCTACACCATTGCGGTGCAGGCTGCCGGGGGACGGGACGACAAGATTCTTGCCAACTACTTCCCGCTCGTGCTCAAGCCCAACGTCAGATCCTGGCTCATGCACTTGCCGGACAACTCCATATCCTCTTGGGCCGATCTATGCCATCAGTTTGTCGGCGCCTTCACAGGCGGCCACAAGCCTCATGGCCAAGAGAGTGACCTTCATCTGCTCGCCCAGAAGGAAGGAGAATCCATGCGCAAGTACATTCAGAGATTCAGCAGTGTACAGCACAACATCCCAGACGTCCACCCTGCCGCGGTGATCAGCGCGTTCCATCAGAACGTGCGAAACCGCAGGATGCGGGAGGAAATGGCGATGTGCAAGATCAGAGACGTTAGTGAGCTATATGCCCTGGCCGACAAGTGTGCACGCGTTGAGGAAGGGAGGAGACTCCCCGGAGAGAACATAGGAGCAGGAGGATCTGACAGTGATGATGCAGCCCCGGCAAGGAAAAACCGGCGGCAAAACAACAGGAGGAAGAAAGGAAAAGAGGTGCTAGTCGTCGAGCAGTCCGGCAACGGTGGTGGCGCCAAGGAAGCCAAAGCTGGTAACTCCGGCAAGGAGGTTGTCACAGCTGTAGCAGTTGCCGACAAGCAGGACGACACCAACAAGCAGTACTGCAAGATCCACCGCACCAAGGGCCATGACCTCCAGAGCTGCAAGAAGGTCGAGCAGCTTGTTGAGCAACAGAAAGCTGAATATGAGCGGCGCGACAAGGAGAAAGCCCAGGAAGGTGCTGGAGGGACCGGCAAGAAACGTCCCGGCCGAGGAGGACGCCGCGGCAAGGCTAAGCAGCGGCAAGGGGACAGACCTCCCCGTGGCCGCGACAAGGATGAAGATGACGACGACAATGAAGACATGGATGATGAGGAGACTGATGAGCAGGAGTTCCAGAAAGCCACAGAGGTCCTGTGCGTTGACGGTGGTGCTTCTCTGCATACTTCGTACCGCCAGCTCAAGCAGTGGGTGCGGGAAGTTAATGCAGCAGAACCACCCGTCGAGTCATGCAAGCCTCTGAAATGGTCCAGCACGCCTATCATCTTTGATATTGAGGACCACCCTGATCGCATAACTGCGGTCGGGTGCTTGCCGATGTTGGTTTCACCAACTATCCGCAACCTCAAGGTCACTAAGATGTTAGTTGATGGCGGGGCCGGCTTGAACCTGATCTCCTCTGCGGTGCTCCAGAAACTCCAGATCCCTAACAGCGTGCTCGAAGAAACCGGTACATTTCAAGGAATCAACCCGGGAAGGAGCAAGCCGAAGGGAAAGATCACGTTGCCGGTAACATTTGGCAGCGAGTTGAACTTCAGGACTGAGAAGGTTACTTTTGACATTGCTGACTTTCCATTGCCTTACAATGGGATACTCGGCCGTCCCGCACTCGCCAAATTCATGGCAGCCTCTCACTATGCCTACAACATGCTGAAGATGCCAGGCCCGATAAGCGTCATCTCTGTCCTTGGCGACAAGAAGGATGCTCTTATCTGCGCCGAGAAGATCTATCGGGAAGTAGCAGCCGCAACAGATCGCAAATCACTTGCCGCTGAAGCTCCCCGGGGGAAGAAGAAGACCAAGTCCGGCAAGAGTTCTGATGCCCACTCCGGCAAGCGCACCTCTTCAGAATGCTGCGCTACCATCGAGGACGCACCATCGAGCTCCACCGGCAAGTGTAAGAAAGCAATGGCAGCTCCACCTGAGACCAAGAAGGTGTCCGCCAAGGAGGACGGCACTGGTGGTACCTTCACCATCAGTGCCACTCTCGACCCTAAATAGGAAAGCGCGCTCGTTGCTTTCCTGCGGCCGAACGTCGACGTGTTTGCATGGCAACCGTCTGACATCCCCGGTGTTCCCAGGAAAGTAATTGAGCACCACCTTGCCGTCTGTCCTCATGTGCGGCCCGTCAAGCAGAAAGTCAGGAAACAGGCAGTGGAGCGCCAAGAATTCATCGCGGAAGAAATCAAGAAGTTGGAAGCAGCAGGCCTTGTCAGAGGAGTGCTCCATCCCACGTGGTTGGCCAATCCTGTTGTCGTGCGCAAGGCTAACAGAAAATGGAGGCTTTGTATCGATTTCACTGATGTCAATAAAGCTTGTCCAAAAGACCCATTTCCCTTGCCGCACATCGATCAGATTGTCGACTCCACGGCCGGATGTGACTTGCTTTCGTTTCTTGATGCTTACTCAGGATACCATCAGATCTTCATGGCAGAAGAGGATGAGGAGAAAACCGCATTCATCACCCCGTGTGGCATGTACTGTTTCGTACGGATGCCTTTCGGTTTGAAGAATGCTGGTTCAACGTTTGCAAGGGTAGTCCACCACGCTTTTGAGCCGCAGATGCACAGAAATGTGGAAGCCTACATGGATGACATAGTGGTCAAGAGCAAGGACAGGGCGACCCTGATTCAAGATTTAGACGTGACATTTGCAAATCTGCGCAAGATCAACCTCAAGCTTAACCCCGAGAAGTGCGTGTTTGGAGTCCCTTCCGGCAAGCTTCTCGGGTTCTTCGTGTCTCAGCGGGGAATTGAAGCCAATCTCGACAAAAATCAAGGCCATTGAGCAAATTGAAGCACCAAAGCGCGTCAAGGATGTACGAAGGCTCGCCGGTTGCGTGGCTGCTCTCAGCAGGTTTATCTCTAGATCTGCTGAGCGCGCCCTGCCATTTTTCAAAATATTGAAAAAGGCAGGTCCAATGAAATGGACTCCGGAGGCGGAGGCTGCGCTGCAGGACTTGAAGAAATACCTGTCCTCCACTCCAACACTTGTCGCACCTAAGCCACAAGAGAAGTTGCTGCTGTATATAGCGGCAACCAATCAAGTGGTTAGTGCTGCGTTAGTGGCGCAGAGGGAGGCAGATGATGAGCCATCAACCACGGCAGATGCATCCAGCGACAAGCAGGAGGCTTCGCCGGCAAGCTCTGGTCCCGACAAGGATGGATCTGCGCAGCAGCATGATAAGATGCAGAAGAGAATGGTGCAGCGCCTAGTTTACTTTGTCAGTTCCCTTCTGCAGGGGGCTAGGTCAAGGTACTCTGGTGTGCAGAAATTGCTTTTCGGCCTCCTCATGGCCTCGAGAAAGTTGCGCCATTACTTCCAAGCACATGAGATCACAGTCGTCACTCGTTTTCCGCTGAAGATGATACTGCAAAATCCCGAAGCAACAGGCAGGATTGTAGAGTGGGCGCTGGAACTGTCAAGCTTTGGCCTCAAGTTTGAAAGTACTTCAACTATCCAAAGCAGAGCATTGGCAGAATTCATAACAGAGTGGACGCCAACGCCAGATGAAGAAATTCCAGAGACAAGCATCCCCGTCAAGGAAGCGAGCAAAGAGTGGCTGATGTACTTTGATGGTGCCTTCTCGCTGCAAGGCGCCGGTGCGGGCGTGCTACTTGTCGCACCCACCGGAGAGCACCTCAAGTACGTAGTCCAGATGCACTTTCCCAAGGAGCAGGCAACCAACAATAGTGCAGAGTATGAAGGATTGCTTGCCGGTCTCAGGATCGCAGCAGACCTTGGGATCAAGAAGCTCATTGTCAGGGGTGACTCACAGCTTGTCGTCCGCCAAGTGAACAAGAACTATCAGAGTCCATTGATGGAAGCATATGTTGATGAAGTGAGGAAGCTGGAAGAGCACTTTGACGGCCTACAGATGGAACATGTTCCGAGAGCTCAGAATGACATTGCTGATGGCCTGTCGAAGTGCACCGCACTAAAGTTACCTGTGGAACCAGGGGTCTTTGTGCTCAAGCTGACTCAACCATCCGTAACGCCATCAACTGGACAGAACAAGAAGAGGAAGTTGATTTCTGGTGACTACTTTTCGGTAGAACTCCCCGAAGCCGCCGCCAAGAAGGTCCCCAAGATCAACAACAAGGGCGCTGAGGAGCAGTCTGCTCTGGCAAGCCTTATGGTTTGTTCCGTAGTAGCAGACGCTCCCGACAAGCTTTGCTCCGGCAAGCTTGCTGGGGAACATCAAGCTCCGGCAGAACCGCAGGTTCTCGCCGTAGAAGCGGATGCTCCCGCAGCAGCAGAGTTGCCTTTAGTCCTTGTTGTCGAGCCACAAGCTCCAGCATGGGCACAACAGATTGTCCAATTCCTTCAGACAGGAGAACTTCCCGAAGAGCAAGAAGAAGCGGAAAAAGTAGCCTGACAGTCAAGTATGTACCAGTTTGTTGACAGCACACTATACAGAAGAAGACTCAACGGTGTGAAATTGAAGTGTATTTGCCGGGAAGACGGACAAAAGCTGTTGGCAGAGATACATGGAGGCATATGTGGCCACCACATTGGCGCAAGAGCACTTGCCGGCAAAGCGTTCCGGCAAGGTTTCTTTTGGCCGACAGCCCTCCAGGATGCAACTGCACAAGTAACCAAGTGTGAAGCGTGCCAGTTCCATTCCAAGCAGATACACCAGCCAGCTCAAGCTCTCCAGACGATCCCTTTATCCTGGCCATTTTCAGTCTGGGGGCTCGATATCCTCGGCCTCTTTCCCCGAGCTGTCGGGGGCTTTGAGTACTTGTACGTTGCAATCGACAATTTCACAAAGTGGCCGGAAGTGGAACCAGTGAGGAAGGTGACGGCACAGTCAGCAGTCAAGTTCTTCAGGTCGATTGTTTGCCGTTTTGGGATCCCTAACATGATCATCACCAACAACGGCACACAATTCATGAGCCGCACCTTCATGCAGTACATCCAAGATCTTGGCGCCAAGGTCTGCTTCGCTTCTGTTGCTCACCCGAGAAGCAACGGTCAAGCGGAGAGGGCAAATGCTAAAGTGCTGTGCGGGCTCAAGACCAGGACTTTCGACAGGCTGCGCAAGTGCGGAAGAAACTGGATCGAGGAGCTGCCAGTGGTTCTTTGGTCGATCAGGACGACGCCAAATCGAGCCACTGGCCAGACACCTTTCGCTCTAGTCTATGGAGCAAAGGCAGTTCTCCCCACGAAACTCGTATACGGGTCGCCTCGAGTGCTCGCTTATGATGAGCTTGAGCAAGAGCAGCTGCGACAAGATGACGCGCTGCTCCTTGAGGAGGATCGTCTTCAGGCTGCTGTACGAGCTGCTCGATACCAGCAAGCTTTGCGCCGCTACCGTAGCCGCAAAGTTAAAGCCAGAAGCTTCGAGGAAGGCGACCTTGTTCTTCGGCGCGTTCAGTCCGCCAAGAATTCCAACAAGTTGACGCCGAAGTGGGAAGGCCCTTATCGGGTGAAACGAGTCACTAGGCCCGGCGCTGTCCGCCTTGAGACCGAAGATGGCATTCCGGTGAGCAACTCCTGGAACATTGAGCATCTTCGTAAGTTTTACCCATAGAGCGCGGTTGCCGGAACCTGTTCCGACAACCACCTTTTGTACAAGTCTTGCCGATGTTGCATGTAATCCTTTGTACAAAGCCGGGCGCAGATCCCGTGCATAAGTAAAGCTCATGTGCTCCGCACATCTTGTCAATTTCATGCATTATATTCTTTCTTGCATGCGTTATCTGACACTTTGTGCAGTACCTACACCCGGTAAGCAATAACGAGCTGAAAGGCTCCATATCTTTATTTTTCTCTTCTTTCTTTTTCTCAACAAAGGAAAGGAAGGTTCCCTCGCACACAAGTTTGCTGGGGGGGGGGGGGGGGGAAGGAGAAGATTATGATGTGGACCAGGCGTCGTTTAAGGAAGTTTCGCCTTGCCGGGAGGCAAACGACAGAAAAGCTAAGTTGCCAAAGTTTGAGCAATTAGTTTTAATTTTTAATTTATCTTCCTCGAACGACCGTGCTTTGTATGGAAAACCTGTGCGCGGAGGAACCAACTCGTAGCTGGTTGCGCCCTTACTTTGTTTCGAGTCCGCTCAACAACTTAAGTGTGCTGCATCTAGTCGCGACAAGGTTTCTTGTCGGAAGCGGCACCGCCAACAGGCTGCTGACGTCCCGCACTCAGCGCTCGCGGCTCGGGTGCCTGCGCCGACAAGTTCCCTAAAAGCGTAGGGTAAAAAAAACATACAAAGGAAGGAATCTAGTAAAGGAAATAACGTAGCAATTGATACCAGAAATAGAGTTATATTACAAAATAACTTGTCGCAGCTCTAATAGATTGATCTTATAATATGGCTAGCAGCGACAAGGAGAAAGAGAAAACGGGCGGCCTAGTCTACGCAATCGCCCTCAACCCTTTTGATCTCGCTCACCTTGTCCACAATGGGTGCGACAAGGGCCTTGAGCGCATCCAGATCGGCGTCAGGCGGCAAGGACCTGAGGACGTTGGTGAGGTTGAGGCCTGGGTTGCGGAAGGCCACCTTCATCAGCACCTTCTGGAGAGCCCCCGCACAAATCCTACGCGACTCGTCGGCCAGCTGCTTTGGGATCCTTTCCCGGAGTCGCTGGAGTGCCCTCGCCACACCCTTGAAGAACAGGCTGACCTTGGCGCTGGGTTGGAGATGCTCGTTGGAGGGATACCCAAAGTCCTCCATCCCTAGCTGCGCCAGCTCCCCGTCAATGACTGCGGCGATATTCACCAGACCCTCAGTCCAGTGCTCCACCGTCTCCTTAAATGAGTTTTGGGTAACGGCGATGCTCGCCAGCAGCGCCTTGTCGGCCTTGATCTTCTCCGACAAGGTCACCTCGCGCTCCCTGGCGGCGTCCAGCGTCTGAGTCAACGTGGCCAGCTTCAACTCCAAGTCTGCATTGGAATCCTTGGCGGCGCTGAGCTCCTTGCCCCTCTCAGCGAGAAGACCCTGCAGCTCGCCATGGGCGGCAGCATCCTTCTCGCGCTCGCGCTTGAGCGCGGCAAGCTCCTCGCCGCTCTTCCTGATATTGGCCTCCAGCCGCGCCACCTTCGCCTCCAGCTCTTTCTTGGCGGCCTCTGCAGCTGCGGCAGCGTCCTTTGCTTCCTTGAGCGCCCCGCCAATCGCTTGCTCGCGCTCGGCAAGCTCCTCCTCGTAGCTGTCAAGGTTGGCCTTCCGCTGCACCAACTCGCCTTCTCGCGCGGACTGCTTCTCGGCAGTGAGCCTTTGCTCCTCCTCAGCTTCGGCCTTCTTGAGAAGGAAGGCTGTACGCTCCTCGGCGAGTCACTCCCGCTCCTGTGCCAAGGACCGGAGAGCTTCTTGATTGAGGCCCCGGAGCTCCTCCGCGCGTTTCTCCATATCGACTCCCGCCTTCGCGACAAGCGCTTCCCGGGAAGCCAGCTTGGCTTGTCGTGCACGGTAGAGTGACAGCAGCTTCCGCAGCAGCTGCTCCTCCTCAGGCTCGCCACTGCTGCTGCTTGGCGCATCGACCAACGACAGCCCGGCGGAAGCGAGCAGCTCCTCATCGAAAGCTTCTCCTTCGACCGGCGCCCTGGAGCTCGATGCCCAGGGAAGCTTGATGAAGATGCCTTCGCCGGCCTTCAAGTAGGCGCCGGGCTGGGGCTCTTCGGAGCCTGGCTCCGCGGCAGCGGTGGAGGGATCGGCGGTCGGTGCAGCGCCTGGCGCTCTTGCAGCCTCAGGGCCGTCAGTGCGATCGCCCGACCCCTCGCCAGCCTCTACGGCGGCAGCCTTGGCGGCCTCTTCGCCGGCGGGCTCATCAGCACCGGCCCTTTCTTCGTTGACGGTGGCGTCGTCGTTGCTGCCACGCGCGCCTTCCTCGCCGGCGTCCTCAGTCTCCATTGGCTCCGCAGCAGATGGATCTGAAGAACGAAGAAGGGAGAAAAGTCAAGCAAAAATCCAGGAAAGGGAATTCAGAAGAAAAAGAGCCCAAGGGAAGTTTTCAGGCAAGGAGATTACCTGTGCTAGGATCTGCGGTCGCGGTCTCGACCGCCGGAGGATCACTGGTGCCATCCCTTGCCGGAGAACTGTCCCTTGCCGGGGAGTCCTCCCTTGCCGGAGATCGCTCCCTTGCCGGGGACTCCTCCCTTGGCGGCGTAGTTGAAGCGGATGGCACTTCGGGGGCGGCTTCCGGGCTCTCCTGGTGAGGCTGTTCTGCTCCTACACAAATCAACAAGCAAGATATCAGTAGAGAAAAGAGCACCCACGCGCGCCCGACAGCAGGAAGTAAACTACAAACTTACGCTGGGGGCTGCGCTGGGGGCTGCTTTGGGGAGTGGCTGTAGGGTCCGTCAAGGTGGTCTCAGACACACCCCCTACCGACACGGTGGGATCATCTTCGATGACAATCACCAGGGCCTTGGCTCTCTTCGCCGCTCTCTGGGCCAGCGTCCTGAAAAGGAATGGATTCAGATCGAAGCAAGTCAGATACAAGACAAAAACAGCAAGAATTGAAGAACTACAAGAAGACCAAAGAAACTTACTCTTCTTCCTCCTCGTCGGAGCTTAGCGCGGAGAGATCGAAGTCCGGCTCCCCTCCGGTGCGGCGAGGCGGAGGAGTAGGATCCCTTGCCCGCTTGGCAGGGGCGGTGGCGGTGGACCGAGAAGATCCCGCTCCAGTTGCCGCAGCAGTGTGAGGCGCTCCCGCGGTAACATTGCTTGCCGCGGTAGAGCGTGTCGCACGGCTTGGCGGCTGTTGGCTCGTTTGCCGCCCCGCTACGTCCCCGGCCCTGCGGAGACGCCTTCTTGGCGGGGCCGGGGGCTCCGCCTGCGGCAAGCTGTCTGAAGGTTCGGGCTCTTCCTCGCCGGCCTTGCTCGGCTCAGCTTCAGGGCCGGCAAGATCTTCCTCACCGGCAAACTCCTCGCGCTCGGCAAGGCTTGCCGCCTCTGCCGCCTCTGCCTCCTCTACGGTGAACCCGAACGCGGCCGCGGTAGCTGCTGCTGCAGCCTCTTCCGCCCTGGTGGCGATGCGCTGCAGCTCCGCGTCGGTAGTGTCGCGGGTGAGGCTCTTCTGTTCGTCAGCGCGGACCGGCACTTCTACCAAGTCGTCGAAGAACGCCTGCACGACGTCATCTGCGGGTTCTTGCCAAGTTGGAACGATTCCGTGGGAATCGCACAACGGCATCATGGCGCGGATCCGGTCAAGCGATGAATTATTGCACAATGGAACGACGCTCCTCGGCAAAACGAATGGGTGCTGGGGGTCGCGTTTGAACAGCTCCAGAAGCATTGCATCCAACTCCAGGACGGTGAAGTTGAAGTTGAGGCCCGGACGCAGCCGCATTATATCCGCCGAGTTCGTGAACTCCCAGGCGGGTCTCCCCCTCTCCTGTAGGGGGGCGATGCGGCGGCGAAGGAAGTCTGCGCCAACTGCGCCTACAGTGAGCCCGGCAAGCCTGAGGCGAAGGATCTGGGTGACGGCGATCTTCAATCTGTCGTCTTCCGGGGCCACGTTGCTCCAATCGTTGCCGCGCACGATTGGGGCTTGGCGCAGGGTAGTGAACGGCTACGGGTCCTCCTCGATGATCCAGCACCACTCCGCTCTCCACTCCTCCCACTTGCTGTGGAGCTCCCCCTCCAGATACGCCTCCTTCTTGCCGACTCTCGAGATCCAGGCGATCCCTCCGGCAAGTGGCTCTCCTCTCTCGACCCGAGGCATGAAGAAGTGGCGGAAAAGAGCTACATTGGGGTGGACTCCGACAAAGTTTTCGCACAAATGTGCAAAAACTGCCATGGTTAGAACGGCGTTGGGGGTGAAATCAAGGAGGCGGAGCCCGTAGGTGTTCATTATATCGCAGAAGAACTCCGAGAAGGGCGGGCAGAGCCTGCAATAGAAGAACAGCGCGAAGAATGGGTACCCGTTTGGAGCCAGTTCCGAAGCGGCGGCCGGGAGTACCCTCGTGCGCGGATGCGCTCGCGTCTCCGTCGACCAGAAGAGGTAGTAGTACTCCCTCATCTCCTGCGCACCAAGCTGAGGGGAGAAGATCGCCCGCTCCTTCCGCAGCGCCGTGAGCCGCTGCACCTCGGCCGACTTCATGCCCTTCCCCTTGTAGGCTTTTGGAGCCATGGCGTAGGTGGTGGGGGAGGTCGACGATGTTGGTGATGCTGGTGGCAATGGGGGGCGGAGCGCTACTCTCTTTTTGCTTCGAGAAGAGGAGGGGAGCGGTGGAGATTTCTAGAGTTGGAGCAACAACCGGTGAAGTGGACGGACTGCCCCTGTTTCCCCTGCTTATAAAGAGGGAGGGGGCGGACATTTCGCCCTTCCAAATAAAGAAACCACCCACGATCTCTCCCACGACGCCGCATTCAATGCGTGGCATTAGGGGAGGGCGCGGTGGATACGGAGTCAGATACGGCGTGGCCCAGGCCGCGTGTACCCGTGCCCTGTTTTGGGCCTGGCCCAACAGCGCTCGGCACCGTGTGTGGCCCAAGCCCGGGGGCTCCTGTCGGTGTACTAGAGTAGGGGTACCCTAGTATCCCGAACTTGTGCACGGGCAGTTGCAGCACCCCGCGGCAAGGCTTGCCGGGCGACCGCCAAGGTCCTCCGTGGTTCCCTTGGAGCCAATCAAGAACAAAGTATTTAAGCTCAGGAGACAAGGCCCCGGCAAGAGGAGCTTGCCGGGAAGGCCAACAAAGGCATCCCAAGGAACTTGCCGCGACGCGCCACGTGTCCCGGCAAGGCAACAAGGCCCCGGCAAGAGGAGCTTGCCGGGAAGACCAACCAAGGCATCTCGAGGCCTGGTGAGCGACAAGCTTCCGGACCCGACAAGACAACGGCCGCGGCAAGGCGTTTGCCGCGGCAGGCGGCCACCCTGTACCCACGCTCCAGCACATCCACCAACGTGTCGCTCTGGGAGCCTTTCCAGGCGCGCGTGGCGGAGGGCTGTGCAACCAGCGGTGCGCGGTGGCATGCGAAGCTGACAAGATCACCATCGTGGCGAGCGGTGGCGCCCCTGACGGTCCTTTTCTGCACTGTTTGGGCTACACAGACGGGCATTTAATGCCCTTTTCCCCTGCCATCAGGGTTAGGTAGGAAACACTGTACAAGTAACTATACCAACCACCTCTCTTTTTACATTTGTACCCTTGTTTATGTTGCCACCTGTCGGTGACCCCTTGAGCATATAAAAGGAGGCCCATGCGCAACGTAGAGGAGGTTCGGATCATTCAGAAGCCAGAAAAACACTTAGCTCTCTCGAGCAAGAAGACAATGGAATCAGACAAGCAGCAGTAGGAGTATTATCTCTCCGGAGAGCTCCGAAGCTGGGTAAACTGCTCGTGTGCTTCGCCTCGATCCGCTCTTCGTGCGACCTCCACCCCCCGCCGAACCGAAAGGGGCTCGGTCCGCCGGCCCCATAGGTGTTCGTGGATCAGTTTCCCCGACACTAATTGGTTTACTTGGTGGAAGATCATATGTTCAGATCCTTCATGCATATTATTATACATCTGATTATGAACATGAATATGCTTTGTGAGTAGTTAAGTTTGTTCTTGAGGACATGGGTGAAGTCTTGCTATTAGTAGTCATGTGAATTTGGTATTCGTTCGATATTTTGATGAGATGTATGTTGTCTCTCCTCTAGTGGTGTTATGTGAACGTCGACTACATGACACTTCACCATTATTTGGGCCTAGAGGAAGGCATAGGGAAGTAATAAGTAGATGATGGGTTGCTAGAGTGACAGAAGCTTAAACCCTAGTTTATGCGTTGCTTCGTTAGGGGTTGATATGGACCCATATGTTTAATGTTGTGGTTAGGTTTACCTTAATACTCCTTTTTGTAGTTGCGGATGCTTCCAATAGGGGTTAATCATAAGTGGGATGCTTGTCCATGTTAGGGCAGTACCCAAGTGCCGGTCCACCCACATATCAAATTATCAAAGTACCGAACGCGAATCATATGAATGTGATGAAAACTAGCTTGATGATAATTCCCAATGTGTCCTCGGGAGCTCCTTCGTCATTATTAGAATTTGTCCAGGCTTATCCTTTGCTACATAAATGATTGGGCCACCTTGCTGCACTTTATTTACTTTATTTACTTTTTGCTCGTTACTATTTATCTTACCACAAAACTATCTATCACCTACTATTTCAGTGCTTGCAGAGAAAACCTTACTGAAAACCGCTTATCATTTCCTTCTGCTCCTCGTTGGGTTTGACACTCTTACTTATCGAAAGGACTACGATAGATCCCCTACACTTGTGGGTCATCAAGACTCTTTTCTGGCACCATTGCCGGGGAGCGTTGTGCTCTTGGTGAGTGGAACTTGGTAAGGAAACATTTATATAGTGTGCTGAAATTTTCTGTTACTTGTCACTATGGAAACTAATCCTTTGAGTGGCTTGTTTGGGGTATCTTCACCCCAACCAGAAGAGCAAAGAGATGCTCCTCAACCTACTGAACCTTATGAAAATATTCACTTTGAGATTTCTTCGGGTATGATAGAAAAACTGCTAGCTAATCCTTTTGCAGGAGACGGAACATTGCGTCCCGACTTACATCTTATCTTTGTGGATGAAGTTTGTGGATTATTTAAGCTTGTAGGTATTCCAGATGATGTTCTCAAAAGGAAGGTCTTCCCTTTATCTTTGAAGGGAGATGCAATGACATGGTATAGGCTATGTGATGATATGAGATCTTGGAATTATAAGCGATTGAAGTTGGAATTTCACCAGAAGTTCTATCCTATGCATCTTGTTCATCGTGATTTTAATTACATATATAATTTCTGGCTTCGCGAAGGAGAAAGCATCGCTCAAGCTTGGGTGAGGCTTAAGTCAATGCTGTATTCATGCCCCAATCATGAGCTCTCTCGGGAAATGATTATTCAGAATTTTTATGCTCGGCTTTCTCTTGATAATCGCAACTTGCTCGATACTTACTGTGATGGTTCCTATATGCTGAAGACTATTGATTTCAAATGGGACTTATTGGAAAGAATTAAATGCAACTTTGAAGATTGGGGTTCCGACGATGGTAAGGAGTTAGGTATGACACCTAAGTTTGATTGTGTTAAATCTTTTATGGATACCGATGCTTTCCGTGGATTTAGCTCTAAGTATGGACTTGACTCTGAGATAGTAGCTACTTTTTGTGAAACTTTTGCTACTCACGTTGATCTCCCTAAAGAGAAGTGGTTTAAATATAATCCTCCTGTTGAAGTGAAAGTAGTTGCACCTATTACAGTCGAAGAGAAGACTATTACATATAGTGATCCTATTATTCCTGCTACTTATGTTGAAAAACCTTCTTTTCCTGTTAGGATAAAAGATCATGTTAAAGCTTCGACTGTTGTTCGTAAGAGTAATACTAGGACTTATACACCTCCTGAGCAAATTAATGTTGAACCTGGTATTGCTATGATTAAAGATCTCTTGTATGAGGATTTAGATGGGAATGTTATCTCTTTCTTGGGTGAAACTACTAATATTGCTAGACCCGATACTAAGACACGTAGACCTGTTGTAGGCACACCTGTTATTTCTGTTAAAATAGGAGATCATTGTTATCATGGTTTATGTGATATGGGTGCTAGTGCTAATGCGATACCTTATGATCTTTGTAAAGAAATTATGCACGATATTGGACCTGTTGAATTAGAAGATATTGATGTTACTATTAAGCTTGCCAATAGGGACACCATTAAACCTATTGGGATTGTTAGATATGTTGAAGTCTTGTGTGGGAAGATTAAATACCCTGCTGATTTTCTTGTTCTTGGTTCCCCACAAGATGATTTTTGTCCCATTATTTTTGGTAGACCCTTCTTGAATACTGCTAGTGCTAAGATTGATTGTGAAAACAATATTGTCACTGTTGGCTTAGATGGTATGTCTCATGAGTTTAATTTCGCTAAGTTTAGTAGACAACATCGTGAAAAGGAACCATCTAGTAAGGATGAAATTATTGGTCTTGCTTCCATTGCTGTTCCTCCAACTGATCCGTTAGAACAATATTTGCTAGACCATGAAAACGATATGTTTATGAAGGAAAGGGAAGAAATAGATGAAGTGTTCCTTAAACAAGAACCTATGCTGAAACATAATCTTCTCGTTGAAATTCTTGGGGATCCCCCTCCACCCAAGGGTGATCCCGTGTTTGAACTCAAACCATTTCCAGATAATCTTAAGTATGCTTATATTGATGAAAAAGAAATATATCATGTTATTATTAGTGCTAACCTTTCAGAGAAAGAAGAAGAAAGATTATTGAAAACTCTGAAGAAGCACCGGGCTGCTATTGGATATACCCTGGATGATCTTAAGGGCATTAGTCCCACATTATATCAACACAAAATTTAAGTGGAGAAAGATGCCAAACCAGTTAGAGATCCTCAAAGATGACTAAATCCCAAAATGAAGGAAGTGGTAAGAAAGGAGATACTAAAACTCCTTAAGGCAGGTATTATTTATCCCGTTGCTGATAGTGAATGGGTAAGCCCTGTCCATTGTGTCCCTAAAAAGGGATGTATTACCCTTGTTCCTAATGATAAAGATGAATTGATCCCGCAAAGAATTATTACAGGCTATAGGATGGTAATTGATTTCCGTAAGTTAAATAAAGCTACTAAGAAAGATCATTACCCTTTATTTTTATTGATCAAATGCTAGGAAGGCTATCCAAACACACACATTTTTGCTTTCTAGATGGTTATTCTGGCTTCTCTCAGATACCTGTATCAGCGGGGGATCAATCTAAAACTACTTTTACATGCCCTTTTGGTACTTTTGCTTATAGACGTATGCCTTTTGGTTTATGTAATGCACCTACTACCTTTCAAAGATGGATGGCTATATTTTCTGATTTTTTTTGAGAAGATTTGTGAGGTATTCATGGATGACTTCTCCATCTATGGATCCTCTTTTGATGATTGTTTGAGCAACCTTGATCAACTTTGATCACTACACCTATTGTTCAGCCACCCGATTGGAATTTACCCTTTGAAATTATGTGTGATGCTAGTGATTATGCTGTAGGGGCTGTTTTAGATGGGTTCTCTTGCTCCAGGAATTTGACTTGCATATTGTTGATAGAAAAGGAGTTGAGAACCCCGTTGCAGACAACTTGTCTAGGCTAGAAAATGTTCTTGATGACCCACTGCCTATTAATGATAGCTTTCCTGATGAACAATTAGCGGTCGTCAATGGTTCTCGTACTGCTCCTTGGTATGCTGACTATGCTAATTACATTGTTGCTAAATATATACCGCCTAGTTTCACATACCAGCAAAAGAAAAAGTTCTTTTATGATTTAAGACATTACTTCTAGGATGATCCACATCTTTATAAAGAAGGAGTAGATGGTATTTTTAGACGTTGTGTGCCTGAGCATGAACAGGAACAAATCCTACGCAAGTGTCACTCTGAATCCTATGGAGGACACCATGCTGGAGATAAAACTGCACACAAGGTACTACAATCTGGTTTTTATTGGCATACTCTTTTCATAGATGCTCGTATGTTTGTCGTATCTTGTGATGAATGTCAAAGAATAGGTAACATCAGTAGACGTCAAGAAATGCCTATGAATTATTCTCTTGTTATTGAACCGTTTGATGTTTGGGGCTTTGATTATATGGGACCTTTTCCTGCCTCCAATGGTTATACACATATTTTAGTTGCTGTTGATTATGTTACTAAGTGGGTAGAAGCTATTCCAACTAGTAGTGCTGATCATAACACTTCTATTAAAATGCTTAAAGAAGTTATTTTTCCGAGGTTTGGAGTCCCTATATATCTTATGACTGATGGTGGTTCACACTTTATTCATGGTGCTTTCCGTAAGATGCTTGCTAAGTATGATGTCAATCATAGAATCGCATCTCCTTATCACCCGCAGTCTAGTGGTCAAGTAGAGTTGAGCAATAGAGAGCTCAAATTAATTTTGCAAAAGACTGTGAATAGATCTAGAAAGAATTGGTCCAAAAAACTTGATGATGCATTATGGGCCTATAGAACTGCATACAAAAACCCTATGGGTATGCCTCCATATAAGATGGTTTATGGAAAAGCATGTCATTTACCTCTTGAACTTGAACATAAAGCATATTGGGCTATTAAAGATTTAAATTATGACTTCAAACTTGCCGGTGAGAAAAGGTTATTTGATATTAGCTCACTTGATGAATGGAGAACCCAAGCATATGAGAATGCTAAGCTTTTCAAAGAAAAAGTCAAACGTTGGCATGATAAAAGGATACAAAAGCGTGAGTTTAACGTAGGAGATTATGTGTTATTATTCAACTCTCATTTAAGACTTTTTGCAGGAAAACTTCTCTCAAAATGGGAAGGTCCCTATGTTATCGAGGAGGTCTATCGTTCTGGTGCTATAAAAATCAACAACTTTGAAGGCACAAACCCGAGGGTGGTGAACGGTCAAAGAATTAAACATTATATTTTAGGTAATCCTATCAATGTTGAAACTAATATTATTGAAACCATAACCCCTGAGGAATACATAAGAGACACTTTCCAGAATGTTCCAGACTCCGAAAAGGCATAGGTACGTGGTACGGTAAGTAAACCGACTCCAAAACAACTCTAATGGCAATTTTCATCAGTTTTGGATTATTTAAGGATTTTAGGAAGAAAGAAGTAGTCCGAGAGGGACACGAGGCTCCCACGAGAGAGGAGGGCGCCCCCCCCCCTTTAGGGCGTGCCCCCTGTCTCATGGGCACCTCGTGTGGCTCCTGAACTCTGTTTTCTTGTATGTTACGTATTTTGGTCGGTAAAAATTCATTATATATACTCCGGAAGGTTTTGACCACCGTATCACGCAAATATCCTCTGTTTTCGTTTCAAGCTGTTTCTGCTGCAGATTTGAACAAGATGTCGTCCCAGGATTCGGAGGGAGAGAGCTACATAGTTGATTATATTGCAAATCCAAAATTATATGGGGATGTGGAACACTATGGCTGGACCACAGAGGAATAAGAAGACTATGATCCAAAGAGGAAGGAGGAGACAAGCTCTGATGAAGAGGACGATCCACTGCCTCAACATGGTGATATGCATGTGGAGTTCAAGAAGTCAAGCCTCCCTAAGGTCCAATCTATCCCACCACATTTTTTGCAGGACAACAAGGCAACACTATGCAAAAAGATAATGAAACTTGAGCTCGAGAATGAGGATCCGAGGGAGGAAAATTTTAGCCTCAGGCGTAAGCTAGAGAAGAAAGGTGCAACAACTCCTACTTCACCACCTCCGAAGAAATAATCACAGGGGTATGGGCACTCCCCTTGGCAACTGCCAAGCTTGGGGGAGGTGCCCCGGTATTGTATCACCATCACACTCCTATCTTTACCCCTTTATTTAGTTCGATCCTTTTAGTAGTATCTTGATCTATTAGTTTGAAGTTTTGCTATCAGGTAGTTTTGAGTTTTTCACTGTGATCTCTTTATGTAAGCGAGTCCGTGTGCTATCTGTAATAAAGATTAGTGTTGAGTTAAGGGCTTTGCTATGTTGCTATGATCTTGAGAAGGTAGAAATAACAAAAGAGTTCATATTGATCTTATGGATAGTGATAACTTCACACATAGAAAGTACGAGGCATAAAAATTGTTGAGAGTTGATGAACGTAGCCTTGGTCATCGTTGCAATTAATAGGAAGTAATAAGGAAAGAGGGGTTCACATATAAATATATTATCTTGGACATCTTTTATTATTGTGAAGCACTCATTAAGTATGACATGCTAAAAGAGTTGATGTTGGACATGGAAGAAAACGTAATGATTTATGTTTTCCGACATCTCAGTTAAAGTATATTGTCATTGACCTTACAAACACGTTGAGCTTGCCTTTCCCCCTCATGCTAGCAAAATTCCTCGCACTAAGTAGAGATACTACTTGTGCTTCCAAATATCCTTAAACACAGTTTTGCCATGAGAGTCCACCATATCTACCTATGGATTGAGTAAGATCCTTCAAGTAAGTTGTCATCGGTGCAAGCAATAAAAATTGCTCTCTAAATATGCATGACTTATTAGTGCGGAGAAAATAAGCTTTGTACGAACTTGTTGTGGAAGTAATAAAAGCCACGGATTGCATAATAAAGGTCCACATACTAGGGGCAATATAAAGTGACGTTTTTTTGCATTAAGATTTTGTGTATCCAATCCTAAAAGCGCATGACAAGCTCTGTGTGACATCCCAAAAATTTAACCATGTTTTGTTTATTAAAATTTTGCCAGGGAACTTAAACTTCTATTTTCTGGATTTCCTTTTGATTTCAGAACCATTCTTTTCTTTGTTATTATGGAGTTTTACCCCAAGTGAAAACTTTTCAATAATTATTGGACTTATTTACCCTCTCAAATAAAACAATTGTTTTATCAGTGGGATTATTTATATAATTATTTTTCCTTGAGCTTTATTTCTCTAAAATGGTTTTTCTTAAGTTTTAGGGTCCCTTTTGAACTGCAACCCTTTTATAAATTCATTTAAAAATCCCACCAAAATTTGGGGATGTCATGTGATGTTTTTAAATCACTTTTATGCAAAAATATATTTCATTCTTTGGATATTTTGAGATCTACATCAAATTTTCAAATCTGGTCCAGTGGGCAATTTTGCACTACGGCCTATTTAAATATTTCTTTAAAGCTTCCACCAAAATTATGGGATGTCAGTAGGAGTATATTATTCATCTTTATGCAAAAACCCAGTGATGTTCTGTGAAAAATTTGAGTAAATCAACCTCATTTTCAGTCTGGTCCAGCTTGGTGATTTGTACTGCAACCATATTTTAACTTGCTCTTTTACCCATGATTCTTTTTCCTAATCATAGACCACCATGCAACACCCCTAAGTCCAGGAGATTGGCCTTATTGGAGTGTCTTTGGTCCATGGAATGATAGCTTTTAGTTTCTGTCCAGAAATGATTTTCTCAAAAACTTCCACTAGCAAGTTTCTGTTTTTGCCAAACTAACCTTACCACCCTCTTTTGCATCTAAAGAGACACTAGTCTGGAGGGTTTGACCACCCCAAGAAATGCCTAAGTACCATTGGTATTTTGTCAAACACCTTATGGGCATGGTCAGTTTTGGCTTAGTTTCTGGTTTGTACAATGGACCTGCTTACTTTGCCAAACCACCATGTCCCCTAAGTTTCTAGACTACCCTAACCTAGGCCTTTTAGTCCCCAACATCATCCAAACCCCCTAGCATCCACTGGCATTTCGCCGAACAGTTGGCGTGCACGCTCTGGGTGCGGCCAGAGCGCGTGTTTTGCACGTGCGTGCGCACGGGTCGCCGTGTCCCGCTGCCGCCTCCCGCGCGCCCGTTCTGGCCCCTCCCCACTTGCAGCCGGCGCCCCGACTCCTCCCTCACCGTAGAGCCGCCCTGGCCCTCTCCTGGCGCCCTACAACGCCACCGACGCAAGCCGCCACCGCCGCCCCGACAACTCCTGCCCCGGACGGCGCCGCCCGAGCCACTAGCGCTCGCCAGCTGCCCCCTAGAGCAGCTCAAGCTCATCCGCAAGCTTGTCCGCAAGCGCTCGTCGCCGCCACGTCCCCCTGCTGCTACAGAATGGCGGTCGCAAGTGATCTTATCCCCGGACGCCGCGGAACCGCCATTGCTTGCCTATTTAAGGGGCCCCCGAGCTCGTCCAGGCCCTTGAGCAACTCATACCAACTCTCTCACTCCCTCACCGATCCTCCCGTAGTAGCAGAAAGACCAGAAATGGTCATCTTCTTCTTCTCCGGCAACCACGACCGCCGCCTCTGTCTCGTTCATTCCAACGCCGCCAGGGCCTCCCCCTCTCCACTCTCTTCACCAACAGCATCCTGCAGCACCCATGAATCCATCCCCATGCTCGATTTTGATCGGGACTCGCCGCATGCGAAAGCCCCATCTCACCCGACGCCGCCCACTAGTAGAAAAACACCTAATAGTCCCGGTTCATAAGGGCCTTTAGTCCCGGTTCATGAACCGGGACTAATGGGTCGTTACTAATACCTCCACCCATTAGTCCCGGTTCAAACACGAACCGGGACCAATGTGCCTCCACGTGGCCCTGTGCGCCGAGCCCAGTGAGGGGGCCTTTGGTCCCGGTTGCTGGCTCCAATCGGGACCAAAAGGCATCCACTCGTCAGCATTCCAGTGGCTGGGGTTTTTGTTTTTTTGAAAGGAGGGGAGGTTGGGGGTTTTGGGGGGTTAATTTAGATGTTTCATATATTGTGTTAGCTAGATAATTAATAGAGAGAAGTGTCCTCTCTTATGTCCGTGCTTGGTCGACGCTACGTACTATATATACATAAGTGATCGAGAGAACCATTCAGTACAGAAGTTCGTCATGCATACTGGGAGAAGTGATCGATCGACCTCTCCTTCTCCGAGAGATTGGTCGAATAACAAGTTTTCGTATCATGTATCCGACACTACTGGCTACATACATGTACAATATGTATAAGATCTCTTAATTACAAACCCCTAGCATTTATAATCAATTTCCACATGGTATTCTCCGGCTTTACTGATGACGTGGTCAAGAAAGAATCCCACCAATTCCTCTTGAATTGCTTTCATGCGATCTGGTTCTAGGAGTTCATCCCGCATCTACCATGTCTCATTTGAAGAAGGGGGTTAATTAATACATATATATGAATGAAAATCAACAGAAATGATGGTGTAATAAAATGAAATTGTGAATATTATTGCTTACACACTTCATATTGTCTTCTAGAGTAGCCCCGCTTGTTTTTCAAAGTCGCGGTGTGGATGAACTCGCACATGTAGTATCCATAGAAATCATTCCCTTCCTCCTGACACAAGCACTTTACGAGAAATAGAGGTCAATCAAACTGATAATGAAGCATTATAAATGGCATTGATGAAAGTATAGCTATAGAATCAACGGGAGATGCGCGCAACTAGCTAGCTAGTAGTACTTACTTTCGGGTATTTATACCGCAGCTCCTTCGGCAGTCCCGGAGCTTCTGCGGTGAACTGTTTCCAAACCCTGCAAGACAAAGAAAATAATAATTATTACTTGAGATATCAGGAAATGAACAAAAAGTTGCCGATATGGTGCGATAATGATCGATTGAACTTACTTGCTGAGCATTTCAGTGATGTCTACATAGGATTTGGGATCTTTCCGTCTCGAGTCTAAGACGGTTACTAGTCCACGCTCAAGCTTAATCTCCAGAAGAATATAGTGGTACCTGCACACGCATGCATAACTCATCAATTACATTACTATAAGCTCACTTGAGTAATAAGGGAAACCGAATATGCACACGACAGTAACACTCACAGGCCATTGTAAGGAAAGAGTATGATATCTTTGTTTTGATTTTTGATCAATGATTGTAGCAAGTTGTCCTCGGCCTCTTTGACGTTCTTTTCAACCAGAAATACATCTATGATATTTGTGTTAATGAACCCAATATCATAAATTTCTTGTTTTTTGCACTCGACAATCTTCAATCTGCATAATATATTGAGGATAATTAATTATAAATACATGCAATGAAAGAGCCGAGCTATATATAGAGACTTAATGACAGAAATAGTACTTACAGGCAGTAGCAAAAGACCATTAATTTATCGAGGGCCTTTTGATTGAAGAACTCGAAGAACTCCTCAAATGGAACAGTCAACAGACCATTTGCAACGAGATCGTGCTCCTCTTTAATATGCAGATACAAAGCATTCTTACCCTCAGACTCTCTGCAGGTTTCCATGTACCAATTATGGAATCTTCGCATCATTGTTGTCAGAGATTTTTCATCTTTGACGAGAGGCTTCCCGTACTCGTATCTGTGTTCGTCCACCTCCAAGAAATCAGGAAGTGCATTGTCAGGCAGGTAATCATCAAGATTGCCATAACCGGCCACTGTCCTTGGAGCATTAGACACATTGAGCGGGGGGCACGATTGCTGTGCTTGTTCGTCGAGCTGGGCAATTGTTTTCCCCTTTGCTCGTTCTTTTGACCTTTTAGCACTGACAGTAGTTCCCGATCGCTGGGCTTGGAGATATGTCTGTTCAGTAATGCACTCATAGTTGGTTCTCGGCGGAGACTTTGGTGGTTTCCTCAGGGCATCGATAGTGCCACGAACCGGGACCAAAGGCCTCTTTTTCGGCAGCCCAAAGGGCGGGAACCGTCGGCCTTTGGTCCCGGTTGGTGGCACCAACCGGGACTAATGCCCCCCCTTTAGTCCCGGTTGGTGCCACCAACTGGGACCAAAGGCCTCTGTACTGCCCGCCTCGGGGCCAAAGTTTAGTCCCACCTCGCTAGTCGAGAGGGGCGCACAGTGGTTTATGAGCATAATTGGTTTGATGCCAAAAGTTGGCATGCCAAATTTTGGCAACTGCCAAATATTGGCTAGAGATTGGTTGCTTGCCAATTCTTGTTGCCAATCTCACAAAAAGTTGCCAAAAGTTGGCAACTTTTGTTTTTGCCAAATGTTGGCTTACCAAATATTGGCAATGCCAAATGTTGGTAGCAAACCAATTATGCTCTATAAGCCCCACTGCCGCACCCCTCTCGAGCTCCTCTCCACCGCACGCTTTCGGGCCTACTTGCTATTGCTTTGCCTGATGGGCCTTCTGGGCCTACTGCGGGCCTGAATCCTGGCCCATAGTAGGGTTTCTAGTCGTATTCAGACCGTGGGGGCCCAGTAGGAGGCATTTTTTTTGTTTTTTTTGTTTTCTTTACTTACTGTTGCTATATTTATTTTTTTTCCAGTTTTTTTCTTTTGTTTTCTGCATTATTTATTTTCTTTTGTTTTTTGCTTTATTTTTTAATTGTTTTTGCTTTTAGTTTTAGGAAAATTATAAACTTTCTGTTAGTGCCATTAGTTTTCAAATTTGAAAACACTTTTTTTGTTTTTTTGTTTTCTTTCTTGCTTTATTTATTTTATTTTGTTTCTACTTACAACAAAATACTTATTGTTGTTTTTTCTTTTGTTTTCTGCATTATTTATTTTCTTTTGTTTTTTGCTTTATTTTTTAACTGTTTTTGCTTTTAGTTTTAGGAAAATTATAAACTTTCTGTTAGTGCCATTAGTTTTCAAATTTGAAAACACTTTTTTTTGTTTTTTTGTTTTCTTTCTTGCTTTATTTATTTTATTTTGTTTCTACTTACAAAAAAATACTTATTGTTGCTATTTTTAATTATTACGAGGGCCGAACCATAAGACATTTAAGCATTTCAAATGAACTCTGAAAAAGTTGAAAGTTGGCATGGTATCATAAATTGACCCACATAGCATGTGCATGTACAAAACGGACAATGGTATCATACTCGTCAGTTACAAAGTTGGCATGGTATCATCATAATAGTTGCGGGAGAAAGTCTTCACTTTTTCTTCGCTTGTGTCATTTGCTTATTGCGCCGTAACCATGGATAATCTTCATCGTTTATCAGGATGCTGGGGTCAGCCTTGACTTTGAAGGGAGGAATTTCATGAAACTTTTCATAATCTTCAGACATGTCTGTCTTGTCCTCCACTCCCACGATGTCCCTTTTTTCCTGAAAGAACTATGTGGCGCTTTGGCTCATTGTATGATTTATTCGCTTCCTTATCTTTTCTCTTTCTCGGTCTGGTAGACATGTCCTTCACATAGATAACCTGTGCCACATCATTGGCTAGGACGAACGGTTCGTCAGTGTACCCAAGATTTTTCAGATCCACTGTTATCATTCCGTACTGTGGGTCTACCTGTACCCCGCCTCCTGACAGATTGACCCATTTGCACTTAAACAAAGGGACCTTAAAATCTACTCTGTAGTCAAGTTCCCATATGTCCACTATGTAACCGTAATATGTGTCCTTTCCCCTCTCGGTTGTTGCATCAAAGCGGACAACGCTGTTTTGGTTGGTGCTCTTTTGATCTTGGTCAATCGTGTAAAATGTATTCCCATTTATCTCGTATCCTTTCCAAATCAATACAGTCAAAGATGGTCCCTTGGACAACAAGTACAGCTCATCACAAAGAGTGTTGTCACCTCCGATACGTGCTTCCAACCAACTGCTGAAAGTCCTGATGTGTTCACATGTAATCCAGTCGTCGCACTGCTCCGGGTGTTTGGAGCGCAGACTGTTCTTGTGTTCATCGACATACGGGGTCACCAATGTACAGTTCTGTAGAACTGTGTAGTGTGCTTGAGACCAAGAATATCCATCCCTGCATCTTATTGATTCCCTTCCAAGCGTGCCTTTTCCAGTCAGTCTCCCCTCATACCGCGATTTAGGGAGACCTATCTTCTTAAGGCCAGGACTGAAGTCAACACAAAACCCGATGACATCCTTTGTTTGATGGCCCATGGAGATGCTTCCTTCTGGCCTAGCGCGGTTACGGACATATTTCTTTAGGACTCCCATGAACCTCTCAAAGGGGTACATATTGTGTAGAAATACGGGGCCCAGAATGACAATCTCGTCAACTAGATGAACTAGGAAGTGCGTCATGATATTGAAGAAGGATGGTGGGAACACCAGCTCGAAACTGACAAGACATTGCACCACATCACTCCTTAGCCTTGGTATGATTTCTGGATCGATCACCTTCTGAGAGATTGCATTGAGGAATGCACATAGCTTCACAATGGCTAATCGGACGTTTTCCGGTAGAAGCCCCCTCAATGCAACCAGAAGGAGTTGCATCATAATCACGTGGCAGTCACGAGACTTTAGGTTCTGAAACTTTTTCTCTGCCATATTTATTATTCCTTTTATATTAGACGAGAAGCCAGTCGGGACCTTCATACTAAGAAGGCATTCAAAGAAGATTTCCTTCTCTTCTTTGGTAAGAGCATAGCTGGCAGGACCTTCATACTGCTTTGGAGGCATGCCGTCTTTTTCGTGCAAACATTGTAGGTCCTCTCGTGCCTCAGCTGTATCTTTTGTCTTACCATACAGGCCCAAGAAGCCTAGCAGATTCACGCAAAGGTTCTTCGTCACGTGCATCACGTCGATCGAAGAGCGGACCTCTAGGTCTTTCCAGTAGGGTAGGTCCCAAAATATAGATTTCTTCTTCCACATGGGTGCGTGTCCCCCAGCGTCACTCGGAACAGCTAGTGCGCCGGGACCCTTTCCAAAGATTACGTGTAAATCATTGACCATAGCAAGTACGTGATCACCGGTACGCATGGCGGGCTTCTTCCGGTGATCTGCCTCGCCTTTGAAATGCTTGCCTTTCTTTCGACATTGATGGTTGGTCGGAAGAAATCGGCGATGGCCCAGGTACACATTCTTCCTGCAGCTTGCTAGGTATATACTATCGGTGTTAAGTAAACAGTGCGTGCATGCGTGGTATCCCTTGTTTGTCTGTCCTGAAAGGTTACTAAGAGCGGGCCAATCGTTGATGGTCACGAACAGCAATGCCTTTAGGTTAAATTCCTCCTGTTTGTGCTCATCCCACGGACGTACACCATGTCCATTCCACAGCTGTAAAAGTTCTTCAACTAATGGCCTTAGGTACACATCAATGTCGTTGCCGGGTTGCTTAGGGCCTTGGATGAGAACTGGCATCATAATGAACTTCCGCTTCATGCACATCCAAGGAGGAAGGTTATACATACATAGAGTCACGGGCCAGGTGCTGTGATTGCTGCTCTGCTCCCCGAAAGGATTAATGCCATCCGTGCTTAAAGAAAACCATACGTTCCTTGGCTCACTTGCAAACTCATCCCAGTACTTTCTCTCGATTTTTCTCCACTGCGCCCCGTCAGCGGGTGCTCTCAACTTCCCATCTTTCTACGGTCCTCACTGTGCCATCGCATCAATTTGGCATGCTCTCTGTTTCTGAACAGACGTTTCAACCGTGGTATTATAGGAGCATACCACATCACCTTCGCAGGAACCTTCTTCCTGGGGGGCTCGCCGTCAACATCACCAGGGTCATCTCGTCTGATCTTATACCGTAATGCACCGCATACCAGGCATGCGTTCAGATCCTTGTACGCACCGCGGAAGAGGATGCAGTCATTAGGGCATGCATGTATCTTCTGCACCTCCAATCCTAGAGGTCATACGACCTTCTTTGCTGCGTATGTACTGTCGGGCAATTCGTTATCCTTTGGAAGCTTCTTCTTCAATATTTTCAGTAGCTTCTCAAATCCTTTGTCAGGCACAGCATTCTCTGCCTTCCATTGCAGCAATTCTAGTACGGTACCGAGCTTTGTGTTGCCATCTTCGCAATTGGGGTACAACCCTTTTTTGTGGTCCTCTAACATGCGATCGAACTTCAGCTTCTCCTTTTGACTTTCGCATTGCGTCCTTGCATCGACAATGACCCGGCGGAGATCATCATCATCGGGCACATCGTCTGGTTCCTCTTGATCTTCAGCAGCTTCGCTCGTTGCAGCATCATCGTGCACATCGTCTGGTTCCTCTTGATCTTCAGTAGCATCACCGTATTCAGGGGGCACATAGTTGTCATTGTACTCTTCTTCTTCGCCGTCTTCCATCATAACTCCTGTTTCTTCGTGCCTCGTCCAAACATTATAGTGTGGCATGAAACCCTTGTAAAGCAGGTGGGTGTGGAGGATTTTCCGGTCAGAGTAAGACTTCGTATTCCCACATATAGGGCATGGACAACACATAAAACCATTCTTCTTGTTTACCTCAGCCACTTCGAGAAAATCATGCACGCCCTTAATGTACTCGGAGGTGTGTCTTGAACCGTACATCCATTGCCGGCTCATCTGCGTGCATTATATATATTTAAGTGTGTCAAAAATCATTACAGAACATCATGAATAGATAATTAAGTGACCAAATTAATAGAAGTTCATCATCACATTAAAACCAAAGTACATACATAGTTCTCATCTAACAACATAAAGCTCTGCAGAGCATCTAAATTAATTAAACCATACACTGAAACTATGTAAAACATTTCAATGCGAAAACAAATGCGATCATAATCGCAACCGATGTAACAACTGAATCCAACGACATAATGATACCAAGCCTCGGTATGAATGACATATTTTCTAATCTTTCTAATCTTCAAGCGCATTGCATCCATCTTGATCTTGTGATCATCGACGACTTCCGCAAAATGCAACTCCAATATCATCTTCTCCTCCTCAATTTTTCTAATTTTTTCCTTCAACAAATTGTTTTCTTCTTCAACTAAATTTAACCTCTCGACAATAGGGTCGGTTGGAATTTCCGGTTCAACAACCTCCTAGATAAATAAAATCTATGTCACATTGGTTGGCATAATTGTCATAAACAATATATGAACCAATAGTTATGAGAAGATAATATATACCACATCTGAATCATAGACAGGACGAGGGCCGACGGGGGCGGATACCAAAACCATCACACTATATAAGATGCAATAATAAAAGTAAGAAAATTATACAAGTATCTATATGAACATACAAGTAAGAGTTTTTTTTCCTTTCAGAAAGAAGATAAGAACAAGAGGCTCACCACGGTGGTGCCGGCGACGAGATCGGCGCGGGCGATCGACGGCGGTGAAGACGGGGACGGGACGTGACGGACCGCTAAACCTAGACAAATATTGAGAAAAATGGAGCTTGGAGGTGGAGCTTGGAGAGGAGAAAGCTTAAGTAGTGTGGCTCGGGCATTCCATCGAACACCTTGTGTGCATAGGAGGTGAGCTAGAGCACCACAAAGCTCTCTCCTCGCCGGCCATGAAAAACAGAGCAGTGAGAGTGCTCTGCTTGCGGGGTATATATAGGCAATTAATTGGTCCCGGTTTGTGGCTTGAACCGGGACTAAAGGGAAGCCTTTGGTCCCGGTTCATTCCCCCAACCGGGACCAATGGTGGTGGGCCAGGAGCAAGGCACATTGGTCCCGGTTCGTCCCACCAACCGGGACCAAAAGGTCCAGACGAACCGGGACCAATGGCCCACGTGGCCCGGCCGGCCCCCGGGGCTCATGAACCGGGTCCAATGCCCCCATTGGTCCTGGTTCTGGATTGAACCAGGACTAATGGGCTGACCCGGCCTGGACCATTGCCCCCTTTTCTACTAGTGGCCGTCCGCTGGGAAGCTCGTCGCCGGCGACTCCGTCCACGTCGGCGACCATGGCGGGTACCCACGGGTTCGCCTCGACCACTTGAGCACACCCATGTACTCCGATCCCCGAGGGATGCCTCCGTTCGCCGGCGAGCCTCGTCGGAGCTCCGCCTCTGTTCGGTCAGAGGAGACGGCGCGCGCGTGGACTAGTCAAGCCTGACCAGTGGACCCCCCGGACCCACTGTCAAAGACCCAGCCCCGCCACCACGTGCTTTAAGTGGAGGCGTATTTCCAAAGTACGTCTTCGACGTTTACCCTTTTCAAAGCGTTTTTCTTTTTTCAGTTTTATTTTAAAAACAGATTTGACCAAAACTTTGACTAGCTCTAACTTTTTAAATATAACTCCAAATGAGTTGATCCTTTTTCCTACCTCTCTCAAATATTGTCTTGTTTATTTTCGGATTTATATGAAAAAATTTCAGACAACTTTTTTGTACCATTTTGAAACTATGTGTTAATTTGAATATTTTCAAAATAGGATATTTGGAGGGGAGATTATAACTTTCAAAAGTTTTGGAGTGCACCTCACCCCTCCACAACTTGAAGGCAAGCATTCTGAACCCTAGCATAATATTGTGTGTGTTATTCGACACGATTATAACACCACCTTAATACGTAGGACTCGTTATTTTATGTGGTGATACGATCATTTGCATGAATGCATATTGGAGATTTCCTTGCTGTTGGAAATGGTCATGCTTGTGACAGTAATCATCCTCGTATGCTTTTCGTGCCTGCCGGAAGGAAGTCAGGAAAGTCGAGACGAGACGAGAGTGTCTGGTATGGCATGATGGGGTATGATGAGTGGTGATTATGTCTGTTGGATGAAGTATAAATGGTTATGCTAATCCTGCATGGAATACTTAAACCTCCTGAGTCGACCATAGATCGAGTCTTGTTCCGGTAACCCCCATACTTGTTTCATACTACCACTTGTCCCTGCTATAGGTATGGTACGGTTCAGTAGGTTGTCAACCCCTTTCTAGCACACACCAAACAGAGGGGCCGGGATGAGGGTTCCATGGCCATGGATTAAAGCCAGTCATCCGGTCAGGGGGCATGGGTGTTTCGGTTGTAGCCGAGGGGGTAGCTCCCCCAGTTTGCGCGCGGTATAAATTTTGTGATCCCATGCTAATCGAGGTTGTAGCCTCCCCACTTAGAGTTTTGATTAACTAGTGTCATGGGTGATTCCAGACACCGGTAAGTAGGGCTGGTGTGTGCGGTCAGGTGTGTTTTCAATTAAAAGACCGTAGACGGAATTAGTCCCGATGTACTAAAGGAATCCGTTATTCATGGGTAAAGAGTACACCCTCTGCAGAGATTAAATCTATTCGAATAGCCGTGTCCATGGTTAAGGACTACAGTTTGGGTTGGGTCAAGTGTCGGTCTTAGTGTCGGTCTTCGGAGGAGAAACTACTAAACCAGAACATGGATCATGATGTGTGACTTATGATGATTATGATTATTATTATTATGGACTAACCCCTTTATATTGTTTGAAGTATTGAGTATCCCTGGGACGGTTCTACCTCCTGGATATTCACTGTGATTATTTTTCTTATAACCCCTTCATGTGGTGTCGCTCAGACGCCCGATTGTGGCATGTTGTTATTTATTTACTTTATAAGCCCTTTATGTGGTGTCGCTCAGATGCCCGACTGAGGCATGCTTGTTATTTACTATCCTTTCGAGGCGTCGCTTCAGACACCCGATCGGTGCATTTTATTACTACTCTGTGATTACATATTCATGTTGCATATAAATAACCTGCTTGCATGCATCAGGGATTTTATTTTATGACTGATGTTGTGATCATAGAATATTTTAGAGCATGATTTGTTATATTATACCCGTGTTCGTAATGTTTGTGAGTACATTCAAAGTACTCACTGGCTTGTCCCTGGCTATTGTCTTGGCCAGATTTCTTGCACGGAGAGGAGCATTGCGATGACAGCCCGGAACCTAAGCAACGGTATTAGCAGCCTCGCGAAGATATGAGTTAACCTGGTCAGCTGTTCCTGTGGGAAATGGAGTCCCATAATGCTGATGATCCACAAACCGCTTCCGCCATCAACCACTAGCAACCTTATGTTGTACTCATAGGCCAGAATGGTCTTGTACTACATATTATGTATTTTTGCTTGGAGTTTCTGTATCAAGTTGGTGCCTCATCAGCTAACAGTAATCCTAGGGCTGGTGAGCACAAAGGCCATTTTTTGGGAAATTAATACCCGGAAAACCGGCCGTGACACTCTGCTACCCTCTACGAAGGGCCTATCTTTTACTTTATGTTTTTACTTTATGCTTGAGTTAAGGTGATCCTCACCTTTTTCTTTTTCATTTTATCCTTTGGCAAGCTCTTAGTGTTTGAAAGATCATGATATATATATCCAATTGGATGTAAGTTGGCATAGGCTATTATTGTTGACATCACCTAAAGGTGAATACGTTTGGAGGCAACACAATAAGCCCCTATCTTTCTCAGTGTCCGGCTGAAACTCTATAACCACAAGTATTGCGTGAGTGTTAACAATTATGGGAGACTACGAGATGGCTGAGTATGTGAGCTATCTGAAAAGCTCTATTAGTTCCTCTTTCTGATGTTACAATAAATTGCAATTGCTTCAATGACTGAGATTATAGTTAGTTAGTTCCCAATGAAGTTTTTGAACCATACTTGACATTGTGAATTGCTTATTACTTAAACATAGGAAATCATATGACAAAATCCATATATGTTGCTGTTATTAGAATGATCATGATGCCCTCATGTCCGTATTTTATTTTTATCGACACCTCTATCTCTAAACATGTAGTCATATTTTTCGATTTCAGCTTCCGCTTGAGGACAAGCGAGGTCTAAGCTTGGGGGAGTTGATACGTCCATTGTGCATCATGCTTTTATATCAATATTTATTGCATTATGGGCTGTTATTACACATTATATCTCAATACTTATGGCTATTCTCTCTTAATTTACAAGGTTTACCATGAAGAGGGGGAATGCCGGCAACTGGAATTCTGGCTGGAAAAGGAGCAAACGTTGGAAACCTATTCTGCACAACTCCAAAAGACCTGAGGCTCCACGAAACGACCTTTTGGATTTATTAAGAAATTATGAGCAAAAGAAATAGGCCAGGGGGCCCACACCCTATCCAGTAGACAGGGGCGCCCCCCTAGGGCGCGCCCCCTTATCTCCTGGGCCCCCTGGTGGGCTTCCAGTGGCCATCTTCTGCTATATGAAGGGTTTTGTCTTGGAAAATTCGTGGGCAAGCTTACGGGATGAAACTCCGCCGCCACGAGGCGAACCTTGGCGGAATCAATCTAGGGCTCTAGCGGAGCTGTTCTGCAGGGGACACTTCCCTCTGGGAGGGGGAAATCATCACCAACGTCATCACCAACGATCCTCTCATCGGGAGGGGGTCAATATCCATCAACATCTTCACCAGCACCATCTCATCTCAAAACCCTAGTTCATCTCTTGTATCCAATCTTGTATCAAAACCACAAATTGGTACCTGTGGGTTGTTAGTAGTGTTGATTACTCCTTGTAGTTTATACTAATTGGTTTACTTGGTGGAAGATCATATGTTCAGATCCTTCATGCATATTATTACACCTCTGATTATGAACATGAATATGCTTTGTGAGTAGTTACGTTTGTTCCTGAGGACATGGGTGAAGTCTTGCTATTAGTAGATATGTGATATTGGTATTCATACGATATTTTGATGAGATGTATGTTGTCTCTCCTCTAGTGGTGTTATGTGAACGTCGACTACATGACACTTCACCATTATTTGGGCCTAGAGGAAGGCGTAGGGAAGTAATAAGTAGATGATGGGTTGCTAGAGTGACAGAAGCTTAAACCCTAGTTTATGCGTTTCTTCGTTAGGGGTTGATATGGACCCATATGTTTAATGTTGTGGTTAGGTTTACCTTAATACTCCTTTTTGTAGTTGCGGATGCTTGCAATAGGGGTTAATCATAAGTGGGATGCTTGTCCATGTTAGGGCAGTACCCAAGGGCCGGTCCACCCACATATCAAATTATCAAAGTACCGAACGAGAATCATATGAACGTGATGAAAACTAGCTTGACGATAATTCCCAATGTGTCCTCGGGAGCTCCTTCCTATTTATTAGAATTTGTCCAGGCTTATCCTTTGCTACATAAATGATTGGGCCACTTGCTGCACTTTATTTACTTTATTTACTTTTTGCTCGTTACTATTTATCTTACCACAAACCTATCTATCACCTACTATTTCAGTGCTTGCAGAGAAAACCTTACTGAAAACCTCTTATCATTTCCTTCTGCTCCTCGTTGGGTTCGACACTCTTACTTATCGAAAGGACTACGATAGATCCCCTACACTTGTGGGTCATCAGTGTCTTAAGGTGTTTGTCAGTGTCAAAACAGGCGGATCTCGGGTAGGGGGTCCCAAACTGTGCGTCTAGGCGGATGGTAACATGAGACAAGGGACACAATGTTTTTACCTAGGTTCGGGCCCTCTCAATGGAGGTAAAACCCTACTCCTGCTTGATTAATATTGATGATATGGGTAGTACAAGAGTAGATCTACCACGAGATCAGACAGGCAAAACCCTAGAAGCTAGCCTATGGTACGATTGTTGTTCGTCCTACGGACTAAACTCTCTGGTTTATATAGACACCGGAGGGGGCTAGGGTTACACAGAGTCGGTTACAATGGGAGGAGATCTACATATCCGTATCGCCAAGCTTGCCTTCCACGCCAAGGAATGTCCCATCCGGACACGGGAAGAAGTCTTCAATCTTGTATCTTCATAGTCCGGGAGTCCGGCCAAAGGTCATAGTCCAGTCATCCGGACACCCCCTAATCCGGGACTCCCTCAGTAGCCCCCGAGCCAGGCTTCAATGACGAGGAGTCCGGTGCGCAAATTTGTCTTCGGCATTGCAAGGCGGGTTCTTCTCCAAATCCCATATACCTGTTGAATAGTGTCCGACTTCTGGTGAATGTTGGGTTCCTTGGCTTCTGCATCCAATAATGGCCATTTTCCACGTGTCAAATGAATGCGAAAAGCCAGGGTGTTTTTTCATTTACCTCCCTGGCTGCGCAAATGAGCTGCCTATAAAAGAGACGGGGATTTAGATCCGAATCACACCATCCTCAATTCGCGAGCTTTCATCGGAGCGCATTCGACAGAGATCCATTCCATCATGGCCGGTCGATGCAGCTCCTCCTGTCGCCCTCCCAGTCCTCAGCCTGGATATTGGGAGAGATGCTCCGTCCTGCAGAGCGAGCTAGTGGCGCTCCAAGCCAAGGGGTTACTTCCCCCAGCCTACATGGTCCCGGTTCAAGCCATACTCGCCACCTATAATGGTGGAGAGCAAGCGGAGAGCGTCCCCAATCCCTCCAAAGGAGAGCGGGTATGCCGTGTCCCTTATTTGATAAGAGGGCTTGGATTTCCAATTCATCCGTTTCTTCGGGGGCTCCTGGAGTTCTACGGCCTCCAGTTGCACAGCCTTACGCCTGCCTCCATATTGCATATTGCGGGCTTTGTAGCCCTTTGCGAGCTGTTTTTGAGTATCGAGGCTCATTTCACGCTGTGGAAGAAGCTATTCTGCCTCGTACCCCGTTCTCATGAGGGGTCGATATATCAAGTGGGCGGAGTCGAACTATGGCGCATCACCGGGACCGGATGTCTATCCAGAACCCCAAAGAAGGCGTCCAAAGACTGGCCTTCAGAATGGTTTTATATAGAAGACATCCCCTTGCCGGACCCTGTTCGGATCGGCCTCCCCGAGTTCGACAATGCTCCTCTGAAGAAGCGCCTAAGCTGGCGTCCACGGAGCCCTCAGAGGGAAAGTGACAAGGACGTCCTTTACCTGATGAGCCGGATAAGGTTGTTAGCCCATTCCGGACTGACCATGATCGAGGTCATGGCCACACGCATTATGTGGGGGGTGCAGCCGCTTCAGTACAGAGGCCACGCCATGTGGGATTTCAATGGGGAGGATGATGCCACCCGGTGCGGCCGCAAGGGGCCGGATTCGGCTGCCACTCTAATGAAGATCTTGTCCTCTTTGTACAAGGGAGAAGACGAGGAATTCCTCCGAGTCAACCCACGAGGCGGATTTTCTATGTACAACCCTCCAAGCTGGGTAAGCGAATACTTTCACTTGCCCATCCGTTTTCATATTCCCATAGTTAAGTACTTAGTCTAGCAATTTCAATGCAGGAGCTACGCCAGACTGTAAAGGAGATAAACAACCCTCCTCCACAACCCGAGGACACGGAATGGTCCCTCAATCTGGACTCCCAAGAGGACCCGGACTTATGTGTGGAGCTGATTGATGGGGTGTTTCATCAATTGAGCAAGGACAGCACCTTAGTGGCCATTACGGCCGATTATCCCGGACTACTTCTCGCCTCACAAGTAACCAAGACCGAAGTCCCAACACTCTTAAAATGATTCATCCGTGCTTATTTTTGATCACCGTATACCGGTGGCGTCTTTGCAGGGTAAGTCTTTGAGGCGGAGGGCCGAGTCTGCGGTGGCTAGCCAACAAGGGGCATCAAGGTCCGGCAGGCTGAAAAGAAGTTTGGTCCGGATTGAGACGCTGGCGCAACGGTAACCCGTGCCATCTTGTCCCTCGGGTTTTATTCCCTCGAGGCATACCAATGCTCATGCTCTTTTCTAGGAAAAAGAGCGCTCGCCGGACTATATCCGGAGAGGTTGCCGATCGCGCCTCCACCGGCCAGGCTCCAAAGCCGGGTCCGGAAGCGGAGGCGAGCACGAGGCGCGCACCGGACGTTCCTCCAACAGAGGATGCGGACAGGCTGTCTGCCACCAATTCAGAGGTGGAGAGTGCCATGAACCATAGGCGTCGCCGAACAGTTCTTCATGACGCTTGTTTCTCCCAAGAGGCGTTAGATGCCTTCAATACGGGAGATGCGTACCTCCGTGCCGCTCAAAATGGTCTAGCCAGAGCCACAGAGCAGTATGTAAAAGACATACGGGTGAGAAAATTTGATGGTTATATATATCAGTAGCCCCCGAGACTTGAAACAGTTAGAATAACTGATTTAAGGATCATTTGTTATGCAGGATCTTACAGAAAAGAATACCCAACTATCCCAGAAGCTGGAAGAGTGCAAAGCCCAACTTGAGGCCGCACTAGCCGTGGTGGGGGAGGCCAAGGAGACCCCCTCTGGTAATATATGCTTCGAAAGATAAGTATGTTGTGAAGTGCGGCGTGTGTAAAAAGTCTGACAATAACATTGCAGATGGCGCCAGAGTGGATCCAGACAAACAACAACTCCTACGCCGGTTAAAGGCCAGTGAGAGCGTGCTTACGAGGGTGAGGCAAGAGAAGAACAAGCTCCAAGATGCCAACACCCAGCTGGGCGAGGAACTAAAGGACGTTCGTGCTCAGCTGTCGGACTTCGTGAAGGAGAAGCGGCGGCTTCGACGCGGCATTTTTAGTAAGTGCTTGAACGAACTACGAAAAGAAGAGTTCGGCGAGGAAGTCGATTGACAGAGTTATGTGTGTAGGTATGCTGACGGGTCGACCTGCAGAGGAAATGCCCGGTTCTACGGGTGACCTTCTTCCCGAGCTCTCACAACTGCACGAACGAGTTCGGCAAGTGATGCAAGGCGTCGCCCAGGCCTTGTGGCCATCCGTCTCCATGCCCGAAGGCCTTGGAGAGCTTGCAGAGAAGCTGAAGGGAGCGCGACAGCGCTTCCAATTATGGAAGATATCGGCCTGCCGTCAAGGCGCCAGGGAGGCCTGGGCCATGGTGAAGACGTGGTACACGAAGGCTGACCCAAACCACATGGCCGAGGTCGGACCTGTAGGGCCCGATGGGAAGGAGATCCCTGTCAGTTTAGTGTACGGCCAGGTAGAGTTGGCCGCCAAATATTCCCAACAGGAATGTAAACTAAACAGCCTGTTGGACGGTATTGAAGAGGAATATACCCAGTCACATTGACTGTGTAATTTAAAATGACATGTAAAATGCCTTCTAGCCGGATTGTAGATCATTTGTCATGGCAGAACTTTTCGCTTCAACCTCGGGACTCGATAGTCCGGAGTGTGTCCGAATACCCTCTCGGTTATGTAAGAACCGGGGCATGCGTGGAGACTAGGCGTAGGGGTCATTAGTGCTTTATCAGACAAGTGCCCAACTAGTTATGTTATATTACATGGCTAGTAAGAAACATCTTCCAGGGAGAATAGTTCCGTTAGGGGTTCCTTTCCCTGGGAGGCATGCCCTAAAGTGCATGTCCGGACTGCGAAAAAAGCAGAAAAGCATCTAGGGGCGGATAAATAAACGAGGTAAAAAATCATCTTTTAGTTCACCGACCGAATATTCCCTTAAGAACGCTAGCTTTTGGCTTCACCCAGTCTGAGGTACACATCCGGCTGACCCGGCGGTAACAATCGCAGAGGTGCTCCCTTTACCACCTAGCCAAACAATCGGGAACGTAGGGGTAAGCACAGGAGCCAGGCAACCCAGCTTGGCCAAAACTTAAGTCATATCGATGAATATAATGGTGAATAAAAGGTACATGCGGAAGTGTGACACATGTGTTGGGCATAAGGCCCTTAGAATCAAGCTTCTGTTAAAGAAGCCCCCAGGTATAATGAGCGCGGATAGCGCGTCGATTGTTTGCGAACAAGGCGCAAACGAGCCCTCAAAGGCTGTAAGAGGAAAGGAGGGAGAAGGAGAGAAATATAAGACAACTAATATGTCAAAAAAAGGATAGAGGAAGGAGACGAACACAGAGTCCGGCGCTTAGGCGTAGAATCTTCTTAGACGGGCTGCGTTCCATGGGTTCGGCTCGAGTCGGTTATCCGATGCATTTAGCAGACAGTACGCTCCGCCAGTCAGGACTTGGTCGATTATGAAGGGACCTTCCAATTTGGGCTTGAGTTTGTCCTTTTTCTTGTCTGGCAGGCGTAGAACTAATTCACCAACATTATAAGTTTTGGCCCGTACTTCTCTGCTTTGATATCTTCGAGCCTGCTATTGATAGAATGTGGAACGGGCTTTTGCCACGTCGCGCTCCTCCTCCAAGGCGTCCAAACTGTCCTGCCGATCGAGTTCGGCTTCTCTTTCTTCATACATGCGCACGCGAGGTGAGTCATGAATTATGTCGCAGCTCAAAACTGCCTCTGCGCCGTATACCATAAAGAATGGTGTGAATTCGGTAGTGCGATTCAGCGTGCTCTGCAGCCCCCAGAGTACGGAGTCGATCTCCTCTACCCAGTGCATGTTAGATTCCTTGAGGGACCGCACTAGTCTGGGTTTGATGCCGCTCATGATTAGACCATTTGCTCGCTCGACTTGACCGTTAGTTTGTGGGTGATAGACTAAAGCGTAGTCGAGCTTGATGACCATGTTTTTGCACCAGAGTTTTACCTCGTCGGCCGTAAAGTTCTTGCCGTTGTTAGTGATGATGCTGTGGGGGACGCCGTAACGGTGTACGACCCCTGATATGAAGTCTATCACTGGTCCGGATTCGGCCGTCTTAACAGGCTTGGCCTCTATCCATTTGGTGAATTTGTCCACCATGACCAGTAAGTATCTTTGCTTGTGGGTTCCCCCTTTAAGGGGTCCAACCATGTCAAGCCCCCAGACCGCAAAGGGCCAGGTGATGGGTATAGTTTGGAGGGCGGTGGGTGGCATATGACTTTGGTTAGCAAATAATTGGCAACCAACGCATCGTTGGACTAAGTCCTAAGCATCTGCCCGGGCCGTCGGCCAATAAAATCCAGTACGGAAGGCCTTGCTTACAAGGGCCCGGGCTGCAGCGTGGTGCCCGCCGAGTCCGGCATGAATTTCAGCCAGGAGATTTCGCCCTTCCTCTTTGGAGATACACCTTTGAAGGACTCCGGTGGTGCTTTTCTTATAAAGCTCTCCCTCATGGACTTTATAGGCTTTAGATCGCCGCACTATGCAGTGTGCCTCGTTTTGGTCCTCTGGAAGTTCCTGCCTAGTTAAGTAGGCTAGGAATGGTTCTGTCCATGGGGCAATGACTGCCATTATTACGTGGGCTGAAGATGTTACTTCGTTGGCAGAGCCTCCCGTTGTGCCAGAATGTTCGGTGTCAGGCGGTGCGGCTGGGTCCGGGCTGTTATTTCCGGATTCCCCTTCCCATGATACGGATAGCTTGAATAGCCTCTCCGAGAAAATGTTGGGGGGGGGGGCTACACCACGCTTTGCGCCAATGCGTGCCAAGACGTCTGCTGCCTGATTGTTTTCCCGGGCTATATGGTGAAATTCAAGCCCTTCGAACCGAGCTGACATTTTTAGGAAAGCATTGCGATAAGCTGCCATTTTCGGATCCTTGGTATCAAAGTCTCCACTTATTTGGGATATCGTGAGGTTCGAGTCCCCACGCACCTCTAGGCGTTGAATTCCCATGGAGACTGCCATCCGGAGACCGTGTAGAAGGGCCTCGTATTCGGCTGCGTTATTGGAGTCTGTATACATTATTTGGAGCATGTATTGAACTGTATCTCCTGTTGGGGATGTCAAAATGACGCCAGCCCCCAGACCAGCTAGCATTTTGGAGTCGTCGAAATGCAAGATCCAATTGGAATATGTGCCGCACTCTTTAGGGAGTTCGGCTTCAGTCCATTCGGTGACGAAGTCGGACAAAACTTGCGACTTGATAGCTCGCCGTGGCTTGTAGGTTATGTCGAATAGGAGGAGCTCAATGGCCCATTTGGCAATCCGGCCCATCGCGTCGTGGTTGTTTATAATGTCGTTAAGAGGTACTTCGGAGGCTACTGTTATTGAACACTCTTGAAAGTAGTGTCGCAGCTTCCGGGATGCCATAAACACTGCGTATGCTATCTTTTGATAGTGCGGGTACCGTGACTTGCATCGAGTGAGGACAGTGGACACGTAGTAGACTGGCTTTTGAAGGGGGAATTTGTGTCCGTCCATTTCTCGTTCGACGATGAGTACTACGCTTACAACTTGATGAGTTGCTACAATGTATAATATCATTGGTTCGCCGATGTTAGGTGCGGGAAGGACCGGGTTTGTTGCCAATATGGATTTTATTTCTTCGAGTCCGGCCGTGGCAGCATCCGTCCACGCGAAGTGTTAGGTGCGCCGGAGGAGGCGATAAAGGGGTAATGCCTTTTCCCCCAGGCGGGAGATAAAGCGGCTTAGAGCCGCCATGCATCCAGTCAATTTTTGTATCTGTTTGAGGTCTTTTGGAATGTCCAATTGTGACAGAGCTCGGATCTTGGCTGGGTTTGCTTCAATTCCTCTACTGGATACAATGAAGCCCAAGAGCTTTCCAGCTGGTACGCCGAAAACGCATTTTTCCGGATTAAGCTTGATGTCATATGTCCGGAGGTTATCGAATGTGAGCCTCAAGTCGTCTACTAGAGTTTCGACATGCTTGGTCTTGACGACCACGTCATCTACATATGCCTCCACTGTTTTGCTGATCTGGTTTGCCAGACATGTCTGAATCATGCGCTGATATGTTGTGCCAGTGTTTTTGAGCCCAAAGGGCATTGTGTTGAAGCAGAATGGGCCATATGGAGTGATTAATGCCGTTGCAGCTTGGTCTTGCTCTGCCATCTTGATTTGATGGTAGCCGGAGTATGCATCGAGGAAACACAATGAATCGTGTCCTGCGGTGGCGTCTATAATTTGATCGATGCGGGGGAGGGGGAAGGGATCCTTTGGGCAAGCCTTGTTGAGGTCCTTGAAATCGACGCATAGGCGCCAGGATTTGTCCTTATTTGGTACCATCACTAGGTTTGCTAGCCAATCCGGATGTTTTATATCTCTGATGAATCCGACCTCCAGTAGTTTGGCTAGCTCCTCTCCCATGGCTTGTCTCTTAGGTTCAGAGAAACGCCGAAGAGCCTGCCTTGACAGGCTTGAATCCTCTTAGGATGTTTAGGCTGTGCTCGGCCAGCCTGCGTGGGATTCCTGGCATGTCTGAAGGGTGCCAGGCGAAAATGTCCCAATTTTCGGGTAGGAATTCTCGTAGTGCGGCGTCTACATCAGGGTTTAATTGCGCCCCGATGGAGGCCGTTTTTGTAGGGTCCGTTGGATGGACTTGGAATTTGACTATTTCGTCCACCGATTTAAAGGAGGTGGACTTGGACCTTTTATCGAGCATTACGTCATCCCTGTTCACCGTGGAGCGCAGCGCAGTCAGTTCTTTAGCCGCTAGGGCTTCGGATAGTGCCTCAAGGGCCAGTGCAGCTGTCTTGTTTTCGGCGCGGAGTGCTATGTCCGGGTCACTAGCAAGAGTGATGATCCCGTTGGGTCCGGGCATTTTGAGCTTCATGTACCCGTAATGGGGTATAGCTTGAAAAATTGTGAATGCCTCTCGCCCTAATAGAGCATGGTATCCGCTGCTGAACAGGGCCACTTGGAACGTGACCTCCTTGGATCTGTAATTATCCGGCGTGCCGAACACCACATCAAGTGTGATTTTTCCTGTATAGCACGCTTCCCGACTGGGGATTATTCCTCTGAAGGTTGTGTTGCTTCGCTCAATGCGGCTCCAGTCTATTTCCATTTTTTGAAGGGTTTCCTCGTAGATGAGGTTCAATCCGCTACCACCGTCCATGAGTACCTTGGTAAGTCGAAAGCCATCCACTATCGGACTGAGGACCAATGCAGCTGGTGCTCGGGCTGTTCGGAATTTAAGTTCATCGCTGGCATTAAAGGTAATAGCCGTGTCACTCCATGGGTTTATTGTTGCTACTTGGTAGACTTCGGCAAGGCTGTGGAGTGTTCGTTTCCGCATGTTATTTGATGCGAAAGTCTCGAAGACCGGTAATACCGTACTGGTATCCCTGGGGTGGTGCTCTGTGAATTCTGGAGTTAAAAGCTCCTCGCCACTTCTGGCCACCTGTCGGAGTATCCAACATGCTCTAAGGCTGTGAGTTGGTGAGGCGTCCTCTGTAGTATGAATTTTACAGGGTCCATTGAGCCATCCCTCCAGTACGGTTCCATGCCCTATAGAGGGTTTTTCTTTTTTGGTGTTTGACCCCGGTGCCTGGCGATGATGCACCGGTTTGTTTCGGACAGGGGTTGTATTCAGGGCCGGATCGTCCCAGAATTTTATTTCGGTTTTCCGGGCACTTTCCATCGCACAGTATTTTCGTACTATGGATGCCAAGTCAGGGAAGCGTGTAATCTCACGGCGACTTATGGTGTTGAAGATCCCGATGTCCGTGCAATTATTGCAGAAGAATGAAATTGCATCCTCCTCGCGGCAGTCCTCTATCCTGTTCATAACCAGTAGGAATCTGGCCCAGTAATGGTATTCTGTTTCCGTGGGCTCTTGCCGGATTTGGCATAGATCCCTTATATTTGGGTGGGCGGGTGGAGTTAAATCCGGAACCTCGCCTGATCTGAGGCTCAGGGGCCAAGGAGTTTTTGAACTCGGAAGCTTAGGTTCTTGGATGTTGTCCAATGAATCTGGCCCGCTGCCTGACTTTAGGTTCAGGGCTTGGGTGACGTCCTCCCTTCCGCGGGTATCCGGCTTGGAGGGATCGGGAATTCGGACATAACTAGTCCTTAAGATAGATGAGGGCTTGCCGCATTGTTCCTCCACCACTGCAACGTGGTGAGTGACCTGGGGAGAGTTAATCTCTCTCATATCGGGTTTAAGCCCAATCTGATCGTAGTCTGTAGCGACTCCCAGGGCGGCGATGCGATCCAAGAGCTTGTTTAAGTAAGAGAGCTCCATCAGATCTAGCTGCTTGGCAAGTTCCGAGTTGACGTGGAGATTGCTTTCGATGACCCGAGAAGTCATCGTTGGTGCGGTGGCCGAACAGGCGGTCATAAGAAAACCACCTAGCCGGAGAGTTTGGCCGATAGCCAAAGCTCCTTTAGCCACAATGCTGTCTTTAAAGACGGGATGATGCATCCTTCCTGATGGCGACGACACAGTGCAACTCTCAATGAAAGCACCAATGTCGGTGTCAAAACCGGCGGATCTCGGGTAGGGGGTCCCGAACTGTGCGTCTAGGCAGATGGTAATAGGAGACAAGGGACACAATGTTTTTACCCAGGTCCGGGCCCTCTCGATGGAGGTAAAACCCTACTCCTGCTTGATTAATATTGATGATATGGGTAGTACAAGAGTAGATCTACCACGATATCAGAGAGGCTAAACCCTAGAAGCTAGCCTATGGTATGATTGTTGTTCGTCCTACGGACTAAAACTCTCCAGTTTATATAGACACCGGAGGGGGCTAGGGTTACACAGAGTCGGTTACAATGGGAGGAGATCTACATATCCGTATCGCCAAGCTTGCCTTCCACGCCAAGGAATGTCCCATCCGGACACGGGACGAAGTCTTCAATCTTGTATCTTCATAGTCCGGGAGTCCGGCCAAAGGTCATAGTCCGGTCATCCGGACACCCCCTAATCCGGGACTCCCTCAGTGTTATTCTATTATGAACTCTATGATGGATTGAGCGGAAAGAATAGCTTCATGTTATTTTACTACGAACTTTTGAATAGATAGAACAGAAAGGATAACTTTGAGGTGGTTTCGTACCCTACCGTAATCTATTTGTTTGTTCTCCGCTATTAGTTGCTTTGGAGTGACTCTTTGTTGCATGTTGAGGGATTGTTATATGATCTGTCTATGTTATTATTGTTGAGAGAACTTGCACTAGTGAAAGTATTAACCCTAGGCCTTGTTTCTTATCATTGCAATACCATTTACGCTCACTTTTATCGCTTGCTACCTTGCTGTTTTTATAATTTCAGATTACAAATACCTTTATCTACCATCCATATTGCACTTGTATCTTCATCTCTTCGCCGAACTAGTGCACCTATACAATTTACCATTGTATTGGGTGTGTTGGGGACACAAGAGACTCTTTGTTATTTGGTTGCAGGGTTGTTTTAGAGAGACCATCTTCATCCTACGCCTCCCACGGATTGATAAACCTTAGGTCATCCACTTGAGGGAAATTTGTTACTGTCCTACAAACCTGTTCACTTGCAGGCCCAACAACGTCTATAGGAAGAAGGTTGTGTAGTAGACATCAAGCTCTTTTCTGGCGCCGTTGCCGGGGAGGTGAGTGCTTGAAGGTATATCTTTAGATCTTGCAATCGAATCTTTTTATTTCTTGTTTTATCACTAGTTTAGTTTATAAAAGAAAACTACAAAAAAATGGAATTGAGTTTGTCTCATACGCTTCGTCTTTTTAATATCTTTCGCGAGTTTGATGGAAAGGAAAATTGTGCTCAAGTGCTAGAAGAAGAAATATATAAAATTCTTGATACTAAATCTTTGAATGACGAGCATGATTGCAATGTTGTTAGTATGAACTCTTTGAATATCCATAGTACTAATGATGATTGCTCTAGTCATGATGAAAATATCTCTTATAAGCATGTCAACTTTTGTGGAGTGCATGTTTGCATGAACACACCGAATAGAGAAGATATATATTGCAAGAGGCATAAGCATTTAGAAACTAAACTGTTGCAAGAAAAGTTAAATGGGAGTGCTGAAAATTTACATTTCCTTTGCCGTACTTGTGAACTATGCAATGAACATGGTCATCTACATCTCCTATGCAAATTATTTCATGATCGAATCCTGTCCAAGAATTGTGATGATTTGATTTCCCTTGCACATTATAATGAACTTAGTTTGCTTTTGGTTTATGATGAATTGAAATGTTTAACTAAGGATCTTCCAGATTTTGCCCTTAAGAAATTCCTTGATATTGATCTAGAGAAGATTTATTTGTATTGTACGGTGAATTGCATTGAAAATCCTTATATTGCCAATTACCTAAAGAAAAGAAAACAAATAGAAGATGAAGAGAATACTAATGAAAGGGAAGAGAATTCCCATTATCCTCCTATTATTTCTTATGATGAATCAGGTATCGAGGAGGAGCCTTCTATTCAACCAATCTCATCAATAAGGAGCTCAGAGAAGATGGTTGAACCCACACATAATGTGAAGAAGAAAAGAAAGATAAGGAGCAGCAAAGGTAAAAAGGTATCCCTCCCAAATGATGTTGCTCCTACTACTCATTGTGATGATGATAATTGCTATACTATTGGTGCTATCCATACTACTAATGATGAGAGTGATTATGCTTATGATATGAAAAGGCCCAAGCTTGGGGAAGCTATGTTTGATGAGGATGAAATATTTGAGAATATATTCGCTGAAATTAATGTTTTTCCCAAGCTTGGGGATGCTATGTTTAATGAAGATGATATTTTTAGCCTCCCAAGTTTTGATATGCAAAGTTGTTATGATGATAGCATGCCTTGTACCTATGATGATTATATTGATAAAAGTGGGTTTGGAAGAGTGTCAACTTTAGGAAGTAGTGATCCCACTATTTTGGAGGATGTTGAATCTTATAATATTTATGAAATTGGATTTGGAAGAGTGTCAACTTTATTTAGTGATGACTCCACTATATTGGAAGAGGTTTCAATCGATTATGATGAGAACGAAGTTGCTACTTATGATGATTATTGTGATGAAACTTATGCTATAAAAAGTAGTGATGATTATATTTATAAAACTTGTCATGATTATGATTACCATTTTTCTGAACATTACTCTTTTAATGTGGAAACAATTTTTAGTGTTCAAGTCTCTTATGATACTCTCACTATTCCGAATGAGAAGAATTTTGCTTATGTGGAGAGTAGTAGATCTTCTATGCTTGTAGATCATGAAAAGAATGCTTTAGGTGCTGATTATATTGTTGAATTCATTCATGATGCTACTGAAAATTATTGAGGGAGGAACATATGCTTGTAGGAATTGCAATAATATCAAGTTTTCTCTCTATGTGTTAAACTTTTTGAAGCTATGCTTGTTTTTCCTTCCTATGCTAGTTGATTATTGTTCCCATAAGTTGTTTGCTCACAAAACCCTATGCATAGGAAGTGGGTTAGGCTTAAATGTGCTAGTCATATGCTTCATGATGCTCCTGTTATGTTTCAATTCTTATCTTTTATGTGAGCATCATTGCCATCATCATGCCAATCTAAAAAGGCATTAAAGAAAAGCGCTTGTTGGGAGACAACCCAATATTTACCCTTACTGTTTTTGTGTGTCCACATGATTATGCTACTGTAGTAATCATGTTTTGTAGCTTTTGTTTCAATAAAGTGCCAAGTAGAACCTTTGGGAAGACTTGGGTGAAGTTTATATGATCTTGCTGTAAAAAACAGAAACTTTAGCGCTCACGAGAATAGCTGCCATTTTTTACTGGAGAGTGATTTTAGGTTGATTGTTTTTGAAGATGATTAATAGAAAAATTCCTCAGGTCCACCAATTTATTTCAGAATTTGTTGAGTTCCAGAAGTATACGTTTGATACAGATTACCACAGGCTGTTCTGTTCTTGACAGATTCTGTTTTCTATGTGTTGTTTGCTTAATTTGATGAATCTATGAGTAGTATCGGAGGGCATGGACCATAGAGAAGTTAGAACACAGTAGATATTAAACCAATATGAATTTAGAATGAGTTCATTACAGTACCTAAGTGGTGGTTTTATTTTCTTATACTAACGGAGCTTACGAGTTTTGTTTTGAGTTTTGTGTGGTTGAAGTTTTCAAGTTTTGGGTAAAGATTTGATGGACTATGGAATAAGGAGTGGAAAGAGTCTAATATTGGAGATTCCCAAGGCACCCCAAGGTAATATTCAAGGACAACCAAGAGCCTAAGCTTGGGGATGCCCCGGAAGGCATCCCCTCCTTCGTCTTCGTTCATCGGTAACTTTACTTGGAGCTATATTTTTATTCACCGCATGATATGTGTTTTGCTTGGAGCGTCATTTTCATTTGTTAGTATTTTCTTTATGTTATTTATAATAATATTTTGCATCAATATTTTCAATAAAAAAAGTCAAGGATAACCTTTGTCATGCTTATTTTGCTAGTATACATGTTGCTGTTTGAAAACAGAAAGTTTACCGCTGTTGCAAAAATTCCCTAGAAAAGTAAGAGAATGGTATAATGTTGAATCTTTTTCCATATTAAGATCTGATAAATTTACTACAGTGGGAATTTTCTCAAATAATTTTTGGAGTTAGGGAAGTATTGATACTCTTGCATTCTTTACAGACTGTACTGTTTTGGCAGATTGCTGTTATGGTTGCATTGTTTGCATATGTTTGCTTGTTTAATGTTTCTATTTAAGGATAGGAGTATTAAATATGAAGAGGCATTTAGTATTCAATTTTGAATAATAATTTTAGTAATTTGTTACAGTAGAAAATGATAAGGTTTTGCATTGGTTTATACTAACCGATCTCATGAGTTCTTGTTGAGTTTGTTGTGGATGAAGCTTTTGATAAAAAGAGAAACCATGATATGAGAGGAATTAAGGAGACATAAAATCTCAAGCTTGGGGATGCCCAAGGCACCCCAAGATAATATTTCAAGAAGTCTCAAGCATCTAAGCTTGGGGATGCCCCGGTAGGCATCCCACCTTTCTTCTTCAACAACTATCGGTTAGTATCGGTTGAACCTAAGTTTTTGCTTCTTCACATGAGTTGTGCTATCCTTGCAATGTCATTTTATTTTGTTTTGCTTGCTGTTTGAATACAATACCAAGATCTGAAATTCTTAAATGAGAGAGTGTCTTCACATAGTTGCACGAATATTCGACTACTCATTGATCTTCACTTATATCTTTTTGGAGTAGTTTGTCATTTACTCGTGTGCTTCACTTTTATCCTATGAGTAAATGGTTGAATTAGTTGAGTGTCATAATTCTGAAATTATATATGTCTCATTTGCTTATCCCATGGGGAGTAATGACTTCACATCTAAGAAGTAGAGGTTGTAAATCTATTGAAGGTTAGCAAGCATTGTATTAGTCATTTGAACAATTCATGAAAGAATATTGAAGGAAGAGAGATTTCACATATAAATATATTATCATAGACATCTTTTATAATTGTGAGCACTCATTATGTATGACATGCTAAAGATTTGATGTTGGACAAGGAAGACAACGTAATGGGTTATGTTTTCTCACATCTCAGTTAAGTATATTGTCATGGATCATTCAAACATGTTGAGCTTGCCTTTCCCCCTCATGCTAGCCCAAATTCCTAGCACCAAGTAGAGATACTACTTGTGCTTCCAAATATCCTTAAACCCAGTTTAGCCATGAGAGTCCACCATATCTACCTATGGATTGAGTAAGATCCTTCAAGTAAGTTGTCATCGGTGCAAGCAATAAAAATTGCTCCCTAAATATGCATGACTTATTATTGCAGAGAAAATAAGCTTTGTACGAACTTGTTATGGAAGCAACAAAAGCGACGGACTGCATAATAAAGGTCCATATACAAGGGGCAATATAAAGTGACGTTCTTTAGCATTAAGATTTTGTGTATCCAACCCTAAAAGCGCATGACAACCTCTGCTTCCCTCTGCGAAGGGCCTATCTTTTACTTTATGTCTTTTACTTTATGCAAGAGTCAAGGTGATCTTCACCTTTCCCTTTTTCATTTTATCCTTTGGCAATCACTTTGTGTTGGGGTGATCCTGATATATATATCCAATTGGATGTAAGTTAGCATGAACTATTATTGTTCACATCACCCAAAGGTGAATACGTTGGGAGGCAACACTATAAGCCCCTATCTTTCTCTGTGTACGATTAAAACTTCATAACCACAAGTATTGTGTGAGTGTTAGCAATTGTAGAAGACTATATGATAGTTGAGTATGTGGAGTTTGCTATTCCTGAAAATAAGATGAATTGAAATTGTTTGATGACTAAAAATGAAGTTTGTTAGTTTTCAAGAAAGTTTATGGTCTATGCTTTAACATGTGAATTGCTTGTTACTTATTCGTGAGAAGTTTTATGAGATGAACTACTGTTATGACATATAATGATGCTAGTAAAGGTGATTGAAACTATCATTGATCAAACTTGTGCACCTCTAGCATTCATACTTCATAAATTATTTCTTTTATCATTTATCTACTCGAGCACGAGCAGGAATTAAGCTTGATGATGCTGATACGTCTCCAACGTATCTATAATTTATGAAGCATTCATGCTCTTATATTACCTGTTTTGAATGATTATGGGCTTTATTATACACTTCTATATTACTTTTGGGACTAACCTATTAACCGGAGGCCCAGCCCATATTGCTGTTTTATTGCATGTTTTAGTATTTCGAAGCAAAGGAATATCAAACGGAGTCCAAACGGAATGAAACCTTCAGCAGCGCTATTTTTGGGAAGAATATGATCCTGGAGACTTGGAGTTCACGTCAGAAGATCCTCGAGGAGGCCAGGAGATAGGGGGGCGCCCCCCACTGGGCGCGCCCCCTGTCTCATGGGCCCCTAAAGCACCTCCCGACCGACTTCTTTCGCCTATATAAGCCTACGTACCCTAAAAACATCGAATATCACGATAGATCGGGAGTTCCGCCGCCGCAAGCCTCTATAGCCACCAAAAACCTCTCGGGAGCCCGTTCCAGCACCCCGCCGGAGGGGGATCCCATCACCGGTGGCCATCTTCATCATCCCGTCGCTCTCCATGACGAGGAGGGAGTAGTTCACCCTCGGGGCGGAGGGTATGTACCAGTAGCTATGTGTTTGATCTCTCTCTCTCTCTTGTGTTCTCTCGATGGCACGATCTTGATGTTGGAAATATGCCCTAGAGGCAATAATAAAAGGATTATTATATTTCAATGTTCATGATAATTGTCTTTTGTTCATGCTATAACTGTATTATCCGGAAATCGTAATACACGTGTGAACACTTAGACCCAATGAGTCCCTAGTGAGCCTCTAGTTGACTAGCTCGTTATGATCAATAGATAGTCATGGTTTCCTGACTATGGACATAGGATGTCGTTGATAACGGGATCACATCATTAGGAGAATGATGTGATGGACAAGACCCAATCATAAGCATAGCATAAAAGATCGTATAGTTCGTTTGCTAGAAGCTTTGCCAATGTCAAGTATCTATTCCTTCGACCATGAGATCGTGTAACTCCCGGTTACCGTAGGAGTGCCTTGGGTGTATCAAACGTCACAACGTAACTGGGTGACTATAAAGGTGCATTACAGGTATCTCCGAAAGTATCTGTTGGGTTGACACGGATCGAGACTGGGATTTGTCACTCCGTATAACGGAGAGGTATCTCTGGGCCCACTCGGTAATGCATCATCATAATGAGCTCAATGTGACCAAGGTGTTGGCCACGGGATCATGCATTACGGTACGAGTAAAGTGACTTGCCGGGTAACGAGACTGAACAAGGTATTGGGATACCGACGATCGAGTCTCGGGCAAGTAACGTACCGATTGACAAAGGGAATTGTATACAGGGTTTGATCGAATCCTCGACATCGTGGTTCAACCGATGAAATCATCGAGGAGCATGTGGGAGCCAACATGGATATCCAGACCCCGCTGTTGGTTATTGCCCGAGAGTCGTCTCGGTCATGTCTGCGTGTCTCCCGAACCCGTAGGGTCTACACACTTAAGGTTCGGTGACGCTAGGGTTAGTAGGAAGTCAAGTATGTGACTACCGAATGATGTTCGGAGTCCCGGATGAGATCCCGGACGTCACGAGGAGTTCCGGAATGGTCCGGAGGTAAAGATTTATATATGGGAAGTCCTGTTTCGGGCATCGGGACAAGTTTCGGGGTTATCGGTATTGTACCGGGACCACCGGGGGGGTCCCGGGGGCCCACCGGGTGGGGCCACCTGCCCCGGGGGGCCACATGGGCTGTAGGGGGTGCGCCTTGGCCTGCATGGGCCAAGGGCACCAGCCCCACATAGGCCCATGCGCCTAGGGTTCAAGGGGGCAAGAGTCCTAGGAGGGGAAGGCACCTCCTAGGTGCCTTGGGGGGGAGGGAAACCCCCCTTGGCCGCCGCCCCCCTAGGAGATTGGATCTCCTAGGGCCGGCCACCCCCCCCTTGGCCCTCCTATATATAGTGGGGGAGAGGAGGGACTTCATACCTTGAGTCCTTGGCCTTTGGTTGCCTCCTTCTCCCTCCCCAACACCTCTCCTCCTTCGTTGTGTGCTCGGCGAAGCCCTGTCGGAGTACTGCTTCTCCACCATCACCACGCCGTCGTGCTGCCGGTGGAGCTGTCTTCCTCAACCTCTCCTTCCCCCTTGCTGGATCAAGAAGGAGGAGACGTCGCTCGTCCCGTACGTGTGTTGAACACGGAGGTGCTGTCCGTTCAGCACTTGGCATCGGTGATCTGAATCACGTTCGAGTACGACTCCATCATCACCTTGCAAGCTTCCGCACGCGATCTACAAGTGGTATGTAGATGCTAGCTCTCTCCCATGACTCGTTGCTTAGATGAACTCATAGATGGATCTTGGTGAAGCCGTAGGAAAAATTTTAATTTTCTGCAACGTTCCCCAACAGTGGCATCATGAGCTAGGTCTATGCGTAGTTCTCTAATGCACGAGTAGAACACAATTTGTTGTGGGCGTTGATCTTGTCATCTTACTTGCCTCTACTAGTCTTTTCTTGCTCAACGGTATTGTGGGATGAAGCGGCCCGGACCAACCTTACACGTACGCTTACGTGAGACCGGTTCCACCGACTGACATGCACTAGTTGCATAAGGTGGCTGGCGGGTGTCTGTCTCTCCCACTTTAGTTGGAGCGGAATCGATGAACAAGGCCCTTATGAAGGGTAAATAGAAGTTGACAAAATCACGTTGTGGTGATTCGTAGGTAAGAAAACGTTCTTGCTAGAACCCAATCGCAGCCACGTAAAAGATGCAACAACAACTAGAGAACGTCTAACTTGTTTTTGCAGCGATTGATCATGTGATGTGATATGGCCAGAAGTTGTGATGAATGTTGAATTGTGATGTATGAGATCATGTTCTTGTAATAGGATTCACGACTTGCATGTCGATGAGTATGACAACCGGCAGGAGCCATAGGAGTTGTCTTTATTTTTTTTGTATGACCTGCGTGTCATTGAAGAACGCCATGTAAACTACTTTACTTCATTACTAAACGCGTTAGTCATAGAAGTAGAAGTAGTCGTTGGCGTGACAACTTCATGAAGACACGATGATGGAGATCATGATGATGGAGATCATGGTGTCAAGCCGGTGACAAGATGATCATGGAGCCCCGAAGATGGAGATCAATGGAGCTTGATGATATTGGCCATATCATGTCACAACCATATAATTGCATGTGATGTTTATTATGTTTATGCATCTTGTTTACTTAGGACGACGGTAGTAAATAAGATGATCCCTTACAAAATTTCAAGAAGTGTTCTCCCCTAACTGTGCACCGTTGCTACAGTTCGTCGTTTCTAAGCACCACGTGATGATCGGGTGTGATGGATCCTTACGTTCACATACAACGGGTGTAAGACAGTTTTACACAGCGAAAACACTTAGGGTTAACTTGACGAGCCTAGCATGTGCAGACATGGCCTCGGAACACGGAGACCGAAAGGTCGAACACGAGTCGTATGGAAGATACGATCAACATAAAGATGTTCACCGACGATGACTAGTCCGTCTCACGTGATGATCGGACACGGGCTAGTCGACTCGGATCGTGTAACACTTAGATGACTAGAGGGATGTCTAATCTAAGTGGGAGTTCATAATTTTGATTAAGAACTTTATTATCATGAACTTAGTCTAAAACCTTTGCAAATATGTATTGTAGATCAATGGCCAACGCTCATGTCAACATGAACTTCAACGCGTTCCTAGAGAAAACCAAGCTGAAAGATGATGGCAGCAACTATACGGACTGGGTCCGAAACCTGAGGATCATCCTCATAGCTGCCAGGAAGCAATATGTCCTAGAAGGACCGCTAGGTGCCGCTCCCGTCCCAGAGAACCAAGACGTTATGAACGCTTGGCAAACTCGTGCTGATGATTACTCCCTCGTTCAGTGCGGCATGCTTTACAGCTTAGAACCGGGGCTCCAAAAGCGTTTTGAGCATCACGGAGCATATGAGATGTTCGAAGAGCTGAAACTAGTTTTCCAAGCTCATGCCCGGGTCGAGAGATATGATGTCTCCGACAAGTTCTACAGTTGTAAGATGGAGGAGAACAGTTCTGTCAGTGAACACATCCTGAAGATGTCTGGGTTGCACGCACGTATGACCCAGTTGAACATTAACCTCCCAGATGAGGCGGTCATTGACAGAATCCTCCAGTCGCTCCCACCAAGCTACAAGAGCTTTGTGATGAACTACAACATGCAGGGGATGGTAAAGACCATTCCTGAAGTGTTCTCGATGCTGAAGTCAGCAGAGGCTGAAATCAAGAAAGAACATCAAGTGTTGATGGTCAATAAGACCACTAAGTTCAAGAAGGGCAAGGGTAAGAAGAACTTCAAGAAGGACGGCAAAGATGTTGCCGCGCCCGGTAAGCCTGTTGCCGGGAAGAAGTCAAAGAATGGACCCAAGCCTGAGACTGAGTGCTTTTATTGCAAGGGGAAGGGGCACTGGAAGCGGAACTGCCCCAAATACTTAGCGGATAAGAAGGCCGGCAACACCAAAGGTATATTTGATATACATGTAATTGATGTGTACCTTACCAGTACTCGAAGTAACTCCTGGGTATTTGATACCGGTGCCGTTGCTCACATATGTAACTCACAGCAGGAGCTGCGGAATAAACGGAGACTGGCGAAGGACGAGGTGACGATGCGCGTCGGGAATGGCTCCAGGGTCGATGTGATCGCCGTCGGCACGCTGCCTCTACATTTACCTACGGGATTAGTTTTAAACCTCAATAATTGTTATTTAGTGCCAAGTTTGAGCATGAACATTGTATCTGGATCTCGTTTAATACGAGATGGCTACTCATTTAAGTCTGAGAATAATGGTTGTTCGATTTATATGAGAGATATGTTTTATGGTCATGCTCCGATGGTCAATGGTTTATTCTTGATGAATCTCGAGCGTAATATTACACATGTTCATAGTGTGGATGCCAAAAGATGTAAAGTTGATAACGATAGTCCCACATACTTGTGGCACTGCCGCCTTGGTCACATTGGTGTCAAGCGCATGAAGAAGCTCCATGCTGATGGACTTTTAGAGTCTCTTGATTATGAATCATTTGACACATGCGAACCTTGCCTCTTAGGCAAAATGACCAAGACTCCGTTCTCCGGAACAATGGAGCGAGCAACCAACTTGTTGGAAATCATACATACCGATGTGTGCGGTCCAATGAGCGTTGAGGCTCGCGGAGGATATCGTTATGTTCTCACTCTCACTGACGACTTGAGTAGATATGGGTATGTCTACTTAATGAAACACAAGTCTGAGACCTTTGAAAAGTTCAAGGAATTTCAGAGTGAGGTAGAGAATCAACATGACCGTAAGATAAAGTTCCTACGATCAGATCGTGGGGGCGAATACTTAAGTCACGAATTTGGTACACACTTAAGAAAATGTGGAATCGTTTCACAACTCACGCCGCCTGGAACACCTCAGCGAAACAGTGTGTCCGAACGTCGTAATCGCACTCTATTGGATATGGTGCGGTCTATGATGTCTCTTACCGATTTACCGCTATCATTTTGGGGATACGCTCTAGAGACAGCTACATTCACTTTAAATAGGGCACCGTCTAAATCCGTTGAGACGACACCGTATGAATTATGGTTTGGGAAGAAACCTAAGCTGTCGTTTCTAAAAGTTTGGGGATGCGATGCTTATGTCAAGAAACTTCAACCTGAAAAGCTCGAACCCAAGTCGGAAAAATGCGTATTCATAGGATACCCTAAGGAAACTGTCGGGTATACCTTCTACTTAAGATCCGAAGGCAAGATCTTTGTTGCCAAGAACGGATGCTTTCTGGAGAAAGAGTTTCTCTCGAAAGAAGTAAGTGGGAGGAAAGTAGAACTCGATGAAGTACTACCTCTCGAACGGGAAAGTGGTGCAGCGCAGGAAACCATTCCTGTAATGCCCACACCAACTGAAGAGGAAAATGTTGATGATGATCAAGGTACTTCAGATCTAGTTGCTACTGAATTTCGAAGGTCCACAAGGACACGTTCTGCACCAGAGTGGTACGGCAACCCTGTCATGGAAATCATGTTGCTGGACAACAATGAACCTTCGAACTATGAAGAAGCAATGGCGGGCCCGGATTCCAACAAATGGCTTGAGGCCATGAAATCCGAGATAGGATCCATGTATGAAAACAAAGTATGGACTTTGACAGACTTGCCCGATGATCGGCGAGCGATAGAAAATAAATGGATTTTTAAGAAGAAGACGGACGCGGATGGTAATGTTACCATCTATAAAGCTCGACTTGTCGCTAAGGGTTATCGACAAGTTCAAGGGATTGACTACGACGAGACATTCTCTCCCGTGGCGAAGCTTAAGTCCGTCCGAATCATGTTAGCAATTGCCGCATACTATGATTATGAGATATGGCAGATGGACGTCAAAACGGCATTCCTTAATGGACATCTTAAGGAAGAGCTGTATATGATGCAGCCGGAAGGTTTTGTCGTTCCTCAGAACGCTAACAAAGTATGCAAGCTCCAGCGATCCATTTATGGACTGGTGCAAGCATCTCGGAGTTGGAACATTCGCTTTGATGAGATGATCAAAGCGTTTGGGTTTACGCAGACTTATGGAGAAGCCTGCGTTTACAAGAAAGTGAGTGGGAGCTCTGTAGCATTTCTCCTATTATATGTAGATGACATACTCTTGATGGGAAATGATACGAAACTCCTGGACAGCATTAAGGCCTACTTGAACAAGTGTTTTTCAATGAAGGACCTTGGAGAAGCTGCTTATATTAGGCATCAAGATCTATAGAGATAGATCGAGACGCCTCATAGGTCTTTCACAAAGCACATACCTTGATAAGATTTTGAAGAGGTTCAAAATGGATCAGTCCAAGAAGGGGTTCTTGCCTATGTTACAAGGTGTGAGATTGAGCTTGGCTCAGTCACCGACCACGGCAAAAGATAAAGAAGAGATGAGTGTCATCCCCTATGCTTCAGCCATAGGGTCTATTATGTATGCCATGCTGTGTACCAGACCCGATGTAAACCTTGCCGTAAGTTTGGTTGCAAGATACCAAAGTAACCCCGGCAAGGAACACTGGACAGCGGTCAAGAATATCCTGAAGTACCTGAAAAGGACAAAGGACATGTTTCTCGTTTATGGAGGAGATGAAGAGCTCGTCGTAAAGGGTTACGTCGACGCTAGCTTCGACTCAGATCTGGATGACTCTAAGTCACAAACCGGATACGTGTATATGTTGAATGGTGGAGCAGTAAGCTGGTGCAGCTACAAGCAGAGCGTCGTGGCGGGATCTACATGTGAAGCGGAGTACATGGCAGCCTCGGAGGCAGCGCATGAAGCGATTTGGATGAAGGAGTTCATCACCGACCTAGGAGTCATACCCAATGCGTCGGGGCCGATCAAACTCTTCTGTGACAACACTGGAGCTATTGCCCTTGCCAAGGAGCCCAGGTTTCACAAGAAGACCAGGCACATCAAGCGTCGTTTCAACTCCATCCGTGAAAATGTTCAAGATGGAGACATAGAGATTTGCAAAGTGCACACGGATCTGAATGTCGCAGATCCGTTGACTAAACCTCTCTCGCGTGCAAAACATGATCAACACCAGAACTCTATGGGTGTTCGATTCATCACAATGTAACTAGATTGGTGACTCTAGTGCAAGTGGGAGACTGTTGGAAATATGCCCTAGAGGCAATAATAAAAGGATTATTATATTTCAATGTTCATGATAATTGTCTTTTGTTCATGCTATAACTGTATTATCCGGAAATCGTAATACACGTGTGAACACTTAGACCCAATGAGTCCCTAGTGAGCCTCTAGTTGACTAGCTCGTTATGATCAATAGATAGTCATGGTTTCCTGACTATGGACATAGGATGTCGTTGATAACGGGATCACATCATTAGGAGAATGATGTGATGGACAAGACCCAATCATAAGCATAGCATAAAAGATCGTATAGTTCGTTTGCTAGAAGCTTTGCCAATGTCAAGTATCTATTCCTTCGACCATGAGATCGTGTAACTCCCGGTTACCGTAGGAGTGCCTTGGGTGTATCAAACGTCACAACGTAACTGGGTGACTATAAAGGTGCATTACAGGTATCTCCGAAAGTATCTGTTGGGTTGACACGGATCGAGACTGGGATTTGTCACTCCGTATAACGGAGAGGTATCTCTGGGCCCACTCGGTAATGCATCATCATAATGAGCTCAATGTGACCAAGGTGTTGGCCACGGGATCATGCATTACGGTACGAGTAAAGTGACTTGCCGGGTAACGAGACTGAACAAGGTATTGGGATACCGACGATCGAGTCTCGGGCAAGTAACGTACCGATTGACAAAGGGAATTGTATACAGGGTTTGATCGAATCCTCGACATCGTGGTTCAACCGATGAAATCATCGAGGAGCATGTGGGAGCCAACATGGATATCCAGACCCCGCTGTTGGTTATTGCTCGAGAGTCGTCTCGGTCATGTCTGCGTGTCTCCCGAACCCGTAGGGTCTACACACTTAAGGTTCGGTGACGCTAGGGTTAGTAGGAAGTCAAGTATGTGACTACCGAATGATGTTCGGAGTCCCGGATGAGATCCCGGACGTCACGAGGAGTTCCGGAATGGTCCGGAGGTAAAGATTTATATATGGGAAGTCCTGTTTCGGGCATCGGGACAAGTTTCGGGGTTATCGGTATTGTACCGGGACCACCGGGGGGGTCCCGGGGGCCCACCGGGTGGGGCCACCTGCCCCGGGGGGCCACATGGGCTGTAGGGGGTGCGCCTTGGCCTGCATGGGCCAAGGGCACCAGCCCCACATAGGCCCATGCGCCTAGGGTTCAAGGGGGCAAGAGTCCTAGGAGGGGAAGGCACCTCCTAGGTGCCTTGGGGGGGAGGGAAACCCCCCTTGGCCGCCGCCCCCCTAGGAGATTGGATCTCCTAGGGCCGGCCACCCCCCCCCTTGGCCCTCCTATATATAGTGGGGGACAGGAGGGACTTCATACCTTGAGTCCTTGGCCTTTGGTTGCCTCCTTCTCCCTCCCCAACACCTCTCCTCCTTCGTTGTGTGCTCGGCGAAGCCCTGTCGGAGTACTGCTTCTCCACCATCACCACGCCGTCGTGCTGCCGGTGGAGCTGTCTTCCTCAACCTCTCCTTCCCCCTTGCTGGATCAAGAAGGAGGAGACGTCGCTCGTCCCGTACGTGTGTTGAACACGGAGGTGCTGTCCGTTCAGCACTTGGCATCGGTGATCTGAATCACGTTCGAGTACGACTCCATCATCACCTTGCAAGCTTCCGCACGCGATCTACAAGTGGTATGTAGATGCTAGCTCTCTCCCATGACTCGTTGCTTAGATGAACTCATAGATGGATCTTGGTGAAGCCGTAGGAAAAATTTTAATTTTCTGCAACGTTCCCCAACACTTGATGTATCGCGAGCTTTGCTATTATAGTTGGATCTTATGATGTTTCTCCCCCTCTACTGTCTTGTGATGAATTGAGTTTCCCTCTTGAATTTATCTTATCGGATTGAGTCTTTGATTTGAGAACACTTGATGTATGTCTTGCCGTGTTTACCTGTGGTGACAATGGGATATCACTTGCCACTTGATGTATGTTTCGGTGACCAACTTGCGGGTTCCGCCCACGAACCTATGCATAGGGGTTGGCACACGTTTTCTTCACTCTCCGGTAGAAACTTTGGGGCACTCTTTGAAGTACTTTGTGTTGGTTGGATGAATCTGAGATTGTGTGATGCATATTGTATAATCATGCCCATGGATACTTGAGGTGAAAATGGAGTATCTAGGTGACATTAGGGTTTTGGTTGATTTGTGTCTTAAGGTGTTATTCTAGTATGAACTCTATGATGGATTGAGGAGAAAGAATAGCTTCATGTTAATTTACTACGAACTCTTGAATAGATAGAACAGAAAGGATAACTTTGAGGTGGTTTCGTACCCTACCATAATCTCTTCGTTTGTTCTCCGCTATTAGTTGCTTTGGAGTGACTCTTTTTTGCATGTTGAGGGATTGTTAGATTATCTATCTATGTTATTATTGTTGAGAGAACTTGTACTAGTGAAAGTATGAACCCTAGACCTTGTTTATTATCATTGCAATACCATTTACGCTCACTTTTATCGCTTGCTACCTTGCTGTTTTTATAATTTCAGATTACAAATACCTTTATCTACCATCCATATTGCACTTGTATCTTCATCTCTTCGCCGAACTAGTGCACCTATACAATTTACCATTGTATTGGGTGTGTTGGGGACACAAGAGACTCTTTGTTATTTGGTTGCAGGGTTGTTTGAGAGAGACCATCTTCATCCTACGCCTCCCACGGATTGATAAACCTTAGGTCATCCACTTGAGGAAAATTTGCTACTGTCCTACAAACCTGTGCACTTGCAGGCCCAACAACGTCTACAAGAAGAGGGTTGTGTACTAGACATCAGGGGGGCGCGCCCAGTCGGGGGGGGGGGGGGGGCCTCAACCCTCGTGGAGGCCTCGTGTCCTTCCCGGATTACTTCTTGCTTTCCAAAATTCTTAAATATTCCAAAATGGAGAAAAATTGCCATTAGAATTGTTTTGGAGTCGGTTTACTTACCGTACCACATACATATTCCTTTTCGGAGTCTGAAACATTCTGGAAAGTGTCCCTTATGTATTCCTCTGGGGTTACGGTCTCAATAATATTGGTTTCAACATTGATAGGATTACCTGAGATATAATGTTTGACTCTTTGACCGTTCACCACCCTCGGACTTGTGCCTTCGAAGTTGTTGATTTTTATGGCACCGGAACGATAGACCTCCTCGGTAACCTAAGGACCTTCCCACTTAGAGAGAAGTTTCCCTGCAAAAAATCTTAAACGAGAGTTGAATAGCAACACATAATCACCTACGTTAAACTCACGCTTTTGTATCCTTTTGTCATGCCATCTTTTAACTTGTTCTTTGAACAGCTTGGCATTCTCATAGGCTTGGGTTCTCCATTCATCGAGTGAGCTAATATCAAATAACCTCTTCTCACCGGCAAGTTTGAAATCATAGTTGAGCTCTTTAATAGCCCAATATGCTTTATGTTCAAGTTCAAGAAGTAAGTGACATGCTTTTCCATAAACCATCTTATACGGAGACATACCCATAGGATTTTTATATGCAGTTCTATAGGCCCATAATGCATTATCAAGTTTCTTGGACCAATTTTTCCTAGATCTATTGACAGTCTTTTGCAAAATTAATTTGACCTCTCTATTACTCAGCTCTGCTTGACCACTAGTCTGTGGGTGATAAGGAGATGCAATTCTATGATTAACATCATACTTAGCAAGCATTTTACGAAAAGCACCATGAATAAAATGTGAACCACCATCAGCCATAAGATATCTAGGGACTCCAAACCTCGGAAAAATAGCTTCTTTAAGCATCTTAATAGAGGTGTTATACTCAGCACTACTAGTTGGAATAGCTTCTACCCACTTAGTAACGTAATCAACAGCAACTAAAATGTGTGTGTATAGAGGCAGGAAAAGGTCCCATATAATCAAAGCCCCAAACATCAAATGGTTCAATAACAAGAGAATAATTCATAGGAATTTCTTGATGTCTACTAATATTACCAATTCTTTGACATTCATCACAAGACAAGACAAACTTACGGGCATCTTTGAAGAGAGTAGGCCAATAAAAACCAGATTGCAATACCTTATGTGCAGTTCTATCTCCAGCATGGTGTCCTCCATATGGTTCGGAGTGACATTTGCATAGGATCTGTTCATGTTCATGCTCAGGTATACAACGTCTAATAACACCATCTACTCCTTCTTTGTAAAGGTGTTGGTCATCCCAGAAGTAATGTCTTAAATCATAAAAGAACTTTTTCTTTTGCTGCTATGTGAAACTAGGTGGTATAAATTTAGCAACAATGTAATTAGCATAATCAGCACATCATGGAGCAGTACGAGAAGCATTAATGACCGCTAATTATTCATCAAGAAAGCTATCATCAATAGGTAGTGGGTCATCAAGAACATTCTCTAACCTAGACAAGTTGTTTGAAACGGGGTTCTCAGCTTCTTTTCTATCAATAACATGCAAATCAAATTCTTGGAGCAAGAGAACCAATCTAATAAGTCTAGGCTTAGCATCTTTCTTTTCCATAAGATATTTAATAGCAGTGTGATCAGTGTGAATATTAACTTTAGAATCAACAATATAAGGTTTGAACTTATCACATGCAAATACAACTGCTAAGAATTCTTTTTCAGTAGTAGCATAATTTCTCTTGGCAGTATCAAGAGTTTTACTAGCATACTGGATAACATTCAATTTCTAATCAACTCTTTGCCCTAGAACAACACCTACAGCATAATCACTAGCATCACACATAATTTCAAAGGGTAAATTCCAATCGGGTGGCTGAACAATAGGTGTAGTGATCAAAGCTTTCTTAAGTATTTCAAATGCTTCTACACAATCATCATCAAAGACAAAAGGAATATCTTTTTGCAATAAATTAGTCAGAGGCCTAGAGATTTTAGAAAAGTCCTTAATGAACCTCCTATAAAAACCGGCATGACCAAGGAAACTTCTTATACCTTTTATGTCCTTGGGACATGGCATCATTTCAATAGCATCAACTTTAGCTGTATCAACTTCAATACCTCTCTCAGAAATCTTATGCCCCAAGACAATGCCTTCATTAACCATGAAGTGGCACTTTTGCCAATTTAAGACGAGACTAGTGTCTTCACATCTCTGCAAAACTCGATCAAGGTTGCTCAAGCAACCATCATAAGAGGATCCATAAACGGAGAAATCATCCATGAATACCTCACAAATCTTTTAACAAAAGTCCGAGAATATAGCCATCATGCATCTTTGAAAGGTAGCAGGTGCATTACATAAACCAAAAGGCATACGTCTAGAAGTAAAAGTACCGAAAGGGCAAGTAAAAGTAGTTTTTGATTGATCCTTCGCCGACACAGGTATTTGAGAGAAACCAGAGTAACCATCTAGAAAGCAGAAATGTGTGTGTTTGGATAGTCTTTCTAGCATTTGATCAATAAAAGGTAAAGGGTAATGATCTTTCTTAGTAGCTTTATTTAATTTACAGAAATCATTTACCATCATATAACCTGTAATAATTCTTTGCGGGATCTATTCATCTTTATCATTAGGAACGACAGTAATACCTCCTTTCTTAAGAATGCAATGGACATGATTTACCCAATCACTACCAGTAACGGGATAAATTATACCTGCCTCAAGGAGCTTTAGTATATCCTTTCTTACCACTTCTTTCATCTTAGGATTTAACCGTCGTTGAGGATCTCTAACTGGTTTGGCAGCTTTCTCCACTTTTATTTTGTGTTGGCATAAAGTGGGACTAATGCCCTTAAGATCATCCAGATTATATCCAATAGCAGCACAGTGCTTCTTCAGAGTTTTCAACAATATTTCATCTTCTTGCTCTGAAAGGTTAACACTAATAATAGCAGGATATATTTTCTTTTCATCAAGATAAGCATATTTAAGATTATCAGGTAAAGGTTTGAGCTCAAACACGGGATCACCCTTGGGCGGAGGGGGATCCCCTAGGATTTCAACATGCAAGTTGTGTTTCAAAATAGGACCCTATTTAGGGAATAATTCATCTATCTCCCTTCTTTCATTCATAAACATATCATTTTCATGGTCTAACAAATATTGTTCTAACGAATCAGTAGGAGGCACGACAATAGAAGCAAGACCAATAATTTCATCCTTAGTAGGCAAATCTCTATCACGGGGTTGTCTACAAAATTTAGCAGAATTAAACTCATGAGACATATCCCCTAAGACAATTGTAACAATATCCTTTTCACAATCAATCCTAGCATTAACAATATTCAAGAAGGGTCTACCAAAAATAATGGGATAAAAGCTATCTTGTGGGGAACCAAGAACAAGAAAATCAGCAGGGTATTTAACTTTCCCACACAAGACTTCAACATCTCTGACAATCCCAACTGGTGAAATAGTATCTCTATTGGCAAGCTTAATAGTAACATCAATACCTTCCAACTCAGCGGGTGCGATATCATGCATAATTTCTTTATATAAGGAAATAGGTATTGCACTAGCACCCATATCACATAAGCCATGATAACAATGATCCCCTATTTTAACAGAAATAACATGCATGCCTACAACAAGTCTATGTATCTTAGCATCGGGTCTAGCAATATTAGCAGTTTCACCATAGAAGTAAATAACATGCCCATCTATATTATCATCCAAGAGATCTTTAACCATAGCAATACTAGGTTCAACTTTGATTTGCTCAGGAGGTGTATATGTTCTAGTATTACTCTTATGAACAACAGTTGAAGCTTTAGCATGATCCTTTATCCTAACAGGGAAAGGTGGTTTCTCAACATAAGTAGTAGGAACAATAGGATCCTTATAAGTGATAGTCTTTTCTTCAACTGTAATAGGTGCAACTACCTTTAATTCAGTGGGAGGATTATATTTAAACCACTTTTCCTTAGGGAGATCAACGTGAGTAGCAAAAGATTCACAAAAAGAAGCTACTATCTCATAGTCAAGTCCATATTTAGTGTTAAATCCATGAAAAGCATCGGTATTCATAAAAGATTTAACACAATCAAACCTAGGTGTCATACCTGACTCCTTACCATCGTTGGAACCCCAATCTTCAGAGTTGCGTTTAATTCTTTCCAATAAATCCCACTTGACTTCAGTAGTCTTCAGCATATAGAACCAGCACAGGAAGTATCGAGCATGGTGCGATCATTGAGAGAAAGCCGAGCATAAATTTTTTGAATAATCATTTATCTTGAGAGCTCATGATTGGGACATGAATATAACATTGACTTAAGCCTCCCCCAAGCTTGAGCGATGCTTTCTCCTTCGCGAGGCCAAAAATTATATGTAATTACGATCACGATGAACAAGATGCATATGATAGAACTTCTGGTGAAATTCCAACTTCAATCGTCTATAGTTCCAAGATCCAGTATCATCACATAGCCTATACCATGTGAATGCATCTCCCTTCAAATATAAAGGGAAGACCTTCCTCTTAACAACATCATCGGGCATACCTGCAAGCTTAAATAATCCACAAACTTCATCCATAAAGATAAGGTGTAAATCGGGATGCAATGTTCCATCTCCTGCAAAGGGATTAGCTAGCAGTTTCTCTATCATACCCGAAGGAATCTCAAAGTAAACATTTTCAGTAGGTTCATTAGGTTGAGGAGCAACTCTTTTCTCTACTGGTCGGGGCAAAGATTCCCCGAACAAGCCCCTCAAAGGATTAGTTTCCATAGTAACAAGTGACAGAAAATTTCAGCACACTATATAAATGTGTCCTTACCAAGTTTCACCCACCAAAGGTGCTTCACTCCCCGGCAATGGTGCCAGAAAAGAGTCTTGGTGACTCACAAGTATAGGGGATCTATCGTAGTCCTTTTGATAAGTAAGAGTGTCGAACCCAACGAGGAGCAAAAGGAAATGACAAGCGGTTTTTAGTAAGGTATTCTCTGCAAGCACTGAAATTATAGGTAACAGATAGTTTTGTGATAAGATAATTTGTAACGAGTAACAAGCAATGAAAGTAAATAAGGTGTAGCAAGGTGGCCCAATCCTTTTTGTAGCAAAGGACAAGCCTGGACAATTTCTTATTATGAGAAAAGCGCTCCCGACGACACATGGGAATTATCGTCAAGCTAGTTTTCATCACATTCATATGATTCGCATTCGGTACTTTGATAATTTGATATGTGGGTGGACCGGCACTTGGGTACTGCCCTAACATGGACAAGCATCCCACTTATGATTAACCCCTATTGCAAGCATCCGCAACTACAAAAAGGAGTATTAAGGTAAACCTAACCACAGCATTAAACATATGGGTCCATATCAACCCCTAACGAGCCACTCAAAGGATTAGTTTCCATAGTGACAAGTAACAGAAAATTTCAGCACACTATATAAATGTTTCCTTACTAAGTTCCACTCACCAAGAGCGCTACGCTCCGTGGCAACGGCGCCAGAAAAGAGTCTTGATGACCCACAAGTGTAGGGGATCTATCGTATTCCTTTCGATAAGTAAGAGTGTCGAACCCAACGAGGAGCAGAAGGAAATGATAAGCGGTTTTCAGTAAGGTTTTCTCTGCAAGCACTGAAATAGTAGGTGATAGATAGTTTTGTGGTGAGATAAATAGTAACGACTCTCCTAGGAGACTCCATCTCCACCGCCGGTGGCCACTCTGGCCCCGACGGCCACCACCCCTCCTGTCACTATCCACTCCGGTGGTGACAGCCACTGCATAATCATGGAAAGTCTCCTCCATTGGGACTTCTCTCCAGCTCTGGCGATTGAATCCCAGGCACGGGATAAGTTTGGATCCATGGTGCATTTCTCATCGGATAGTTGTCGATCCGCTCAGGAATTCTTCCTCATCGTATCGTTCTCGTCGGCATCTTTCATGTTGACAGAGGAATCAGCGGCCCTTGCGCTCCAATATTGCATTGGTGGTGTCAGCTCGAAGTTTAGGGTTCTTCAACTAAGTGATCGCCGTTTTAGATTCTCTGTTGCCTCAAACCGAGTGGGACATTTTATTTATGGTCTTAAGGACCGGATTTGGCCCGACTTCATTTGCCACTTTCATCTCTTTCGTGGTGTGACTGATTCAGGTTGTGTTGATTCTGAGTTTGGCTGGCACACAGACTGTTTTCTTCCTGAGGTGGGTTTACGTCCTATTGCAATCAAATCTAGATGGCTTCAAGAGCAAAGGAATGTATTGTATCATCGGTCTATAGTTTCTTTGAGAGTTGATAAACAAAATTTCTTGCTAGAGTTGGGACAATCGGTGGCCACCGACGGTATCTCTTTTGGTCAGTTCAATTTTCTGGTGGTTGCGGATCCGGAGCTGAATATCCGGGTTGGAGATTTTGTTTGTTCTGGAAAGGATAGATTGCATATCTTGCCTTCTTTCACGGGATCACGTTTCGAGGAATGTTACTGGAACTCCATTTCAGATGATAAGTTGCACCACATTATGGATGGCTGGCAAGCGGGTTACTCTGATGCTGACGTTTCACTCATGGTCTAGATAAAAGATGTGCCAACTCAAGAGTATATTGATTCTCGGTTGCTGAAATGCCTTAACTACTCGCGTCATGGACATCTTGCATCAGATTGCCCAGGTATTTTCTGCCAACGTTGTATCCGTCTCATCGATCAATGCTTATACCCTCAATACCAGTCTGATCGACTAGATACATGCATGTTGGGCCGTAAGTTACGTACATGCCTAGTGTGTTGTCGTAATGATCACATTGGACCTAGCTGTCCTGGGCTTAAGAGATGTAGGTGCTATAGTTTGCTGGGCCATTCTATCTGTTGGGGGGTTGGACTGGGCCAACTTATTGTTGGCGGCCCAAGAGCTTCAAACCACCTATGCCTAGTTTTGGGGAACGGAAGGATATCAGCTCTGAAGGTTGGCGGGATACACACGGTAGAAATCTGGGTCAGTTATGGCAAGTGAAGCAGAAAATCCCATGTGCTACTGACGTGGCCACCTCTCATTGCTTGTCGATACGAATCCCCCCTCCGCCCCCCGCATCTGTCAACTCCACCGCCCTGGGGGTATAATCAGAAGTAGTCTCCCAAGTTTCATCCGCCTCCCCCTCTCCTCTGCTTCGTCTTCCCCTGTTCCAAGCCCGGAGCCCTCGAAAAACCCTAGTGTTTCCGCCATGGTGAACTTCCCGGTTAGGCCTTTCCCTTTCACCCCCATCGGAGCACACATTGAGCGCGGGCCTGATCATCATCTGCAAAGGAGCACTATGGTTGTGGATGAGCCACCGCTGAACCACGACAGGTACGTATTGATTGAGATCACCCCTCCAGTCCCTGATCATCAGAAAAGCTATTGGTTGGAGGAAGTTTGTCGGATCATTAGGGAAGACCTGGAGTTTCAGATAGAGGATGAGTTTATTTATCCGATTGTTGTTGGCTGTGTGGCCTTTCGGGATGTTCAGAGTAGAGACGACGCCATTAGGGAAGGTCCTCATGCTTTAACTGAGGATTCTTATTTCACTTTAATTCCTCATGATGAAGGAGTCAACATGAGAATGCCTGCTTTTCAATATGAAGTTTGGATCTTGATGCTTGCTTTCCCCATGGACTACATGACTGAACATTATGTTCATAAGGAAATTTCTCGCTTCGGTAAGTTGTTGGCTTGGCCTAGACCGAATGAGAACAAGGCTCGTGTCCTGGTTAAATGTCACATCAAAGATATCGCGGAAGTTCCTCATAGCTTGCTGGTCACCAAGGTTGGTGTGCTGCCGGGACTGGGTCGTTCCTGGCCTGTCCCTGTTTATGTGATGAATGGCAGGGAGGTTGTTCCTGGGTTGCAAGGGACTGAAGATGCTCAACCTCTCCTAAATGCATCTCCACACCCATACACCTTGCCATACTATACTATCATGCAGCAAGCTAGGATCGATGAGATACAGGCGCAGCAAGCTGCCAATGAGGCGGCTTGGAACGGTAATGAGCAAGCCCAGGACCAGGTGCAAGACAATGGTTGGAGTTCTTGGACTGTGGCACCACCTCCGTACACAGGATTTAGTTTCAAAACTTACTTTGCATATGATGGACCTTCTCTGATGGATGGTGTGCCACAAGAGCACAATCTGGTGGATAACTTGTCTGATGTGTGGTCTGAAGTTTCGTTTGTGGAAGAGTTGGCTGACAGTTTTATCAATGGGGTTCCTGCTCCAGCGCACGCCTTTGTCAGAGTTGGAGGTTCAGACATAGCTATGTACTTTGCTGCTGACAGTGCTCTTCTTGTGTGGATGGGTGGTATGCTAAACAGGATCTATACCCATGCAATTTTGCCGGTTGAAACCCCCAGCTCTGCATGTTTTCCTCTGAATCCATTCGCTGCTATCAGGTCCCAGCTTGATTCTGTGTGTTTGACTTTGCTGGCTAGTGTGGGTCCTAAATCGGATGTGTTTGGTCCTATATTCAGTTCTGCTTTCAGTGTGGGGTTAGTGATTGTTTTGTCTTCCTCTTTGGATGTGGCCAGCTTGGAGGTACCTGTTTCAGATGTAACACTGCCAGATGACACTCTGAGTTTGGAGATGCATGCAGTTGTGGAGAATTCTGCTGACCCAATCGGGCGCATGATGCTCAATGAGCCAGCTCATGTGGACACTGTCTTTCTTCGTCGCAGTTCACGCTCAAACAAGTATGATGGGTTCAGAGTGCCTCCACTGTCTGACAAGCGAGCTACAATGTCCAAGGTCAAGCATAGAAAAGATCCCTCGCTTCCTGGTCCCTCCATTAGAGGCATCTCTAAATCTAAGCGGCATGACAAGGTATCTGATACTGTCCCGCCTCCTACTTCTAACCATGCTATTCAGTCCATTGGGACTAATATGTGTGGTGTTCATCTAAGCCAGCTAAGCGCAGAGAAGCTGCTTGCTATCCAAGGTGGACGCGGGAATGATGGCATTGACCCCGATGCAACGTAAGGCGTGGAAGGTTCTCTGGTGGAACGTTCGAGGGATCAACTCGGACAAGAAGCAGTTGGCGCTCCGTAATGCTATTGGTGGTAGTGGTTGTTCAGTAATCTGCTTGCAAGAAACTAACCGTGCTACCTTTGATCCTGCTTTTGTTAAACTTTTCTGCCCCAAAAAATTTGATAAGTTTGAATTTGTGCTTGCCCAAGGGGCTTCTGGTGGTTTAATTGTGCTATGGGACAACAGTGTTTTCTCTGGCAGTGTTTTCTACTCTAAATCTTTTGCTTTGGGAGTTCAGTTCACCTCAATGCATACAACACGTTCTTGGAAGCTAGTTAATGTTTATGGTTCGTCCTCTGGGCCAGGTAGATCTGCATTCACATCTTGGCTGTTTAATCTGGATATACCTGATGTTGAGGATTGGCTGATCTGTGGGGATTTTAATTACATTAGAGCTCCAGATAATCGTAACAAACCGGGAGGGGATGTTAATGACATGCTTACCTTTAATGATTTCATTCACACTCAGGAACTTATCGAGTTGCCGATTAAGGGTAGACAATTCACGTGGAGCAATATGCAGAATGACCCATTTCTTGAGCAAAAAGATTGGTTCTTCACCTCCTCTAATTGGACCTCAAATTATCCTAACACAACAGTGGGCCCCCTTCCCAAGCCAGTGTTTGACCATACTCCTTGCATGATCTCGATTGAAACATCGGTCCCTAAGAGTAAGGTGTTTAGGTTTGAAACTTTATGGATAGCTCATCCTGGTTTCTTTGATTTGGTACAATCAACATGGGAGAAACGATGCTATGCTCCAAACTCTCCCCAACTTTTGTGCAAAAAGCTTAAGAACCTAAGATATGCCCTTAAACGGTGGAGTAGGTAGATTTCTCGTTTGAAGTTGTGCATCGATAATTCCAACTGGGCTCTCCTGGAACTGGATAGTATCAAAGACAAAAGAGCACTCACTATACCTGAAGCTAACTTCAGGGTGATCCTCAAAAACCACCTTGTTACACTCCTTGGCTACAAACGAGAATACTAGAGAAAGAGGTATACGGTACGCTGGTTTACTTGTGGAGGCGACAACACCAAATTCTTTCACTCTGTTGCCTCGGAAAGATATCGGAAAAATTCCACAGCCTCACTTAAACTTCAGGATGGCACGGTAGTTTCTGATCATTCGGGGAAAGCAAAGGAATTATTTGACTGCTACAGGGGGAGATTGGGTGTGAAAGGAGACTATGAAATGAAGTTTAGCCTATCCAAAATCATTAAAAAGGTTGAGGGGCTTGAGGAGTTAACCACACCTTTCACAAATGATGAGATGCCGTCAGACAGAGCTCCTGGCCTTAATGGTTTCAACGGGTGCTTTCTGAAATCGTGTTGGCATATTATCAAAGAGGACTTCTATAGGCTTTGCAGCGATTTCTATGTGGGGGTCATTGATCTTCAGAGTTTAAACTCGGGTTTCATAACTCTCATCCCCAAAGTTCAGTCTCCTGAGACCGCTAATGATTTCAGGCCCATGACATTACTAAACTGTTGTCTGAAACTCATTACTAAATTGTTGGCTAACCGTTTGCAGAAGCTTATACTCAAGATCATCCATAAGAATCAATACGGGTTTCTGAAAGGGTGATCTATCCAGGATTGCTTAGCCTGGGCGTTTGAATACATTCACCAATGCCAAGCATCGGGGAAAGCCTGTTGTTCTGAAGCTGGATTTCACGAAAGCTTTTGGCCCTATCCAGCATGAACCGATGATTGAGATAATGAAGCATATGGGCTTCAATGAGAAATGGCTGGGGTGGATCAAATGTATCTTTGCCTCTGGGAGTTCTTCAGTTTTGCTCAATGGAACCCCTAGGAAGCAATTTGACTGTCTTTGTGGGGTGAACCAGGGCGATCCATTGCCCCTCTGATCTTTGTGCTGGCTGCTGACCTCTTACAGTCAGCGATCAATGATGCCTGTCGATCTGGTTTACTAAAATTACCATTGCCTACTTCGGATAGTAACTTTCCGGTAATTCAGTACGCTGATGACACTATCGCTGTGTTCCCTGCTTGTATCTCACAAGCGCAAGTGCTGAAGTCCATTCTGGTGGATTATGCCAAGTCGGTTGGTCTGAATATCAATTTCCACAAGTCAACTTTGGTTCCCATAAACACTGATCCTGTGCTGGCAGGGGAGATTGCAACCATTTTTGGTTGCTGCATTGGTGGCATGCCGTTCACTTACTTGTGGTTGCCGATGGGCACCACGCGCCCAAGCATCACTGACCTGATGCCACTGGTCACGACAGTGCAGAGGAGGGTGTCGGCTGCAGCTTCTCTGCTGGATTATGGCTCGAAGCTTACACTGCTCAGTTCAGTGGTTACCTCTCCGGCCATTTACGCTATGTGCTCCATCAAAATAAACCCAAGAATAATTGAGCACCTGGATAAATTACGCAGATAATGTCTTTGGGTGAGGAGGACTGATAATGGGATCAGAGGTAGCTCGCTGGCAGCTTGGGATATGGTGTGCAAACCAAAGAACAAAGGAGGGTTGGGGATCATTGATCTCAAAACTGAAAACCAGGGATTGTTATTGAAGCAACTCCACAAGTTCTATAACAAGTATGATGTCCCATGGGTTAACTTATCTGGGATTCATACTATGTGGGCAAAGTTCCTCATGCCTCTCACCCTTGTGGATCCTTCTGGTGGAGAGATCTCATGCAACTATTTGATTTATACAGAGGGGTCACCCGATCGGTTGTGTCAGCTGGAGACATGGTCCTGTTTTGGAAAGATAACTGGAATACTGAGATATTTCAGGAGAAATACCCGCGAGCCTTTTCATTTGCTTTGGAACCTGATGTGTCTGTGAGGAAACTGCTGTCCTCCGAAAGGTTGGGAGAGGTGTTCCACTTACCTTTATCACTTGAGGCAAGGAATGAGGTTGCAGGACTGCAGATGGATACTAGGGAAACACCACTGTCGAATGACAAGGATGTCTGGTCCTGCATTTGGGGTGGTGATGTATTTCGATCTTCGAAATACTATGCTCACTGTTTCAGCCAGATACATGCTGATGAGGTTTTTGGTTGGGTCTAGAAAACCAAATGTACCATGCAATGGAAAGTGTTCTTGTGGCTATTGTTGGCAGATAGGCTAAACACCAGAAATATGCTCAGGAGGAGGCATTTCAGAGTCCAGAATGATGACTATACTTGCCTACTTTGTCAACACTCGCCTGAGGAAGATATTGTGCACCTCTTTTTCACTTGCCCTTTCAGCAAGAGGTGTTGGATTGCTTTGGGGATTCATTGGGCAAATAACACGGACTGGATCAGATTGATTCATGAGGGCAAGGATAGATGGGCTAGGCCGATGTTTTTGGAGGTTTTTGCAGTGGCTGCCTGGGGGATTTGGAAGGAAAGGAATGATAAACACTTCCGAGGAGTGCAACCTTCTTTTGATTCTTGGAGGAACAGGTTTAAACAAGACTTTGCCATGCTGGTTCATCGATCAAAGCAGGAGCAGAGGCCTTTCATTCTGTCTGTAGTTGAATTACTTTGATTTACCATTCTTGTTTAGTCTCTGTGGCTGCTCTTAACCTCTCCCCCATGTAATTTGTACAGTGCTGGACTATCTAACCCCCCACTAACTGTCATTTATTAATATAAAAAGGCAGTGAGAAAATCTCACTGTCATCAGTTCTAAAAAAAAGATAAATAGTAACGAGCAAAAAGTAAATAAAGTAAATAAAGTGCAGCAAGGTGGCCCAATCCTTTATGTAGCAAAGGATAAGCCTAGACAAATTCTAATAATGAGGAAGGAGCCCCCGAGGACACATTGGGAATTATCATGAAGCTAGTTTTCATCATGTTCATATGATTCGCATTCGGTACTTTGATAATTTGATATGTGGGTGGACCGGTGCTTGGGTACTGCCCTTTCTTGGACAAGCATCCCACTTATGATTAACCCCTATTGCAAGCATCCGCAACTACAAAATAAGTATGAAGGTAAACCTAACCATAGCATGAAACTAGTGGATCCAAATCAGCCCCTTACGAAGCAACGCATAAACTAGGGTTTAAGCTTCTGTCACTCTAGCAACCCATCATCTACTTATTACTTCCCAATGCCTTCCTCTAGGCCCAAATAATGGTGAATTGTCATGTAGTCGACGTTCACATAACACCACTAGAGGAGAGACAACATACATCTCATCAAAATATAGAACGAATACCAAATTCACTTGACTACTAATAGCAAGACTTCACCCATGTCCTCAGGAACAAACGTAACTACTCACAAAGCATATTCATGTTCATGATCAGAGGAGTATTAATATGCATTAAGGATCTGAACATATGATCTTCCACCAAGTAAACCAATTAGCATCAACTACAAGGAGTAATCAACACTACTAGCAACCCACAGGTACCAATTTGTGGTTTTGATACAAGATTGGATACAAGAGATGAACTAGGGTTTTGAGAGGAGATGGTGCTGGTGAAGATGTTGATGGAGATTGACCCCCTCCCGATGGGAGGATCGTTGGTGATGATTTCCCCCTCTCGGAGGGAAGTTTCCCCGACAGAACAGCTCCACCGGAGCCCTAGATTGGTTCCGCCAAGGTTCCGCCTCATGGCGGCGGAGTTTCATCCCGTAAGCTTGCTTATGTTTTTTTAAGGTAAAAGCCATCATATAGCAGAAGATGGGCACCGGAGGGCCACCAGGGGGCCCAGGAGACAGGGGGGCGCGCCCAGTAGGGGGGGCGCCCCCACCCTCCTGGCCAGCGTGTGGGCCCCCTCTGGTATTTTCTTCGCTCAATAATTCTTATTAATTCCAAAAGTGATTTTCGTGGAGTTTCAACATTTTTGGAGCTGTGCAGAATAGGTTTCCAATATTTGCTCCTTTTCCAGCCAGAATCCCAGCTGTCGGCATTCTCCCTCTTCATCGTAAACCATGTAAAATAAGAGAGAATAGCCATAAGTATTGTGACATAACGTGTAATAATAGCCCATAATGCAATAAATATTGATATAAAAGCATGATGCAAAATGGACGTATCAGGGGGTCCGGCGTAACCTCGTCCAGCGGCGCGTAGGGGTCCTCCTCGTCGCTGCTCTTCGACTAAGCGTTCTCGGGGGGCGACGCCTCCTCGTCGGCGCGTGGGCAGATCTGCAATGCCATGGCAGAGATTTGAGAGAGAGAGGGGGGGATGTAGATGAGAATGCAGGCGGGACGATGTGAGGAAGGTAGTATTTATTGGCGGCCGGAATCTAGATCGGCAGAAATAGTACACATGCTGGTCGCCGGAATTTACGAGTATTGTAGTTTGAATTACACACGATTCTCGCAGCAAAAGCCATATGTGAACTTAATAACTAACACTTTCCAATACAGAACTGTGTCTGATTAATAACCCGCGGCCCCGCGCCACTCACCTTCCAATCCTCGAGGCGCGAAATAGAGTGGCAATCGTGTGGGGCCAGGTTGCTTTGCCAGATCTTTACATTTTCTTTTTTGAGCACTAGATATTTACATCGTCTGATCTTTTTCGATTTTTTGGAACTTAAATGCCATGACACTCCATGCATGTATCCAAGCCGTTATGGTTAGCCGCTGCATGTAGACGTAGTTCAAATTTAGATTGTGGTCATTAAATGGTTAGAAAATCACTTAAATGTCTTAAAAAGGTCAAATGACCCCTGAAATTTTTCAAAATTTTGACATGACAGTTGTATTACTGCATGTTAACTGTAGAAGAATTTTGAAGCCCATAAGAGGAAGCTATTGTCGATTCATCATCAAAGACGCATTGTTCCCTCTCGGAACCATGAGTCTTCTAGTGAGTTGCTCCGGTTTGGTGCGGGGTGTGTGTCCAAACTTTCGTCAAACAGATTATTATTTTTACCACATCATCTTGGTGGCATGACATTACGTCAAGCAAGGTTTCATGTGTTTTTGATTATTTTTTAATTTTTTGGAATCTAAATGGCATGGCACTCCATGCATGTGTCTAGGCCGTGAGACAAATATGTTTAAAAATTCCTTCCAATTCACTGCACATGAAATTAACTCACACACAATTAAACAAAAATATGATTTCTCAAACTGTTATAGTTAGCCATTGCATGTAGATGTAGTTCAAATTTGAATTATGGTCATTAAATGGCTAAAAAATCACTTAACTGTCTTTAAAAGGTCACATGACCTCTAGAATTTTCCAAATTTTCACATGACTGTTGTATTAGTGCACATTAACTATAGAAAAAATTTCAAGCCCATAAAACAAAGTTATCTCCCGTTCGTCATCAAACATGCATTGTTCCCTTTTGGAACTACGAGCCTTCTAGTGAGTTGCTCGGGTTTGTGAGGGGTGTGTGTTCAAACTTTTGTCAAACAGGACAGTTTTTTATCACATCATCTTGTTTGCATGACATTGCGTAAGGCAAAGATTTCATGGGTTTCTGATCATCTTTTTTTCTGGAATTTAAATGCCATGACACTCCATGCATGTGTCTAGGCCGTGGCACCAATATGTTTGAAAATTCTTCCATTTTACTGCACATGTAGTCTACGCATGGAACCATGGGAACCATGTAGAGAAACGACAAAGTGTCGATGAATTCCAGTTCTCTGTTCGTCACCATGTCCATGAATGTAAGGAGTTCCTGATCTCCAAGGCTACCAAACCTGCGAGGGCTGCACTCCGTTGGACCCCTCCATCGGGTGAGGCCACGAAGGTCAATGCGGATGCCGCCTTTGATGCAAGGACGGGCCAGGGAGGATGGGAGATGATCTGTAGGAATTCTTCAATGGATGTGCAACTTGCTGCAGCGGGATCTCTGAGCCATTTGACTAGTGCCCTGCATGCTGTGACAACAACGCTAATGGGGGTTACCAAGCTGGCAGATCAGGTAGGAATTGGTAGGGTCATTTTTGAAACAGACAATCTCGCGCTGAAACAAGCTATTGGGTCCAGCTCCTTCGACCTTAATCCGCTTGGCCACCTATTCAGAGAGATAAAGTTCAGAATGCAAACGCAATTCATAGAAGCAGAGTTGGCTCATGTGCTCAGGGAATGTAACAAGCCAGCGCATGTGCTGGCGGCTTTGGGTGGAGGTTCAGATCAAGTAGCTCCTCGTATTTGGTATGATGATTATCCAGTTGATGTAACATGTGCTGTAACCGGCGATTCTGCCATGTAGTGAATTGAATACAAGTGTTCCATATAAAAAAAACTATTGTGCGTGCTTCACGGAAGCAGTTACAACAAACAAAATCTCAATTAGTCCTTGCATGTAGCTAACTACCCTAAGCCCACTCCGTGTCCTCTCCAGATCGAGCGCATCAAGAGAACGTAATCGTACGGCAAGCAAGAGGTCTGATGGGATGCAAGGCATCAGACATCTGATGCCTAGCGTTTCCCTATAATTTGGGTGCGTACATAACAACACTGACCAGCGGGAAATCGAAGAGTCAGATTCAGGGTTGTCTCGGCGGAATATTGCCCTTTGGCACAGTCTGTGGCTCTCTTTGCCACGACGTGGCTAGGCAGTGGGATGCCCTTCGACGGTGGCTGCGACTTCCTAGCTCTTCAAGTTGCATAGTGATCGCAGGGCAGCTGACAACCTATTCTCTACGTCTTCTGGGTGACGGATCTCCTTTAGAATGTTTCAACAAAGCTTGCTTCCGCTCTTCTCGGTCAGCTAGTGGTGTTGGGTGCTTGTCGTAGCTCTCTTTCTGGTTCTACTTCTATTCTTCCTTATGCCTTCTTGTGTGTATTGGATGCTATCTGTTGTACCCGATGTCTTGTATCTTACTTTTATATATAATGAAAATTGTACAGGCCGACGTAAGCCCGCCATAGCACCGTCAAAAAAAGAGTCGGATTTAATCGACCAATAGACACTAGTAGAAAACGGACCTTTAAAACCGGTTTGTAAGGGCCTTTAGTGCCGGTTATGGAACCGGCACTAAAGTGTGGGCACTAAAGGCCCCCCCTTTAGTACTGATTCGGCAAGAACCGGCGCTAAAGTGCCACCACGTGGCGTGAGCTCACGCCCTAGTATGGGGGACCTTTAGTACCGGTTGGTGAATTTTTTTTTGAAAATTTTGAAAAAAAAAATTGATTTTTTTTCGATTTTTAATTTTTCTGAATTATTTGATAATTTAGTCTTTAATCACCACCTCTCTTAATTGCTCAAGTGTGGATCACTCATTCCAAATCATCTAACTTCGGGTTCTATTCTCCTTCGTTTCCAAGTCTGCACTTGTTGTTTTCCTGACAATAGTAAGATGTTAATCCTATTAACCCTCAGGAGTTTAGCTTGAGCATGAAGTCACACATTTCATCGTTTGAGTTTGAAACTATTATTCTAAAAAAACAGTAATTATTTAGTAACACTAATATTTCTTGCATAAGTTTGACCATAGTTTGACCATAATTGACCAAAATTTAAAAAATTGAAATAATTATTTAGTAACACTAATATTCTTGAATAATTATGTAGTAACATTAATACTTCTTGAATAAGTAGTTTGACCAGATTTAACCAATTTTTTTTAGAAAAACTGAAATTTGACCATATCTTTTTTTCCTTTTGGAATTTGAGGATTCTAAAAAATTCCAAACGGGCCATAGGCCGTCTCCATCGAATGCGGATTTTCGTGCTGAATTTTTTGATATATTATACATTTTTTTCCGACATCGTATGCAAAAGTTATAGCCGTTTTACATTTTTCCTACACTTTTTGCAAAACATGTCCAAATTTAAGTTTTCAAATTTTCCTAACTAGTAGATGTAGTAATATAACTGCCTCTCGAAAGATTTTATTTTCTGAAGTTTTTATCATTTTCTTTTGATTTTTTCAAAACTGAAATGGCGATACACGGGGGGGGGGGGGGGGGAGTAGAGTTTGAAAATTGCCCTATAGTGCCGGTTTGTGTCTTCAACTAGGACTATAGGTTAAGACTCTGTAGTGCCGGTTGGTGACGCAAACCGGTACTATAGGTTAGTCCTTTAGTACCGGTTTGTGTCACAAACCGTCACTAAAGGGGCTCGTGGGGCCCTGACCTGACGCCAACCTGCCACCACCCCTTTAGTACCGGTTTGTGGCACGAACCGGTACTAAAGGTTCATTACGAACCGGCACTAATGCATAGCCATTCGAACCGGCACTATTGATCACATTAGTGCCGGTTTTTTTTACAAACCGGCACTAATGTGCTTCACGTTTGACCCTTTTTCTACTAGTGAGAGATCAGTCAACTGTAGCAGCTCGTCAGTGCTAAAACTCCGTCCACTTTGCTTTTCCGAAAGAACTATCACTGACAGGTATTTTTTTTGTCCGGTCTGTGATAACCATCCACCCAAGCACAAAGGACACTCATCACTAACACGTGGCTAGAGGCCAGTCACTGACGAAGGGTTAGTAGTGTTCGGATTTGTAATAGTGTCTCACAACCGCACACGGGCACACATTTGATTGAACCTTGGTTTCCATTTCTCATTGGTTAACGAATTCCTCATGCATGTGTGTTCCAATTGGCATCCCTGGAATGCTATTGTTTTTGCAAGAGCTCAAAATATGTTGGTGGTATGGTAATATCCGTTACTATCACTACCATGCAGGCGTTGAATTGATGAACACTAGGTCATTTCGAGTCGGTTTCTCCACTGAGAAGCAAGCTTTGCCCTCCTAAGTACTAGTTCTTGGAGATTGAAACATAATCTAACCCGCTTAGATTCTGGGTCTAGTGGAAATTGAAGAGCATGCTTGATTTGCTAAGAATTGTTGGCTAGCAAATGCATTGGCGACCGAAAATTGGCAATGTTAATACTTCGAAAGTTGTCAACTTTATGTGAGGTTGGGAGAAAAATTGGTAACCAACCAATCACTAACCAATATTTGCCCCGATTTCGGGCATCAAACCAAACATGCTACAATTGTGCAAGTGAACTTTTTAGGGGCGGGGGGGGGGGGGGGGGGGGGGGGGGGTGCAAGTCAATTTTGACAGGATACTATGTACTCATTTGTCCAGTTTTATTGGGCCCCTCGTGTTTTGAGTCAGATTTTGACCATCTATATGCATGATTAACAAAATATAAGTATATGCTAAAAAAGTATGTTGTTGATTTGCATTCAAAAGTGGTTTTCAATGGTATTTTTCATGACATATGATTTATATTTTATTATTTTAATTTGTGATCAAACTGACTAACAATAAGAGGGAGTCTAATGAACCAGACAGAGGGAGTACAATATGTGGACAAGTATGAACCAAGTTGATTAAAAACTCGTCACATGCACCATATACGGCTATTATTTATGAAGACCTTTAATTGAAAATATCTCATGCATTGATCCGCGATAAAGTTTTCTCTTCACCGCAGCATGCGTGGATAACAACGCCTACATATATACCACCACCAAGCGAGAGGAACTCTCTCCATGCTTCACATGTCATTTCGATGTATACTTCTCTTATACACCAATTGCAAGGCTGTAAACATAAAGTTAACTTAAGAATAGGAGACATCGGGCGAGCAATACCTAGACTCAAATGAATATCTGGTGCTCACGACGGCTGAGGAACATGAACACCCCCCATTGCACAGGCACCTGGGCTAAACATTTTTTGTAATAGTATAAGCAGTAGTCGTAACTCAAGATGCAAGCAGGGCGGACCTAACCGCTACGGCGCCGCGCAAAGCAACGTCACTGAGCATCCCTGGACCAACCGCATCGTCTCTAGCGGGCTCAAGTGGCCACGCGGACTTGTCTAGCGGCCATCCTGCATAACCTGCGTTACGGCAACATCTCTACCGCTCTGCCTATACGAGGGGTCCTCACGACAAAGCCTGCAGCTGGAGCTAACCGTTTGCACTTGCTCAGTGATTCTTGATGGTGTAGTCGATGGCGGTGATGAGAACTTGACCCAACTCCTTGCACCCGGTCGCTATCCTGATGATGCTGTCAACGGCAGTGGAGCGAGCGTGCACATGCTTTAGCAAAGTACATGTCTTTTTTCAGGTACTGCTACACTACACATGCTTTAGCGTTACTCTGAAGTTAGTGTTGCATGTGCAATGGGGGATGTTCACGTTCCTCGGCCATGGTTTCTGAGTCCATTGTGCTACAGTTTCTTTAAACCATGGTTTTTCTCGGTTTTAGCAAAACTACGTAGGTGTTTGGCTGGTATTGTTATACTACAGTTTTGACTGATTGTAACGCTTGGTGACAGCTGAAACTCACTGAGCTACACAACCTAATGGCCGCCGGGTGCATGCAGCTGCTACGCACAAGGTCAGCACGTCCGCACCTACATAGCTGATTTGTGTACTGCTATGCTAACTAGAATTAATTTAACCAGGAGGTGCATGATTGATCAAGAGCCCGTGGCAAATTAGGTTCATTAATCAACTAGATTGAAGTAATACAATCCTAGGAGCGTGTTGCTATCATATGTCTATACTTGCATGTACTCTTGGAGGCGGACCAAAATTCTTTGTGCGTGTACAATGCGCCATTTATACTGAATCGGTTACCTAGCATATATATCCGGCTGCATACAAGTGTTCTCCATAAGGACAAATCGATCTAGTCAGTATGCTACTCGTCCAGGCGATCGCAGCTGATATCTTATTATCTCGACGTAGATGGCAACGCCAAACTGTGCTTTCTCACGTTCTGTTTAGAAAAAAGAGAGGTCAAGACCTCTTTTTCAAATACTTCAAAAATACCACAGTTTCTGGGATATTATGGTTAACAAAACTTCAGTTTTTGCTGAAGCCAAACACATCAAAGTATTCAAAACCAAGGTTTTTTCAGAAACCACGGTATTCTAGAAAAACTACAATAATACTTTGCATCCAAACGCACCCTTAGTTTTCAGCGAACAACTGAGCAGTTTAGCCTCCTTGTGCACCACAGATACAAATTCGTGTTACTTTGTACTCCCTCCGTTCCAAAATAAATGTCTCAACCTTAGTACAACTTCGTACTACAGTTAGTACAAAGTTGAGACACTTATTTTAGGACAGGGGAGTATTTATCTCACAGAGGGGAAAATCCATGGATTATTGTTCTTGTCTCGTTTTGGTTTTGTTATACCGTACCAAAAATACACCGTTTGTTTCTTTTAGTTGAAAATCGGGGGTGCCATTGCTGATGAAACTAAAGGACCGCTGAAAATAATTTGGTTTAGAGAATTTAGACTGCTGGGCATATAGAGAATCTGGTTTAGAGAGTAGGCGGGACCACTACTTAGATAACATAACCGGGTTAAAACATTCCAAATCTTTGAAACCCCATGCCTCCTTGTTTTCTTGAAATGAATATCATCCACCACGCAAAACTACGAATATGTTTTTGCTGGTTATCATCTCCCCACTATAAGGAAAATTGCAGTAAGTAGGGTCCCTTTGCATATAAGTTTGGGTAGCTTGAAAACCGACATTGCACGCTCTAGAATTACTTGGGTGATAGCCTTAATTAATACTCCCTCCGTCCCATACTATAGGAGCGTTGTGTCAAAAACATTTTTATATTATGGGGCGGAGGGAGAGGGAGTACTTCTTTGTTACCCCTAAAGGAATGCAGTTTCTCTTTGAGACGTATGATGAGAAGCGTTTCCGCAAATTATAACCCAAGTCCACTTTCCGTCTCCATTCCAAACCACTGCCAGCGTGCAGCCAATCCCCTCTCTACTTAGCACTACTGGAAACAACTTCTTTGCCACCCGCCAGGACGGACGGGAAATGCATAGATCACGGACGGCAAACATCTTTGCCGTCCGCCAGCAGACGGCAAACTGTCCGTCTGAACAGGTGCCAGCAAAGGCCTTCTTTGCCGTCCGCTTTTGCGAAACTGACGGCAAACCATTGTGCCGTCCGCCTTCTGAGTCCAGCAGACGGCAAAGACAATGGACGGCGGAGGGGTGGCGTCAGAGCCGTTAGGGCGTTAATGGCGCTCTTTGTCGTCCGCCAGCAGACGACAAAGAGCACAGTTACGCCAGTACTGGAAAGCTGTCACGTGGCCAGCTATGCCGTCAGCCAGTTGACGGCAAAGATTTAAAGGTCTTTGCCGTCCGCTGGCAGACGGCATAGCTGATCAAATAGGCAGCCAGTGTTCCCAGTGTCCAAAGGTAGCTGCCACGTGGCCTCTTTGCCGTCTGCTAGCTGACGGCGAAGCTCTTTGTCGTCCGCTAGCGGACGGCAAAGAGGCTCTATATCCCCTATTTTTTTAATCCATTTAATTTGGCAACATATAATAGATATATAACAAAATATACATACATACATATAACTCCAACATATCCAACAATATAAGAAAATGTCCAACAACATATTTCATCAAATCCAACATATCCAACAACATAAAAGTCCAACATATCCATATATGTGCATACATATCCAGAAACAAGTTTCCAACAACATATCCACATAGACATATGTACATATCCAACAAGTTCTCATAAACAACAAGGAAGCAAGAGAAGAATAAGACACTCCATCAATGCAAGCTTTCTCATCGATCTAAAGCAAATCTACAAATTGGAAAACATGAAAGTTAGAACACAAGAAGAAAAAGAAGAAGAAGACTAGCTAGAAGAAAAGGAAGAGGAGGAAAAGAAGAAGAAGAAGAAGAAGAAGAAATTTCTTCTTCTTCTTCTTCTTCTTCTTTTCTTCCTATTCCTTCTTTTCTTCCTCTTCCTTGATTTTCTTCATCTTATTATGTCATTTGTAGACTAAATAGGCTAAGGTACGTAAAAATGCCATCTGTCGGCTAAGGTGGGTAAAAATGCTAAGTGCGTAGGTCAATTTAGAGCTAAGCTAGGTAAATAGGTCATTTTGGAGATAACATAGGTTAAATGGATCATTTGGGAGCTAACGTAGGCCAAATGGATCATATTGGAGCTAACCTAGGTAAACTTGGTCATTTTTGAGCTAACCTAGCTAATTATGCCATTTTTGACCTAACTAAGCTTATTGTGTCATTTTAGAGGACAACAAGCTAAGTATATGACATTTATGAGGTTAGCAAGGTTATTATGCCATTTACGAATAAAAACAAGTAAGAGGAGGAAAAGAAGAAGAAGAAGAAGAAGAAGAAGAAGAAGAAGATCAAGAATAAGTAGAAGAAGAAGAAGAAGATCAAGAAGAAGAAGAAGAAGAAGAAGAAGAAGAAGAAGAATAAGTAGAAGAAGAAGAAGAAGATCAAGAAGAAGAAGAAGAAGAAGAAGAAGAAGAAGAAGAAGAAGAAGATCTTCTTCTTCTTCTTCTTCTTCTTCTTCTTCTTCTTTTCTTCCTATTCCTTCTTTTCTTCCTCTTCCTTGATTTTCTTCATCTTACTATGTCATTTGTGGACAAAATAGGCTAAATTATGTCATAAATGGACTAAATAGGCTAAATACGAATAAAAACAAGTAAGAGAAGGAAAAGAATAATAATAATAATAATAATAAGAAGAAGAAGAAGAAGAAGTTCTTCTTCTTCTTCTTCTTTTCTTTCTATTCCCTCTTTCCTTCTTCTTCCTTGATTTTCTTCATCTTATTATGTCATTTGTGGACTAAATAAGCTAAATTATGTCATAAATGGACTAAACAGGCTAAATAAGAAGAAAAATACCGTTATCACGGAGGTGTAGGAATTGTCGGGGCTGCGCCATTGTTGGCAGACGGAGGTGAAGGACCGGTCGGGGTTCCGGCATTGGCAGACGTGGAAGGATTGGCCGATGCTTGTCGGGAGCCATGCTGAACCAAAGATCATTTTCAATAATGTCTCGTTAGCATGATGCAAACTGAAATGTGAATAGTAGTAACCAAGGACCATTCAAATCAAACTCATCGTGCCCGCCGGAGCAATCTGGGGCATCGGCGGAGCGGCCTGACCGCTTTTCTCGCACATGGTCTGCACATTTGATTCTCACGAGTCAGTGATATTAGTTAGTAATGCGAACATTACGTGCATGATTGGGCTAATATGCACAAGAAATGTACCACGATGAGCTCGTATATGGCCCGGTGAGACGCATTGTTCCGATTCCTCTCCTCCTCCAACAGCTTAGCCGTCCTCTCCTCCCTATCCCTATCCCTCTCCGCCACCTCCCTTTTTGCCTCCTCCAAAAGCGCCTGGGTCTTCAATCTCTCTTTCTCAACCGCTGCCTGCAACACAGCACTCATTGTTAGCATTGTAATCATTGATGGACACACACACAATGTAATGGACGAAAGGTCAGAGAGTCCGTATAACTAACCACCACGGCGAGCTCCATGGGCCGTGCACGAGGCGTTATCTCAGGATCAGAGCTACTCAGGCGCTTCTTGATCTGCGGGGGAGTCTTAGGACAATGTAGCAGTCCATCACCAATGGCTTGAGCGCCATGGGACCTCCCGCCACCAGATATCATCACCAGCTCTGTATCAAAAGGATCCTGGCTTGGGTTAAAGTCCTCCCCTTTCCTCGTCTTCCCCTCGTCTCTGTACTTCACAAGCTTGTGGTGGGAGGAGATGTTGGTGAAGTTCTCTGGATGATCTAGGTCCGACTCCGTGAATGCCTTGGCCTTCTTGTACGGGGCCATATGGGCCATGCCATAGATGTCGAACACAGAAGGCACAGGCTTCTTGTGGTAGTGCGCCTGAGAGAGAGGAACAAAATATTAGTTAATTAGGGTTCAAGCTAGCATTAAGAATGATATTACAATGTAAATAGGTCATTTTGGAGCTAAGAAAGGTTATTATGTCATTTTCAAGGAAAATAAGCTAAGTTTAGGTCATTTTGAAGTTAAGAAAGATTATTATGCCATTTTTGACCAAAGTATGCTAATTATGTCATTATTGAGCTATCGAAGGTAGTTATGCAATTTTTAACTAACTAAAGCATATTAAGTCATTTATAAAGCTATCTAAAGGTTATTATGTCATTTTAGAGCTAAATATGTCATTATTGAGCTATCCAAGGTAGTTATGCTATTTTTTAGCTAACTAAAGCATATTAAGTCATTATTGAGCTATCGAAGGTAGTTATGCCATTTTTAACTAACTAAAGCATATTAAGTCATTATTGAGCTAATTATGTCATTATTGAAGTATCCAAGGTAGTTATTATGTCATTTTAACTAACTAAACATATTAAGTCATTTTGGAAAGGATAAATGCTACCATGAAGAATGAAATAGCATGAATCATGTGGCAAACCACATACCCAGTTATTCCCGTACTCAAACAGGTTGGAGCTCCCTTGATGGTGTGGCACACCTTCCATTTGGTCGCGCTTATCCTTGGCCCTTTGGTGTTCGAGCCGCCATTCAGGAGAACACCACGCATCCACCAACGCCTCCCAACAGTCCATCTTATCGACACACCATCTCGGGGGCACCTAAGTGAGTTAAGAGAAATTTCAGCGCTACGAATCAAATCAAGAAAACTAAGTTCAAGGCTTTAAGAATAGGTATAATTACTGACAAGTACTTCTCCCTACTCAGAAACTTGCCGCGACACTTCTTCTTGGCCCTCCTAATACCCTGCGAGGCACAGTAGTCTCGAACGGCCTGCACCCGAGCCTCATGCCGTAAGTTCTGAAGTAGGTGCTTGCACTCGGTTTCGACAACCATAGCCGTGGCCTCCTGTTCTCCCTCTGAAACCCTGTAGAAGGTCTGCAATCAAAGAAGACAACAATGATTAGTACAATCACTAGGTAGGTAGTGTTCATTTTTAATTCTCTAAAGGACAAATTACCCAAAACCGACGGAACACAATGTCGGCCACCGTCTTGCACTCCACATTGGCGACCATCTCCCCTGGAGGGGCCGGGGAAACAGAGTACAACTCCCAGCTCAATGCTAGCTATGGAACCTGACCCTCACCGGGCTTCGTGACCCACCCAGGGAAGTGCTGCCGGCAAAGCGTGCCAAGGACCTGGTTGGGCATGCGGACACCACGGTCACGGGTGTATACCCAGCCCCTGCAGTATGACCAGGCAAACACATTAGATATTAATTTGAAGGAACATGAAGGCAGAAGGTTAAAAAAAGTAAAGGCACTTACTTCAACCCTTTAGGCGCAATCAACCACCTCTGGTCGGGGGTCGTCGGCACGGGGGGGAGTTTTGTACCGCCACGCTTATAGACCTTCTTGCCCTTCTCAACCATCTCGTCCTCGTTGTAGCTATCATACGAAAAGGTCTCCTCGCTACCATCATCCGAGCCACTAGCCTCCGTAGTCTCGTGGGAAGAAGACGGTGGGACCAGAGTCTCGTGGGAAGAAGACGGCGGGACTGGAGTCTCGTGGGAAGAAGACGGTGGGACCGGAGTCTTCTAGGACGAAGACCCCGTGACCGGAGTCTTCTAGGACGAAGACCCCGTGACCGAAGTCTTCTGGGATGAAGACCCCGTAACCGGAGTCTTTTGGGACGAAGACTCTAGGACCAGACTCACGTGGGCTGAAGGATCGACGACCCGAGTCTAGTGCGGTGAAGGATCAGCAACCGAAGGCTCATGGACCCGAGTCCGAGACGGGTCCACGTTAGACGGAGCAGTCATGTGGTCGGGTGAATCAACTGATGGTGGTAGCGTGGAAGGCGTAGCAGCCTTCCTACCTCTCCCGCTGCCACGTCCACCTCTACCAGCAGCCTTCTTCGTCCTCCCCGACCTCTCCCAGCCGAAGTAGAAGCGCCCGCTGGAGTTGTCTGCATACTGTCTAGCAGCGCTCTCCAGAGGGGCACAGGTGCAATAATAGAACCACCCCTCCCGGTAGCGCTCGGAGGAGGCTCGGGGCGCTCTGGACCCTTGCCCACCATCCTGTCAACACCTGCAATGACAAAAAGTAAACGAAATTAGTACAACATAAAAAAAATGGATACCTGACATGAACATAACAATATGTATATAATTTCAGTGTATCATCATCATGAACATATAAAAATACACCCGATCAACACAAATATATATGATGTTTTTGTATGGTGTGGGGGTGTCGATGATCGGGGTCGGGGTCGGGGTGTGGTCTCCGGGTGTCGGGGTCGGGGTGTCGTGCCGGGGTGTCGTGTCGGGGTCGGTTTGTCGTGCCAGGGTGTCGTGTCGGGGTCGGGGTGTCGGGGGTCGTCGGAGGTCGGGGTCGGGGGTGTTGTGTCAGGGTGTCAGGCGTCGGGGGTCGGGGTCGCGGTGTCGTGCCGGGGTGTCAGGGGTCGGGGTCTCTTTTTTCCTTTTCTTCTTCTCTTCTTCTTCTTCTCCTCCTCTCCTCTTTCTTCTTCTTCTTCTCTTCCTCTCCTCTTTCTTCTTCTTCTTCTTCTTCTTCTTCTTCTTCTTCTTATTTCCCCTCCTCCTCCTCCTCCTCCTCCTCCTCTTCTTCTTCTTCTTCTTCTTCTTCTTCTTCTTCTTCTTCTCCTTTGTCTTCTTCTTCTTCTTTCCTTCTTTCTTCTTCTCCCTCCTCCTGTTCCTCCCTCCTCCACCTCCTTCTACTCTTATTCTTCTTCTAAACTAAAAGTAAAACTAAAACTAATCTAAAATAAACTAAACTAAAATAAACTAAAACTAAAACTAATCTGAAATAAACTAAACTAAAACTAAAACTAAAACTAAAACTAAACTGACACTAAAACTAAACTAAAACTATAACTAAAACTAATCTAAAATAAACTAAACTAAAATAAACTAAAACTAAAACTATTCTAAAATAAACTAAATTAAAACTAAAACTAAAACTAAAACTAAAATGGTACTAAAACTAAACGAAAACTATAACTAAAACAGAAACTATACTAAAAGAAACAAAAAGAAACGAATTCAAAAAAAGGGGATTAGCTCACCTGCAGGAGGAGGCGGCGACCCGGTGGAGGGGGAGGCCGGACGGCCGCGACGGCCGCTGGAGCAGGCGGCGACCCGGTGGAGGGGAGGCCGGACGGCCGCGGCGGGACGGGGTGAGGACGGCGACGGGGCGAGGAAGGCCGTGGTGGGACGGGGCCGGGACGGCCGCGGCACGGCTGGCCGACGTGGAAGGGGCGGCGGGGCCGCAGTGGAGGTCCGGGAGGGGTGCGGGGCGGCGGGGCGGCCAGCTAGGCCGGACGGGGTCGGCGGCGGCGGCGCGGGCCGGTGTGGGTTGGGGATGGAGATGGAGGGGAGGGGGCGGGGGCGGGGCGACAGCGGCGGCGGCGCGGGTGTGGGTGGGAAGGGGAGTTAGAGAGTGAGAGAAAAGAGAGGACGGGGGTGGGATGGTCGTTAATGTACCCGCCTCATTGCCGTCCGCCAACTGTCGGCAAAGATTCTTTCCCGTCTGCTGGCGGACGGCAAAGAGGTGGAGCCGGTGGGGCTGTAGTTGGTTAAACAATAACTGAACCCACCCAATTCTTTGTCGTCCGCTAGCGGACGACAAAGAGATATCTGATGGCAAATAAGCTAATTCCAGTAGTGTAGTATTCACTCTCTCCGGCCGCGGGCCCCACTCATCTCCATCATGTGAACATCCTCAAACCCTCTCTTCCCTCCTTCTGCTCATCTCTGTCAACGACCCCACAACAAACTAGTGTGGACACACCAACGTTGTCCTGAGTCTCCGGCCGTTTCTGGTGTCATGCAGTCTGTCGTGCGCTCAGACACTGTGTCTCCTGCACTCCTCCATGCATGATATTAGACCCGGCATGTGTAGCGTTGCTATGGCAGCAAGCTTAATTTCTTCTAGTGGTAGCTAGTTGTAGTTGCTGCTTACACAAATATGTTAGTATTTAGACTTCAGACAAACAAGCACTAGTAGAAAACATGACATACGTTCGGGCCAGATGAGCCCATTAGTCCCGATTCAGTCACGAAACGGGATTACTCCCAGTTCAAATGAGCCCTTTAACCTTTAGTCCCGGTTTGAGACACGAACCGCGACTAAAGGGTGCCCTTTAGTCCCGGTTCGTGTCTCAAATCGGGACTAAAGGTCCCATTCAAACTTTACCCCCTTGTGGATCGCCTTTTCAGTTTTGTAAAAAGCATAAGATAATGATAAAAACATCAAAAATTAAAATCCTTCGAGATGTAGCTATGTCACTACATCTATTAGTTAGGAAAATTAAAAAACTTAAATTTGGACAAGTAAACCGGCCATATCTTTTGCATACGATGTCGAAAAAACCCCGCATAATATATCAAAAAAATCAGCACAAAAATCCGCATCCGATTTTGATAGCCTACGACCTGTTTGCAAATTTTTAAAATCCTCAAATTCTAAAAGGAAAAAAAAGTTATGATCAAATTTCAGTTTTTTTAATTTTGGTCAAATTTGGTCAAATTATGGTCAAACTACTTATTCAAGAAGTATTAGTGGTACTAAATAATTATTCAACAATGTTACTAAATAATTATTTCAGTATTTTGAATTTTGGTCAAATCTGGTTAAACTATGGTCATACTACTTATTCAAGAAATATTAGTGTTCTAAATAATTATTGTTTTTTAGAATAATAGTTTCAAACTTAAACAGTGAAACGCGTTACTTCATGCTCAAGCCAAACTCCTCAGGGTTAATAGGATTGACATCTTACTATTGTCAGGAAAACAACAATGTAGACTTGGAAACGAGGTGGAATAGAATCCGGAAGTTAAGCGTTCTCGGGCTGGAGTAGTGAGAGGATGGGTGACCGGCCGGGAAGTTAGATGAATTGGAATGATGAGGGGTGATTAGAGATTAGAGGTTAAATTGACAGTGATGAATGGTGATTAGAGATTAAATTGTAAAATAATTCAGAAATTTGAAAATCGAAAAAATTCAAAAAATAAAATTTTGTAAAAGTGCCTTTGGTCCCGGTTGGTGTTACCAACCGGGACTAAAGGTGGAGCTCTAGACAGCGGCCACGTGGAGGGGGCTTTAGTCCCGGTTCGTATAAGAACCGGGACTAAAGAGGGGGGGCTTTAGTAACGATCCTTTAGTCCCGGTTCCAGAACCGGGACTAAAGACCCTCACAAACCGGCACAAATGGGGCTTTTTATACTAGTGAAGTCTAATTGTGGTGGAATACATGCACTTGATTAATTTATAATGAAGTGTGTAAATTACATCTAGATGACTTGTCAATGTATTATTGTAGGCGTAGATGCTATATGGTTATGGATCTTTCTAGTGTAGATATGCTACTTACAGAAATACGTTAAGGATTTAGACCTCAACCAAAATAGTATAGTTTTTTTTCGGGAGAACCAAAATAGTATAGTGGTGTTGCGCTACAACACTTGATTGATGTATAATTAAGTGTGTAAACTACACCTAACTGATTTACCAATGGATTATATATTGTAGGCTTAGATGCTATATATCACTAGTAGAAAACAGGGCATACGTTCGGGCCATGTCAGCCTATTAGTCCCGGTTTGGTCATGAACCGGGACCCATGGGCCCATTGGTTCCGGTTCGTGAGGCCAGGGGGCCTGCCGGGCCTCGTGGGGGCATTGGTCCCGATTCGTCTGATCATTTTGGTCTTGGTTGGTGGGACAAACCGGGACCAATGGGCCTCACTCCTAGCCCATCATCATTGGCCCCAGTTGGTGCCTTGAACCGGGTCCAAATGGTGCTCTTTAGAACCGGTCCTGGTCACGTACCGAGACCAACATGGCTTTTTTTGTGTAAAATATTAAAAGCAAAAAGAATTTTCATAAAGCAAATAAAAAAGCAAAAAAGAAAAGAAAATAAATAAGTAGAAATAAAATAAACTTTAATAAAGTAAAATAAACAAACTTTAATAATATAAATAAAAATAGGAAAAGTAAGTAGAAACAAAATAAAAAAAAAAGCAAAAAAGAAAGAATTTTAATAAAATAAATAAAAAAACAAAAAGAAAAGGAAATAAATAAGTAGAAACAAAATAAACTTTAATAAATAAGTAAAAACAAAAAAATAAAAACATTAAAAGAAAAAAGAATTTTCATAAAGAATTTTTTTGTTAGAAACTTTAATAGCAAAAGGAATTATCATAAAGAATTTTTTGTTAGAAACTAAAATAACAAAATCTGTTTTTGAATGTAATGATAAAACACAGTAATATTAAATAGCATGATCTATTTTTATAGTAAAGTTATTCAAAAACTAAGGATTCACAATAATTTCAAAAAATTTAAATTTAAACTATTCAAATTGGAAAACAAACGGCACTAACAGAAAGTTTATAGTTTCTATTACCCAAAAGTAAAAAGAATTAAAAAAATAAAGCAAAAACCTAAAGAAAATAAATAATGCAAAAAACAAAACAAAAAACTGGGAAAAATAAAAAAATGCCACCTACTGGGCCACCACGGCGTGAATACGACTAGAAACCCAACCAGCCAGGTGGGCCAGGATTGAGGCCCGCAGTAGACCCAGTAGGCCCACACGCATGTGCAGATAGGTTAGGCCCGTAAGCCTGCTTTATAGAGGAGCTCAACAGCTCAGGGGCACCGCACCTTATAAATAGGTGCAGCTCTCTCTCAGCTAGCGAGGTGGGACTAAACTCCCACCACCACGCCATTGTGTAAGGCCTACTGGTCCTGGCTGGTGGCATGAACCGGGACCAATGCCCCCCTTTGGTCCCGGTTGGTGGCACCAACCGGGACTAATGCCCCCTTTAGTCCCGGTTGGTGCCACCAGCCGGGACCAAAGGCCTCTGCTTCCCGCCCTTTGGGCTGCTGAAAAGAGACCTTTGGTCCCGGTTGGTGGCACCAACCAGGACTAAAGGGGGGCATTAGTCCCTGTTGGTGCCACCAACCGGGACTAAGAGCATCTCCAGCCATTGAGCCCCCTAGGAGGCATTGTTTCGCCTCTTGGGGGCTGCCGGCAACAACTTTGGCCTCGGGGCGAGAATTTCTCCAGCCGTTTCCACACCCAAGAGAGACCGTCGTCCTCACCGCGCTGTCCCGCTCCTCGCCTTAGCTGGGCCGCGCTGTAGCTGCTCGCGTCCGCGCTTCATGCCGTGCACGGGCTCGTTGAGCGGCAGCAGCACGCCCTCTGAGTTGTCTCGGTTGCACACATCCTCCGTCGTGAACTTGGCGAACTCGTGGAACCCCGTGAAGCTGGCGACGTAGGCGGCGGCGGGGGCAAGCTCTGGGACGTTACCGACGACATGGTCAAACCGCGTTAGCCCGTAGTCCACGGCACCCGGGTTGCTCACGCCCTCGAACCCCGGCAAGAAGGGCACATCCATGCCATCCGGGTGGCTGAGCGGAGCACGACGTCGCCGTAGAGCTAGACCTCCGTGAAGCCGAAGCCGCGGCCAGGGTCCACGGGGCTCAAGGCCGGGCGCGCGCCCCCGTCGACGCTGGCGTGGAAAGCCCCGTCCGCTCGCCGCCCCGTCCTGTCCTCCTTCGCCTGGCGGCGCGCGCTCCTCCTGCGCCCCGGCCATGTGTGCTCTGGCCACGCCCCGACCTCGCCAGCCCCAGCCGCTCCAGACCCGGCCAACTCCACCGCTCCTCGAGCCCGGGCCGGCGCGCGACGAGCAGGGCGGCAACGGCGGCGCGCTGTGAGTAGGGCAGCGCGGCGGAGCTGTGTGAGCAGAGGGCGGAGGTGAGGAGGCAGAGGCCAATGTGCGGTGAGGAGGTGGTCGCGACCAGCAGGAGGGAGGGGGGCGAGTATGTGGGGAAAGCACGTGGGTGGGGACCGGGAGGAAAAGTATTGCCTGGCTGAGTGGGAGGTTGACAGTGGGCCATTCACATGCAAAATCTTCTCTCTCCGCCCCCAACAGCCCCCCGGTGGCCTAGGATCGCCCTGGGACCGTCGGCTCTGTTTTCGGCCAAATCCGGCGTTTTTTAAGGTCGTGGGGGCGCGAGCGGGGATTTTTTCACCCGCCGGCGCTGAAAAAGTGCCTCTAGGGGGCTTCCTGGGAGGCCGGCTGGAGATTCTCTAAAGGCTTTGCTATATAAGATGACACTTAGGAAATTTTCATTTCTCATCTCGCATAGTTGACCCTGACAGCATCGACGCCGCCAGGCTGCCGACGCCATCGCCATCGCTGCCCCGCGCTGTTAGGCTGCTCGCCGCTGCCCGCCGCCCCCTCTGTCACCGTCGCCATCGCCAGTCGTCTCCCTCGCCTTGGGGAAGCACCACGCCGGCGCCCACGCCCCCTTCATCCTCGACCTCGCCGTCCCACACCTCGCCGTCCCCGACCTCGCCGTCGACCATGCTATGAGCCCCTGCCACCTCCCCTTTCCTTCTCATCGCCGTCCCCACACGCCACCCTTAAGCGCCGCCGCCAACCATCATCGCCGTCCCCAACCTCGCCGTCGCCGACCACCGGTAGCCTGTTTTTTTGGTTATGATGTATGTATGTATGTTCTATGTATATACTGTATAATGCTCTTTTTTGCATTTTTTTGGTTAATATTGTAGAATATGAACATTTTGAATATGTATGCAAAGAAAAAGGTCTATTTTCTTGGTGATATGTATGTTCATATGCTCATTTAAGAAAATGTTCATATATGAACTACTAGGGAAAACCTTATACACAGAATCTTACCAGTAGCGCATGTTAAAATTAGGCGCTACTGATAATTAGCAGTAGCGCGTCTACCAAAACCGCGCTACTATTACCACCTTAGCAGTAGCGCGGCAGGAACAGAACGCGCTACTACTATAATTGCCACACCGTTCCCGACGTGCTAGGTATAGTAGTAGCGCCCTTCTAGAAACGGCGCTACTACTACGTATTTTAGCAGCAGCGCGTTTTCCCTTCCCACGCTACTGTTAAAGCTATTCTCACCTAACCCCCCGCGCGGCCTGATTCCCTCTCCTCTGCTTCCTCCCCCTATTCCCCACTCTCTCTTCTTCCCCTCGTCGCCTCCGCCTCGCCGCCGTCTCCCCCGACCCCGCCTCACGGCCGTCTCCCCCGACCCCGCCTCGTCGCCCTCTCCCCCAACCCCGCCTCGCCGCCGTCTCCCTCGACCCGCCTCGCTGCCGTCTCCCTCGACCCGCCTCGCTGCCGTCTCCCCCGACCTCGCCTCGCCGTCGTCTCCCCCGACCACGCGCGACCGCGCCTTGGTGCCGCCGTCTCCCCCGACCCCATCTCTCTCCCCGCCCTCTGTAAGCACTCTCCCCTTCCGATCCCTCTTGTTTGCTTAGTATGAACCCTAGCTATTTAGTGCTAGTTAGTATGATCCCTAGGCTATTTTTAGTGTTAGTTAGTTAATTTAGTGTTATTAGTTAGTTAGTATGAACCCTTAGAAGTAGTTCCTAGGTACTAATTAGTTAGTAAGAACTAGGTACTAATTAGCTAGGTACTAGTTTATTTTTATTTATAGTAAGTTTATTTTCAGTAAGAACTAATTGAATTAATAGAACATGTTAGTAAGAACTTGTTGCTATTTTTTTAGTTAAAGCAATTTTTCCCGCATCGACGTGGACGATGCCTATCTCGCATCCTCGTCGTCGAGTCGGTGGAGGACGACACCTGCTTGACCAGATGATCCATGTCCGGGACTGGGCTCCGCCGGGGTGGTACTGGGAGGCGCTACCTACCGGGGGGGCGCAGGTTGGTGAGGAGCCAGCCTGTCGTTGACCTGAACCTTCTTTGGTGGCGGTCGCGTGGGCCAGTGACGGTACAAAGGCTCGAGGACCCCACGGAGGTGGTGCGTCACCATGTCAGTGAGGAGGACGCGCACGTCCGTCGCTACTTGTTTGCGTTGGAGCACAGGTTCTCCAATACCTGGCAGGTTCTCCAAGGATCTCACTGGAGCTATGATCCTGTGATGGTTCCTTCTCAGTGGGTGTCCACCGCCCGCGCCGATACCCGTCGTGTTCTAGGGTTTTAGTTGTATTAGTGATGTTATATGTATGACACTATTCGGGATGTATTAGTGATAATATTCGAAGATGTACGAACACGCATGAGATGATTTACTTTTGCTTATTCAATGCATGCTAATTTGAGTCCTATAAGATATTTTGAAATGTATATCTTGTGTTGCTCAAATAGGATATGTGCTTGCCCAAGTGGCCGGTCATGTTTGCAGGTTACACCTCCGAGTGGCCTATGTTTTGCCGGAGTGTTGATTCATTTCCGTTCCGGCAAATTTCAGGCGCTCGATATGTCCTATTTTAGCAAAGGTCATGCCGGATTTTTCCATGAATTTTGGCATGACTTGTGCCAGAATATGTAGGAAATATCGAGTGCCCCAGATTTGTGTGTTGAGTATCCTGGTAGTTGCCTTCGATCGATTTTCAATTGATGTTTTAACAATGAACATAGGAAATGTCTGACGACAAAAAGGATTTCGGTATTTGCAAATACTGCGAAGACGAGAGCGGCCTGTGCGGCGGAATCTTTCTAGATGATGATAGGCGCTTCAGCATCAAGCTGGACGAGAACTTCGAAGTGGATACAGTAAGTCACAACGACAAGTCTTTTTTCGTAATTAAGCATGACATATGCTTCATTTGCTTCAACTTATAATTTGTTTTTACTATTCTACTAGTGTATCCCCTGCCATGCAAGGGTTTTTGTATTGGATAAGATAGGTTGTAGTCGTACTATGGAGGTAAATAAATTTTACTTGAAGACCGAGCATGGTTATATTTTCCACACAAAATTATACAATTCAGACGACTACACCTATTTTGGATGCAAAACATGGCGAGCACTATGCAAGACTTATGCATTTTAGCCTGATATGGTTATCACCTTTGATATTCGTCCGGAAGATGATATTGAAGGTAATACCGACATCTGGGTCGATGTGCAGACGCCTCCAGTTATACCAAAATGTGAGTTTCTCAACCATATTTATATCTTTGATATTGTTTATTCAAAAATAGTTGACAATTAATTTCTATTGATAGCTTATTTCGGTGCAAGCAAACATGTCCAACGCTTGGTAGACAGGACCGTATACTGTGCCGGGGCTGAACTCAACTGCGAGGAGCTCAGTCATTATGTTTCATGGTTTGCGGATCTTGATACTGTCATCAAGACAAATTTTCTTCCTGCATTTAGAAATGGTAGTACTGAAAATGTGCGACCAATAGTGTTCGTACTGAACTACGGTCACATCTATTTAGGAAGGATGGTAAGATTTCTAATATTTGTCCTCGGTGCATCTTTTCCATACATTATTTTTGAAGCTAAACTTCATCGCTAAGTATGTTACCATACGATGTTCTTCAACATGGAGTCCCGATGAATGTTGTGCCTTATGGGATCGAGACTAAAGGTACCATGAGTATTATTAGCTTACGACCAAGATATCCTACAGATTACTATAGTGCATTCAAGATTAGCGACAGATGCTTAATAGTGCAAGACTGGACCCAATATGTGATGAGGGAGCGCAGAGAATTACTAGGGGGCAGCAAACAGAAGCGCAACCCATGATTAGGAGACAGGTTCATCTGCATGCTCCAACTTGATCAAGGAGGAGAGCTACACATGTTTTATGTTATTTTACCTAAGAGAGAGCAGCAGGAGTGATTAGCTAGCTAGAAATGAGTTTGAGGATGATGATGTGCTACACTATTACTATGATGATAAAATAGCTAGTGTTGGTGGTAATGACTATGATGATTATTATTAGCTAGTGTTAGTTGTGATTAAATAAATAATGTTGGTGGTAATTACTATGATGATGATTAAATAGCTTGTGCTGGCGGATTAGATTCAAGTGGAGGCAACATGTCGTGCACATCGAAAGTACTACTAGTCCAAACTAGATCAAGTTTGGATTAGTAGTATACTTTTGACATGCACCACATATTGCCTCCACTTGAACCTAATCCACCTTCATTTGACACACTGGACATAATGATGTAAACCTCATAACTGGTATTGTACCAATATTTGTACGATGGAGAGAAAACCGCATAAATACACCTAAAAATAAAAAAATAAAAAATGAATACTGGTAGCGATGGAGAGAAAACGCGCTGCCACTAGTTTCATTAGCAGTAGCGTGGGGGTGAACAAACGCTACAACTATTTGTCCTAGTAGTAGCGCGCGCCGGCACGCGTTACTGCTAAGCAATAGCTGTAGCACCTTATTAGTAGCGCGCCTACCTGCGCTACTAGTGAGCACAAAACCAGCGCTACTGCTAGGGTTTTCCCTAGTAGTGATGTTACATTTAAGAAAAAAAAAAGTAAATGTATGTATGTTCATATGCAAAGAATATGCAAAGAATTTTTTTTTTGGCTGAAATGAGATGAGATGAGATGTATGTGAGATGTTTTGTGGAGACGAGATGTGATATACCCCCTCCCCGGTAACTTCGACATGAGGGGGGGGGAGTCGATATACCCCCTCCTCGATAACTTCGACATGAGGGGGGGTGGGGGTCGATATACCCCTTCCCCGATAACTTCGACATGAGGGGGGGGGGGGGTTCATACGATGTTTTTTTGTGCATATGATGTTTTTTCATATGATGTTTTTTTCATATATGTATTAATTTTTATTTAGGTTGTTAATTAGTAGATATCGATTTTAAGTTAGTGCATAGGTTAGTGTAGAGGAAAAAGTAAAATAAGGAAAAGGAAGAAAAGAGGAAGAAGAAGAAAAAGAAGGAGTGGAAAAAGGAAATAAGAAGAGGAAGAAGGAGAAGGAGAAAGGAGAAGAAGAGGAAAGGAAGAAGAGGAGAAATAAATAAGAAGAGAAAAAAAAAGAAAAAAAAGAGGGGAAGAAGAAAGGAATAGAAGAGAAGAAGAAAAAAATAGAGTAATTTCTATTTTCTTTCTTCTTCTTCCTCTTCTTATTTTTTATCGGGTATGTCGTTGTCGATATACCACCTCCCCGATAACTTCAACATGAGGGGGGGGGGGGGTCGATATACCCCTCCCCGATAACTTCGACATGAGGAGGGGGAGGGGGTCGAGGGGTCGAGGGTTCTAGGGTTCGAGGGTCGAGGGTCGAGGGTTCGAGGGTTGTCGAGGGGTTGAGGGTTGAGGGTCATCGAGGGGTCGAGGGTTCAAGGGTTCTAGGTTTTCGAGGGTTCGAGGGTCGAGGGTCGTCGAGGGGCCGAGGGTTATTGAGGGGCGTCAAAGCACTTCCTAGGCCAGCCCAAACCCTAGAGAAGCGTCGAGGCCACTAATTAATATAATTCCTTAATATAATTCGAGGGTTCTACGTTTGCCACTAATATATCCATCTGTCATGTTTGTATAATAATTTCCATGTTGTAATATTTGCAGAAACTATGGAGCACGGCCGAGACGAGGAAGCAGAACAGGTGTTGGGGGACATAATCGCAAACGGAGGTGATGTCATGTCGTATCTCAACAAAAGCGATGGTCTGGAAGGAGAGGGTGAAGCAGACTACGGTTATCGAACAACGGAGGAGGAAGGACATGATTATGATGGCTCCGGTGATCGAATGTCGGTGCAAGAAGGCGACCGTGATGACGGCTCCGGTGACCGAACATAGTCCGGCTAGGTATATATATATATTAATTAAGCCTGTGCTGACTAGCTAATTGATGCATTCATTGTTTTGGTAACTACACATATTAACTCTCGTCTTTCTTCTTTTTTCTAGCCCTCCGGATCAAGCACAACTTCGGTAAAGAAACGAGGCCCGAAGAAAAAGTTGTGCCCATATGAAAGGTTCACGATCATAGCAATCGCGCCCGATGGCCTACCAATTGAACTCCTTCGGACTAAGGAGGTATTTACTGCTCAGTGCGGGGTTCTTGTTAGGGACATGATCCCGATCAGCATCGAGCTATGGAATCAGCCTAAGAAGGAAGAGCTTCAAGTTTCTTTTATCGAAGATGCATAGAAAGAGGATCTTTGGAATGCGCTGAAGATAAATTTCACCCTACCGGAAGAGGAGGATCCAGAGAACCCAGTCATAGAGCCATTGATCAAGTCATGTGCTCTCAAGAAGATGGCAGAACTATTCAGGAGGTGGAAGAATGATCTGAAAGCAAAGTTTGTCGACAAAAAGAAGACACCAGAATTCACCAGCCGGTATGAGAAGATCATAGATCAATGGGATGCATTTGTGGCCAACAAGACATCAGAGAGGAGTAAGAAGATGTCCGCGACAAACAAGATAAATGCTGCGAAGAAGGAGCATCACCATCGCACGGGTCAGGTGGCTGCCTCAAAGCCCGACAGTTGTGGGCCAAGGCTGAGAATGACCTGCTTGCTAAATGGGTTGAACCAGAGACACTGAACTGGCGAGACCATCCAAGGACTTGGTTCTTCGGGGTTGGCGGAACCTTGGACCCTGTAACAGGGAAGTGCGTTTGGACGAGCGAGCAACTGCGAATACCCGTCACGAAGGTTCGAGACTATATTGCCCAACACAGGAAGGGAGGTTGGTTCCAGATAGAGAGAAGGACGAGCTCACAACGGCCCTCGGGAATCCTGAGCACCCTGGACAGACACGAGGCACGCCAGGCTCCGTTCCGTGGAAGGTTGGGTTTCGGAACGCAGACGGTTACAAAACCCAGGAGAGGAGGAGGAAAACAGGAGCAGAGCGAACTGCAGGAGCTGCACGCAAGGATACAGAAGCTAGAGGAATGATAAGCAGTTCGAAGCTAGCGACCTGCCAAAGCTACCCCCGAAGCTACCACACCATCTCTGCGGAGAAGTAGCGTGGCTTCCACCGAGCCGCTTCAGCTGGAGCTTGTCTTCACGACTCCTGCTAGCTACCCCGTGGATGCTATCACGGAGTCTCAACAGTGACACCTTATGACGCAATGGCAGAACTACAAAGTCAAGGCGGCTGTCGGCTCTGTTCGACCTACTGAACCCGGACCAACTTTTCACTCTCGTCCAATTCCAGAAGGATATGCTAGGGCGATGGTGGAGGAAATAACGGAGGGAGTTGAGGAGCTGGTGCTTGACCACCCTACCGGTGAAGGGGAGACTAGGTTGGGTTCTCCTCTGAAGACTCCATGCCTATGGCGGAAGGAGCTCACCAACCTTCTGAACTGGACGCATCCGCCGCCTCCTCCTCCTCCTCCGGCGAGTCAGGGCACTTCGCCTCCTCCTCCGCCTGCTCCTCCAGCGAGTGATCAGGGCACTCCGCCTCCTTCTCCGACGCGTGGGGGCACTCTGCCTCCTTCTCCGCCTGCGCCGGCGCGCCTAACCAGCCAGCCTCCTCCTTCTCCGCCTCGTCAGCAAGGGCGGAAGATACCCGCCGCCGCTCCAGCTGCTCCGGCGCGTCGTAGTCCTTCTCCTCCGCCTCATAAGCAACAAAAGAAGACAACCACAACCGCTCGTCCTGCTCCGGCGTCTAGCAGTACAGCCAGAGGCGGGAGGCAATATAGATTCGGTCCATCTCTCAAGACTCCAGATAAGTTACCATACGAGATGACCGTATAGGAAAATGAGGAGATCTGTTAAGCCCAAGTGAAGGACTACTTCGAAACGCAAAGAGCTAAGAGACATCCACCTCCGGAGGAGAAGATAGATCCGGTGAAAGCGAAGCGCACTTTGGACGCCCTGCAGCGACCACCATCGTCTCCGCCGCAAACCAATTATGAGCGCATTACTGAAAAGGCATATGAGTAAGCAAAGCAGTCGGGAAGTACTTGCAGTGACAAAAGGTTACAAGAACGAAGAAGTGGGAAAAAATTCCCCATCTCGGCGAACAAGAGAACCAGTCGTGCACCCCGCTCAAGGTGTCTAGTGATATCATCGCTAATCATCCGGGGATCTTGCCCAGTACCAATCCTGCAGATTACCTGCCCGACGATGCACATTTTGATACAATGGAGGCGGACGAATTCAAATACGAGTACGGGAAGCCTCTTGTCAAAGATGTTACTACTCTAACAACGATGATGCGAAAATTCCATAATTGGTACATCAAAACCTGCAGCAAGTTTGCAGGGGAGAAAAAAAAGATACTTTGACGTTGAAAGTTAAAAAGGATCATCGCGACATTGTTGGAATTGAGCAGTTGTCTATTCCATTTGAGGAGTTTTTCCAGTTTTTCAATCAAAAGTCCCTCGATAAATTAATGGTCACTTGCTACTGTCTATAAGTACTACTTCTGTCATTAAGTCTCTTTATATAGCTCAGCTCTTTCATATGCACCTAGGAGCCAAAACACCGCTCTCATTATCCTCACTATATTATGCAGGTTGAAGATCGTCGAATGCAGAAAAGCTGAAATGTATGATATTGGGTTCATTAACACAAGTCTCATAGATCAATTTATGGTTACATTTCATGCCAAAGAAACCGAGGACAACTTGCTATGATCGTTGATAATAAATCGAAATAAAGATACAATACTCTTTCCTTACAACTTCAAGTGAGTGTTACTGTCTTGTGCATATTCGGTTTCCCTTAATTATTACTCGAGGTTATGTAATTGATGAGTTATGCATGCGTGCGCGGCTTCCACTATATTCTCCTAGAGATTAAGCTTGAGCAGGGACTAGTAAACGTCTTAGACTCGAGACGAAAAGATCCCTCTGAGTATGGACATGTCTAGAATGCTCGAGAAGTAAGTTGAATCGATCATTATCGCACCATATCGGCAACTTTGTTCATTTCACGATATCAAGTAATTTTTTTATTTGTCTTGTAGGGTTTGGAAAGGATTCACCGCACAATTTTCAGGACTGCCTCGGGAACTGCGATGGAATTACCCGAAAGTACGTACTACTAGCTAGCTAGTTCCGCGCATCTCCCATTGATTCTATCTACTTTCATCAATGCACATTTATAATGCTTCATTATCAGTTTGATTGACCTCTATATCTCGTAAAGTGCTTGTGGCAGGAAGCCGGGAATAATTACTATGGATACTATGTCTGCGAGTTCATCTACAACACGACGACAAATAATAGGCGGGGCTACTCTAAAAGACAATATGAAGTGCGTAAGCAAAAATATTCACAAGTTTATTTTATTACCATCATTTTTGTTCAGTTTCATTCATATATATGTATTGACCCCGTTCTTGAAATTAGATGTGGCAGATGCGGGATGAACTCCTACCACAAGATCGCATGCGAACAATTCAAGAGGAATTGGCTGCATTCTTTCTTGACCACGTCATCAATAAAGCCAGAGAATGCCATCATGCATGTGGAAGTTGAGTTCATATGTTAGGGTATTATAAGAGATCTTACACATTGTATATATATGTAGACAGTAGCGTCAGATAGATATATGAAAACTTGTTGTTGACCAATCTCTCGGAGAAGGAGAGGTCGATCACTTTTTATATGTTCATGACGATCTTATGTACTTAATAGTTTCCTTCATTTTCTTACTAGCTAGCATGTCGAGTCCTCTCTATACGTAGCATCGACCAAGCACGAAGATAAGAGAGGACACTTTTCTCTATTGGCTAGCTAATACAATATATGAAACCCCTAAATTAAACCTACAAAACCCCACAACCCCCGCTCCCTCTTTTAGAAAAAAAAACAAAAAACCCAGCAGCTGAAATGCTAACATGTGGAAGCCTTTTGGTCCCGGTTGCTGGCACCAACCAGGAAAAAAGGCCCCCCTACCTGGGCAAGCGGCAGCGGCCACATGGAGCCCCCTTCTGTCCCGGTTCCTGGGCAAATCGGGACTAAAGTGGCATGATTTTAGTCACGACCCTTTAGTCCCGGTTCGTGAACCGGGACAAATCGCCCTCACGAACCGGTTCGAATGGCCTGTTCTCTACTAGTGTATGGTCATGGATTTTTCTAGTGGTGGATGTTGCCTACAGAAATCTGTTAAGAATTGAGACTCATGTCAAAGTGATATTGTACTACACACATTTGATCGATGTATAATGAAGTACTAGCATAGCCTGCGCGGCGGCACGCCGCGCCTGGTGATGCATTATATTTATACGGATCGTAAAGGCATTGTTATATTTTTAATGACAAAATCGCATAATTAACTAAAACCCAGAAAGAGTTCTAAAAGGTGGGAAATTAGTACATTTATTGCAGCCATGTATGATAAATACTGATGAACGGAAGTGTACACGCTATTAATAAGGTCTACTTATTGGCACATTATAGAGACTGTTCTATGGAACATACCATATCCAATGATGCAACTGCATGAAAGTAAATGATTGCAGATGGCCTAGTTGAGTTAAATCATCCTAGTGTAGCCCCCTGTAAGATAGTTTGTAATGAAGTAGTCAAGAGCTTTTGCAAATTCGTCTACTTGTCCAACGGGTGTCTTAGCTCCTTTGTATGTAATGAGTGAAGGAAATATGCCCTAGAGGCAATAATAAAGTTATTATTTATTTCCTCATATCATGATAAATGTTTATTATTCATGCTAGAATTGTATTAACCGGAAACATGATACATGTGTGAATACATAGACAAACATATAGTCACTAGTATGCCTCTACTTGACTAGCTCATTAATCAAAGATGGTTATGTTTCCTAACCATAGACATGTGTTGTCATTTGATTAATGAGATCACATCATTAGAAGAATGATGTGATTGACATGACCCATTCCGTTAGCCTAGCACTTGATCGTTTAGTATATTGCTATTGCTTTCTTCATGACTCATACATGTTCCTGTAACTATGAGAATTATGCAACTCCCGTTTACTGGAGGAACACTTTGGGTACTACCAAACGTCACAACGTAACTGGGTGATTTTAAAGGAGTACTACAGGTGTCTACGAAGGTACATGTTGAGTTGGCGTATTTCGAGATTAGGTTTTGTCACTCCGATTGTCGGAGAGGTATCTCTAGGCCCTCTCGGTAATGCACATCATTATAAGCCTTGCAAGCAATGTGACCAAATGAGTTGGTTACAGGATGATGCATTACGGAACGAGTAAAGAGACTTGCCGGTAACGAGATTGAACTAGGTATTGGATACCGACGATCAAATCTCGGGCAAGTAACATACCGATGACAAAGGGAACAACGTATGTTGTTATGCGGTTTGACCGATAAAGATCTTCGTAGAATATGTAGGAACCAATATGGGCATCTAGGTTCCGCTATTGGTTATTGACCGAGAATAGTTCTAGGTCACGTCTACGTAGTTCTCGAACCCGTAGGGTCCGCATGCTTAACGTTACGATGACAGTTTTATTATGAGTTTATAAGTTTTGATGTACCGAAGTTTGTTCGGAGTCCCGGATGTGATCACGGACGTAACGAGGAGTCTCAAAATGGTCGAGACATAAAGATCGATATATTGGAAGCCTATATTTGGACATCGGAATCGTTCCGGGTGAAATCGGCATTTTACAGGAGTACCGGGAGGTTACCGGAACCCCCCGGGGGGTTATTGGGCCTACATGGGCCTCGAGGGAGAAGAGGGAAGGAGGCAGGAGGGGGCCGCGCGCCCCTCCCCTTCCTAGTCCGAATAGGACAAGGGAAGGGGGGCGGCGCCCCCCCTTTCCTTCCCCTTTTCCTCCTCTTTCCCCCCTTCTCCTATTCCAACTAGGAAAGAAGGGAGTCCTACTCCCGGTGGGAGTAGGACTCCCCCCTTGGCGCGCCCTCCTTGGCCGGCCGCCTCCTCCCCCCTGGCTCCGTTATATACGGGGCGGAGGGCACCCCATAGACACACAAGTTGATCTATGGATCGTTCCTTAGCCGTGTGCGGTGCCCCCTTCCACCATATTCCACCTCGATCATATCGTCGCGGAGTTTAGGCGAAGCCCTGCGCCGGTAGAGCATCATCATCGTCACCACGCCGTCGTGCTGACGGAACTCATCCCCGAAGCTTTGATGGATCGGAGCCCGGGGATCGTCATCGAGCTGAACGTGTGCTGAACTCGGAGGTGTCGTACGTTCGGTGCTTGGATCGGTCGGATCGTGAAGACGTACGACTACATCAACCGCGTTGTGCTAACGCTTCCGCTTACAGTCTACGAGGGTACGTGGACAACACTCTCCCCTCTCGTTGCTATGCCATCACCATGATCTTGCATGTACGTAGGAATTTTTTTGAAATTACTACGTTTCCCAACAATGATGGGATCATCTCTCTGGGGAAGTTGGGGTACATGCGAAGAAGTGCCACGTCGGAGAAATAATTGCATATTATCGCAAAGATCATTGTTTGTCTTGCAAAATTATTCTGTTAGGTACTTACTTGCTAGCGAGCCATGTTGAATTTTCATGCCCGTGCGGTGGCACGCCGTGTCTATTGATACTTTATGTGAGAAATTTTATGTACAATAATATTAAACTTCATATACCAATTATTTATATTTTATTCACTTTTTACGTGTTCACTTCAAATTTTATATTATGGTGTATGTAAAAAAATTATATTGGTACAAATGCTATAATCTTTCATAAAGAAATTTTTTATTGAATGAAAAGAGTCAGTATATTAATTGTACATAAAGAGAATACATATTGATATTGCATGATAATTTTCTGATTCCTTGGTAATTCAAGGCATCCTTGTTTGACCGCACATTGGTTTTGTGTTCGTAATGAAATGATAGCTGAGGAAGTTCACATCAGTAGTTAACATGATAGATCTTGTATATGGGGCAGTTGTTCAGCTTCAGTAAGAAAAACAGATTGTTAATGCCTTGCAATTGCTTCCGGCTTTTAACCCCGTAAGGGTATTATTATGTAAGTTAATAGTATGTCATCCAAATTCATCATAGCTTGATGCATCCATACAATAAATATGAGAAGGGATCGTTAAAAAGATATGAGAAAGGGTTAAAACCATATCTCTAGTATTGATGCCTACATACAACAAATATGATAAGGGGGTAAACCCATATTATTTAGTCTTGATGCTTGCATAGAACAAATATTAGAAGGGAGTAAATCATGGTCATCCCAAAAACCATATCATCAAATTAACAACAGATGCAGCAAATGACACGGAACCATGAAGAATATATCCCACACCGAAACCGCCGTGGGTTTAACGGTTGCAAATTCCTGCACCAAGGACAGATAGTAAATGTTTGCAACAATGATGGAAGGGATACTATACCTTAAGAGCACAAAAATGAACCTGAAGCTAAATAACACCAATAAGTTAGTGGACATCTCTGAACCTTTAGTTTACAAGAAAAGGCTTCAAAATAATCGACAGAAGCAATCCCTATATGGATTATCAAGAAGAAAGAGGATCAGGAGAAACCTTATCTTATTACATAGCAATGATAGCACCGGAATTTTGATCACTTGCAAATCTCCCTCGCTGTTGAGCTGCACAAAAAATATGAGAGAGAGAGAGGGAGAGAGATGATCACACGAACCTGGACATACGCGAAACCAGGTTTTATGCGTTGATGTTATATGCACGAGTAGAACAGAAGTGAGTTGTGGGCGATACAAGTCATACTGCTTACCAGCATATCATACTTTGGTTCGGCGGTATTGTGAGATGAAGCGGCCCAGACCGACATTACGCGTATGCTTACGCGAGACTGGTTTCACCGTTACGAGCACTCGTGCTTAAAGGTGGCTGGCGGGTGTCTGTCTCTCACACTTTAGCTGAATCGAGTGTGGCTACGCCCGGTCCTTGCGAAGGTTAAAACAGCACCAACTTGACAAACTATCGTTGTGGTTTTTATGCGTAGCAGCCACGTAGCAGCCACGTAAGAATGGTTCTTGCTAAAGCCCGTAGCAGCCACGTAAAATTTGCAACAACAAAGTAGAGGATGTCTAACTTGTTTTTGCAGGGCATGTTGTGATAGGATATGGTCAAGATGTGATGCTATATTTTATTGTATGAGATGATCATGTTTTGTAACCGAAGTTATCGGCAACTGGCAGGAGCCATATGGTTGTCGCTTTATTGTATGAAATGCAAACGCCCTGTAATTGCTTTACTTTATCTCTAAGCGGTAGCGATAGTCGTAGAAGCAATAGATGGCGTAACGACAACGATGCTATGATGGAGATCAAGGTGTCGCGCCGGTGACGATGGTGATCACGACGGTGCTTCGAAGATGGAGATCACAAGCACAAGTTGATGATGGCCATATCATATCACTTATATTGATTGCATGTGATGTTTATCCTTTATGCATCTTATCTTGCTTTGATTGACGGTAGCATTTTAAGATGATCTCTCACTAATAATCAAGAAGTGTTCTCCCTGAGTATGCACCGTTGCGAAAGTTCTTCGTGCTGAGACACCACGTGATGATCGGGTGTGATAGGCTCTACGTTCAAATACAACGGGTGCAAAATAGTTGCACACGTGGAATACTCAGGCCATACTTGACAAGCCTAGCATATACAGATATGGCCTCGGAACACGGACACCGAAAGGTCGAACGTGAATCATATAGTAGATATGATCAACATAGTGATGTTCACCATTGAAATTACTCCATCTCACGTGATGATCGGACATGGTTTAGTTGATTTGGATCACGTGATCACTTAGATGACTAGAGAGATGTCTGTCTAAGTGGGAGTTCTGAAGTAATATGATTAATTGAACTTAAATTTATCATGAACTTAGTACCTGATAGTATTTTGCTTGTCTATGTTTGTTTGTAGATAGATGGCTCGTGCTGTTGTTCCGTTGAATTTTAATGCGTTCCTTGAGAAAGCAAAGTTGAAAGATGATGGTAGCAATTACATGGGCTGGGTCCGTAACCTGAGGATTATCCTCATTGCTGCACAGAAAAGTTACGTCCTGGAAGCACCGCTGGGTGCCAGGCCTGCTGCTGATGCAACTGACGACGTTAAGAACGTCTGGCAGAGCAAAGCTGATGACTACTCGATAGTTCAGTGTTCCATGCTTTACGGCTTAGAACCAGGTCTTCAACGACGTTTTGAACGTCATGGAGCATATGAGATGTTCCAGGAGTTGAAGTTAATATTTCAAGCAAATGCCCGGATTGAGAGATATGAAGTCTCCAATAAGTTCTATAGCTGCAAGATGGAGGAGAATAGTTCTGTCAGTGAACATATACTCAAAATGTCTAGATATAATAATCACTTGATTCAACTGGGAGTTAATCTTCCTGATGATAGTTTCATTGACAGAATTCTTCAATCACTGCCACCAAACTACAAGAGCTTCGTGATGAACTATAATATGCAAGGGATGAACAAGACTATTCCCGAGCTCTTCGCGACGCTAAAAGTCGCGGAGGTAGAAATCAAGAAGGAGCATCAAGTGTTGATGGTTAACAAGAGCATCAGTTTCAAGAAAAAGGGCAAAGGGAATAAGAAGGGGAACTTCAAAAAGAACAGCAAGCAAGTTGCTGCTCAAGAGAAGAAACCCAAGTCTGGACCTAAGCCTAAAACTGAGTGCTTCTACTGCAAGCAGACTGGACACTGGAAGCGGAGCTGCCCCAAGTATTTGGCGGATAAGAAGGATGGCAAAGTGAACAAAGGTATATGTGATATACATGTTATTGATGTGTACCTTACTAATGCTCGCAGTAGCACTTGGGTATTTGATACTGGTTCTGTTGCTAATATTTTCAACTCGAAACAGGGACTACATATTAAGCGAAGATTGGCTAAGGACGAGGTGACGATGCGCGTGGGAAATGGTTCCAAAGTCGATGTGATCGCGGTTGGCACGCTACCTCTACATCTACCATCGGGATTAGTTTTAGACCTAAATAATTGTTATTTGGTGCCAGCGTTGAGCATGAACATCATATCTGGATCTTGTTTGATGCGAGACGGTTATTCATTTAAATCAGAGAATAATGGTTGTTCTATTTATATGAGTAATATCTTTTATGGTCATGTACCCTTGAAAAGTGGTCTATTTTTATTGAATCTCGATAGTAGTGATACACATATTCATAGTGTTGAAACCAAAATATGCAGAGTTGATAACGATAGTGCAACTTATTTGTGGCACTGCCGTTTAGGTCATATCGGTGTAAAGCGCATGAAGAAACTCCATACTGATGGGCTTTTGGAATCACTTGATTGTGAATCACTTGGTACTTGCGAACCGTGCCTCATGGGCAAGATGACTAAAACGCCGTTCTCCGGAACTATGGAGCGAGCAACTGATTTGTTGGAAATCATACATACTGATGTTTGTGGTCCAATGAATGTTGAGGCTCGCGGCGGGTATCGTTATTTTCTCACCTTCACAGATGATTTGAGCAGATATGGGTATATCTACTTGATGAAACACAAGTCTGAAACATTTTAAAAGTTCAAAGAATTTCAGAGTGAACTGGAAAATCATCGTAACAAGAAAATAAAATTTCTACAATCTGATCGTGGAGGAGAATATTTGAGTTACGAGTTTGGTCTACACTTGAAACAATGCGGAATAGTTTCGCAACTCACGCCACCCGGAACACCACAACGAAATGGTGTGTCCGGACGTCGTAATCGTACTTTACTAGATATGGTGCGATCTATGATGTCTCTTACTGATTTACCACTATCGTTTTGGGGTTATGCTTTAGAGACGGCCGCATTCACGTTAAATAGGGCACCATCAAAATCCGTTGAGACGATGCCTTATGAACTGTGGTTTGGCAAGAAACCAAAGTTGTCGTTTCTTAAAGTTTGGGGCTGCGATGCTTATGTGAAGAAACTTCAACCAGATAAGCTCGAACCCAAATCGGAGAAATGTGTCTTCATAGGATACCCAAAAGAGACTATTGGGTACACCTTCTATCACAGATCTGAGGGCAAGATTTTCGTTGCTAAAATCAGATCCTTTCTAGAGAAGGAGTTTCTCTCGAAAGAAGTGAGTGGGAGGAAAGTAGAACTTGATGAGATAACTGTATCTACTCCCTTATTGGAAAGTAGTTCATCACAAGAACCGGTTCCTGTGACAACTACACCAATTAGTGAGGAAGCTAATGATATTGATCATGAAACTTTAGATCAAGTTTCTACTGAACATCGTAGGTCCACCAGAGTAAGATCCGCACCAGAGTGGTACGGTAATCCAATTCTGGAAGTCATGTTGCTTGACCATGATGAACCTACGAACTATGAGGAAGCGATGATGAGCCCAGATTCCGCAAAATGGCTAGAGGCCATGAAATCTGAGATGAGATCCATGTATGAAAACAAAGTATGGACTTTGGTTGACTTGCCCGATGATCGGCAAGCAATTGAGAATAAATGGATCTTTAAGGAGAAGACTGACGCTGATGGTAATGTAACTGTCTATAAACCTCGACTTGTTGCAAAAGGTTTTCGACAAGTTCAAGGAGTTGACTATGATGAGACTTTCTCACCTGTAGCGATGCTTAAGTCTGTCCGAATCATGTTAGCTGTTGCTGCATTTCATGATTATGAAATTTGGCAAATGGATGTCAAAACTGCATTTTTGAATAGATTTCTGGAAGAAGAGTTGTATATGATGTAGCCAGAAGGTTTTGTTGATCCAAAAGGTGCTAACAAAGTGTGCAAGCTCCAGTGTTCCATTTATGGACTGGTGCAAGCATCTCGGTGTTGGAATAAACGCTTTGATAGTGTGATCAAAGCATATGGTTTTATACAGACTTTTAGAGAAGCCTGTATTTACAAGAAAGTGAGTGGGAGCTCTGTAGCATTTCTGATATTATATGTAGATGACATATTATTAATTGGAAATGATATAGAATTTCTTGATAGCATAAAGGGATACTTGAATAAAAGTTTTTCAATGAAAGACCTCGGTGAAGCTGCTTACATATTGGGCATCAAGATCTATAGAGATAGATCAAGACGCTTAATAGGACTTTCACAAAGCACATACCTTGATAAAATTTTGAAAAAGTTCAAAATGGATCAGGCAAAGAAAGGGTTCTTGCTCATACTACAAGGTGTGAAGTTGAGTCAAACTCAATGCCCGACCACAGCAGAAGATAGAGAGAAAATGAAAGATGTTCCCTATGCTTCAGCCATAGGATCTATCATGTATGCAACGCTGTGTACCAGACCTGACGTTTGCTTAGCAATAAGCTTGGCAGGAAGGTACCAAAGTAATCCAGGAGTGGATCACTGGACAGCGGTCAAGAACATCCTGAAATACCTGAAAAGGACTAAGGATATGTTTCTCGTATATGGAGGTGACAAAGAGCTAGTCGTAAATGGTTACGTCGATGCAAGCTTTGACACTGATCCGGACGATTCTAAATCGCAAACCGGATACGTGTTTTTATTAAACGGTGGAGCTGTAAGTTGGTGTAGTTCTAAACAAAGCGTCGTGGCGGGATCTACATGTGAAGCGGAGTACATAGCTGCTTCGGAAGCAGAAAATGAAGGAGTCTGGATGAAGGAGTTCATTTCCGATCTAGGTGTCATACCTAGTGCATCAGGACCAATGAATATCTTCTGTGACAATACTGGTGCAATTGCCTTGGCAAAGGAATCCAGATTTCACAAGAGGACCAAGCACATCAAGAGACGCTTCAATTCCATTCGGGACCAAGTCCAAGTGGGAGACATAGAGATTTGCAAGATACATACGGATCTGAATGTTGCAGACCCGTTGACTAAGCCACTCTCACGAGCAAAACATGATCAGCACCAAGACTCCATGGGTGTTAGAATCATTACTATGTAATCTAGATTATTGACTCTAGTGCAAGTGGGAGACTGAAGGAAATATGCCCTAGAGGCAATAATAAAGTTATTATTTATTTCCTCATATCATGATAAATGTTTATTATTCATGCTAGAATTGTATTAACCGGAAACATGATACATGTGTGAATACATAGACAAACATATAGTCACTAGTATGCCTCTACTTGACTAGCTCATTAATCAAAGATGGTTATGTTTCCTAACCATAGAAATGTGTTGTCATTTGATTAATGAGATCACATCATTAGAATAATGATGTGATTGACATGACCCGTTCCGTTAGCCTAGCACTTGATCGTTTAGTATATTGCTATTGCTTTCTTCATGACTCATACATGTTCCTGTAACTATGAGAATTATGCAACTCCCGTTTACCGGAGGAACACTTTGGGTACTACCAAACGTCACAACGTAACTGGGTGATTATAAAGGAGAACTACAGGTGTCTCCGAAGGTACATGTTGAGTTGGCGTATTTTGAGATTAGGTTTTGTCACTCCGATTGTCGGAGAGGTATCTCTGGGCCCTCTCGGTAATGCACATCATTATAAGCCTTGCAAGCAATGTGACCAAATGAGTTGGTTACGAGATGATGCATTACGGAACGAGGAAAGAGACTTGCCGGTAACGAGATTGAACTAGGTATTGGATACCGACGATCAAATCTCGGGCAAGTAACATACCGATGACAAAGGGAACAACGTATGTTGTTATGCGGTTTGACCGATAAAGATCTTCGTAGAATATGTAGGAACCAATATGGGCATCCAGGTTCCGCTATTGGTTATTGACCGAGAATAGTTCTAGGCCACGTCTACATAGTTCTCGAACCCGTAGGGTCCGCACGCTTAACGTTACGATGACAGTTTTATTATGAGTTTATAAGTTTTGATGTACCGAAGTTTGTTCGGAGTCCTGGATGTGATCACGGACGTAACAAGGAGTGTCCAAATGGTCGAGACATAAAGATCGATATATTGGAAGCCTATATTTGGACATCAGAATCGTTCCGGGTGAAATCGGCATTTTACCGGAGTACCGGGAGGTTACCGGAACCCCCCGGGGGGTTATTGGGCCTACATGGGCCTCGAGGGAGAAGAGGGAAGGAGGCAGGAGGGGGCCGCGCGCCCCTCCCCTTCCTAGTCCGAATAGGACAAGGGAAGGGGGGCGGCGCCCCCCTTTCCTTCCCCTTTTCCTCCTCTTTCCCCCCTTCTCCTATTCCAACTAGGAAAGAAGGGAGTCCTACTCCCGGTGGGAGTAGGACTCCCCCCTTGGCGCGCCCTCCTTGGTCGGCCGCCTCCTCCCCCCTGGCTCCTTTATATACGGGGGCGGAGGGCACCCCATAAACACACAAGTTGATCTACGGATCGTTCCTTAGCCGTGTGCGGTGCCCCCTTCCACCATATTCCACCTTGGTCATATCGTCACGGAGTTTAGGCGAAGCCCTGCGCCGGTAGAGCATCATCATCGTCACCACGCCGTCGTGCTGACGGAACTCATCCCCGAAGCTTTGCTGGATCGGAGCCCGGGGATCGTCATCGAGCTGAACGTGTGCTGAACTCGGAGGTGCCGTACGTTCGGTGCTTGGATCGGTCGGATCGTGAAGACGTACGACTACATCAACCGCGTTGTGCTAACGCTTCCGCTTACGTTCTACGAGGGTACGTGGACAACACTCTCCCCTCTTGTTGCTATGCCATCACCATGATCTTGCGTGTACGTAGGAATTTTTTTGAAATTACTACGTTTCCCAACAATGATGGGATCATCTCTCTGAGGAAGTTGGGGTACATGCGAAGAAGTGCCACGTCGGAGAAATCATTGCATATTATCGCAAAGATCATTGTTTGTCTTGCAAATTCATCCTGTTAGGTACTTACTTGCTAGAGAGCCATGTTGAATTTTCATGCCCGTGCGGTGGCACGTCGTGTCTATTGATACTTTATGTGAGAAATTCTATGTACAATAATATTAAACTTCATATACCAATTATTTATATTTTATTCACTTTTTACGTGTTCACTTCAAATTTTATATTATGGTGTATGTAAAAAAATTATATTGGTACAAATGCTATAATCTTTCATAAAGAAATTTTTTATTGAATGAAAAGAGTCAGTATATTAATTGTACATAAAGAGAATACATATTGATATTGCATGATAATTTTCTGATTCCTTGGTAATTCAAGGCATCCTTGTTTGACCGCACATTGGTTTTGTGTTCGTAATGAAATGATAGCTGAGGAAGTTCACATCAGTAGTTAACATGATAGATCTTGTATATGGGGCAGTTGTTCAGCTTCAGTAAGAAAAACAGATTGTTAATGCCTTGCAATTGCTTCCGGCTTTTAACCCCGTAAGGGTATTATTATGTAAGTTAATAGTATATCATCCAAATTCATCATAGCTTGATGCATCCATACAATAAATATGAGAAGGGATCGTTAAAAAGATATGAGAAAGGGTTAAAACCATATCTCTAGTATTGATGCCTACATACAACAAATATGATAAGGGGGTAAACCCATATTACTTAGTCTTGATGCTTGCATAGAACAAATATTAGAAGGGAGTAAATCATGGTCATCCCAAAAACCATATCATCAAATTAACAACAGATGCAGCAAATGACACGGAACCATGAAGAATATATCCCACACCGAAACCGCCGTGGGTTTAACGGTTGCAAATTCCTGCACCAAGGACAGATAGTAAATGTTTGCAACAATGATGGAAGGGATACTATACCTTAAGAGCACAAAAATGAACCTGAAGCTAAATAACACCAATAAGTTAGTGGACATCTCTGAACCTTTAGTTTACAAGAAAAGGCTTCAAAATAATCGACAGAAGCAATCCCTATATGGATTATCAAGAAGAAAGAGGATCAGGAGAAACCTTATCTTATTACATAGCAATGATAGCACCGGAATTTTGATCACTTGCAAATCTCCCTCGCTGTTGAGCTGCACAAAAAATATGAGAGAGAGAGAGAGAGAGAGAGAGAGAGATGATCACACGAACCTGGACGTACGCGAAACCTCGTCGGACCATGCAAGGGGATACAACGCGGATGGCATGCATCGTGGTTTGAGTGCACTTCATGTTCAACAGCATCACATAGTAGTGCAGTGCGCAACACCAGGCCGTGCCTTGCTGATGGACGTTTCACGTTGAGATCCACGTACTCATCCACATGCCCGCAGCATCATCAGCAACAGCCGATCCTGGCTAACAACGGACCACTCGGGCTCCAGTCGCTCCTGCGCAGTGTGGCCGCCTTCAAGACCATCCTACCGTCTGCTGCACCGCCTCCCCTCCGCCCCGACGCTGCAACCTAAACCCTTGTTGGCGCCACAGAACAACCTGCTGTCTGCTCCACTAGGAGCATCCGCCCTCGCCACTGTCACACCGCTCGCACTGGCAAGTGATCGTTATCCGGCGGTGGTGATGCCGTCGTCGTTGTCGTAGAGGTTGTTGCCGCAGGATCTATGCTCCCCGAACAGGGCGTCCTACTACGTCCGAGCGGAGACCATGGCCCCGCCAAGGGGATACGCAAGCGCCGACCGCCAGGACACCCGGTTTCCGCACAGCCCGTAACCAATCGACAACATCTTCGATGTAGTCACCGTCGGCCGCAGACGGCCGGTTGAACGGACTCAGGGCGATGCCGGATCCGAAGCTGTGGCTGATCCTCACTAGGCCTGCTAGCACCGCAAAGAAGTTCAAGGGAGATTAGGAGGCCCGGGGCAGCAACAGTGAGTTGCTGATAGCCAGGGCGCGGCTGCGGCAACGGCCGGTCCTCAGAGGACGAAGCATGCTCCATACATACGGGCCGAGCCGAGACAACTGCCGACGCAGCAAGACAACCCGAACCACCACACCGGCCAACCAGAGCTCCCTGCGATGGAGGAGGCCGAGTAGGACGCCGCAGTCCATGACGACAGGAAGAAGGATATACCATAGAAACAGTATATGCTAACCCAAAGAAAACCTAGCACAATGATATGAGAAGAAGGACGATCTATTTATAACCCCCAGGACGTAAGCGATGATGGTATGTGGCGAGGCTTCGAAATCAAACGACTACAGCGGCGCAAACCAGAAACAAAAAGCAGGCTCTAGATCAAAACATGGAAGCGGCACCGTTTTTCACCATAGAGCGGCCAAATCGCTAACCGCACCCAAGAATTCAGCATACAAGTTCAAAAAATTTGAACAAAATAAGTGAGTCCACAAGGCGTTTGTACACCGCCACATACCAAATTAATACCACGCGGCACATACGCAATACATCCTGGGTCGTTTTCACCCAAGTGGCTGATTCTGACGGCGAAAAGCTTGCCTGCAATAGTGGCTTGGTTATAAATTAAATATTTATCGGGCAGCTGCTTTATATTTTAGTTGTACTTCACAAAAATATAATAGAAAAAGACGAGGGAGCGACCACAATAGAAAGGGGCTTACAGTGAAAGAATATAAAAACGAACCATGGCATCGGATGGAAGATGACTGGTACAGATTGAGGTGGAGAGTTGTTAGCATACATTTCTACCAAAAAATCCTACTACTAGTTACATATGAAAGACAACTTTTGCAATAACCACCTCAAAGTTTATCAATCATTTTGCCCCTCAGAAATAAGACAATTTATCAGATCAGTAAGGTCACAAAATATTACATAATTACTGTACGAAAATTGATGTATATTTGATTTCATTAGTAGGAAAAAAATACATAATTACTGTATGATACTTGATGTATATTTGATTTCATTAGTAGCTTCTGCTACATCTGGAATCATGCAAGAAATCCAAACATGTTGGTCACTAAAATGTATGAGAACATCACAAATATTTGAGACATAGAGAAAATTAATCCATCCACTTTAAATCATAACTGAGCATACATTTTAAATTGCATGATCCCAGAGAGACCAGAACAGAAAAGAAACACATACATATAAAGTGTTACATGGCATGAGAGGATTATTTTTTGGTACATCACGGACAACACTAAGTGTAAAGGACTTCTGTAAGCACCGTTGTCAGCTGAACAAGCTTGCCGTTAAAATTTGCATAAAGTTTTGCTCCGTTGATGGTACACAACAGAAAAGCTACCGCCTTTTACCTCCAATACTAGTGCCTCTTGCTTATCGATCATCTTGTCATGTCAGACCTAGCAAACGAGATTCAGTTAGGAAAAGTGCTTTCAGATATCTATGCCAAAATATTATGTACTCCAAAATAAACTTGATATACTACAGAATTGTGCTTCCAGTTTGCAGTAAGAGTTGAACAAAAATGATTCTCTAAATAATATTATGTACCGCAAGTACTCTTTACGCCGAAGAAGTTTGAAAGTACTAGTGTTATGTATGTCGTAGATGACATGTACAAGCACACATATTTGGTACTTTCACACTGTCCAAGCACTAGTCTGAAATTTGGCACTTCCAAGCACAAGTCTGAAAGTCTGAATTTTGGTAGAAGCACAAGTAATTTCAGACTGTTGTTGTTAAGGTTACCTTTCAGACTGTCAGTCTGAAAGCATGAAATTTTGTACAAGCACAAGTACTTCTAGACTGTCCAAGCACAAGTACTTCTAGACTGTCCAAGCACAAGTCTAAAAGTCTGAAATTTTACTCCGTAGAGTACTTCCAGACTGTGCAAGCACAAGCCTGAAATTTCGTACATAATATTTGCAGAATGTTTGGTACTTCAGTCTGAACTCCAAGCACAAGTCTCTTTAGGTGTAGAGGACATTTACTACAGAATCAACCATGAAAATTGGTATCAACCTTTGACAAGCATACCTGAAGACTGGTGATTTCTTCTTCGGCGTTCCCAGATGGCGGAGCTAGATACGGGTTAGGTGGGGGTAGGACAAAGAATGGAGCAAGGTTTTCCTCTAGATGTTGGAGCAGAGTACCTTGGAGAACTTGTCCGCACAAGGTCGCAGGTTAGAACAGGGGAGGTCCGGGAGGTCCGTCAGGGCAGCCAGAAGGCCGGTGACAAGATGGTTGACGATGGATCTGGAACTCCAACAATCGCCCGGCTAGGAAACGGATCTGGCCCGCTACCACCGTTGGTTGGTGCTGGAGTCGGCTGCTACGCGTTTGGAATTTGGGTTCGCGCTGCTGCATTCTCTTTTTTTCCAATGAGAGACAAGATTGAGCACATAAGATTGTTCGTCATCACGTACATGGTTCAGGTTAACATGGCAGCAAACTTAAAGCAGCGCCCAAAGCTAGTTAATTTCAACTACACCGGCCACCAATAATTCTACACTTACGGACAATAGCTACAAAACTTCTGTAAGTTTTGCCCGTGGATGTAGCAAAGCTCAGCAGCCACACATGATTCAGATTAACATAGCAGCAAACTTAAAGCAGTGCCCAAGCTATTTAGTTTTTAACTGCACCACCACTTGACTAGCACGGGATATCGTTAACTAACCAGACACCATTCTTTCTAGGGTCTAGGCAGAGACATGAGTTGCTTGCTTGTCGCCCTGCTTCATGGCTGGCTTCCATACAAATGCTTCTCCTGTTTTTGTTGAGAAGCTACAAGTTAGCAGACTGGAAGGCCCAATGAATGGCTATAAAACAGGGTAACCATATATATAACCTATATCAACGACAATATATAGGTCCAATTTGATATATGCATCCAAAACAAAACAGGGTAAAGTCATACTACATGATTCAAGTGCTGCATAATGTATATAATTGCAAAAGAAGAAGAGACCGTTTTCATTCTCGGCGAGAAACTTGTTCTGGAGGTACTCCTCTTCGGCGTCCGGGCCATGGCCAACTATATCAATGATACAGCACTGGCCGGACCGGCCCAACGGGCGCTCCTCGGGTTTAAAGTCTGCGAAACAGTTTAATGGAAGCGACTTTTCCCGGATAGATGGGGGCAGCGATTCGATCCAGTCGACGTTGTCCTTGAACACTTGGAACCGCATGGCCTTCTCTTCCTCGTCTCGGTATGTCCTGTTCTGTTTCTTGGCCCAATCCTCGAACATCGCTTTCAGGTCCTCCTCTTTCCTGCGGGCAGCTGCAGAACACGACAGGTGTTCGGGTTCCTGACATGAAACGGAGCTAACGACGATGAGAAACCTACCTGACTCATCATCTGCTGGTGCTGGGCCTTTCCTGAAATACTGATGTGTCAACGTTCCAGCACTAGCAAGCGCAGCCGCGGCCACAACAGCAGCACGACCGATGCCATGAGCGATGGGGAAATCCTTCTGTACCGACCGGGGTGAGAAACATGAGGGAGGAGCGAGCCTCAAGTTGCAGATCTGAGTAAATCCGACTCACCAAGGAGGAGGGGAGAGAGCGTGCAGGAGCCGTCCTTGGGATCGCCCGTGGCCGTGGAGAGAACCTCCGTGCGAGGAGGGAACCGACAGACCGCCGGAGGGACATGATTGCCTCTTCTTCCTCCTCCTCGATTTCCTTTTTGCGTGTCTCCGCCGCCGCCACCTCGATTGGATTCTAGGGTTTCGCGCTGCTGCCTTCTCAGGAAGAAGAAGCAAGGGAGTTTTCTGCCTCCACTAGAATCCGGACCATTCATCCGGGATCAGAAGGCCCATACACGTTTTTTCTATTTTTGCACCCATGGACCTTTTTCTATTGTAGTCACTCCCCGAAGATGAAGGCTCAGAGGTAAGCCTCTTGGTTTCCGATACGGGTTATATTGTGTTTGTGTATTTTTGTCAGAATCATTTGCCAGCTAGACCAAACATAAACAAAAAATAATAATATAATGGTAAACGTTTGGGATCGGCGCACCGGCCGAACGCTCAGTCGGTCGCTCAACCACGCGGACACCACGCAGCACAAGGGCGCGCGAACGCAGTTACGTACGAGCGCGCACACATCCACGTGTGCAGCTAGGCCCACCCACCACTCCATGCATCTTCTCAACCTTATTTGTTCATGCGTCGGTTCCACAGCCATTCATTTACTTCACCGTAGCTTCCACGCCCCATCTTCTACCTCACAACTAGCCAGTAACTCCTCTCTTCCTCCACATCCCTCTCACATATCAGTGCCATGGATTCGACCCAACGAGCTCTGGTGCTGAGAGACCTGCAGCCGGGAGCGGAGGGTGGGCGCGGCCATGCTAGACACTCCAAGCCCAGAAGCTGCAACCGTTGGTGGTGTATGTTGGAACCAGCGTCCGTCGGCGCGGCCACCAGCGGAGCCAAATGCTGCAAGCGGCGACGAGCGGGAGGTTCTTTGTTGAGACCGGCTTTTTTGTTTTCTGGAACCATGGTGTGGGGATGCTAGAACCAGTGTACAGAGATGCTGGAACCGCGACGGGCGAAGCTTCAATGGCAGAGACAAAAGTTGCAACCCGCTGTCGGAGATACTGGAACCGACCATGGAAAATGCTGGAACCAGTCATAATTTTTGGTACCACCCTTTTTGTTTTGATTTTGCTGGAACCATGCTTAAATTTTGCTACCACCGTTCTTCGATTTTGCTGGAACCGGCAATTTTTTCTGCTTCAACAGAGTTTTTTGGAAAAAATTTGTTGCTTTCGATTTTTGCTGGATGTGGCCAATTCGTTTGCTACAACCGGCTTTTTCAAAGCTTCAACCATGTCTGATTTTTGCTACTAGCGTCCACGTTTTGCTACATACTTTGTTCCTGGTTGCCATGGTGTTCCAAGTGCGGCGGCGAGAACAAAAAGAGTCTGCGGCAGGCGAGCTGCAACTGTTAGCCATTTTTGCTGGAACCGGTCACCGTGGCAAGCAAGACAGTCACCATAGCGAGTTGGGTAGTCACCACGGCGAGCTGCGACGGAAACACCATGTCTGCGGCCATCTGCGACGATAATCACGCCCAAGCTGGAACCACATTCCATAATAGCTGGGACCATAGTCGTGTTTTTGTTGCAACCATGGGATCGGTGTATTTGTCTGGAACTGTGGCTGACCAAGAGCGGGGATGGCGACCGGCAGCGAGCCGGCGAGGTCATCGGCGTTGGGGGTCATCGGGGGAGGTAGGGACAGGGGGTTCGTGCGTGGCGGCTCTAGTGTGGCAGCAAGTGGGAGGAGACAGAAAGAATCGAAGGGGAGGAAGTGGGCGACGCGGGGCTAGATCAAACGGCTCATTATAGCCATATTGGGCGGCTGTGCGTTGATCGGCTGAAATTTCAGCCGGCGTGCCGGTGCCTATCAGTGCCCTAATATAATAGGATGGCTAGCAAGGAGGGGGTGAGCGACTGCGCGGTGGTGCGAGAAATGGAGGAGCGAGGCGGGAGAAGTCCGGTCGATGCGAAGAACTAGTGAACTTGGTTCTGATTTGGGATGCGTCCGCCTTGACAGAGCCGACGTGGCGAACATGTCTGGAAGCTTCCGGGTGGATATGGGGAGTGCCAAACAGTCCGGACGTTTGGGGCGGGTATGGGGGCTCCAGTTGTAGATGCTCTAAGCACACAAGCGGGGGTAACCGGGTAAGCACACAAACATTATAGCATGAAGGATCATGTTCACTGCAGGGGCAAAGCTAGAGTAAAATATCTCAGGTGTGCAACTTTGATATTAACTTTAAAATATATGAAATATCAACAAAAAAGCACTAATAGTATGAGGATTGCGTTTTTTAGCTTGGGCTCATCTTCTCCTGCAGTGAATAGTAGTAATATTAAAAAATATCAAAAAATGTAAATGTTTAACACCAAAGATACTCAGGTTTTCTAGGTGCATGCGAAATTTCTAGGTGATATGACATCAGAAGAGCTCTGAAATAAAAACGGATGTACGAAAAATGTTCAATAATTCATAATCCCTCCGTTTTTATTTACTCCGCATATTAGCTTTGGTCAAAGTCAAACTTTGTAAACTTTAGTAAAGTTTATAGACAAAAATATTAACAATACAATAACAAATAAATACCATTAGATTTATTATTGAATATTGTTGGGTAACGTAGTAATTTCAAAGAATTTCCTATGCACACGCAAGATCATGGTGATGCATAGCAACGAGAGGGAAGAGTTTTGTCCACGTACCCTCGTAGACCGAAAGCGAAAGCGTTAGAACAATGCAGTTGATGTAGTCGTACGTCTTCACGGCCCAACTGATCAAGCACCGAAACTATGGCACCTCTGAGTTCTAGCACACGTTCAGCTCGATGACGTCCCTCGAACTCCGATCCAGCCGAGTGTCGAGGGAGAGTTCCGTCAGCACGACGGCGTGGTGACGATCTTGATGTTCTACTGTCGCAGGGCTTCGCCAAAGCACCACTACAATATTATCGAGGAGGACTATGATGGAGGGGGCCACCGCACACGGCTAAGAGATCAAGAGATCAATTGTTGTGTCTAGTGGTGCCCCCTACCCCCGTATATGAAGGAGCAAGGGGGGAGGGGGCGGCCAGCCTAGGAGGTGGCGCGCTATGGGAGTCCTACTTCCGAGTAGGACTCCCTCCTTCCTTGTTGGACTAGGAGAAGGGGGAAGGAAAGGGACAAGAGGAGAAGGAAAGAGGGGGCCGACCCCCCTTGCCCTAAACCAATTCGGTTTGGGCCTTGGGGGGGCATGCCCCACACTCCCCTTGCTGCCCTCTATTTCCACTAAGGCCCATGTAGGCCCATTAAGCCCCCGGGGGTTCTGGTAACCCCCCGGTACTCCGGTAAAATCCCGATTTCACCCGGAACACTTCCGACATCCAAATATAGGCTTCCAATATATCAATCTTCATGTCTCGACCATTTCGAGACTCCTCGTCATGTCCGTCATCACATCTGGGACTCCGAACAACCTTCGGTACATCAAAACTCATAAACTCATAATATAACAGTCATCGAAACCTTAAGCGCGCGGACCCTACGGGTTCGAGAACTATGTAGACATGACCGAGACACGTTTCCGGTCAATAACCAATAGCAAAACCTGGATGCTCATATTGGCTCCTACATATTCTAAGAAGATCTTTATCGGTCAAACCGCATAACAACATACGGTGTTCCCTTTGTCATCGGTATGTTACTTGCCCGAGATTCGATCGTAGGTATCTCAATACCTAGTTCAATCTCGTTACCGGCAAGTCTCTTTACTCGTTATGTAATGCATCATTCCGTAACTAAGTCATTAGTTACATTGCTTACAAGGCTTATAGTGATGTGCATTACCGAGAGGGCCCAGAGACACCTCTCCGACAATCGGAGTGACAAAACCTAATCTCGAAATATGCCAACTCAACATGTACCTTTGGAGACACTTGTAGAGCTCCTTTATAATCACCCAGTTATGTTGTGAAGTTTGGTAGCACACAAAGTGTTCCTCCGGTAAATGGGAGTTGCATAATCTCATAGTTGTAGGAACATGTATAAGTCATGAAGAAAGGAATAGCAACATACTAAATGATCAAGTGCTAAGCTAACGGAATGGGTCATGTCAATCACATCATTCTCCTAATGATGTGATCCCGTTAATCAAATGACAGCTCATGTCTATGGTTAGGAAACATAACCATCTTTGATTAATGAGCTAGTCAAGTAGAGGCATACTAGTGACATTAAGTTTGTCTATGTATTCACACATGTATCATGTTTCCGGTTAATACAATTCTAGCATGAATAATAAACATTTATCATGATATAAGGAAATAAATAATAACTTTATTATTGCCTCTAGGGCATATTTCCTTTAGTCTCCCACTTGCACTAGAGTCAATAATCTAGATTACACAGTAATGATTCTAACACCCATGGAGCCTTGGTGCTGATCATGTTTTGCTCGTGGAAGAGGCTTAGTCAACGGGTCTGCAACATTCAGATCCGTATGTATCTTGCAAATCTCTATGTCTCCCACCTGGACTTGGTCCCGGATGGAATTGAAGCGTCTCTTGATGTGCTTGGTCCTCTTGTGAAATCTGAATTCCTTTGCCAAGGCAATTGCACCAATATTGTCACAGAAGATCTTCATTGGTCCCGATGCACTAGGTATGACACCTAGATCGGAAATGAACTCCTTCATCCAGACTCCTTCATTTGTTGCTTCCGAAGAAGCTATTTACTCCGCGTCGCATGTAGATCCCGCCACGACGCTTTTTTTAGATCTGCACCAACTGACAGACCGTTCAATATAAACACGTATCCGATTTGCGATTTAGAATCGTCCGGATCAGTGTCAAAGCTTGCATCGACGTAACCATTCACGACTAGCTCTTTGTCACCTCCATAAACGAGAAACATATCCTTAGTCCTTTTCAGGTATTTCAGGATATTCTTGACCGTTGTCCAGTGATCCACTCCTGGATTACTTTGGTACCTCCCTGCTAAACTTATTGCTAAGCGTACATTAGGTCCGATACACAGCATTGCATACATGATAGAGCCTATGGCTGAAGCATAGGGAACATCTTTCGTTTTCTCTCTATCTTCTGCTATGGTCGGGCATTGAGTCTGACTCAACTTCACACCTTGTAATACAGGCAAGAACCCTTTCTTTGCCTGATCCATTTTGAACTTTGTCAAAACTTTATCAAGGTATGTGCTTTGTGAAAGTCCAATTAAGCGTCTTGATCTATCTCTATAGATCTTGATGCCCAATATGTAAGCAGCTTCACCGAGGTCTTTCATCGAAAAACTTTTATTCAAATATCCCTTTATGCTATTCAAAAATTCTATATCATTTCCAATTAACAATATGTCGTCTACATATGATATCAGAAATATTGCAGAGCTCCCACTCACTTTCTTGTAAATACAGGCTTCTCCAAAATTCTGTATAAAACCATATGCTTTGATCACACTATCAAAACATTTATTCCAACTCCGAGAGGCTTGCACCAGTCCATAAATGGATCTCTCGAGCTTGCACACTTTGTTAGCACCTTTTGGATCGACAAAACCTTCTGGTTGCATCATATACAACTCTTCTTCTAGAAATCCATTCAGGAATGCAGTTTTGACATCCATTTGCCATATTTCATAATCATAAAATGCGGCAATTGCTAACATGATTCGGACAGACTTAAGCATCGCTACGGGTGAGAAAGTCTCATCGTAGTGAACCCCTTGAACTTGTCGAAAACCTTTCGCAACAAGTCGAGCTTTGTAGACAGTTACATTACCATCAGCGTCAGTCTTCTTCTTGAAGATCCATTTATTCTCGATGGCTTGTTGATCATCGGGAAAGTCAACCAAAGTACATACTTTGTTCTCATACATGGATCCCATCTCAGATTTCATGGCCTCAAGCCATTTTGCGGAATCTGGGCTCATCATCGCTTCCTCATAGTTCGTAGGTTCGCCATGGTCAAGTAACATGACTTCCAGAATAGGATTACCATACCACTCTGGTGCGGATCTTACTCTGGTTGACCTATGAGGTTCGGTAGTAACTTGATCTGAAGTTTCATAATCAATATCATTAGCTTCCTCACTAATTGGCGTAGTTGTCACCGGAACCGGTTCTTGTGATGAACTACTTTCCAATAAGGGAGCAGGTACAGTTACCTAACAATAGCAACGGAAAAGTAAATAAGCGAGAACCAGTATATGGAAAACTCGTAGGCACCGGATTAGTGATGGATAATTATGCCGGATGTGGTTCGTCATGTAACAGCCATAACATAGGGTGACACAGAACTAGCTCCAATTCATCAATGTAATGTAGGCATGTATTCCGAATATAGTCATACGTGCTTATGGAAAAGAACTTGCATGACATCTTTTGTCCTACCCTCCCGTGGCAGCGGGGTCCTATTGGAAACTAAGGTATATTAAGGCCTCCTTTTAATAGAGAACCGGAACAAAGCATTAACACATAGTGAATAAATGAACTCAACTATGGTCATCACTAGGAGTGGTCCCGATTATTGTCACTTCGGGGTTGCCGGATCATAACACATAGTAGGTGACTATAGACTTGCAAGATAGGATCAAGAACTCACATATATTCATGAAAACATAATAGGTTCAGATCTGAAATCATGGCACTCGGGCCCTCGTGACAAGCATTAAGCATAACAAAGTCATAGCAACATCAATCTCAGAACATAGTGGATACTAGGGATCAAACCCTAACAAAGCTAACTCGATTACATGATAAATCTCATCCAACCCATCACCGTCCAGCAAGCCTACGATGGAATTACTCACGCACGGCGGTGAGCATCATGAAATTGGTGATGGAGGATGGTTGATGATGACGACGGTGACGAATCCCCCTCTCCGGAGCCCCGAACGGACTCCAGATCAGCCCTCCCGAGACAGATTAGGGCTTGGCGGCGGCTCCGTATCGTAAAATGCGATGATTTCTTCTCTCTGATTTTTTTCTCCCCGAAAGCCAATATATGGAGTTGGAGTTGGCGTTGTAGGGTCTCCAGGGGGCCCACGAGGTAGGGGGGCGTGCCCAGGAGGGGGGGGCACCCTCGTGTACAGGGTGTAGGCCCCCTGGTCTTCATCTTTGGCGAGGATTTTTTATTATTTATTCTAAGATATTCCGTGGAGTTTCAGGTCATTTCGAGAACTTCTATTTTCTGCACAAAAAACAACATCACGGCAATTCTGCTGAAAACAGCGTCAGTCCGGGTTAGTTCCATTCAAATCATACAAGTTAGAGTCCAAAACAAGGGCAAAAGTGTTTGGAAAAGTAGATACGACGGAGACATATCAACTCCCCCAAGCTTAAACCGTTGCTTGTCCTCAACCAATTCAGTTGACAAACTGAAAGAGAAAAAAAAACTTTTACAAACTCTGTTTGCTCTTGTTGTTATAACTATGTCAAGCCAGCATTCAAGTTTTCAGCAAAGATCATAACTAACCACATATGCAATAACTCCTAGGTCTCATGTTTACTCATATCAATAACATAATCAGCTAGCAAGCCACAATAATAAATCTCGGATGACAACACTTTCTCAAAATAATCATAATATGATATAACAAGATGGTATCTCGCTAGCCCTTTCCGAGACTGCAAAACATAAATGCAAAGCACCTTCAAAGATGAAGGACTGACTAGACATTGTAATTCATGGTAAAAGGGATCCAATCATAGTCATACCCGATATAAATTAACAGTAATGAATGCAAATGACAGCTGTGCTCTCCAGCTAGTGCTTTTAATAAGAGGGTGATGACTCAACATAAAAGTAAATAGAAAGGCCCTCCGCAGAGGGAAGCAGGGATTTGTAGAGGTTCCAGAGCTCGGTTTTGAAATAGAGGTAAATTATATTTTGAGCGGCATACTTTCATTGCCAACACAACAACTAAGAGACAACGATATCTTCCATGCTAAACAAATTATAGGCGGTTCCAAAACGGAATGGTAAAGTTTATACTCCCCCTCCTCCACAAGCATCAATCCATGGCTTGCTCAAAACAATGAGTGCCTCCAACATTCAACGGGTCCCAGGGGGAGATTTGTTTGCAATTATTTTGATTTAGTTCGCATAAAGCATGGGACTGGGCATCCCGGCGACCAGCCATTTTCTCGTGAATGAGGAGCGGAGTCCACTCCTCTTGAAAATAACCCGCCTAACACGGAAGATAAGGGCAGCCCTAGTTGATACAGGAGCAATTCGAGCATGCAAAACGGAATGATTATTTGAAGGTTTAGAGTTTGGCACATACAAATTTACTTGGAACGGCAGGTAGATACCACATATAGGAAGGTATAGTGGACTCATATGGAATAACTTTGGGTTTTAAGGGATTGGATGCACAAGCAGTATTCCCGCTTAGTACAAGTGAAGGCTAGCAAAAGATTGGAAAGAGACTAACTAGAGAGCAACAACAGTCATGAACATGCATTAAAATTAATAAACATTGAGTACAAGCATGAGTAGGATATAATACACCATGAACATAAATATCATGAAGGCTATGTTGATTTGTTTCAACTACATGCGTGAACATGTGCCAAGTCAAGTCACTCAAATCATTCAAAGGAGGATACCACCCCATCATACCACATCACAACCATTTTAATAGCATGTTGGCACGCAAGGTAAACCATTATAACTCATAGCTAATCAAGCATGGCACGAGCAACTATGATCTCTAATTGTCACTGCAACATGTTTATTCACAATAAGCTGAATCAAGAATGATGAACTCATCATATTTACAAAAACAAGAGAGGTCGAGTTCATACCAGCTTTTCCAACTCAGTCAATCCATCATATATCATCATAATTGCCTTTCACTTGCACGACCGAACGGTGTGAATAAAAATAAGAGTGCACGTCCATTGGACTAAGCTGGAATCTGCGAGCATTCAATAAACAGGAGAAGACAAGGCAATATGGGCTCTTGGTTAAATCAACAATGATGCATATAAGAGCCACTCTAACAATTTAATCATGGTCTTCTCCTACTGACCCCCAAAGAAAAGAAAAGAAATAAAAACTATTTACACGGGAAAGCTCCCAACAAGCAAAAGAAGAACGGGAAATATTTTTGGGTTTTCTTTTTAATTACTACAACAAAGAAATAAACTACTACTATTTTTTTTTCTTAAGGTTTATTAAACACACAAGAAGAAAGTAGGAAAAAGAAAATAAACTAGCATGGATATTACAGTGAAAGAGTATGAGCACCAACATCTAGCAATGAGTGTGTGTGAACATGAATGTAATGTCGGTGGGAAATATGTACTCCTCCAAGCTTAGGCTTTTGGCCTAAGTTGGTCTATTGCCAGGGATAGCCTGGCGGATACCCGTAGGTGAAGCTGGGGTCATACTGTGATGAAGAAGACTGACTGCCACTGGCTGGCAACCATCTCTGGATCCCAAGAATAAACAGACTGTCATGGAGGCTCATTTTGTGGCTCCGGTTCTGGGGCGGGTGCAGGATTCCTATAGGCTTGAACGGCCGCCCACGGAACGATGTGAGGACCTGCAGACAAGTTAAACAAAGAGGGAGCATGCAAAGTAATAGTCTCAGGGTGATGTTTATCAAAGTACAATTTATATTTGAGCTCCCCTTCACGACTCTTAACAAGAAAGTCATGCGCTAGCATACTCTTATAATCTAAATAAGCACGGGGCAACGATGTTTCCTCTTTCTCCTCATGCCTAATAGGTATTTCAAAATATTCAGCTAGGCGTGAAGCATAAATGCCTCCAAAGATGGGGCCCTTAGTACAGTTCAGACTTAACCGTCCAGCAACAATTCCACCCATACTAACAGAGTTATTGCGGTATAAACCATGGAACAAAATGATAACATCAGGAACACTAAGGTTTCCACAGTTCCCGCGACCAATCAAGCAACGAATAGCAAATAAGGCAAAGTAGCGTAAAACAGGAAAATGTATGCTAGTAATTCTTGCATCAGAAACCTTCCTGGTTTCTCCCACCGTGATAGTGTTAATAAAAGCTTCTACTTTGTTATGGTGTGGTTCATCCAAGGTGCCCTCAAAGGGTATTTTGCAAACCTCGCAAAATTCAGCTAATGGCATCTCCTTAACAACGTCATATAAATGAAACTCTACAGATGGAGGCGATTTCTTAGGGAAAAGGTAGAAGTTTTGCACAAAAGTATTTGTGAGTAAGAGATACTGATGACGTTGGTCGTGGAGGAAGTCGGTGAGGCCAGCATTCTCAATCAATAAATAGAAATCCTCATAAATCCCGGCTCTCCTCAAGAAGTCATTGGAAGGCCATTCACATGGCCGGACCTCCACGGTGCGAGGCAAATTAAATTTGGGCTTCTCTTATTCTTCCTTTTGTTTTTCCTTCGAGCTTCGACTCCACAAGCCCCTCAAAAGTCTCTTCATTATTTCTGAAATTTTTAGTAACTTCAAATAAAAGCGAACCAACTTCAATAAAATTGATAGCAACTACTCCCACAAGTGCCTAGAGCCTATATCGAGCATTACAACTACTTGGAACCATATGAATTTGACATGCAAGCTCAAGAACATGGTCACCTATGCAGCATAAATTTGCAATGAATAAAGCATTAGAACAAAAACTAATTGGACCAATGGAGGAATCACATACCAAGGAACAATCTCCTCAAGCAGTTTTGCAAGAGGTGCTTTGAGCAAGGAGATCGAAAATCACAGCAATAGGGGCTGGAACTCATGCTTGAGTTGGTTTTTCGTGTTTGTGTGAGGCAGAGGAAGAAGATGGGTGCATGGATAAGTGGAGGAGGGCCACCATGGGCCCACGAGGCAGGGGGCGCGCCCAGGGGGGTAGGGCGCGCCCTCCACCCTCGTGGCCAGGTGGCAGCTCCCCCCGCGGTAATTTTTGCACAGTAAATCCTCAAATATTCCTGAGAAATCATATTAAATTGGCATGGCATTCTGAGGATTTTTATTTTCGGAATATTTTTATATTGCACGGATAAGTCAGGAAACAGACAGAAAAAGTACTATTTTACTTTATTTCTACTAAATAACAGAAAATATAAAGAGACAGAAGGTTGTGCTTCTAGTTTCATCCATCTCATGTTCATAAGAAAGAATCCAGTAACAAGGTTGATCAAGTCTTGTTAACAAACTCATTCCGATTAACATGGAACTAGAGAAATTTCGAATAACACTATGTTACCTCAACGGGGATATGGACATCCCCAATAATAAGTATATCATATTTCTTCTTGACAGTAGGGAGAGGAAATTCAAAACCTCCAAATATAATCGATGGAATTTTTCCAATAGAGTTGATACTATAAACTTGAGGTTGTTTCCTCGGAAAGTGTACCGTATGTTCGTTACCATTAACATGGAAAGTGACATTGCCTTTGTTTCAATCAATAACAGCCCCTACAGTATTAAGGAAAGGTCTTCCAAGAATAATAGACATACTATCATCCTCTGGAATATCGAGAATAACAATGTCCATTAAAATAGTAACATTTGCAACCACAACAGACACATCCTCACAAATACCGACGGGTATAGCAGTTGATTTATCAGCCATTTGCAAAGATATTTCAGTAGGTGTCAACTTATTTAAGTCAAGTCTACGATATAAAGAGAGAGGCATAACACTAACACCGGCTCCAAGATCACATAAAGCAGTTTTAACATAATTTCTCTTAATGGAGCATGGTATAGTAGGTACTCCGGGATCTCCAAGTTTCTTTGGTATTCCACCCTTAAAAGTATAATTAGCAAGCATGGTGAAAATTTCAGCTTCCGGTATCTTTCTTTTATTAGTAATGATATCCTTCATATACTTAGCATAAGGATTTGTTTTGAGCACATCAGTTAATCGCATATGCAAAAAGATAGGTCTAATCATTTCAGCAAAGCGCTCAAAATCCTAATCATCCTTTTTCTTGGATGGTTTTGGAGGAAAAGGCATGGGTTTCTGAACCCATGGTTCCCTTTCTTTACCATGTTTCCTAGCAACGAAGTCTCTTTTATCATAATGTTGATTCTTTGATTGTGGGTTATCAAGATCAACAGCAGGTTCAAGTTCTGCATCATTATCATTACTAGGTTGAGCATCATCATGAACATCATCATTAACATTTTCACTAGGTTCATGTTCATTACCAGATTGTGTTGCAGCATCACACATAGAGACATCATTTGGATTCTCAGGTGGTTCAGCAATAGGTTCACTAGAAGTTTGCAAAGTCCTATCATTTTTCTTTTTCTTCCTTTTAGAAGAACTAGGTACATCGATATTATTTCTCTGAGAATCTTGCTCGATTCTCTTAGGGTGGCCTTCAGGATACAAAGGTTCCTGAGTCATTCTACCAGTTCTAGTAGCCACTCTAACAACATAATCATTTTTCTTACTATTCATTTCATCAAGCACTTCTTTTTGAGCTTTAAGTACTTGTTCTACTTGAGTGGTAACCATAGAAGCATGTTTGCTAACAAGTTTAAGTTCACCTCTAATATTAGCCATATAATCACCCAAGTGTTTAATCATATAAGCATCTTGTTTTAATTGTCTACGAAAATAAGCATTAAAGTCATCTTGCTTAAACATAAAGTTATCAAACTCATCCAAGCACTGACTAGCAATTTTATTAGGAGGGACTTCAGCTTTATCATATCTGTAGAGAGAATTTACGTTTACTACCTGTGTCGGGATATCGGATCAGGAGGTTCTTCAGTGAATAAGGAATTGAGATCATATACTTCTTCAACAGGCGGTAAATTAAGACCGTGTATTTCTTCAATAGGAGGTAAATTCTTAACATCTTGAGCTTTAATACCTTTTTCTTTCATAGATTTCTTTGCCTCTTGCATATCTTCGTGACTGAGAAATAGAACACCTCTCTTCTTCGGAGTTGGTTTAGGAATAGGCTCAGTAATTGGCTCTGCAGCTGGCTCAGGAGGTGCCCAATTATTTTCATTTGTCAACATATTATTCATTAGAATTTTAGCTTCATCCGGTGTTCTTTCCCTGAAAAGAGAACCAGCACAACTATCCAGGTAATCTCTGGAAGCATGATTAGTCCATTATAAAAGATATCCAGTATTTTAGGTTTCTTAAGAGGATGATCAGGCAAAGCATTAAGTAAGTTGAGAAGCCTCCCCCAAGCTTGTGGGAGACTCTCTTCTTTAATTTGCACGAACTTGTATATTTCCCTCAAGGCAGCTTGTTTCTTATGAGCAGGGAAATATTTAGCAAAGAAGTAATAAATCATATCCTGGGGACTACGCACACAACCAGGATCAAGAGAATTATACCATATCTTAGCATCACCCTTTAATGAGAACGGAAATATTTTGAGTATATAAAAGTAGCGCGATCTCTCATCATTAGTAAACAGGGCGGCTATATCATTTAACTTAGTAAGATGTGCCACAACAGTTTCAGATTCATAGCCATAAAAAGGATTAGATTCAACCAAAGTGATTATATCTGGATCAATAGAAAATTCATAATAATCCTTATTGGGAACACAGATAGGTGAAGTAGCGAAAGCACGGTCAGGTTTCATTCTATCTCTAACATATTCTTTACCCCATTTAATTAGCAGCCTCTTAAGTTCATATCTATCTTGGCAGGCAAAAATAGTTTCAGAAGATTCCGCATCAAAAAGATAACCCTCAGGAATAGCAGGCATATCTTCATCATCACTTTCATCATTGTATTCAGATTCAATAATTTCTCTTTCTGTAGACCTAGAAATTTGCTCATCTAGAAATTCACCAAGGGGCACAGTAGTATCAAGCATAGAAGTAGTTTCATTATAGTATCATGCATAGCAGAAGTGGCATCATCAATAACATGCGACATATCGGAACGAATAGCAGAAGCAGGTTTAGGTGTCGCTAGCTTACTCATAACAGAAGGTGAATCAAGTGTAGAGCTAGATGGCAGTTCCTTACCTCCCCTCGTAGTTGAGGGATAAATTGTTGTCTTAGCGTCTTTCAAGTTCTTCATAGTGTCCAGCAGATATAAATCCCAAGTAACACAAGGAATAGAGCTATGCTCCCCGGCAACGGCGCCAGAAAAAGGTCTTGATAACCCACAAGTATAGGGGATCGCAACAGTTTTCGAGGGTAGAGTATTCAACCCAAATTTATTGATTCGACACAAGGGGAGCCAAAGAATATTCTCAAGTATTAGCAGCTCAGTTGTCAATTCAACCACACCTGGAAACTTAGTATCTGCAGCAAAGTGTTTAGTAGCAAAGTAATATGATAGTGGTGGTAACGTTAACAAAAGTAAAGACAGCAAAAATAATGTTTTTGGTATTTTGTAGTGATTGTAACAGTAGCAACGGAAAAGTAAATAAGCGAGAACCAGTATATGGAAGACTCGTAGGCACCGGATCAGTGATGGATAATTATGCCGGATGTGGTTCGTCATGTAACAGCCATAACATAGGGTGACACAGAACTAGCTCCAATTCATCAATGTAATGTAGGCATGCATTCCGAATATAGTCATACATGCTTATGGAAAAGAACTTGCATGACATCTTTTGTCCTACCCTCCTGTGGCAGCGAGGTCCTATTGGAAACTAAGGGATATTAAGGCGTCCTTTTAATAGAGAACCGGAACAAAGCATTAACACATAGTGAATACATGAACGCCTCAAACTATGGTCATCACAGGGAGTGGTCCCGATTATTGTCACTTCGGGGTTGCCGGATCATAACACATAGTAGGTGACTATAGACTTGCAAGATAGGATCAAGAACTCACATATATTCATGAAAACATAATAGGTTCAGATCTGAAATCATGGCACTCGGGCCCTTGTGACAAGCATTAAGCATAACAAAGTCATAGCAACATCAATCTCAGAACATAGTGGATACTAGGGATCAAACCCTAACAAAGCTAACTCGATTACATGATAAATCTCATCCAACCCATCACCGTCCAGCAAGCCTACGATGGAATTACTCACGCACGGCGGTGAGCATCATGAAATTGGTGATGGAGGATGGTTGATGATGACGACGATGATGAATCCCCCTCTCCGAAGCCCCGAACGGACTCCAGATCAGCCCTCCCGAGAGAGAATAGGGCTTGGCGGCGGCTCCGTATCGTAAAACGCGATGATTTCTTCTCTCTGATTTTTTTCTCCCCGAAAGCCAATATATGGAGTTGGAGTTGGTGTCGGAGGGTCTCCAGGGGGCCCACGAGGTAGGGGACGCGCCCTGGAGGGGGGGGGGCGCTCCCACCCTCGTGGACAGGGTGTGGGCCCCCTAGTCTTCATCTTTGGCGAGGATTCTTTATTATTTATTCTAAGATATTCCGTGGAGTTTCAGGTCATTCCGAGAACTTCTATTTTCTGCACAAAAAACAACATCACGGCAATTCTGCTGAAAACAGCGTCAATCCGGGTTAGTTCCATTCAAATCATACAAGTTAGAGTCCAAAACAAGGGCAAAATGTTTGGAAAAGTAGATACGATGGAGACGTATCATTACCTCATCAAGTTCTACATTCCTCCCACTCACTTCTTTCGAGAGAAACTCCTTTTCTAGAAAGGATCCGATTTAGCAACAAAAGTCTTGCCTTCAGATCTGTGATAGAAGTTGTACCCAATAGTCTCTTTTGGGTATCCTATGAAGACACATTTCTCCGATTTGGGTTTGAGATTATCTGGTTGAAGTTTCTTCACATAAGGATCGCAGCCCCAAACTTTAAGAAATGACAACTTTGGTTTCTTGCCAAACCATAGTTCATAAGGCATCGTCTCAACGGATTTTGATGGTGCCCTATTTAACATGAATGCGGACGTCTCTAAAGTATAACCCCAAAATGATAGCGGTAAATTAGTAAGAGACATCATAGATCGCACCATATCTAGTAAAGTACGATTATGATGTTCGGACACACCATTTCGCTGTGGTGTTCCGGGTGGCGTGAGTTGCGAAACTATTCCACATCGTTTCAAATGTAAGCCAAACTCATAACACAAATATTCTCCACCATGATTAGATCACAGAAACTTTATTTTCTTGTTACGATGATTTTCCACTTCACTCTGAAATTCTTTGAACTTTTCAAATGTTTCAGACTTGTGTTTCATTAAGTAGATATACCCATATCTGCTCAAATCATCCGTGAAGGTGAGAAAATAACGATACCCGCCTCGAGCCTCAACATCATTGGACAACATACATCATTATGTATGATTTCCAACAAGTTTGTTGCTCACTCCATAGTTCCGGAGAATGGTGTTTTAGTCATCTTGCCCATGAGGCACGATTCGCAAGTACCAAGTGATTCATAATCAAGTGATTCCAGAAGTCCATCAATATGGAGTTTCTTCATGCGCTTTACACCAATATGACCTAAACGGCAGTGCCACAAATAAGTTGCACTATCATTATCAACTCTGCGTCTTTTGGCTTAAACATTATTGTTGGGGAACGTAGCAGAAATTCAAAAAATTTCCTACGTATCACCAAGATCTATCTATGGAGAGACCAGCAACGAGTAGAAAGAGAGTGCATCTACATACCCTTATAGATCGCTAAGCGGAAGCGTTCAAGTGAACGGGGTTGATGGAGTCGTACTCGTCGTGATTCAAATCACCGATGATCAAGTGCCGAACGGACGGCACCTCCGCGTTCAACACACGTACAGCCCGGTGACGTCTCCCACGCCTTGATCCAGCAAGGAGAGAGGGAGAGGTTGAGGAAGACTCCATCCAGCAGCAGCACAACGGCGTGGTGGTGGTGGAGGAGCATGGCAATCCTGCAGGGCTTCGCCAAGCACCGCGAGAGAGGAGGAGCACTTGGGAGAGGGAGAGCTGCGCCAGGGGCAAGGGTGAAGCTCCCATGTGCCTCCCCACTATATATAGGGGTGGAGGGGGCTGATTTCTTGCCCTCCAAGTCCATTGGGGCGTTGGCAAAGGTGGGAGGAAAGAAATCCCATCATTTCCTTCCCCACCGATTGCTATCCCCCCTTTTTAGGGATCTTGATCTTATCCCTTTGGGATATGATCTTATTCCTTCTAAGGGGGGATCTTGGTGCGCCTTGACCAGGGGTGTGGGGCCTTTCCCCCACTACCCACGTTCATGTGGGTCCCCCCATGCAGGTGGGCCCCACTCCGGAACCTTCTAGAACCTTCCCGGTACAATACCGAAAAATCCCGAACATTTTCCGGTGGCCAAAATAGGACTTCCCATATATAAATCTTTACCTCCGGACCATTCCGGAACTCCTTGTGACGTCCGGGATCTCATCCGGGACTCCGAACAACATTCGGTAACCACATGCAAACTTCCTTTATAACCCTAGCGTCATCGAACCTTAAGTGTGTAGACCCTACGGGTTCGGGAGACATGTAGACATGACCGAGACGTTCTCCGGTCAATAACCAACAGCGGGATCTGGATACCCATGATGGCTCCCACATGTTCCACGATGATCTCATCGGATGAACCACGATGTCAAGGACTTAATCAATCCCGTATACAATTCCCTTTGTCTAGCGGTATTGTACTTGCCCGAGATTCGATCGTCGGTATCCTTATACCTTGTTCAATCTCGTTACCGGCAAGTCTCTTTACTCGTTCCGTAACACATCATCCCGTGATCAACTCCTTGGTCACATTGCGCATATGATGATGTCCTACCGAGTGGGCCCAGAGATACCTCTCCGCTTACACGGAGTGACAAATCCCAGTCTCGATCTGTGTCAACCCAACAGACACTTTCGGAGATACCTGTAGTGCACCTTCATAGTGACCCAGTTACGTTGTGACGTTTGATACACCCAAAGCACTCCTACGGTATCCGGGAGTTACACGATCTCATGGTCTAAGGAAGAGATACTTGACATTGGAAAAGCTCTAGCAAACGAACTACACGATCTTTGTGCTAGGCTTAGGATTGGGTCTTGTCCATCACATCATTCTCCTAATGATGTGATCCCGTTATCAACGACATCCAATGTCCATAGCCAGGAAACCATGACTATCTGTTGATCACAATGAGCTAGTCAACTAGAGGCTCACTAGGGACATATTGTGGTCTATGTATTCACACGTGTATTACGATTTCCGGATAATACAGTTATAGCATGAATAAAAGACAATTATCATGAACAAGGAAATATAATAATAACTAATTTATTATTGCCTCTAGGGCATATTTCCAACAGTCTCCCACTTGCACTAGAGTCAATAATCTAGTTCACATCGATATGTGATTAACACTCAAGGTCACATCCCCATGTGACTAACACCCAAAGAGTTTACTAGAGTCAATAATCTAGTTCACATTTACCATGTGATTAACACTCGATGAGTTCTGGGTTTGATCATGTTATGCTTGTGAGAGAGGTTATAGTGAACGGGTCTGAACCTTTTAGATCCGTGTGTGCTTTACAAATCTCTATGTCATCTCCTAGATGTAGCTACCACGCTCTATTTGGAGCTATTCCAAATAACTGTTCTACTTGGAGCTATACTAAAAGTTGCTCCATTATACGTATCCGGTATTTCTACTCAGAGCTATCCGGATAGGTGTTAAGCTTGCATCGACATAACTCTTTACGTCGAACTCTTTATCACCTCCATAATCGAGAAAATTCCTTAGTCCACTAGTTACTAAGGATAACTTTGACCGCTGTCCTGTGATCCATTCTTGGATCACTCTTGTAACCCTTGACTGACTCATGGCAAGGCACACTACAGGTGCGGTACACAGCATAGCATACTATAGAGAGCCTCTGATAAAAGCATAGGGTACGACCTTCGTCCTTTCTCTCTATTCTGCCGTGGTCGAGATTTTAAGTCTTAACTTCATACCTTACATCTCAGGCAAGAATTCCTTCTTTGACTGATCCATCTTGAACACCTTCAAGATCATGTCAAGGTACGTGCTCATTTGAAAGTACCATTAAGTGTTTTGATCTATCCTTATAGATCTTGATGCTCAATGTTCAAGTAGCTTGATCCAGGTTTTCTATTGAAAACACCTTTCAAATAACCCTATATGCTTTCTAGAAATTCTACATCATTTCTGATCAACAATATGTCAAGAACATATACTCATCAGAAATTCTATAGTGCTCCCACTCACTTCTTTGGAAATACAAGTTTCTCATAAACTTTGTACAAACCCAAAATCTTTGATCATCTCATCAAAGTGTACATTCCAACTCCGAGACGCTTACTCCAGTCCTTAGAAGGATTGCTGGAGCTAGCATACCTTTTAGCATCCTTAGGATCGACAAAAACTTTCTGATTGTATCGCATACAACCTTTCCTTACGACTGGCAAGGAAACTCGTTTTGACATCCATCTGCCAGATTTCATAAATGCAGCTTGTGCTAACGTGATTCCGACGGACTTTAAGCATCGCTATGGATGAGAAAATCTCATTGTAGTCAACTCCTTGAACTTGTGAAAAACTCTTCGCCACAAGTCGAGCTTCATAGATGGTGACATTACCATCCACGTCCGTCTTCTTCTTAAAGATCCATTTATCTCAATGGCTTGCCGATCATCGGGCAAGTCCACCAAAGTCCATGCTTTGTTCTGATACATGGATCCTATCTCGGATTTCATGGCTTCTAACCATTTGTCGGAATTTGGGCCCACCATTGCTTCTCCATAGCTCGTAGGTTCATTGTTGTCTAGCAACATGACCTTCACGACATGATTACGTACCACTCTGAAGTAGTACGCATCCTTGTCATCCTACGAGGTACGGTAGTGACTTGATCTGAAACTTCATGATCACTATCATAAGCTTCCACTTCAATTGGTGTAGGTGCCACAGGAACAACTTCCTGTGCCCTGATACACACTGGTTGAAGTGATGGTTCAATAACCTCATCAAGTCTCCACCATCCTCCCACTCAACTCTTTCGAGAGAAACCTTTCCTCGAGAAAGGACCCGATTCAAGAAACAATCCATATTGCTTTCGGATCTGAATTAGGAGGTATACCCAACTGTTTTGGGTGTCCTATGAAGATGCATTTTATCCGCTTTGGGTTCGAGCTTGTCAATTCTGAAACTTTTTCACATAAGCGTCGCAGCCCCAAACCTTTAAGAAACGACAACTTAGGTTTCTCTAAACCATAATTCATACGGTGTCATCTCAACGGAATTACGTGGTGCCCTATTTAAAGTGAATGTGGTTGTCTCTAATGCCTGACCCATGAACGATAGTGGTAGTTCGATAATAGACATCATGGTACGCACCATATCCGATAGGGTGCAACTATGATGTTCGGACACACCATCACACTATGGTGTTCCAGGCGGTATTAATTGTGAAACAATTTCCACAATGTCTTTGTTGCGTGCCAAATCTCGTAACTCAGATACTCATCTCTATGATCATATCATAGACATTTTATCATCTTGTCACGATGATCTTCACTCTGAAATTACTTGAGCCATTCAGTAATTCAGACTTGTGTTTCATCAAGTAAATATACTCAGTATCTACTCAAATCATCAGTGAAGTAAGAACATAATGATATTCACTGCATGCCTCAGCACTCACTGGACTGCACACATCAAAAATGTGTTGCTTCCAACAAGTTGCTATCTTGTTCCATTTTACTGAAACCGAGGCTTTTCAGTCATCTTGCCCATGTGGTATGATTTGCATGTCTCAAGTGATTCAAAATCAAGTGAGTTCCAACGGTCCATTTGCATGGAGTTTCTTCATGCATATACACCAATAGACATGGTTCGCATGTCTCAAACTTTTCAAAAATGAGTGAGCCCAAAGATCCATCAACATGGAGCTTCTTCATGCGTTTTACACCAATATGACTTACATGGCAGTGCCACAAGTAAGTGGTACTATCATTACTATCTTATATCTTTTGGCATGAAAATGTGTATCACTACGATCGAGATTCAATAAACCATTCAGGTTTAATACTAATCTTGATGGTAGAGGGAGCGTGCGATGTTTGATCACATCAAACTTGGAAACAATTCCAAAATATATCGTTAGCTCACCTTTAGCTAGTCTCCGTTTTTTTTTCATAGCTATTATTTCGAGTTACTAACACTTAGCAACCGAACCGGTATCTTATACCCTGGTGCTACTAGGAGTACTAGTAAAGTACACATTAACATAATGTATATCCAATACTTCTATCGACTTTGCCAGCCTTCTCATCTACCAAGTATCTAGGGTAATTCTGCTCCAGTGGTTGTCCCCCTTATTACAGAAGCACTTAGTCTCGGGTTTGGGTTCAACCTTGGGTTTCTTCACTAGAGCAGCAACTGATTTGCCGTTTCATGAAGTATCCTTTCTTGCCCTTGCCCTTCTTGAAACTAGTGGTTTCATCAACAATTGATGCTCCTTCTTGATTTCTACTTTCGCGGTGTCAAACATCGTGAATACCTCAAGGATCATCATATCTATCCCTGATATGTTATAGTTCATCACAAAGCTCTAGCAGCTTGGTGGCAATGACTTTTGGAGAAACATCACTATCTCATCTAGAAGATCAACTCCCACTCGATTCAAGTGATTGTTGTACTCAAACAATCTGAGCACAAGCACAACAATTGAGCTTTTCTCCATTAGTTTGCAGGTTAAGAAAATCGTCGGAGGTCTTATACCTCTTGACGTGGGCACGAGCCTGAAATCTCAATTTCATCCCTCAAAACATCTCATATGTTCCGCGACTTTTCGAAAAACGTCTTTGGTGCCTCAACTCTAAACCGTTTCACTGAACTATCACGTAGTTATCAAAACGTGTATGTCTGATGTTCGTAACATCCACAAACGACGTTTGGGGTTCAGCACACTGAGCGGTGCATTAAGGACATAAGCTTTCTACTGTCCGCATAATAGCTACTATCAACTTTCAACTATATTTTCTCTAGGAACATATCTAAACAGTAGAACTATAGTGTGAGCTATGACATAATTTGCAAAAGGTCTTTTTGACTATGTTCAGGATAATTAAGTTCATCTTATGAACTCCCACTCAGATAGACATCCCTCTGGTCATCTAAGTGATCACATGATCCGAGTCAAACTAGCCCGTGTCCGATCATCACGTGAGACGAACTAGTCATCATCGGTGAACATTTTCATGTTGATCGTATCTACTATACGACTCATGCTCGACCTTTCGGTCTCCGTGTTCCGAGGCCATGTCTGTACATGCTAGGCTCGTCAAGTTAACCCTAAGTGTATTGCTGTGTAAATCTGTCTTACACCCGTTGTATGTGAACGTAAGAATCCATCACACCCGATCATCACGTGGTGCTTAGAAGCGACGAACTGTAGCAACGGTGCACAGTTAGGGGAGAACACTTCTTGAAATTGTTGTAAGGGATCATCTTATTTACTACCGTCGTCCTAAGTAAACAAGATGCATAAACATAATAAACATCACATGCAATTATATAGTAGTGACATGATATGGCCAATATCATATAGCTCCATTGATCTCCATCTTCGGGGCTCCATGATCATCATCGTCACCGGCATGACACCATGATCTCCATCATCATGATCTCCATCATCGTGTCTCCATGAAGTCGTCTCGCCAACTTATTACTTCTACTACTATGGCTACCGGTTAGCAATAAAGTAAAGTAATTACATGGCGTTGTTTAATGACACGCAGGTCATACAATAAATAAAGACAACTCCTATGGCTCCTGCCGGTTGTCATACTCATCGACATGCAAGTCGTGAATCCTATTACAAGAACATGATCAATCTCATACATCACATATCATTTATCACATTCTTGTTGGCCATATCACATCACAAAGCATACCCTGCAAAAACAAGTTAGACGTCCTCTAATTGTTGTTTGCATGTTTTACGTGGCTGCTATGGGTTTCTAGCAAGAACGTTTCTTACCTACGCAAAACCACAACGTGATATGCCAATTGCTACTTACCCTTCATAAGGACCCTTTTCATCGAATCCGTTCCGACTAAAGTGGCAGAGACTGGCACCCGCTAGCCACCTTATGCACCAAGTGGATGTCAATCGGTGGAACCTGTCTCACATAAGAGTACGTGTAAGGTCGGTCCGGGCCGCTTCATCCCACAATACCGTCGAAACAAGATTGGACTAGTAACGGTAAGCATATTGAACAAAATCAACGCCCACAACTACTTTGTGTTCTACTCGTGCAAAGAATCTACGCAATAGACCTAGCTCATGATGCCACTGTTGGGGAACGTAGCAGAAATTCAAAAAATTTCCTACGTATCACCAAGATCTATCTATGGAGAGACCAGCAACGAGTAGAAAGAGAGTGCATCTACATACCCTTGTAGATCGCTAAGCGGAAGCGTTCAAGTGAACGGGGTTGATGGAGTCGTACTCGTCGTGATTCAAATCACCGATGATCAAGTGCCGAACGGACGGCACCTCCGCGTTCAACACACGTACAGCCCGGTGACGTCTCCCACGCCTTGATCCAGCAAGGAGAGAGGGAGAGGTTGAGGAAGACTCCATCCAGCAGCAGCACAACGGCGTGGTGGTGGTGGAGGAGCGTGGCAATCCTGCAGGGCTTCGCCAAGCACCGCGAGAGAGGAGGAGCACTTGGGAGAGGGAGGGCTGCGCCAGGGGCAAGGGTGAAGCTCCCATGTGCCTCCCCACTATATATAGGGGTGGAGGGGGCTGGTTTCTTGCCCTCCAAGTCCATTGGGGCGTTGGCAAAGGTGGGAGGAAAGAAATCCCATCATTTCCTTCCCCACCGATTGCTATCCCCCCTTTTTAGGGATCTTGATCTTATCCCTTTGGGATATGATCTTATTCCTTCTAAGGGGGGATCTTGGTGCGCCTTGACCAGGGGTGTGGGGCCTTTCCCCCACTACCCACGTTCATGTGGGTCCCCCCATGCAGGTGGGCCCCACTCCGGAACCTTCTAGAACCTTCCCGGTACAATACCGAAAAATCCCGAACATTTTCCGGTGGCCAAAATAGGACTTCCCATATATAAATCTTTACCTCCGGACCATTCCGGAACTCCTCGTGACGTCCGGTATCTCATCCGGGACTCCGAACAACATTCGGTAACCACATGCAAACTTCCTTTATAACCCTAGCGTCATCGAACCTTAAGTGCGTAGACCCTACGGGTTCGGGAGACATGTAGACATGACCGAGACGTTCTCCGGTCAATAACCAACAGCGGGATCTGGATACCCATGATGGCTCCCACATGTTCCACGATGATCTCATCGGATGAACCACGATGTCAAGGACTTAATCAATCCCGTATACAATTCCCTTTGTCTAGCGGTATTGTACTTGCCCGAGATTCGATCGTCGGTATCCTTATACCTTGTTCAATCTCGTTACCGGCAAGTCTCTTTACTCGTTCCGTAACACATCATCCCGTGATCAACTCCTTGGTCACATTGCGCATATGATGATGTCCTCCCGAGTGGGCCCAGAGATACCTCTCCGCTTACACGGAGTGACAAATCCCTGTCTCGATCTGTGTCAACCCAACAGACACTTTCGGAGATACCTGTAGTGCACCTTTATAGTCACCCAGTTACGTTGTGACGTTTGATACACCCAAAGCACTCCTACGGTATCCGGGAGTTACACGATCTCATGGTCTAAGGAAGAGATACTTGACATTGGAAAAGCTCTAGCAAACGAACTACACGATCTTTGTGCTAGGCTTAGGATTGGGTCTTGTCCATCACATCATTCTCCTAATGATGTGATCCCGTTATCAACAACATCCAATGTCCATAGCCAGGAAACCATGACTATCTGTTGATCACAACGAGCTAGTCAACTAGAGGCTCACTAGGGACATATTGTGGTCTATGTATTCACACGTGTATTACGATTTCCGGATAATACAGTTATAGCATGAATAAAAGACAATTATCATGAACAAGGAAATATAATAATAACTAATTTATTATTGCCTCTAGGGCATATTTCCAACAATTATGAATATGTGTATCACTACTATCGAGATTTAATAAAAATAGACCACTCTTCAAGGGTGCATGACCATAAAAGATATTACTCATATAAATAGAATACCGTTATTCTCTGATTTAAATGAATAACCGTCTCGCATCAAACAAGATCTAGATATAATGTTCATGCTCAACGCTGGCACCAAATAACAATTATTCAGGTCTAAAACTAATCCCAAAGGTAGATGTAGAGGTAGCGTGCCGACTGCGATCACATCGACTTTGGAACCATTTCCCACGTGCATCGTCACCTCGTCCTTAACCAATCTTTGCTTAATTCGTAGTCCCTGTTTCGAGTTGCAAATATTAGCAACAGAACCAGTATCAAATACCCAGGTGCTACTGCGAGCATTAGTAAGGTACACATCAATAACATGTATATCACATATACCTTTGTTCACCTTGCCATCCTTCTTATCCGCCAAATACTTGGGGCAGTTCCGCTTCCAGTGACCAGTCTGCTTGCACTAGAAGCACTCAGTCTCAGGCTTAGGTCCAGATTTGGGTTTCTTCTCTTGAGCTGCAACTTGTTTGCTATTCTTATTGAAGTTCCCCTTCTTCTTCCCTTTACCCTTTTTCTTGAAACTGGTGGTCTTATTGACCATCAACACTTGATGCTCCTTCTTGATTTCTACCTCCGGATCCTTTAGCATTGCGAAGAGCTCGGGAATAGTCTTGTCCATCCCTTGCATATTATAGTTCATCACGAATCTCTTGTAGCTTGGTGGCAGTGATTGAAGAATTCTATGAATGACACTATCATCAGGAAGATTAACTCCTAGTTGAATCAAGTGATCATTATACCCAAACATTTTGAGTATATGTTCACTGACAGAACTATTCTCTTCCATCTTGCAGCTATAGAACTTATTGGAGACTTCATATCTCTCAATCTGGGCATTTTCTTGGAATATTAACTTCAACTCCTGGAACATCTCATATGCTCCATGACATTCAAAACGTCGTTGAAGTCCCGGTTCTAAACCGTAAAGCATGGCACACTGAACTATCGAGTAGTCATCAGCTTTGCTATGCCAGACGTTCTTAACGTCGTTAGTTGCATCTGTAGCAGGCCTGGCACCCAGCGGTGCTTCCAGGACGTAATTCTTCTATCCAGCAATGAGGATAATCCTCAGGTTACGGACCCAGTGCGTGTAATTGCTACCATCATCTTTCAAATTAGCTTTCTCAAGGAACACATTAAAATTCAACGGAACAACAGCACGAGCCATCTATCTACAACAAACATAGACAAGCGAAATACTATCAGGTACTAAGTTCATGATAAATTTAAGTTCAATTAATCATATTACTAAAGAACTCCCACTTAGACAGACATCTCTCTAGTCATCTAGGTGATCACGTGATCCAAATCAACTAAACCATGTCCGATCATCACGTGAGATGGAGTAGTTTTCAATGGTGAACATCACTATGTTGATCATATCTACTATATGATTCACGTTCAACGTTTCGGTTTCCGTGTTCCGAGGCTATATCTGTATATGCTAGGCTCGTCATGTTTAACCTGAGTATTCCGCGTGTGCAACTGTTTTGCACCCGTTGTATTTGAACGTAGAGCCTATCACACCCGATCATCACATGGTGTCTCAGCACGAAGAACTTTCGCAACGGTGCATACTCAGGGAGAACACTTCTTGATAATTAGTGAGAGATCATCTTATAATGCTACCGTCATCAAAGCAAGATAAGATGCATAAAGGATAAACATCACATGCAATCAATATAAGTGATATGATATGGCCATCGTCATCTTGTGCTTGTGATCTCCATCTCCGAAGCATCGTTGTTGTTTCGCCATCTATTGCTTCTACAACTATTGCTACCGCTTAGTGATAAAGTAAATCAATTACAGGGCGCTTGCATTTCATACAATAAAGCGACAACCATATGGCTCCTGCCAGTTGTCGATAACTCGGTTACAAAACATGATCATCTCATACAATAAAGTATAGCATCACGTCTTGACCATATCACATCACAACATGCCCTGCAAAAACAAATTAGACGTTCTCTACTTTGTTGTTGCAAATTTTACGTGGCTGCTACGGGCTGAGCAAGAACCGTTCTTACCTACGGATCAAAACCACAACGATAATTTGTCAAGTTAGTGTTGTTTTAACCTTCGCAAGGACCGGGCGTAGGCACACTCAGTTCAACTAAAGTTGGAGAAACTGACACCCGACAACCACCTGTGTGCAAAGCTCGTCGGTAGAACCAGTCTCGCGTAAGCGTACGCGTAATGTCGGTCCGGGCCGCTTCATCCAACAATACCGCCGAACCAAAGTATGACATGATGGGCAATATGACTTGTATCTCCCACAACTCACTTGTGTTCTACTCGTGCATATAACATCTACGCATAAAACCAAGCTCTGATAACACTGTTGGGTAACGTAGTAATTTCAAAAAAATTCCTACGCACACGCAAGATCATGGTGATGCATAGTAACGAGAGGGGAGAGTGTTGTCCACATACTCTCATAGACCGAAAGCGGAAGCGTTAGAACAAGGCGGTTGATGTAGTCGTACGTCTTCGCGGCCCGACCGGTCAAGCACCGAAACTACGGCACCTCCGAGTTCTAGCACACATTCAGCTTGATGACGTCCCTCGAACTCCGATCCAGCCGAGTGTCGAGGGAGAGTTCCGTCAGCACGATGGTGTGGTGACGATCTTGATGTTCTACCGTCGCAGGGCTTCGCCTAAGCACCGCTACAATATTATCGAGGAGGACTATGGTGGAGGGGGGCACCACACACGGCTAAGAGATCAAGAGATCAATTGTTGTGTTTAGAGGTGCCCCCTGCCCCCGTATATAAAGGAGCAAGGGGGGAGGGGCGGACGACCTAGGAGGGGGCACGCCATGGGGAGTCCTACTCCCCGGGAGTAGGACTCCCTCCTTCCTTGTTGGACTAGGAGAAGGGGGTAGGAAAGTGATAGGAGGAGAAGGAAAGAGGGGGTCGGCCCCCTTGCCCTAAACCAATTCAGTTTGGGCCTTGGCGGGGGCGCCTCACACTCGCCTTGCTGCCCTCTATTTCGACTAAGGCCCATGTAGGCCCATTAAGCCCCCGAGCGGTTCCGGTAACCCCCCGGTACTCCGGTAAAATCCCGATTTCACCCGGAACACTTTTGACATCCAAATATAGGCTTCCAATATATCAATCTTCATGTCTCGACCATTTCGAGACTCCTTGTCATGTCCGTAATCACATCCGGGACTCCGAACAAGCTTCGGTACATCAAAACTCATAAACTCATAATATAACTGTCATCGAAACCTTAAGCGTGCGGACCCTACGGGTTCGAGAACTAGACATGACCGAGACACATTTCCGGTCAATAACCAATAGCGGAACCTGTATGCTCATATTGGCTCCTACATATTCTACGAAGATATTCATCGGTCAAACCACATAACAACATACGTTGTTCCCTTTGTCATCGGTATGTTACTTGCCCGAGATTCGATCGTCGGTATCTCAACACCTAGTTCAATCTCGTTACCGACAAGTCTCTTTACTCGTTATGTAATGCACCATTCTGTAACTAACTCATTAGTTACATTGCTTGCAAGGCTTATAGTGATGTGCATTACCCAGAGGGCCCAGAGATACCTCTCCGACAATCGGAGTGACAAAACCTAATCTCGAAATATGCCAACTCAACATGTACCTTTGGAGACACCTGTAGAGCTCCTTTATAATCACCCAGTTATGTTGTGATGTTTGGTAGCACACAAAGTGTTCCTCCGGTAAACGGGAGTTGCATAATCTCATAGTTGTAGGAACATGTATAAGTCATGAAGAAAGCAATAGCAACATACTAAATGATCAAGTGCTAAGCTAACAGAATGGGTCATGTCAATCACATCATTCTCCTAATGATGTGATCCTGTTAATCAAATGACAGCTCATGTCTATGGTTAGGAAACATAACCATTTTTGATTAATGAGCTAGTCAAGTAGAGGCATACTAGTGACATTAAGTTTGTCTATGTATTCACACATGTATCATATTTCCGATTAATACAATTCTAGCATGAATAATAAACATTTATCATGATATAAGGAAATAAATAATAACTTTATTACTGCCTCTAGGGAATATTTCCTTCAAATATACCTTCACATCATATAGATTTTTAATGTAAATATTCATAGTTATTTCTATAAACTTGGTCAAACTATATGAAGTCTAACTTCAGTCAAATCTAATATGCGGAGTAAATAAAAATAGAGGGAGTATTTGGAGCTTCAAAAAAGGTTGGTAAACTTATGGCCTAAACCCATGGAAGGATTTCGAGTTGGTCCCAGAAAGAGAGCCTTTTGCTCCACTATGCCTAAGTTAGAGGGGAATGGGCAAGGGGGATGGATATACTAGATGATACCCCGCGCGTTGCGGCGGAATATGTGAAAACATATTGAAGGACATATGCCCTAGAGGCATTAACAAAGTTATTATTTATTTCCTTAATTCATGATACATGTTCATTATTCATGCTAGAATTGTATTAAGCGGAAACTTAGTACATGTGTGAATACATAGACAAAACATATAGTCCCTAGTATGCCTCTACTTGACTAGCTCGTTAATTGAAGATGGTTATGTTTCCTAACCATATGTGTTGTCATTTGAGGAATGGGACCACATAATTAGGAGAATGATGTGATGGACATGACCCATCTGTTAACTTAGCATTATGATCGTGTTAGTTTCATTGCTACTGCTTTCTTCATGACTTATACAAGTTCCTCAGACTATGAAATTATGCAACTCCCGAATACCAGAGGAACACTTTGTGGGCTACCAAACGTCACAACGTAAATGGGTGATTATAAAGGTGCTCTACAGGTGTCTCCGAAGGTTTTTGTTGGGTTGGCATAGATCGAGATTAGGATTTGTCACTCCGACTTTCAGAGAGCTATCTTTGGGCCCTCTCAGTAATACTCATCACTATAAGCCTTGCAAGCATTGTGACTAATGAGTTAGTTGCGGGATGAAGTATTATAGAATGAGTAAAGAGACTTGCCAGTAACGAGATTGAACTAGGTATTGAGCTACCGATGATCAAATCTCGGGCAAGTAACATACCGATGATAAAGGGAACAACGTATGTTGTTATGCGGTTTGACCGATAAGGATCTTCATAGAATATGTAGGAACCAATATGAGCATCCTGGTTCCCCTATTGGTTATTGACCGGAGACGTGTCACGGTCATGTCTACATAGTTCTCGAACCTGTAGGGTCCGCACGCTTAACGTTCGATGACGATTGGTATTATGAGTTTATGTGATATGTTGTATAGAAGATAGTTCGGAGTCCCAGATGTCACGGACATGATGAGGAGTCTCGAAATGGTCGAGACACAAAGATTGATATATTGGACGACTATATTCAGAAACCGGAAGTGTTCCAAAGAAGTTTCGGATATAACCGAAGTGCCGAAAGGGTTATCGGAACCACCGGAGAAGTAATGGGCCTTATTGGGCCTAAGGGAGAGAGAGAGGCGGCCAGGGGTTGGCCGCACCCCTATGGGCCTAGTCCGAATTGGACTAGGGGGAGGGGAAGCGCCCCCTCCTTCCTTCTCCTCCCCCTCCTTCCTTCTTCTCCTAGTAGGAGGCACCCTAGAACACACAAGTTAACAATTGTTTTAGCCGTGTGCGGTGCCCCCCTCAACAGTTACACACCTCGATCATATCAGTGTAGTGCTTAGGCGAAGCCCTGCGCCGGTAACTTCATCATCACTGTCACCACGCCTCGTGCTGACGAAACTCTCCCTCGGCCTCAACTGGATCAAGAGTATGAGGGACGTCTTCGAGCTGAACGTGTGCTGAACGTGGAGGTGTCGTACGTTCGGTGCTTGGATGGGTTGGATCGCGAAGACGTTCGACTACATCAACCACGTTAACTAAACGCTTCCGTTTTCGGTCTACGAGGGTACATGGACACACTCTCCCCTCCCGTTGCTATGCGTCACATAGATAGATCTTGCGTGATTGTAGGATTTTTTTTTTGAAATTACCGCGTTCCCCAACAGTGGCATCCAAGCCAGGTCTATGCGTAGATGTTATACGCACGAGTAGAAAACAAAGAGTTGTGGGTGATAATAGTCATACTGCTTACCAGCATGTCATACTTTGATTCGGTGGTATTGTTGGATGAAGCGGCTCAGACCGACATTACACGTACGCTTACGCGAGGCTGGTTCTACCCACATGCTTGCACATAGGTGGCTGGTGCGTGTCTATTTCTCCAACTTTAGTTGAATCAAGTGTGGCTACTCCCGGTCCTTGTTGAAGGTTAAAACAACACACTTAACGAAAAATTGTTGTGGTTTTGATGCGTAGGTAAGAACGGTTCTTGCTAGAAGCCCGTAGCAGCCATGTAAAACTTGTAACAACAAAGTAGAGGACGTCTAACTTGTTTTTGCAGGGCTTGGTGTGATGTGATATGGTCAAGCATGATGTGATATAAATTGTTGTATGAGATGATCATGTTTTGTAAAAAAGTTACCGGCAACTGGCAGGAGCCATATGGTTGTCGCTTTATTGTATGCAATGCAATCGCCATGTAATTGTTTTACTTTATCACTAAGCGGTAGCGATAGTCCTAGTAACAATAGGTGGTGAGACGACTACGATGCTACGATGGAGATCAAGGTGTTGCGCCGGTGACGTTGAGATCATGACGATGCTTCAGTGATGGAGATCATGAGCACAAGATGATGATGGCCATATCATGTCACATATTTTGATTGCATGTGATGTTTATCCTTTATGCATCTTATTTTGCTTAGAACATCGGTAGCATTAAAAGATGATCCCTTACTAAATTTCAAGGTACAAGTGTTCTCCCTGAGATGCACCATTGCTACAGTTCGTCGTGCCGAGACACCACGTGATGATCGGGTGTGATAAGCTCTACGTTCACATACAACGGGTGCAAGCCAGTTTTGCACATGCAAAATACTCGGGTTAAACTTGACGAGCCTAGCATATGCAGATATGGACTCGGAATACTGAGACTAAAAGGTCGAGCGTGAATCATATAGTAGACATGATCAACATAGTGATGTTCACCATTGAAAACTACTCCATCTCACGTGATGATCAGACATGGTTTAGTTGATTTGGATCACGTGATCACTTAGATGATTAGAGGGATGTCTATCTAGGTGGTAGTTCCTAAGTAATATGATTAATTGAACTTTAATTTATCATGAACTTAGTACCTGATAGTATTTTTCGTGTCTATGTTGTTGTAGATCAATGGCCCGTGCTACCGTTCCTTTGAATTTTAATGCGTTCCTAGAGAATGCTAAGTTGAAAGATGATGGCAGAAACTACACCGACTTGGTCCGTAACTTGAGGATTATCCTCATTGCTGCACAGAAGAAGTACATCCTGGAAGCACCGCTAGGTGCCAGGCCTGCTGCAGATGCTACTGATGACGTTAAGAACATCTGGTAGAGCAAAGCTGATGACTACTCGATAGTTCAGCGTGCCATGCTTTACGGCTTAGAACTGGGACTTCAAAGACGTTTTGAACGTCATGGAGCATATGAGATGTTCCAAGAGTCGAAGTTAATATTTCAAGAAAATGCCCGAGTTGAGAGATATGAAGTCTCCAACAAGTTCTACAACTGCAAAATGGAGGAGAATAGTTCTGTCAGTGAACACATACTCAAAATGTATGGGTATCATAATCACTTGACTCAGCTGGGAGTTGATCTTCCAGTTGATTGTGTCATTGACAGAGTTCTTCAATCACTGCCACCAAGTTGTAAAGGCTTCGTGATGAACTATAATATGCAAGGGATGAACAAGACTATTCCTGAGCTCTTCGCGATGCTAAAGGCCGCAGAGGTAGAAATCAAAAAGGAGCATCCAGTGTTGATGGTCAATAAGACCACTAGTTTCAAGAAAAAGGGCAAAGGGAAGAAAGGGAACTTCAAGAAGAATGGCAAAAAAGGTTGTTTCTCAAGAGAAGAAACCCAAGTCTGGACCTAAGCCTGAGATTGAGTGCTTCAACTTCAAAGGGACTGGTAATTGGAAGTGGAACTGCCCCATGTATTTGGCGGATAAGAAGGATGGCAAAGTGAAAGGTATATTTGATATACATGTTATTGATGTGTACTTAACTAATGATCGCAGTAGCGCCTGGGTATTTGATACTGGTTCTGTTGCTCATATTTGCAACTCGAAACAGGGGCTATGGATTAAGTGAAGATTAGCTAAGGACGAGGTGATGATGGGTGTGGGAAATGATTCCAAAGTTGATGTTGGTCGGCACACTACCTCTACATCTACCATCGGGATAAGTTTTAGACCTGAATAATTGTTATTTGGTGCCAGCATTGAGCATGAACATTATATCTGGATCTTGTTTGATGCGAGACCGTTATTATTTTAAATCAGAGAATAATGGTTGTTCTATTTATATGAGTAATATCTTTTATGGTCATGCACCCCTGCTGAGTGGTCTATTTTTGTTGAATCTCGATAGTAGTGATACACATATTCATAGTGTTGAAGCTAAAAGATTCAAGTTTAATAATGATAGTACAACTTATTTGTGTTGGGGAACGTTGCATAAAATAAAAAATTTCCTACGTTCACCAAGATCAATCTATGAGTTCATCTAGCAACGAGAGAGGGGAGTGCATCTACATACCCTTGTAGATCGCGAGCGGAAGCGTTCAAGAGAACGAGGTTGAGGGAGTCGTACTCGTCGTGATCCAAATCACCGGAGATCCTAGCGCCGAACGGACGGCACCTCCGTGTTCAACACATGTACGGTAAGCGTGACGTCTCCTCCTTCTTGATCCAGCAAGGGGGAAGGAGAGGTTGATGAAGATCCAGCAGCACGACGGCGTGGTGGTGGATGCAGCAGGGATCTCGGCAGGGCTTCGCCAAGCGTCTGCGGGAGAGAGAGGTGTAGCAAGGGGAAGGGAGGCGCCCAGTGCAAGGGTGCAGATGCCCTCCCTCCCTCCTCTATATATAGGGTCCCCAGGGGGGGCGCTGGCCCTAGGAGATGGGATCTCCTAGGGGGGCGGCGGCCAGTGGGGTGGCTTGCCCCCCAAGGCAAGTGGAGGCGCCCCCCACCCTAGGGTTTCCAACCCTAGGCGCAGGGGGGGCCCAAGGGGGGGCGCACCATCCCACCAGGGGCTGGTTCCCTTCCCCACTTCATCCCACGGGGCCCTCCGGGATAGGTCGCCCCACCCGGTGGACCCCCGGGACCCTTCTGGTGGTCCCGGTACAATACCGGTGACCCCCGAAACTTTCCCGATAGCCGAAACAACACTTCCTATATATAATTCTTTACCTCCGGACCATTCCGAAACTCCTCGTGACATCCGGGATCTTATCCGGGACTCCGAACAACTTTCGGTTTTCTGCATACTAATATCTCTTCAACCCTAGCGTCACTGAACCTTAAGTGTGTAGACCCTACGGGTTCGGGAGACACGTAGACATGACCGAAATGGCTCTCCGGTCAATAACCAACAACGGGATATGGATACCCATGTTGGCTCCCACATGCTCCTCGATGATCTCATCGGATGAACCACGATGTCGAGGATTCAAGCAACCCTGTATACAATTCCCTTTGTCAATTGGTATGTTACTTGCCCGAGATTCGATCGTCGGTATCCCAATACCTCGTTCAATTTTGTTACCGGCAAGTCACTTTACTCGTACCGTAATGCATGATCCCGTGACCAGCCACTTGGTCACTTTGAGCTCATTATGATGATGCATTACCGAGTGGACCCAGAGATACCTCTCCGTCATACGGAGTGACAAATCCCAGTCTCGATCCATGTCAACCCAACAGACACTTTCGGAGATACCCGCAGTATACCTTTATTGTCACCCAGTTACGTTGTGATGTTTGGTACACCCAAAGCACTCCTACGGTATCCGGGAGTTACACGATCTCATGGTCTAAGGAAAAGATACTTGACATTGGAAAGCTCTAGCAAACGAACTACACGATCTTGTGCTATGCTTAGGGTTGGGTATTGTCCATCACATCATTCTCCTAATGATGTGATCTCGTTATCAATGACATCCAATGTCCATAGTCAGGAAACCATGACTATCTGTTGATCAACGAGCTAGTCAACTAGAGGCTCACTAGGGACATGTTGTGGTCTACGTAGTCACACGTGTATTACGATTTCCGGATAATACAATTATAGCATGAATAAAAGACAATTATCATGAACAAGGAAATATAATAATAATCCTTTTATTATTGCCTCTAGGGCATATTTCCAACAGTCTCCCACTTGCACTAGAGTCAATAATCTAGTTACATTGTGATGAATCAAACACCCATAGAGTTCTGGTGTTGATCATGTTTTGCTCGCGGAAGAGGTTTAGTCAACGGATCCACGACATTCATATCCATATGTACTTTGCAAATATCTATGTCTCCATCTTGAACATTTTCACGGATGGAGTTGAAACGATGCTTGATGTGCCTGGTCTTCTTGTGAAACCTAGGCTCCTTGGCAAGGGCAATAGCTCCAGTGTTGTCACAGAAGAGAGTTATCGGCCCCGACGCATTGGGTATGACTCCTAGGTCGGCGATGAACTCCTTCATCCATATTGCTTCATGCGCTGCCTCCGAGGCCGCCATGTACTCCGCTTCACATGTAGATCCCGCCACGACGCTCTGCTTGCAACTGCACCAGCTTACTGCTCCACGATTCACCATATACACGTATCCGGTTTGTGACTTAGAGTCATCTAGATCTGTGTCGAAGCTAGCATCGACGTAACCCTTTATGACGAGCTCTTCGTCACCTCCATAAATGAGAAACATGTCCTTTGTCCTTTTAAGGTACTTCAGCATATTCTTGACCGCTGTCCAGTGTTCCATGCCGGGATTACTTTGGTACCTTCCTACCAAACTTACGGCAAGGTTTAAATCATGTCTGGTACACAGCATGGCATACATAATATATCCTATGGCTGAGGCATAGGGGATGACGCTCATCTCTTCTTTATCTTTTGCCGTGGTCGGGCATTGAGCCGAGCTCAATCTCACACCTTGCAATACAGGCAAGAACCCTTTCTTGGACTGATCCATATTGAACTTCTTCAATATCTTATCAAGGTACGTGCTTTGTGAAAGACCTATGAGGCATCCTGATCTATCCCTATAGATCTTGATGCCTAATATGTAAGCAGCTTCTCCAAGGTCCTTCATTGAAAAACACTTATTCAAGTAGGCCTTAATGCTGTCCAATAGTTCTATATCATTTCCCATCAAAAGTATGTCATCTACATATAATATGAGAAATGCTACAGAGCTCCCACTCACTTTCTTGTAAACGCAGGCTTCTCCATAAGTCTGCATAAACCCAAACGCTTTGATCATCTCATCAAAGCGAATGTTCCAACTCCGAGATGCTTGCACCAGCCCATAAATGGATCGCTAGAGCTTGCACACCTTGTTAGCATTCTTAGGATCGACAAAACCTTCCGGCTGCATCATATACAGTTTTTCCTTAAGATGTCCGTTAAGGAATGCCGTTTTGACGTCCATCTGCCAAATCTCGTAATCATAGTATGCAGCAATTGCTAACATGATTCGGACGGACTTTAGCTTCGCTACGGGAGAGAATATCTCATCATAGTCAACCCCTTGAACTTGTCGATAACCCTTAGCGACAAGTCGAGCTTTATAGATGGTAACATTACCATCCGCGTCCGTCTTCTTCTTAAAGATCCATTTGTTTTCTATCGTTTGCCGATCATCGGGCAAGTCTGTCAAAGTCCATACTTTGTTTTCATACATGGATCCTATCTCGGATTGCATGGCTTCAAGCCATTTGTTGGAATCTGGGCCCGCCATCGCTTCTTCATAGTTCGAAGGTTCACCGTTGTCTAACAACATGATTTCCAGGACAGGGTTGCCATACCACTCTGGTGTGGAACGTGTCCTTGTGGAACTACGAAGTTCAGTAGCAACTTGATCCGAAGTACCTTGATCATCATCATTAATTTCCTCTACAGTCGGTGTAGGCACCACAGGAACATTTTCTTGAGCTGCACTACTTTCCGGTTCAAGAGGTAGTACTTCATCGAGTTCTACTTTCCTCCCACTTACTCCTTTCGAGAGAAACTCTTTTTCCAGAAAGGATCCGCTCTTGGCAACAAAGATCTTGCCTTCGAATCTAAGGTAGAAGGTATACCCAATGGTTTCCTTAGGGTATCCTATGAAGACGCATTTTTCCGACTTGGGTTCTAGCTCTTCAGGTTGAAGTTTCTTGACATACGCATCGCATCCCCAAACTTTTAGAAACGACAGCTTAGGTTTCTTCCAAACCATAATTCATACGGTGTCGTCTCAACGGATTTAGACGGAGCCCTATTTAAAGTGAATGTAGCTGTCTCTAGAGCGTATCCCCATAATGATAGCGGTAAATCGGTAAGAGACATCATAGATCGCACCATACCTAATAGAGTGCGATTACGACGTTCGGACACACCGTTACGCTAAGGTGTTCCAGGCGGCGTGAGTTGTGAAACGATTCCACATTTCCTTAAGTGCGTACCAAATTCGTGACTTAAATATTCTCCTCCATGATCTGATCGTAAGAACTTTATCTTTTGGTCATGTTGATTCTCTACCTCATTCTGAAATTCCTTGAACTTTTCAAAGGTCTCAGACTTGTGTTTCATCAAGTAGACATACCCATATCTACTCAAGTCATCAGTGAGAGTGAGAACATAACGATATCCTCCACGAGCCTCAACGCTCATTGGACCGCACACATCGGTATGTATGATTTCCAATAAGTTGGTTGCTCGCTCCATTGTTCCGGAGAACGGAGTCTTGGTCATTTTGCCCATGAGGCATGGTTCGCATGTGTAAAATGATTCATAATCGAGAGACTCTAAAAGTCCATCAGCATGGAGCTTCTTCATGCGCTTGACACCAATGTGACCATGGCGGCAGTGCCACAAGTATGTGGGACTATCGTTATCAACTTTGCATCTTTTGGTATTCACACCATGAATATGTGTAACATTACGTTCGAGATTCATTAAGAATAAACCATTGACCATCGGGGCATGACATTAAAACAAATCTCTCATATAAATAGAACAACCATTATTCTCGGATTTAAATGAGTAGCCATCTCGTATTAAACGAGATCCAGATACAATGTTCATGCTCAAACTTGGCACTAAATAACAATTATTGAGGTTTAAAACTAATCCCATAGGTAGATGCAGAGGTAGCATGCTGACGGCGATCACATCGACTTTGGAACCGTTCCCAACGCGCATCGTCACCTCGTCCTTCGCCAGTCTCCGCTTATTCCGCAGCTCCTGCTTTGAGTTACAAATATGAGCAACGGCACCGGTATCAAATACCCAGGAGCTACTACGAGCACTGGTAAGGTACACATCAATTACATGTATATCACATATACCTTTAGTGTTGCCGGCCTTCTTGTCCGCTAAGTATTTGGCGCAGTTCCGCTTCCAGTGACCCTTCCCTTTGCAATAAAAGCACTCAGTTTCAGGCTTGGGTCCATTCTTTGACTTCTTCCCGGCAACTGGCTTACCGGGCGCGGCAACATCCTTGCCATCCTTCTTGAAGTTCTTCTTACCCTTGCCTTTCTTGAACTTGGTGGTTTTATTGACCATCAACACTTGATGTTCCTTTCCGATTTCTACCTCTGCTGACTTCAGCATTGAAAATACTTCAGGGATAGTTTTCACAATCCCCTGCATATTGTAGTTCATCACAAAGCTCTTGTAGCTCGGTGGGAGCGACTGAAGGATTTTGTCAATGACCGCCTCGTCCGGGAGGTTAATGTCCAGCTGGGTCAGGCGGTTGCGCAACCCAGACATTTTGAGTATGTGCTCACTGACAGAACTATTTTCCTCCATCTTACAACTATAGAACTTGTCGGAGACTTCATATCTCTCGAACTGGGCGTGAGCTTGGAAAACCATTTTCAGCTCCTCGAACATCTCATATGCTCCGTGTTGCTCAAAACTCTTTTGGAGCCCTAGTTCTAAGTTGTAAAGCATGCCACACTGAATGAGGGAGTAATCATCAGCACGTGTCTGCCAAATGTTCAAATCGTCTTGAAGTGCTGGGAGAGCAAGTGGGTCACCTAGCGGTGCTTCAAGGACATATGCTTTCTTGGCATCTAGGAGGATGATCCTCAGGTTCCGGACCCAGTCCGTAAAGTTGTTTCCATCATCTTTCAGCTTGGTTTTCTCTAGGAGCGCGTTCAAGTTCATGTTGACATGAGCGTTGGCCATTTGATCTACAAGACATTTTTGCAAAGATTTTAGACTAAGTTCATGATAATTAAGTTCATCTAATCAAATTATTTAATGAACTCCCACTCAGATTAGACATCCCTCTAGTCATCTAAGTGTTACATGATCTGAGTCGACTAGGCCGTGTCCGATCATCACGTGAGATGAACTAGTCATCATCGGTGAACATCTCCATGTTGATCGTATCTTTCATACGACTCATGATCGACCTTTCGGTCTCTTGTGTTCCGAGGCCATGTCTGTACATGCTAGGCTCGTCAAGTTAACCTAAGTGTTTTGCATGTGTAAATCTGTCTTACACTTGTTGTATGTGAACGTTAGAATCTATCACACCCGATCATCACGTGGTGCTTCGAAACAACGAACTATCGCAACCGCGCACAGTTAGGGGGAACACTTTCTTGAAATTATTATGAGGGATCATCTTATTTACTACCGTCGTTCTAAGTAAACAAGATGCAAAAACATGATAAACATCACATGCAATCAAATAATAGTGACATGATATGGCCAATATCATATAGCTCCTTTGATCTCCATCTTTGGGGCTCCATGATCATCTTCGTCATCGGCATGACACCATGATCTCTATCATCATGATCTCCATCATCGTGTCTCCATGAAGTTGCTCGCCAACTATTACTTCTACTACTATAGCTAACGGTTTAGCAATAAAGTAAAGTAATTACATGGCGTTAAATCATTGACACGCAGGTCATACAATAATGAAGACAACTCCTATGGCTCCTGTCGGTTGTCATACTCATCAACATGCAAGTCGTGATTCCTATTACAAGAACATGATCTCATACATCACAATATATCATTCATCATTCATCACAACTTTTGGCCATATCACATCACAAAGCAATTGCTGCAAAAACAAGTTAGATGTCCTCTAATTGTTGTTGCATCTTTTACGTGGCTGCAATAGGGTTCTAGCAAGAACGTTTTCTTACCTACGAAAAAGCCACAACGCTATTTGTCAACTTCTATTTACCCTTCATAAGGACCCTTTTCATCGAATCCGCTCCAACTAAAGTGGGAGAGTCAGACACCCGCTAGCCACCTTATGCAACTAGTGCATGTCAGTCGGTGGAACCTGTCTCACGTAAGCATACGTGTAAGGTCAGTCCGGGCCGCTTCATCCCACAATACCACTGAAGCAAAATAAGACTAGTAGTGGCAAGAAAGTTTAGAACATCTACGCCCACTACAGATTTGTGTTCTACTCGTGCAAAGAGAACTACGCATAGACCTAGCTCATGATGCCACTGTTGGGGAATGTTGCATAAAATAAAAAAATTCCTACGTTCACCAAGATCAATCTATGAGTTCATCTAGCAACGAGAGAGGGGAGTGCATCTACATACCCTTGTAGATCGCGAGCGGAAGAGTTCAAGAGAACGAGGTTCAGGGAGTCGTACTCGTCGTGATCCAAATCACCGGAGGTCCTAGCGTCGAACGGATGGCACCTCCGCGTTCAACACACGTATGGTCAGCGTGATGTGTCCTCCTTCTTGATCCAGCAAGGGGTAAGGAGAGGTTGATGAAGATCCAGCAGCACGACGGCGTGGTGGTGGATGCAGCAGGGATCCCGGCAGGGCTTCGCCAAGCGTCTGCGGGAGAGAGAGGTGTAGCAAGGGGAAGGGAGGCGCCTAGTGCAAGGGTGCGGCTGCCCTCCCTCCCCCCTCTATATATAGGGACCCTAGGGGGGTGCCGGCCCTAGGAGATGGGATCTCCTAGGGGGGCGGCGGCCAGGGGTGTGGCTTGCCCCCCAAGGCAAGTGGAGGCACCCCCCCCCCACCCTAGGGGTTCCAACCCTAGGCGCAGGGGGGCCCAAGAGGGGCGCACCAGCCCACCAGGGGCTGGTTCCCTTCCCCACTTCAGCCCACGGGGCCCTCTGGGATAGGTGGCCCCAGCCGATGGACCCCCGGGACCCTTCCGGTGGTCCCGGTACAATACCGGTGACCCCCAAAACTTTCCCGATGGCCGAAACAACACTTCCTATATATAATTCTTTACCTCCGGACCATTTCGGAACTCCTCGCGACATCCGGGATCTTATCCGGGACTCCGAACAACTTTCGGTTTGCTACATACTAATATCTCTTCAACCCTAGCATCACCGAACCTTAAGTGTGTAGACCCTACGGGTTCGGGAGACACGTAGACATGACCGAGACGGCTCTCCGGTCAATAACCAACAGCAGGATCTGGATACCCATGTTGGCTCCCACATGCTCCTCGATGGTCTCATCAGATGAACCACGATGTCGAGGATTCAAGCAACCCCGTATACAATTCCCTTTGTCAATCGGTATGTTACTTGCCCGAGATTCGATCGTCGGCATCCCAATACCTCGTTCAATCTCGTTACCGACAAGTCACTTTACTCGTACCGTAATGCATGATCCCATGACCAGACACTTGGTCACTTTGAGCTCATTATGATGATGCATTACCGAGTGGGCCCAGAGATACCTCTCCGTCATACGGAGTGACAAATCCCAGTCTCGATCCGTGTCAATCCAACAGACACTTTCGGAGATACCCGCAGTATACCTTTATAGTCACCCAGTTATGTTGTGACGTTTGGTACACCCAAAGCACTCCTACGGTATCCGGGAGTTACACAATCTCATGGTCTAAGGAAAATATACTTGACATTGGAAAGCTCTAGCAAACGAACTACATGATCTTGTGCTATGCTTAGGATTGGGTCTTGTCCATCACATCATTTTCCTAATGATGTGATCTCGTTATCGATGACATCCAATGTCCATAGTCAGTAAACCATGACTATCTGTTGATCAATGAGCTAGTCAACTAGAGGCTCACTAGGGACATGTTGTGGTCTATGTAGTCACACGTGTATTACGATTTCCGGATAATACAATTATAGCATGAATAAAAGACAATTATCATGAACAAGGAAATATAATAATAATCCTTTTATTATTGCCTCTAGGGAATATTTCCAACAATTTGTGGCACTACCGTTTGGGTCATATCGGTATAAAGCGCATGAAGAAACTCCATACTGATGGACTTTTGGAATCACTTGATTATGAATCACTTGGTGCTTGCGAACCATGCCTTATGGCCAAGATGACTAAAACTCCGTTCTCCAGAACAATGGAACGAGCTACTGACTTGTTGGAAATAATACATACCGATGTATGCGGTCCAATGAGTATTGATGCTCGTGGTGGGTATCGTTATTTTCTTACATTCACAGATAATTTAGCAGATATGGTTATATCTACTTAATGAAGCATAAGTTTGAAATATTTGAAAAGTTCAAAGAATTTCAGAGTGAAGTTGAAAATCATCGTAACAAGAAAATAAAATTTCTACGATCTGATCGTGGAGGAGAATATTTGAGTTACGAGTTTGGTCTTCATTTGAAACAACATGGGATAGTTTCACAATTAACGCCACCTGGAACACCACAGCGACATGGTGTGACCAAATGTCGTAACCGTACTTTATTAGATATGGTGCGATCTATGATGTCTCTTACTGATTTACCGCTATTGTTTTGGGGTTATGCTCTAGATACGACTGCATTCACTTTAAATAGGGCACCATCAAAATCCGTTGAGACGGCACCTTATGAACTGTGGTTTGCCAAGAAACCAAAGTTGTTGTTTCTTAAAGTTTGGGGTTGCGATGCTGATACGTCCATTTTGCATCATGCTTTTATATCAATATATATTGCATTATGGGCTGTTATTACACATTATATCTCAATACTTATGGCTATTCTCTCTTATTTTACAAGGTTTACCATGAAGAGGGGGAATGTCGGCAGCTGGAATTCTGGCTAGAAAAGGAGCAAACATTGGAAACCTATTCTGCATAGCTCCAAATGTCCTGAAACTCTACGAAACATCTTTTTGGAATTAATAAGAATTTTTGGGCGAAAGAAATACACCAGGGGCCCCACACCTCATCCAGGAGAGTGGGGGGCGCCCCCCCCTACTGGGCGCGCCCCTGTCTCCTGGACCCCCTGGTGGGCCCCCGGTGTCCATCTTCTGCTATATTAGAGCTTTTTCCCTGGAAAAAATCATGGGCAAGCTTACGGGACGAAACTCCGCCGCCACGAGGCGGAACCTTGGCAGAACCAATCTAGGGCTCTGGCGGAGCTGTTCTGCCGGGGACACTTCCCTCCGGGAGGGGGAAATCATCGCCAACGATCCTCTCATCGGGAGGGGGTCAATCTCCATCAACATCTTCACGAGCACCATCTCCTCTCAAAACCCTAGTTCATCTCTTGTATCCAATCTTGTATCAAAACCACAAATTGGTACCTGTGGGTTGCTAGTAGTGTTGATTACTCCTTGTAGTTGATGCTAATTGGTTTACTTGGCAGAAGATCATATATTCAGATCCTTTATGCATATTATTACTCCTCTGATTATGAACATGAATATGCTTTGTGAGTAGTTACGTTTGTTCCTGAGGACATGGGTGAAGTCTTGCTATTAGTAGTCATGTGAATTTGGTATTCGTTCGATATTTTGATGAGATGTATGTTGTCTTTTCCTCTAGTGGTGTGATGTGAACGTCGGCTACATGACACTTCACCATTATTTGGGCCTAGAGGAAGGCATGGGGAAGTAATAAGTACTCCCTCCGTTCGGAATTACTTGTCTCGGAAATGGATGTATCTAGTTCTAAAATACGTCTAAATACATCCATTTCCAGACAAGTAATTTTGAACGGAGGGAGTAGATGATGGGCTGCTAGAGTGACAGAAGCTTAAACCCTAGTTTATGCGTTGCTTCATTAGGGGCTGATTTGGATCCATATGTTTAATGCTATGGTTAGGTTTACCTTAATACTTCTTTTGTAGTTGCGGATGCTTGCAATAGGGTTTAATCATAAGTGGGATGCTTGTCCAAGTAAGGGCAATACCCAAGCACCGGTCCACCCACATATCAAATTATCAAAGTACTGAACGCGAATCATATGAACATGATGAAAACTAGCTTGACGATAATTCCCATGTGTCCTCGGGAGCTCCTTTCTCATTATTACAAATTGTCCAGGCTTATCCTTTGCTACATAAAGGATTTGTCCACCTTGCTGCACTTTGTTTACTTGTTACTCATTACCATTTATCTTATCACAAAACTATCTATCACCTACAATTTCAGTGCTTGCAGAGAAAACCTTACTGAAAACCGCTTATCATTTCCTTCTGCTCCTCGTTGGGTTCGACACTCTTACTTATCGAAAGGACTACGATTGATCCCCTACACTTGTGGGTCATCAAGACTCTTTTCTGGTGCCGTTGCCGAGGAGTGTAGCACTTTTGGTGAGTGGAACCTGGCAAGGAAACATTTATATAGTGTGCTGAAATTTCCTGGTACTTGTCACTATGGAAACTATCATTTGAGGGGCTTGTTCGGGGTATCTTCACCCCGACCAGAAGAGCGAAGAGTTGCTCCTCAACCTACTGAACTTTATAAAAAAATTACTTTGAGATTCCTTCGGGTATGATAGAGAAACTGCTAGCTAATCCATTTGCAGGAGATGGAACATTGCATCCCGATTTACACCTTATCTTTGTGGATGAAGTTTGTGTATTATTTAAGCTTGCAGGTATTCTCGATGATGTTGTCAAAAGGAAGGTCTTCCCTTTATCTTTGAAGGGAGATGCATTGACATGGTATAGGCTATGTGATGATACTGGATCTTGGAATTATAAGCGATTGAAGTTGGAATTTCACCAGAAGTTCTATCCTATGCTTCTTGTTCATCATGATCGTAATTACATATAATTTCTGGCCTCGCGAAGGAGAAAGCATCGCTCAAGCTTGGGGGAGGCTTAAGTCAATGTTATATTCATTCCCCAATCATGAGCTCTCCCAGGAAATGATTATTCAGAATTTTTATGCTCGGCTTTCTCTTGATAATCGCAACCTGCTCGATACTTCCTGTGCTGGCTCTTATATGCTGAAGACTATTGATTTCAAATGGGACTTATTGGAAAGAATTAAATGCAACGCTGAAGATTGGGGTTCCGACGATGGTAAGGAGTCAGGTATGACACCTAAGTTCGATTGTGTTAAATCTTTTATGGATACCGATGCTTTCCGTGGATTTAGCACTAAGTATGGACTTGACTCTGAGATAGTAGCTTATTTCTGTGAATCTTTTGCTACTCACGTTGATCTCCCTAAAGAGAAGTGGTTTAAATATAATCCTCCTGTTGAAGTGAAAGTAGTTGCACCTATTACACTCGAAGAAAAGACTATCACCTATAGTGATCCTATTGTTCTTACTACTTATGTTGAGAATCCTCCTTTTCCTGTTAGGATAAAGGATCATGCTAAAGCTTCGACTGTTGTTCGTAAGAGTAATACTAGGACTTATACACCTCCCGAGCAAATTAATGTTGAACTTAGTATTGCTGTGGTTAAAGATCTCTTGGATGAGGATTTAGATGGGCATGTTATTTATTTCTATGGTGAGACTGCTAATATTGCTAGACCAGATACTAAGATACATAGACATGTCGTAGGCATGCCTGTTATTTCTGTTAAAATAGGAGATCATTGTTATCATGGCCTATGTGATATGTGTGCTAGTGCTAGTGCAATACCTTATATCTTATATCAAGAAATTATGCATGACATTGCACCCATTGAATTAGAAGAAATTGATGTTACTATTAAGCTCGCTAATAGCGATACAATTAAACCCTTTGGGATTGTTAGAGATGTTGAAGTTTTGTGTGGGAAGGTTAAATACAGTGCTGATTGTCTTGTTCTTGGTTCCCCACAAGATGATTTTTGTCCCATTATTTTTGGTAGACCCTTCTTGAATATAGCTAATGCTAAGATTGATTGTGAAAAAGATACTGTCACAGTTGGTATAGATGGTATGTCTCATGAGTTTAATTTTGCTAAGTTTCGTAGACAGCCTCGTGATAGGGAACCACCTAGTAAGGATGAGATTATTGGTCTTACTTCCATTGTTGTTCCTCCTACTGATACGTTAGAACAATATTTGCTAGACCATGAAAACGATATGTTTATGAAGGAAAGAATGGAAATAGATGAAGTGTTCCTCAAACAGGAACCTATGCTGAAACATAACCTTCCAGTTGAAATTCTTGGGGATCCCCCTCCACCCAAGGGTGATACCGTGTTTGAACTCAAACCATTACCTGATAATCTTAAGTATGCTTATCTTGATGAAAAGAAAATATATCCTGTTATTATTAGTGCTAAACTTTCAGAGCAAGAAGAAGAAAGATTATTGAAAACTCTGAAGAAGCACCGAACTGCTATTGGATATACTCTGGATGATCTTAAGGGCGTTAGTCCCACGTTACGCCAACACAAAATTAATACGGAGGACGATGCCAAACCAGTTAGAGATCCTCAACGACGACTAAATCCCAAGATGAAAGAAGTGGTAAGAAACGAGATACTAAAGCTCCTTGAGGCAGGTATTATTTATCCCGTTGCTGATAGTGAATGGGTAAGCCCTGTCCATTGCGTTCCTAAAAAGGGAGGTATTACCGTTGTTCCTAATGATAAAGATGAATTGACCCCGCAAAGAATTATTACATGTTATAGGATGGTAATTGATTTCCGTAAGTTAAATAAAGCTACTAAGAAATACCATTACCATTTACCTTTTATTGATCAAATGCTAGAAAGACTATCCAAACACACACATTTCTGCTTTCTAGATGGTTATTCTGGCTTCTCTCAAATACCTGTGTCAGCGAAGGATCAATCTAAAACTACTTTTACTTGCCCTTTAGGTACTTTTTCTTATAGAAGTATGCCTTTTGGTTTATGTAATGCACCTGCTACCTTTCAAAGATGCATGATGGCTATATTCTCTGATTTTTGTGAAAAGATTTGTGAGGTTTTCATGGATGACTTTTCCGTCTATGGTTCCTCTTTTGATGATTGCTTGAGCAATCTTGATCGAGTTTTGTGAAAAGATTTCTGAGGTATTCATGGATGATTTCTCCGTTTATGGATCCTCTTTTGATGACTGCTTGAGCAACCTTGATCGAGTTTTGCAGAGATGCAAAGACACTAGTCTCGTCCTGAATTGGGAAAAGTGTCACTTTATGGTTAATGAAGGCATTGTTTGGGGCACAAGATCTCTGAGAGAGGTATTGAAGTTGATAAAGCCAAAGTTGATGCTACTGAAAAGATGCCATGTCCCAAGGACATAAATGGTATAAGAAGTTTTCTTGGTCACGCTGGTTTTTACAGGAGGTTCATTAAGGACTTCTCTAAAATCTCTAGGCCTCTGACTAATTTATTGCAAAAAGATATTCCTTTTATCTTTGATGATGATTGTGTAGAAGCATTTGAAATACTTAATAAAGCTTTGATCACGGCACCTATTGTTCAGCCACCTGATTGGAATTTACCTTTTGAAATTATGTGCGATGCTAGTGATTATGCTGTAGGTGTTGTTCTAGGGCAAAGAGTTGAGAAGAAATCGAATGTTATCCAGTATGCTAGTAAGACTCTTGATACTGCCCAGAGAAACTATGCTACTACAGAAAAAGAGTTCTTAGCAGTCGTGTTTGCATGTGATAAGTTTAGACCTTATATTGTTGATTCCCAAGTTACTATTCACACTGATCATGCTGCTATTAATTATCTTATGGAAAAGAAAGATGCTAAGCCTAGACTCATTAGATGGGTTCTCTTGCTCCAAGAATTTGATTTACACATTATTGATAGAAAGGGAGCTGAGAACCCCATTGCAGATAACTTGTCTAGGTTAGAGAATGTTCTTGATGACCCACTACCTATTGATGATAGTTTTCCTGATGAACAATTAGCGGTCATTAATGCTTCTTGTACTGCTCGTTGGTATGCTGATTATGCTAATTACATTGTTGCTAAATTTATACCGCCTAGTTTCACATACCAGCAAAATAAAAAGTTCTTTTATGATTTAAGACATTACTTCTGGGATGACCTACACCTTTATAAAGAAGGAGTAGATGGTGTTATTAGATGTTGTGTTCCTGAGCATGAATAGGAACAGATTCTACACAAGTGTCACTCTGAATCTTATGGAGGACACCACGCTGGAGATAGAACTGCACACAAGGTACTACAATCTGTTTTTTATTGGCCTACTCTCTTCAAAGATGCTCGTAAGTTTGTCTTATCTTGTGATGAATGCCAAAGAGTAGGTAACATTAGTAGACGTCAAGAAATGCCTATGAATTGTTCTCTTTTTATTGAACTGTTTAATGTTTGGGGCTTTGATTATATGGGACCTTTTCTTGCCTCTAATGGTTATACACATATTTTAGTTGATGTTGATTATGTTACTAAGTGGGTAGAAGCTATTCCAACTAGTAGTGTTGATCACAACACTTCTATTAAAATGCTTAAGGATGTTATTTTTCCGAGGTTTGGAGTCCCTAGATATCTTATGACTGATGGTGGTTCACATTTTATTCATGGTGCTTTCCGTAAGATGCTTGCTAAGTATGATGTCAATCATAGAATCGCATCTCCTTATCACCTGCGGTCTAGTAGTCAAGTAGAGTTGAGCAATAGAGAGCTCAAATTAATTTTGCAAAAGACTGTGAATAGGTCTAGAAAGAATTGGTCCAAAAAACTTGATGATGCATTATGGGCCTATAGAACTGCATACAAAAATCCTATGGGTATGTCTCCATATAAGATGGTCTATGGAAAAGCGTGTCATTTACCTCTTGAACTTGAACATAAGGCATATTGGGCTATTAAAGAGCTCAATTATGACTTCAAACTTGCTGGTGAGAAGAGGTTGTTTGATATTAGCTCACTTGATGAATGGAAAACCCAAGCATATGAGAATGCCAAGCTATTCAAAGAAAAAGTCAAACGCTGGTATGACAAAAGGATACAAAAGCGTGAGTTTAACGTCGGAGGTTATGTGTTATTCTTCAACTCTCATTTAAGATTTTTTGCAGGAAAACTTCTCTCAGAATGGGAAGGTCCTTATGTTATCGAGGAGGTGTATCGTTCTGGTGCCATAAAAATCAACAACTTCGAAGGCACGAGACCGAGGGTGGTAAACGGTCAAAGAATTTAACATTATATTTCAGGTAATCCTATCAATGTTGAAACTAATATCATTGAAACCGTAACCCTTGAGGAATACAACTCGCATGACAATTTTTATCAGTTTTGGAATATTTAAGAATTTTAGGAAGAAAGAAGTAGCCCCAAAGGGACACGAGGCCCCCACGAGAATGGAGGGCGCCCCCCCCCCTACTAGGCGCGCCCCCTTGTATCGTGGGCACCTCGTGTGCCTCCCGGACTCCGTTTTCTTGCACGTTACATATTTTGGTTGGTAAAAATTCATTATATATACTCCCGAAGGTTTTGACCACCGTATCACGCAAATATCCTCTGTTTTCGTTTCAAGTTGTTCCTGTTGCAGAATGAAGCAAGATGTCTTCTCAAGAGTCAGTCGGGGCGAGTCGGGTGTCTCACCCAACACCAGGTCTAGGAGCAAATGGCGATGCTTATCATTTTGGACCATCAACGGAGGATGAGATGGAGGCTGATTTGAAAAGGATAGATGCCATGGAGGAAGATCAAGAAAAGCTATGCAGCATCCTTGGGTAAAAGGAGCTTTGGCTATTACGGGCAAGCTCCGTAAAGAAATTATGGACCTAAAACAACAAGTCAACAAACCCGAGGAGGAGAACCGTATCCTGAAGGGCATCATCGCCAAGAAGATCATAACACCGACCGTGAAGAAGGAGAAATAATCACATGGGTATGGGCACTCCCCTTGGCAACTGCCAAACTTGGGGGAGGTGCCCCGGTATCGTATCACCATCACACTCCTATCTTTACCGCTTAATTTAGTTTGATCCTTTTTAGTAGTATCTTGATCTAGTAGATTGAAGTTTTGATATCAAGTAGTTTGAGTTTTGCTTTGTGATCTCTTTTTGTAATCGAGTCCGTGAGCTATCTATAATAAAGATAAGTGTTGAGTCAAGGGCTTTGCTATGTTGCTATGATCTTGAGAAAGTAGAAAGAATAAAAGAGTTCATATTGATCTTATGGATAGTGATAACTTCACACATAGAAAGCATGAGGCATAAAAATTGTTGAGAGTTGATGAACGTAGTTTTGGTCATCCTTGCAATTAATATGAAGTGATAAGGAAAGAGGGGTTCACATACAAATATATTATCTTGGACACCTTTTTATAATTGGGAGCACTCATTAGGTATGACATGCTAAAAGAGTTGATGTTGGACAAGGAAGACAACGTAATGGTTTATGTTTTCGCGCATTTCAGTTAAAGTATATTGTCATTGACCTTCCAAACATGTTGAGCTTGCCTTTCTCCCTCATGCAAGCCAAATTCCTTGCACCAAGTAGAGATACTACTTGTGCTTCCAAATACCCTTAAACCCAGTTTTGCCATGAGAGTCCACCATACCTACCTATGGATTGAGTAAGATCCTTCAAGTAAGTTGTCATGTTGCGAAGGGCCTATCTTGTACTTTATGTTTTTACTTTATGCTTGAGTCAAAGTGATCCTCACCTTTCCCTTTTTCATTTTATCCTTTGGCTAGCTCCTGGTGTTTGAAAGATCATGATATATATATCTAGTTGGATGTTAGTTAGCATGGGCTATTATCGTTGACATCACCTAAAGGTGAATACGTTGGGAGGCAACACAATAAGCCCCTATCTTTCTCAGTGTCCGGCTGAAACTCCATAACCACAAGTATTTCGTGAGTGTTAGCAATTATAGAAGACTACAAGATAGTTGAATACGTGAGCTTGCTGAAAAGCTCTATTGTTGACTCTTTCTGATGTTACGATAAATTGCAATTGCTTCAATGACTGAGATTATAGTTTGTTAGTTCCCAATGAAGTTTTTGAACCGTACTTGACATTGTGAATTGATTGTTACTTGAGCATAAGAAATCATATGACAAAATCTATATATGTTGTTGTTATAAGAATGATCATGATGCCCTCATGTCTGTATTTTATTTTTATAGACACCTCTATCTCTAAACATGTGGACATATTTTTCGATTTCGGCTTCCGCTTGAGGACAAGCGAGGTCCAATCTTGGGGGAGTTGATACGTCAATTTTGCATCGTGCTTTTATATCAATATTTATTGCATTATGGGCTGTTAATACACATTATATCTCAATACTTATGGCTATTCTCTCTTATTTTACAAGGTTTACCATGAAGAGGGGGAATGCCGGCAGCTAGAATTCTGGCTGGAAAAGGAGCAAACATTGGAAACCTATTCTGCACAGCTCCAAAAGTCCTGAAACTCCATGAAACATCTTTTTGGAATTAATAAGAATTTTTGGGCGAAAGAAATACACCAGGGGGCCCACACCTCATCCAGGAGAGTGGGGGTCGCGGCCCTTGTCTCCTGGCCCCCCTGATGGGCCCCCGGTGTCCATCTTTTGCTATATTAGCGCTTTTACCCTGGAAAAAATCGTGGGCAAGCTTACGGGACGAAACTCTGCCGCCACGAGGCGGAACCTTGGCGGAACCAATCTAGGGCTCAGGAGGAGCTGTTCTGCCGGGGACACTTCCCTCCGGGAGGGGGAAATCATCACCAATGTCATCACCAACGATCCTCTCATTGGGAGGGGGTCAATCTCCATAAACATCTCCACCAGCATCATCTCCTCTCAAAACCCTAGTTCATCTCTTGTATCCAATCTTGTATCAAAACCACAAATTGGTACCCGTGGGTTGCTAGTAGTGTTGATTACTCCTTGTAGTTGATGCTAATTGGTTTACTTGGTGGAAGATCATATGTTTAGATCCTTTATGCATATTATTACTCCTCTGATTATGAACATGAATATGCTTTGTGAGTAGTTACATTTGTTCCTGAGGACATGGGTGAAGTCTTGCTATTAGTAGTCATGTGAATTTGGTATTCGTTCACTATTTTGATGAGATGTATGTTGTCTTTTCCTCTAGTGGTATTTTGTGAACGTCGACTACATGACACTTCACCATTATTTGGTCCTAGAGGAAGGCATGGGGAAGTAATAAGTAGATGATGGGTTGCTAGAGTGATAGAAGCTTAAACCCTAGTTTATGCGTTGCTTCGTTAGGGGCTGATTTGGATCCATATGTTTAATGTTGTGGTTAGGTTTACCTTAATACTTCTTTTGTAGTTGCGGATTCTTGCAATAGGGGTTAATCATAAGTGGGATGCTTTTCCAAGTAAGGGTATTACCCAAGCACCGGTCCACCCACATATCAAGTTATCAAAGTACCGAACGCGAATCATATGAACGTGATGAAAACTAGCTTGATGATAATTCCCATGTGTCCTCGGGAGATCCTTTCTCATTATTACAAATTGTCCAGGCTTATCCTTTGCTACATAAAGGATTGGGCCACCTTGCTGCACTTTCTTTACTTTATTTACTTGTTACTCGTTACCATTTATCTTATCACAAAACTATCTATCACCTACAATTTCAGTGCTTGCAGAGAAAACCTTACTGAAAACCACTTATCATTTCCTTCTGCTCCTCGTTGGGTTCGACACTCTTACTTATCAAAAGGACTACGATTGATCTCCTACACTTGTGGGTCATCAGATGCTTATGTGAAAAAGCTTCACCTGATAAGCTTGAACCCAAATCGGAGAAGTGCGTCTTCATTGGATACCCAAAGGAAACCATTGGGTACACCTTCTATCACAGATCCGATTGCAAAATCTTTGTTGCTAAGAATAGATCCTTTCTAGAGAAGGAGTTTCTCTCGAAAGAAGTGAGTGGGAGGAAAGTAGAACTTTATGAGGTAACTGTACCTTCTCCCTTATTGGAAACTAGTTCATCACAGAAATTAGTTCCCATGATTCCTACACCAATTAGTGAGGAAGCTAATGATGATGATGATGAAGCTTCAGATCCACTTACTACAAAACCTTGTCGTAGGTCTTCCAGAGTAAGATCCGCACCAGAGTGGTACGGTAGTCCTGTTCTAGAAGTCTTGTTACTAGACCATGATGAACCTACAAACTCTGAGGAAGCAATGATGAGCCAAGATTCCGCGAAATGGCTTGAGGCCATGAAATTAGAGATGGGATCCATGTATGAGAACAAAGTGTGGACTTTGGAGGACTTTCCCGATGATCGGCAAGCCATAGAAAATAAATGGATCTTTAAGAAGAAGACCGACACAGACGGTAATGTTACTGTTTACAAAGCTCGACTTGTTGCGAAAGGTTTTCGACAAGTTCAAGGAGTTGACTACGATGAGACTTTCTCACCCGTAGCGATGCTAAAGTCTGTCCGAATCATGTAGCAATTGCTGCATATTATGATTATGAAATTTGGCAAATGGATGTCAAAACTGCATTCCTGAATGGATTTCTGGAAGAAGAGTTGTATATGATGCAACCGGAAGGTTTTGTCGATCCAAAGTGTGCAAGCTCCAACGATCCATTTATGCACTGGTGCAAGCCTCTCGTAGTTGGAATAAACGCTTTGATAGTGTGATCAAAGCATATGGTTTTATACAAACTTTTAGAGAAGCCTGTATTTACAAGAAAGTGAGTGGGAGCTCTGTAGCATTTCTAATCTTATATGTAGATGACATATTGTTGATTGGAAATGATATAGAATTTCTGGATAACATAAATGGATACCTGAATAAGAGTTTTTCTACGAAAGACCTCGGAGAAGCTGCTTACATATTGGGCATCAAGATCTATAGAGATAGATCAAGACGCATAATTGGACTTTCACAAAGCACATACCTTGATAAAGTTTTGAAGAAGTTCAAAATGTATCAGTCAAAGAAAGGGTTCTTTCTTGTGTTACAAGGTGTGAAGTTCAGTCAGACTCAAAGCCTGACCACTGCAGAAGATAGAGGGAAAATGAAAGTCATTCCCTATGCTTCAGCCATAGGTTCTATCATGTATGCAATGATGTGTACCAGACCTGATGTATTTCTTGCTATAAGCATAGCAGGGAGGTACCAAAGTAATCTCGGAGTGGAGCACTGGACAGCGGTCAAGAACATCCTGAAATACCTGAAAAGGACTAAGGATATGTTTCTCATTTATGGAGGTGAAAAAGAGCTCATTGTAAACAGTTATGTCGATGCAAGCTTTGACACTGATCCGGATGACTCTAAGTCACAAACCGGATACGTATTTTTATTGAATGGAGGAGCTGTTAGTTGGTGCAGTTCCAAGCAGAGCGTCGTGGCGGGATCTACATGTGAAGCGGCGTACATTACTGCTTTGGAAGCAGCGGATGAAGGAGTTTGGATGAAGGAGTTCATATCCGATCTAGGTGTCATACCTAGTGCATCGGGTCCAATGAAAATCTTTTGTGACAATACTGGTGGAATTGCCTTGGCAAAAGAATCCATATTTCACAAGAGAACCAAGCACATCAAGAGATGCTTCAATTCCATCCGTCATCAAGTGTCGGAAGGGGACATAGAGATTTGCAAGATATACACGGATCTGAATGTTGCAGACCCGTTGACTAAGCCTCTTCCACGAGCAAAACATGATCAGCACCAAAGCTCCATGGGTGTTAGAATCATTACTATGTAATCTAGATTATTGACTCTATTGCAAGTGGGAGACTGAAGGAAATATTCCCTAGAGGCAATAATAAAGTTATTATTTATTTCCTTAATTCATGATAATGTTTATTATTAAGGCTAGAGTTGTATTAACTGGAAACTTGGTACATGTCTGAATACATAGACAAAACATATAGTCCCTAGTATGCCTCTACTTGACTAGCTCGTTAATCAAAGATGGTTATGTTTCCTAACCATAGACATGTGTTGTCATTTAATGAACAGGATCACATCATTAGGAGAATGGTTTGATGGACATGACCCATCTGTTAGCTTAGCATTATGATCGTGTTAGTTTCATTTCTATTGCTTTCTTCATGACTTATAGAAGTTCCTCAGACTATGATATTGTGCAACTCCCGAATACCTGAGGAACACTTTTTGTACTAGCAAACATCACAACATAAATGGGTGATTATAAAGGTGCTCTACAGGTGTCTCTGAAGGTCTTTGTTGGGTTGGCATAGATCGAGATTAGGATTTATCACTCCGAGTTTCGGAGAGGTATCTCTAGGCCCTCTCGGTAATACTCATCACTATAAGCATTGCAAGCATTGTGACTAATGAGTTAGTCGCGGGATGAAGTATTACAGAACGAGTAAAGAGACTTGCCGGTAACGAGATTGAACTTGGTATTGAGATACCGGCAATCGAATCTCGGGCAACTAACATACCGATGACAAAGGGAACAACATATGTTGTTATGCGGTTTGACCGATAAAGACCTCGTAGAATACGTAGGAACCAATATCAGCATCCTGGTTCCAGTATTGGTTATTGACCGGAGACGTTTCTTGGTCATGTCCACATAGTTCTTGAACCTGTAGGGTCTGCACGCTTAACGTTCGATGACGATTGGTATTCTGAGTTTATGTGTTATGTTGTACCGAAGATTGTTCGGAGTCCCAGATGTGATCACAGACATGACAAGGAGTCTCGAAATGGACAAGCCATAAAGGTTGATATATTGGACCACTATATTCAGACACCGGAAGTGTTCCGGAGAAATTTCAGATATAACCGGAGTGCCGGAAAGGTTATCGGAACCACCGGAGAAGTAATGAGCCTCATTGGGCCTAAGGGAGAGAGAGAGAGAGGGGCGGCCAGGTGCTGGCTGCGCCCCCCATGGGCCTAGTCCGAATTGGACTAGGGGGAGGGGCGGCGCCCCCTCCTTCCTTCTCCTCCCCCTCCTTCCTTCTTCTCCTAGTAGGACTAGGAAAGGGGGGCACTCCTACTCCTACTAGGAGGAGGATTCCTCCCCCCTTGGCGCGCCCTAGAGGGCCGGCCGGCCTCCCCCTTGATCCTTTATATACGGGGGCAGGGGGCACCCTAGAACACACAAGTTGAGAATTGTTTTAGCCGTGTGCGGTGCCCCCCTCCACAGTTACACACCTCGGTCATATCGTCGTAGTGCTTAGGTGAAGCCCTGCGCCTGTAACTTCATCATCACTGTCACCACGCATCTTGATGACGAAACTCTCCCTCGGCCTTAACTGGATCAAGAGTACGAGGGACATCTGCGAGCTGAACGTGTGTTGAATGCGGAGGTGTCGTACGCTCGGTGCTTGGATCCGTTGGATCACGAAGACGTTCGACTAGATCTACCGCGTTAACTAAACGCTTCCGCTTTCGGTCTACGAGGGTACGTGGACACACTCTTCCCTCTCGTTGCTATGCATCACATTGTCGGTGTACTAAAGTAGGGGCACTCCTTTGTACCCTTTACTTGTGCACGGGCAGTCCGAGCCGCGCCCACGGCCACGCTTAGCAGGGAAAGGGAAGGAGGCCGAGGTCACAAGACGGTCAAAGCAGCACCAAGACAGAGACACGAAGATCAAGAGGGCGAGGTGGGTTCCCCCGGCAAGACACTTGCTGGGGCAGCCTCCATGGCCCCGATAAGGACCTTGCCGGGGCAGCTTTCCCAACCCCGACGAAGCGCACGACCCTTGAGCCCAAGGCTTCCAATCACTAGTGCAGAACCGGGCTTTAGCGCCGGTTCGTAACGGCCTTTAGTGCCGGTTCGGCAACCGGCACTAAAGAGTGGGGACTAAAGGCCCCCTCTTTAGTACCGGTTCCTCACGAACCGGCGCTAAAGTACCACCACGTGGCACGGGCCAGGCCCGGTTGCTGGTAGACCATTAGTACCGGTTGGTAACACCAACCGGTACTAAATGTTTGGGGGGTTCTTGGTTTTATTTTCCATTAATTTTTTGTTTTCCATTTAATTCTTTTTTGTTTGCTGGTATTTTACGATACTACAAATTGTACATGTTATGCATATATATAAATAGTTTTTCTCATACATAGAACCGCATATATATATGTATATATATATGTATATATATATATATATATATCATCCAATGTCGCACAACCAACACCATTAATTATTCACACATACACATGTATATACATATACTATTTCTCCTACATGTTGCCTTGGTGCCTTCGGAGCACGATGACAAGTGGTTCATGGGGGCGGTAGCGGGTAATAGTATTCTCCTTTGGGTCTATGACCTGGTCGAGCAAAAATCCTGCTATTTCCTCTTGAAGTGCTAGTATGCGCTCCACTGGTAGGAGCTGGTCCCGCACCGTTCTGAACTATTAAGAAGGAGATCAATATGCATGTGTATTAGTTGTGTGACTAGATATCGATAATGGTGTGAATAGTGTTCTGACAAACGTACGTAGTCCTGTCTTTGAGATCTGCTCCTTTCGGACGCCATCATGCGAAAGTTCTCGCAAACGTAGAATGCACACAGATCATTCCCCGGCGCCTGCTTCAGGGCCTTTACGAGAATGGAATTGAATCAGATAATGATTAATCAAGCATGATAATTGATTAATGGTATTGAAACAAGAATTAAAGAGATGGTAGCTAGCTAGCTAGTACTACTTAATTAATTACCTTTGGTCGATACCAAAACAACTCTTTTGCCCATTTTCCTGGAGTCACCTTGATGAACTTTTCCCAAGCCCTGCCCGCCGGCAAAGAAAATTAATAAAGGGGTTATTAAATAGTTTATATCAGGAAATGACGAACTAAATAGGCCGAGATATAGTTAATAATGATTGAAATTACCTATTGACTATCCCTTTCACGATGGTGTAGTCTTTTACTTCTTTCAATAGTGAGTCCAGTGCTTCAACTGTTCCTTTGTGAACTTTAATGTCTAACAAGATCCAGTGGAAACTGCATGCGCACACGTTTGCATGTCTTAATTAAGCGGGCATGTGCATAACACTAATCAACTACTGTAAACCCTATACACTTAATTATTAACATCTAGCTAGCTACTAAGCAAAAACAGAATTTGTAGTACAAGACAGTGTGAGTCACAGGAAGTTGTAAGGAAGTAGTATATCTTCACTGGTATTGAGGTGCTTGAAGAACTCCAGCATGCTTTCCTCTAAACTATGTCGACAAGTTGAAAGATTCCATGTGTACTCATTAATGGTATTTGGGTCAATGAACCCAATGCCATAGCATCCAGATTTTTTCATTTCATACATCTTCATCCTGCATATAATACCACAGAAAAGAATATATAGTGAGGATAATTACATGTAATGATTGATCAAAATGATCACTGCAGCTAGCTTGAGACTTGAATTACAGAAAGAAATCACTTACAGACAATAGCAACTGACGATAGATTTGTCGAGTGCGTCTTGATTTTATAACTGAAATAGTTCCGAATACTCAACGGATAGAGCTTTCTCATGAAAGTAATGCTCCTCCTTGACATTGATGCAATTCATGTGCCATTGATGCAATTCATACATTCTTGTTGGGAGGTTCTTGACCTTGTCTGGCTCGACCAAAGGTTGGCCCCGGACATATTTCTGTTTTATTTCCTCCTCTCTAAGCGGAGACATGGGCTCGATTTCGAGGAGTTGTCCAACAGAGATCTTGAGCATTTCATCCTGCATTATATGCTCCTCCGTTATTACCACATCGCCCAGCTGGGGAACATTAACGGTTTGCCCACAATAATATTGGGCGCGCGTACTCCTCTCATGTGTTGTTGGCACAACAAGCGGGGGGCGGGGGGTGGGGGGTGGGGGTCGATTGCGCCGCCTGTTCTCCCAGCTGGGGAACGGTTTTCCCGCATTTTTTACCCGCTGCTTGTCTGCTCGAGCTCGAGCTCGCTTCCCTCTGTAGTTATGCTCGATGTGACTTCCTGATTTGGCGCTCATAGTCTGAGTCAACAGGCTTGGGAGCTGGTGCTCTATCCATATGAATGAAGTGGTCAATCTTTTCCTCAGGCACTTTCTCCCTTGGCGGCGGTGCCAGTTTCGGTGCAAAATGGGTGTCCACTTGGGCCTGCACTATGGCTGCGTTTTGCTCCTCGGTCATGTCGTAAGGCCTCTAAGGAAGAGGAGTGAGGCTTGGACCATATTTATATCGCTTGTCTCTGCTTGTACTTCCTGAACTACCTCGACTCGTACCTCTACGCACCATAGCTGCGGCGTGTCTCTTCTGTGATTGCTGAGACGGTGGAAACGGCTCACGTGGCTGATTTGGAGCAGGAGGAGTGGCCTGACGCTGTGCCGTACTTGAAGCAGGAGGTGTGGCCTTACACGGTGTCGGACTTGAAACCGGAGGAATGGCCCGACACTGTGCCGAACTTGAAGCAGGAGTCTGCTCACGCGTTCGGGGACTTGGAGGAGGTGGCGGACTTCGAGGAGGAGTTGGCTCACGCGTTCATGGACTTGGAGGAGCGGGAGTCTGCTGACTCGATAGCGGACTTCGAGGAGGAGTCGGCAGACGACGCGGTGTCAGTGGACTTGAAAGATGATGCAATCCTTTCTCCATAGGATGATACAACGTATGGCCTCTCCTAGTGTGCGCTCGTCTTTACCTCCAGGAATGTCAAGCTGTAGCCCCGAATATGGGTCTACCACTTCATCAACCAAGACACGAGCATAGCCCTCTGGAATCGGGGTGCAATGGAAGGTTGTTTCGGGGGTAACTGTAAAAGCAACGTCGTCCGCCACCTTCATCGATATGTTCTTCATTTTGGAGTATAGCTCACAGTTAGTGTTCTCTATGATGTCATCCACAAGGTATGTATCCAGCAGTGTGTCGCTCGGGGCAGAACCAACGTTGCTTCTCGGCATGGATGGGATGGTGCTATCCAATGCTGGAAGATCATCCGCTTGCTGCTGCCGCTGCTGAGACCCCCTTTCCTGGCCAAGTGAGTCGATCTGCTGCTGCTGCTGGAATTTGAGTGCCAAGTCCGTGTGCCTTGCTTCTAGGCCTTGAAGGCATTCTGCATCCTGCTTCCTCTGCTCCTCCTCCAGCTTCATCTTCTTCTCCTCCTCCATCTTCTTTCTTGCACGAGACCTGTATTCCTCGTTCCATTCCGAAAAGCCCTCATACCAGGGAATAACGCCCTTGCCTCGTGTTCTTCCCGGGTGTTCAGGATTTCCCAGGGCGCGCGTAAGCTCGTCGTTCTCTCTATTGGGCGTGAACACCCCCATTTGAGCTTCTTCTATTGCGTCAAGTATCTTTTGTTTGGCTCCTTTTAGACTTGCCTTCTACTAAACCAGGCCTGTCTTCGGGTCCAACGCCCCCCATGCGCATAGAACCAAGTTCTGCACCTGGGGGCCAGCTCCTGGTAACCGGAGTGACCCCTGCATCCTCCATCTCTTGCTCAGAATTATCCCACTTAGGCATTCCCACCGCGTAGACACCTGGACCCAGCCTATGGAACTGCATCTTTTTTGTGGCATTGGCCTTGTTTTTTATCGACCGTTCCTTAGATAATTCTGATTCCTTGAATTTCACGAAATCGGCCCAGTGTTATCTTTGCTTCTCCAGTGTTCCCGTGAATTCTGGAGTCTTCCTTTCTGCAGCAAGGTAGTTGGCCCATACAGTTTTCTTGTGGGTGTTGAATGCAATTGCCATCTTCTTAAGAGCAGCGCCCTTGACTTTCTCCACATCTGCTTCAGTGAAATAATCTGGTAGGGTGAAATGTTCCATCATAGATTCCCAAAGGGCTTTTTTTGCTCTGTCGTCGACCCAAGTAACACCTGGACGTTTAGTTTTTGGCACTTTCCATTCTTGAATGGAGATCGGGAGTTGGTCCTTCAAAAGAACTCCGCACTGACGAGTCCACTTGTTCGCAATGTTCTTAGGCATGAGGGCTTCGCCACTAGGTTTGGTGGATTCGATGTTGTACTTTACACCCTCCTTCAACTTTTTGCCAGGGCCTCGCTTTGTCCTGCTGTCTGTAGAAGCAGATTTACTCGATCCGGAGGGCTGAAAGAAGAAAGATCGATTCGTTAATATATCTTCTAATAAAAAAACATGTGATGATCACCATGATGCCTGCTTATATAAATATACCTCACCGGTAATCTGTGTTATTTGAAGATCAGCACTGTCTGTGTCATCATAAACATTGTCTGTGTCATCATAATCATAATTATAGTTCATGACTTCATCAGCTTGGTCGTCGAGATCGAATATCTTTTCATCACCCTCTCCAGTATTGTTCAGATATTGGGAGCCGTCATCTACTTCATTCAGATCATCTAGCTTGTGAGGGCTGCGTATGATGTCGAACAATTCCTCTTCTCTCTCTCTGCCGGTATTGTCCTCCATAGCTTTTACTTAACTAATACAGAAGAAATATAAAACAATTTAGTATTCAAATTACAATGCATGGATGCAATCAATAAGGAAAAATTGAATCGTATATATATATAGTACATAATATATGCATCGTCTCGATTAATATATAATCTCGAATACATCATCGTCTCGAATAATATATATAATCTCGAATACATCATCTCAAATATTATGTATTAAATACATCACTGGCTAGGTACCTAATAAAGATCGAGTACTACAGAAGAATCTAGGCCACTCACGGTTCCTGGGGCGCGGGCGGTGGACACCCAAAGAGAAGGAACCATCATAGGATCATATCTCCAGTCATCTGCCCAAAGAACCTGCCAAGTATTGGAGAACCTGACGTCCATAGCAGCCATGTAGCGATGGACGTGCTCGTCCTCCTCCCTGACACGGCGATGCACCACCTCCGGTGGCGCCGGCTCCCTCTGCACCGAAAGGGGCCCACGCGAACGCCACCAAAGGAGATCAGGGTCGACGACGGGACCCGAGGCCAGGTTCCTCACCAAGCGGTGCGCCCCTCTAGGTAGCACCTCCCAGTGCCAGCCCGACGGAGCCCAGTCCCGGACATGCGTCCTCTGAAGCAGGACGTCATTGCGAACGGGTCGACGGCGAGGATGCAGGCCGGGCATATCGTCGAGAACAAATACTGTATGCCCGCAAAAAGTAACATTTTTAAATGATTGAATTGTGATAACTAAAATTCTATATATATGCACATTCTAACAATTTGACATTAATCTAATTCATCTAACTAAAACTAATTCTAAAATTTCTAACATTTCTGATTATATAACTAACATTTCTATAACATTTCTAATATTTATATAACTAAAATACAGAAAAATTGCTAAAATTTCTATAAATATATCTATAACTAAAAAACAGAAATTTTTATAACATTTCTATATAACTAACATTTCTAATATTTCTATAACTAAAAAACAGAAACAGAGGGAAACTGATTAGTTTCTAACATTTGTTTCTAACATTTCTATATACAAAACTGATTAGTTTCTAACACACACGCATTAGTTTGTTTCCTATATATACAAAACTAATTTTTTTCAAGTTTTGTATATATAGGAAACAGAAATATTAGAAGAAACAGAGGGAAACTGATTTTTTTCAAGTTTTGTATATATAGGATGGACCTTTAGTACCGGTTGGAGCCACCAACCAGTACTAAAGGTCTGTTTTGGCCAGACCAAGCGGCGGGAAGCGCCCCCCCTTTAGTACCGGGTGGTGGCACCAACCAGTACTAAAGACCCCCTCTATAGTACCGGTTGCAGCCACCATCCGGTACTAATGGGCGTACGCTGGCGCAGTGTGGTGCGGCAAGTTTAGTCCCACCTCGCTAGTCGAGGGGCGACCACACTGGTTTATAAGCCCTAGTGCGGTAGCTCTCTCGAGCTCCTCTCCTAAGAAGGCCTACTGGGCCTACCTGTTCTGTGTTGTCCTGTGGGCCTACTTGGCCTTTGTGGGCCTACATCCTGGCCCAAAAAATTGTTGTGTTTGTAGTCGTATGTAGGCCGCTTTGGCCCAGTAGGCGGGCTTTTTTATTTTCTTAATTTTTTTGCTTTATTTATTTTTGAGTTGTTTTTTGCTGTATTTAGAGTTTCTTTTTGAATATTTTTGCTTTAGGTACAAAAAATTACAAACTTTCTGTTAGTGCCGGTAGTTTTCAAACTTGAATAGTTTAAATTTTGAATTATTTGAAATTTGTGTGAATCACTAGTTTGTGAATAACTTAAATTTAGTGTGTTTTATCATTATATTCAATTTGTTAATGCTTAGGTTATTTAAAAAATGAAATGCGTTTGTAACAGGTGAGTTTTCGTCCGAAACCCTATTACTTCGAAAGAGATTGTCCATTTTGTACACAAAGTGCATCCAGTTTTTGCCGTAACCCTCTCTACTTTTTTGCACATGTTATGTGGGTGAAATTATGATACCATGCCAACTTTCAACCTTTTCCGAGTTCATTTGAAATGCTTTTCAATTTCAGGGTCATTTAGCTGAAAAAAATCAGTAAATGCATGAAAGAATTTGTTTGCACATAAAATTTCTTCGCGTTTCAAATGCCAAAACACATAACTACCCTTACTATTACAGAGATTCCCTCCTGGGTGTGAAACACAGAAGAAAGTGATGATAGTGAAGCCGATCACATCCCAGATCTTTGGGTGTGAAACTTTTTCTTCGCGTGTGTCCCTTTGCGCCGTAGCCATGAAAAATCTTCATAATTTAACTGGATGCTCGGGTCAATATTCACTGTGAATGGAGCAATTTCATCAAACTTCTCATAATCTTCTCATAATCTTGTCATCCACTCCCACGATGTTTCTTTTCCCTGAAAGAACTATGTGGCGCTTTGGCTCGTCGTATGATCCATTCGCTTCCTTATCTTTTCTTTTTCTCGGCCTGGTAGACATGTCTTTCACATAAAAACCTACGCCACATCATTGGCTAGGACGAATGGTTCATCTGCATATGCAACATTGTTGAGATCCACTTTTGTCATTCCGTACCGCGGGTCTTCCGTTACCCCGCCTCGTGTCATATTGACCCATTTGCACTGAAACAAAGGGACCTTCAAACCATCTCCATAGTTAAGTTCCCATATGTCCTCTGTGTAACCATAATATGTTTCCTTTCCTGTGTTGGTTATTGCATAAAAGCGGACACCACTGTTTTGGTTGGTGCTGGGCGATCGTGTAAAATGTATTACCATTTATCTGGTACCCTTTGAAAGTCATTATATTCGAAGATGGTAACTGGGACAGCGAGTACAGTTCATCTTGAATATCGCCATCATTCATGGCACGTTTCTGCAACCAACCGGAAAAAGTCCTCATTTGTTCACATGTAATCCAGTCGTCAGACTTCTCCGGGTGTTTGGAGTGTAGAAAATTCTTGTGTTCCTCCATATACGGAGCCACCAAGGCGGAATTCTATAGAACTGTGTAGTGTGCTTCAGTGAGAGAATGACCGTCCATACATATTATTTGATCCCCTCCTAGCGTGCCTTTTCCATCCAGTCTTCCCTTATGCCGCGATTCAGGAACACCAATCGGCTTAAGGTCAGCAATAAAGTCAACACAAAACTCAATGACCTCCACATTTTCATGGCCCTTTGAGATGCTTCCTTCTGGCCTAGCACGGTTATGAACATATTTCTTCAAGACTCCCATGAACCTCTCAAAGGGGAACATATTGTGTAGAAATATAGGACCCAAAACATTAATCTATTCGCAAAGGTGAACTAGGACGTGTGTCATGATATTGAAGAAGGATGGTGGGAACATCAACTCGAAACTGACAAGACATTGCACCAAATCATTTTGTAACCTTGGTATGATTTCTGGATTGATTACCTTCTAAGAGATTGCATTGGGGAATGCACATAGCTTCACATGGCTAATCGAACGTTTTCCGATAGAAGCCCCCTCAATGCAACCGGAAGTAGTTGCTCATAATCATGTGGCAGTCATGAGACTTTAGATTCTGGAACTTTTTCTCTGCCATATTTCTTATTCCCTTTATATTCGACGAGAAGCCAGATGGTACCTTCATGGTGAGCAGGCATTCAAAGAATATTTCCTTCTCTTCTTTGGTAAGAGCGTAGCTGGCCTGACCCTGATGTATGTCGTCTTTTCCGTGCATACGTTGCTGGTCCTCCCATGCCTCTGGTCTTTTTTTTGTCTTCCCATACACGCCCAAAAAGCCAAGCAGGGTCACGCAAAGATTCTTTGTCACCTGCATCACGTCGATTGCGGAGCGGACCTCTAGGTCTTTCCAATATGGCAGGTCCCAAAATATAGCTTTCTTCTTCCACATGGGTGCGCGTCCGTCAGCGTCCTTCGGAACAGGTTGTCCGCCAGGACCCTTTCCAAAGATTACCTTCAAATCCTTGACCATATCATGTACATCAGCACCAATACAGTGGCGAGGCTTCGTCCGGTGATCCGCCTCACCTTTGAAATGCTTTCCTTTCTTTCTTACGGGATGCCTGCTCGGAAGAAATCGACAATGTCCCAGGTACACAATCTTCCTACAACTATCCAAATATATAATGTCGGTATCATCCAAATGGTACATGCATCCGCAGTATCCCTTTTTTGCCTGTCCTGAAAGGTTACTGAGAGCAGGCCAATCATTGATGGTCACGAACAACAACGCCTTTAGGTCAAATTCTTCCTGTCCATGCTCATCCCACGCACGTACACCTGTTCCATTCCACAACTATAATAGTTCTTCAACTAATGGCCTTAGGTACACATCAATGTTGTTGTCGGGTTGCTTAGGGCCTTGGATGAGCACTGGCATCATAATGAACTTCCACTTCATGCACAACCAAGGAGGAAGGTTATACAAACATAGAGTCACAGGCCAGGTGTTATGGTTGCTGCTCTGCTCCCCAAAAGGATTAATGCCATCTGCGCTTAGACAAAACTATACGTTCCATGGGTCACCTGCAAACTCCTCCCTGTACTTTCTCTTGATTTTTTTCCACCGCGAACCGTCAGCGGGTACTCTCAACTTTCCGTCTTTCTTACGGTCTTCTCCGTGCCACTGCATCGCCCTCACATGCTCTTTGTTTTGGAACAAACATTTCACCCGTGGTATTACAAGAGCATACCACATCACCTTGGCAGGAATCTTCTTCCTGGGGCGCTCGCCCTCGACATCACCAGGGTCATCGCGACTGATCTTATAACGCAATGCACCGCATACCAGGCAAGCATTCAAATCCTCGTACTCACCGCGGTAGAGGATGCAGTCATTAGGGCATGCATGTATCTTCTACACCTCTAACCCTAGAGGGCAGACAACCTTCTTTGCTTCATACGTACTCTCGGGAAATTCATTGTCCTTTGGAAGCATATTCTTTATCATTACCAGCAGCTTTCCCAATCCCTTGTCAGATACACCATTCTCTGCCTTCCATTGCAGCAATTCCAGTGTGGTGCCCAACTTTTTTTTGTCAGCTTCGCAATTCGGGTACAACAATTTCGTGTGATCCTCTAACATGCGCTGCAACTTCTTCTTCTCCAAATCACTTGCGCAGTTTCTCTTTGCAATGGCAATGGCCTGACCTGGATCATCAGCGGGCTCATTTGATGCCTCTTCTTCAGATTCTTCCCGCATTGCCGGCTCAGCTTCTTCCCCCATTGTTGTATCATCGTATTCAGGGAACCCATGGCCGTCGTCATCCTCTTCTTCTTCATTTTCTTCCATCATAACCCCTCTTTCTCCGTGCTTGGTCCAAACACTATAGTGGGGCATGAAACGGGACTCAAATAGGTGGACGTGAATGGTTCTTGACGTAGAGTAATTGTGACCATTCTTACAGCCAGCACATGGACAAGGCATAAAACCATCCGCCCGCTTGTTTGCCTCAGCGGCAAGCAGAAAATTATGCACGCCATTAATGAACTCGGGAGAGCATCGGTCATCATACATCCATTGTCGGCTCTTCTTCATTACATAACACTGAACAGACCAAATTAATACAAGTTCATACATAAAGTTCATATACAACACTTAATTAAATGCAACATACAAATAACTCTCTAGCTAAAGAATTTAAATGCAACAACAAATGCGATATCCAAATCACGCAAACATCAATTTGGTAATGTAAAACATTCATGAACAAGAGCCTCACCACAAGGTGGTGCCGGCGACGGGACGCTGCGGGCGATCGACGGTGGTTACGACGGAGATTTAGAAGGCACTAAGTAAACCACACCTACATATGCAAACTAAGTGTTATTTTTGACCTCAAATTGCATATAAATCAAATACTAGCACATATAATTCCTCCCAAATTACTAAACTCACAAATTAATCACTATACAAAGCATTGCAAGAGCTAATCTAGAAATGAGAGATGAAAGGACAAAGTTGCTAACCATTGTGATCATTTGAATGGATGGGGGCCTTCAAATCTTGACAAATTTTGGGCAAAATGTGTGATGAGCTCGAGGAAGAGAGGGGAAGAACACAGGAAGGATACGGGAAAGGGGAAGAACAGAGCGAGCTCGGGTGGACGAAGGGTTTATGTACGTCGACCTTTAGTACCGGTTCGTGCCACGAACCGGTACTAAAGGTGCTGGAGGGGCCCCAGACTGACAACATCCTGCCACCACTCTCTTTAGTACCGGTTTGTGGCACAAACCTGTGCTAAAGGTTTGCCACGAACCGGTACTAATGAGAGCGGCTGGCTAGCCGTTGGAACCGGCACTAATGGACACATTAGTGCTGGCTCAAAATCAAACCGGCACTAATGTGCTTCACATTTGACCCTTTTTCTACTAGTGAATACCAACAACCACATTGGGACCGAGGCTCGGGAGGCACCTCCATGATGGCATGCAGATCTTTGTGAAGACAAGAAGCACACAGAGTTGGATAAGGATTAGAAGACGACGAGCCTCAGCAAAACCCTTATCGAGGGCATCCACGATACCTCCGACAAGATCCTTGCCGGGGATGACCACGGTGCCGCGGCAAGGCCCTTGCCGGGCCCCCAGCAAGGCCCTTGCCGAGGACATCCACGGAGCCACAGCCAGGCCCACACCCGCCAAGGTTCCACCACCACTCCCACGCAACTGCAAGCCCACCAGCTAGGCCGGCACCTATGTGTCGACATGAGGCTTCCCGACCAACTCGGCGCGTGCCTACGTGGTGGCATGCAAATCTTCGTGAAGACCCTACCACCGTGCCACCATAGCAGCTTGCCAGCCTACTGGTTTCCGTCCCCGATAAAGTGAGAGGGACACCTAAGGGGCGCATTAAATGCGTCTTGTCCCGTAATGGCTAAGCGATAAGCTTAGCCAGTGTACACCGATGCCACCTCCTGTGTGCCACTGTGGCGATCCCCTTGACTATAAAAGGAGGCCCGAGGCATCGAAGAGAAGGATTCGGACCCTGGGACAAGTTACACTCATCGTAGCCAGCTCAAGAACTCCAAGAACACTCAAATAGACACTAAAGCAGGACTAGGGTATTACGCATCCTCGCGGCCCGAACCTGGGTAAACGACCCGTGTGCTTGTGCTGATTCTTGATCCCGCTCTTCTCACGACCCCGCGCCCCGCAACTGTAGTAGGGATTCCTGTGATCCCATAGGTGTCGTTCCCACCGACACACATATATAGATCTTGCGTGATCGTAGGAAATTTTTTGAAATTACCGCGTTCCCCAACACATATTTCAATAATATTTGGCTATATGAAGCATCCGGCTTAATAATCTAAGAATGAACCAAACATATTTCAGTCGATTCATTGATGAAGAGTGGACGGGAATGATGCCTCCTGCTAAAGCAGAGGCACTTGCTCTTCTATGAAAGGGAGCCACTGAAGGAAAAAAATGTTGCTTGGTTCATGGAAAAAGTAAATTTTCACACTTCCCTATTACCTAGTGCATCATACAATTTCAATTAAACTAATACACCCTACAATTTCAACTAAACTTGTAGGGAAAAGATCCGAACATATCAATGGATGAAGAATTGAGATGGGTTTCCATGGGTTTTAACAACCGGGTCATGACATGCAAAAGTACGATGTGAATGGGTATCGCGTCCATACAAAGGAGCACCAGAAAAGTCGGCCTAATCCCAAAACTATAAATACCGAAGTCTTCACCAAATGAGATAATTAAGTAGAGTACTACGGGAGGGTAGGAAAAATATATGACCTTACATTCAACCTTGGCAGCGAAACCCGAAGTCTCGTTGTGTTCAAATGCCGATGGTTTGACCCCAAAAAGGGTCTGAGACATACGCCTTTCGTTGGTTTACTCGAAGTTAAGCCATCAACCGTCTATGCCGGAGCTGACCTCTTTATTGCGGCTACCCAGGCCACACAAGTTTGTTTCTGCCCCACCCATGCCAGAAAGAGTAGCTAAAGGACTGGGAAGTTGTGTTCAAGGTGTCACCACATGGTAAGCTACCGGACCCGAACGATGACGATTACTATAAAATAAACCCCATGACACACGAGGGAGTGTTCTTTCAAGAGCAACATGATGACGTAGTCCAAAACAAGGATGATGATGTCTTGGGTTATGTTGATGTGGATCCAAATGATGACAATGCACGAAATGATGGTGAGGCAATTGTGAATCAAAGAGACATAATTATGCTTGAAAAGTTAAATGAAGACACTGACAACGAGGAAGAACCTCCACCTCCATCAAACAACGAAGAAGATATGCGCGATAGTCATGATGAGACCAGTCGACAAATAGATTACAATAGTGATGATTCATATGGGTTCTAGAAAATGTAAGTTTTTTAATGGTTTATATAGCATGCCCATACATTGCATATTTTGTTAATGTTCTTTTCTGTTTGCTTCCTGTGCTTTTTTATTATTAATATGTTTCTTGTATGCTTATTTATTTTTTGTCCTTACTAATTTTTTATTCTCTTCTCAATGTAGGTTTGCTAATCATGGGCAAGTGCAGCGGCGCGCATTTCCTAAGCAAATTAAAAGGAGGTCTTAGTGGGAGTGGACGACCCCGTCAGCCTCCGCCTCGACTACTTGAAGATGACACCTCACAGGAAGGGGGTGGTGGGAGAGCCCGTAGAGGAGGAGAGGGTGGTGGGAGAGCTCCTAGAGGAGGAGGGGGTGGGGGAGATGCGGTCGGGTCAAGAAAATGTGGTCCGTGTCCGACATAGGGGTGTCGTCTTCGACACCCTCCTATACTGAGGCACCCTCTGAGTCTAGGGAGGAGGAGGTTCGTCAGGAGGATGAGGTCAAGGAAGAGGGCGATGAGGAGGGTGGTGGAGGGGAGGGTTTTGGAAGGGAGGGTGCTGACGACTTGTGGGGTAACTTACCGCCGGGTGATTCGAAGGGGTGGCTGCGTGGTGTGCAGAACTACCTACACCTCCTGCTACTGAGGATAAGTGGCTCATTGAACCCGGGGGACAGAGCAAGTGCACATGCTAATTTTTTGATCCTTTTGAAGGAGTTGGACAGTTCTTGGAGGGGGCCGTAAATAGAACAACATTATCACTATCCAGTTGAAGTTATTTTGGCCAGGCCTATTTTGCCCGCGGCAAGACAGGGACCAGAGCTGCACGTTTTTGCCACTACCTCGGACCACGACGAAGATGCCACTGATGCGGAGTACTGGACGGCCTCTAAGACCGTGATCACCAAATTTTGGGTAAGTTCTCTTCAGAATCACTCGTCTTGACTTTTGTTCATAGTATATCATCGAATCACTTAACTCGTGCCTTGTTTCATTCTGCTTTTATGCATGATTGTAGCAATTCTATCAGGTTCTTGAGGAGCACAATGCCAAAGCCGATGCAGTACGAGGTGTGCTGGGTTGCCTTCTCGCACTACTACCACAATTACCTTGGTCAAAAGATAAGAAAAAAGCAGCACAGAAGCAGCGGCTTACCTTGAGCACGGAGCAGTACATGATGGTAAGTATAACAAACTTTTCATGCCAATGTATAAATAGTCAATTTCATTGTTTCGTGATGACATGCCATGCTTTCATTATTTAGGTTATACCAACTTGGTGCTACGGAAGGGATGACGGATGGGCGAGGTTGGTGGATAGGTGGCTTGGTAATGATAAAGACTTTGTTGCCAAGAGCACAAAGAACCAGGCTAACCGTGGAACCGACGGAACACACAGCCACGGAAACATAAACCAATAGGGCTACAAGGCCATGAAGGTATATCTATATACATGATGCATTCTTTTTCTTCTTTTCACCGTCATCTTCTTATTTATGGCTAACTTTTGTTTGACGTTGTAGGAGGCCAAGTTGAATAAGCCACTCTCAGACATGGAGTCATAGAAGATGGCCCGTGCGCGGAGTAAGCGCAAGGATTGCGAGGGCGACTACTACGGCAACACGGAGCAAAACTTGGAGTCCTACAAGGAGTCGTTTCAGAGGTTACTGATACTTCTCCAACGTATCTATAATTTTTTATTATTCCATGCTGTTTTATTATCAATCTTGGATGTTTTATAATCATTATATAGTCATTTTATATCATTTTTTGGTACTAACATATTGACATAGTGCCAAGTGCCAGTTGTTGTTTTCTGCATGTTTTTTTACATCCCAGGAAATCAATATCAGATGGAGTCCAAATGCCATGCCAATTTACGATGATTTTTGATGGGCTAGAAGGAACACAATGGGCCTTGGTTTACCTGGGAGGAGGGGACAACCCACCAGGGCGTGCCCGGAGGCCTAGGCGCGCCCTTGTGGGTTGTGCCCACCTCGGGTGCCTCCTGGACCGACTCTTTGCTCTATAAATACACCAATATTCCAGAAACCCTAGGGGAGTCGACGAAATTTTCATCCAGCCGCCGCAGAGTCCAGAACCATGAGGTCCAATCTAGACACCATCACGGAGGGGTTCACCACTTCCATTGGTGCCTCTCCGATGATGCGTGAGTAGTTCTTTGTAAACCTTTGGGTCCGTAGTTAGTAGCTAGATGGCTTCCTCTCTATCTCTTGATTATCAATACAATGGTCTCTTGGAGATCCATATGATGTAAGTCTTTTGGCGGTGTGTTTGTTGGGATCTGATGAATTTTGAGTTTATGATCAGTTATATCTTTTTATATCCATGAATGTTATTTGAGTTCTTTGATCTCTTATATGCGTGATCTCTTATAGCCTCGTATTTCTTCTTCGATATTTGGGTTTTGTTTGGCCAACTTGATCTATTTATCTTGCAATGGGAAGAGGTGCCTGGTAGTGGGTTCGAACTTCCGGTGCTTGATCCCAGTGACAGAAAGGGAACCGACACGTATGTATCGTTGCTACTAAGGATAAAAAGATGGGATCCATATCCGCCGCAATAGAAAAACGGATCTTGTCTACATCATGTCATCGTTCTTATTGCATTACTTTGTTTTTCCATGAACTTAATACACTAGATGCATGCTGGATAGCGGTCGATGTGTGAAGTAATAGTAGTAGATGCAGGCAGAAGTCGTTCTACTAATCTTGGACTTGATGCCTACGTAATGATCATTGCCTGGATATCGTCATGATTATTTGAAGTTCTATCAATTGCCCAACAGTAATTTGTTCACCCACCGTTTGCTATTTTTCTCGAGAGAAGCCACTAGTGAAACCTACGGCCCCCGGGTGTTCTTTCTAATATATTTTCCATGTGATATACTTTTTCCTTGCATTTATTTTCAGATCTATTAAACTAAAAAAATACCTTGCTTCAATTTATTTGTTCCGCAATCTATTTATCCCATCTACAAATTTACCTCACGTCCTTTGCCTATCTTGAGGCACCGTACCCCGAAAGGGATTGACAACCCCTTTAACACGTCGGGGTGTGTGGTGTTGTTATTCGTGTGCAGGGGCTGTTTACATTGTGTTGCTTGGTTCTCCTACTGGTTCGATAACCTTGGTTTCATATCTTAGGGAAATACCTACCATCGTTGTGCTGCATCATCCCTTTGGGGAAATACCGACGTAGCGTCAAGTGACATCTGTTACATCTTGGTCCGGATGGTGGTGACCCCATCTAGCCTCAGCTCAATGATAGGGCACTGGTGGCCATCCAGCCGAAGTACCATGGCCGCTACCCATGCTTCGATGGCGTGATCACTCCTTCTTTCTCCTACACACGTCTCTGAGCTACCAATCCGAGCCCGATCAATACGGGTCATCCGCAGTGTAGCTTAGCTAGCCAGCATGATGTAAGTATTTCTCGCCTTTATCTACTTTCTTTCTCACCTTTTCACTTTATTTTTAGCATTGCCCACTTAGATACAACCTAAAATTTGTAGGCATATAAGTCCTTTGTCGAGCTTAAGCATGTTGAGGTGTGGGAGTACATGCAACGAGTAAAGGCAAACCAGGATTACAACCGTCAGATGATGGTGCTTAGGTTTGCCCAATTAGAACCTACCTAAATTTTGCAATTTCATTTCTTCTGACCTTCATGTTTGCTTTGGTTAACTAAAATACAGGCTATGTGGTCGTCTATGCAAAACCGCACGGATCCACCATCAATGGGACCCCCACTACCACCTCAACCCCCACACATGCCCACATTCGATGATGGGTGGCACTAGGGAGTGGGACTCCGGTTGGTACATTGCCTAACTATTCACCAACTAGTTCTCATTGATTCAACACTTTCATATTTACCCTTACATTCTCTTTTAAAACAAGTAGGGAACCGGTGGCTCGACTCCGTTTTTCAGATAGGCAAGTCACTTCGGTCTGGTGAGGTGGTGCTGGTCTTGGCGGCGATGATCCTATTTCTTAGCGTTCTTTAGATGAAGATGATGATGTCCATGTCTCGTACTTATGTTTATGAAGTTTCGACGATGATGATGTTGATCTTTAGATGATGATTATCTTTAGATGACGATGTTGATGATCTTTAGATGATGATGATGTTGATGATCTTTAGATGATAATGTTGATGATCTTTAGATGATGTTGCTCTTTAGATGATGATTATGTATGTTGATCTTTATGTTGATGTTTGCTGTGAATTTGAATCATGAGAATTTGAATTGGAAAAGTAAAAACAGAGCCGCTGTAAAAAAAGAGCAGACCTATGCCGATAGCACTGTCGTTGGCATAGATAAGCCCTGGAGCTGCCAGGCGACGACACGTGGCGTACGTATGCCGACGGCTAGGCCGTCGGCACAAGATTTCATATATGCCGATGGCTAGGATGTCGGCATAGGCTACTACTAGAAGAGACCAGGAGCTGACACGTGTCCGATATATGCCGACGGCCAGGCCATCGACACAGATTTCAGCCTAGCCGTCGGCATACACCGATGCCAGAAGCTTCCTGGACGTGACATGTGGCTCCAGTAGGCCGACGGCCTGGCCATCGGCTTAGCGGCTCCACATGGCATCTTCCTATTGGGGCCACTCGATGACGACGCCATTAGTTGACGCGTGGCGGCTTCGTTTGCCGACGGGGAATCTATGGCGACAACCGTACGGGATGCCGTCGGCATAGATGGCTATGCCGACGACATTTGTATGCCGACGGTCTGACAAGACCATGCCGTCGAGATCGATACCGACGAGCCTAGGTAAGCCGAAGGCCTTATGCTTTTTGCCGACGGCCAATGGCCATCGGCATAAACCACGATTCCGGTAGTGCCAGATCGTCTTGTATTTGCTTTGATCAAGGAAACAAAATCTTCTTGTTCCCTGGAGAGAATGCGAAGGTGCCTTCAAATCGAAGGAACCACAGAGAAGGCTTCACGTCTCTCGCTTTCGTCTCGGCTCTGGTTGTCTCTGCGATGACAGAGGCATGCTCTGGCACCATCCTTCCATTCTCTTTCATCACCGGCCAGAAGGCGACCGTTGGCAGAAGATGATTTTTGGGTTGGCCCATTTTTATCACCTAATAAAACTGAGCGCGGTTAACACTCGAACTCGGGACCTCGCGACCTCCTCCTTTTACGTTAGGTACGTTAACAAACTTCAAAACTACCCATGTTTGATTTGAGACATCCTTTTTTTCTTTTATGGCATCTTCTTTTCTTTTCTTTTTTTTGCCTTTTTAATTTTTTAATTTTTCGTTTTTTCTTTCTTTTTCTTAAATGCACTATTTTTTAAAAAAAATCCATGATCTTTTTTGAAAAAGTTCCAGTGAACTCATTCCCAGTTCGTGAACTATTTATTCAAAATAGATGAACTTTTTTGAATTTGTGCACCTTTTCTTAAACCGGTGAAACGTTTTCAAGATTGATGAATTTTTTAGAATTTGTGGACTTTTTTTTCAAAATTGGTGAACTTCTTTCAAACCTGAGAACTTTTTTCAAAGTTCAGTGAACTCTTTTCAAATTTGTGAACTTTTTAAGAAAATCAATGAATTTTTTTAAATCCATGAACTTTTCTCAGATCTGCGAACTTTTTTTCAAAATTCGTGAACTCTTTTCAAATTTTGTGAACTTTTTTTGATCTAAATCTATGAACTTTTTTATAATACGTGAATTCAATAGGGATGAAATTTTCCCGATTTTCTGAATCTGTTTTGTGGGAAAATAGATGAACTTCTTAAGAATTCGTGAAATCTTTTTCATATTTATGGTTTTCCAGAAATAATTTATAGTGGGACTGAAAAAGGGTCAAATAGTGTATTTGTTCGAATAGATCGCCAGCTATGCTGGGCCGGCCCATTAGTCGCTTCCTTCGAGCGCCAGCTAGCCTAAGCAGCTAAGCGGCCCTGAGGGTGCCGAAGAGGAGCTCTCTTAGAGCAAATCCAACTGGACGCGCGCTTTGCCTGATTTTTGTATGTTGGGATTGGCCCAGCGGATGCTCGTATCCAGTTTCACGTGCCGGTTGGCGCTTGCGCCCAATTTTTTCGTACGCGCGCGAAAAATTAAAAAACACAAATATTTTGAAGCTAAAATTTTATTTAAACATAATGTCGGCCATAAAGGCCGGCGAGAGTCCACATTACATTAATTAAACCATTACTAAATAAAAACAGAAAATGAGGCATGTGCTGCCCTAGGCGTCCTCGTCGCGCTCGTCACCGTCAGGTGCGGTTAGATCGACGACCGTCGGCGGCGGGCTAGCTTAGGGGAACGTCGTTTCCCAGGCTTTGGTGATGTCCTCCGCCGCTGGCCGGCTGGGCTACCCCACCGCGGCCACGACGCTCCTCCTCGTCTGCCTTGCGGCGCTCCTCCTCCACCTTGCGCTTCCACTGCGTCCGGCGCTCGCTGTCGGTGCGCTCCTCCTCCAACCAGCGCGTCCGCCACTGTTCGAGGTAGAGCTGCTCCACTCGCGCACCACTCCATCCCATGAGAACTGCTGGGTCGCCGGCAAAGGGGACGGCGCCGGCTCAGCCTTGACAAGGGACAGCGTCATTAGCGCCGGCAAGAGGAAGTTACCGGAAGTTGAGAGCACCATGACTTCCGTGAATCCGTCGGTCGCGCCCGGTACGCGGCCTCCTCCTCCAACGCCTTGCGCCTTGCGCCTCTCGTCCTCTACACTTTCCTGCACGGTGGCCACTTGCGCCGCCTGGTAGGCGGCCTCCTCCTCTAGGCCCTCCTCACGCACGACGGGGGGTGGCGGGGTGCCGGCACGAACGTGCTGGACGCCACGCCAGCGTTGTTCCTCGTGCTCGAGGGCGAACCAGACCTCTCAATCGGGAGAGTTTGGCACGTAAGCCCGGTTGAGGCGCTTCTCCGGCATCAGCAGCTCCTGCCGGCGCCGTACCACCTCCGCGTGCGCCCGTGGCACATGGATTCACTCTGGATCCAAATGCCAGTTGTGTGGTAGCGTCATTCGGGGTACGGGATTCTCCCAGTGCCACCTCGCCTGGTGCACTGGGATGTGTAGACGTTGCCTTGCCGAGCAGGCAGTCGTCGGCGAAGGTGGGGTGAGCACGCGTAAAGAGCCGGTGAGGGCCTTGCCCTTGTTCTTGCAGGCGTAGAAGCCCATGGTGGCTGTAGGGTTTTTGCGGGCGGGGCAGCAAGAAGGTGGCTAGATGGGGACGAGAGGCTTTAAGTGGATGAGCCCCCCCCGCGCTTGGTTTACAAAATGACGCCCGCGGTCGCTGACGCGTGGACCCGTAGTAGGTGGTCACCATTAATAAAGATGCGGGCAGTAGTTGGCCGGCCAGCATGGGAACGCGGCGGACATCAAGGGGACTCGCAGCGCGTCCGCACCGACGCAAATTAGGCCCAAATTTGGGTCAAAAATGGGTCGCCGCGGGCACGAAGCGGACGCGTTTTGGGTATGGCCGTATGGGTCGGCGCATTGGGCCGGCGTTTTTGTCCGCGACGATCCAAACGGACGCGTGCGAATGAAATTGGTCGCCCGTTTGGAGTTGCTCTTATCTGTCACACATCTCGTTTTCGTGGATGACTCATTAATCCTTATGAAGGCAAATAGTTTCAATCATACTGCCGCCATTGAGGACTCGAGCACTATTACATTGCTTCGGGACAGATGGCTGGCGGAGGCAAGTCTGGTATAATTTCCAGCCTATGTAACCCAGTTAACTCACCAGTAGAGGTTTGTGTTATTCTTGATATCATGACCGCAGTTATTACTGACAGGTGTCTTGGAATACCCCCTATAGTTGGGGTAGACAGATCAGACTGCTTTCATCATCTTATTGACAGACTTTCCACAAAACTTATTCGCTGGAAAGAGAAACTGCTTTCCTTTAGTTGTGAATGTTGGTTTTCTAGCAACATATATGCAAAGGGGCCCTAATTACTGCAATGTTCCAACTATAGTTGGGAGATGATAACAAGCAAAAACATATTAACATAGCTTTGCAATCCAAAGAAAACATGGAGTCATGGATTTCAAAGATCTGGAATGTTTTAACCCAGTTATGTTATCTAAGCAGTGGTCTCGCCTACTCTCTAAACCAGATTCTCTATATGCCCAACATTCCAAATTCTCTAAACCACACTATTTTCAGCAATCCTTTAGTTTCATTAGCAAGGCACCCCCGAATTTCCACTAAGAGAAACATGCGGTGTATTTTTGGTACGGTATAACAAAACAAAAAAGAGACAAGAACAACAATCCATGGCTTTTCCCCTCGTGAGGGAAATACAAAGTAACACGCATTTGTATCTGTACTGCACAAGGAGGCTAACCTGGCTGTTTTGTTGAAAACTGACACTGCATAGGCAGCACTACCTTCAGAGTAACGCTAAAGCATGTAGCAGTACTTGAAAAAGGTTATGCACTTCATAAGGCATGTGCACCTTCGGGCCACCACCGTTGAGAGCGTCATCTGGTCACTGAGCGGATGCGAGGAGTTGGGTCAATTTAGTACCACTGCCGTCGACAACATTATCAGGAATCACTGAGCAAGTGCCAAGGATTAGCTCCAGCTGGTGGCTCTGTCGTGAGGACTCCCCGTATAGGAAGAAAGGTAGAGATGTTGCCGTAATGCAGGTTATGCAGGATGCACGCTCGACAAAGCTGCGCGGCCACTCTAGCCCGCTAGAGACGAGGCGGTCGGCCCAGGGACGCTCAGTGGCGTTGCTTTGCGCGGCGCCATAGCGGGTAGTTCCGCCCTGCTTGCATCTTAAGTTACGACTGCTACTTACTATTACAAACAATGTTTAGCCCAGGTGCCTGTGCAACGGGAAATGTTCACGTTCCTCAGCCATCGTGAGCACCAGATGTTCATTTTAGTCTAGGTATAGCTCGCCCGATGTCTCCTATTCTTAAGTTAACTTTATGTTTACTGCCTTGCATATTGTTGCCCTTGCAATTGGTGTATAAGAGAAGTATACATCGAAATGACATGTGAAGCATGGAGAGAGTTCCCCTCGCTTGGTGGTGGTATATATATATATATATATATATATATATATATATATATATATATATATATAGGCGTTGTTATCCACGCATGTTGTGGTGGAGAGAAAACTCTATCGTGGATCAATGCATGAGATATTTTGAATTAAAGGACTTCATAAATAATAGCCCTATATGGTGCATGTGACGAGTTTTTAATCAACTCGGTTCGTACTTGTCCAGTTTGATCACAAATTAAACTAATAAAATATAAATTATATGTCATGAAAAAATACCATTTAAAATTGCTTTTGAATAAAAATCAACAATATACTTTTTTTAGCATATACTTTATATTTGGTTAGTCATACAGATGGTCAAAATCTGACAATTTTTCTCCCAACCTCACATAAAGTTGCCAACTTTCAAAGTATTAACATTGCCAAATTTGGGTTGCCAATTCATTTGCTATCCAACAATTCTTAGGACATCAAGCGTGCTGTGCAATTTCCACTAGACCCAGAATCTAAGCTGCTAAGATTATATTCCAATCTCCAAGAACAAGTACTTAGGAGGGCAAAGCTTGCTTCTCAGTGGAGAAACCAACTCGAAATGACCTAGTGTTCATCAATTCAACGCCTGCATGGTAGTGATAGTGACGGATCTTACCATACCACCACCATGATTTGAGCTCTTGCAAAAATAATAGCCTTCCAGGGATGTCAATTGGAACACACATGCATGAGGAATTCTTTAACCAATGAAAAATGGAAACCAGGTTCAATCAAATGTGTCCCGTGTGCCGTCGTGAGACACTATCACAAATCCGAACACTACTAACACTTTGTCACTGATGTCAAAGTGGACGGAGTTTGAGTACTGACGGGCTGGTATAGTTGACTGGTCTATTGATCGATTAAATCCGACTCTTTTTTTGACGATGCTACGGCGGGCTTATGCCGGCTTGAACCATTTTTGACGGTGCCAGGGTGGACACGGTCCGAGCCGGTCCGGTCCCGGTCCGAGCCGTCGTTTGGACCGGCCGCCGGCGGTCCGGACCGGACCAGACCGAGCAGCGTGCCGGGCCTGTTTTCAGGGACCGGACCGGCGGTGGTGAAGCCCGGGCCGGACCGAGAGGACCGGCGGTCCTCTTTCCACGGCGGTCATGGCGAGGCAGCGGTGACCATATTATCGGCCAGAGATGGGTGCTGTGATGGAAACAGTGTACAGAGGCAGCGGCGAGGTGGGCGACATGCACGGGTGCTGTGGCGAGGTGGGCGACATGCTTGAGCGCCGGCGGCGAGGCGGGCGATGTGCCATGGAAGTGCGCTCTGCGTCGCGGCTGTTAGCCATGAATGTTCCTTAGCAGTTTTTTTCTTTGCATGCAACAAATGTAGAACGTGCATGAGGCCGTGATTTTCTCTCTGCGGGCCTTGCCGTATTTAGCGGGTCAAACCTGACGTGAAGTTATATGCCAAACCTCCACTGCGTAGGATCATGACGCGTGATTATAGGCAGAGCGTTTCTCCCCCGATTTGCGCCTTCCAAAAAATACTTGCCTGATTTGTTGGACGCGAAAATCACGGCAGACCGTTTCTCCTACGATCCAAAAATCATGGCCGATCGAGCTTTTCCCCCAAGTTGATGGCGTGCATGGTGTGCTGAAACGGCTTCCATGGCAATGGTCGAGAACGCGGGATCGTCTGCGGTGCACGCACGACAGTGATAGCGAGCGGCTGCGAGAGGCTATGGCGCATGGGGAGAAGATAAAAGAAGGAGTGGGGAAGCTTTGGGGCATGGTGGTTCGCCCGGAGTCTGCCGGCGGCCGCGATGACGAGGAACAGCGGCAGCGCTGACATTTTTTCCTCGGTCCTCTCGCACCGACACTTTTTCGGGCCCTATTTGGTAGACCGGACCGGCCGTTTTCTCTTGCGGGCCAGGACCGAGCAGGCCAAGCCCGAGCGAGCCACGAGCGGACCGAAATGCCCGCTCGGTACGTCCAGCCCTAGCATCAGGTACAAAAGATAGCATCCAACACACACAAGAAGGCACAAAGAAGAACATAAGCAGAACTAGAAAGAGAGCTACGACAAGCAGCCAACACCACTAGCTGGACCGAGAAGAGCGGAAGAAAGCTTTGTTGAATCAATCGAAAAGAGATCCGTCACCGAGAAGACGTAGAGAAGAGGTTGCAAGCTGCCCTGCGATCAAGCTGCACCTTGAAGAGTTAGGAAGTCGCAGCCACCGTCAAAGGGCATCCCACTGCCTAGCCATGTCGCGGCAAAGAGAGCCACAGACTGTGCCGAAGGGCAATGTTCCACCGAGACAATCCTAAATCCGACTCTTGGATTTCCCGCTGGTCAGTGTTGTTATGTACGCACCCAAATTAAACCCAAGTCCACTTTTCGTCTCCATTCCAAACCATCCCCTCTCTACTTAGTATTGACTCTCTATGGCCGCGCACCCCGCTCATCTCCATCATGTGAACATCCTCAAACCCTTTCTTCCCTCCTTGTGTTCATCTGTGTCAACGACACCGCAGCAAACGTGTGTGGACGCACCAATGTCGTCACGAGTCTCCGGCCGTTTCTGGTGTCATGCAGTCTGTCGTGCGCTCAGATATCGTGTCTCCTGCACCTTCATGCATGATATTAGACCCGACATGTGTTGTGTTGCCACGGCGGTAAGCTTCAATTCTTCTAGTGGCTTGCACAAATATGTTGAGTATTTAGACAAGTCAAACGAGTCTAATCGTGGTGCACTACATGCACTTGATTAATGTATAATGAAGTGCGTAAACTACATCTAAATGACTTGTCAATGGAAGGCACAAGTACTTCCAGACTGTCCAAGCACAAGTCTGAAATTTCGTACATAATAATTGCAGAATGTTTGGTACTTCAGTCTGAACTCCAAGCACAGGTCTCTTTAGGTGTAGAGGACATTTACTACAGAATCAACCATGAAAATTGGTATCAACCTTTGACAAGCATACCTGAAGACTGGTGATTCTTCTTCGGCGTTCCCAGATGGCGGAGCTAGATACGGGTTGGGTGGGGGCAGGACAAAGAATGGAGCAAGGTTTTCCTCAGATGTCGGAGCAGAGTACCTTGGAGAACTCGTCCGCACAAGCTCGCAGCTTAGAACAGGGGAGGTCCGTCAGGGCAGCCAGAAGGCCGGTGACAAGACGGTTGACGATGGATCTGGACCTCCACCTGGCGCAATCGCCCGGCTAGGCAACGGATCTGGCCCGCTGCCACCGTCAGTAAGATGGATGGTTGGTGCTGGAGCCGGCTGCCATGCGTTGGGAATTTGGGTTCAAGCTGCTGTGTTCTTTTTTTTTCCAATGAGAGACAAGATCGAGCTCATAAGATTGTTCGTCATCACGTACATGCATGGTTCAGGTTAACATGGTAGAAAACTTAAAGCAGCGCCCCAAGCTAGTTAATTTCAACTACAGCAGCCAACACATGGTTCAGATTAACATAGCAGTAAACTTAAAGCAGTGCCCAAGCTATTTAGTTTTTAACTGCACCACCACTTGACTAGCATTGGATATCGTTAACTAACCAGACACCATTCTTTCTAGGGTCTAGGTAGAGACTTGAGTTGCTTGCTTGTCGCCCTGCTTCACGGCTGGCTTCCATACAAATGCTTCACCTGTTTTTGTTGAGAAGCTACAAGTTAGCAGACTGGAAGGCCCAATGAATGGCTATAAAACAGGGTAACCATATATATAACCTATATCAACGACAATATATAGGTCCAATTTGATATATGCATCCAAAACAAAACAGGGTAAAGTCATACTACATGATTCAAGTGCTGCATAATGTATATAATTGCAAAAGAAGAAGAGACCGTTTTCATTCTCGGCGAGAAACTTGTTCTGGAGGTACTCCTCTTCGGCGTCCGGGCCATCACCATCTATATCAATGATACAGCACTGGCCGGAGCCGGACCGGCCCAACGGGCGCTCCTCGGGTTTAAAGTCTGCGAAACAGTTTAATGGAAGTGACTTTTCCCGGATAGATGGGGGCAGCGATTCGATCCAGTCGACGTTGTCCTTGAAAACTTGGAACCGCATGGCCTTCTCTTCCTCGTCTCGGTATGTCCTGTTCTGTCTCTTGGCCCAATCCTCGAACATCGCTGTCAGGTCCTCCTCTTTCCCGCGGGGAGCTGCACAACAAGACAGGTATGATGTGGTGGTCTGTTCCTGACATGAAACGGAGCTAATATAACGACGAGGAGAAATCTACCTGACTCATCATCTGCTGGGCCTTTCCTGAAATACTGATGTGCCAACGCTGTAGCAGTAGCAAGCGCAGCCGCGGCCACAAGAGCAGCACGACCAATGCCATCAGCGATGGGGAAACCCTTCTGTATCGATCGGGGTTAGAGTGAGAAACATGAGGGAGGAGCGAGCCTCAAGTTGCAGATCTGAGTAAATCCGACTCACCAAGGAGGAGTGGAGAGAGCGTGCAGGAGCCATCCTTGGGATCGCCCGTGGCCGTGGAGAGAACCTCCGTGCGAGGAGGGAACCGACAGACCGCCGGAGGGACATGATTGCCTCTTCTTCCTCCTGCTCCTCGATTTCCTTTTTGTCTGTCCGCCGCCACCACCTCGATTCGATTCTAGGGTTTCGCGCTGCTGCCTTCTTCTCATGAAAGAAGAAGGTGATTTTTTATAGCAAAACCAGTAGAAGCAAGGGAGTTTTATGCAAAGAACCTAGTACCTGTGCCTCCACTAGAATCTGGACCATTCATCCAGGATCAGAAGGCGCATACACGTTTTTCTTTCTATTTTTGCGCCCGTGGAACTTCTTCTATTGTAGTTACTCCCAGAAGAGGAAGGCTCAGAGTCAGAGGTAGGCCCGAGCTACTCTAGACTCTTGTTTTGGATATGGGTTGTATTGTGTTTGTGTGTTTTTGTCAGATTCATTTGCCAGGTAGACCAAACATAAACAAAGCAAAAGAATATAATAGGATGGCTAACAAAGAGGAGGTGCGGGCTGCGCGGAGGCCGGAGAACTGGAGGAGGAAGGCTGGATGAGTTCGGTCGATGCAGAGAACTAGTCAATTTGGTTCCGATTTAGGATGCGTCCGCCTTGACAGAGCCGACGTGACAGGCGTGTCCGGGCGCGTCCGGGCGGATATGAGGAGTGCCGGACAGTCCAGGCATTTGGACCGGAAATGGGGTGCCCAGTTGGGTAGCGTTTTTTTTGTCCGGTCGTTGACCAGGCAGATCGTCCGGACGTTTGTGGCCGGTATATGGGGTCCGGTTGTAGATGCTCTAAGCACACAAGAGTGGTAACTGGAAAAGCACACAAACGTTATAGCATGAAGGATCATGTTCACTGCAGGGGCGAAGCTAGAGTAAAATATCTCGGATGTGCAACTTTGATATTAACTTTAAAATGTATGGAATATCAATAAAAAAAGCACAAGTAGTATGAGGACTGCGTTTTTTTAGCTTGGGCTCATCTTCTCCCGTAGTGAATAGTATATAAAAAATATTGAAAAATCTAAATATTTAGCACCAAAGCTCAACGGAGTAAAACGTAAATTTGCATAAGCTCAACCTAGTTTCAACCAAAATTTGCATGCATGTAAACATAAATTCAATATAGATAGTCTTGACAACCGAACATTAAACATAAATTTAAACTTAAAGTACACTAGACTACTCATTTTCATCGGCCATAGTGGAGGTCGAGCCAATCCTTCCTCGACAGGCCACCCTTGGTGCGACATGGGTCCGGACCGGAGCCGTCGTCGTCGCAGTCAGGGAAGATGCTTTGCCACTTCTCGACGTCAAACTCCTCCTCCTCGCCTTCCTCCTTGCCGCCCTCCTCGCCGCCTTGCACCTCATCATGATGATGATGACCACCCTGCCATTCCCGGTGAATATCGCCCGCTCTGCCTCCATGAGCCCGGGGTGCTGGCGGCGCAGGTCCTCCAAGTACGCCTTGGCGGCGGCCTCCGCCTCAAGGCGCTCCCTCGCCTCTCGGTCCTCCCGAGCCTTTGCCGGGCTCACCACACCCGGCTCCGGCGATACGAGGTGGACCGGCGCAATCCCAAACGGGAAGTTCCTCTGGGTGACGGAGCCATGGTACTGGACTTGCCACCAGCCGTATTCCATCGCCGCGAGCTCTGCTGTGTGGAATGACCCAACCCACTTCCTCTTGTAGGTCTCCCGGTCGGTGATCTCCGCCACCCATGTCCCCCACGAGCACTGCCAGACTCCGAGGTAGGTTCTTTGTGGCGGCCGCGAAGGAGGGAGCTTCAGGGAGTCGGTGAATCGGGTGGGGGCAGGCAGATCGCGGCAAGCGGCGGCGGCTCGAGGATGCGCCACCAGACGATGCCCCGAGGGCGTGCGGCATGGATCCATGCTGCAAATCAGCAGCAGGGACCTCCGGCCACCGCTTTCGGCCATTGGAGGAGAGGGGGCGGCGGGGGATAGCGCGACGAGGGGTAGAAGAGGAGGCAGAGGAGGGGAAGATAGGGAGAGGTTTTCTTACTCGGCCGTTGAGCGGTGGAGTAAATAATGGGAGATTCATGGCGGCCGAGTATAATTTTTACCACTATATCTATTGGGGATCAGTTAGGTCCCGGTTAGAGAAGTAAAACCGAGATTTTACTCCTCTAACCGGTTATTGGGGATCGGTTAGAAATGCCCTTGCAAACTCGTTTTGGTTGTTGCAAACACATGGGTACATGTTGTGTGAAAGAGGGGCAAAGGATCCGGTGCCACGCCCATCTGAAAATCTAAGAATAACTGCAGTAATAAAAAGCCCAAATGATAAGTGTCACACATGTGGCACAAAGTAACACCGCCCTGGCGTTTTTACAACTAAAATTTCCATAAAAAAATGAAATAAAAATAACAGAAATTTGCCAATCAACCAGAAAGTTGCCATGTTTCAAACCAAAAGTTTTCATCCCCGGGGAACTAAAGTTGCCATCAAAAAAGTCAGAGCGGAATTGCTTCATGCCACACGTGTGGCACTTAGAAAGGGCATATGATACGATCAAAAAGAAGAAAAGAAAGCACGACCACAAATAAACAGGGGGAAAATTGATCCAATCCCAGTCTCGAGAGTCGAAACGGCAAAGTCGCAAACCCTTCCTCCTCCCCGATCATAATAAAACTTGCACTCTTCCACTGGCGCTTCCTGAATCCCCTCCACATCCCCTATTCGGATCGAAGAGGTGAGGAATTCTCAGATTCTTCTCGCGTATGCAGGGCTCGATCAATCCTGCCAGTTCTTATTTCCCCAGGTGTTGTCGTCATCATCTCAAACCTTTTCGAGTGGTTTTTCAGATGTCGTCCGACTAGGGGGTCAGGGAGGAGGAGCTCGATCTTTCCTCCAACGAAGTCGTCTACAAATATAAGGCTGCTGCCGAAATCATCAACAGTAATATCGTCTCTCTGAACTAATAGCAACTCATTTGCTGCTTGCCGGATGCGATTTTTAGTGTCCTACGCTGCCAAATGGCATTGTCTTTGTTATTCGGCAGGTTGTCTTGAGGTTATGCCATCTTTTGTTTAGCCCTTGCTTAATTTAGCTGTTCGGTTAGTAGCTGTCCAACTTGGTTATTATTTGTACACAGTTAATATTGCTAAGATGTCCAAAATGCATATGTCTCCTTTGAGAAAAATTAGTATCGACATGGTTAGAGCTCTACTGGTTAATTTGGTTGTAGTTTTATGAATCGTTCTTTGTTAGCTCCATTTTTTTGGCTATCCCTATTCTATTATGTTCACCTTTGTGGATTTTCAAATTCAGGTGTGCACATGCTGACAAACTAAATTACACACACATTGCCATACTTAGATAAGTCATTTTAAAGAAACGCGGATACAGGGATATGTTTCTATATAGATATTGAATATTTAAGAAATAAAAATTAGGGATTTTTGTAGGAGAACTCACATAATTGACAATTTCAGACTTGGGAGGAGTACCGCAAATTGGCTTATTTATTGCTGTGGCGGTCTCCCCCTACCGGATTCTCCTCTCCTCCTAGCAAACCAAGTGCTAACTACGGAGTGAATTGGTACACTAAAACAAATGTATGCAAGCATAAATGAAAAGATACATCATGCTTACATTGCAAATATAGAGCACCACAATTTTCCATACATTAAACCAGTCTTACTCCATTGATCTATTTCTCTACATCCCAAACACACAAGGCAGCAAAAAAAAAAAAATTCATAAAATAACAGTACAATTCAACGACATAAGATAGGTTTTAGACTTTTACAGGTATCTAGTACATAATAAGTTAATCTAACCACAATCCACAACTTGGGAAATTCATGAAACAAACTGAAATTACATAATCAGCTAATAATGTTGGAAGGCAGTAGGGCAGGTAAATGACATGACAAAATAACGTAACATGAATGATGAATCTCAATTCGTTGTGTCGATCTTCATCTCTCCAACTCTAATATCCAATGATGCCCCATTACCAACCAGCTAGGCCTCCAAGTCATGTTCATCTAGTGAGAGCATGGGGGTTCCTGAACAAAATCTGCACCACCACCAAATATCTCATGGGTGTCTCCTCCAATGTCGCAGAATTTTGATGGGCCAGGCCACCTGAATACTCTGCTCATTTCCTTGAAGCACGCCCGCGGTCCAGAAAGTATGAGAAAACCTCTGATCTACCAACACTCCCGAAGCAGTTTGGATAGCCTCCCAAATTGTTGTTGGCAGCAAACCTGAATGCGTTCCAAGCCAAACATTTCTTTCAACATTGGAAGGAAGGCCTGGAAGCATCCTAGCAAAATGGTAAGTTAACCATTAAAAATGGTACATCACTCACCAGCTATATAGACCATCCTAGCAATCAAACCGTCAAGATGTTAGTCAAGCAATCACTCAAAAGAAGTATCAAACATCCTAGCAATCAAAGCATCAAGATGTTACTGAAGCAATCACTCATCAGTAGTATAGAACAGCCTAGCAATCAACGCGTCAAGATGTTACTGAAGCAATTTTCACCAGCAGTATAGAACATCCTAGCAGTATGGGCATGTGAATGTGCATATATGTTCATTAATATGTTGATGTATGATGTCATCAACTATCAAACTCTTAGTTGAAATTATTGTGGAACAGAGGCTCTGAAGTTGGTTGTGTTAGAGTGCAACCCAGATGCCAAAATTGGTGAGATATGTGAGAAGGGTGACAACTTCATAACAGAGTAATGCATTCAGGTTTGTCCCTTCATAATATTTTCCTTTTTATTTCCTTGCTGAATTTCTTATTATGTGGTGTTTCTGTTGATGGCAGGCAAACTGAGAAAACTGGGATTCTCTACAAGAATGTGGAGAAGAATAGTGAAAGTAGCATTGCTTTCCCAACATGCTTATATGTGATCAACATTGTCTACCATTTCTCCCCCCTTTTGACTCACGATGCAGTCCCGGGGAAAAATGATATGGTCAAAATGTAGCGTCTTGCTTTAACCTTTGCTACCATATTTTTATCCTTTTATTTCACCATGAACTGAGGATTCTTCTCTCAGTTGGCAGAGATATGGGTGCCATATTGATGGTTTTGTTGTTGTGGGTGGATCATACACATGTTATCAACGATGGGCCAGTCACCGGAAGCGCAGCTGATGTTCATGCTGCTGCAAATACATCAGCCAAAGTTGCATTGAGACTAGTTAGACCTGGAAAGAAGATACATCATGTTGATTACCACTCTTATTTCAGATTTTTTGCATTTTCACAAGTTAGTTCTTCTCTGTTCCTGCATCGTTGTCGATAGTGCTCCTGGAATGTACTAGTTTTCGCCTTTCTCTTTGTAATGGTCTTGTGATCGGAAAATTAATCCACTGTCCAGAATGCGGAGCCATTGGGTTCTCAGCTCCCCTCCTCCCGTCCGTATCACACCCGCGGGCGACCAGAGGGCCAACCCTAGCCGCCTCGCCCTCCTCTCCCCACCTCCTCCGCTCCTTGTCGCTGCCTTGGCATGCTGGCCGGCAAAGCTCGGCCGACGTGGCGGCGTTAGGGCCTCCCCTCTTCCCCCATTGGGGATGGTTCTGCATGGGCCGTTGCCGTCGGGTGGCAGTGCGGTCTTTGCATGGGGCGCGATGGCGTTCCCCCGGGACCTGGCGGTGAGGCCGCATCCTCTTGGATGTGGCAGTGCGTGCCGTGTCGGCGGCAGCAGCTGCCCTCATGCGCCCAGATCCAAATCTCGGATGGGTCTGGCAGCGAACAGGGCCTCGTCGCTGGGGTCTGGGTGTGCGACAGCGGCACGTAGGATCTGGCCCCTCTGGTGAGTGGTGGTGGACGCGGGGTGTTGGTGGAGGCCTCCGGGGCTAAAGCGTGGGGAGAGCTGCAACGGCGTGCTGGCAGCTGACGGCGATGTGTGCGCCATGCGCAGTGGTGGCTGGGCGTGCTCCAGCCTCCGCTCGTCTGGTCCTTGTGAATGCTTCTAGGTCTCTCCCGTGGTTGCAGGTGGTGTCTGGTCCATCCTCTCGCGCCGTTGAATGGGTGACCAGTTTGGGCTAGGTGCAGGTCTAGGCAGGGAGTCTCGGTTGGGTATTAGGGGTGATGTTTGGAGAGGTGGTGGGAGAGATGGGTGGCGCCAATGTGGACGGGCCACCCGTCACCAGCAGGGGTGCTGGGCGTCAACGTAGTCTGCTCCCGCCCGACCTCTTCTTCGACCTGGTTGCTCCCCGATCGATTTGGTTGTTCTGGTCGATGGTGCGCGGCTCTGTTGGCGGTCAGAGCATGCTGGTCAGTTCATCACTCACAGTCATGGAGGACCTTTGGGGCATCTTGTTTCCTGGGCAGCGGCCTGGGTGGTGGTAGCCGTGGTGATTATCGGCTGATGTCGCTGCTCAGTGCTCAGGTGCAGGCGGAGTGGTCATGGCCATGTTAGCAGTGTGGTGGCTGCCATTTCGACGTTATGTGCCGGTGGGTAGCTATGGTCCTTGCCTGTCCCACCAAGTCAGAGGCGGAGTATGTGTGCTGGGGTGAAAACCGTGTCTGGTTTTGGACAAACCAATGGAGGCGGTGCATGTGGGCGTTGCCATCTTCCTAAAGCCTCCGTTGTGTTTTGATTTTCGGCCGAAAAAAACAATTTTCGGCCGAATTTCGGTCATCTCGCCTAGGCCCGGTAAATGTCTGTGCCGGCCAAAAATTTCGGCCCAGTTTGAACTTTTTTCTGGCCCAATCCAACTTCTGGGCCTTCCCATGGTTTGCCTGAGTTAAAAGCATCGATGCGAACTCCTGAACCCTAAACAAATCACGATCCCCTGCGGCCCCTGTGTTTGCGGCGGCGACGATGCGCCCGTACGCGGCTCCTCCACTCGTCGGCGCTTGCCTCCCCGCTCGAGCAAGCTGTTGCTGCCCCAGTCGCGCCGTTCCTACGACCCGGCCCCTGCTGCTGACCTCTGCCGGCTGCGGGCTGCGGCTAAATCCATCGGGAACTCCTCAACTCTGGAGCGCCTCTCTGTAATTCTGTATCCTTGTTTCAATCTTTTCTTTTGGAGTTTTCAATCCCCAAAGCTAGTTTGGTAAACGTATATACGTACTCCTCAGTGTTGTTCGACTGTTGTACTTTTGCTCTGCTTGATTTCAGAAATTTGGCCGAATTTTGACCAATTTTTAGTCAAATTTTATTTAAAATTCAAATTTTGGTTTTGTAATTTCGTCCGAGATTTTACCAAAATTTTTAAAATGGCCGAATTTCGGCCATCTCGTTCAGGGGCGAGAAAAAACGCAAACCGAAAACCAAAACACACTTTCTCCCTCCCTTCGTCGTGCTCCAGATGGAAATCTGATCTTTGGATCGGATAGTGGCGGCGCTGCTGTGACGCGTCCTTCCCGAAGGCACCATCTTGGAGCTCTACGTTTGGTCGAGTCTCAACTTCACCTCTTCGCGATACCATCATCGGAAGGGCGCCGACGGCTAGGTAGTACTGCTTCATGTCCTCTCTTGTAGTCTAGTTTGAGTCATTCGGCTGTGTTGTTGTTATAGCCCTTTGGCGCCTATGTATCTGGCCTTAGGGTGATTGTGGTGTGGGTTTCTGTGTTTGTATCGGTTCCGTATGTCGGTTGTTGGTTGTTGCATTATGTATAAAGCAAGGCGAAAGCCTTTTTGGTAATGTTGTTCTGATAATATGCTTTATTATAGTAAACTACTGCTTATATTTTATCAAGAACAAAGATGTTGTCGATGCAATTCAGAAGGTTGCTGCTGCTTACGATTGCAAAACTGTGGAAGGAATTCTTAGCCATCAGCTGAAACAATTTGTCATTGATGGTAACAAAGTGGTATTTAGTGTTTCCAATGCTGATACGACGGTGGTCGATGCTGAATTTGTAGAAAATGAAGTGTATGAGATTGATATTGTCACTAGTACTGGTGAGGGAAAGGTGATAATGATAATTGATGTTATTGGTTTCATGATATTTTCCTTCCTTTTTGTTGAACTTTGTAATTCAGAGCCAAAGTCATTGTCTGGGAAATATACCACCATCTATAAGAGAGTTGTAGAGAAGGACTATCAGTTGAAGATGAAATCGTCAAACTACATATTCAGTGAGATTCGTGAGAAGTTCACTTTCATGCCATTCACTCTTAGGTGTGTACATATGTAGAAAATGCCATTGATTTTTGGGATGCACTTTTTTTGTTCTACTAAGAGTACATATGTTTTGAATTGTGACAGGGCATTGGAAGATAGGAAGCGACAATTCTTATCCTTGACAGAATGCTGCATCGATGAACTTTTACAGCCGTACCCTGTTCTTTATGAGAAGCAAGGTAGTTAACATAAATCCTCTAGATAAATTTTAGAAATTGTTTGTACAAGTTGTGCTTGAGATCCCTTGGGTTCGTGTAAATCTTTTGATGTGTACTTATTTGTTATTTTTGCTGATCTTTTTTTTTTTTTGCGGGAGGAGATCTTATCTGTTGTTAATTCTTGCTGTCTCCTATCTTGGTTGTCTTGTCTCTTAATAGTTTGTTCTTTGTGCAGGCGATCTTGTTGCGCACATAAAGTTCACTGTGTTGCTGATGGCAAATGGATCAGACAAGATAACATCACATCAACTGTAGGAACAGCCCTCAAAATCCACTAAAAACAACATTAGGAGCAAAGGTGGTTTCCAAGGATGTGCAAGCCCAGAACTATTCTTGTGTTGAATTGCTTCCATTACTTCTGTGTGTGCGCCTTTGCTGCATCTGATTGGTGTTTCACTAGTTTCTCAGTACCATCTAGCTGTTGAATGCCATGATTGGTTGATTCCTAAACATCTAAGGACCTGTTTGGTTCGTGGTGAGTCCCGCTTCGGTACAACCCCCTATAAAACGTATAAAGGGGCAGTATAGACTTTTCACATGGTATTCCTACTTTGTATGTATGATGCCCTACGTACCCCAGACTGGGCCGGCCCATGAAGGTTTCTGCAGTAGAGACCGCGCGCATACAGTACGTCAGCGATCTAATGTGTATAGAGGAATAAAAAGCAACCACACAATGATTCGAACTCTGCACCTCTAGCCCACAAAGGATTGTAGCGAACCAGTACACCTGAGAAGCTTTGCTGACAAAAACTAAGCGTGCCCGTCAAAGAACTACTATACAGAATCTGGGCAGTTTTTGGATCTCTTTCTCTTTTCTTGGAAATTGTGAAAAATCTTCACAAAGCAAGTAATGTCTGAAAATCCGACAGTTGTTTGAACCACTCTAAGAAACTTTCAAAACACAATTTTTTTTAAAAAGGTGCCTTTTTTGACATATTTTTTTAGACCCTGAAAAATTCAAAAAAATTGGAATTTAGAGAACAAAACCTGTTAAAAGGAACATTTTCGAAATATTGAATTTTTTCAAAAGAGCGATCAGTTTTTTAAATTCCCCAAAAGTATTAGTTTTGAGAAAATATGAAAACAGGACATTTTTTTCATAGTGTGAACAGTTTTCAGAAAACAATCTGAAGAAATGGCCGGCCCAAACAGTTTCAGTAGTGTGAACAGTTAGAAGGGTACTCCCTCCGTTCCGATTTACTCTGTCGTGGTTTTAGTTTAAATTTGAACTAAAACCACGACAGAGTAAATCGGAACGGCGGGAGTAGTTCCTACGCTATCTGCAGACATGGCCAGCCCAAACACGTCTCTCGGCCACTCCCCTTATACGAAACAGCGGCAATCTGATTTTTTTGCTGCCTTTCTACATTTTTTTCTTTGTTCTTCTCTTATTTTCTACTTTTTTTTCCTTCTCTTTTCTTCGTTAATTTCTTTTGGAACTTCATTATTATTTTTGGAATCTTAAAAAAATATTGTTTGGAATACCAAAATAGCACTTTTAATTAACTATTTTAAATTTCTTTTAAATTCCTTTTTCCTTCAAATATTTATTAAATGATTTAAAAAACATTTTCTCCACGAGATTATATGACCAATTCAACTCACCATGTCAAGTTGTTTGAGTTTTCTATAGTTCTTGCATTTCATGGAGTTTTCTCGATGAAAATTCGTGGATAGATGGCGGAACGTGACACAACTTACAAACGGTGTCAGAATTTGTTCAAACACGGCATAGGTACCTACCATGGGCGTAAACACCTGCTGGCAAAATTTAGGAACATTTGAAGAATGTCCAAAACATGACCATGTTCAACGGAGGGTGGTTGGGTAGGCCCAGAAGATTCTTTGTGAAAGCATGCTTGTTTCTCGACATCCTTGAAATGAACTCAATTTTTTTCATGTCCTTGTATGACCAATTCAAGGCATCATGTCAAGTTGTTTTGGTTTTCGACAAATTTTGCATTTTTCGGAGTTTTCTCAGATAGAAAAGACCGATAAATGCCTGGATGTGTCGCAACTTGCATACAGTGATGAAAGTTGTTCAACCTTGCATGCATGCCTACCGTGGGCATCCCACCATCTTGCAAAAGTCGGGTCATTTTAAATGTCCAAAAACAGATGATGTTCAATGAAGGGTGTTCGGGTTCATTTTTGATAAGTTTTGCATTTTCTGGAGTTTTCTTGGTGACAAGGGTTGATAAATGGCCAGAAGTGTCGCAACATGTAAAAGCATTGGAACTTATTAATACCTGACATGAATGGCTCATATGTCTGTGGTAGGCTACTTCAAGAAGTTGGGGGCATTTATCCATAATCCAAAAAAACACCATTTGAAAAGAGTGTGCCACACAAGGCCTCCCTGAGCATGTTGTTTTCCTAATTGATTGCTTTTGTTAATTGCAATTTTGTCATTATCAATCAATATGAAGGTTTTCTTATGTCCTAACAATTTATTGAAATTTCTCGACAATTTTGAAATTTCAAATTGTATATGAAAAAATTACAAACTTGAACACTTTTTCCAAAATTGTAACAAAATCCCAACAGTTGATGAAAATTGTAAACCATGTAATTTTTAAAAAAAATCATCATTTTTTATTAAATGCAAACATTTCCAAAATTTGTGAAATAAAAATTCAAACGACACATGTTGTGAAATTCCATAGCATATTTTCTAATTGTAAACCATATTTTGAAAAAAGAATCTGGTATTCTAAACAAAATTTCAAATGTTTGAACAGGTTCCAAAAAGAAGAATAAAGTTCAAGAAGGAGAAAAATGAATTAACGAAAAAGAGAAGAAGAACCAAAAAATAGAGAACAAAAAATAGTTATGCCCTACAAAATAAAAACATGTATTCAGAAAATGTTTGTAATTTTGAAAAAAGTTTGCGGTTTCAATGCTCAAAATTTTGAAAAAAAAAATGTTTGTGTTTGTCAGTAAGCGACACATCTTCCACGGACTAGCTGGAATCGAGTCCTTGCGGTCGCCCATTTCTTTTTGCTTTTATTTAAATGGAAATACCCACCAGACGGGAAAAATCTAGTAAAAATTAATGTGCAATAGTAGGAGCTAGATCCTTACCCCTCGTGGCCTTTACTGGCACAAACAGCAAGTACGCCAAATCATCTAAACAGTAATAGTTTGCATAGGTATCTTATATGATCATTTGGATAGATCAAATTCAAATATTTTAAAAACAAAATTGTCCGGTAGCGTATTTTCTCGGGGGTAATGGAAAATCCGGTTCGACCGGTTTCCGAAAAATTCGTCCGAGAAAAAACAACCTAGTTTCAGTACGTCAATTCTATTTGATGGTATATGGCGCCACATATGTGTCATCAAATTTAGTTTATCCCAATGGCTAGCGTCGTGTTCATCAACGGTCAAGGTAATGGGTTCGATCCCTAGTAGCCTGTGTTGTTTTTTGATTTTAGATACCCCGCTACAGGATACACTCACTAATGGGCCGGCCCATGGCGGACTTTCTCGGGACTGTCTTTAATTTTATAGCGCGAGGGACGTATTTCTAAGAAAGACTATCCTACCCTTTATTATGAAGGGGTATCAACAGATCTCCTCCGTTGATGTGTTTGGGGGTGGGGGGGGGGGGGGGGGGGTGTACCGAAGTGGAAGTGTTGGTTCGGATGGTCGTAACACAAAAGATAGTGCAATTGGGTAACTTTGGGATTTAGGATGTAACATACAACTCGTTTTGTTTGGTTTGGACCAGTAAAGCTATGACGTTACATACATGTGTTGAGACAAGTCTTTGGATAAGTCAACATACAGAATCCAACGGGCGATTTTACACGCAATTAGAGATTCACATAATTTAATAACCATTTTGATTGCACCAGCTGCAAAGACATCATAATAAGATTTTAACCACACTTTAAAATATACTCAATTAGAATTTATCAACACCTCAAAATAAATAAAATGCCTTACAATATGTTTGTACAATAAGTAATAATGCTATTTGAAAAGAAAAAATATCTGAATACCAAATTTAGAGTCTTGCAAACCAACTTTTTCATCAACCTTGAAATATTTCTTTCGTGTGTCGCTGCCACTGTCTTAAAAAAGGAAACTTTCTTTCTTATCAACTCCTAAATGGACCATATATATGAAAACCTATGTTGTCCCCACATCCATCATACAGCAATGTGGAGATGACCTATGCACCCACATTGACATCTAGTAGAAAGTTCAAGAAAGTTCAATTTGAATAAGGGAATAAAATCCTTTATATTAAAGGAAATACCCCTTTTATGCCACATTACAAAGCAACTACCTTTTCTGTTGGTAGGAACATCCTACTCGAGAACGTTTAGTCCATATAAGAATTCAACCGGTTTGTCCTTAGCAGAATTAAGGATTGGACATTCTTTTACCTTTTATTCTGCTAAGGACAAACCACTTGTTGTGCTCTTTTATTTTGTATTCTTATTTACATCGCCTTGCAACTTTATCATTAAAAGAGGTAACTGAGAAGGTAATCCCTAACTAATTTATCAACAAAATAGGGGGTTATCTTATTTGTGTTTAAGTGGCCGGTGGTGATCCCATCCCAAATCTGTGCCGTTCCTTGTCAACCTGAGGACCCACGATGCGAATTTCCAGTTTTTCCTGAAATATGATTTTCACCAAATACTTCGTCAATAATGTAAGTACCATTTTCAAGTCTTTTTCTCTTCAGCAAACGCCAGTTACTGCATTACAGCACTAACGTGACAAGATAGTCAACACCATTTGTTTGACCGTCACATTGCGTGTTACGGCAGATTGGCCCATTTATCAGTCTCCCTCGCTAAAATTTCCCAGTTTCCCCAAGATAGCCATCCTCTCGAAGCCAGTAGCCATGGCCATTTCTCAGTTCCTCCCGCTACTCGCTGCACTCGCTAGCAGACGCCGAGGCGCTCCTCCTCAACCCTGTCGTGAACAGCAACGCCCAAGCCAAACACCTGGAGCCGTCCGGACGGGCGACGAAGGCACGGAACTGCGGCGAGTCAACCTTTGTGTAGCATCTGTTAGAATAAATCCGAGGTGCGATCTATCGAGGACCAAGCAATCACACGAGACACGACACCGAGATTTGTTAACGAGGTTCACCGATATTGCTACATTTCCGGGGCATGACTACGGACGCTCCTCCCCATGACACCGCTATAATACCGCACTTCAGCCGCCCGGGCGCCGGCACACGCCGCCGGCCCCCCGCGCGCCCGTACTATTATGTTGGCATAGGTTACATCATGTGTCTAGCCCTGCTATATATGAGAGGCCTAGGATACAAGTTTCCTATTTGGACATGACTCCGTATCCTATCTAAACACAGTACAACTACAAGTCCAACTGTAACCCACCTTGTACACAATATTCGACACAACTCCAACAAACTCCACCTTGGCGAATATTCTCCACCATCTTGAATTTGTCCATGCGTCAAACTTCCTTGTACATTGGACTTGAGCTTATCCCATGAGCAACGCTGCTACTCCAAAGACTTCATCTAACTTCACCTGCAACTTGTAGTCCCTCCTTTTCTTGACCACAATCAACACTCGAGCATAATTAAGTTTCTATTACTCTAGTTTGTGCTCCCAACTTCCAAAGTATCAGTCCAACACCATCACCATACCGATCACTGACCTGCGTGAAAGTGAACAACTCACATATTGGGTGTCACGCATAAGAGTTACTTGAACTCAACATCACCGCTCCTTTCTTGACCGCCTGTCTGAAACTTGAAGGAATTCCACTGTTGCTTGTAGTCATTCCGAGTCAAATTCGCAGTTGTCTCACCACATGTATGACCACCAGAGCCCTGGTCCGTCTCCATGTTCCGTGCGTACCGCACGCCTCGCCACTATTACCGCGTCGAGCCTCCGCTGTCCCGGTCGAGTCTCAAGGGTCGCGAACCCACACCACTCAACCCCCACTGCAGAGTACCACCGGTCATCACCGACCGATGACGAGTTTCACGCTTCCATCAGACCACTGTGCTCCAGTCCGAACTACGTGTCCCTTGCTTTTCCCGCCGAATAGGCTTCGGCTCTCTCTGCACTTACGCCGTAACCCCTTAATCAGCACCGAGTGAAGTCCTCCAGACTCCAGCTTCACCTTCAACATGACTTCATGGTAGATGATCAGTCCACCCTGCGCCTCATCGACTTCAAGGTCCGTGTATACACCACCTTGAATCAACCCCGCGCCATAGTCTCGTAGAAGCCACACAAGCCCTCAGGCCCGTGCCACGTGTTTCCACGCCCCAGAAGTCAGTGACCACCTGCATCCCGCTCCAATGTCGCCGTCGCCGATCCACCACCGTCTTCTGTACCAACCGACTTACGTTGATCCGTCAGACTGTCTAGTCCAACCCAGCCAAATTTGTCCGGCTGCAGACAGATTCCAGACTCAAGCCGTCACCGTGACCTTCGCCATCCATACACACACGTGTACCGACAAAGAAAACCAAAGCAAAGTCCTCCATAGCCTTCCCGTGTGAACATGCCACATATCAACAAAGCTAAGCTCAAACTCTTGATTCATCACACGTACGTAGCTTTAGGACTTATTTTTTCTTTCTTGACAGCATATCACGGCCTGGCTAGCCTTGTGTCGATCTTTTTTTTCTTAAACAAATCTCATTAGCTTTTGGCCTCTGCATGCAACGCGCTGCACCTACGGGTTTCAGCTAACCAAGATCCATGGACTCCTCCTGCCGGTTCCACCTGGGCCCTCGTCAGGCCTCAGCCTTGCCTCGGCCTCGCATGGGCTGAAGCCCCACACTAGCGAATCTCAGTGCACGCCTCGAGTACGCTTGCCCGATCAATCCATCGATCGACCGCCGCACCACTCGCCTGACGCGTCTGATTCTGCTTGCGTCTCGTCGAGGCTCGAAACAAATCGCCGCCAGCTTTGCTTGCTTTACGCCCTGCTGCTTCACTATTGCTTTTCCCGATCTCTCCGAGAACCACGCCGTAACTGCATCTCAAACTCGGTACTTCCTCTAGAACAACCATCCACAGCCTCCGAATAACCTAGTTCATGATACCACTTGTTAGAATAAATCCGAGGTGCTCCGTCGATCTACCGAGGACCAAGCAATCACACGAGGCACGACACCGAGATTTGTTAACGAGGTTCTTCGATATGGCTACATCCCCGGGGCATGACTACGGGCGCTCCTCCCCATGACACCGCTACAATACCGCACTCCGGCCGCCCGGGCGCCGGCACACGCCGCCGGCTCCCCCGCGTGCCCGTACTATTATGTTGGCATAGGTTACATTGTGTGTCTAGCCCCGCTATATATGAGAGGCCTAGGATACAAGTGTCCTACTTGGACATGACTCCGTATCCTATCTAAACACAGTACAACTACAAGTCCAACTGTAACCCACCCTGTACACAATATTCGACACAACTCTAACAGAGTCGGCGCTGCCCAAGAGGCTTGGCCGGAGATGGCGTGGCCGGGTGAGGATATTGGTGGACCAGCAGCTTGGTGACTCATTCCCCGTGGAGACCGGAGAGGCACCACCTAGCTTGGCAGCTGCCCTGCTTTGGCCGTTCGAGCTTTTCGGGCCATCGGTGGGTTTACCCCCTCCTTGATTTCCAATTGTGTTGCTCTAGCCGTTCGTGCTGCCTGGGGCAACCATCACACTTTTGTCAAACTATGGGTTGTCTCGGTAGGGATATTGGCTGCACGGGTATAGACATTTTGTAAGCCTGTTGCACAAACTAGTCACACCTGGTAATCCTTAATAGTCAAGTGTTTGGCTGCCTAGGCATCAGAAAATGTTCACGTTGCTGCATAGCTGACTGCACGATGAACACGGTCAATCCTAGGTATTCCTATCCCGGTGTATCCTATTCTTAAGCTAACTCTCTGCTTCCCTTGAATTATGGTTGCTCTAGCAGTTTGTTTTGGGAGAAATGCATTGAAAGGACTCAGTGAAGTGTGAAGAGAATGCATCCCTTGCTTGGTGGTGATATATGTAGGCATTGTTAGCCATCGTTAGTCTCTCATGTTGTGGTGGGAAGAAACATTTATCCCAGATCAATGCATGAGTTGTTTTGTATTGAGGTCTTCATAAATATTGGTCGTTTATGGTGCATGTGATGTGCTTTTATTCAACTTGCTCCATACTTTCATGCTCGTTGTAAATTTTAGTTTGCCAACTCATTTTGTTCTCTCCCCGTTGACTAATATGTGCATGTAACTCAATCAATCAATCAATCAATCTATCTATCTATCTATCTATCTATCTATACCTATACTAATTACAGACTCCCAAGTAATTACCACGTTAATTAGAAGTTAGGAGCCGTTCATCTGGTGGGACCGAATTATTACGGTGTAGATCTTCTGAAAAACCTAGGTTATTACCACGTTAATTAGAAATTAGGAGCCGTTCATCTGGTGGGACCGAATTATTACGGTGTAGATCTTCTGAAAAACCTAGGTTAATCAGAATAAAAAAACTATTAAGCATCTGATTTTCCTAGGAAACATCTCGGGACATTAGGCATGCCCACGCATCCTCTCCACCTCTCGCACGATCTCTCACGTGTGGGTCATCTTGGTCAGAACCTCATAAGACTATTAACCATCAGATCTTCCTAGGAATCATCTGTAGCCATCAGATTACATAGTCCCACGTGCACACCTCCTCTTCACCTCTCCTAAAATATCTCACGTCAACGCCATCTCTCCGTCTGGGCGATCTCTATTGGCCGCCTCTTTGACCTGCTGCCGTCGTCCACCCATCTCCGTCACCGTGATCGTCCCTCCTACCGGCGTCAATGATGCCGCAGGTCAGCATGTCCTCCTCTGCCTTCTTTATCCATTATCTCCATCCCCAGGCCCGTTATAGGGGTAGTCTCCTCTTTCTGTGGTTGGTGTTGGCCTGTCACAGTCATCACTATCATCATCTCCTCCACGCCGCCTTCTGTTTCTCCTTCGGTTATCGATTGCCCTTCAATTGTAGAAGAGACAACCACCTTTCTCCATGCTCTCTGTATTGGCTTTAGTCCTTTGCCGCAAAACTTTCTAGAACAGGTAAACGTCACAGATATGATATATGTGCTTCGATGATCTTCAAGCTATGCATGCTTATACCTCCGTTAAAAATTTCTTCCATGATCTCCTTGATGTGTAAGCTTAGTTTTTAATGTTTCAATAGCTGGCAAAATATTCTATGAAATTTGCAGCCTACTCAAGAATGACGACTTCACCATTGTGCTCAACTTCTTGGTCGGCTTTCTCATCATCTTAATCTCCCCTCATGGACTCCTTCCGTCCAGGAGCTACACAGACTACAGTTCTTCTCTCCCTCCTATCTGATTTGGACTTCCTTGCTGAATACCTGAATCTTTCTCCCATGTGCACTTATGTATTAGCCATGGTTTACCCATCACTTGAACAAATCAATGGCTGCATAGGAAATTAGAAAGGCACCATGCCATTGCTAGACATTGCTTGCATCTGTCAATTGTATAAGGTCTGCAAGGAGCAATAATTGAGCAGGTTTTTCCTTTTAAGGGATTTTTGTGTTGTGCATCCTGCAGTATGAGACTTGGTCTCTAATGAGCGTGCACATTCTAGGTTTTCACTTTGGGGAGATTTTGATGACATGAGTCCAGTAGTTCCAGACATATATTACATATGTATTACTGCGATGGGTAAGATTAGGTGATATACAATTCAATTATGGCATTCAGTTCACCAAAGTGGATGTTCCGCACAGTGAACTCGAGCATCTGTTCTAATTTTGTAGAGCCGCTAAGTTGTTTTGGAGCGTTATTTGGTTTGTTCAATCTACTTCTATAAATTACAAGCGAAATACTACAGTTTGTTAACTTGGATATGATCTTTCAATTTTATGCTCACGGCTCACGCCATGATCCAATAAGATACGTGCATCTTAGATGCATAAAATAGGCTCTGTTCTGATGGAATTCTTTTTTGTAGTGCTATGTACATTTATACATGGAGTAGATATGCATTGAGGAGGTCAAGAAGCCGACACCTCAGCAGTATTTATTCGAAGCAGAAAGGGAGATCAAAAAAAGACGCTCAGGTTAACCTCTAGGTAGTTCTTCCTCATAGTTATTTTACTACTTTGTTAATCTAATGATGTTCCTTTGCTAAATTAAGAACATGCATGTGTCAGTTTACTTTGTACAGTATGTATTCTACTTTGTATGGTGCTCGCACTAGCTGCTATGTAATTAAGATCTGATTAGTAACACAAAGAAACTTCCAGTAAGTTTGCATGTATAGACAGATTCAATGATACTAAACCAAATGTTGTTGTAGTTGACTATGTTATAGGTAAATGTGCAGACATACCGTGCTGACAAAGTTCAGTCTCTATTTCTTTCTTTACGCAGAAAATATGCCTTGCACTCATGTATTTCCATTCACTTATAATCGATAGAATCAGTACAATCAAATATTATATATAAATAGAAGGGAAGATGGTATGCCCTGATTAACTCTGACATCATATTCGTTAATCCTCTTTTACAGAGACGGGATGATAATGAAGAGATCCTTGGTACGTACACTTTGGACGCTCTTAAATTCATATTATTGCAGATTTATCTTAACTGTTTCTTTTGCATGACACATTTAATGCCAATTCAGTTTGATCAAATCATCGAAAGCACAGCAGGAATGTCAATTTTAATTCCGGTGATCTTTTTAGTAAAGGCATGCTAGGCTGAATTCGGTAAATTTTAATTCACTAGCAAAAGAGCCCGTGCGTTGCAACGGGAGAAAAAAATAACACACACTCTTAACCCAATAACCATAATATGTCCATGCCCTTTATTTTAGCGAGGCATCATTTTTGTGTCGCCACTTATCCTCCTTCTCACCTTCAGTGGCCTCAGTGTTCACACAAACCAAAGTGTGTTTGAATGTTGTTTTTCCCCTGCCAGTTTGTTCAGAGGTGCTCATGTGTGGTTATCGATGTTTTCTTTCGTCTCTTTATGATTTTAGTGGTTGTTTGTTTGCAATCCAGATCGTCGTGGTACGAAAGAAAAACGGACGTGCCCTATAGGTTACAAGTTTGCTTTTAAAATAATATTTAATAGGTAAAAATAACATCATATTCAAATTCTACATATTTTTCTATTCAAATTTATATATAACATGTTAAAATCAGAGTTACGGTTTAATAGATATGGATAATTAAGAAAAATAATTGTTTGACTTAAATATCTTCCAAAATAATATTTAAAAAATATTTAACAAACAAAATAACATCATATTCAGATTCTACACATTTTTCTAATCAATTTTCATAAATAACATGTTAAAATCGGAGTTACGGTTTAAAAGATACGGATAATTTAGAAAAAACATGTGTTTGACTTATATATGATTGGCGGGTGAATTATCTAATACGTCAGGGGGGTTTCCGTAAAAATGTAAAATAACGGTTCGGTTATGACTTAAATGTGTACTGTGGGTTAATTCATAGAAAACGCAGGGGGGTTTCTGCAAAAGTGCGTGATGGACCGCCGAAACCCAATTTGTTTTATTATTACTAGCACAAGGGCCCGTGCGTTGCAACGGGACATACAAAGATTAGTCGTTTTGTAGCGGTTCAACATTTTGTAAAAGCAAAAACAAGGACATGTGTTACAGCGAATACAAAATAAATAAGCATGTCTTTAGAAACCCAAAACATAATTTACCAATCAAACAACTTATATTATATAGTGGTTTGAAACGGATGGTGTCAAAGATACACATCAAGCTACATTGTCGACTAATTGAATTTGCAAACAATGGCAACTCAATACTCATGTGACATGCTCCCAACTGCAACAGAGAAGATTCTATTTTAGCTTGTTACACGAAATTCACTTTTTTTTTTCTTGAAGAATTATTAATCAAATAAGAATGATAAATTTTAGCACAGCGCAATGGTTCATATTTATGAACTTAAGATGAAGGATATGAAAGAGAAAATGATGACTGTACCAAGGCTATGGGGAAAGGCATAGGCAGCATAGCACACAATTATATGAAACCACACGCCTTTAGACATTCCCAAATATACAAAACATAAGGTACTGACTTCTTTTAGATAGACTGGTATGACTCAAAAATACAATGGTCGATGAGAGGGCAAAAAGGCCACAGGATTTTCATTTGTGTATCAATGCCAGCTAAAAATAATAAGAATTTTAATTAAAGACATAAACAACAGAAAAAATTGTTAAAAGCATTTGACTTCCACTTTGACTCGATTTTTTGATGGTGTATGTCCTCATGAACAAATTTGCTTTACTAACCCTCCTATAAACTTTCTGTAAGCTTTCAACTGGATGCCGGTGCTACCAAACTACCCACTCAATTGAAGGCTCAACTTCAACCAGCTCCATTGTAGGAATAAAAGATTTGTAGTTTTCGACTCATACTTTAACAAGATCATATATGTGGTGATCATAAGTCCTTCCAAAAAAAGTTTGTTGGGACTCTACTTTGAGTGAGAACCATAAAGTCATATTGCAAACACATAAAAAGTAACAATTGAAGTAATGCAGAATAATATTCTCTAGTTTAATATAAAAAGGAAAAATGAAAAGATCATTATAACAAACATGGTTTATAAGTTCTATATTGGTGCTCAAAAAGTCGCTATCTAGCTCAGAAAGTCATTTTACTTTCGAGAGCATTATTAGTTTAATCTTTATTTTCTCAAGTAGATAACAATTCCTCGTTGTCACCAACTACAGAATAGGAAATGTGAGTAAAATGATGCAGTAAGATTTAGGCCTTGTTCAGTTACACCCTGCCTGAAGGGGATTGGAGGGGATTTGGGCGGGATTTTACTTACAGGGGATTCAATCCACTTCAATCCCTGTCAAACCCCTTTCAATTCCCTGTCAACCGAACGCAGCCTTAAGGTAGAAGAACTCCAGGGAAATTTAACCCCCACTCTCAAATGGTCTGATGTTGTCGTTATTCTTGGCGTACTTCACAGAATGATCACGCTTCAGGTGAAAAAGATCTGACAGCATGGGAGTTCAAAACTGCGCTAGTCTTTGTACCATGGAGAATAAGCGTCTTGTTGCCATTCTCAACCTGGAATAAACATTAGAGCAACAGTCTCATGTGGGAGCCTATGCTTGGCCAGTGTCACAAGACAATAAGGATGAAATACTACCTACGAAAATACATATACTTTCTTGTGTCCATAACAATAATGACTTGATGCTAGACAGGGTTAGAGTTCTTCTGACATTGTAAACTGAAGGCGAAATTGCAGCAGCAAAAGAAAGGGACCGGAGAAATGAGAAGCTTACGAGCTTAGGGGTGTGCTTGAGGAGCTCAAACATGGCAAGCATGGTCATGGGAACCCTGATGCCACCATCTTGATCCTCCAGCAACCTAGGGATGAGGCGTTTGGCAAAGGGTTCATAACTCTACCCAAACTTGGAAAATCACGAATGGCTGCTCGTGTTTGCTGCCAAACTTGGAAAATTAGATAGACCATGTAAGCATGATCTTGGCTGGGCTCTTGAGATCACATAGACCATGTTAGCATTAGGTAGAGTAGAGCTTACATGGAAAATGAAATAAGGTGACACATCATGCTCAATCAATTTTTTGATCTTCCCCCAAACGAGATAGAGCCTGTGTAGAAGTCAAATCAATAAATTTTACTCTTGTTGTGAAATCCAAAAACGGATCTCACATGTACTGAATACAAAACAACAGTGGGTAGCATACTACTCGTCCATGATTTTCTGGGCCACATTATATATTTCTTCCTCCCCTCTGGTCAAAATATGTTGGTCTTCTATAGTTGTGCTTGTTAAGGGAGTTATTTACCAATATGGAAAGCAAAAAAGATAATAATTCTTTTGACACAAGCAAAGTAGCATCAATAAGGTTAAAAATAAATGAGCACTCGATAAGTAAAAGTGATAAAAAGGATGAAACATGCAACAAATGAACAGGTACTCAATAAGCAAGAATGATAAAAAAGATGAAACATGCACCTCTACAGACCAGTTGAAATTTTATCCTGTTACTCATGATCATTGATTAAAATTGCGGGAGAAAGGATTTAGCGGAAGCCAAATTTGCAGCGAAATTGTAGCCTAAGTCGGCGCAATCTACCTCAACCTGCTGTGATTTTGTATTGCATGAAAATCATGCGGCAATTGCGGCCAAATCGATCTCATGATTAGCATAATACCATAACACTTGGAACTTGCAAACACTTCAAAACAAAGGAGAATGAAATCATGGTGTGGGATGATTTCTTTTGGTAGTGCCTGTTGTAGATTTTTACTCGTTCTCACTGGCAATTCCACGAGGCAAATCTATGCCTTCTTTCATAGCAATGAACTCTAGAACCTTGACCATCAAAGATAAGATAAATTTTCATCAAATTTTCCAGCACTGTAATGAGAAGATAAGCATCCATAAAGTAATAAACAAACCGAATCTGAATGTACACCATCAAATGAAGGTGGCTGAAGTGTGGCGACCTAGCATAGATGTTTCACAGCCTCAAGGCTTGAGGAATCAGTGAAGTCAGAAGCCTGCCATGTATAATATGTAGGCATGTCTTCTTTTTACTTCATGAGCGTCTTATCTACTTTCCAGTAGGCAAATTTTTGTAAGCACACTTATCTTATTACTTGAGAATCCTCGCTTCTTTCCAGATTTCTTGAGAAAAGTGACCGCAGTGGTAATTCTGAAGTTGATGAGTGCGCTAGGATACTAAAAGCTGCAGCTGAAAGCTGGAGTTCTGATTCTATTGATGAACATAGTGGAGGAAGAACAGGAGGTGCGTAATGAAGCTGCTGCTGAAAATAAATCAAGAAACCCCCAACTTGAAACGAAAGGCGGGTGCTCGGCATCGCCACGCTCTGCCATGGCGTGCAGCAGCCGACTGACCGATGCCACCACACACAACACCTACCAGTCCCAGTTGAGCGCCCGGAACTCCAGCCACAGCACCGTCGCACGTCCAGCCTTCAGCGGCAACGCATGTTCCCCGGCGACCGTATCCGAGATCGAAGGGACCGGTGGAAGGTGTGGTGGCGTAAAGTAAACTGATAATTAACTATTTACTATCCGAAATTCCATAACTGATAAATATAAACAAACAAAAGTTCATTGTATCAAATAAAGTAAACTGATAATTAACTATTTACTATCCGAAATTCCATAAGATCCAGATCCATTCATGTGTATAATGAGCCTAACACAAATTTATCGTCTACTATGTGAATCAATGGATGCATGATAGCTGATGTGCTAGAGAAAGGGCTTCTGTAGGGTAATCTATTGGTTGTTAGCACCAACCTTTAGGAACAATATCTATTGCAGAGCAGTTAACAAAACGACGCACAAACTTCCTGTATATTCGTGAGCAAATTATAATCAGCAATAGAATTATAGTAGACAGAAGCATTGTACCTGACTGAAATCACGGCTGGTTCAATTTTCTAAATTTGGTCTCCACAACTATGAGAAAGGAGAATAAATCTAGACCATCATTCCAAATCCAATATAATATTTTCAAGATTAAGAAAAAACGAATCACAACATAGTCCACTGAAATGCAGTTCTCAAAATAGCATGGGATCACTCTGACTAATCTTATTTAGTGTGCTTGTTCACCTTGCCATTGACAGTGCAGTGGCTATCAATCAATGCAGAAAGTCTTCTGCTAAGCCATATTTCAACAACCTGAGGCCCTTCCAGTACACCATGGCCGTCAGCCTTGACATGGATCCCAATGACTGTCCACGCCCGACCTGAAACTGAAAAAGAAACTGTTGGTATATATGAACAGAAAAAGTTAAATGAACTAAACACCATTAGGCCCCAAAATAAAATACGGAATTTTACTGAGATGAGGTCCGAAAATATGTAAACATCATACAACAGAATTATGCAGCATTGACAATATCCCCTTTAGCATGTTCCTTGCCTCATCACATAAAGGAGAAAAAGAGCAAACTAAAATCCATGCCTCACTGGCCTATATCCATTGGCTACTCAAGAAATGTCCATATGGTTGTTATTCATTGTCGTCAAGCTCTTCTACTGCCATCCTTATCTGCACAAAAGATAATGTTCGAACTAAAGTTTAAACTTATGAAATCTTGAACTGCAGTATTGTCATGGTGACATACACACGCGAGCCCGTGCTATTTAGTCAAATACCTAGGGGCCCCAAGCATTCTGGAGGTAGTCCCTCCGCCGCCTCCATGAAGGCAAGATTGATCCACCACCTCCACAAATCCAAGGGAGAGGAGAGAAAGAGAGAACCAGTCAATGAATTCTGATCCGCCGTCCCGAACTCTGCTTCGGCACTCACCCAACCTCGAGCGAGGTGGGTGCGTCGGGCGGGGCAGCAGGCCTCGAGGTCCTTTGCGAGCGCGGCGGGGGCACACGGCGCAGGGCGTGGCGGCGGAGGAGGGTGGCGCGGCGCGGGGCTGGCTGGAGGTGGCGGCGGCGGGGGGGGGGGGGGGGGGGGGCGGGCGGCGCGCAGGGCTGGCTGGAGGTGGCGGCGGCGGTGGGGGTGGGCGGCGCGCGGTGAGGCGGGCTGGGGCAGGAGGTGGCGGCAGGCTGGGGCTCGAGATTGGATCGAGGAGGCAGGTCGTGCGGGCGGCTGTTTTTTTTTTTTTTTGCCTTTTCTCTCCTCCATACCGATTCGGGCTGACTTATGCCGAGGACGGCGGGTTGAATAGCAAAAACTTCATGGTCTTTTTTGCAAAAATGCCGACGACGTACGACCAGAAACCGTAGCTGCTTTATTATTAGGTAAAGAGGTAGAGATTATTCATGGCCGCTCTTATTTATTTTCTATTTTCAGGCGAGGTAAGTTAATTAATTGATGGACAAATATGATGTTTGTCTACAGATGGTGCCACTTGAAATTATTATATGTTAGTATGAAATGATATTCTTTTGATGTAAAATCACACGCAAGATTATGCATCAATTCAAGCATAACTGAAATTCTTTGTTAGTACACAAAACTATTTTGGCTCAAACCACCACTGGAGCCTCTTTGTTTCTTTTTTTTACAAGCTTGGCATAATGTTCTCCTTCTACACTTCCCTAAGAATGCTAAGATAATGCATTGTACTTCGGAAATATTCATCTATGCAACAGATAGTTTTGTTCTACTTATATATGAAATCATGGATCATATATTTCAAAACCGTAATGTCTTTGCTAATTGGTTGGTATAAAAATTTGGTTTTCTAAATAAATATTTTCTTTCGTGCATTACTTGGGCTGAATAAACTGATGGGCTTTTTCGCAAAAATAATAATTAACTAATGGGCTCCACCATATGTGCTAGATTTTCTAAATGGGAAACGAAGTATCAACATATTAGGTGAATGTTTGAATGTTGTTTCAAAAACTGATCAATACCAAATTTTTCATGCCGCACGATTGATTTTGATGATATTACAACCACCTTTTACATTGTTGTCCTTTTATGCACACACACACACACACACACACACACACATATATATATATGTGTGTGTGTCTATATATATATATATATATATATATATATATATATATATATATATATAATATTTTTGTTTCTTCTTTCTAACATGGAATAAGTGTATTTGGCTGTTTGCACCTTTTTTTGCCTGCTATTTGGATCTCTAAGTATTGCCTGCAAAGCTTTGTATTGTATTTCACTGGTATCTTGGGTTGTTTTGCATGCTATTTAGTATTTTAGTCATGCAATAATACCATGATCGTGCAAGGATCAAAATCTTAGTTTGTCCCCTATTCATTGCAACTATTCCTTTTTCATGATATTAGCTATAACGTGGTCCAGGACTAGACAACTATAACGTGGGTTTATTAGACATAGATACTGATTTGATAACTTGGTGTGCCCGTGTGCAGGGGTGTTTGTGTTGACGGAATCAAGGTGAAAGATACATATGGGCTGCGTAATCATGCTGCATGATAATTAAACTGTTCTGGTTTCTCTAAAAAAATTGAATTGTTTTGGTTTAGCATTACTACTTGGTTATACCGAGATCCTTATTAATCCGTTGTTTTACTTTATTGCAATTGCGTGTCGGAGTCCATTATTCAAATCTTCCTTCCTTTCAATGTAAAATGTGAAAGTTAAATGACTTGATTGATTAATTAATTTATTGTCCAGGTAATACATATAGTTGGTACATTCTCACTTAATCAATACTATAATTTCCATCATTACTGGAGGCTTACATATTGCACCGAAATTATCAAAAAAACTAGCCCGTGCAAAAGCACGGGTTGACGACTAGTTTAAACAATTCATCTCTAAAATGTGAGGATTTGAGATGCATGTGTTATCTCTGATGATGAGAAGCGATATATATATATTTCTCATTTTCTTTGCTAAAAAAAATCCAGACATGGGCTCAAATCCAGGCTGCTTGGGTCGTATGTAGAGTAGAAACAAAGATAGATTATGTCACTACCTTGAGGGCCGCCCCCGGTCCGCCTCATCTCCTATGGTTCTTGGCACACAAAGAGCTCCACTAACTGAAACAAAGTTTGTGTTTGGCTACTGCATAACGAAACTAAAAATGAAAACCAGACAAGAACAACAATCCATGGCTTTTCACATCTCTGAGATGTAATCAGAGTAACGTATATTTGTATCTCTGGCGCACAAGGAGGCTAAATTGGAACATGTTTTTGTCATCTCCAGTGCAAAAGGAAGCTAGCCGCGGTTAAGTTGGTAAATGCACATAACATTTTGGTCATGGTATTTTTTACACTTGAAACACTCGGATTAAGTAACTCCATGTAATTAACAAAGGTTGTTGTCAGAATCATGATTCTGAACCATACTGGAACTCCAATGGTAGGATCGCAAGTCGTAGAAACTTAACTATCAGAATCGTAAAAACGTACTCCCGCAAAAAAAAAGAATCGTAAAAACGTAGATTAAACTAGCGAAAATAGTAGAATCAGAGTTGTTAGTTTGACTCATAAAGTCGTAGAATCATACAACTTAATCGCGGGCATAACTCTGTGTAATTAACAACTTGCACAAATTGTCTGTTTTGCAGCGTTCCTCCTCCAAAAGCTTGATGAACCCAATACTCCAGGAGATTATATAGATATATAGGAGTATATATAGTAGTACCATTTAAAGCGTGATCTTCCTTAATGAGCCCAATCAATGACAGGGACATGGCCATGGAGCTCCTCAGCCTGAGCCGCCAAATGGTGCCGCTGGTCCTGCTGCTCGGCTTGCTGGCTGGCTCGCCGTCGACGGCCCTGCCTGGGATGGACCGGGTGCGGTGGCAGGTCGACAGTGCGAACCGGCGCGGCCTGTCCATCGGCCTCGTCATGTCGTACGTTGCTGAGGACACCGCGCTCCAGGCCTCCGGTTACTTCAGGCCCTGGCCTGTCCAGCCCTTTTTTGACCTCTATGGTGTGTCTCTCGTCCCGTCTCGGCCTCCCGTTTCTGATCCAAATTGCTTGCCTGTAGATTGGGCAGATGAAAACCTGGTGAACTTGCCCTTCCAGGTTGACTTCCTTTGGGTTTTCTCCAACAGCTAGCACCAGCAGCGAGTACTGAACTGCCTCTAGCTGAACCCAACCAACATAACACCAGTAGAGATGATACTATGGTTCTGTTTCAACATTATAAGGATGAAGAACAGGAATGTTTCATACAGTCCTTTGATGCATATCTGTATTTATTTTCCTATGGTGTCAAGAGTGCAGTCTCACCGCATATTCATTTCAGGACGTAGGTTTCTCATCGGCAGTATTCAAGGTGTGAATGTGATATACTCAGCCTGAACTTGTGCATTTACCATGACTACTGCAGTATGGAAGGGCTCCTTTCTAGCCTTATAGGCAATAAAGAAACAACATGCAGATTTAAATATGACTTGTAATAGGCTTACCTGTTACCACTACTTCTTTGTTCTTCTAGTTCAATGCAGCTGTCACTGTACAAACTCTCCTTGACGTCTTTAGTGTGTCTGGAATTGTCCATTATGGCACAACACGAAGCTGTAATGATTCAGTCTCGTTTGGCGATGTCAGTGTCCACAAGCTAGTTGCTTACACAGGCGCTTGGACATGGAAGGTACTCTCCTACTGCAATTAGCTTTCGCCCCCCAAATTTCATGATGTAATGCTGGTGACTGCAAAGCTAGAAGAAAGCAACTGGATTCTGGTCATCTTCTAGTCCTGTGTTCTTGTTCTTGCAAGAATACAAAATTAATTACGCTGGGTTAAAATATCAGTTAATATGTTCGCTCTAAGAAGGTGAAATCAGGCAAACAGTTCTTCAATAAACATATGTGCAGTTTAAACTCTGTCGTATGCTAAAACAAGGGTATCACACTAGTACAGTCAGTGTAAACATATCTAGAATCATAAGTTAGCTCTAAGAAGAAATCAGTAAGAAGAATCATGCGTCATTAGAATTAGAGGATATTTTTGACCGCATTACTTTACAAGACCTCTGGTATTCTGATTTTGATATTTTCAGAAGTTCAAATCACTGAAAGAATCGTCAACAGAACTAACCTTTGGAGAATTTAGCATCCCAAAAGGAGGAGAGATAGGAGTCGTTTGCTCAGAGTTTAGGGAGGAGTTGACGCCTCTAGGGGAGGAGTGATGATGATGACGCACGGGTGTTGTCTCACCGAGGCCTTCTCATGAGTGGTGTGCGTGTGCTTTCTTACGTGTGCTGCTTAGCGGTTGTGATGGTTTTCTCTCGGTTCTCCATAATTAACTGAGCAATCTGATTTTCGCTCGCTTTTCCTTAATTAACTGAGCAACTCTTTTCTTCTTAATGAATGCAGGAATCCTGTCATTTCAAAAAATTCACTGCTGAAGAACTCTTCTTGGTGCAATTCCTTGTTATGGTGTTCTTGTCGATTGCCATATGCGAAGGAGCTCACAATGCCCTTTTCTACTGCGTGACTGCAAGATTTTAAATCATGCCTTTTATTGCTGCCCACGTCTAAAGTGGATATCGTTCAGGTTGGGGTTGACCAAGCAACAGAAGACGCACGTATTATGGACATTGATGAGCATAGTCAGTTGGACAACGATAGCTCCATTGTGCTTCTTCCGGTTGTTGCAATTAACCTTACCAAAACAAAGGAATTTAAGATAATATTGGGAAAAATTAACAGTTTAGCTGCACGTCAACTTGAAAACACAATTTGGGCATTTGATTTCAGAAGGAAGAAGCAGCTGCCGGAGGGAAGAAGGTGAAGGAGACGCCGAGGCCGCCAGCCGGGGAAGAAGCAACCCCATTATCTATCGTTAGGGTGGCGGGTGCAGGTTCGCTGAAGAAGCAACCCCACTATCTATCATTAGGGTGGCAGGTGCAAGTTCGTCGGGGATTTTTGGGTGTTCGCCGGGCTTAATGGGATGCCTGGGGGTGGCGGCAAGACCGGCGGTGTGGGGAGGTTGAGGAGCGGGTGGGGCGGTGAGGCGGTCGCGGGAGTGCCGCTGGCCATGGGAGGTTAGGACGATGGTAGCTAGATGCTCGGGGTGTCCTCGGGGTAGAAGATGAACAAGGAAAACGGTTCTAAGGTAGGAGAAGGTATCTAGAGTCTAGACCGTTGGACAAGGAGTAAATTGCATAAAACCACCACTTTGGGGGTTAGGTTTGCGAAAAACACTAGGATACAGTTTCTCTGCAGAAAACACCACATCTTGCGTAATGGTTTTGCAAAAACCACTGATCGGCGGTTTTGGCTCTGGTAAGTGAGTTTATGATAGGTGGGGCCTTTTTTTGCCTACGTGGCGTAACTTTTTGTGCCAGGTGGGTCCTCCTCGCAGCAGCTCCACGAGGTCAACGAGAGGCTCCTGCTCGGCCTCCGCGTGGCGGCGGTAGCACTCGGCGGTGGCAGCGCCGCGGACGACGACGAGTCCCGGGTGGTCGGCAAGGTGGCTTCTCCGCGGCCATGGAAGGCGCGCACTCGACGAGGACGACGCGCCTTGATGCCGTCCCACACGCCTGCCGCGAGCCCTTCACCCCAGGCGACTGAGCGCGAGCGGAGGCTGGTCCGTGCCAACGCGCTCGACCGGGCGCGGTTCTCCGCGACGCTCCCCACCGAGCAGATCGAGGAGGACGTGCACGCACTCACCGGCGCGCCCCCGCGCCGTGCAGAAGCAGGTCGATGTGGCCTCGATGTCCCCGGCGACCGGGGGGGGGGGGGGGGGAGGGAAGACGTGCCCGGCGAGGTAGGCATGCGAGGTCAACGGCGAGCGGCGAGATCGCTCGATCCAGCCCGAATACAGGACGAGGTCAACAATCCCCTCTGCCTCGTCCAGGGTCGGGATGGGGGCGGAGAGAAATTTGGGAGGCTTTTTCGCATTAAACCTAAACTGTTATGCCATGTAAGCAGAAAACGGACCCCATCTGTCATAAACGCACTTAAACGAGCCAAATCTGCCGATCAGTGGTTTTTGCAAAACCATTACGCAAGATGTGGTGTTTTCTGCAGAGAAACTGTATCCTAGTGTTTTTCCTAACCTAACCCCCAAAGTGGTGGTTTTGTGCAATTTACTCTTGGACAAGCCTCTGAAGGCTGAAAATTATTTGACTGACCCTAATTTCATATTCAGTCGACTTACCCTAGCTCTCCCTTTTTTAATCTGACCTCAAATCCTTCGTAACTTAAAACTAGCCAGCATAACACCTATGTGTTGCTATGCAACTGCAACAATAATCTAAGTTGTATTGGATTAGTAGTATATGACAACCAATGCCCTTGCAAACACTTGAAGAGAAACTTAAGCAAGCAGGCAAGACTGCACTTGCATAACTGCAGGGTCATGGCAACACTAGTGCAAGATCTGTAGCAGCAAAGTCATGACTAAATTTTGAAAACTGAGTTGGGATGACAGGGATTAGGAGGTGGGCCTGTCAGAGGACATGGAATTGGAATGAGCCACGATAGGTAATGAATTAATTGGTGGATTGGTTGGCTGAGACCTTGTAAAATATTTTCCATTCGAAACATGGTGGGAGTGAATTGGATGCAGAGGCAGGTGCGAGGCTCGAGGCCCCCTAATTGCATTTATTTTAATGTTATTTTTTTTATCTTTTCGGAAATGAGGTTTCATGGGTTCTATATGGATGAGACGTATTTGGATGAAGTGGGAGTGAACTCTTCCAAATCAGGAGGGGTCTCGTGGGTTGCAGATACATTAGGCCTTGTTCGGTTAATCTTCTTCTCAAGGGGATTGGAGAGGATTGGAGGGGATTTTGGTTTGTAGGGGATTTAATCTCCCTTAATCCCTGCCAATCGCCTCCAAATCCACCTCAACCGAACAAAGCCTCAGAGAGATCGGGGTGGAGTAGGGGATTAACTCTTCCAAGGATGGAGTGGGGAGTGAACTCTTCCCAATCGCAGTGTCTGGTGAGTTCTAGATAGATGAGAAAGATTGGGGGGGGGGGGGGGGGGATGAGGAGTGAACTTAGCACCACCACCATCAAGTCCAATTTACAAGGTAGTCCCTCCGTTCCAAAATACTTGTTGTGATTTTAGTTTAAAATTTGAACTAAAACAACGAGTATTTTGGAATGGAAGGAGTAGTAGAGATAATTTGACTCAAGATTATCTATTATATACTTAAAATAATAGACAAATAAGCCACCACGTTCGTCCACACAGATTAAATTACCTCAGCCATTAATTTTGAGTATTTTCCAAAAAAAAACTACCACATTTCACGTCACTGTCCCACAGAACTACCACATTTTAACAAGTGACCGAAAACTTCAGATTATTACGAATTTTGAGACAAAAAACTACTAAGTTGAGTTCATGACCGTTTTTATGATTTTAAACCTGCTTATGACATGCGGGACCCACATGTCAGAGCTGATGTGACAGAAAAGTCAACTCCGTTTATTTTGGCAGTTACGTTGACCGTTATTACAGGTGGGTCCCACATATCGGCATCTACCTTCTTCTTCCACATCCTCTTTCTCTCTTAGACATTTCAACGAAAACCTAGTGTTCGTGCCCACATGGTGAAACAGAGCATGGGCGCGCCGTTGAGCTCCGCGTCCTCGTTGGCGGGGAACCACCAGCTCGGTCCTGGCTCGAACAGGAGCGCGACCGCCGCGTTGGCGAGGAACCAACAGCAGCCGGGTCTCGTCAGATCGCGCAGCGCCGGTGGCCAACAGCTTCCTCGTCGGGAGATGGAGGGACGAGTGCTCGTCGGATCCCGCGGCGCCGGCGGCCAGCGACCTTTTCACCGTCATGGTGAGCCTGAAGCCCCGGCCATGGCCACCGGCCAAGGCGAAGCCCAACCCGCAGCGTGCCAGCGGCTCGGCATCCTCGGCAGCGTGCGTGCTGGAGGGTGTGGTTCCGCACCACCCGCTGTTGCGCGTCGCGGACAAGTACCATCCTAGGGCAGGAGCTTCTGTGTGGCGAGTTCGGCGTCATGCGCCTGGCGACGGACCACGCTCGAGCTCCACGATGGAGGTCGCGACGACGAGCTCGTCTTGCCTGATGATGCACATGAGGTATTTGTTAAAATGCCAGAGAGGGAGAGAGAGAGGAGGAAGAAGAAGAATGATGTGTGGAACCCACCTATAATAACGGTCATTATAACTGTCAAAATAAACAGAGTTGACATTCCCGCTACGTCAGCTCTGACACGCGGGTCCCGCATGTCATAAAAAGGTTTAAAATCATAAAAAAGGTCATCAACTCAACTTAGTAGTTTTTTGGCACAAAATTAGTACTAGTCTGGATTTTTCGGTCACTTTTTAAAATGTGGTAGTTATGTGGGACGGCGACGTGAAATGTGGTAGTTTTTTGTCAAATGCTCATTAATTTTAGATATAGACGGTTGAGATTTATAAAGATCTAGCGTAACATACAAATATTGTGTATGAGCAACCTTTTGCACTTATGAATTCTATCACGTGCCAAGTAAAAAAAAAGATCTATCACGTATATAATCTATAATGGAAAAGAGCAATCATAATCTTGTACATGAGAATGACTCTTCTAAGAAAAACATCACATATATCACAAACAAAATAAACAACACCTGGTCAATTCCTATTCGAATTCTAATAGGAGCAAACAAAAAATTTGGGGCTACACAAAGGCAAACCTGCCACCTAAAGCAGTGTCACGTGCATGTCCAGCATAGCTAAAGGGAAATGGTTACCAACATTAATCAGTTGCTATTCCTTTTTTTTCCTGCATTGCAAACACTAACATCACTATGATATTAGTGAAACATTTTTTTGGGAAGCAAAGCCATTTGTTTTTCCTCTTCGGTTTTGTATCAAGTCAAACATATCATGGTACAAAGTCCGAAAGTAGCTAATATTGTTGGATTCATATATGAATCTGAACCGAAAACAAAAATGGAAAATATAATTAGCATTTTTTTTGCAATCCATAGAATGCAATAGGTACTGACGTATCACATGGTTCTCTATTACGACTCTAAACTTGGTGATTCCCTCACATGAATTCAACGGATGCGATCAACGAACGAAGCACTCTTTGCTTAATATGACATCATCTTTATTTGAAAGTGGGCGCATGCAGTAAATAATGGCCACTAGCGGAGATCAAGATGGTGAAAAGCAAGTTGTTTGCTGAGAAGAACTATAATTTTTGAAGGACAATGTAAAAAATGTTTTTTATGGAGGTTCGATCCTGATTAATAATTTGAGCATATTATGTGTGCAATTACCTGTGAAATTGAGCATATTACATTGATGCTACATTACGTGTGCAATTGAGCATATTATGTGAACAATGGAAAAATGTTTTTTATGGAGGTTCGATCCATTATTGACTAATAATTTTCATGGCTAAGATTAAAAATTAATGAGTGCACAAAAGGTTATGGCCGGCTGAACATCCACACAAGTCCGTGGAGGACTCAACAAGCCAGCACCGAACGCACTATGCTTGAAGTTTCCAAGAACGGGCTTGCTAAAAATCAGTCGACTGAGAGTTAACCAAGTCCCAGTCGACCATGCAACATTTTGTCCCAATGTTTGCAACTTTTTTCTGACCGGTTGCAGCATCCATCTTGTTGGTTGTAGCATGTTGTCCCTCGTCGATTGTAGCACAATATTTTACCGGTTGTAACATCCGTCATTGAAGGTTGTAGCATTTTAGTCACACCGATTGCAGCATCAATTGTCATTGCTTGCAAAACCGTCGCAACATTTTTCAACATCGGTTGTAGCATCTAGCCGTGCCGCATGCAGCAAAAAAACTACGATGACATCACTCGATTGAGACTTCGTTAAGTCTCAGTCGACTGAGTTCTAGACAGACCCTTCCAAGAAAATCAAATACATGCCAGTTTGTAAAGGTGCCTGTGAAGGACTTAATCAAGCGAGTAGGACTTCCAAAAAAAAAAAAAAATACATGCCAGTTGATAAGGTGTCCGTGAAGGAAATAAGTGCCAAACGCCCGCACGCCGCAAGTACATGCATGCATGCAAGTTTTAGTGTTAGGTATATATTCGTATCTAGAGAAATTTAACTCAGGTAATTTGGGACGAAGTTAATATATTTGTATCAGATAAAAAATTAGATGGGCTACCAATATACCATACCGTATATATTAACTTCGTCTAAGAGGTCTGCCCACATATTTTGTGTGGTATTTAAGAGGATCAGCCACACGCCTACGTGTGGGCAAAACAAGTAATGCCCACACGCCTTTTTTTCCTCGCGGGCCCTCTCACATGCCTATGTGTGGGCAAAATAGATAACGCCCACGCGCCTGTACGTCAGGCCTCCTACTTTATGGCGGAGCTAGGTAGGATCCTTTGGGGGGGGGGGGGGGGGGGCAAACACAAATATGGGTGCTTAGCTGGCCAAAATATTCTATTTTAATCTTCCTCTCCCCCTAAAAAAATTCTTTCACAAATTTGACCAAGGCTTGGGAGCCATGGCCCCTGCAGCCTTCAACGTAGCTCCGCCACTGCTTATGGTCCCGCACGCCCCGCGTAACAGTCACCACGCATCCCCGCAGTTGCCATGGTCTGGACCCTCTTCCATGTTTATTTAACTGCAGTTGCCATGTCGCTGAACTACAGTTGTCATGGTTGTTCAACTGCAGTTACCATGTATGGTCTGGTCTACTGCAGTTGCCATGATTTTAAAACTTTAGTAGTTGTCACCTACTAACACTAGGCAGTTGCCATGTAGCACTACAAAAAAGCATGGAAAAAAATATGTTCGGGTAAAAGAGAGAGTTGCCATGTGCTCACAAGCATGCTAGGGCAGTTGCCATGTAAAAGAAAGAGTTGCCATCTACTTACGTGCACGCTAGGGCAGTTGCCATGTACCATGCAAAAACACATGGCAACTCGGGTAAAAAGAGAGTTGCCATTTGCTTACAAGCAAAGTTAGGGCAGTTGCCATGTACCCTGCAGAAACACATGGCAACTGACAGCTTTGGGTGTGGGCGAGGAGACGGACTTGTGGGCGAAGTGATAAACGCCCACACACCAGCCACTTTGCGTGCGTGAAAACTGGTGTGTGGGCGAATTGCTAAACGCCGACACACCAGCCCCCCGTATGGTGAAAAAGGACGTGTGGGCGACCGGATGAATGCCCACACACCAGCCCAGTCCTACGTGGCACACAAAAACTGCTAGTACGCACCAAGATTCGTGTAGAATTGATTGGACGAGGATCCATACGTGTGTGTGTAATATGTATATATATATATATATATATATAGTAAGAAAAACAAGTACAATTATGAAAAAGAAAACTAAGATGAATTAGCTCAACTTTGGTGTTCGCTATGCATGCATAGAAAGGACATATGAAACGGCACATGCACTCCCGGCCAGTATCCAATAAGCACCTCTGCTGCCGTACAACAAAACATATAAAACCTAACTTTACGTACATGACCTTGCATAAAGGAAGCCAAAATAGGCGAATCTATTAAGAAAATTAATAAAGATATACGCATATAAACCCCATTTTGAGTAAGCATGACGCCCGACAAAAGTGATTAGCAGATATAGGTTTAAGTGTGCTATATGTACAGACCGTACAAAGAGAATGAGACACTAGTAGAAAAGAGGGCTTTGGTCCAGGCCGGGTTAGCCCATTTGTCTCGGTTCAGTCCAGAACCGGGACTAATGGGGGCATTAGTCCCGGTTCGTGAGCCCAGGGGCCACGTGAGCCATTTGTCCCGGTTCGTCTGGAACTTTTAGTCCCGTTTGGTGCCACGAACCGGGACTAAAGGGTGCGATGCCCATTAGTACCGGTTCGTGGTACCAACCAGGACTAAAGGTTAGACCTTTAGTCCCGGTTCGAGCCACCAACCGGTACTAATGGGGTTTGAGGCATTAGTACCGGTTCATGGCACGAACCGGTACTAAAGGTCCCATTTTCAAACTCTACCCCCCCCCCCCCCCATCGCCTTTTCAGTTTTAAAAAAAAATAAAAGAAAATGATGAAAATGTCAAAAAAATAAAATAAAATAAGTTTCCCATGTGATATGTGGTCTAGTTGTTGGGAAAATTTGCAAATATGAATTTCGACTTTATTTGCAAAATCTCTCGAGAATTTGTAAAAATGGGCATAACTTTTGCATACTAACTCGGATGAAAAAGTTTTTTATATGAAAAATCATCTACTCGAAAAGTTACATCCAAATTTAACCGAGGTGACCTCGTTAAACATTTTCAAAATCCTCAAAAACCTAACAGAAAAAATGTTTCGGGGCTTTTAAGATCTAGAGTGGAAAAAATCGAAAAAATTTCAAACTGTGGTCAAACTGTGGTCAAACAATGGTCAAACTAATTATTCTAGAATATTACTGTTACTAAATAATTATTTCAGTTATTTTGAATTTTGGTCAAATCTGGTCAAATTATGGTCAAACAATGGTCAAACTAATTATTCAAGAAATATTAGTGTCACTAAACAATTATTGTTTTTTAAAACAATAGTTTCAAACTCAGACAGTGAAACGTGTCACTTCATGCTCAAGCAAAATTCCCGAGGGTTAATAGGATTGACATCTTACTATTGTCAGGAAAACAACAAGTGCAGACTTGGAAACGAGGGAGAATAGAACCCGGAAGTTAAGTGTGCTCTGGCTGGGGGATGGGTAACCGTTTGGGAAGTTAGATGATTTGGAATGATGCTGGGGGATGGGTAACCGTTCAGGAAGTTAGATGATTTGGAATGATGAGGGGTGATTAGAGATTAGAGGATAAATTGAGCGGTGATGAGGGGTGGTGATTAGAGATTAGAGGTTAAAATAATTCAGAAATTTGAAAATAAAAAAAATTCAAAAAAAATTCAAAAAAAATCATAAAATTTCCTATAGTCCCGGTTGGTGTTACCAACCGGGACTAAAGGTGGAGCTCCACGTGGCCGCGGCCTTTAGTCCCGGTTCGTGTAAGAACCGGGACTAAAGGGGAAAGGCATTAGTAACGACCCTTTAGTCCCGGTTCAAAAACCGGGACTTAAGGGCATTACCAACCGGGACAAAAGCCCCTTTTTTCTACTAGTGAGAGTAAATGTCGACATATTTGATACCTGAACAAAATCTTATGCCAGAAATATTTTTTCATGAAGGATTAATATCATTATCGAGAGGAAGCAGAAAATGGTCACCGAGTGCAGTGGTATAATTTTATAATAAATAAGTTTGGTTATACTAAAATATATGTAAATTAATCATAAACATTGTGTGCTAACATGTGACAGCCTATGCATGGTGAGCACAAGGGAGAGAAAATGTTTGTACACAAAATGTAATACACACCATTAGATGCACATACAACACAATTAATATAACATAGTTTTAAGTTGGAGCCTTGTATATGTTTGCAGTGCGAAATTCCTCAAAAGGTTATGCATCAGACCAGATTTTCTTCTTTGCACACTACAATTTATTATTGCAAATAGAGAATACAAGGAAACACTTTTGAATATAATAAGGCATGTGCAAAAACTAAAATTTAATACATACGTAGTACATGCAATATGTCTCAATATTTTAGCTAATTATATACAATACAGAGAGTGTTAAGATGTGGGAAGGAACTACATATTGTTTAGATTTTATTGTTCATAGAAAATTCATCCATAAAGTACTATTGGTGTAGAGGGATATGAATGAATGAAGGATAATAATTTCATCTCTGCGGAGAATCATGATGCAAATTGGTATAGGTAGCAACATTAACTTCTACATATTTTTTGTATGGTTGGCTAGTGTTTATCAACACCGGGTAGTAAAATATAGCTGCGCAATTGCGCGGGCGACAACAGTTGTTAATTAATAAAAATAGCAAGAGTGATAGCTTTTAATATTTACAATCTATTGTATTTATTATTCATAAAGCAGAATCAAATCCAGTGGTATGGGGTGCCAGTATGACATTGTATCTCTACTTCTAATGTCTCAGTTGGTAGGTCGCGTTCCGGGTTTTATTTTCGTCCCACCTAATATGGTCTTTTTTGGTACTTCTTTGGTACTTGCTCCCACCTCCCGCTCAGCCGCAAAAAACCAGAAAAAACCCTCCGTCCAAGTCCCCCACCCGCCCCCACGCCTCCCATCGCACCCGTCTACAAGCTAAGGGAAAAAACCTACGAAAATTAACCGACAAAAAAAACCTATGAAAGAAAACCAGCGAAAAAAAAACGTCTGGCAACGTGCGAACGAGCGAGCGAGCGACGCCACACCAGATCCTTCGCCGTCGCCCTCGCACATCAAGCCATCGCCCTCGCCCTCGCAGCCGCCGCCGATCCCCTCCTCCATCTCCCTCCCTCAAACGCCGCCGCCCGTCGCTGCCGGCCCCGCGACCTCCCGTCGCGGCCGGCGCGCCCAGCTCCAGCCGGGGCCGCCGCCCCAGCTCCAGCCGCGGCCGTCGTGCTCACCTCCAGCCACGGCCGCCGCCCCACCTCCAGCCGCGGCCGCCGCCCCCACGTCCCACCGCGGCCGCTGCCCTACCCCCTCGAGCGTCCTCAAGTGCGGCAAGGGCCTCAAGCTGCAGAAGCGCCTGGCCTCAAGCGTCCTCAAGTCTGGTAAATTGTATACGGGCTTCATCAGGTCCAGTGTTGCTCGTTCCCTACATCGACGGCGGGATCCGCAGCCTCCTCCTTCTGTTGGGCGATACAAGGATCTGATGTTGTGTGTTGTTCCATCTACACGCCTTCTTTCTTATAGGAATCGGCTCCGCAGGTTAGTCCTCGATCTTCCATGTGGCTTACTGAATTTGAAGTAGTGATGGAACTATGATCTGAGGCAAATGTGTGCAGATATTCAGTAGCTGAAGCCTCCCGATTGATAACATACACGTTAGTACTCTGAACCTCCAAATTCCCTGCTCTGTTCTTTCAGAAGATACATTAATAGATCCTTTTTTTTCTAGAGATGAGCCTACATTTTTATATGCTAACAGCGTTGTTCATGAGAACAAAACAACACCATCAATTTTAACACATATTTTGAGTTTTACTGATTTTTCTGGAGGTGGAATTTGTGCATTATCAATTCAAGAAATGGGGGCACTGTTTGGGCAAGCCACTATTGAGATGTTTCCGCAAATGACATAATACACCATCATACTTTCTATTTTCTGCATTAGTTTCAGTTTATCGCAATATTTTTAGACTTCTTTCTATCATAAACAGAAGTACGTGTGATCCCTTTTAATTAGCCCAAGTTTTTTAATAAATAGTAGGATGGTACTTCTTGTGATAAAATATATTAGAACAATCCAAGTTTTGTTCTTGGCACTATACAAGTGCATCTCCTATTTTATTGGAATAGCATGATGCACTTAATTTTCTTATGAGTGATAATTCTATGTGATTATATGATTATTGGAGCTCATATATTTTTTAAGCAATGTAGCATGTGGTATTGTTTTTCATTTGTCATAGACAGTAGTAAAGGGAAAATCTGGTCGAAAAGTATGTGGTGTACAGTTTATAAAAACTTGCCGGGCTGAAAATGAAATATAATTTAGTGTTACAAGAAGAGAGATCTTGATTCATGGCTTTGAATTGTTTGAATTATTTATTTTCAGCTTTATGCTTCATAAATTAGTATGCTGATGCTTGGTACTATAATCATGTGACCTACCAGATCGAGGCCCGGATACACAATAGGCAGTACCAAGCAGCTACAACTCTCCGGCGACAGCAACAACAAGGCATGTTGCCCTCTATTCTTTTTCGGAACCTAGCTATTCATGTGCTTTTCTTATCACCCTGGATCAAATAATAGTTGTCAAAGCTCTTGACTTAAGGCATTCAAATTTATACAAATATTTTCTTGAATAGTTGCTCGAATATTTTGTACATCTATGTTTTATTATTCACATCTCAAAATAATGTTCTGTAATCAGGATGCATGATTGGCATAGAGTATGGATCATCTTGCCATGTTGTGTTCTTCTTGTGTTTAAGATTGTGTTTTTGCAGATGAAGTTGTTAATCCTGCTGAGGCGCGCCGCTGTTGTCGGGATATTTGTGAGGGGAAGCACCCTTTTCGAGAGATTCCAGAGAAGAAGTATGTTCCCTCGGCTTCTGCGGATGGTCTATTTTTGGGCACGCCGCCTACTGGTCTGAGTGGTGTTTCAGCTGGTGCTCTGTCGCGGGCCTTTGTCTCGTATCTTCCTCGCGTGGTGCTTCTGTTTCACATGGCCATTGCCGGTCTTCCTAATTCTGATGTCTCGCAGACAGTTCCTGCGGCCCCTCTCTTTGCTGGTGCATTGGCTGCTATGCTAGATATTTCGTCTTTGGGCTCTTCTTGCTTGGTGGATATTCATATGTACGGAGATGGTGGCTGCCCATCTATTTTGCAAAGGACAATTTCTTACAGTTCTAATGTGCGCACGAGAGGGGGCGTCAGGGTTCGTTGTCAGCTAGCTGTCTGAATCTCTGTGCTTCGGATTGGTCTGATGATCTGCAGCACGTACGACGGTATGCATCCTTCTCACGTACATGTCCCCATTGTGGATAATTTGGTGCTGGATTTTACTGTTGTTCGTGAGTAATTTTCCTTGACTTTGCCGTTCTCGCAAGCCATTTTTAATTGTTGTTTCCTCTTTGGAATAATTGTTTGTGAATTTGTTTAGGAGAACAACAGAATTCTGCTGAATTGTAGCGGCGCCGTCGAGAGATTGATGAAGGAAAACGTCCTGTGTTGGGTTCTTCAGGTTTACCTCGCCTTTTTGCATTTTGATTTATTCCTCCCCCGCTTCTTAACTTGTTCCCGCTGATGGGGTGTCTTTCCCGGGTATAGAGTCTAGACATGTTTCTTCCGTGTGGTTGTTCCCATCTTTTGGGGCCTCTTTCTCTCGGCCGTAGGTGTTGGCAGTCAGGCCAACCACGGGTATTCTCTTCTTCGAGATCTAGACCATCTTTTGTGTCTGGGTGTCACCAGACTTAAATTCTCGATCTACACTCACAGCTAAAACTTGACAATTTGAACCCTTGATTGATGCAAGAGATTGAAGATACAACTCATGGAATCTGAAAAATTAGAAAAAAGGTCAAAATTCATTTTTATTTCAAAAGTGGATGGTGACTTTTTTATTTAACTGACTCTGAACGTCCAAGGTATCTGTTTTATTCTACTAGGGACTTTATTGCCGCATTAGCATATATTTTTTTGCGAGATGCTGCATTATCATTTATGTTCTTGCATATTCTGTTGGTCCTTAATGCTGCCACTGACGACCAAGTGCTGCATATTTATTTCTCTTTATAGGAAAATGTAACACATACAACTATGATTAACACATTCTTTTTAGTATTTACATTGGCATTCTTTTGTCACTGGACAATTTTTTGTCACATATAATGATGTTTATGAATCTGTTCATGTATTTTCGAGCTTTAGATGAGTATATATACTACCAACCCTTGCTTGTCCTTTCAGACTAGGCCTACCAGGCTACCACAAGGTCACCTCAGTTGATTTCAGACTAGGCGAGCTCCTGGATAGCCTTTGCAATTCGATGCTCGGTAATGCCTTGTGTACTATACTTTTACCCTGATGGTTGTACGACTCAACGTGGATAGCAGATTCACTTGATTCTTTACTTGATCTTTCATCTCCTGGGATAACCATGGCCCATGGGCATGGATGCTTTGTCGCTGGTATCAGACGACATAATGTCTTACGTATATCACCGCTCTTTGTACGGATGCGATGGCATGCGAGAGGACAAGCAGGCGTGGGGCTATTTATGGTTGTCTGATCATTGTACTTTGGGACATTGTACTTTTAGGATGTAATGTGCACTTTTGGTTGTTATTTTAAATTGCCCATGTCTTCATATGTCTTTCAAATTCTCGACATCTGCACTAATAGCCTAAACCTCCATGGCATGATCCATCGGAGTATTTTGTTTGTTGTACAATTTTCAAGTGCGACCTTCCATTTTATGTTGTAACTGATAGGTTTGGCACCTCAGATAAGTTCTTGAAATACCAATGTCATATTTGGATTAGAAAAATAAGATTTAGTTCGATCATGCATGCAATTGCAATAACCCTACTCTGAGCTTTTATATACTGGTTAAAATAGTTAAATCTTCTAGATTCTTTTTTGCATATTTTCTTGGAATTATATTGGTCTATGAGAGCACCTTAGTTTTCACTAAGCGATAAAATACAATTTCTATTTCCGTAATACAGGTCATTAGTGGTCACTTGGGATGGATGTGATCTGTAGCATTTGATCCAGGGAGCAGATGGTTTTGTCTTGGTTCTGCTGATAGGGCAATAACGGTAAGCCCCACAACCTGCATTCCTTTCTTAGAAATATAAGTTGAATTCATGTATACATGCAAGTAGTTGATAGAACAACCTATTAGTTACTCAGAGGCTTTCTGTATTGGTGTCTGCATTTTTTAATGTTACATGCATCTATTTTTATTACATAACGTTTTTTCAGCTTTGGGACTCCATGTTGATGCGTTTTTACCTTAACATCTTATTATCTATTTTTCTTTAGGCAAGGAAGAAGGTTGTAGAGTGCGGATGGATGTGAAAAAGAAGAGGATGGATGCGAGAAGAGAGAAGAGGGGTGAAAGAGGATATGGCTAGAAAGAGGGAGAAGGACAGGGTGGAGGTGCTTGTTGAGGATTTTTGTCTGACTGATTTCATACTCTCTTATAAATCATGGTTAGCTAGGTAAACCTTTTGTACAACAGCTCTTGTTCAAAAGGAAGTTTGATCTTTCGGCTTCTTATTTTAGGTCAATATCAAGTACAGTTTAGTTAATTTATATTAATGTTTATGTTTGAAATTGACTATTACCATTCTGGTTGAATGGGGGCATGGATAGAAGAGATTGCGAGTCGGGTATGGTGATGCCAACATTGTATTGGTGGCAGATATATTTAAGTAACGTCATTGTTAAATCACCAGAATAAGTCTGCCCCCGTTGCAATGCACGGGCAATGGGAGAAATGTGATGTCTATGTAAGTGTTAAAAGGTAACAAGTTAGACATGATTAATATTGTGCATGAGCTATTCGTAAGTCGATTCAATATTGAATTTGTGCAAGTTGATTTCTGGGAGAACACAAGTGCAACCTAAGGCCAAAGTTGTTGATGGCACTACGAGGCCCAGCCAGGACCTCGTCGGAGACAAGGGCGACACTTCAAGCGGTAGTGAGGAGTGGTGTCGCAGTCGGAGGCAAGGAAGAAGGTTTGTAAGGGTGTGGTGGTTCATCGGAAAAGTCTGGTTGCTAGGCTGGTTCAGAGGGATGGTCGGGGGTGGCAGCCGCGACTAGCGGGTGGTGGTTGGCTGTTAAGGAGGAGGAAGTCGGAGGTAGAAGACAAACAACAACCATTCAATGAAGATCCAACGTTGCTCGAGGAGTGGCATCATAGTCGAAGGCGGGAAGAGGGTTGACAGGTGTAGGTGGGGGTGCGATGGCTCGCCGAAAAAATCTGGTCGCCGGAGTGGTCCAGAGGGATGGTCGAGGGTGGCGAGAGGGGAGGGCAAGGAAGCAAGGCGGTCGGGGGTGGCGGCGACGAGTGGATTGGCCGGTGGTAGTTGGTAGTTCAGTAAGAGGAAGAGGCCGGAGGTAGAGGATAAACAACAACCATCCGATGAAGATCCAATAGCCCAGAAAAATCAACTTTGCATCAAATTTCTTTGTCTGACATATAGTGTCACCCTTAATATTGAGACATTTAGAATATTTTTGACCATATTTATATGAAAAAAATATAACCTTATGCAATACTAAAGTTATACATTATAAAAGTTGAACTCATGATACATCTAATGATATTGATTCCATATTGTGATTATTTGTATTTTCTATAAAGTTGGTAAACTTCACAAAGTTTGATTTTAGACAAATTTTATATGCGAGTAAAAAGGACCGAAGGGAGTACTATGTTGCTTTCTACATGTCTTATGGCCTTCATAAAGATCTTCGCTTCTATGGCTTTAAGCATAAGATGTTATTTTTGTAGCACATTTCTTCTATAAGGCTATAATTTCAATCACGTTCTAAAATATAAATGGGATTTGGTGACAAGTCATCATTGTGTTTGTTCATAATCTCTCAGACACGACAACTTTCATGTCGAATGTGGTCTAGAAATGTTCTTCGATAAATATGTTTTTAGCTCTTAATATTTTAGTATGGTCATTTTTAGTTGGGAGAATCAAGAAAGAAAGAAAAGAAGAGAGCTTTAAGGGTAAAAAAGTAGTTGTCAATGCAGCCCGTTGCAACGCACGGGCATTCTACTAGTCAAAGATAAATTACAAATAAATCAATTAATTATGTACTCAGAACAACAAACTTAATTTGAACATGAAAGTAAAAAATAGGTTGGAGAAATTAAGGTTGATTAGGATATAAAATCCCTAGTCCATGGCTAAGCCGACTTATTTGTTCTGGTTGTCCAGCTATCCTGTTACCAGCAGTGTGGGTGACTCCGTGTCTCGACAAGGGAATTCGGTGGAGTATGGATCAATTGACCATACATAGAGGCCAGTTAAGACGATGACTCGTCTTGGCCTCTCATCAGTTGCAAGAAGAAGTGTTGTTGCCGCTCTAACTAGCTCTCTCTCTCTCAGGTATCAGGAGATAGAAGATGCAGGAGTACAGAGAGAAAAGAGAAGGATACTGGAGTTTCACCCGGCCGTACCACAGCCCCGTTACTATTCCAAATCACAAAACTCCATACCGTGGTTACAATCATCACATGGTCTACGGGATTTATATCCGGGCTGGCAAGCACATGACTCAGCCCACCCCGCCCTGCTGCGCGCACGTCCTGCATGCCCGGCCGCATGCACCCGTGACGCGTGACGCGCATACCGCGGCCGCTCCCAATGGATCGTTAACCACCTACCTAGCTAGCTTGACGCGGCTGACCACCACGCACACTGCGCGGCTGCTCCAACAGCCACGACCCAGCCTATCTACCGTGGAGACTACGCCACACACACGCCACATACGCACACGCCACGCTGCTGCGTCCCGCATGTCCCGCGCGCCACCAACACGTCCGACGAACCCGATGAGCCCGACGGCACCAGTGTGTCTCGTCCGTCCCGCGCGCAACCGACGCGCCCGACCAGCCCGACCACACACACCGTGGCTTATTCCAACAAGAAGAAGCGGCAGCAGTAGGTACTAAAACACAGTGGGTCCATATTTATCATATTCTCGTGTGCCCCTGTCATTAAGAACCCCAAAGTCTTGCCTCCAATAGCATGGCGGCCATTCCTTAATGCCTAATTTCATGCAAGTGCTCCGGGTTCACTATGGAGGGAAATTGACGGCATGGAGCAAGAAATTTTTTAACCATGGAGCAGCCCTGCTTCTCGAGCCCGGTGCACAAACTAGTTATGAATCCTAACCGATAATAAAATAAATGTTTGGTGGAGGTGGCCTTGCACAAGGGAATGTTCATGTTTCTTGACCAGAACGAGTATCGGGTATTTAGGCCAGCCGAGGTATTCTTTGCCCTATGTCACCTATTCTTAAACTAACTTTCTGTTTGCAACCTTGAATTGTTGTTTTGTAGCTGTTGGTGCATGGGAGAAATGTGTTAAAATAGCACGCGGAGCATGTAGAGAGTACCCTCATTTGGTGGTGCTATATATCTAAGTATTGTCAGCCACTCATGTGGTGGTGGAAATAAAAATTTATCTTGGATCAATGCGGAAGATATTTTGTACTGAAGGCCTTCATAAATAATGATTGTGTATGGTGCATGTGATGTGTTTTAATTTCAAAATATATTGCACCCAGTAGATCAAAATATATTTATTTATGTTTTTAGCATTTCAATTTCAACTAGACCCCGACCGGATTGAAGCCAGCTTGATTATGTTCCAATCATGAAGCACACACACTTATATTGCCAAAGCTTGAGCCTTTGTGTAGAAACCAACTTGATATCTCCAATGATTTCATAAATTTGTCACATCGTGCGAGTAGTGATTGTAACCGATCTTACCCTACCATTATTGTGATCCAAGTTCTCGCGAAGAGAACAACCGTCTGGAAATGCCAATGAGAACACATCCGCTTGAGGAGTTAACTAATTGAGAAGAAACAAAAACTAGGGTCCAATCAAATCATGTTAACCCACGATTGTGAGAGAGAAAGAAAGAAATAGTCGATAGTAAGGATTACTACCCAAGTCGTCCAAAAAAGAGTTAGTATCAGTACAAATAAACAAAAGTCCGACAAAAAGATGACATCCGATTAGATTTCTCTATTCTTTCGCCCCCCCCCCCCCCCCCCCCCCCCCCGCCGCCAGCGGAAGGGGACCCGCTCTTATTCTTTCTAGGCCCATTGTCTTTGGCGACGACGATGTCCCTCAGTAGTAATAATTTCTACCACGTATGATCCCCACCCCAATGGTGCGTCTAGCATCATTGGACGGCATGTGGAGGTGTGTTTTCGTCAGTTATCGCTGATTTGGTCGGTGTTTGTCGTCAAGGGATCTGTTTGGACCTTGCCTTTGTTCATGTGTTTAGGTTTGATCCTTCCTGTCTTCAACTCTCTTCGTCGGTGATGGTTGCTGCTCTAGTATGCTTGTCCTGTGGGGCCTTAGCACGAGGACTTCCCAACAGTCTACTATATAATGGTTTTCCACCTTCAGTGAAGGAGGGACAATGATGGCTGCGTGCCTTCGGCTCGCTCCAATACTTGTAGTTGTCGTTAGGTGGTCCATGGACCTTGTTATAATTTTCGCTGCCTATGGTGTTCTACTCTTATGATTTATTATGAATAGATTGGAAGTTTCTCTTGAAAAAATAATACAAAACAGGGCCACCGAAGAAAAAAATTGGCTTGGCTTATTAGATTTGGATCTCCAGATGTATACAGGTGACTTAGCAGCGTGTGGACCGGTCACCGCAGTAGGCCAGCTGCGATGACGAGTCCGTCTTCGTGTCTCCTTGATCGATTGGAACAAGAAGATGCGACACGAGCATGAACCGGCACGCGTCATGTCATTGAGCTCCCTGAAGTACCAGACTCCAGATGATGCACCATTTATTGATGCCTAATTCCGTATGATGGCACTCACGGAGTCTTGTCTAACCTTAGCATGAAGGCGAACCAGCCGCACTGATAGAGAAATAGTTTGACCCTAGTGCACACAAACTAGTTCACGATTACTAAACGCTATCAACAAAGTGTTTGGCCTAAGTGCTAGTGAACCAGGGAATGTTCCGCCAGCCGCAACACCGAGTCTTCATTCCAATCTATTCCTTTTCCGATATCGCCTATTCTTAAGCTAACTTGTAAGTTCACATTGCATTCTTTCTACTCTAGCAGTTGGTGTATTAGAGAACTGCGTTGAAATTACTCATGAACCAGAGAGAGAATGAACCAGTGAGAGAATGCACTCGCTTGGTTGTAATATATATAGCCATTATTAGTCCCTCATGTTGTGGTGGAGAGAAACATTTATCTTATATCAGTCGATGATATATTTTGTATGGAAGTTCTACATAAATAATGGTCGGTCTTCATAAATAATGGTCCTTGTATATGGTGCATGTAATGTGTTTTGATTCAACTTGGTCTATGCCTATCATGATTGTGAAAAATATCAATGAGCCCACATATTTTGTTCTCTTCCTGTTCACTAATACGTGCATGTAATGCAAATTAAAATATCAAATGATATTTGTTTAATAAATAACAAATTTTATTAAGCTTGGGTAAAGGAATTAATTCCTAGTTTTGGTGTTGTACTTCACGGATACTATCCATCTAGCGTAATATCCCAATACAACGGATTAATCCCTGGAAGTCAGGATCTCCACAACCTTTATTCACACGAAAAAAGATATATCCACAACCTTTCTTCATATACATAGCTATATTCTTTCTTCTTCCCAAATTGTAAGTGACATATGTGTGGCACGAAGTAATACCGCCGTAACGTTTTTGTAACTAAAATTGTCATCTGAAAAAAAACCCAAGGAAAAACTGAAACTGGCCATCCGAACAAAAAGTTGCCATACTTCACAACTAAAGTTGCATCCACGGGTAACTAAAGTTGTAATAAAAAAACGTTAGGGTAGAATTGTTTCGTGCCACACATGTGGCACTTATCAGGGTCCTTTTTTTGGACGGTATACCATTGCATCAGGGGGCGGGAAAACACCCCCCGGTGACAATATATACTACCACCGAAGAGGCGCGACAAGGTTGTGTGCCTTGTGGCCGTGTTGACTTTCTTGGTTGGAAACATGGCAAGTCCTATTGATGTGGGTGTTGCATGGTTTGCTGCAGTGCATTTGTTAATTTTGTTAGTCTGTGGCAAAGTTGAAATCTATAATTGTGAATGTGAATTACTTTTTTTGCAGTTCTAATTCTTTTGCATCGTGTTGGAAATGTTGAATTAAACAGACAAAAGTAAGATAGGTTGTACGATTCATAAAGTTTAAGTGGCTGTCATGTTGGCATTACAGATCTAGTGGCAACAGTCTGATTATACAGAGGGAACATAGTGCTAAACCATTAGTACAAATACAAAAGGCACAGTGGAACGTACTGGGTTTTTATTATAGTACTACAACTAAGGAGACGCGAAAGGTGGAACAAAGATAGAAGTTTAATGGAGTGGTGGATGGTGCGCTTGTTCACTCCGTAGGGAAGCCTATGACGATGTAGTTGATTACTTAGTCAACTTAGATGCGTCGGCCTTAGATGCGTCTTGGCTGTAGTGTAGTGCCGGTGCCTCTGACAGGAAAAAGTTGCTTCATGGTATCACTTTGGTTGAGCGAAATTGCACCTGTCATTTTTAAGCCCCCTCCAGCATTGCTTGCATGCCATGTATCACCAAGTATCATTTTTTTATGACTACTTGAGTTATCTTTGTTTCCATAGCAGTTTATAGTACTGGCCCTACAACTTACATAAAGTCAAATCTGTTTTAGAAAGGAGCTAAATATTGTTGTTCAGGAAAAAAACAGTGGTCCAATGTTAAAATACTGTGATTTTTGTAAGGGTCAGCGGCTGATAATTCTGTGATTGTTGCGTACGTTGCTTGGCTACGATTCTGTGAGCCTATGCGTATCTCAATTTGATGGTATCATGAAGTAGATCTTAAATATTGTGGAATTTGGTAACAGCCATAATACATGCAGGACTACCAAGAATTAGTTATCTAAATGGATTGTTTCTACTAGCAAACATGCCGGTGCGTTGCAACGGGAGAGAAAAAATGACCCCTCATACACACACTTGACGACACAACAAATCCCTTAAAATCTTTCATGATGCCACTCCAACAAGCAACATGATAAGTGGTGTTGTGAAAAACCTAAATGTATGATGATTTTTGAAGTGTACTCAAGGTGTTTAGAATTTATTATACAACACAAATATCTACCTAGTTGCCAGTATATATTTTATGCATTTGATGTTGTTTCTCAGTGATGTCCAAAAAATATTACATTAGAATGAAAATAGCGAAGTACATTTTAGTATTCAATGATAGCATGTGCATAAGAGCATTTTTTTGTCATATATGTGTTTGCATATATAAATGTGTGTTTGCAACCATAATTCAGTTCAAGACTTAATTTGGTTGCAGACATATTGGGTAGCTCCACCAAAAACAATCAATCTATAAGAACATATGTAATAGGCATTTCGTATAAGTAATTAGTTAAGTTTGCACCGTGAATGTATTTAGAAAAATTTCATGATAATAGCATATTTAGAATCTACACATTTTTCTGATGAATTTTCATATATGACATGTTAGATTTGGAGTTAGGGTTTGAAAGATATGAAAACTTCAGAAGGTATTTGATCTTTTGAAGAAAAAAGGAGGAAGTGAGGATCGAACCCAAGACCTCCAGCGCGGCAGGTCAAGGTCCCAACCAGTGAGCTGCATGCATGATTGTTTTGTAAGAATGGATCTCTAACTATTGAGCTATGCTGTCCATAGACGAAACAAAATATAAAAACCAAACGTTTTTCTCACTTATCGGTGGCATTGGTGGGTAATATTTTTCAAATTTAGGGGCAGTTTTAATGACGGATGACCAGAAACACTATTTGCTTTATTATTAGGAAAAGATTATGGTTACCTTCCCAAGGTAAAATCTAAGCGACCCCCAATCCGGCGTTAGAGGAGGATAAATTCGGATTTCCTCCTCCAACCGGCACCTAGCCGATCACCTTAAACTAATAACGGAAGATAATTTATGGCCACTAATAGGCGCCGACCCGGTCCGCTCGCGACCGTTCGATGTGGCCTACTATAGACATCCGATCTGGTCTTGCCCTTTGACCCATCTTCTTCCTTCAGATCCCTCCCCCCAGCCAAATCTTCCTCCTGGCCGCTATTGTGCCTGTGCTCTCGGCGAGCTCGCCGCGGCTGGAAACAGCTTGCCTCCTCCCCTCCCCTTCCCCCTCGCCCCCCCTCAAAAAAACCTGGACCCACTCCCTTCCCCCACGGACTCGCTCCGCCGGTGGCCACAGAGAAAACGCGAGATCACCATCAAAACACGGCTTGCCCTCACCATAGCAACCACCGCCGCTACTTCAAACCAAATCGCTATGGTCAAAACACCATGTTGTCGTGGTTTGCAGCACCCCCGTATGTCGTCGCCGGTGATCTCTCGTCGCACGTCACTAAGCTCGTAACGCCCGTGGGGGTGGGCAGCTGCTTCCAGCATCTGGTGTTGCTGCTTCCAGCATCTCCGAAACTAGGTTGTAGAAAAAAAGATTCCTGCGTGGAATGCTCTTCCAGCACCGGTGGTCATGGGCGTAGGAAAGTGCGCCAACAGTTGTAGCTTTTTGCTATGTGGTTGCAGCAAAAAAGTTGTTGGGGAACGTTGCAGAAAATTAAAATTTTTCCTACGGTTTCACCAAGATCCATCTATGAGTTCATCTAAGCAACGAGTCAAGGGAGTGAGTTTGCATCTACATACCACTTGTAGATCGCGTGCGGAAGGTTGCAAAGGGATGGTGATGATGGAGTCATACTCGACGTGATTCGGATCACCGATGACCAAGTACTGAACGGACAGCACCTCCGCGTTCAACACACGTACGGGACGGGAGACGTCTCCTCCTTCTTGATCCAGCAAGGGGGGAGGAGAGGTTGAGGAAGGCAGCTCCAATGGCAGCACGACGGCGTGGTGCAGTTGGTACAGCAGTACTCCGACAGGGCTTCGCCAAGCACGTATGGAGGAGGAGAGATGTTGGGGAGGGGAGGGGCTGCGCCTTGACTTGTGTATTGCAGCCCTCCCCTCACCCCTCTATATATAGGGGAAGGGGGCAAGGGGGGCCGGCCCTCTAGGGAAAACCCTAGGGGGGGCGGCGGCCAAAGGGAGAGGGGGAGAGGGTGGCTTGCCCCCCAAGCCAGGGGGGCGCCCCCTTTAGGGTTTCCCCTCCCCTTCCCCTAGCCGCATGGGCCTAGGTGGGGAGGCGCGCCCAGCCCACCAGGGGCTGGCTCCCTGCCCCACGCAGCCCATGTGGTCCCCCGGGAGGGGTGGCCCCACCCGGTGGACCTCCGGAACCCTTCCGGTGGCCCCGGTATGACCCCGAAACTTACCGATGTCCGTTTGACAACTTCCCATATATAAATCTTTACCTCCGGACCCTTCCGGAACTCCTCGTGACGTCCGGGATCTCATCCGGGACTCCGAACAACATTCGGTAGTCACATACTAGTCTTTCTAACAACCCTAGCGTCACCGAACCTTAAGTGTGTAGACCCTACGGGTTCGGGAGACATGCAGACATGACCGAGACGCTCTCAGGTCAATAACCAACAGCGGGATCTGGATACCCATGTTGGCTCCCACATGCTCCTCGATGTTGTCATCGGATGAATCACGATGTCGAGGATTCGATCAAACCCTGTATACAATTCCCTTTGTCAATCGGTATGTTACTTTCCCGAAACTCGATCGTCGGTATCCCAATACCTTGTTCAGTCTCGTTCCTGGCAAGTCACTTTACTCATACCGTAATGCATGATCCCGTGGCCAACACCTTGGTCACCTTGAGCTCATTATGATGATGCATTACCGAGTGGGCCCAGAGATACCTCTCCGTCATACGGAGTGACAAATCCCAGTCTCGATCCGTGTCAACCCAACAGATACTTTCAGAGATACCTGTAATGCACCTTTATAGTCACCCAGTTACGTTGTGACGTTTGATACACCGAAGGCACTCCTACGGTATCTAGGAGTTACACGATCTCATGGTCGAAGGAAGAGATACTTGACAATGGCAAAGCTCTAGCAAACGAACTACACGATCTTTGTGCTATGCTTAGGATTGGGTCTTGTCCATCACATCATTCTCCTAATGATGTGATCCCGTTATCAACGACATCCAATGTCCATAGCCAGGAAACCATGACTATCTGTTGATCACAACGAGCTAGTCAACTAGAGACTCACTAGGGACATAGTGTGGTCTATGTATTCACACGTGTATTACGATTTCCGGATAATACAGTTATAGCATGAATAAAAGACAATTATCATGAACAATGAAATATAATAATACTTTTATTATTGCCTCTAGGGCATATTTCCAACAGTCTCCCACTTGCACTAGAGTCACCAATCTAGTTACATTGTGATGAATCGAACATCCATAGAGTCCTGGTGTTGATCATGTTTTGCTCGCGAGAGAGGTTTAATCAACGGATCTGCGACATTCAGATCCATATGTACTTTGCAAATTTCTATGTCTCCATCTTGAACATTTTCACGGATGGAGTTGAAATGACGCTTGATGTGCCTGGTCTTCTTGTGAAACCTGGGCTCCTTGGCCAGGGCAATAGCTCCAGTGTTGTCACAGAAGAGTTTGATCGGCCCCGACGCATTGGGTATGACTCCTAGGTCGGTGATGAACTCCTTCACCCAAATCGCTTCATGCGCTGCCTCCGAGGCTGCCATGTACTCCGCTTCACACGTAGATCCCGCCACGATGCTCTGCTTGCAGCTGCACCAGCTTACTGCTCCACCATTCAACATATACACGTATCCGGTTTGTGACTTAGAGTCATCCGGATCTGAGTCGAAGCTAGCGTCGACGTAACCCTTTACGACAAGCTCTTCATCTCCTCCATAAACGAGAAACATGTCCTTAGTCCTTTTCAGGTACTTCAGGATATTCTTGACCGCTGTCCAGTGTTCCTTGCCGGGATTACTTTGGTATCTTGCTACCAAGCTTACGGCAAGGTTTACATCAGGTCTGGTACACAGCATGGCATACATAATAGATCCTATGGCTGAAGCATAGGGGATGACACTCATCTCTTCTTTATCTTTTGCCGTGGTCGGTGACTGAGCCGCGCTCAATCTCACACCTTGTAACATAGGCAAGAACCCTTTCTTGGACTGATCCATTTTGAACCTTTTCAAAATCTTATCAAGGTATGTGCTTTGTGAAAGACCTATGAGGCGTCTCGATCTATCTCTATAGATCTTGATGCCTAATATATAAGCAGCTTCTCCAAGGTCCTTCATTGAAAAACATTTGTTCAAGTAGGCCTTAATGCTGTCCAGAAATTCTGTATTATTCCCCATCAAGAGTATGTCATCTACATATAATATGAGAAATGCTACAGAGCTCCCACTCACTTTCTTGTAAACGCAGGCTTCTCCATAAGTCTGCGTAAACCCAAACACTTTGATCATCTCATCAAAGCGAATATTCCAACTCCGAGATGCTTGCACCAGCCCATAAATGGATCGCTGGAGCTTGCATACTTTGTTAGCGTTCTTAGGATCGACAAAACCTTCCGGCTGCATCATATACAGTTCTTCCTTAAGATGCCCGTTAAGGAATGCCGTTTTGACGTCCATCTGCCATATCTCATAATCATAGTATGCGGCAATTGCTAACATGATTCGGACGGACTTTAGCTTCGCTACGGGAGAGAATGTCTCGTCTTAGTCAATCCCTTGAACCTGTCGATAACCCTTAGCGACAAGTCGAGCTTTATAGATGGTAACATTACCACCCGCGTCCGTCTTCTTCTTAAAGATCCATTTGTTTTCTATCGCTCGCCGATCATCGGGCAAGTCTGTCAAAGTCCATACTTTGTTTTCATACATGGATTCTATCTCGGATTTCATGGCTTCAAGCCATTTGTTGGAATCTGGGCCCGCCATCGCTTCTTCATAGTTCGAAGGTTCACCGTTGTCTAACAACATGATTTCCAGGACGGGGTTGCCGTACCACTCTGGTGCGGAACGTGTCCTTGTGGACCTACGAAGTTCAGTAGCAACTTGATCCGAAGTACCTTGATCATCATCATTGATTTCCTCTACAGTTGGTGTGGGCATCACAGGAACATTTTCCTGAGCTGCACCACTATCCCGTTCGAGAGGTAGTACTTCATCGAGTTCTACTTTCCTCCCACTTACTTCTTTCGAGAGAAACTCTTTTTCCAGAAAGCATCCGTTCTTGGCAACAAAGATCTTGCCCTCGGATCTTAAGTAGAAGGTATACCCGACAGTTTCCTTAGGGTATCCTATGAAGACGCATTTTTCCGACTTGGGTTCGAGCTTTTCAGGTTGAAGTTTCTTGACATAAGCATCGCATCCCCAAACGTTTAGAAACGATAGCTTAGGTTTCTTCCCAAACCATAATTTATACGGTGTCGTCTCAACGGATTTAGACGGTGCCCTATTTAAAGTGAATGTAGCTGTCTCTAGAGCGTATCCCCAAAATGATAGCGGTAAATCGGTAAGAGACATCATAGACCGCACCATATCTAATAGAGTGCGATTACGACGTTCGGACACACCGTTTCACTGAGGTGTTCCAGGCGGCGTGAGTTGTGAAACAATTCCACATTTCTTTAAGTGTGTACCAAATTCGTGACTTAAGTATTCTCCTCCACGATCTGATCGTAGGAACTTTATCTTTCGGTCACGTTGATTCTCCACCTCATTCTGAAATTCTTTGAACTTTTCAAAGGTTTCAAACTTGTGTTTCATTAAGTAAACATATCCATATCTACTCAAATCATCAGTGAGAGTGAGAACATAACGATATCCTCCGCGAGCCTCAACGCTCATTGGACCGCATACATCGGTATGTATGATTTCCAACAAGTTGGTTGCTCGCTCCATTGTTCCGGAGAACGGAGTCTTGGTCATTTTGCCCATGAGGCATGGTTCGCATGTGTCAAATGATTCATAATCAAGAGACTCTAAAAGTCCATCAGCATGGAGCTTCTTCATGCGCTTGACACCAATGTGACCAAGGCGGCAGTGCAACAAGTATGTGGGACTATCGTTATCAACTTTACATCTTTTGGCATCCACACTATGAACATGTGTAACATTACGCTCGAGATTCATTAAGAATAAACCATTGACCATCGGAGCATGACCATAAAACATATCTCTCATATAAATCGAACAACCATTATTCTCAGACTTAAATGAGTAGCCATCTCGTATTAAACGAGATCCCGATACAATGTTCATGCTCAAACTTGGCACTAAATAACAATTATTAAGGTTCAAAACTAATCCCGTAGGTAAATGTAGATGCAGCGTGCCGACGGCGATCACATCGACTCTGGAACCATTCCCGACGCGCATCGTCACCTCGTCCTTCGCCAGTCTCCGTTTATTCCGCAGCTCCTGCTGTGAGTTACAAATATGAGCAACGGCATCGGTATCAAATACCCAGGAGTTACTACGAGTACTGGTAAGGTACACATCAATTACATGTATATCAAATATACCTTTGGTGTTGCCGGCCTTCTTATCCGCTAAGTATTTGGGGCAGTTCCGCTTCCAGTGACCCTTCCCCTTGCAATAAAAGCACTCAGTCTCAGGCTTGGGTCCATTCTTTGACTTCTTCCCGGCAACTGGCTTACCGGGCGCGGCAACATCCTTGCCGTCTTTCTTGAAGTTCTTCTTGCCCTTGCCCTTCTTGAACTTAGTGGTCTTATTGACCATCAACACTTGATGTTCTTTCTTGATTTCAGCCTCTGCTGACTTCAGCATCGAGAACACTTCAGGAATGGTCTTTTCCATCCCCTGCATGTTGTAGTTCATCACAAAGCTCTTGTAGCTTGGTGGGAGCGACTGGAGGATTCTGTCAATGACCGCCTCATCTGGGAGGTTAATGTTCAGCTGGGTCATACGGTTGTGCAACCCAGACATCTTCAGGATGTGCTCACTGACAGAACTGTTTTCCTCCATCTTACAACCATAGAACTTGTCGGAGACATCATATCTCTCGACCCGGGCATGAGCTTGGAAAACTAGTTTCAGCTCTTCGAACATCTCATATGCTCCGTGATGCTCAAAACGCTTTTGGAGCCCCGGTTCTAAGCTGTAAAGCATGCCGCACTGAACGAGGGAGTAATCATCAGCGCGAGTTTGCCAAGCATTCATAATGTCTTGGTTCTCTGGGACGGGAGCGTCACCTAGCGGTCCTTCTAGGACATATTGTTTCCTGGCAGCTATGAGGATGATCCTCAGGTCCCGGACCCAGTCCGTATAGTTGCTGCCGTCATCTTTCAGCTTGGTTTTCTCTAGGAACGCGTTGAAGTTCATGTTGACATGAGCGTTGGCCATTTGATCTACAAGACATATTTGCAAAGGTTTTAGACTAAGTTCATGATAATTAAGTTCTAATCAAATTATGAACTCCCACTCAGATTAGACATCCCTTTGGTCATCTAAGTGTTACACGATCCGAGTCGACTAGCCCGTGTCCGATCATCACGTGAGACGGACTAGTCATCGTCGGTGAACATCTTCATGTTGATCGTATCTTCCATACGACTCGTGTTCGACCTTTCGGTCTCCGTGTTCCGAGGCCATGTCTGCACATGCTAGGCTCGTCAAGTTAACCCTAAGTGTTTTCGCTGTGTAAAACTGTCTTACACCCGTTGTATGTGAACGTAAGAATCCATCACACCCGATCATCACGTGGTGCTTAGAAGCGACGAACTGTAGCAACGGTGCACAGTTAGGGGAGAACACTTCTTGAAATTTTGTAAGGGATCATCTTATTTACTACCGTCGTCCTAAGTAAACAAGATGCATAAACATAATAAACATCACATGCAATTATATAGTTGTGACATGATATGGCCAATATCATATAGCTCCATTGATCTCCATCTTCGGGGCTCCATGATCATCTTGTCACCGGCTTGACACCATGATCTCCATCATCGTGTCTTCATGAAGTTGTCACGCCAACGACTACTTCTACTTCTATAGCTAACGCGTTTAGCAATAAAGTAAAGTAAATTACATGGCGTTCTTCAATGACACGCAGGTCATACAAAAAATAAAGACAACTCCTATGGCTCCTGCCGGTTGTCATACTCATCGACATGCAAGTTGTGAATCCTATTACAAGAACATGATCTCATACATCACAATTCAACATTCATCACAACTTCTAGCCGTATCACATCACATGATCAATCGCTGCAAAAACAAGTTAGTCGTCCTCTAATTTGTTGTTGCATCTTTTACGTGGCTGCAATTGGGTTCTAGCAAGAACGTTTTCTTACCTACGAATAACCACAACGTGATTTTGTCAACTTCTATTTACCCTTCATAAGGGCCCTTTTCATCGAATTCGATCCAACTAAAGTGGGAGAGACAGACACCCGCCAGCCACCTTATGCAACTAGTGCATGTCAGTCGGTGGAACCGGTCTCACGTAAGCGTACGTGTAAGGTTGGTCCGGGCCGCTTCATCCCACAATACCGTTGAAGCAAGAAAAGACTAGTAGAGGCAAGCAATTTGACAAGATTCACGCCCACAACAAAATTGTGTTCTACTCGTGCAAAGAGAACTACGCATGGACCTAGCTCATGATGCCACTGTTGGGGAACGTTGCAGAAAATTAAAAATTTTCCTACGGTTTCACCAAGATCCATCTATGAGTTCATCTAAGCAACGAGTCAAGGGAGTGAGTTTGCATCTACATACCACTTGTAGATCGCGTGCGGAAGCTTGCAAAGGGATGGTGATGATGGAGTCGTACTCGACGTGATTCGGATCACCGATGACCAAGTACTGAACGGACAGCACCTCCGCGTTCAACACACGTACGGGACGGGAGACGTCTCCTCCTTCTTGATCCAGCAAGGCGGGAGGAGAGGTTGAGGAAGGCAGCTCCAATGGCAGCACGACGGCGTGGTGCAGTTGGTGCAGCAGTACTCCGACAGGGCTTCGCCAAGCACGTATGGAGGAGGAGAGATGTTGGGGAGGGGAGGGGCTGCGCCTTGACTTGTGTATTGCAGCCCTCCCCTCACCCCTCTATATATAGGGGAAGGGGGCAAGGTGGGCCGGCCCTCTAGGGAAAACCCTAGGGGGGGCGGCGGCCAAAGGGAGAGGGGGAGAGGGTGGCTTGCCCCCCAAGCCAGGGGGGCGCCCCCTTTAGGGTTTCCCCTCCCCTTGCCCTAGCCGCATGGGCCTAGGTGGGGAGGCGCGCCCAGCCCACCAGGGGCCGGCTCCCTGCCCCACGCAGCCCATGTGGTCCCCCGGGAGGGGTGGCCCCACCCGGTGGACCTCCGGAACCCTTCCGGTGGCCCTGGTATATCCCCGAAACTTACCGATGTCCGTTTGACAACTTCCCATATATAAATCTTTACCTCCGGACCCTTCCGGAACTCCTCGTGACGTCCGGGATCTCATCCGGGACTCCGAACAACATTCGGTAGTCACATACTAGTCTTCCTAATAACCCTAGCGTCACCGAACCTTAAGTGTGTAGACCCTACGGGTTCGGGAGACATGCAGACATGACCGAGACGCTCTCAGGTCAATAACCAACAGCGGGATCTGGATACCCATGTTGGCTCCCACATGCTCCTCGATGTTGTCATCGGATGAACCACGATGTTGAGGATTCGATCAAACCCTGTATACAATTCCCTTTGTCAATCGGTATGTTACTTGCCCGAGACTCGATCATCGGTATCCCAATACCTTGTTCAGTCTCGTTCCTGGCAAGTCACTTTACTCGTACCTTAATGCATGATCCCGTGGCCAACACCTTGGTCACCTTGAGCTCATTATGATGATGCATTACCGAGTGGGCCCAGAGATACCTCTCCGTCATACGGAGTGACAAATCCCAGTCTCGATCCGTGTCAACCCAACAGATACTTTCAGAGATACATGTAATGCACCTTTATAGTCACCCAGTTACGTTGTGACGTTTGATACACCCAAGGCACTCCTACGGTATCCGGGAGTTACAAGATCTCATGGTCGAAGGAAGAGATACTTGACAATGGCAAAGCTCTAGCAAACGAACTACACGATCTTTGTGCTATGCTTAGGATTGGGTCTTGTCCATCACATCATTCTCCTAATGATGTGATCCCGTTATCAACGACATCCAATGTCCATAGCCAGGAAACCATGACTATCTGTTGATCACAACGAGCTAGTCAACTAGAGGCTCACTAGGGACATAGTGTGGTCTATGTATTCACACGTGTATTACGATTTCCGGATAATACAGTTATAGCATGAATAAAAGACAATTATCATGAACGATGAAATATAATAATACTTTTATTATTGCCTCTAGGGCATATTTCCAACATAAGTGCCCATGTAATCCGCTCTTCGCACCGGCGTCATGGTTGTAGCAAAATGTGGCGCCCGTTGTAGCAAAAGAGTGTGTAGTTCCAGCACAAATAGCTCGCCGGTGCCACCACCCTGTCCCCATCGTAGCAAAAAAGCTGACCGGTTGTATGTTTTGTAGTCGCTGGTTGTAGCAAAACACCACTCATAACCACCAAATGAAGAAGCCGATGTAGCAAAAAATGTAGCAAGTTCCAGCAAAACATAAAGCTGGTTCTAGCAAAAAACACGTCGGTGGTGCGATGCACATTTGGTTCCAGCAAATCAAAGGAAGCAAATTTCAAGAAAGAAGTACATGTAGCAAAAAAAAAGTAGCAAATTCCAGCAAAAAAAGTTGGTTCCAGCACCCGACATAGCTTGTAGTAGCACCGAAGAATGCTGGTTCCAGTACTCGACGCAGCCGGGTTGCAGCTTGCCGTCGAGCTGGTTCTAGCATCGCTGGAGCCGGTGGTAGCACCGGGACTCGCTGGTCCAGCACAGGATGCAGATGGTTGCAGCTTGGGTCGAAGCTGCCAATCGACGCCGGAGAAGCCCGTCGCAGTTCGGCCGCTGGAGGACCAACACCTCCTGCTGCCTGTCACAGCACGGTGCCCGGGATCCCAGGCACCTCCGGCCGCTCCGAGTGGTCCGCGGCACTGCTGGATAGGAGCGTGACGTTGACTACCTCGCCGGTGTTGAACGAGACACTGTGGCACAGCAATGGCGTGGCTCTCGTAGCCAGCGGAAAAGGGGAAGAGCAGATGAGATCTTGCTCGTTGTGTGAGGTGGAAGACGCGATGCAAACGAGTGGTTGTACGAAGGTGTGAAGAGATAAGGATAAAAAGGAGATGTGGACTGTTGGTGGCCCCTGCTCTATACGTGGCTGATGTATGCTAGAGAGTGAGTGTAACAGGCGGTGCACCATCTTTAAACGATTCCCATAATTTATTCTCCGGTGCCTATCACGCCCCTAAATTTACGCCAACGATACCGGTTGCAGAAAATCTTTCGCCTCTCCCCTGCCACTGCCTCTACGGCAGGGTGAGTTCCTTCGCTCATTTCTTTTTGAAGCAAGATATCTGGATTGAAACCATTTTAAGCATGATTTTCAATGATGATATTTGGCGCATCGCAGTTTGGCCGCATACACATCAACCATGATAGAGAGGAGGGTCATGCCAAGATCATGAGAGACTACTTTGTTCGAAATCCAACCTATCTGGGAAGCTACTTTCGCCGGCGCTTTCGGATGCACACAAGTCTTTCTTTTACCATTGCAAAAGCTGTTGAGAAGTATGACGGCCGGTTCAAGCACCAGATAAATACAAGTGTAAAGATTACTGCAAGCCCTCTGATGAAGTGCATTGTGACTTTTTGAGTCTTAGCATATGGGTGTTTGGCCAATGATGTTCACGACTATGTCCGCATTTGTAAGGACACAATCTTGGAGGTTGTTCGATGGTTTACTAAAGCAGTGGTCGATGTTTTTGGACCTGAGTATGTGAGAGCACCCAACAAGGAGACAACAAGAGCCTGATGACACAGAGTGAAGCAAGAGGATGGACGGGGATGCTTGTATCACTTGATTGTGCGCACTGGACATGGAAGAACTGTCTTGCAGGGTGGAAGGGCCACTACAAAGGCCACTACTACGATCCAACGATCATTCTTGTGGAAGTTGCAGTGAAGAATATTTGGATACGACATTCATTCTTTGGTTTGCCTGACTCCCACAATGACTTAATGTGTTGTCGAGATCATCACTGTTTTCTAGACTTATTATAGGAGATGCTCCTGCTTGCAACTACTCGGTCAACTGGCACAACTACTTGATGGGTTACTACCTTGCGGATGGCATCTATCCACCATTAGCCACATCAAAACAATTCCGCCTCCAAAAGTAACAAGAGATATTCACTTTGTCCAATGTTAAGCCGCTAGGAAAGATGCGGAGAGAGCCTTCGGTGTGCTTCAGAAACACTTTGCAATTGTTCGTGGCCCAGCCAAGTATTGGAGCTCCAAAGTTCTACGACAGATCATGACTTGTTGCATCACATTGCATAACATGATCATTGAAGACTAGAGGGATATGACGGAGAACTTTCGTTACATCACCAATGGGACTCTGGTTGAGCCAGATTATGTTACAAATAGGATCTTGCCTTCCTTGAAGAGCATCGTAGGATTGACAACAAACATGTTCATGTTCTTATTGAGCATCAGTGTGGCAACGTCATAGCGCTTCCTAGTTGCTATATCACATGTTATTTGCTACACTCAGACCACTCGGTGTGTTCAAATTTGAATAATTCGGTTTTTAGACATCAAATTCGGTTTGGAAACTATATTGGTCATTTGCTTGAACATTCATATTTATGTTTAGTTCCATATGTGTGCTAATATGTAGTTGCAATGTTTAGAAAAAAAACAAAAATTTACTCTCTTATATATATATATATATATATATATATATATATATATATATATATATATATATATATATAGGAAAAAGCAAAGTTATGAAACTTCCCTCTGGAGACTGCAATCAGAAACGCACATTGTCCCTCGTGATCTGGTCCCTTCTCTTTCCTGTTTTTCATTTTCTGTATATTAGGTGGTTGCCACTTATTTTCTTATATAGAGCAAAGTGGACCACGCACCGCTGTTCATAGCCCAGTAGCGACAGTCATAGGCTGCCAAAGTGGCAGCTTGCCAGTCCTCGGCCCATGCGCCTTCGGTGCCGAGCCTGACGAAAGGTGCATGGTCAAATGTTCTGACAAGCCCGAGCAACCTTTGACTTCAATGCCTTTCTCTCTCATCTAGCTCACCCCTCGTCACCCCTCAAAAAAAAATCTCACCCCTCCTCTTTCCCTAAAAAAAAGCTCACCCCTCGTTTCTTTCCTCTCTCTCTCTGATCCATCCACTTTCTCTCTCTGCCCCATCGACCTTCTTCTCTCTCCCACAGTCCCACTCGGTGCGGGCTTCTCAACCCTTTTCCTCTTGTTCCTCCACCGTCGTTGGCTGCCGCCCTACCCGACGTTGGCCAGATCCATGGTGTCCTGACGTTGGCCAGATCCATGGTGTCTTGTCCTCTATGGGCGACGGCTTTCTAATACTACAACCCAGTAGCCCACGCTGTCGACTAGGGAGATTCTCGATGGAGGCTCTACGCCGTCGCCCGTCCAGGAGAGATGCAGCAGCCAGGGAGGCTCTACGCTGTCGCCTGTCCAGTCCAGGAGAGATGCAGGTTTTTTATTGCTCGTGTTGTTGGATTTGTGCTTGGGGCAATCATGGCTTGTTGCCACTGCATCCATGGATTCCAGATTCAGTTTTGTTATGATTGATGGTTTGTCCACCCGCAGTCCAAGATTGTTTATTCACTACTGCTTTTCATGATCCATTCCCTTGGATTAGGCAAACGGATTTGATTTTGGATTTGTTGAAATAGCCACCGTCGACGTCGAGGCAGTGTTTGATTTAGTAAACATCAGCAGTTTTTTCCATACTGAGAACTTGGCAACATCAACATGATTTTCACTATGAGTTCTTCCCTTAATTTTTTCTTTCTTTTCAATGAACTTTTTATTGCGGCTACCATGGACAATGAGAGGGCCTCTGCTTTTTTTTTTGTTCGTGAGTTTGGAGAGCAGTTCCCCATAACCTGCACCATGGATCGGTAGTGGATTTTGGTTGCATGCTGTATCTATTTGTCTGAACAGATACAAGAGGCCGAAACCACCCCCGCTTGACGCCGCTATAAAATCATGTGAGAAAATTTTCTAGACGATTCATGGAGCTAGCTACAACCGAACCAGGTTTGTTAAAAAAATGTTGTGTGATTATCTCTTCTCCAGTAGATCTTGGAGCATCTCTCATGTTGGTGATTCTTTCTCCATTTTCTTGCGGGTGACATCTCATAACACAATATAGGTGATGAAAAGCACCTGATGATCCCCCGCTAGTTACTAGGCTCACTAGCAAAAGTGTGTCACCGATGCCCCATAGAGGATCGATTTGCTGTCAATGTTTACTAGGATAGCCCCCATGGAGACGTCTTGGCAGTTGCGCCCAGCATTGGTTTGTGTTAATGCCTGAATGGAAACAACATGGTGTAGTGTTACATCTGATCAATTAGTTTTGCTTTCCTTTTTCCAATCTTGTGTGAATTGTGTAGCTGTTTCTCAAGAACTTTTTAGTTCTGCTCTTGGGAATTTTAGGGAGATGTAAATCTGAATAAATAGGAGTATAAGTGAAATGCATGTTGAATTTGACCTCTTTTATCATTTAGTTTGCTTCCTCTTTTCCAATATTCCATGAATTTTGTGGTCGAACAGATGGGCTCTGAGTTTGGACTTGGGCGTGGCCACCGGGCCACCGCGCAGTCCACCACCGCGCTGTGTGCCCGCACTGCCGACTGCGCCGAGCTGTCTCCTGCTCTGCGTCGGCATCCCGTCTCCCGTAGGACCATGACCTCCGCAGCACCGGCGTCATCGACAACAGCGATGCCGACGCCGCCAGGGACGTTTACTGGACTGGAGGCTCTGTGTGATACGAGTAGATCATCCAAGATGGTTCCCACTTGCACACCAATGTTCCAACTATGAACTACCACTTTGAGTTGTGATATTTCTGGCGTGATCTCCATCCAGGACTAGGATTGTACATTTGAATTTCTGATTTGAGATGGATCACGGAATAAGAGTTTCTTGTCAAATTTAGTAGAGTTTTGAGAATAAAATGCCTTTGTATTCATAATGAAGGATTGAAAAAGAAACTAAACAACATGTCACCAATTAGGGATTTTTGTATGGAGAAACCTACTACTGTAGATCGGCTGTGCACATGGCCAATCCGTTCAGTCTGCATCAAGCTTCACGTGCTTTTGGCGCATCTGTTAGACAACAAAAGTCATGGGCGACAGGGCATTGTAACTTACTAGAGTTTTTTACACCCCGATTTGACTACAGACGGACGTATGCTGAATGCCCCTTCACCATTCATATGTGCACTTCAACGCCATCAACAGTTAATCTCTCCCTAATTTTTTTTAATAATAAAGCACGGATTGGGTCTCCGGGTTCACCGTCACAATACGCTTCTTCCCGTGAATTACGCTTTCAGTTTAAATTTATTTACACATATACGCGAGGTGGTACTAATTCGGGGAACGACGTCGCAAAATTTTCGTGAATTTACGCCTTCAGCGCCGTCTAACCAACCTGCCGCTCGCTGCAGCGCCCTGTCGGGCCAGCCCACTAACACGCAACGCCAGCGGAAAATAATAACCCTAAAAATAAATATTGTTGCTCCCAGAAATTGAGCACACGCCGTAGGTTTGCCATACCCGTTCGTATAACCAGTACAACCACTTGACGCTACTGCTCCGTAGTACCTCGATAATTCTTAAAGACCATGTTGGCTTACGTGGTTCCAAAAAGTGAAAGTTCACAAATTCTCACGTATTCAAAAAAGTCCACGAATATTAGAAACAGTTCACGAAATTTAAAAGAGATCACTAATTTAAGAAAGGTTCATGAGTTTGAAAAAAGTTCAGAATTCTAAAAAAAGTTTGCAGATTTGAAATTTTTTACGAAATATAAACACGTTCAAGCAAATTGAAAAAAGTTCACTAATTTGAGAAAAAATTGACGAAATTTTAAAAAAGATCGTGATTTTTTTAAAAAACATCAAGTCAACAAAAAGTTCATCAACTTTTAGAAAAGTTCATTGAATTTAAAAAATAGTTCACTGAATTTGAAAAATAGTTCATTGATTTTGAAAAAAGTTCATAGACTTTGAGAAAAGTTAATCAAAATTTAAGAAAAAATCATCAGATTTAGAAAAAGTTCATCGAATTTGAAAAAGTTTATCAAATTCTGAAAAACAGTTCATCAATTTTCAAAATAGGTTCACGAATTTTAAAATAACCACGCATTGAAGAAAATAAAAAAGGATGAGAATAATAAAAAACAAAATGAATAAACCGAACTGAAGAACGAAATAAAAAACAAAAAATAACTAAACACCAGCGTGGTGATGATCTAAAGGTTTGAGCGCAGTGGTCACAACGGATGCGTAGCAGGTTCGAATCTCCTTACTCCCGCACCTTTTTGAGCTTTTTTAGAAAAAGGAGAAAAATTAAGATGTGCTGAGCCCACCAAGACGCGCTCTTCAGGCGTTGAAGCGCCAAATAGGAAAACCCTCGTGATCTGTCGTCCGCACTACTACCTGGGCCTTGCCCTGAGATCGTCTCACATGGCTGAAGCATTGCCACTTGGGCCTCAGCCCATCCGGCCATCCGCTGCGTAGTGGCCCAAAAATCTACTAAAAATCTGCCAATGTCCACCGGACGAGGAACGAAGCTTCTGAAATTTAATTATGGAAAACGCTAATCAGCCAGCGGATCGCTCGGCCGCCTCCGCCGCCTGCTCCACTTGCCACATGACCTCCTGGGCACACCCTCAATCTAACAGGACCTATGTTGCAAAAAGATTCTGCAAAAAAGAAAAAAAATCCACAACATGACCTCTCTTGCAGAAGCTTCTGCAACATAGTCGTTGTTGCAACGGATCCGCCGATCGATGCGTAGCGTGCCCCTTTAATTATTGAATATGTTAGTGGTTTGATTTCAAGACATAATATTATTATCCCGTTGCAACGCACGGGCCCTTCTGCTAGTACACTGTCAATGTAGCAGAAGTGCAACTCATTTTGCAATTGTTTACGGTCACCGTCAGCTGGCCATCGAAGTTTCCAATTGGTTTGTTAAGGAAATCCATTGTGTCCATTCTTATTTTGTGGACATGTTTCACATTTAAGATTCCTAGTCTTTTTTTTTCATTTACTTTAATGTATGGCATGAAACTATTTTCACCAGGCGTGTTGCCTTCCACATTGCAGTTAACTTTGACCCTGGTTGAATGGCTTGATTCTTGGGCTACAGAACTTCCCTGTATATTATCTCCAGCATCTGTGATATCCATCACATCGTATAGGTCTACATTCAATCCTTTTGAATCTATGATGAGTAAGAGCAACTCCAATGCAGGTACCCATTTTGTCCGCCGCCGTCCATTTGGGTCGGCGCGGACAAAATTGGAAGCCCAACGCGTCGACCCATTCGCAAATTGTGTCCGCTTTGCATCCACGCGGACCCATTTGCAGCTAAAATGCGTCGACGAGGACGGGCCACACACCCTCTCGGTGCCCGCCGCGTCTCCATCTTGCGGCCGTCCAACCACCCGGGTCAGCTTTATTAATGAGGACCGCCTCCCTCGGGCCCATGCGTCAACGACGGCGGTCGGCCTTTTTTAATCTGAGCGTGCGAGGGCGGGGGGGGGGGGGGGGGGGGCATCCTCATCCACTTCCAGCTGCCTCCCGCCGCCAGTGCTCCCCCGTCGCCGATAAACCCTAGCCACCCTCTACGCCGGCATGGGCTTCTTCTCCAACAAGGGCAAGGCCCCCGCCATCCCCTCCCCCCTCGTCCGCCGTCGTGTGCCCGCCTACCGCGGCAGCGCGTCAGCGTCCCAGTGCACCAGACGAGGTGGCACTGGGAGCACCGTGTCCCATTACCCTATCCCGACGTAACACTGTCGCACGACTTAAACTTGGATCCGAAGAGGATTCCAGTGCCGGTCGCGCCGCGGTCTGCGAGGACGCACACGGAGGAGGTGTGACGCAGACGGGAGTTGCTGACGCCGGAGCTTCTCGTGACAATGGCCTGCTTGCATTATAGCGGTGTTGGTTGTAGCTTCTCGTGAGTGGGTCACGGACCACATCCATCTTCACTATAGAGCATCGTTGAAAGGAGTGCCGATAGAATACGCCAGGCAATCTCTAATCATAGGATTCCAAGAAGTAGGTCGCTATTGTTTGTCTCGGGGGTTGAACATTGACTAATTCCGTTTATATCTCAACAGCCAGTTTTGCTGAGCACTCAGTGTTTAGATCACTACTATGGGGAGTATTTACTAGGACCTTGCAGTAACTATTCTTCTATTTTTTGAGTTTTGATTATATGGCAACACATGAAACTTAGTTTGGGCTTAAAATGGGTCGTAAAAAATGGCGTGATCATTATTGCTTGTGGCAGCGTTAGGCCGTGTGAAGCCTGGTCATAGCCGTCTGCTGTGGGAATCTATAGTCTCCACGCGCAAGACTTTAGGCGCGGGTTGAGGGGACTAGGCCAGGATGCGGTGCTAGGTAGGGCATTGGAGCAAGTCGGTGGCGATGATGTAGCGTCGACAATGACGCGCGGCGGTGCACGCTTCGGTCCAGGGATGATGGATGTGGCGGCCTGACCAGATCCGTTCCTCGAGCAGTGCATGTCACGAGTGGCGAGGGTTGCGCGGTGTCCGCCGCTGCGATGTCGGCCGGCTGGTGGAGGTTGTGAGCGGAGCTCACGGCTTAGGTGCGGGTTGGTTGCCATAATTGTGTAGGCGTCGGAGGGGGCAGTGTTCGGCATCCGGTAGTAGTGTTGCGGCAGGTGTCCCCGGACGCGCGGGGGGGGGGGGGGGGGGGCAGTGTTCGGCGTTCGGTAATAGTGGTGCGGCAGGTGTCCTCGGACTGGTCGTACCATGTTCCAGAGGAGAAGAGTGTCTCGGTGTTTATTTCCTCTCTCTCGCCTTGGCCAGACCGATGACGATGGCGTTTGCGGGTGTCATTTTCTTCTTGAAGGCATCGTTGCGGCTACTCCACGTCCTTTGGATTACTCGAGGTGAAAACCCTACTCCACGTCCACAGAATACAACGTGTCCCTCTGTGTCTCCTATCTGATCGTTGAGCATCATTAGCTGCCCCACTAGGTGGTCGGAGTGTGTCTTTGTCGCCAAAGTAGGCGACATCGGGGTGGCCTTTCCCGCCTTCTTGATAGGCGTACTGGCTTCGTTGTGGTCGTCTATGTCCAGTTCGAATGATGGTGCGTCTATGAGCATTGGTAATTTAATTGCATCAATGTACTTGCATTGGGTTTGCACATAAGCACTGCATAACAGAAAAAACGGGTACAGAAAAAATTGGCGACCTATTACCTGGCGCGTCATCTATCCTTGGTCGTCTTTGACCCCTAGTAGGTGTTTTGGACAAGTGGTCGGCGGTGGGCAAGACCACTGGTTTTGCGCGTTTTAAGGGGGTTGGGGATGGAGATGACAACTCCAGCCTTCTTCCCACTATGTGCTGGGGGAGTCTGCTAGGTGCTTCTACATTGTGTGGCCCTGCATAACAACACTTGAAACTTCAGACATGTATGCGGAAATGGACCGGTATTTTTTTAGAGTGATAAGCGGCGGGGGTGGGAGGGGGCTTGGTGGAGAGTACCTGAGCCGCCGACACCTTTCATGGTTCCGGAAGCGCGATCAGCTGGATTAGGTTCTGGTGTTCCCGAAAATGGTCTTGCAGAATAAACTTCGAGTAGTTTTTTCGTGAATCGAATGTTCTCACTTGCAATGTTCCTTTTCATTTCGTTTGCGATATGCACACACTTGGCGTTGTGCTCTTTTAGTGCCCATCCTATTGGAGAAGCGGCCTACAATGTAGATATACTCTCGGTTATTATGGAAGACTAGATCGCAAACAGGATAGTAGCCTCCACATGAGCAAAAAATTGCTTTGATGTGTGTTGGGTGTGGACTTGTATCTCACCAGCTCTGGGTTTTGCGTCTGGATCCAACGAGCGTAATCCCCGGGGCTGAACTCGACGTTGCTTCTTTTTGTCTGTGCAAGGTTGCTTACAGCTGTGTTCATGTTGATATATTCTCCCGGTCGAGTGTTGTCTGGGTTGTGTCTGACTAGTGCATACTGATTTGCTGAGCCTTCAACATTTTGCTCCATTGATTTCTTCTTGGCGTGCTTCTCGTTTATGTAGTTGTGCCATGTGTAGCACGTGGCATTCCAGTGTCTTGCCTACATTAGCAATCTGAATGTTTAGTCCGTGTCGTGATCTAATCGTTGTAGTTAAATGGAAAGTTTGCGGTTACCTCGGGGACTATGAAGATGGTTTTCCCTAGCTTTCTTGCTGAGCACATGAGGATCATCCGTTTCAGGGTCTCCCCGTCGAATAAATTTATCCGTGGAATTGTGGTCTGCTTTAAGTTCATTATCCCCAGTTCAACATTGTCTAGTACGAACGCCTGTCGACATAAAAAACCATGTAAAAAAGTTAGTTCGGAGCTTCAAACAAGACCAAAAAACACGTGTTCCCATCGTTTCCCAAAATTATCTAGTTCAACATTTTATTTGCCATATCCAAAATGTGAAATTGAGGGATTTACCTGCAGAAAAAGGTGAGAGAGGTGGTTGGGTGTTATGTGTGCATCCGTTTCCAACTTCAGTTTGCGAACTGCTTCCAGTAGAAAGTTGACTGAATATTTGCACCAATTGAAGAGGGAGATGTTTTATGCATCCTTGATGGCGCCCCAGTAGTCGATGGTCGAGTGGTCGTGTTTGGTGCACGGCGCGAACAGATTTCCCATCACAAAGACAACAAACGCCATCTTGAAAGAATCCTTCTCAGTCCAACCTATAGAGTTCCTAATGAACTCGATTGCTTCAGGTGTGATGTCTGCATCTTTGCCGTTGATGTCTCGCTACCCGCATGGGATGCCGAACACTTTGTGGAAATCCTCCGGATAGAATGTAATTGGCGTTCCGCCATCTCTCAGTATGATGCAATGCTTTTCGACACCCACCTTGGTCATGAGAAACTTGCTAAACTTCAGATTGCTTTTCTAGATCATGGGAGTACGTAGTACACCCTCAAATCCAATCTCCTCAACTAGGAATCTTTTGTAATCTGACAATGCAGCTACCACCTCTATTTATTTCTGAATAGCTATCCTAGATGTGTGTTTGGTTGACTTGCTTGTTGATCCCGACGGAGTTGCTGCTTCTCCTTCGATCGGCTGCTCTCTCTCTCCTTCCATGGCCGGTGGGGGCTGAATCTCCCGTCTGAGATGTTCTTCTTCTTCTTCCATCGAGCTGTGAGAACACCTGCAAGGGGGCGCGGGTGGGGGGGTGTAGGGAGGGGGTGAGTATTTCAGCAAAGATTTTGATTGATGTGCCGGCGACTTGAGATGTGCATCAGAATTCACCTCGCTGCGCGGCGACACCGTCCTTCTCTGTCGCCTGGAGGCACCGACAAACTCCTCGTTTGCTCTGTTTTGGGGGGGGGGGGGGGGGGGGGGGTGCAGGGAGGGCAAGATTTTGATTGATGTGCCGGCGACCTGAGATGTGGATCGGAACTCACCTCGCTGCGCGGCGACACCGGCCTTCTCCGTCGCCTGGAGGCCCCGACGAACTCCTCGTTTGTTTTGTTTTGGTAATGGGGGCTGCTATCGATCTACAATGTACGTGCGCGTGCGAGGTGTGGGCCAACGTGTGGGTGCAGAGTTTTAATTGTGTACGGGGCAAGGCGTGGGGGGGGGGGGGGGGGGGGGGTGGGGTGGACTGATTTCGACCGCTGTCACAACTGACACACGCACACCGCTGTTCGGTATGCTTTTGACCGTGCGAGCATGTCAATTTATGTCTCTGCCTGGCTTATGTAGGCGCAGAAACAATCTTCCAGGTCCGGTGCGTGTGATACACGTCGCCCAGGTTTACATTAGCTAATCGAAAATTAATTAACGACACGGTTACGCACGGGGGTACGCCACCGCACTCTGGATTCATACGTACTACAAACAGCATTAGCAAACATAAATCAGGGTAGGGGATTTGTAATCCATCATCAGGCTGTTTCCGCTTCATTGCCGCGCCACCCCTGGTCTTTACTACCAGCCGGCTCCCTTGGCAAGCACCACGAACAGCATTAGCAAACAGATCATCATGGTGTTCCTGGCTGCGACGCGTATGTCTTCCATGGTGCGCCCCATCCCGAACATGACGTTACTCCCACCTCCGGCAGCCTCGATGAGGAGATTGATGCCAACGCCGGTGATGTAGAACGCGTACTGGTCCTCCCACAGCCAAAAATCGCAAGCGCCTCCGTCCTGCCATGATTCAAAACTGAACGATGAACGAAACCAGGGAAAGAACAGTTCTGGAAGATGTGTGGTACATGTTGCTTACCACCTGGTTCTGGCACTTGTAGAACCGGATGCCCGGGTTGCGTTCCGTCCCGGACACAAACCACCTAGTCCTGATCCCGGTGCACCTTGGGCACATGATCAATGGCAGAGCGGGTGGGGGTGCCCGGATGCAACGCGCCGACGATGAACTCTGTGACATCTTGGCACAACGGCGGGGGGTGGAGGGCAACTGAGATGTTTGAGCGTGTTTGATTGAGGCTGCGTTGCATGTGATGGGTGTCGTCGAATGCTTGCATGGGCTTTAAATACATCTAACCAGAAAAAGAGTTTACGTTACACAGTGTAGCTCGCAACGGTAGTATTCCGTCCTCTCGCCATCACTGTACAGTGATATACGCAGCGTCGTGTCGGTCTCACCTGACAGCTTGGTACATCCAAAAATACATCAACTGCGATGCTGATCATGCAACGTAACTTTCCGTCGTCCGGACTGCGATGTACAGTTCTGTGTCAGCCTCAAATGTCAGCTCGGTCCACCTAAATACATCAATACGAGCCATATAACTGTCCACGTTTCCTATATACACTAGGTAGCACTAGTAGAAAAGGGGGCAATGGTCCAAGCCAGGTCAGCCCATTAGTCCTGGTTCAATCCAGAACCGGGACCAATGGGGGCATTGGACCCGGTTCATGAGCCCCGGGGGCCGGCCGGGCCACGTGGGCCATTGGTCCCGGTTCGTTTGGACCTTTTGATCCTGGTTGGTGGGGCGAACCGGGACCAATGGACCTCGCTCCTGGCCCACCACTATTAGTCCCAGTTGATGGCATGAACCGGGACCAAAGGCTGCCCATTAGTCCCGTTTCACGCCACCAACCGGGACTAAAGGGTTGGTCCTCGTTGCGGCCAGAGTTTAGTCCCACCTCGCCAACCGAAGGGGGCTCACACCGGTTTATCAGCCCCTCCCTCTCTGCCTTGTTGAGCTCCTCTCAAAATGAAAATAGATGCCCTTATACAGGGAATTTGACCTAAATTCATACTGAATTTCTCTGAAGTTAGTAGAAATTTATTATGAATTTAGGTTGAATTTTCTCTATAAGCGCATCTATGCTCATCTTTTTAGTAAAGTTCATCACAACTATTTTTTCTTGTATTTATTTCTGAGTAGTTTTTTATATAGTTTTTTTCTTTTCTGCTATATTTTTTCCTTTTTATTTCTGAGTTGTAATAAGTCATTAAAAATAAGCATCTATGCTCATTTTTTTAGTAAAGTTAATCACAACTATTTTTTCTTCTTTTTATTTCTGAGTTGTAATAAGTCATTAAAAATAAGCATTTATGCTCATTTTTTTAGTATAGTTCATCACAACTATTTTTTCTTGTATTTATTTCTGAGTAGTTTTTTATATAGTTTTTTTCTTTTCTACTATATTTTTTTTTCTTTTTATTTCTGAGTTGTAATAAGTCATTAAAAATAAGCATCTATGCTCATTTTTTAGTAAAGTTAATCACAACTATTTTTTCTTCTATTTATTTCTGAGTTGTAATAAGTCATTAAAAATAAGCATCTATGCTCATTTTTTTAGTAAAGTTAATCACAACTATTTTTTCTTCCATTTATTTTTGAATTGTAATAAGTCATTAAAAATAAGCATCTATGCTCATTTTTTAGTAAAGTTAATCACAACTATTTTTTCTTCTATTTATTTCTGAGTAGTTTTTTATATAGTTTTTTTCTTTTCTGCTATATTTATTTTTTTCTATTTATTTCTGAGTTTTAATAAGTCATTAAAAATAAAAAAGAGGCGCAATGCTCGTTAATTAGCTTCAAGCCTTTCGGAATAGTGTAAACTGCACTGCACATAGCTCCGTGCAGTCTATCCTAATCCTCAAGGCTTGAAGCTAAATAACGTGCAGGTGAGCATTGAGCCTCTTCTTCATCGTCTCTGCACTCAGGGCTTATAAACCGCTGCGAGTGCCTCTCGCTTGGCGAGGTGGGACTAATTAAAAACAGCTGCAGAAAGAATCAACTAAAAAACAGCTGCAGAAAATAAATAAGTAATTAGACGGGTGCATTGGTACCGGTTGGTGGCTCCAACCGGGACCAATGTCACTCTTTTGTCCAGGTTAGAGCCACCAACCAGGACCAAAGGTCTTTGTTTCCCGCCCTTTGGGCTGCTGAAAAGAGGCCTTTGGTCCCGGTTAGTGGCACCAACCGGGACTAAAGGGGGCATTAGTCCCGATTTGTGCCACGAACCGGGACCAAAGCCTTTGCTATATAAGTAGCACTTAGGAAAATTTCAGAACCGCGCATCCCCACTTCGATCTCTCTCCTCCTCTCCCGACGCCGCCGTCCCCTGCCGCCCCGACGCCGTCGCCGCCCCGCCCCGACGCCGTCGCCGCCCCGCCCCGCCCCGATGCCACCGTCCCCTGCCGCCCCGGCCCGCGTCGTCGCCGCCCCGCCCTGCCCCGACGCCGGTGTCCCCTGCCGCCCCGGCCCGCGCTGTCGCCGCCCCGCCCTGCCGCCCCGACACCGCCGTCCCCTGCCGCCCCGGTCCGTGCCGTCGCCGCCCCGCCCCGCCCCGACGCCGCCGTCCCCTGCCGTGAGCAACTTTTTATGATTTTTGTTAGATTTTGTTAGATTTTTTTGTAGTTCATAGATTTTTTTGTTAGATTAGATGTGTAGTAATTTAGATGTGTAGTTCATAGTATGTTAATTTAGATTGTGTAATTAATTTGTTCATATTGTGTTAGATTTTTTTCTGTTAATAGATTTTTTTTGGTGATATTATTGTTGAATATGCATGTTTGTATGTTCATATATATGCAAAGATCGAATATGTCAGATTTTTATGGTTTTTTTCTGTTCATAATTTTGTTCATAGAATTTTAATGATTTTTTTGTTCATAGTATTTAGAAAAAGGAAAAAAAGAAGAAGAGAAAGTGTTTAATATAATTAGTTAGAAAAATACTAGTTTATTTTTAGTAAGTACTATTTTATTTTATTTATAGTAAGTGCTTCATATATAGTTGAACTAGCTAGTTGATTTAATAGACTACTTTATTTTACTATATGTAGAAGTAGTTTGTTTTTAGTAATTACTAATTTATTTATTTATAGTAAGTGCTTAGTAGTTGAACTAGCTAGTTGATTTAGTTAATAAAACTACTTTATTTAACTATATATAGAAGTAGTTTCCGCATCGACGTCGGCGATGCCTATCCCGCATCCTCGTCGTCGTCGACTCGGCGGTGGAGGCCTGCTTGATAAGGGCCATGTTTGGGACTGGACTCCGCCGGGCTGGTATTGGGAGGTGCTACCTTCCGGGGGACGTAGGTTGGTGAGGAGGCAGCCCGTTGTTGACCCGATCCTTGTTTGGTGGCGGTCACGTGGGCCAGTGACGGTGTTGACGCTTCCGGACACCGCGGAGGTGGTACGTTATCGTGTCAGCGAGGAGGACGAGCACGTCCGTCGCTACATGGTTGTATTGGAGGGCAGGTTCGACAATACCTAGCAGGTTCTTCAGGGATCTCACTGGAGCTATGATCCTGTGATGGTTCCTTATCTTTGGGTGTCCACCGCCTGCGACGATACCCGTCGGGCGCTACGGTTCTAGTTGTATTATTGATGCTATATTAGTGATAATATTCGACGATGTACGGACACCAAGAGATGATGTACTTTTGCTTATAATTATTGAATGCATGCTAATTTGAATACTACTTTATTTTATGATTCGGTTTTGCTTATTTTATGATTTGGTTTTGCTTATTGAATGCTCATATTGGATAAGTTCTTCATTCCCGTGTGCTAGACAATTTGATGTAATAATGCACTCGGTAATGAAAGGAGGAGCTACGTACATCACCGATAGTCAACCCATGATTAATAATAATGATCTAGTTTAATATTTGAATTATGAACATAGGCCGGAAATGTCGTACTCGGACGACGAAAACCGCCCGGGGGAGTGCGACTGGTGCCACGACGATCGAGGTATGTGCGACAGGTTCATTGAGCTGGACTAAGATCGGCGCTTCAGCAATAAGCTCGAGGAGACCTTCAATGTTCATACGGTACGCAACGACGACAATTGTTTTTTTCGTAATTAAGCACGACTTCAACTATTTTAACATGTATTTTTCATCTTTTCCAATTCGACTAGCTTATCCCATGCTATGCAAGACGCTATGTCTTGGAGAGGATGGGTTTTGAAGACCATGAAAGTATGGAAACCAAAAAAATTATCCTAAGTACCCATCATGGTGTGGATTTTCAAGTAAAGTTGTATAATGCTCAGAATGTAACCCATTTTGGTTGCAAAAATTGGGAAGTAGTTTGCAAGATGTATGGTTTTGATGAGGGTATGCTTGTCACCATGGATCTTGGTGATCCTACAATCGAGCAAGAGAGGCCTTCGATTTGGGTCCTTGTGGATACACCTCCAATTCTTCCCCCATGTGAGCTTAACATAGTTATTAAGTAATTTATATTGTTTATTTCAAAATAGTTGACAACTTATTTCCATTGACGGCTTATTTTCATTCTTCAAAGAATGTGCGGAAGATGGTAGACATAACCTACTACACCGAAGGCTCCGAATTAATTTATCAGGAGAAAAATCATCTAGTCGCATTTTTTACTGATCTTGAGAATTACAATATCTACAATCAAACTCCTCAACATTTTTTACTGGTCAATACGTGCCACTAGTGCATGTGTTGAACTACGGTAACTACCATGGAGATACCCTGGTAAGATTTTTTACTATTACGACATCCGTGCATCTTTTTGCACACTTCTAAAACTAGTACATCATTGCAAACTACGAAGTTATTACTATGTTTTTTAACAGATAATCCCGAATGATTGTGTGCCTCATTTGATGTATACGCACGGTAGCCAACATGTTTTGAACATACAACCAGGTCTTCCTACGAATCTCAACTGTCCATACCGGGTTTCTAAAAGAAGTGAAGACATGACAATCAAAGAATAGAAAAAAATGTATGGACAGTCGTAAGGAGCTTCTTGGAAGCAAAAGGCAGCGAAGGGCAAGAATTGGAGACAGGATGATCGCCATCTTCATAATGGAGAGTCAGGGTCTATATTGTTTTATGCTATTTTACCTTAAGGGTGTTTAGGTCCTACCTGATACTGATAATCATGTGCTAAGAACAATTATGTAGGGTTGGGTTCGATGACTATGAGAATGATGATCGTATGACTTATTATTAATAACGAGTAGAAGTTGTATGATGATACATGATTAGTAGGACTTGTTATTACATATGATGATGTATGATGCGAGCATGCATGAGTTATTATATCAGCGGGTGAAATGAACATAGCAGCAGCGTTGGTAAACCAAGGACGAAGATATAAGAGAGGACACTTCTCTCTATTAGCTAGCTAATAACAACCTAAAAATAACCCCCAAAACCCCTAAAGCAGCCACTTTTTTTTAATATATATATATATATATATATATATATAGGGAAAATGCATCCTACTACCGGGTGTAGCTACACCCACTTTTCATATACTACTATGTGGTAGTATATATACTAATTTATCATTTTTAGTATGTTTATATATTATATCTAAAATACTCCAAAGCGAGTTATGTGAAAAAATTGCATGTGATCCCATGTTTTTATCATATTTATGGAAATACGTACATATTTATACGTAAATAGAAGTATGATAAAAATATACTACATACTATCTAAAAATAGTATATATATATACTACATACATATTCTTACATACTACATACAACGCATACATACACTGCGGTATGGTAAATACTACCTAAACCGTACAAAATAAAAATGGGTGTAACTACACCCGGTAGTAGGAAAAAATTGTCCTATATATATATATATATATATATATATATATATATATATATATATATATATATATATATATATATATATATATATATATATATATATATATATATATATATATATATATGGACTTTTGGTTCCGGTTGGTGCCACCAACCGGGACCAAATGCCCCCCTGACTGGGCTCGATGCACCGGCCACATGGAGGCACATCTGTCCTGGTTCGTGTTTCAACCGGGACTAAAGGGTGGAGGTATTAGTAACGACCCATTAGTCCGGGTTCATGAACCGGGACTAAAGGGCCATATGAACCGGGATAAATGCCCCCTTTTCTACTAGTGTAGGACAAAAGCTTGCCACGCATCGCGATGGGCTGCGCACCGTTGATGCGGTGCGTGCATCTGCCGCTGCGTGCAGCGATGCATTTCCCCACACGGGTCCACACATTTTGTAATCCTGATGCACAAACTAGTTACAACTTACAACTGATAATCGCTATCGAAAATGTGCCATAGCACCCGGGTGCCCCGGCACCCCCTAGTCAGCTTTTGAGAATCGCACGTGAGTCTGACTGCTTGAACAGCTTTTGCAGAGGGTGCACTGTGATCGCAGCAAATTAATCCATCGTGGAACCTCAAGCGCTGGGAAGGGAATAGAGCTCGCACGTGAACCTGCTGGCTTCTATGCACTGTTCTCAAGGAAAATAAAGTTATCTTTCTTAGATTTCTCTCTCTTCAATTTTCTTTGCCTCTCTCAAGCGTCAGGGCATCTCCAGCCGCGCCCCCAAGAAGGCCTCCCCAGGTGATTTTTTCGCGCCGGGGCCGAAAAAATGGCCCAGTCGCGCCCCCAGGACGCCGAAAATCGCCGGTTCGGACCTTTTTTCCGCCCGGCGGTCACAGGCCGAACCCGGCGCGCTGGGGAGCCGTTGGGGGCTCCGGCGCTAGGGAAAAGCACGCTTGGCCCACACCGACAGGGGAAAAGTCAAGTTTTTCTTCCCCCGACTCGCCTCGCACCCCCCGCGCCCTCGGCCACCACTAGCTGTATCCCGGCGACGGGCGCCGGCCTACTCCGCTAGATAGCCATTCCCCGCCGGAAAATAGCAGTGCTTCGCCGCGGCAGCCCCTCCCGCAGCACTAGGCGCTGCCGGCCGCCGTTTCCGGCTGCGGAGGCGCGATTTAACGGCGGGTAAACGCCCACCGAGCGCAAGGTGTTCGGCGTTTTGACTGACTCAACGATGGACTCCGTTGAGGAGGAAGAGCTCGCCGCGGTGCTGGAGGAGGAAGCCGCGGCCGACATCCAGGAAGAAGAGCATCTGATGGCGAGCAATGAAAAGCCGCGTCGAGGTGGCTCGGCGCCGGGGCGGGTGAAAGCAAGGAACCGGCATCGTCTGCAAGGCTACTGCATGCTCTACTCCGACTACTTCGCCGATGCTCCACTTCATGGCGAGAGAACATTTCGGCGCCGTTATCGGATGAGCCGAAAGCTCTTCCTCAAGATTGTGAATTCCATCCGGGAGTTCGACAACTATTTCAAGTGCAAGATGGATTGCACTGGCGCTCTTGGATTCACCTCCATCCACAAGTGCACGACAGCGATGAGGATGCTTGCATATGGAGCTCCCAGTGATTCACTCGACGACTATGAGCGCATGGCCGAGTCCACCAACATAGAGTGTTTTTACAAGTTCTGTCGGGCAGTGGTGGCAGTGTTTGGGCCACAATACTTGAGAGCACCCAATGCGGAAGGCACTGCTCGGATCCTAGCCCAGAATGCAGCAAGAGGATTTCCTGGGATGCTTGGAAGCATCGACTGCATGCATTGGAAATGAAAGAACTGCCCATTTGGTTGGCAGGGGATATACAAAGGCGCCAAAGGCGGTTGCAGTGTGGTGCTTGAGGCGGTAGCCACACAGGACCTCTGGATTTGACACTCGTTTGGTATGCCAGGAACTCACAATGACATCAACGTGCTGCAGTGCTCTCCTGTTTTTGCCAAGCTCGTTGAGGGCCATTCTCCTCCGGTGAACTTCGAGATCAATGGGCACCAATACAACAAGGGGTACTATCTAGCTGACGGCATCTATCCGAGATGGTCGACATTTGTGAAGACGATCTCAAACCCTGTGCCAGGAGGCAAGAACACCTGGTTTGCGAAGCTTCAGGAGGCTTGCAGGAAGGATGTCGAGCGGGCATTTGATGTGCTCCAATCTCGATTCGCTGTTGTTCGGTACCCCGCTCAGACCTGGTCGAAAGATCAAATGTGGGAGATCATGACTTGCTGTGTCATCTTGCACAACATGATCATCGAGAGCGAGCAAGAAGATCCAGTGTTTGACACTGAACCATACTACAAGCAGGGTCCTCTAGCCAAAGTTGATCACCAGCTACCGGCAACTTGGACTGCCTATCTCAGTATGCGTCAAGAGATCCGAGACCCACAGGTGCATCATCAACTGCAGAAAGATCTGATTGAGCACCTATGGAGGCTCAAGGGGGACGCCGCGTGATGAAATACGAGTTTTTATTTGTTTAACTATATAATTTGTATTGAACTATTTGTTGTTGTACTATTTTGTTGAAGTATTTGATTTTTTTGTGATGAAATATGTGATAAGGAATAATTGTGTTGATAATTGAACGCCGAGACACGGCGAAACCACGCCGAATATGGGCCTATTCTCGCCCATATGGGCCGTTTATTCGCTGAAATTGGGCTGCAAAGTGGGCCAATTTCGACGCCTGGGGGCGACGACTGGGCGAAAAACCGCCCCCAGCGTCGAGTGTATCGCCGGCTCGCTCCCAGGAGGCAATTTTTGTGCGTCCTGAAGGGGCCAACGGCTGGAGATGCCCTCACACAGCTTCTCTCACTCAAAAGTCAGAAGTCCAGTGCAAATAAAATACTGCCCCACTCACTTTCTCTCGGTTGGGACTTGGGCACGACACGGAAGGAAAAGTACTGTCACAGGAAATGGAATCTGTCCAAGATAAACAATGCCCGCTACAGTCACAGGAAATAGAATATGTCCACGGTGTGTCTACGTTATTGTTCACATGCTTTGCAAATTACAGTGCATGGCATAGATCTCCATGTGCCATATTCTAGATGGATGGTAGAGATAAGAGGATGCCTAGGCACCTGGGTGCTGAAAATCCATTCTCGCTAATAGTTACTAAGTGCTTAGATGCATGTGCATCGGGAAATGTTCATGTTTTCTCCCCGCTGATAGCACTGTGAACTCGGTCCAACCTAGGTATTTCTTTCCCGTGTTTGGCTGCCTGTGCATCGGGAAATTTTCAGTGTTGCTATTGTTAGCACTGCGAAGTCTGTCCAACCTAGGTATTCCTTTCCCGGTGTCTCCTATTCTTAAGCTAACTCTCTGCTTCTCTTGCATCATTGTTGCTCTAGCAGTTGGGGTATGGGAGAAATGCATTGAAATGACTCGTGAAGCATGAAGAGAATGCATTCCCCGCTTGGTGGTGATATATGTAGGCATTGTTAGCCATCGGTTAGTCCCTCATGTTGTGGTGGGAAGAAACATTTATCCCAGATCAATGCATGAGCTATTTTGTATTGAAGGTCTACATCAATATTGGTCTTTTATGGTGCAGTTGATGTGATTTTATTCAACGTACTACATACTTTAATGGTCGTTGTAAATTTTAGTGAGCCAACTCATTTTGTTCTCTCCCTGTTGACTCATATGTGCATGTAATGGAATTCAAACAATTCATCTCTAAAATGTAAAGGTTTGAGATACACGTGTTATCTCTGATGATAAGAAGCGATATATATTTCTCATGTTCTTTGCTAAAAGAATTCAGACAAGGGCTCGAATCCAGACTGCTTGGGTCATAAGTAGAGTAGAAACAAAGATAGATTAAGTCACTACCTTGAGGGCCATCGCCCGTCCGCCTCATCTCCTATGGTTCTTGGCACATAAGGAGGTCCACTAACAGAAACAAAGGGTGTGTTTTGCCACTGCAAAGCGAAAACGAAAACAAGAGAAGAACAACAATCCATGGATTTTCACATCTCTTAGATATAATAAACAGAGTAACGTGTGTATTTGCATCTCTGGCGGACAAGGAGGCTAAATTGGAACATGTCTTTGTCATCTCGAGTGCACAAGGAGGCTAGTCGCGGTTAAGTTGGTAAATCCACATAACATTTTGGTAACGATAATTTTTTACACCCGAAACACTCGAATTAAGTAACTCCATGTAACTAACATAGGTTGCCAGAATCATGATTCTGAATCGTATCAGAACTCCAGTGGTAGGATCGCAAATCGTAGAAACTTAACTATCAAAATTGTAAAAACCATAGATTCAACTAACGAAAGTCGTGGAATCAGAGTGGTTAATTCCAATCATAAAGTCGTAGAATCATACAACATAATCGTGAGCACAACTCTTGTAATTAACAACTTGCGCAAATTGCTGGTCACAGTTCCTCTCAGGTGCATACAATGCCCTGTTTTGCAGCGTTGCTGCTCCAAAAGCTTGATGACCTCAATCCTCCAGGAGATTATATAGGAGTATATATAGTAGTACCATTTAAAGCGTATTCTTCCTTAATGAACCCAATCCATGACAGACAGGGACATGTTCTCCGATCGATCATTTTAAGTATAAAAAAGGGCAATCAGAGCACACTTGCTGCACAGTGCCGACATATCTTCCCGGTCCACGGACCTACGGAGTTGATTAAGCTGCCCAATCTTTTTTTTTAAAAAGGAGGAGGACCCCGGCCTCTGCATCTAGATGATGCATGCAACCACTTTCTTAATTATTCACATAAGACCTCACAAAGGCATACAACAGTAAGACGAAGCTACGGTCAGGCAACAAAAGTGTCGCTACTCCTACCAAATGATAAAGGGATGCTGATAGTCTGGGCCTAATACCAAACAGACCACGCAACCATACCTAACATCTAAGACCTGAGGTCCCAACTAGGACGCCTGCCGGGTATGGGCATCCACCAGTCCGGCGTGCTCCTCAACCAGGACGCCTGACGGGTATGAGGCCGCCGCAGCCACCTGCCACCAATTCATCTTCAGAGCTGTACTGCTGCATGAACCTTGCCCGGTCTAGCTGCCGTCGACGCCACCATGATGCCAGACAGCGTCGACCTCCTGCGCGAGTCCATCATTGCACATCAGACGCATAATCTCCAGAGCGCCATGCCATCAAGATCCGACACCATCAATGTGTGTGGTGGCGCGCATCTGCATACAGGAAGGTGAAGTGGCGCGCATCAAACAAGAAGGTGAAGTGGCGCGCATCTGCATACAGTGAACCCATGTTATAAAATGTGGATACAGTAGCATTGATGGAATATGACACACTGCCGCCTGAGAACGAGGAGAGATAAAGCAAGTTTGTTGCCGTGGGTCTGCCGAGGCCTTTGGACGGGGCCAAAAAGTGAGTCCTGTCGCTGTGATTGAGAGATGTGAGGAATTGGTCGCAAGCTACTATGCCATCATAGACTTCTCCTTTTCTATTGATGTTCTGAAGTAGGAAAAGCAACGTCTCTGTGTGGACACTTTGCTCTGGAGCTTGTCCTTTACTATGTACTGCTTATGAGTTATGATCCATTACGAGCTCATGTAAAACCAAGTCTCCGGGAATAACTTCGCTCTAGCACACGGTCTAAGAAAGCTGGCGCTCAATTTAACAAAAACATGGCAATATGATTTTCATTTCCACGATATCATGCCGAGCTCAGCCTCGTCGTGCTGCATGCTGCTGGTGCGGGATCTGCTCAGGATGCCTCCGCTGTGGCGGCGCTCCCCGTGCTCAACCTGCTAGACATGGTGCTCGACCGCATCCTTCAAGACCTCGGCCCCCTCCTATGAGAGTTCGACCAGGGGTCGGTCCATGAGAATGCGTAGCCCCGGCGGTATTGGGTGGCCAAGGGAGGATGGGCCATTCGTGCTGGCTCTGGCACCAGCCGTCTCCTACGCCACCTCCAGCACGGTAGATGAGCCCCGCCCACCACCGCACCCCCCAGCTTCTACTCCTTCCCTCCTGCCAGCCCCAGAGTGCACTACCGCCCTTCACCAGAGACCGTAGTACTGGCCGGCCCGCACCTCCTGTTGCTCCATGACCTCCTCCTCCTCCTCCTCCCGGTTTCCACCACCGCATGGACCGCCAATCGCGGGCCGCCAACTGCGCTAGTCGTCCCTACCACGGTCGACGCCCCTTTCTACCTCGATGACGTCCTCCTCCACCTGCCGACAGATCCGCGAGGTCCGGACGCCCCACACGCGCCCTCTTGGTGGACGACAGTGAGATGGAAGGGCAGTAAAGCTACATCGATGAAGCCTTACGGGGTTTTGCGGAGTGGGTTGGAGCCGTCAAATTATCATTGTATTAAGGGGGAGGGAGGGCCCCCCATCCACCTGAAATTCAAGGGGGGTGGGGGGAGTGAATTAGAGGGAAGGTCCCCATCAAGCTATCTAACAGCCTGTACGTTTAGCCGAGGGCGTTGCATGATGAATTGTGTCAACTCGGTCGTGGTTCGACAGACTTGTTGACGGCAGTCACCGCCCCATTGTTAACCATGTGCCACGTCCGCACTTTGCCCCGCCATATTTGAGGAAAAGTAGCGTTTAGTGGTTTCTGCAATCTTGAACGTTGCGTTCGGTGAATTCGCACCAAAAACATAATGTGGTGTTTTTTAATAATTAAGGACGAGACACTTGTGATGGTTTCATGGATTTAACTCGAATAATTAAGTTGACAATCCAAATATTCCGTTTGCAACAAACTGCAAAGTTGAAGTTTTTTTAGAAGGGTACACGATCATGATAAACTATAGTGTCTTTCACTAAATCTTCATAAGGGCTAGCACGAAAACTTCAAAAGAGTAAATAAAGTGGTCCTAGGTAGGAGCCACATGTTCCGGCACGATAAATAATTAATACCCTTCATTTATTGAAACATTGTAATTTTAGAAAAATATGAAAAACAGAGGAAGATTCTACACCAAGGAACCCATGTTATAAGATGTCGATAGGCCGATAGAGTAGCATAGATCAAACATGATACTAGCACGAATTTTGCAAAGTGAACGAGGAGAGGCAAGGCAAGTTGATTTCCATGGTTCCGCCTATGCCTTTTGGATGGGAGTCAATAGCAACTCATTGGACCGAGAGAAGTGGGGAACTGATTGTGGGTGTCGTTATATTGGTGAAATTTGATATAGTTGTTGTAAGCTACTTTGATTCTTGAATACTCTAGCTTAGGTTGTCTTGCTCTTGTTCTTTTTACTTTTTCTTGGTACCACCTGTTGCATTGTTCTATCGTGAACTCGTGGAAGACAAAGAATGGGGGAGTCTCGTAGACCTAGAATGTAATCATTGTTAGCTACATAGTCTATTTTGAGATAACTATGTCAATGTAACTTACATGTCTACCTTTCCCCCGCAAAAAAAAAGTTATGTTCATGGTTTGTATCCCATTGCTCTCTAGCCTGTTTCATTGTTGATACTAGAAGTATACAATTAGTTCGGTAGCTCATGTCCTCTAGCCAGGAACCCAAATGTAGAACAGGTGGCATAGCTAGCCAAACACTGGAGGAGGATGCCTCTGGACACAGGGACAGATCGAGTGAGGGTGCCATGGCACCCCTCCAAAAATATAATATTTTTGCTATACGGTAGTTAGGCTAACATGTGTGTAATCTTTTTTTTACAAAGAGATTGTATTAATATCATGGAGACTCCAATAGCACCCAGCCTCTTACAACAATGATATGTCCTAGAGACAAAAGAAGAAGAAGAAACAAATGACCCCGCTGCAGTGATCAATACCTAGTAACTGTGGCACGAACCACCACCAAAACAACATCGCCGGACAGATCCTCTGGTCGATCTGTGTAGGAGATGAGCATTGCAGGCGCTGAGATGATCCCTGGTAGAAAGGAGGCTAGCCCTTGCAGGATCCTTGGGCAGAAGGAGGCGAGCACTAGCAGCGCGTCTCGAAGGAGTTGATGCTAACGAATCCTGCCAGAAGAAGAAGCCTGCGTATGCCTATGTCGCCCACCAAGGATGTGTAGGGATCTGGCCGCCAACTGCAAGTGACATGCAGGAAGCAGCAACGAACCTTATCAACAGATAGACAAAGCAGCAACGAACCTCATCAACAGATAGACGCAGTTAGAGCAATTTCACGGGCGGCATGATCTGGGCATGGTGGTTGATTTCGTAGTTGCTAAATGCTTGCATTAGTTTGATGTGGAGATCTGATATGTGCACGAAAGCCCTGAACAGTGATATCCACCCCCCCCCCCTTCAGCTCATATTCCCAACCCTAATCGTCGCCTTCGAAGTCTCCTCCATCCACCCACCTCGGTCCCAACAATTTGCAAGGTGTAAAGGCTCTCAAGAAAGCCATGTCAATGTCACATCTAGTTTTCTTGGATGAATCCTTAATCCTTAATTATGGGCAAATTATTTCAATGATACTAGCCTCGAGAAACTGATGACTACTATGTTGTGGAGACAAGTCTGGTATTTTTCCAGCCGATGTAACCCAGATAACTCAAGAGTAGAGGTTTGCATAGCCAACAAAAACATATGCATAGTTTTGCGAGGTGGACGATATGCGTTTTAAGAAAATAAGGAGGCAAGGATTTCAAAGTTTTGGAATGTTTTAATCGGATATGTTATATAAGTAGTGGTCTCACCTACTCTCTAAACCAAATTCTCGATATGCCCAGCAATCCAAATTCTCTAAACCAATTTATTTTCAGCAGTCCTTTAGTTTCGTGGGCAAGGGCAACCCCCGAATTTTCACCAAGAGAAACAAACAATATATTTTTTGGGCAACACTAACCGAACCCTATCCAGGGTTAGAGGAGTAAAAAGTTAGTTTTACTCCTCTAGGGTGCACCTAACGGAACCCCAATATCCAATAGAGGAGGAAATATTATCCTCCGAGCTACATCCCACACCTATATTTACATCACCACTCGGCGGTGGAGTAAAAATTCTTCAAACTCTCTTCGCCTCCTCTGTCTCTCCTCCTTCCCCCTTCCTGCCACCCCTCTCCTTCCAAGGCCGGTTGCGGTGGCCAGAGGTCCCCGTCGCATATCCGCAGCGTGAATCCGCGTAGCCATGGGAGCTGGATGTCCTCCGTCGGATCCTCCTCAAGCAGTTGCGGCCACGACGATGATGCCCCTCTGACCCGCCTCTGAGGCTTCCCCAATGTCACTATGCCACGGCCGCCGCAGAGGAAGTACCACGATGTCCGACAGCGGGGGTGTCGAACTTGGGTGGCGGAGATCATGGACAGAGAGACCGGGCAATGACCATTGGCTCGGGTCCTTCAACACGGACGAACTCGCCGCGCTCGAGTACAACCGGTTGGAGGTCCGGCTGCACGGCTCCGCGGTGTGCCTTAACTTCCTATTTTGGACGGCGCCCGTTGATCTCCAGCCGCTCCTGCATGAAAAGGTGTGTGTGTCTGTGGCCAGAGAGGACCAGGAGGCAAGGGAGTGCCTTGTGACAGAGGCCGCTGACAAGGAGTCGGCAAACCTCCGTCGCCAGTACCCCGAGTTGGTGGAGGCAGAGCAGAAGCGATTTGCTGACCAGGCGGTGGACAGGGGGTCGTCGTCCTCTCCGATGATGAGGAGGAGGCGGATATCGACATTGCAGAATGGCACTGCATCTTCCTAGATAATGGCAACGAAGACACATGGCCAGACCCCAAGATCGGTGCTACGACGCAGGCCAAATGGATAGCACTGTATAAGAATTATTAGAGTTTATGTTTAAGTTGAGTTTAAGCTGAAGTTTAATTTAAGTAGTATCTATGTGGATCTTTAAGCAAATTTCAGTGAGTATATGTACATTATACCAAATTTTCCATGTTTAAATCGAATATATGTTGAACTTTATGCAAATTTGGTTTTTACTCTATTATATATAAGGGATCGGCTAAGTCTAGTTAAAACTTATTGGAGTAAATATACTCCATCGAGAGTTTACTCCGCCAGATCCTCCAATATTCTTAGAGAATCGGTTAGAGTATGGTATTTTTTTCGATAAAGGACTTTTCATTGAATAAATATATCGAGGTGATACAATCGTATTGAAAGAAAGCCCGGCCTCTGCATAGCTAGATGCACACAGCCGAAAAGTCCAAAGCACCCTAAAAATAAAATAATTCGATACAATGCCAAGCAATAAAATGTGTCCATCCTAAGAAACGGTAGATCCTATCCGTAAATCACACCGCCATCCATGTGGGTAGAAAACCTCCCTGGCCGTACGCTCCAGCCGTGTAGACGCCATCATAAAAAGGTCCCTGTCCTCCGGCTTCTGCAGGATAGACCACGTACGGAGCCATCGTGTACAAACATGGATAACCTGCATAGGAGATGAGACACATTTATTGTTAAAAACCACATCATTCCTGGTAAGCCACATTGCCCAGCATAAGGCCGCCGCTCCCACTAGAATATGTGCAGAAAATTGTTTATCACTACCCCAGAACCAGTTGCCGAACATATTTCGTGCACTACGTGGTGGGTATAAATTCGAAGCTACTTGGACCATGGCCCAAACTGCCCGAGCAAACTTGCACTCAAAAAATAAGTGTCTGATAGTCTCGTCATGTTGGCAAAAGACCATGTCTTGGACCTGTTCAAGTTTTGTCGTGTGAGGTTATCTCTAGTTAGGATGACTCCTTTGTTTAGAAACCAAAGGAATATCTTCACTCTTAGAGGGATTTTTAGCTTCCACAATTTTTTATTATCAACTGGAACATCACAATGGACCATTGCATCATACATGGATTTGACCGAAAATCTGCCATTCTGATGCAAATTCCATCGAAAAGTGTCCGGCTCATCTGATAGTTGAATGTCCTCCAGGCGAGTGAGTAATTCATTCCATGCTGTCAGGCGAGTGCCCAAAAGATCCCTACGAAAAGAAATATTGGGGTTTTCTTGTCCTAAGACTTGTTTGATCGTGACGAATTTATGTCTAACAATCTGGTACGAGCTCGGATATTGCACCATTAGTGAGCTGTTCCCTAGCCAGGTATCTTCCCAGAAACAAACCTGAGAGCCGTCCCTAACCGAGAAGGTCCCAAATTGAAAGAAGAATTTCTTGGCCTTCATGACACCACTCCAAAAATGTGAATCCCCAGGTTTCCAATGTAGTTGAGAAATGGCATTGGATCCCACATACTTGTTGCGAATGATTTCCTGCCATACTCCATTCTCAGTGAGTAGTTTATAAACCCACTTGCTGAGAAGAGCGATATTTTTAATCTCAAGGTTTTGGATTCCCAGGCCCCCCTGACTTTTAGGTCTGCATAATACGCTCCACCTATCAAGTCGATGTTTCTTGGTTTCGTTATCACACTGCCAAAAAAATCTGGATCTAATGTAATCTAGCCACTGTAGAACCCCTTTCGGTAGGTGGAAGAATGACAACATATATAAAACCATGTTGCTTAGGACGGAATTGATCAAGATCAGTCGGCCCCCATAAGACAAGAGTTTGGCCTTCCAACTGGCTAATCGTTTCTCAAGTCTCTCTTCCACATGCCTCCACTCAGCGATAGTTAACCGCCGATAGTGTACGGGAATAACCAGATACCGAATCGGAAACTGCCCAAGCTGGCATCCAAAAATCTTGGCATATTCGGTTGCTGATTCTGCAGCATTACCAAAGCAAAAAAGTTCGCTTTTTTGAAAATTAATTTTGAGGCCTGAAAGTTCCTCAAAAGCACATAAGAGCAGCTTGAGATTTCGTGCCTTGCCTAAATCATGATCCAAGAATAGTATTGTGTCATCCGCATATTGTAGAATGGATAGACCATCTTCTACCAAGTGTGGAATGACTCCACTAATTTGACCAGCCAGCTTAGCCCTCTCAACAAGGGTAGCTAGCATGTCAGCGACTATATTAAACAGAATGGGAGATGCGGGGTCGCCTTGACGAAGCCCCTTACGTGTCTGAAAATACAAAAACAAAAACAAAAACAAAAACGAGACAAAAACACCAATCAATGGCTTTTCCCCTCCCTGAGAAAAATACAAAGTAACACGTATTTATATCTGTAGTGCACAAGGAGGCCAAACTGGCTCGGTTGTTTTCTGAAAAGCACAGGCAACACTAACTTCAGAGTAGCGCTAAAGCATGTGTAGCAGTACTTGTAAAAGGATAGGTACTTGCTAAAGCATGTGCACATTCACGCCACCGCCGTTGACAGCGTCATTTGGCCCCTGAGCGGACGCAAGGAGTTGGGTCAAGTTTGCGCCACCGCCGTCGATAACATCGTCCGGAATCAATGAGCAAGTGCCAAGTATTAGCTCCAGCTGGAGGCTCTATTGTGAGGACTCCCCCTATAGGCAGAGAGCTAGAGATCTTGCCGTAACGCAGGTTATGCAGGATGCTCACTAGGCAAGGCCGTGTGGCCACTTGAGCCTGCTAGAGACGATGCGGTCGGCCCAGGGACGCTTAGTGCCGTTGCTTTGCGGGGCGTCATAGCAGGTAGTTCCGCCCTGCTTGCATCTTGAGTTACGACTACTAATTACTATTATGAAAAATGTTTAGCCCAAGTGCCTGCAAAACGGGGAATGTTCACGTTGCTCGGCCGTCGTGAGCACCAGATATTCACTGGAGTCTAGGTATTGCTTGCCCGATGTCTCCTATTCTTAAGTTAACTTTGCATTTGTGGCTCTTACAATTGGTGTATAGGAGAAGTATGTCGAAATGACATGTGAAGCATGGAGATAGTGCCCTCGCTTGGTGGTGGTATATATGTAGGCACTGTTAGCCACTCATGTTGTGGTGGAGAGAAAACTTTATCGTGGATCAATGCATAAGATTTTATTGAATTAAAGGTCTTCATAAATTACGACCGAATATGGTGCATGTGATGTGTTTTTAATCAACTTGGTTCATACTTGACCATACATTGTACTCCCTCCGGTTTATTAGGCTCCCTCTTATTGTGGGTCATAGTTTGAGCATAAATTAAACTAATAAAATGTAAATTATATGCCCAAAAAGTACAATGGAAATCCTCATTCGGATAAAAATCCAACGATATACTTTTTGTATCATATACTTCATATCTGGTTAATTGCATGTATGGTCAAAATCTGACTAAAAATATGAAGGGGGCCAATAAAAGCAGACAGAAGAGTACATAGTAATAGGTCAAAATACCCTTGGGCATTTCTAGCATGTTTGGATGGATGCAAAACACGCATGCCAAATATTGGTTAGTGATTGGTTAGCTACCATTTTTTTTCAACCGCACATAAAGTTGCCTAGTTTTGGGAAGTATTGCCATTGCGATTTTTGGCTTGCCAATGCACTGGCTAGCCAAATTTTCTTTGCAAATCAAGCATGATCTTCAATTTCCACTAGACCAAGAATCTAAGCCGGTTATATTATGTTCCAATCTCGAAGCACAAAGAACTTATGATGGCAAAGCTTGCACCTTGGTGAAGAATCCAACTCGACATGACCTAGTTTTCATCAACTGAATGCCTAACAGGTAGTGACGGTAACTGATCTTACCCTACCACCACCATGATTTGAGCTCTTGCAAAAATAATAGCCCGTCGGAGATGCCAATTGGAAAACACATGCATGCGAATTCATTAACCGATGAGAAATGGAAACTAAGGTTCAATCAAATGTGCGCCCGTGCGCGATCATGAGAGAGAAATAAATAGGGGGGGGGGGGGGGGGAGGAGATAACTGACCTTGTGGAGGTGGAGATGGCTACTACCAACGACGATCATGATGCGGTGGTTGGTTATTGTCGCCATTCCCTCTTTTCCTTTGGAGCTGTGTCACTCGACGTGCTTGTGTGTCAGTTCGCTAGTATAAACCTACTTCACATCTAGTCTTCCAATTTGCACACACCATTTTGCAGGAAATCCACGTGGACCGAGGTGGTGTGTGCTTGAAAGCACATGTAGAGGTTGGCCGGGACCGCACACTGTCCCAAGGTATAACCGAGAAGAAAGGCTTAAGTAGACACCTCTGTCGGAATTTTCAAACTCATGTCTGTATTTCTATATATCGAGCCTCACTCCATTGCATACTTCATCTAAATTAATTTTCAACACTTTCCTCAGCTATCTATTATGCACGTACTTGGCAAGTATTTTTTTTATTGTTTAAAGTAGCCAAAATATTTCCTCATTCACAAAACTTTCATTATGTTTTCTGTGAGTTCCTATCTTAATAGTGTTTTAGATAACTTCTTAGTTCCAAACTGGGTCAACACATAAATGCTAGGCTAACTTAAGGAAACTATTCTACTCTAGAAAAATTGGACATTACCATGAATAATCATGTTGACTGCAGGGGCGAAGCAAGAATAAAAAATCTCGGGTGCCCAAATTTGATATTAACTTTAAAATATATGGTATTTAAACAAAAAGGCACTAATAGTAGGCAGGCAGCATTTTTGAGCTCGGGATCATCTTCTTCTATGATGAATAGTATATTTAAAAGATATCAAAAAATCTAAATGCTTTAGCACCAAAGATGCTCAGGTTTTCTAGGTGCACACAAAATTCCGTGGTCATATGACATCAGGGCAGCTCTAACAATCACCAAATATTCAGAAAAGGTTTGAAAATTCATATTTTGGCACTTCAAAAAAGATTGACATGGTTATGCCCTGGACCCATGCAAGGAGCTCGAGTTGGACCCAAAACTAGAGCCTTTTTCTCTGCTTTGCCTAGGTTAGAGGGGAATGGGCAAATGGTGGATATATTTGGGGTCACCCGATCTGGCTCTGATGGTTCTCTAGTGAGCCAGATTAATCGTCGAAGAGCCCAAGTTGGGTAGGTTAATGGACCAAAAGGTGATATTAAAAGGTTAGTTGCAAACTCGTTTTCGGTTTGTTGCAAACACATGGGTACACATTCTGACGATTCTGGAGGTTTGTTGTAAATGTTGCACACATGCTACAAATAATTATTTGCGTTGTTGCAAACGTTGATTACATAATGCACGGATGATATTTCCCACATAGTTTGATGTGACTAGTTGTGAGTAGTACGGCCATTTGTTGCAATTACACACAACAAATGCACTTCATGTGTGTGTTTGAAATGCTTCAACATTTCTCGCATATGTTTTGACATACCGTGTGAAAAACAAAACGGCGATGATGTTGCATACATATAAAAAATATTGCAATTTTTCTGGTGCAATGATAGAACGCTCCAAGTTTCATGTTTAAGTTACATCCAACAGCGAGGGATGCAGTCGATATGGGTTGTCCCCGGTCGGCCGATGCCTAGAACGATCCTGTGATATTTGCGACCATGAATTCTTACCAAAATGAAGAAATTAATGAAGTAGCCACTTGCAAAAGATAATGATCGCAATACTTTAATCTAGCCTATAATCCTCAAAACTTAAAATTGAAAATTTGACTCGTATTATGTGATAAAGCTTGTAAAACGACAAATAAAAGTAGTAAGAAAGGGTGATATGTTTTAATTTACTATCTCTTAAATTTATTATCCACAAATCAGAATTAAATCCGGTCATATGGGGCACAATATGGAAATGATTGTACCGAAGAGAAACTAAAAGAAAAACATTGATTCTCTACTACACAACAACAAGCTTCTTACATGAAACTGAATGAATATTTGGAAAAAATAAAGTTTATTATGATGTAGAACTATGGTATACGAGCTGAGCAGGAGTAAATAGCCAAAAAAACACCACAACTTGGGTTAGGGTTCCAAAACATTACCACTTTATTTTGTTGGGACGTGCTATGCATCGGCCAGTGGATATTTTAAAAAGATTCACCGCCTCGCAAGCCGTTTGATGTGACGCCATCGTGTGACAGAGCAACGTCTTTCACCACTGCAACAGAGCCGCTGTTGCAGAATTGTTCTCAACAGAGGTCTCATTGCAGAAATCTTTGCAACATATGTCCTGTTGCACAAAATTTTTGCAACGAAGGTCTTGTTGCAGAAAAACTTTGCAACGATGGTCTTGCTGCATAAACTTTGCAACTGGCCCCCGCCGCTCCGGGCATCCCAGCATGCCATCCTCGTCGGATCAACGGAGATCCGGCTGGAATCCTCGCCGTCGCCGCCCTCCCAGCCTCACGAGTCTCCGCCGCTGCAGGATCTAACTCCTCTTCGGTGGCCAGTTGCAAACTCTCTTTCATGAAACAAAGGCTCAGTTGCAAAAAAGTGGACTCAGAGGTGGTTGCTCTCGACCACATGATGAAGATTCGATCCGAGGGACATGGAGGCGGCGGACGCTCGTACGCGATCGGTCGGCTAAAGGTAAGCGTTTCCCTGTTTTGTTTGCCAATAAATTTGAAACAAATTTATTTATTTATTTTTGCAAAAAACGCTAGGTAGGACTTTGGCCGGAATTGATTCCGATTATGACAAGGATGGTCAGCATTCCAGCACTGATGTGGCACAATAGTCAATGCCGTTTACTTGACAATTGCATTGGGTGTTATGACAGATGGGCCCTCGTGTCAGTCTCCCTCACTAAAATTCCCCAATTTCTCCCCAAAAAAAGTAGACATGGGTCACATGGCCGGACTGATGAAAAAAAGTATACATGGTTGGAGCCTCCGCCGCGCCGTCCGCTTTAGCCATGCGAGCTCCAACCTAGCACACTCCTTCCACCTCCTCGCGGACATGCAGGCCGCCGAGATGCTCCCCAGCATGGCGGCTCCTCCCGCTGGTCGCTACTCCTGCTAGCTGACACCGAGGAACTCCTCCTCAATCCTGTCAACCTGTCGCGCGCCAATGCCCGCCATGGACAGCGACGCCGTAGCCGAGGACCTGGAGCCGTCAGGACGGGCGACGAAGGCACGGAACTGCTGCGAGCCAGCCTGTGTCTAGCATCGGCGCCGCCCAAGAGGCTTGGCCAGAGATGGCGTACGTGGATGGGTGAGGACGTGGGTGGACCGGCGGCTCGGTGACTCGTTTCCCGTGGCGACCCGAGAGGCGCAGTCTAGATCGGCAACTGCCATGCTCTTGCCGTTCGCGCTTGACCGACGGCTGGTTACCCCCTCCTCGTGTTGCCCGGGGCGACAGTGCCCAGTCCCCTTCCTCGATTTCCTCTGTTGAAGCCACTTCAGAACGGAGTGGCCTCACCTAGCCCTTCCCCTCTACACCAGGAGCACCATGTCCAAACGAATTGGACCGGGGGTGTCCATCTTATCCATCTCCGGCCATGGAGCTCGCCGCCAACTCACGGAGGAATTGGAGTCTTTTGCTTCACGTTCCCCTCCACTTTTCCTTGACAGAGCAACCCGGTTGTCTCTGCAGGGATATTGGCCGCACCGGGTCCACACATTTTGTAATCCTGATGCACAAATTAGCCACAACTGCTAATCGCTAATAGTTACCAAGTGTTTAGATGCATGTGCATTGGGAGATGTTCACGTTTTCTCCCAGCTGATTGCACCGCGCACTCGGTCCAACCTAGGTATTTCTTTCCCGTTGTCTCCTATTCTTAAGCTAACTCTCTGCTTCCCTTGCCTTATTGTTGCTCTAGCAGTTGGTGTATGGGAGAAATGAACTGAAAGGACTCAGTGAAGCATGAAGACAATGCATCAATCGCTTGGTGGTGATATATTTAGGCATTGTTAGGCATCGTGTTGAAGAAACATTTATCCCAGATCAATGCATGACCTATTTTGTATTGAAGGTCTTCATAAATATTGGTCGTTTATGGTGCATCAGCGCATGTGATGTGATTTTATTCAAATTGCTTCGTACTTTCATGGTCATTGTTAATTTCAGGGAACCAACCCATTTTGTCCTCTCCCAGTTGACTATAATATGTCGGTATAATTGAAAATCCTTTTTTAGGCCGAGCCCCATGGAGGCCGTTTTTAAAAAAATTCAAAATTCATCAAATTCTATATTTTTATATTTCAAAAAATTCTGAAAAATATATAGACATACATGGAGGCATAATGCACAAGTGTGTAAATGTTCAGGACGAAATACGTTGAAATGGGAGCTATGCAAAACAGACAAATCTGGAGCTTTTTAACACGTGATACTATTCATCCTCCCTGGCCATGAATTTGTCTTTGTTGTGCAGATCGTATTTCGAGGTAATTCATCCTGAAATTTTACAATCATACACATAACATCCTTGTTTACTTGTACAATTGTTTTTCAGTTTTTTTTAACTGGAGATTTTGAATTCTGAATTTTCCAAAAAATTCAGCCTCCATGGTGGCCGAGAGCCAAGACGCCTCACTCCCGGTATAATGCAATTTAAAATTTTCATCTTAAAAAATATAAGAATTTGGGATGCATGTGTTATCTCTGATGATGAGAAGCAATAAGTATTTCTCATGTTCTTTGCTACAAAAAATCAGAACGAGCCAAACATGGGCTCGAATTCAGACTGCCTGGGTCCAGACTGCTAGTACGTTATCTCAATTTTCATGGGCTCCGAGTTATGATGGCTCGCATTGTGAATTTGTGATCACGATGAGTTACTTCATAAAATATTTTCTGCAATCCTTGTGGTTTCATCAGCAAGGGCATCCCCCAGTTTCTACTAACAGAAACAAAAATGTGTGTTTTGCTACTGCATAACAAAACCAAAAACAAAATCGAGAAAAGAAAAGCAATCCATGGATTTTCACATCTCTGAGATATAATAAACAGAGTAACGCGTATTTGTATCTCTGGTACATAATAAACAGAGTAACGCGTATTTGCATCTACATGGAGGATAAATTGGAGCATGTTTTTTGTCATCTCCGGTGCACAAGGAGGCTAGTCACGGTCAAGTTGGTAAATACACATAATATTTTGGCACCAACATTATTTACACGTGAAACACTCAAATTAAGTAACCCTATGTAATTAACAACATTATTTAGACACTGTTTTGCAACGTTGCTTCTCCAAAAGCTCTGCCCCGGAGATTATGTAGGACTATAGTATTATGCAGTTTAAAGCGTGATCTTCCTTAATGACCCCAATCCATGTCAGGGACATCTTCAATAATCATTCAATTATTAAAATCAGAGCACAGTACCGACAGATAGTCGTGACGGTCTATGGACTAACGGAGTTAATTAAACTACCCGATTCCCACAGGGCATCTTTAGCCGATCTCCTAAATTTTAGAGGTATAAACAACATAGTCAACTTTAGAGTACCGCATTTGCTGCTCTAAAGAAATGTCGTTTCTAGCGGAACCCTTAAATTTAGCGGAGTGATTTTTTTGAAAGGCATATGAACAGAAACATAATTAAACGGTATTTGGTGCAACTTCTAAATACTAGCAGTCTGCTCAAATCGCCTCCAACTCTGCGCTGCTCAAATCGCCGATCATTGGGTCCGCGTCGTCGCTGTCGCCATCGTCGTCCCCACCTTATCGCTGGACAAATGGATGACTTTGGTCATGTCGGATGTGTACTCAGTGTATAGGCAGTGCTCCTCCTTGTAGGCCTCGTCGGCTTGGTCCGCCGTGAGACGCTCGCAGGTTTCGCAGTCATCCCTTCTCTCCCGGGGGGTGTCTACCCAGGGGTTGTGGCTCCGGCGACGGCAAATACACGTCGGGGAAGTTCCGGTGCGCCGACTTGATGTTGTATGCACACGCGGATGCCTGTGCCAAGTGGATGTAGACCAACCAGTGGGTCTTCCCGGTGTCTCGGTCATAGATTTCGGTCACCCATGTTCCCCACTGGAGTTGCCGCATGCCGTAGTATCTCGGCATTTGCGGTGGTGGCGGCGGACGAATATCTAGGAACGCCGGTGCACTGCCTGCATGGGAGGAGAAGGCACTGCCTGTGGAGAGGAGGCATCGTATGCGTGGGATGAGGAGGTGCGTGAGGAGGATGCGCCGCTGTAGCGTGGGTCCACCGACCGAGCGCTGCGGATGGGGGGGTGGGACGGTGGTGGCTAGATCCTACCATCATCGCCGGTGCGCTGGCAGCGGAGTTGGTGTGGGGGCGGCGTGTGACTGGATTGGGCAGCAGGGTGATGGGTATCTTGGCGCGTGGAGGCGGGAGAACATTTTACTCAGGCCATGATTTACTCCTCTAACTTGTTTTAGAGGATCAACTCTATTTAAAATTTTGCCTGCTCTTAGACTATTTTTCCGTGCCAGCCATTGCCAGGGAGGTGTCTGGCCTAAGATGCCAAATGGCGTAGATGGTCCTGCTGCTCTGCTTGCTGGCGGGCTCGTCTACGATGGCCCTGTCGGCGCTCCCCCAGATAGACCGGGTAGTGGCAGGTCAACAGGACGAGCCAGCACGGCCTGTACATCGGACTTGTCATGTTGTACGACACCGAGGACACCGTGCTCCTGGCCTCCGGTTATTTCAGGTAGTGGCTTGTCCATCCCTTCGTTGATCTCTATGATAATTTTCTCTCCGGCCTTCCGTTTTCGATCCAAATTGCTTGCCTGTAGGATTAGTGACCCGGCAAAAGGGCTAAGTTAATCGCTCATGGGAAAAGTAGCACACCTTTGTGGAATATTGAACTGTGACTAGTCACTCCCTGATCTCGGGAAGATCTACGAACATGGCGGTCAGAGGTTCTAAATACATGTGAAGTCTGATGATCACATCAATTTTACTAAAACCTGACTTCTACAAGATATTTGCAAAATTCTTTGTTGTGGCCTACTCCGTCTCACTACTGGTGCATATCCACTGACTATATCTATGAACTTGTTGAGTACCTCAAGTACTCAACCCTTTTAATTCTATTATTTAGAATATGAACATTTGAAGAAAACGCCGGAAGATCCCAATACCGCTGGAGAGTATTTCTACGAGGATCCAGGTCTATCAGTGGAATCCAAGGCATCGATATGTAAGAAATTATGAACCTGAACTTCAGTCATAGAGCAGTCGCAGTAATGAACTTGGTCACGACAGTCGTGACTAATGTTCGGATAAGTATCATAGTATCATAGTGGTACGACGTCTTTCGGTACCAGTAGTTTGAATTTTTTGAATCTTGTTGAACAAGATTTGTAATAATAAAAGTTTGTATTTGGACCCGCTATGCTTTTGTTGTACAACTTTGTGGGATATAAGGTTCATAACACGGTGTCTCATGGGTTTTATTACAAGGACTGGCTAGCTGCACCATGCTGTGGTGTGGTGTGCAAGGTCTCCGTCGATACAAGTTAGCAGATGCTGACCAGAGGCGGCGCCCTGAAAAGACATCTCGACGCACCATCCACTGTTCTATGCAAACCTACCGTCGGCTGAGAAGAGTGTTCAGAGATGCGTCGTCGTTTTGCACGGTTAGCTGGTGGAGAGGGCGCTGAAGTACCCGTTGTGCATGACAAGCGAGAACACCTCCACATGCTACAATATGGAACAACACGTCTCTGTCCACATCATCATACTCTTGCAGTGGGGGCGCATGCTTTCCCGTGAAAAGCATCGGCCACGCGGAAAGAGTCTACCGGGCAACGCCCATTCCCGGGGGAAGACGACCACTCCCGGGGCGGTCGTGGTGTTGAAGCCAATAGGTCATAGCAGGCCCAGGGGACCTGGTCCTCCATATCACTAACATTATTCCCTTTCTGATGCCTCCTATTCATACACAAAATCTCTGTTTACCTTGCATTGTTTTTTCTCTAGGAGTTGGGGTATGAGAAAAATGCGTTGAAATAACACTATGAGTTGGTGTGTGAGAAAGATGCATTGAAATGACTCGTGGGCATGCAGAGAATGCATCTCTCGCTTGGTGGTGGGATATATGTAGGTATCTTTGGCCACTCATGGTGTGGTGGAAAGAAACATTTATCTCAGATCAATGCACATTATATGTAGTCGCTCCATTCCGATTTAAAGGGTTCAATTCCGAAATCTCATCAACCTATGTACTCCACCACAACATGAGTGGTGGAATATTTTTTTGTAGCTTTCAAACATACTCAATTAATGCGCTCGTTTTTTCTCAAAAAAAGTGTGTTTACTAATGCATTAGTTACAATGCATGCATGTGTGATCAATAAATGACTTGAAACTTTTATATGCATTGGTGAATTTTCTCTTAGTCCTTGCATGCAGCGATTAAATGCACCTTGAAAACTACACATATGATGGGAAACAATAAAAATAAGACTTATAAAACTGAAAAATAAAACTTATTTATCATGAGTCAATACTTACTATCTTCGTTTTGTAAACTTTGTGTGCGTTAATCACTGATAAGTATGGGCCAAGTTGAATAAAAGATCTTCAACATATCTCTTATTCAACATGGTCCATACTTATCATCAGCGTTGTAAATTTTAGTGAGACAATTCATTTTGTTCTCTCTCTCTCTCTATTGACCAATATATGCATGTAATGCATTTTGAAGAGTTCTAACATGTAAGGGTTGGACATGCATGTTCCACCCTTGATGATTATAAGTAATAAGTATTTCTTTCTCATGTTCTTTGCTTAAATGTTCCGAACGAGTCAAACATTGGCTCGAATCCATTCTGCTTTCGTCCTAAGAAGAAATGAAATTTTCATTCCATGGTAAGAGAGATTGAGTCACTAGCTTGGTAGTTTTGTTCAAGAGGAATAAAGTACGAGATCCACTGGCCAAAGGCCTATGTAATACACGTTGTACAAATAAGCACAAATGATCTGTCCGCAAATCATAGTAATCAAGATTTTACCGAAACTTCACAAAGCAAGTAATTTTTGGTGCAAAGTAATAAAAGAGAAAACTAGACCTCAGTCAAACCAAGGAATATGAAAAGAAGAGTGTATAACAACCATGAATTAAAATCGCGGGAGAAACGATTTCGCGGCGGCCTCTCCCAGCAGCTATAGCGGCCGCTGTAGCGGGCAATAGCGGCAAATATCGATTTTTTTTCTGGTGGGAGAGATCATTTCTCGAGGGGTTTTGCTGATTTTTTTGAGCCATTTAGAGGGATATGTGTAGGTTTTCGCGGCAACAAACATGAATTAAAATGTTTAAGCATTACACCCGGTTTCTGCAAAACTAAGATGCCCATCTGAGATATGGTGCCATCCTTATATAGGCATCACTAGCAGGTCGTGCGCGGCGGCACGCCGCGCTTTGGTGCTTGGTTCGAGACTTGTTTTTCATGAGTTTTTGAGAATCTGTTGCGTGTTCATATGCACGAGTAAATCTTTGCAGCGGTGAAGAAAGTTGATGTGCCCTTGTTAATGCGGGTCTTTTTGAATTTGAAGGCATGAAGAGACATAGAAAAAATAGTCTCTTTGAATTTGAAAGCATGAAGAAACATAGAAAACGGACAATCTTATGAAGCTGTCTATTTGGACTGGAAGGCATGAAGACATAGTAAGAAAAAATAGCAGTACATATCAATTTGCATGACCGAATATTAATTTACCTCTCAAATATTAGTTGGGATACATTTCACAATAATTAAAAAATCAGAAAAATTGTTTGAAAAGTTTGAACAGCACGCATTCACTAAAATAGTGAATATAAAGATGTATTCATCAAGATGGTTAATTAATTTTGATTTTCTAGGCGGCTTGGGACTAATCCAATCAATACGGTGTGACAGACACTTGCAGACGACTGCCCAATGCCCATCTCACCATCTCTGCACTATTTTCCGTCCTTTCTCCTGTTATTGGAGAGAGACATCGGCTAATCCGTGCATTTGTACTCTCTTCGGCCTGCTTTCGACAACACCTGTAAATTAATACCAAGCAAATACAACACTATTTGTCGACATTGCACTATCTTTCTTATACCATCCAAATGCAACACTAACTTTATTGAATACAAAAGGACCACACTATTTGCATTCCTGAGCAACACTACAAATATATGCTTTGCTGAAGCATCTACCAGTTGCATGGCTTCATCAAATTTTGTAATTCCGTGGTTTAACAAAATCAAGGTGTGAGCTCTCATGACTATCACACAAGAAAACAAATGAAATTGTTGCTGTTTCTTCACATAAAGGATTATAAAAATGATGACAAGGCATACACTGCAAGCTGTAAGGCAGAACCTTCCGGCACAGCCGTGATTCCATCGACGGTGACGGCAGCGGCCCCTGGTAATGTACCTGATTTTTGCCAGTTCCAAGAGAACGTTGATGTTGCCGATGAATGGACGCGTGCGAATCTTGGTGCATGGTACGTTGCCACGTCGCATGAGGCTGAACACGTCGCAAGGGAAGTGAAAGAGAGTGTGGACGAGAGGGATCCAGCGCATCTTCCAAATCATTTCTCTAGTAGCTAACCGCATCGCCCACTGCTCTCTCTCGCGCGCGTGCTCGTGTTTGCCGCTGCAGACGCTCCGGAGTCCCGCCGGCAGCCGGTGTCCTCCTCCTCGCTCGTGCTCTCGGCCGCAAGAGACTGAGCTCTCTCTCAGAGAGCGAAGCCAAGACCGTGTGCGTCTCGTCCGATCTCGACGAGATCCTGGCTCGTGCGGAAGGAGGTGGCCGGTCAAGGCCGTCGCTGCAGCAACAGAGCCTGCGGGGCCGCCCGCTCGGCGGGGGATGCGGAGGTTATGGGATTTGCGGAGGGCACCAGCGCCACCTCTGCCGGATCTGGCACCCAGGCACGGTAGTTGACGTGGCGGTGCTTGCAGGGAGCAGGGGATTTTGGAGCTGGAGGTGGACGGGGAGATGAACACGGTCTGCTCCCGTGCACCTAGTGTCTTGCCCTTTTCGCGCCACAGTATCGACCAAGAGGATCACGCGGGAGGCCTCTGTCACGCAGGCGTCCCGCGCCCGATGGACGGCGACCTTCTGGCTGAACATCTTCCTCATGGAGCTCTAGACTCGTTTTGCTCGTCGTCCCCGGTCAGTGCATCGGTGAGTAGCTTTTGCCTTTGCTCAATTCCTATTCAGTGCAGGCTATGTTTTGGGGAGTTTTGACTCTGTGGGCAGTAGTGTGTGCCTGATGCAAGTTGATCTGCTTTCAATTCGAGGCTGGTTTCATGCGTGTTCGTGTTTTCTTGGGTAATATATAAAAAAAATTGTTAAAATTTCTTCGAGTCGTACCAGCCATTATTGGCTTACCCAAAGGGAAAGAAAATAAGAGCTTCAATGAATGCAAAAGAAAAACTATATTTAAGTTAAGTCTTAATATAACATGCCTTCAAAAATCAATCCTCACATACTGAAAGTGGATAGAAAATGTGTGCTTAGTTTCTTTGATTGACCTTTAGCACAATATACTGGTAGAAATTAACAAAATAACATTTAGTGGAATGAGAGCCCCTGCCTAGAGCTTAGTAAATCCATTAATGTACTTCACATAGAAATTTACAGTTCTGAACTCAGTTTTAAATATTTATAGACCCTTCTAATTTGAATGAACTGCAATTAATATGAGGTATTTAAAAAAACTATGTATATAAAAGATTAACATGAACTATATAAACAATTGCTTTGGATCCTAACTAATGACAAACGTGATCATCTCAGACTTGGGGTTCAAATGTGGATATTTCTGCATCAGAACGATGAGCTGCCTGAAATAGAAGATTGGGCAGTCTACTCCTGTAGGGATCCTCCTCTCTCCTCTTCAGATACTTGATGCAGCTCTCCACTTCAGAATTGACATGCAAATAGAGGTGCTGGGCCTTCTCTTTGTCTCTTAACTCCTTCTCCCTCCCTATGCAAACAAGTAAACCAATCGAAAACACAAGAAGCAAACCTAATCAGACATGGGCTTTCCAAAATACGTCTGTATGCATTCTGACTCATTTTTCGATTATCTAAAAAGGATAACAATGCAGCGTATGTTGACTTGCCACGAGAACATGTAGATAACTTTTCAGATTACTATTTGCTAGCGCAGCTGGCTACCTTTTGTTTCAATAGGCTCCCCAAAGATGAAGCAAAATCTTCCTGGCATTTTTGGCGTAAGCACTACAGGATGCATATATTTATTCTTTATCTCTCCCATAAAATCAGTCTTGAGAAACAATAAGATAAATAAAGATCATTGATTCTCATGGACAAACTATTATTATTTTGCTTCTAAAAATGAAATCAAAACATAATTTAGCTTTAGGTCCTTTTTATTTAGCTTGTTGTCATGGATATCATAAAATGGGTGCTCCAGAAGATCATTGTAGTCTAACAACATTTGAGGTGAAAAATATTGTTTCTAGACATTAGATAATCAAGGGGATAACATAGTAAGATAACATAGTAAGATAACATATTTTTTTGAGGTTGCACTTACACCATATATATCGTCTTCTCCAACCAATCCAAATGGTATTATTATTGCTCCAAACTTTGATGCCATCTGCAGAAATTCAGACTACTCAGGCCAAAATAGCTAGTATTCCTCTCCCTGTAAACAACTATGTCACCTTCAAGAAAAATTGATCTTTTAACTGTCTACAAAGATATATTATGCTCTCTAATACCAAATTCTTGCTACAAACGATACAAAACATCCACATCAGATGCAACTCTTAGCAGCAACAAGACAAGGATCAATTAATTCGCATAGTGCTGGCCGAACATTCCTTCCAACTGCATATGGGTCAACAGATCATCTAAAAAGTGCTAAATATGAAACCAAAAGAGAGTGAAAAAGAAACCAAACAAACAACAATATTTTGTAAAAAAAATCAAGCAAGTTAAACACTCACCAGACGATGAATCTACTGGATGTTTCCCATGACGAATTTCTTGGTGTTCCTGCCACCGCCGACCTGCCTCACCGGCCCTGGATCTAAAAACGCACAAATCATGAATACAACAAAAAGATCACCAAAATCATTCCTTGCTCATAAAAGTCTAGAAAGAGCAGTACGTACTTAACAAGCACAGAACCCAAACGACTTGAACCTCTCCCAGCCTCCCAAGTCCACAAATTCAGATTCTCAAAGCCAGCTTCCAACTCACCTGGCGATTTGATAAGCATTTGGCACGTTCTGGCTTTTCCCAGTGAGGCAGCCCTGCTAGGGAGGCCCCGACGAGTACTTATAGGCAGCCAAAAGGAAAGAAAAAACAAAAACAAAGCCCACCAGAAAAGTCCAGAAGGCAACGTGTCCAACTGCATGTGGTACAAACGTGGCAACATGCATGGCAACGTGTCCAACTGCATGTGGTACAAATGTGGCAACATGCATGGCCATGCAGCATGGATGAGAACCAGCATAGCGAATCTGGAAAGGTCATGTCAAATTGACTATGCAAACCGGTCAGTCAAACAAATATTAAAAAAACAAAGAAACTCTCCTGTACGACGTGCTGCACACGTAGAGATAGATAAGAGCTGCACACGCGTCGCTCAAAGAAATATGGTAAAAAAAATTCCAAAAAATCCAGAAAAAAGGAACCCTTACGGGCCTAGTATTCTTAGTATGTATTGATCTATGAGTTGTGAGTATGTGACCAAGTCAGTTAGTAGCCTGGATTCCTGTGATCTCCTTTCATATGGACCTTATCCACACCAACTCGGTGCCCCTCACACTTTCTTTTGTCAAGAATTTGGGGAGCTTTATTGCTTAATAGAAATTCAATTAGAGTCTGCCTTGAAGCAACTTACAAGAAAACCCCTCACAGCTTGGGGTTGAGTCATTTTGAAGAATCCCTACTTCCATACTTACGGACACCTCGTCACGTCTTGTATCTCTAGCGAACAAGGAGCTAAACTGAAACATGTTTTGTCATCTTGTTCCGTCATTGACCTCTACGGTGAGTCTCGTCCCGTCCCAGCCTCCCGTTTCTAATCCAAATTGCTTGCCTGTAGATTGGGCGGATGAAAGAACGGGTGAGTTGGCCATCACAAGTTGGGACTTCATTTAACAGCTAGCACTAGCATTGAGTAGAGTACTGAACTGCCTCTAACTGAGCCCAGTCACCAACATAGAACACAAGGGGCACCCAACACAGCACAAATGTTTCAGCATTAAGGATGAAGAACACTTTATTTGCTTATTAATAAAGTTGGCCGTATGCATCGTTCTGATGCAGAGGTCGGGGAGTCCCCTTTTCGAAAAAAGGATGAAGAACACAAATGTTTCGTACAGTCCTTTGATTCATATCTGTGTTTATTTTCCTATATGGTGTCAAGAATACAGTCTCACCTCATATTTTGTTTCAGGACGGAGGTTTCACATTGGGAGTATTCGAGGGTTGAAAGAGTCGCGAGCCACCCCTCCCCCCCTGATAGCTCCCGCGACCGCGTCGCCCCCGCGGTCGACCGGCCGCACCCCGGCCTCTCTCCCCCCAACTCTCCCTCGCCCCTCCCTCCCTGCCACCGTCGTCGGCGCCCGCCGCTGGGCCTGGCCCGGGCGACGCTGGCGGCGGCGCCCCCCCCCCCCCCCCCCCCGGCCTTTCCCCTCTTGGGTGCTCTCCGGTGCGGGGCGAGCGGCTTCGGGCGGTGTTCCTCGGCGGCGGTGGTCCGGCATGGCGGGGGGCATCCTGTCGCGACGCAGGAGATCGGCTAGACGGCAGCGCCGCCGTTGGCGGCGGGGTGGCGCGACGGCGTGGCTTGGCGGCGCCCGCTCGACCCAGATCTGGGCCCTTTGGGCCTCATCTGGGTCTGGGCGGGCCGATGGCGGGGCGGCTTTGCGGAGCGATTTTCGGGAGGCAGGGGAGCGACGTTGGTCGGTGGGGGTGTTAGCGGCGCTGCTACCGCCCTGCTGCAGTGTGGCCGGCGGGGCTTTGCGGGCCTGGCCGGGCCAGGGGTGGCCTGGTATGCCCTGCTGCCGCATCCGAACGGCGAGGGCGCCGGTGCCGGAGGCACGGGCCTCCCACACGAAGGCGATGGAGGTGGTTCCCTCCTGCGCGGCTACAATGCTGCTGCTCCCGTCTCCCGGCGCTTCTCTCCTAGTCCTCTTGGCCTTGTGTTGCTGATCTCAGTGAGGCGGCGTGGGTGGCGTCGCGACCGCGATGGCACATGTTGGTGGCGGCGAGTTGGCTGGTTGGCTCCTGTCCGGTTGGGCGGTGTGGTATGGTGTACGAGAGAAATCCTTGCCAGGTCTTCTGGCTCCGATGCGGCAACGCCTGAGGGTGCCGCTAGTCCTTCCTGAAGGGTGTCGGTGGTATCCATCCCCTACTGCCCTCCGCGTGCCGGGGGGAAACCCTAGAACTCATCCGGGCTGCAACGTCGTTGGCGTCACATTCCTTTTTGGAGGTGCTGCTTGGTACGCGGTGGATCGGAGCCTTGTATCGTGGTGGGTCGATTCCGGAGGGCTCATCATCTCGTTGTCAAGCTGCCGTTGTTGGCATTTGTTTCCTTCTTTTTTCCTTTGGGCTTGTTGTGCTGCTCGCCCCAGCATTGTCTATGTATCGGTGTTGTTTTCTTTGGAATACGAAGGGGAACCTTTTTCGGTACGCACTGACAATCAACGCAGGGTACTAAAGCCTGAGCTTCTGCATTTAGCATCACCACTTCTATAAAGAAACAACATATAAATACAAATACAACCTGTAAAATGTTTACTTCTTACCACTATATCTCTGTTCTTTCAGTTGAATGCAGCTGTCACTGTACAAACACTCCTCGACTTCTTTAATGTCTCTGGTATTGTCCATTATGGCACCGCAGGAAGCTGTAATGATTCTGTCTCATTTGGCGATAGATCAGTGTCCCAGAGTTAGTAGCTTACACCGGCACTTGGACATGGAACGTAAACTCCTACTGTAATTTGCTTTCATTCCGAATTTCGAAAACTAAATATAGAACAAATCAACTGGAATCTGGTCATCTTCAAATCCAGTATTCTTGCAAGAACTCAAAATTGACTGCGCTGGGTCAAAATATCATTTAATAAGGGAAATCAAGAAAACAGTTCTAGAAACACATGTGCAGATTAAAATGCTAAGATAATTTATCATCAATCATCTCACACATCCACCTTACTACAGTACTTAACAAGACCTCTGGTGTTCTGATTTTGATATTTTCAGAAGTTCAAATCACTCAAAGAATCATCAACAGAACTAACCTTTGGAGAATTTAACATCCCAAATGGAGGAGAGAACCTGCTAGGGTCCCTGCAATACAGAAATGAGGAGCTATACTCAGTTGGTAAGCATATGGAAGAAGGTTACCTGTAGATTCAGCATGGTTCAAAGTAGCAGGACTTAAGGTGAGATATGCATATTTCAGCAGTATTGCAAATGCAGGCTTACACATATCGAATCACAGCCTATGTCGATCCGTTTTTACTGGAATAAAGCTGGAACAGAATGGTGAATAAAACGTTTTTTCATACAAAAAAAAACGCGTAATGTTGTTACAGTCCTTGATTTTGGTTTCAGAATGGAAGATGTTGTTACATACTCAGCTCACAATTCTCAAGCACACAAATTGTTAAACAAAGGTGCTTTTATTCAGTTATCAACAGTTTGATCTCATCATGTACATTATCTAATCCTAGACGAGATAAAATAGCAGTGTTTCCTATGGTCAACAGCTTCCATTTGCACTCTCCCAAATGAAGGTAGGAATATCATAACCTTTAAATGTGTTACACTACCAATGTGAATGGACTGAGATCTACAGCATGTGTCATAGTCTTAGCCATGAAGTGTCAATACAAAAGGCAGCTGCTAGACCTGTAACAACGTGTGGTACAAGCCCATTCAGATTTTGGTGGCAGCACTAAAAGTCTGACCATCAGGAACAGAAAATCATTTGTAGAGACTGCCATTATACCTGATGTGTGCGTTGTGCCACAGATAAAATTCAGCAATTACCTTAGGATATGTGCCATTTATTTAAGTCCACCTGATAGTTTGGTAACCTGATCTTATAGTCTTACTTGTATATTAGCTGTGTGAAGTTCTACATCTCAGAATCCATATTCAGTCTGCCTTCAACACTTCACTGCCAGTAGTCTCCACATGAACATTTACTCTCCTTAAAATGGTGAAATCGTTGAATATCTCTCATGATTATTTACCGTCATGTCACTACAGATATAACTTGGTTGCATTGTGACAGTCGTTGCAGACTTGGAGGTTCTTTTTATCTGAATTATTGTACCGGGAGCAGTGCGAATGAGCCCATATGCAATCACAAGCTTCTTACTGTGGGTGTTGAGTAACTTAGCCTTGACACAATTTTCTACATGATGTATCGAGTCAGTATCTGGCTAGGGATGGCAGTTTTGCCCATGGTTATGGGTACCCGTGGGTACCCTACCCGAAAACAGTGGCCATGGGTGAGACTTTCTACCAATTCATACCCATGGGTAATGGGTATCCATACCCGCAAAATGTATGGGTAGGGTATGGGTATGATATTATACCCAGGGGTAACCAATGGATACCCAGAAAAATTAATAAAAAAATCAAACCCTATAATATATGGGTAAATCTACAGTAATTAGCATTGCAAGTTTGCAAACTTATTTTTTTTTTCTAAGTTCGTTTGTAATGGAAATTAACACATTTGTGTATCAATTGTCATTGTGAAATTTTGATGTAAGTGTAAACAAGATTGTGATGGATGAGTACCTAACTTTAGTTTTAGGCCCTTTTCTTGCCTTACCTTTTATCATGCCAATGTTATATATTGTACCCATCGGATACCCATTGGGTATAAGATATCAGATGGGTATGGGCATGGGTACCAATTTGTGCCCATGGATATTGAAATGGGTGGGTATAGAAAAACGTTTTGGGTATGGGTTTGGGCACAAAAAGTTCGTACCCACCCATACCCTACCCATCGCCGTCCCTATATCTGGCACATATCCAACAGCTTTGATCTCTTTTACTATCTCAGCTAACCTTGCATAAATATATTCTTTGCCTGCTGGTGATTTGTGCTTCCTGAATAGGGTACGAATCTCATTTTTGGGCTGCACAATACTCTCGATCCACTGTGGTTCCATACTCCATAGTGCTCCATCCCAAGTTCAAGCCCATAGTCCTTATTCATACTTGCAAAATATTTCTGTCCTTCATCAACCAAACCAGCATGATTGCATGCCGAGAGGACCGAACGGAGTGTTGTCTCATTGGGCATTGTGCCAGAAATTTTAATCTCTTCAAACAGCTCAATTGCGACCTCGCCAAAACTATGTAAGCCGTACCCATGGATCATAGCATTCCATGTGATAACATGTCTCTCCGTTGCTGAGTTGAGACTCCTAGCTATACCGACACGGCCACATTTTCCGTAGATGTCAATAAGGGCTGTCAGAATATAACCGTCATGAGGTGCATCCTGACAGAGTATCCATGGGTACTATCTTTCTTGCAATGGATCTGAAATGTCTGCAAGTAAAGGAATGACACAGACGAGAGTGAACGAATCAGATTTAACAATTTTCAGCTGCATCCTAGAAAAGAGCCTCATGGCATCATTCGTCAATCGTCATTGCATTCTGCCTGCACCCGAGGTTCATGGCATTCCAGGAGATCCGTGTCTTGTAGCGCAACTCATCAAACAGCTGGGCAGCAAGGTCGCGGCCCTCATGCATTTGGACAACATGCTGATCAGCGCGTTCATCACCGAAACATTTGACTTCAATCCAATCTTCACAAGTTGCCCATGCACACGCCTCCCCTCGTAAAGATACCCAACCTCCCCGCAAGCATGCAATGCTGCCAAGACAGACACACCCATCACATCCACGCCCTCCCCCACCATCCTCTTGAAACGGGCCAGAGCCTCGGTGGCATCCTCGTTCTCAGCATACCTGTTGATCATGACGCTCCAATACACGGAGTTCTTCACCGGCATTCGATCAAAGACTGCCCTCGCCACCTCCACCGCCCTGCACTTGCATTACACGTCAAGGATCACCATGGATACATTCACGAGCTCGTCGAAGCTACCGCGGACCGCAAACACATGTACGAGGTTGACAGAGTCAGGGCGCTGCCCGTTCACCTCCTCCAGCCAAGCAACCATCTCAATGGGCGGCCCGGCGATCCCGTTCAGTCTGTACCCAGCCACGAGCGTGTTCCGAGCGACGTGGTCCCTGACGGGCATAAGGTCGAACACCCTACACGCGTCGGCGCTTGGTGTGCATGTTCGCCAGCCGCCAATGGTGTGGACGCGAGGGCCTGCGCCGCGAGCTTCCCGTGAACAGCGCGGTCGGTCGGGAGGTCTGCGCGCGCCACATAGTGCTTGAGCAAGGTGAAGGTTTGGAGGACGGCGCCGGAAGCGGACACGCACGCTGGCCTGGAGGAAAGCATGGTGACCAATGCCAAGCGCGCCCTGCAGGCTGGAGCGCCCGGCCACGGACCTCAGGCGCGCGTGGTGGTCGACTGGCCGGCGGTGGAAGGGGACGGCGACGAGGCCGAGCACATCATCTTTCCTGCCTTGCTATATTTTTCTTCAGATTGGAAAAAAGTTTGCGCTCACCGGACTGCACGAGCACGTTGACTGCCTCCTTATCCTTTCGATCGTCCTTTTATCCACGTGTTTTGGTCGGACGGCTCGCCGCAGCCAGCGTCAAACCCACCTCCCCTCGCAGCCGCCGAACGGCATCGCCAGGCAAAGCCTGTGCGGCCGATGGCCTCCGCGAGGTGCGGGTGGCTTACGTCAGCTGCGATGTGGCATGTTCGGTGGTGGCGGCAAAAGTGGTTGGTGGGCCCTCGTCTTGGAGGTTGACTGTCGGTGGTCTCCGTGAGGTGTGGTTGGTTGCGGCGGTTTCGGTGCGTCTTCATCGAAGAGCAGCTTCGATGGTGGTGGCGGTTGGTGGGCTTGCCGGAGCCGGTGCGAGATGATGTGCGGCCGAGGTGGTGTGGGAGCAAGGGCGAAGACTCCGTCTCAACCTTGTTTCGTGACTAGCAATGGCGTCAGTTGTGGCCGTCGTTGATCTTCCTGAAGGCATCGCTGCTTTCCTGCCGCAACCCTGCCGCACGGTTCCAGCCATCGTGTGGCCTCTCCAGGGGAAACCCGTGATCTTGTGATCGAACGATGGCGGTCCTTTGGTATGTCGTTTTCCCTCCTGGGGGGCATCATCTCGGAGCTCAGCGTCGGCAAGAGGGACTGGTGGTTTGCGGCGGTTGTAGCGTATAGCTTCTGTGGCAACGATGATGGTGGAAGCAATGTCGGCAACGTGGAATTGGTTGCGGTAATCAACTCTTCTTTGGCGTGTTCGTGGTTTTGCCTTAGTTTTTTTTTAGAGTCGAAGCTGCGACGGCGGGGCCCTATGGTATACGATGACCGGCTGCAGCTGATCTTCCGTGGCACCAACCATGCTTGATTTTGTCTTTCAGAGTTCTTCATCGGAGTCGGAGGTGCACTGTCTGGCTACAGGTGGCTGAGTTTTGGCACAAATCCATATACAACATCACGTGTCCACTACGGTGTTGGTTTAGTCGACGATCGCCTACGGCTAGGTCGGAATCATTTGCTCAGAGTTTAGGGATGGCATTGACGCCTCTAGGGGAGGAGTGATAGCGATGACACCTGCGTGCTGTCTTGTCGAGGACTTCTCTGGAGTGGGATGTGTGTGCTTTTTTATGTGTGCCATTTAGCGGTTGCGAAGATTTTCGCCTGGCTTCTCATAATTAATTGGGCAGTCTAGTTTTCTTCTCAGTTTTTTCTAACTAACTAAGCAACTCTTTTGTTCTTAATGGATGCAGGAATCCCGTCATTCCAAAAAATCATTGCTGGAGAACTCTTCTTGGCGCAAATCTATGTTACGGCGTTCTTGCCGGTTGCCATATGCAAAGGAGCCCGCAATGCAGAAATCCCTTTTGGAGCTCGGCGTCCAGTGAGGCCTCTAAATTTAAATTTTAAATTTCATCGAAATTCATATTTTTATATTTCAAATTTTTTTGAAAAAATATAGATATACATGAAGGCATAACACACATGTGTGTAAATTTTCAGTTCAAAATACATTGAAATGAGGGTTGTGCAAAAAAGACAAATCTGGGGCTATTTAACACATACTATTCATCAACCCAGGCCATGAATTTGTCTTTTTTATAGGTCACAACTCAATGTATTTCATCATGAATTTTTACACACATGTGGGTTACATCCTTACGTACATGCATATATTTTTTTAGAATTTTTTAAACCATAAAAGTTTGAATTTGAATTTTTCAAAAATAAAGGCTTCATGGAGCTCGGCCTCCAAAACGCCTCTCTCCTCGCAATGCCCTTTTATACTGTGTGACTGCGAGAGTATAAATCATGCCTTCTTCTGCTGCCCACGTCTAAAATGGATATTGTGCAGGTTAGGGTTGACCAAGGAACGGAAGAGTTATGGATGAACATTGATGAGCATAGTCACGTGGACAACGACAGCTCCACTGTGTTTCTTCGAGCTGTTGCCGTCAACCTTACCAAAACGAAGGAATTAAAGATAATATTGGGGAAAAAATAACAGTTTAGCTGCACGTTAGTCGCCTGAAAGTGCAATTTGGGTCAGTTGATTTCGTAAGGAAGAAGGGGAAGGAGAGGAAGAAGGAGAAGGAGACGCCGAGGCCACCAGCATCGGGGAAGAAGCAACCTCACTGTCTATCATTAGGGTGGCAGGTGCAGGTTCCATAGCAACACATAGTTCGCCAGAGTATTGGATTAGTAGTATATGACAACCAATGCACTTGCAAACACCGTGAAGAAATCCAAGCAAGCAGGCTAGACTGCACTTGCATAACTGCAGGGCCATGGCAACACCAGTGCAAGATTTGTAGCAGCAAAGTCATGGCTAAATTTTGAAAATTGAGAGTTGGGATGACGCGCTGTTGGCATAGGTCCCTAAACTTGTACCCGGGCTGAGCAGCCCGTCACCACTGCTCCTCGCTCCCTGTCTTGCCTGCATGCTGGACACCGAGCCCCCCCCCCCCCCCCCCCCCCCCCTTACCTTCCCCTTCTTCCTATCAATGAAATGATACGCTCTCTAGCGTATTCACGAAAAAGAGTTGGGATGACGGGGATTAGGAGGTGGGCCTGACAGAGGGCGTGGAATTGGGATGAGCCACGACAGGTAATGAATTAATTGGCGGATTGGTTGGCTGAGACCTTTTGAAATATTTTTCCTTCGAAACATGAGTGCGGTGATCACTCTTGCTACTCTGAGGCTGGTCATAGTGGGGAGTATCATACACTAGTATCATGCATAGTGCATAGTATCATAAAGTAGTATCATAGATGGTCTCGTTTATTGCCATGCATGACACATAGTAGTATAACATTTATTATGTTCCGGTATCTACCTATGTTACTATGATCCTCTCTTTCTTATTTAATTATCTGTCACGTAAGCTTGTTTACGAGTTCCAAATACATGATACTAGTTATGTTACCCCCACTATGGCCAGCCTGATTGAATTGGAAGCAGAGGCAGGTGTGAGGTTCGAGGCTCCATAATTGCATTATTTTTTAATGTATTTATTTTTGATCTTTTTGAAACTTGAGTGGTCTGATGAGTTCTATATGGATGAGAGATGTTGGGATGAAGTGGGAGTGAACTCTTCCAAACCAGGAGGGTCTGGTGGGGGAGGGGGTGAACTCTTCCAAGGGTGGATTGGGGAGTGAACTCTTCCCAATCGCAGGGTCTGGTGAGTTCTAGATAGATGAGAAAGATTGGGTTTGGAATGAGGAGTGAACTTAGCACCACCACCTTCAACTCCAATTTATAAGGTACTCCTCTGTTCCAAAATACTTCTTGTGATTTTGAACTAAAACCACAACAAGTATTTTGAAACGGAAGGAGTAATAGAGATAACTTGACTCAAGATTATTTTCTAATAAAGTTTTTAAATAAGAATAGCAAGAGTGATGTCTTTTAATATTGTCAATCTAATGGATTTATTATTCAGAATTCAGAATTAAATCCAGTAGTATCGTGTGGCACTATGACATTGTATCAAAGATAAATTATAAATAAATCAATTAATTATGTACTCACAACAGCAAGCTTAATTTGAACATGAAACTAAAAGATAGGTCGGAGAAATTAAGGTTGATAATAAGGATATAAAACCATGGTCCAAGGCTAAGCCGACTTATTTGATCTGGCTGTCCGTCTATCCTGCTACCGGCAGTGTGCGCGACTCCGTGTCTCGAGTCTCGATTTGACCATAGAGGCCAGTTGCGATGACGATTCGTCTTCGCGTCTCATATTGTAAGAAGAAGCCGTATCAGTAGGAACCAGGACACAGTGGGTCGATATTTATCATCTTCTCGTGTGAGGACCCCAAAGTTCAAGCCTCCAATAGTATGACGGCCATTCCTTAATGCCTAATTGCGTGCAAGTGCTCCGGGTGCACTATGGAGGGAAATTGACGGCATGGAGTGGGAACTTTTTTAACCATGGAGAAGCACTGCTTCTAGAGCCCTGTGCACAAACTAGTTATGAATACTAACCGATAATAAAACAAATGTCTGGTGGAGGTGGCCGTGCACAAGGTAATGTTCATGTTACTTGACCAGATCGAGTATCGGGTATTTAGGCCGGCCTAGGTATTCTTTGCCTGATGTCTCCTATTCTTAAACTAACTTTCTGTTTGTTGCTACCTAGCATTGTTGTTCTCTAGCAGTTGGGTGTATGGGAGAAATGTGTTAAAATAACCCGTGAAGCATGGATAGACATTCGGTGGTGCTATATATGTAAGCATTGTCAGCCACTCATGTGGTGGAAATAAACATTTATCCTGGATCAATGCGTGAGATATTTTGTCCTGAAGGCCTTCATAAATAATGACTGTATATAGTGCATGTGATGTGTTTTAGTTTCAAAATATATTGCACCCACTAGATCAAAATATACTTATTTATGTTTTTAACATTTCAATTTCAAAGAGACCCCGCATCAAAGCGAGTTTGATTATGTTCCAATCATGAAGCAGAAGCACTTATGAGGCCAAAGCTTGCGCCTAGGTGGAGAAATCAATTGATGTGTCCAATGATAAATCAATTCCTCGCATCACGCGAGTAGTGCTGTAACATGTCTTACTCTACCATTACCGTGTGGATCTGGCGTCCCGGCCGCGCGGGCGGCGGGATCCGGTGGTCGTTGGCGGCCGGCGGCGGTTTCTGCGGTGGCCGGTGCGCGCGATCTGGCGCCTCCCCTCCTCGCCTGTTCGGCGTGCGGGCCAGCCTCGTCGGGCCGCGCTTTCTTGAGTCGCCGGTTCTGTACAGGAGGCGCTGGTGATGGCGGGGATCTAGTTCGGGCGAAATCCCTGGTCGGCCATGGCCGGCCGCGTCGACGACGATGCCTGAGGGCATCGTCCCCTCCTTGGAGGCGTCGGTATGAACTGATCACCTCACTTCCCCTTCCCCTAGGTCTCCGGGCGAAAGCCCTAACTTTGTTGGGCGGCGACGGCGCTCACGGCACTGTTTCCTTCTTGAAGGCGCCGCCTTGGGAACCTTGGTGCTGGGTGGTGCTTGTGGGTGGTGGGCGACGGCGGTGGTGCGGCCCTATCCTAGCATGGATCTGGGTCCGTTGCTTGGAGATGGACTCGCATAGGTGGAGGTCGTCATTTGGCGTAATGGTGGCGTCAATGGCGGAGGCACCTGCCAAGGATGGCACCTCAATCTGCTCTGAAGATCGACCAGTGGAAGATGGCGACGACGACACATGTGAGTGCGCCGGACCGGTTTGTGCCCCGGACCCGGTATGTGGCTCGGTCGGGGCCTCCGGCTTTAGATGTTAGGCTTAGGCTAGAGGTCTGGGTATTTGGCCCAGCTTGCACCCTTTCATCATATGGATTGGAGTAGCGGCAGATGTTGCCAAGATGGTGGATTCAGACATATTGTTGTACTATTTTGTAAGGTCCTCGAGAATAATCAATAAAATGGCCGCATGCATCTCTCAGATGCAGAGGCCGGGAGTCATCCTCCTTTTCTAAGAAAATTACCGTGATCCAAGTTCTTGAGACGAGAACAACTGTCCGGAAATGCCAATCAGAACACATCCATTTTAGGAGTTAATTAATTGAGAAGAAACAAAAACTAGGGTCCAATCAAATCATGTTAACCGACGATTGTGACAAAGAAAGGAAGAAATAGTGGATTGTAAGGATGGTCTCATGACCACCCAACCGATCTGACAAAGAGTTAGTATTAGTACAAATAAGCAAAAGTCTGTGAAAGACAAAAACATGACCACCGATTAGATTTCTCTGTTCTTTCCTCCCCCAAAAAAGATTACCAAACAATTAGATTTCATAGTCCTCCCATCTGCGCTGCCGCCAATCTGACACGCCTCCGAGGTACGGAGGACCTGCCCCCCCCCCCCCCCCCCCTCCCTCCTCCGACAGCGGGAGGCGACTTGCTCTCATTCTTTTTAGGTTCGGTGTCTTGGTTGAGTTTGTGAGACGGCGACGATGTCAATCAGTAGGAATAATGTTTACCACGTATGGTCCCCACCCCAATGGTGAATCTAGCATCATCAAACGGCATGTGGAGGTGTCTTTTCGTAAGATCTCGTGGATTTCATCGGTGTTGGTCTTCAGGGGATCTGTTTGGACCTAGTCTTTGTTGATGTGTTTAGGTTTGATCCTTTGTATCTACGACTCTCTTCATCCGTGATGGTTACTACTCGACACTACTAGGAAATACCTTATAGGTTAGAGCTTAACAATGGTGGTGGGTAATAGCCTCACGTTACTGCTAGTACGTTGATTCTGCGGGGCCTTAGCACGAGGAATTCCTGACTGCCTACTATAACAAGATTTGTCCACCTCCAGTGAAGGAGGGATGATGATGTCTGCGCGCCTTTGGCTTGCTCCAATACTTGTAGTTGTCGCTAGGTGGTCCATGTAACTTGTTGTAATTTTCATTACTTATGGTGTTCTCTATACTGTCATGATTGATTAGGAATAGAATGGAAGTTTTTCTCTCTTTTTTTTTTTTACAAAAACAGGACCACCAAAGAAAAAGAACTGGGCTTCGTTAGGGCTAAGTCGTGGCTTATTAGATTTGGCTGTCCAAATGTATACAGGTGACTTGGCAGCGTGTGTGGACCGATCAACGGAGTAGGCCAGCTGCGACGACGAGTCTGTCTTCGCGTCTCATTGACCGATTGGAATAAGAAGCGACATGAGCATGAACCGGCACACGTCATGTCATTGATACTCCGGACACTACTAGGAAAACGGCTATAGTTAATATGGACATTAATGACACATCATGTATGGCAGTGGCGCATCAAATACAGGTACGCCATTATTGATCATATTACTAATGACGCACCTGATGTGTGGTGCGTCAGTATTAGTTTTGAAAATAAAGATAAAAAAATTGTTAGCAGTGGCGCACCAGTGGATAGTGCGCCTGGCACACTACTAACATGTTTTTTTAATATATTTTTTACAAAACTACTAATGGAGCACCACACACCAGGTGCGCCATTAGTAATCCTGGTTACTAATGACGCATTCTTAGGTGGTGCGCCATTACTAACTTTCTGAGGTGGCCAAAAATTCACCAAATGCACCCCTCGGCTGCCTTTTCAGTTTCAAAAAATAAATAAAAGAAAATGATAGAAATGTTAAAAAAATAAAAGAAAATAAGATTCCCATGTGATATGTGGTCTAGTTGTTAGCAAAATTTACAAACATGAATTTTCGACTTTATTGCAAAATCTCTCGAGAATTTATAAAATGGGCATAACTTTTGCATACGAACTCCGATGAAAAAGTTTTTTATATGAAAAATTATCTACTCGAAAAGTTATATCCGAATTCAATTGGGGGAACCCCGTTGAAGAATTTTAGAATCCTTAAAAACCTAACAGAAAAAAGTTACGGGGCACCTACCCAAGGTGCGCCATTACTATCTTCCCGCCTTCAAAATTTAAACTATATCAAAAAATAAAATTAAAAGTTAGTAATGGCGCACCTGCCCAACGTGCGCCATTACTATCTTCCCACCTTCAAAATCCAAAATAAATCAAAAAAATAAAAAAAGTTAGTAATGGCGCACCATGGTGCGCCATTACTATGCCGTATATATGGCTGGGCGGGGTCCTCTCCTCCTTACCTCTTCATTTTTCTCCTTCACTCCATCATCTCCTCTCCTCCACTCCATCTCCCCTCCTCTCCTCCACCATACTCTCCTCCTCTCCGACGACCTCCTCCTCCTCCTCCTCCTCTCCGGCGACCTCCTCCTCCATCATCTCCTCCCCTCCCCTCACTGTTTCTCCTCCTCCCTCCTCTCGGGTCAGCTTCTCCTCCCTCCTCTCCGGTGATCTCCTCCTTCCTACTCTCCGGTGAGATCCTCCTCCCTCCTCTCCTCCCCTCCCCTCACGGTTTCTCCTCCCTCCTCTCCGGTGAACTCCTCTCCGGCGACCTCCTCCTCCTCTCCGGCGATGTAGGCGAGCTCCTCTCCGGTGACCCTCCTCTTCGACGATGTAGGCGAGCTCCTCTCCGGTGACCTCCTCCTCCTCCCTCCTCTCCTCCTCACGGTCTCTCCTCGGCCCTCCTCTTCGGCAAACTCCTCTCCGACAAAAGAACGTACAAAATCCAAAAACAAGAACAAAATGTGAAAAAATATCGTGCAAAAAAACGAGCAAAAAAAGGGCAAAAAAATCACGATCCAGATCCAGATTCAAAATCCAAAATAGTAATAGCGCACCGTGGGGGTTAGAATGTGCGCCATTACTATTTTCCCGCTTCCAAATTCAAAAAAAAATCGACAAAAAATAAAAAAAAGTTACCAGTGGCGCACCTGAAAAAGTAGTAATGGCGCACTACCAGGTGTGCCACTATTATCTGGTATACTAATGGCGCACCAGAGGTGCGCTATTAGTACTTGTTACTAGTGGCATGGTGATAGTGGCGCACCTATAGTGCGCCATTAATGGCAAAAAGAGGTGCGCCACTAAGAGGCCTTTTCCTAGTAGTGTGAAGTACCAGCCTCCGATAAGATGATGCACCATTTGTCGATGCCTAATTCCTTATGTTGCCGTTCACGAAGTCTTGGCTAACCTTAGCTTGGCGGCAAACGAGCCGCACAGACAGAGAAATGGTTTGAGCCTTGTGCACAAACTTGTCACGATTACTAAGCGCTATCAACAAAGTGTTTAGCCCAAGTGCCAGTGAACCAGGGAATGTTCTGCCAGCCGCAGAACTGAGTCATAAATCCAATCTAAAGCCCTGTTTGAAATCACTCCGCCCAGCTCCACTCAGCGGAGTTGTGGAGCCGGGCTTGAGCCGCTCTGTGAAAACGAGCTACAATCTGCTCCACTCCGGGAGCGGAGTCGAGGGAGTCAAGTGGAACCGAGCAGGCACTAAGTATTCCTTTTCCGATGTCGCCTATTCTTTTTAGAGAAAAAAGATTCTTCATATTGCATTTTTCACCTTGCATTTTTTTTACTCCAGGAATTGGTGTATGATAGAAATGCATTGAAATAACTCGTGAGCCTGGGAGAGAATGCACTCGCTTGGTTGTGATATATATAGCCATTGTTAGTCCCTCATGTTGTGGTGGAGAGAAACATTTATCCTATATATATGAGTGGATGAGATATTTAGTATGGAATTTCTTCATAAATAATGGTCCTCGTATAGGGTGCATGTAATGTGTTTCGATTCAACTTGGTCCATGCCTATCACGATTGTTACAAATATCAATGAGCCAACACATTTATGTTCTCTTCCCTTTCACTAATACGTGCATGTAATGCAAATTCAAATATCAAAGTTGATACCTTTGTCTAATAAAAGACAACTTTTATAAAACCTGGGTAAAGGAGTTAATCCCTAATTTTGGTGTATCCATACTTCACGGATAAAATCCACCTAGCATAATATCCCCATACAACGGATTAATCCCTGGAAGTTAGGATCATTGCTGTGGACATGAGCAGCAAGATGCTGCACAGTGTTGTTCCCTTTGGCATCGTAGAAGACCCATTTAATTCTATCATGGATTGCATGCACTAGCAGGCAGCAGTACTGTAGCTAATAGTACTATCTTCAATAGTTTAGTATCTGATGGAAATTGGAGAGTGGAGAGCATGGGCAACCTATGGCAGGAATAAAATCAGCAAGAAGATGATTTTCTTGAGATTGAATTATGAAATCTAATGATGGCGGGTCTTGTATGCAACTGTATCTCCTTGTGGCATCCAGTCAGTGGCATTTGACTGATAGATGGAAGACATTTTTTTTCTGACAAAGGATGGATAGAAGACATGATTTCCTGTGTCTGTGGTTCGTCCACAACTTGTCGAATATGTTAGTACATTTTTTAATAAAGTACCAACTTTATTGCCTCTCTCTCCAAAAAAACAATTAGTCTAGAACAAGAAATTAAAGGTGGTTGTTGCTTGATATTTTCTGAGCAATAGTAGGCCATTTTTTATAGAGATGAATTACTGGTTGACGTGGAGAATTATCATTGGTTAGCCCCCCACCACCACCCACACAGACGAAATCGCGCGCGGGGGGGGGGGGGGGGGGGGGGGGGGTATTAAGAATTAACAACCAGTAGGTGTAGGACTGTTGTATTTTTCCACATTCCCTTTTAGGCCGCGCTTGGATTGGTCGTATTTAAATACGGAGGTGTATATTTTACGCCTGTATCTTACCGGCTGCTTAGCAAATCTTGAATGGAAATAAAACGACGAGCTGAGACCTGTATTCTTTACAGGTGTATTTCAAAAGAACACGACGATCCAAACAGGGCCTTACTTTATCGAAACTAACCTGGTCGGCACAAGACGTGCTTGCATTGTTGCAAACTGGCAGTTTGTCGGATGTATAGAATGAAGCCTTACTGTCTCTCACCCCAATGGTTCAGAAGGGACCGAAGACATATGTGCTACTATCATTTGCAGTGTTGTGTACGAACTTGTCCCAGAAGTTCTCGCCAGTCATCTCAAGGTAATTCTTAGGAACTTGCTCTTTTGTACCAGGCAGGCTCATGTAAGATAACACCTTATTGGCATATGAATTGTCTGACTTTTTGATGAATGGAGAACTGGAAGTGATCATTACGCTTGCCCACACGGTAGTTCTATAAATTATTTTGGGGTTTGGTCTTTTCTGACATTTGTTGGCGTACGTAGTCCTCTATGCAAAAATTCCCAGAACTGGAAGGGAAGATTACGCAACATTGAAGCTTGACATGAGTAAGACTTATGACATATGTGAGTGGAGTTTCTGTCTCGTGTCATAATGCTGAAAAGGGGTTCCTGTGATCCATTTGTGGAATTTATTCTGAAATTTCCTATGAATTTAAATGCTATTGACATCACGATTCAAGGCCGGGGCTTCCAGCGAGGGATCCTCTTCCACCTATGAGGGGGGGGGGGGGGGAGATGCGGGATAACGGCTATGGATGGTGGCAAGGCATCGGCGGACGTGGGAGCAATTTATTGGCGGTGCCGCCGGCGTCAAACTCAATGGCAGTAGCGGCGACGCTTAGGTCGAAGAAAGTTCCTCTCATGCGATTCTAGATTTGGAGAGGGGATTGGGCCAATATATCGGGAGTGGAGGGGATTTTTTTTAATCCTAGATGCACGCAAAGTAATTTGAAAAAAGTGCGACAACACACACCCAGAGAACAAAACCACGCAAAATTGAGTAAACGATTTGATACACATACTGTCTCAAAAAAGAGAAAGGATTGGTATAGATACTGAGTGTTGATTTATTTGTTGCCAAAAAAAATAGTACGGCTTTATTTGCGAGGGATACCATGACTTTTCCATGGCGCCTGGTTAATGCCGGAAGCACGCGCGTTTAGCAGTAAGGGGCCGCGTTAAACACGCGGAAGTGCACCGGCACCACCGAGGAGTACCTCAAGACGAGCGGCGAGCCCCTCACGAGGGGCTGCTTGAGGACGCACATCCCCTCGTCCACCTCCACCTTGCCGCCGTCCAGCGGCACTGCGCTGTCCTCCAGGCCACCACACCACACGCGCACGTCCTTCATCGGGCACGAGCACGACGTCCCGATCGTCGCCTCGTACTCCGGCTGCCTGCCCACCACCTTCCCCGTCTTGCGCACCGCGATCGTGATGTCCGACTTTCCGCAGGATCGCTGGGCGTCACCTGCACAGTAGATCAAGAGGTTAAGTATGATTGATCTCTATGGATCAATATAGCAGTGACTACTATGCATATGGGATGGAGACGAACCTGTGCGCAGGTGGCAAAGAAGGGCAGCGAGGAGGAAGAGGACAGCTGCAATATTCTTGGTTTCCATGGTGAAATTCTACTCTTTTCTTCCCTTGTATACTTTTTCCTTTTTCTTGTATATATGCAGTATGCTGCAAACTGCACACTGTATATATAGCGCTGGTCTTAGCAGCTCACATATATTCGTTTCATTGATTTAATTCCTACTTAAGTTATATATTGAATTGTTTGGTTATTACTGATGTACTGCTATGGAATTTAACTGGGTAATACTAAATGGTGATCACATGGAAAATTGCCTGGGTATATAGCGTGAACGGGAAGGTCATAACTCCCAACGGCTACTATCCAGTGATTTTCTACTTAAGTATCGTAATGTTTTGTTTTTATAAGTTATGCATACAAATATAAAATTAAATTTGAAAGGGGACTTTAATTACCCAATAGCCTAAATATCCACACACTAACTTTTTATATAAATTACCCATCCGTTACTACTTGCTATGGAAGGATAAACCTTAACTAAATAGGAAGTACTCCCTCCGTTCCTAAATATATAAGTCTTTCTAGAGGTTTCAATAAAGACTACATACGGAGCAAAATGAGTGAATCTACACTTTAAAATATGTCTATATACATCCATATGGAGTTTGTATTGAAATCTCTAAAAGGACTTATACTTAGAAACGAAGGGAGTATATTCAAAGAAGATCAACATCCCGTAATGTGCAAGCTATCTAGAATGTACATATTGTAATAAAGGCCAACAACTCGCACAGTTGTTCCCACTAGGTTTTTTTGGACCACGATGACAAGGAGGATCTTGGGCGATGGCGAGGTCGACAAGGGGTGCCTGGCCAGCATAGAACGTCATAGTGCCCATGGCAAGCATGCACGTGGACAAGTGAGGTTTTTTTTTTATTCCCTGCCGAAATTTGCATGAAGCATGGTTTCTTGCTCTATATGTCATCTTAATTTCCTGGTTTTGCTAAGTTCGTGCAGTTGCAATTTGGTGACATGTAATCAGTTTGTAGACTGTATGATTCTTTCATTATTTTTGTTCTTGAGCCGGGAAACAATTGCACTAGACCATAGGTGGCGACAATGCAGACATTCTACAGCAGAGCGTATGTGGTCACGGCAGCGAAAGCAGCATTAAAGGTTCAATGTATGGGGGTTAGAATTCGTGTTCTGAGGGTTTCTCGGTTTCCTACAAAATATCCACTATCACTGATTTTTTACTTAAGTACGTATTGTTTTGTTTTGAGTAGTAAATGCGTACGTGCAATGCACGTTGTATTAGAGACAAAATAATTGCACGTTCATATTAGATATGATATCAACTAGCACAAATGCCCGTGCGTTGCAACGGGAGAAACAAACTCTCGCACACCCCTAGCGAGCAATCCGTGTTGTCACTTCTCCTCTTTGGCATCATTGTCGATGGTGGTCACTTGTGTAACTATTTACGAAAAAGGTTATCAATCCCTATGCGGTGAGCTAGGTCATTACACTCTACCATGCCGATTTCACGAGTCCCTCCCTACACCAACTTGCAATTCTTTGTGCGGAGCAACCGTCACATTCACTTCATGTGGTTCAACACCAATCATGTCTTTACATATCATGCGGTGCATTTCCTTGTTTACCACACACAATAATAATTTTATTGACCACAGACAATAATAATTATTAGTGTAAATAATGTTAAGGTATGAGGTTATCAACTTGCCGACCGAACATAAGCTGCATACACCTTTTCTTTCTGCTCATATTTGTGAGCAAACTGGACCAACTTCTTGAGGCGGCTTATAAATTTCAGTTCATAGACATATATAATTTGGTCCGACGAGTTATAAGAAATGGAGTTGGGATAATTCAATAACCGAACTAATTAATTTCTTTGTGTTAGTTAATTGCATGCCATGTCTCGGTAATTCCTTTGCACAATATTTTTTAGGAAAATCTCCTTCCTTATCTGATCACGCCCCGGTAGTATTTCGTCTTAGGATATTCTCTTTCCTCATCTGATCACGCCCCCATGGTATTCCTTCCTTTTCCCGAAACTCTCCTTTTCTTCTTTGTACCCACTGGTATTATAATTCCTTAGGGTCATTATTATTCTCTCCTTCCTTATTTAAGCCCGCTGATCATGTCACACATTTAAGAAAAAAAAAGATCACGTCACACATCCCATCCCATTAAATCTAAGCCACATATGTCAGCCCACCTTTGTTTCCTACTTCTCAAGGCTGCTTACTGATCTTGAATCACAAACATATATAAATTGGTAGAACACTATGTAAAGCAGCGAGGTGGTACTATTTAATAAGGGAACAATCCTTGTATTTCACATAATGATGTCCTAGCATGATTGGTCGCGTCCTTTGGTCTTGACATGCAACGTCTGGTGTTCGTTTGCTCATGAAGACGCTATTTTTTTGTCTGGGCTGGCTCCATGTAATATTTCTGCCTAGGCCGATTTTGTTGTTGTTATGTGCTAGTAGAGTAGGCCCAACAGCTAAAGCTCCGGCCAAGGCCCAGAGAGGCGATCCAGGTGCAAAGTTGGATTGAGACTTCTATAATTACCATGACGGAACGTACGTGAACGTGAAAATCAACAAAGCGAGCGTACGTGGAAAAAACTTTTAAGCGGGACGAAACCAAGAATATCACCTTGCTTTAATAGTAGGTATAGATTATACATTAATTATTTAATTATCACAGACGTCAATATTCAGTATGATATTAATTGCATGCCAAACATGTTGAGTGCTAACCATTGGTGCAATATTTGACATGATTTGATGGCCAAGATTAATTAGAGATTTTTATATTGGTATACATATAGATAAGTTATGCATGCAAATATAGAAATAAATTCAAATTTAAAACATTAGCCTAAATACCTACACACTATTTTTTCACACTAAGTACGCATCTATTGCTATGGAAGGGTAAACCTTAACTAAATTGGAATAATTGCCCAAGAAGGTCGACAACCCGCAATGTTCAAGCTATCCCCAATCCAATACATTGTGATGCCTTCATTGACCGAGACACTGTTGGTAGTGTGTGTGTTCATGTCTGTTGATATGATATGTCTCCTATCTATGTCGCCGCACAACAAACATATGTGATATGCTATTGGGACGAAGCTACACATGGCCAACCCAAGAAAATTGAAGTTTAAAATGACGGACTATAGCATAACTATAATAGTCCTACAGCGGTTTAAGTAGGGTCTAGCTAAATGTCATCCATGTACAATTTAGGAGTTTTATCCGGATACGGTGGCATTTAATTAGCTCGGCTTTAGCACCATTTTAGCAGATTTTGAGTATTTTGCTGTTTGTCATTGACTATTATTTTAAATTTTCTAGAAAATATGTTAAGGTTTTACCAAATTTGTATGAGAAAAAAATGGTATCCCCCATTTAATTCAACTCATACAGCAATTTAATTTGGAAACCATACAATACAAGATTTAGTTAACATGTTATTAAACTGTACACTTCACTATTTATGTTGTTGGTGTTTATTTGATTATGAGTTTTGACACAGATGAAATAGATTCAGGTATGTGATGATGAAAATTCAATCTTAATATAAAACAGCGAGAATGAAAAGAATTTTTCAATAACAAGAATTTAAGCCGCCTTCTAGTGTAACCAATTTCATAAAATTTGCATCATTAACCTTTTTGGCGATATATTGCAACGACAAGATTAGGACTTCTGGAGTTTTGCAATACACCTATGATTAGTTTTCTTCAATTTATCAATAGTCACCAGCCATTGACAATACAATATGTTGATATGGGAAAATAGTAATATAAAAATAGGGATATGAGTGTACGCTTGGGTAGTTGTATAACATATAATACATTTCGTTTTCCAAGATCATCCTCAATTTCAAAGCTTCATTACTCTTCGCAAACATATTATATGGAATAACATGGATGCACTTTCGTTAGGTGTTATTTTTCATGCCTCAAATATGATATGACATCGGAACATGGTAATGTTGTAAGCATCTTTCATAGGTGTAATCGTATCTCTCTGGACATCAAAATTCCGCAAATTAACAATCCTCCTTTTATCCATCGCACCACAAACCCAACCCTAATTTCAACATCTCCACACAAATGCAACTCTAGCACCCAAAATTAACCTCAAAACAGGTAGAGCCAAGCAAGAGAAGAGATGGTTCAAAGCTAGTGTGCTTACTATACACGGGGGTGTGTCACTTTCAGGCCAACAATCTTGTGTTCTGGTACGAGGTGCCACATGCACACACCACTGTCAATTATGTGCATCTCGTTGTTGAGCATATCGGAGAATCACACCGATGACAAACCCGTGACCCATAAATCAACACCGCAATCACATTCGTTTCATTTGTTTTTGGTGTCTCTCCATCAGAATCATTGAGTGAAAATTGGTCTACGTATGCCACAACGGTACATGGCGCACGGTTTTCTGCCCATGAGGAAGCCACCATAGTTAGGCACTATGACAATCATAATGGTTGTATTATGAGCTTTCATAAATACAGTGACCAGACCAAACCCTCATGCCAAGTTTAGGTACCATGGATGTATTTTACCCTTTGGATATTGTACACTTGTGTCAAATTAATCATCAATTATCTTGCACTTTGGGTATTTGTTTTGCAATGCACTAGCGGCCTGAGCTTCATAAAGACTAGCACCAAACTTCACAGGAGAAAATAAATGTGGTCCTTTATAGGAATCACATGATCTCTGCTCATGTCCATGATAAATAATTAATAGCCTTCTTTTGGTGAAACATTGTAGCTTCAGCAAAAATAAAATTTAAATGGTGAAGTGGTGTGCATCTGCATCCAGTGAACCCATGTTATAAAATGTGGATAGAGTAGCATTGATGAAATATAACACACTACCGCCTGAGAACGAGGACAGAAAAAGCAAGTTTGTTCCCATGTGCCGAGGCCTATGGATATGAGGCAAATAGTGAGTCCTGGGACTGAGAGACGTGAGGAACTGATCGCAAGCTACTATGCCATCGTAAACTTCTCTTCCATGGATGCTCTAGTGCTTGCCCTTTACTGTGTGCTGCTTATGACCCATTACGAGCTCGTGTAAAACCAAGAGTCTGAGAATAACTTCGCTCTAGCACACGGTCTAAGATAGTCTTCGCTCAATACAGAAACATGGCATTATTTTCACGATTCACTCATTGCTCACTGGTCGTCTGGATACTCAAACATAATATCGCATTGGTCGCTCATCGGGCTGGATACTCGAACATAATATCGCATTGGTCCGTCAAGGAGGAGCAACCGCCGGCGTTAAGGAAGCGCGCGGCCGCGTCCTCCATTACCTCGAGGCCGTGGTGTTGGCGGTTCCTCGGGCTTGAGAGCCGTCATCTCCGAGGAGGAGCGCACGACGCTGCAGCGGGTGCGGTATGACCAGCGCAACCCACCGCACCTCATTCACCAAGACCGACGTGGAGCCTGGATGGGTCCGCAACAACTCAGACCTCGCCACGGCATGGCCCCCGACCGCTCCGTCACCACCAGTGAGACGGACGCCAGGCGCCGCCGTCGTCTCGACAGCGAGATCGTCAAGTACAGGGAGGAGTGGTCTCTTAGCCAGACCTCCACCGACAACGGCAAGGGAAAGACCACCGCCAGGTCTCTGTCGGCAGTGGCCGCGGCTGCCGTCTGCACAGTGCAGCAGGAGGCGGAGTGGCTATGCCGTGAGCGACAGGCAGCCATCCGACAAGGCTGCCACGCCCCTCGGGTGCCCTTCCATCATTGGAGGGACAACGACAACGACTGCACGGAATTAGGCGTCGGCGGTGCGGCATGATAAGGCGGCCACGCGTACGAGGTGGTCGTCTGGTACAGAGTTTATGATTTTATTTAGTTTTTATTTAAACAGTCGAAATATGGGCTATTTTATGTAAATTATGTCTGAATTTTAATGAAATCTGCCCGGTTTGCTTGAATTTCGTCCATTAGTTTAAATCATGTTCGAAATGTATGCGTGTAGCGTTGGATGGCCGGCTCCCGCATCCTTGTCCGCAGACATTTCCCATCCTATTCGTGAATGGATGCCGGAACAAATGTGCGGGTCACTGTTGGAGACTTTATTAGCAAGGTGCTATAGGTATAGATGTTGAAGATTATGTTTTCGCGTAGGCCGTGTCACCGGCCGAGCCGAACAAGCCGAAGAAGGTCACCAAGTCATGAAAACTGCCCATGGGTGGCCTTTCCGCGAAACGTACTGCACACACGTATATCTTGCACGTGATTTAACCATTGTCTGGCAGCTTGAAACCGAACACGAGACGTACTGAACACATGTCGGCAGCCTGAAACCGACACGGCCGGAGCTGACCCAACGAGTCTATTTAAAACGACGGGATCGTCACCCAGGCCCGCTCAATAAGGAAAACCCAGCGGCCAATAATATCTCAAAGAACAAAAAGCATATCATGGCGACGTCTTCGACCACCCGGCGGCCGGCGGCCGCGTCATTGCCGTGCCTCTTCCTGGACTACGGCGACAGGCAACCTGCCACGCTGTATAGCGTCTCCGATGGCGCGCGCCACCCATGCGATGTCGACGAGCTGCGCTGCAACAAGCGGAGCTGGGTGACCTCGCATGGCCGGGTACTCGTGTGTGACCCGGCCACCCTCGCCACCTTCTTGTGGGACCCACATGCTGCTCCCAACGACAATAACAAGATCACCCTGCCATCTCTAACGCACCCGCAGGGCCGGGTGTACTCTATCGGCCAACCCCACTAACCCTAACGGCTATACGGTGCTCCTCCTCGACAAGTCCGCAAGCCTCATATATTACTGCCATGTGGGTCACCCGGCATTTTGGTCGGAATGGGTCAGACAAGAGTACGACGTGGGTAGTATCCCGCTGCCCAGCAACGACGGCTCGATGAAAAGGATAATATACCGCGCGGCATCGTCCCACGGCAAGTTCTACTACCTCCGGAAGCATGGCGAGATCGGCGTCATTGAGTTCTCGTCGACGACGGGGGCGCCCGTCTTCTCCACCACGCCGATGAAAGGGGTGCAGCTCACCCCCGTGGGAGACTACATGGCCGCGGCGTCGGCATACCTCGTTGACCTCGACGGGGAGCTCTATGTGGCGTACATATTCTTCCACAACACTGACTTCCGCACCATCGCTGATGTGGGCGTCTATCGCCTGGATTTCGACACGAAGGAGCCAGTTAGGGTGGACAGCATCGGGACCGGGCAATTCTTCTAGGTTCGAGCTGTTCTTTGGGTGGATGGTGTCCAGCTACAGCGTTCGGGCTCTTTCCAAACACCGTGTATTGGATGAGCATGCACGACGGGCTGTTGCACGTGTATGACCTCGAACAGAAGACGGAGGAAGTAAGGGAGCCTTGCAGTGGTGTTGCGGAGCCATCACGAAAACCGTTTTGGCTGCTTCCTAAGCATCCATAGATATTGTTGTTTAACAATAATAACAATATTGTTCTTGATACAATAGTGGTTTAATATGTAAGGAAAGGAATAACCATTTCGATTCAAAATCTGCAAAACACTAGGACTTGATTTGAAGGGCACAAACTAGCTTCTCGAGGTGCACCTTCTCCCTCGAATCCCGAATCACATACTTTGGAAGTGGACGCCGTCCGAGGTATATTCTGCGAGCACAGATTACCACGTGTTCTTTGCTGGCCTCGAGAGTTTCCTGTGCGGCCAGGCCCTTTGGAAGGCTTGGGCTCCGGCCAAGTGCAAGCATCACTTCTAGCGACGAGGCGTCGGATTTGGATGGCGAATAGACGCCTGCGCCGCGGCCTGTAGTCCCCCATCACATGCTCGCTATGCGATCAAGGGTCTAAGACTGCAGATCACCATGTGCTGTGGCACTGTGTCCTCTCCCATTGCGGTCTTGGTCGGTTAGTGCCCATGATGGATGCAAATCTCGCAGAGGGTTGGATGGCCAGTGTGCACTGATCCCGAAGACACATAGGAAGGGCTTCGATTCCCTTGCCCTCCTCACCGTCTGGATGCTATGGAAGGAACGTAATAATCGTGTCTTCCAGAGGTCGGCGGTCCTTGCTAGGGAACATTGTCGACGGGCCGGTAACAAGGTTGAGATATGGAAACTCTCTGGTGTGAGGGGGTTGACGGACATTTAGAGATAAGATCTCCTAACAGGTAGGGCACTGTTGTGTGTCTCCACGGTGTCCATGGCTGCCCACCATATACTGCCATGGTGGTGCTTGTAACCGGGGCAAGCCGCCCGACTCTCTCTACTTCTATTTTATTTGTGCATTAGTTTGCGCTATATCTTTGTAGTGCCTAAATATTGTAAAACATCTTTCTCGTGGTTTATATAGGTCATAAAATGAACTGTTTTTGGCAAGGTCTTTCCTAGAAAAGGAGGATTACCCCCAGTCTTTGCATGAAAACAATGCATGGATCCTTCTTATTAACCAAAAGATCTAATAGAGTATGTAGAACGATACAAAAACTCATCCAGAGATGAAGGGGGAACACAAAGCCACAACCGGCAAAACATAGAACTACATGTATATATACATATTCTATTGTTGGACCGCAATCCAAACCGGTTGTAGGTATCCAGTGCTACCATCTCCCATCAGTTGCACTCATAAGCCATATGCTCCTTGGCTTCTGCACGACTGAGTAACCACCACATATAGATACAACCAGTTGCTCTGTGGATTACCTGCAAAAAATTGTGATGTTTTGTGTGTTAACAATCGCGTCATTCCGGCAGTTCCATATGGCCCAAAGTAATGCACACACTCCGACTCGAATATGCGCGGCTAACTTAGGGTCTACATCATTTAGCCAAGTCCCAAAAAGAGTGTTTATGGTATCAAGTGGACTGGCGTTAAATGTCACATACATTGTGCGCCATAGTATCTTGGCAAGTGGACAATCAAGAAACAGAATGTTGGATTGATTCATCTCGATCACAGAAATAACATCATTTACGAGCCTTCCAATTACATTTTCCCATGTTATCCTTAGTCAGGACCACTTCTTTGTGTACAAACCACATAATTTCTTATATCTTTAGGCCCACCTTAATTCTCCAAATGTGTAGATACTTTGGGATAGGACCGGTGTTTATCAAGTATGTATACATAGACTTCCGTGATAATACCCCTAACACCGAAAGCTTCCAGTGTAGTGTATTTGGCTCATCAGAAAGGCTGACCTGGATCAACCTGCACACAAGATGTAGCCATATATCCCACCGGTCCCCCATAAGCGACCTTCTTAACTGTATGTTTAAGGGAACTGATCCGAGGATTGTAATAACGATATCCTGTTTTCATTCTACAATATTGTAGAGGGTTCGATACTGTATGGCCATCAGCGTATCCCCTAGCCATGTATCTTCCTACAACGGGAGCTTTGATGTCGGAGTAGAGTGAAATGAAGTGGCTAGGGTTTGGTCCGCCGAGCAGATGGAGAGGAATTTATGTGGGGTCGGGTGGGCCAGCGTGGGCCGGGTCCGACGTCGCGGACGCGTCTGGCCACGCCCGGGCATCCCCATATCCGCCCTATATTTTGGTTGGATATGAGGGGTGAGGGCCAGCGCGGGCGTTTGTGGCCCGTTTGAGGCGTTCGTCTAGGTCGAATTTTCGTGATGAGTCAGTGACAGGTCCGTCCATCAGGACGTTTGAGGCGGGTTTGAGGCATCCAGCTGTAGATGCTCTTAGCTTCATAAAGACTGGCACCAAACTGTCACATGAGAAAATAAATGTGGTTCTAGATAGGAACCACATGCTCCCTGCTCATGTCCATGATAAGTAATTAATAGCCTTCGTTTAGTGGAACATTATAGCTTCAGGAAATATAAAAATAAAAATGTCAAGTGGTGCGCATCTGCATCCAGTGAACCCATGTTATAAATGTGGATAGGGTAGCGTAGAGAAGACATGACACTGCCGCCTATTTAGTTCTTGCAAAGTGGACGAGAACGAGGAGAGATAAAGCAAGTTTGTTTCCATGGGTCTGCCGTGGCCTTTGGATGGGATCATGGGAGCCAAATAGTGACACCTGGGATTGAGAGACGCGCGGAACTGATCGCAAGCTTCTAAGCCATGATAGACTTCTCCTTCACCGTTGATCTTCTGAGATAGGCGAAGTAACGTCTCTTTGTAGACACTTTGCTCAGGTGCTTGGCCTTTACTATGGGCTGCTTATGACCCATTACCAGCTCGTGTAAAACCAAGACTCCGGGCACGAGTTCGATCTCGCACGTAATCTCAGATAGCTTCTGCACAATTTAAGAAAAACATGACAATATGATTTTTATTTCCACGATATCTCATTGCTCATTGATCGGCTGGATACTAAAATTGTAATATCTCATTGGTCACTGGTCGGCTGGATACTCGAACTACAAAATCTGCTCCGACGCTCCGTATCTCATGTCCTCCGAGCGCAGAGTAGAAATGAACTGGCTGCAGTTAGCGAGCTGTGCTCCGATCATGTAACACCCTGGATCCTCTATTGTAGGATGTGAACAGGGCTGTAGCGCAGTGTGGTGCACTCCATCGTTTCGTCTGTACTCCTTCTAATGATGCTATCCACACTTATAACAAATGTGCGCACCATTTTGTGTTCCAGCTAAAACTTCCTTTATATCATGCGAGCACCACTATTTTAGCAAGCCTATTGCGCTGTCGTAGGGGATTTGTAGCACGCAGGTGCGGGTGCACGCAACCCATTCTACCTTTTGGCTTTCGATTTTCAATCTTTCACATCCTTTATAACAAAAGTCCAAATTAATTTTTATATTTGTGTTTCCGGTGATGACGCTTTCGTGTTGAATACGTTTTAATGAGTATTTTTAATTTTGTTAAGTTTGAACTTCTGAAATTTGGTTCGAACGACCGACAAAATCGTAAGTTTCAGAAGCTGCGACACATAAAATCTTAGGTTTGAAAAACTAAAACTTACAAAAAATTGTGCTCTCGTGTGGGATCCAACAACTTTGTGGATCGCGAGGCAATCAGGCGGCTGCCATGCCTGGGTAGGTGTGTGCCCCTGTGAATTTCCGCAATCTTGTCTGTATATCTGATCTGATCCTGATCAAGCATCTTTATATACAAGATTTCGAACACCTTTTTCGCGCTAACCTATTTGACCAGGAAGGTCATGTTTTTACCGATTGGGTAAAATTGTATTGCACATAAATCTTAATAAAGTACATTGATAGTTAGTTGATTGGGTAAAATCAATCTTGCCATGTTGGACTGCGCCCAGCTATGGAGTTATTTGATTGGTTAGGATGAGCCACCCATAACCAATATATTGGGAGGGTAGGGGAGTCTTTTTATCCTAAATGCACAAACATAATTTAAAAAGTTGCAAGAAGACACACAGAAAGCAGAACCACTTAAAATTGAGTAATGTCTTATTCACGAGGAATTAATAGTAGCACGGCTTTTTTCATGGCGCCTGCGGTTTTTGCTGGAAGCTCGCACGCGCTTAGCAATAAGGGGTAGCATTAACCACGCGGAAGTTCACCGGCACATCCGAGGAGTAGGTGAAGATGACCGGCGAGCCCCTGACGACAGGCTTCTTGAGGAGACACATCCCATCGTGCAGCTCCACCTCGCTCGCGTCCAGCGGCTCCATGCTCTTCTCGAGGCCGCTGCACGAGATGCGCACGTCTTTCATCGGGCACGAGCACGACGTCCCGACCTCCAGCTCGTACAGCGGCTGCCTCGGGACTGTCCCGACGAAGGCGTAGAACCCCGTCCAGTCCGCAGCGACAGTTATGTCGGATTTGTCGCAAGATCGCTGGGCACCACCTGCATGCATGTATACACATTACATAAGATTAACTAGGATCGATCTGCATGGATATAAGAATGACTAGTACTATGCGTGGGATGGAGACGAACCTGTGCGCACGTGGCAAAGAAGGGCAGCCAGGAGGAAGAGGAGCGCTGCAATATTCTTCGTTTCCATGCTGGAATCCTACTCCCTTTTGTTTCCTTTTCTTGTATATGTACTTTTTCTTTTGAACCGAGTTCTTTCCCCCACTATGCTGGTGTCATGGCAACTCCACGGTATATGTAGTGCAGTGCTGGTTGTAACAGCAAATTAAATATGCACTCATTTATTCATTTAATTCCTACTTAAATTATGCATTGATTTGTTCGGTTACTAGCTAATGTACTACTACTATGTAATTAAACAATGTACTACTATGTTATTTAGTTTTTACTAAATAGTGGTAAAAAATGAAATTGCATGGGTATATAGCGTCGAACTAGAAGATCATAACGTATGGCGTCCAATATGCACAGATTTGCATGGGTATGTAATGATTTTTTGGGGTACATAAATAGTTTTTTGAACCTTTTGTACGCGATAATTTGTTCTGAACTTTTGATAAGTTATGCATACTAATATGTGATTCGATTAATTTTGAAAGTAAAATTTTGATTACCCTCTTGCCGCAACATCTACATGCTAACTTATTGGTACACCAACTAATTAAGTACTGTTCCAATGCTATGGAAGAACACATACCTTAACTAAGTAAGATTTATGCATAAGAAGATCAACATCCATAATCTGTAAGCTATTTAGATTGTGGAAATACCTACCATCGCTATACTGCATCATCCCTTCCTCTTTGGGGAAATACCGACGTAGTTCTAGCAGACATCAAAATGAATTTCTGTTGCCATTGCCGGGGAGGATCTTCAACATCAACCAGGTTCCTAATCACAAATCTAATCTCCTCGCTATTTACATTATTTTCCATTTGCCTCTCATTTTCCTCTCCCCCACTTCATAAAAATTAGCCGTTTTATTCACCCCTCTTTTTCGTTCGCCATTTTCTCGTCAGATCTATTCATGTTCTTGATTCATTATGGCTAGTTTGAATGCTCCTCCTTTATTACCAGACTTTGAAGTTCTATACTTCAAACAAAGACAAGGAGAAATTTTGAAAGATGCTTGGTATAGGCTTATGGAGTCTTATCGTGTTTGAAATCTAAAGGGAGATGCAAAAATTTTGCTTAGAATTTTTACGTAGGATTGGCTTTGCATCAGAGGAAACTCTTGGATTTTGCCGCGAAAGGGAATTTTATTGAGCTTGATGTCAATGCTGCCTATGAAATTTTAGAAGGAATTTTGGGGGTTCCACCACAAAGAAAAGGGTTTTCTTTCACCCCAGAGGGAGTCCAAATTTTGGACAAACCCGGTGATTTGCATAAACAAATGTTGGAACTGCAAAAATATAATGAACCTCTCAAACATCTTAATGGTAGTATCAATCGTATGAACACTTTGATTTCTCTTTGCAATAAACGGTTGGGTATTTTAGATCTCAAGATGGTTTCTTTTCCGAAAAATTTAGGGAAGCGCAAAGAGCCTCCAAGGTTTGAAAAGACTCTTACTAATGTGGCAAAAATAACAGATGACAAAACTTAGATCCTATGCGTTATGCCTAGCTAGGGGCGTAAAACGATAGCACTTGTTGGGAGGCAACCCAATGAATAAAATTTATTTTTGCTTTTTACTTGCTGTTCTTGTGTGTTAGCACAATTATGCCACTGTTATGATTGTGTTTTTTGTTTTTTAATTAGTGTTTGTACCAAGCAAGGCCTTTGGGAAGACTTGGGTGAAAATTGATTTGATCTTGCTGAAAAACAAAAACTTTAGGGCTCACGAGTTTATCTGTCATTTTTTTAAGAAGAGTGATTTTGAGTTAATTCTTTTTGCAGAAGATTAATAGAAAAATTCCTCACGTCCAACAATTTATTTCAGATTTTTTGGAGTTAAGTATTTGAAATATTCAGATTGCTACAGACTGTTTTTTTGGACGGATTCTGTTTTCTTTGCTTTGTGTGCTTGTTTTGATGATTCTATGGTTTTCTTTGACGAGTTTTTGCCATAGAAAAGTTGGAATACAGTAGATATACTGCAAAAACAAAATAAGAATAGGTTTTCTACAGTACTTATAGTAGTGGTTTGGTTTCTTATACTAACAGATCTCACAGAGGTTTTGTTTGAGTTTTGTGTGATTGAAGTTTTCAAGTTTTGGGTGATCTTACGATGGATGAAGGAATAAGGATAAGCAAAAGGCTAAGCTTGGGGATGCCCGAGGCACCCCAAGATAATATTCAAAGAAGTAGCAAGTAACTAAGCTCGGGGATACCCCGAGTGGTATCCCCGCTTTCTTCTAACAACCATCGGTATCTTACTTGAAACTATATTTTTATTCGTCACATGGTATGAGTTTTGCTTGGAGTGTCTTGTATGATATGAGTCTTTGCTTGTTTTGATTAGTGTTTTAAGTGTTGAATCCTTGCTGGACACACCTATTTGGGAGAGCCAAAAATTATGCCATGCTTGCTCTTATGCTTCACTTAAATTTTTAGAGCCATGGACTTGCTTTAGTACTTCATTTATATCTTTTTGAGCATGGTGTGCTTAATTATTTTTGAAGAAAATGCTCACATGCTTCACTTAGATTTATTTGGAAGTTAGTAAATTTTTAAGAAATTCTCTCTTGCTTCACTTAGATAATTTTGAGAGAAAGAAAAAATTATGCTCATGATCTTCAGTTGTATTTGTTTGAGCTTATCAAAAGCAACATATGAAAATAGTGCCAAAGTGATAGATATCCAATGAGGATATAATAAAAACTTTCATGAAGATCATTGGACAAAATAAACTTGATTCTTAGTAATGGTTTTAAGATATGATGATATGATATGTGAGTCATGTTGATGAGTAATTGTGCTTTTGTAAGAATATTGATGTTAAGGTTTGTGATTTCCTATGCAAGCACGAAAGTCAATAGTTATGCAATAAAATTTATATCCTACTTATGGTGCATTATTCGGTGTTACTTATGCTTCATGCTTGGGTACGAGATTTTTTGCTTTTTGGTTGGTCGCTTCTCAATATTTTTGCTAGCCTTCATTTTGCACTAAGTATGATCACTACTTGTGCATCCATAACCCTTTAAACAGTTATGCCTTATGAGTCCACTATACCTACCTATATGCGGTATTTCCATGCCGTTCTAAGCAAATTTGCATGTGCCATCTCTAATTTTCAAAATAAATTTCTCTTTTTTGTGCTCTACCGCTCGCAAGGCGGTGAAGGGTGACCAATATTTTCCATGCTAGATGTGTTATTTTCACGATGAGTGTTTATTCACCTGTCATTGCACGAGAGTACGGCAAATGTATTAGGGATGCCCAGTCCCGAAATGAATAAATGAATTTACTTTATGTTGTCAAATAATAAATTCCTTGGAGGGAGAGGAACCTGTGCACACATGGCAAAGAAGGGCAGCCAGGAGGAAGAGGAGGGCCGCAATATTCCTGCTTTCCATGCTGGATTCTACTCCCTTTTGTTTCCTTTTCTTGTATATATACTTTTTCTTTTGAACCGAGTTCGTCTTTGCCCGCTATGCTGGTGTCATGGCAACTCCACGGTATATATAGTTGCGCAGTGCTGGTTGTAACAGCAAATTAAATATGCATTCGTTTCTTCATTTAATTCCTACTTAAATTATGCATTGATTTGTTCGGTTACTAATGCACTACTACTATGTAATTAAACAATGTATACTATGTTATTTAGTTTTTACTAAATAGTGGTAAAAAAAATGAAATTGCATGGGTATATAGCGTCAAACTAGTAGGTCATAACGTACGGCGTCCAATATGCACTGATTTTCTTCTCAGTATGTAATGATTTTTTGGGATAGATAAAGATTGTTTTGAACCATTTGTGCTGGATAATTTGTTCTGAACTTTTGATAAGTTATGCATACTAATATGGGATTCAATTAATTTTGAAAGTAAAATTTTGACTACCCTCTAGCCACAACATCTACATGCTAACTTATTGGTACACCAACTAATTAAGTACTGTTGCAAATGCTATGGAAGAACGCATACCTTAACTAAGTACTCCCACCCTGCGTTCCTAAATACAAGTCTTTGTAGAGATTTCAGTATGGACCACATACTATTGTATATAGATGCATTTTTGGAGTATAGAATTATCTCATTTTGCTACGTATGTAGTCCATATTGGAATCTCTACAGACCTATATTTAGGAACGGAGGGAGTAGGAATTATGCATAAGAAGATCAACACTCGTGATGTGCAAGCTATTTAGATTGTGGAGGTTATAAAGGCTCATGTGCCCCATAGTGGTTCCACCTAGGAATTACATCAAACATATGCAAAATGTGGAGCACTAATAAAACTTAAAGAGCATCAGTGTGGTTTGTTGACAACTTGCTAATTTTCTAACCACTAATTGACACTTCATGCACCTTCCAGATATCTGTTTAATATGCCTAAACTTCACAAACTTGAAGTCCATACATCTGAAGTTATAAGCTAGATCGATATACTCTAAAAGAACTCTTCCAAGTGATACATAGTTAACAATATATATGCAAAAGCATTATAAAACACCACTGGAGATAAATAAATTGGTGGAATAATGTGAAACTAATGTTTTGCTCTTTATTTATGGTAAAACTCACTATACCATATTTATTCTTAGATAATGTAAACTAAATGATACATTTCGTAACAAAATATAGTTTTAGTGTAGCACCAGAAATATATTTGTAATGGTGAAAATGATAGTTCCATGAAAAAACCGTACAATAATATAAATGACCTTAGTTGTTAATGTTGCTAGTTATACAAGTAATTTCATTGGTGTCCATATAATTTATCGGATAATGTATCAACAAAGACAACATACAGTACTTAGTGGCTAGCTGAGTTAAGATGCGGTAATTTAAGAAGTTCATTACAAGTAGACAGATAAGTAGACTTTTAAAGCACCTTTGGGCCCACAAAATGTTTGTCGCAGCCCTGCCTTGTAGGCATCAGAGCTCACAAATTTAACTATTTTTTGGCCTATGTATCATGATACACAAATCAAGAGACACACACTAGTCATACATGTCGAATAAGTAGCGATTCTTGATCAAATAGAGAGACACCTGGTGGTATAGAGATGAGGCACGATGGATAAACGGACAGAAAAACTTCAACTGAATGTGGGTGACTTATCTATATAGGGTCAGTATATCTGCATATAGATGCGGTAAATACCCGAAGATAATAGACCACTTCCTCATTTTTGACGTACAAGTTTTCTACAAGGGGTCTTACACGCCGCCCCAAGTGACCTTATGAAAATAATGAAGGCCAAGCCCGTAAGACCTTACCACCCTTTCCACTCTTCCTGGTTGACCCGGGCCGCAACTACATCTCCTTCCATCACTCTAAATCCTCCCTCCATGCACCGCCGCCCAAGCTCTTCGTTGGTTCCACCATCGTCGACACTGCGTTGTTGCTAACTCTGGATCGGTCGATGAGCACCTCCAAAAGATCAAGATGGCAGATCTTGAAATTGATTAAGAAACCACATACACCTCTCTATTGACGGAAACATTGCTTCTCATTGAAAGAATATTCTTTCTTTATAAGATGCGTAAGTGTCAAACCTGAGGTTTGATCACTAGTGGGTTGAGGGTGCAACAACCCTCCTAACCATCAACCCGTAGGTTGGTTCTCGAGGTACTAGGTGCCCAATGTTATTGGCCTGACCGCGTTGGCGGTCCGGATTCTCGACGACATGGGATCGATAGAAATGATAGGCATCCATATGCGCTTCTCGACAACATGTGTTGCGAGGGAAGGGTTCTAATTGTGTGACTAGGTCCAACAGGACTATACGTCTGTGCTATTGTGCGATGATGGAATAACAAATGATGGAAACACATGGCAACATAGCCTGTGCAAAATTCACCACATTCACCAAGGCAGATAACGAGATGGTTGAGGTGCTTAAATGTATGTGTCATTTCTGGTGCCTTCAGCTTCTGAAAGTAACAAACATCATCATCATAATATTGATTCCCATTTTTATGATTCTATCATATACATAGTTGCGCATCATCCATGTAATTTTAATGTGGGTCGTACATACCTCATGAACTGTTGACAGCATAAGCATTTCAAGGTTTGGTGCAACGGATGGCAAAATGTTGCCTGCATATTGGAGCATGTCCTGCATGTGTGCGGCCCATCTCCAATGAGTCTCCGAGTGTGAATCTCGACAACCGCCGTCCTTCGTAGCTAAAGGTGGAGAGCTTCAGAGCATGGCTTTCGATCACCACCAGCTCTCTGCACATTCTCACCCACACTATTTTGAGCTTCCGTAGAACATAGGGTATCTTCAGGGAGGTTATCATGTCACAGTTTGAGAGATCCAGCCACTCTAGAGAGAAGCAGCAAGGAAGAAAAAAACATAATTCATCCCCAGTGACACCGACCTTGCAAAATCGCAGTCTCGATAAGCTCCAAGAGCAAGCAAGCACCCTTGGGCGATCTGCGAGTGTGGTATGGAATCCACATGAGCTGAGGTAAAGAGACTTAACAACTGAGGTCGATCTGCTGTTGGCCACATCACCATTTAACAGAAGCGAGTAGGGAAAGTTGTATTCAGATGCATAGCAATCGGGCAGCAACACGGTGAGGTCGACGATTCCGGGCTTCACAAAGGCTTGGAGCCAGCCATCCAGAAGGCTAGTGTCGATGTCTTTCTTGCCATAGGTGGAAAGGTGAAGCTTGAGCGTCTTCACTCCAATGCCTGAGTGGTTCTCAAGCACCTCCTGTGCTTTCCTGAAAACATACTTGCCTCTATCTCCACCCCAAAAAAATGGTTGTCTGCCCACGGCCAAAGTTTCCGGATTCAATACCAGCTTGGGGAAGCACAGAAATGTAGAAATCTCTGAGACACACATGCTGTGCGAGTTGCATCTCGCATTGTCAGCAATGAATATATGTGCCGCAAGATATCCTGCACAAGGTGTACAAGCAACAAAAGGTTACCATATACATTTGCTAATTAGTGAAATTAGATACCAATAAAAGTTCAAGGATGTAGGTTAGATAGATATCAATAAAAGTCCAAATATGTAGGTTGTGATGTTTTAGGCCCTCCAATAAAATTTGTGCAACAAATAATACTCCCTCCACGTGCACGTCTAGCCTTATCCTAACACCTAAGTCAAACTATCTTATGACACCAAACTGATGTACTATATGAAAACATATTTAATGATACATATTGTTATTATAAATCTTCGTCAATTGCAGCGAGGTCATCATCATCTCCGATGTTGAGGTGCAAGGCGGCGACGACGACAAATAGGACGAGAAGGAGTTTGACGCCGAGGAGTGGTGGCGCATCTTCCTGACAAACTGACAAGGACGACGACGGCACCAGCCCGGGCCCAGTGGGCGGTGGCATGTCGAGGCAAGATTGGCTCAACCTCTACCATGGCAAGATTTAAGTTTAGTTTAGGTTTAAGTTTAAATTTATGCATAAATTTCATTTGTCAAGACTAGGTTGAAGCTATGTTGAAACAAGGTTGAACTTATGTTTAAATTTATGCAAATTTCGGTTGAAGCTATGTTGAAACTAGGTTGAATTTATGCAAATCTATTTTTACTCCGTTATATATAGGGGGTCGGCTAGGTCGGGTGAAATCTTAGTGAAGTAAAAATACTCCACTAAGGGTTTACTCCGCCGGATCCTCCGCTATTTTTAGGGATCGGTTAGAAATGCCGTACTATCTTAAGCTTGAGTTGGTTTATACTTTAGTGAAGTGTATTGACTTCTACGACACCAAACTGATGTACTATATGAAAACATATTTAATGATACCTATTAGTATTATAAATCTTCGTCTTTTTTATAAATTTGACCAAACATAAAATTGCAAACCTAAAAGTGATATATTTTTAGGAAGGAAGGAGTAACTAATTTACCACAAATGAAACACATCGGGCTGTTGGCGACAGTTCAGTAATAATTGGATGCGATATAGTATACCTCTGGAAGCTCAATGTGTGATATCAATCTGCTGGAACTGGAAGAGCCTTCGGAAATAACGGTAGCTTGGTGAGTTTGATCGCTGCAGGGTGAGCCGTTTGTTCCGTCTACTGCAAAAAACAAGGCAATGATCAAAATGTCATAACATCAAGGAAGAAGCAGGCATCATATTAGATCGATCGCCCTGATGAATCTGCTTAACTTCCTAATTGGAATGAATCCCGCTCTAGTTACCAGATAAAAATAGATTAGTGCCACACAGAATGAACCTTCCTTCAGTCACTACGAGAAGAGCTATCGGTGTCTAAACGAATAGAAAAACACAATCAACACCTGAAACTGAAAGTGGTCTAAATTTGTGCTTCCCACTACATGGTATATCTCATTCGGTTCGGGAATCCTTTAGCATGATGATTGAATAAGGAAATTAGAATAACGCCAGGATTAATAAATTCTTTTATGAACCTGAACTGGAACGACATGTCCCTTATTAAATCTTTATCTTTATCTTTATCTTTACCTAATTTTTTAATAACTAGTAAGTGTGCACGTGCAACGCACGTCTAGACTAATACTAAAAATAATTCAAGAATTTCACTTCTATAGAAATAGTACATGACACATAACAAAGCCAAGCATTGCGCTGCAACATTTGCTTGCCTCACATGCAACTCTTGAGCAGAAATGGAAAGTTATATTTGTTGACGATAATACATTTGGAATAAAACAATAAAGAGAAACCATTTCGTGCAACTTATAAATAGTTTCCCCATCAAATGAGCTCTACAGAAGAAGATCATGCACCATGTATTAAAAAATAAACAACATCACCAACCAAACCTAGTAACCAAATAGGTTGATCAGAATGTGAATCCTTGTTTGAAACTCAATTTGTTTCAAGATTGAAGCCTGAAAGGAACAAGAATAAACCAGACAAATAAGTTCAAATTGGATCTGAATAGCTAGAATAAATAACTGGGTAAAAATGAGATAATGGATAAATTATAAAGTGGTCAACTGAATACAAAATGCAGCTTGGTGTTCGCTGAGAACTTAAGTAGGGAACATGACAGGTGAGCAAGAAATCAAAACCAAGATAGGCTAAAGTGAAGTCAGTTTTGATTAGCTCATCTCAATGCAAATTATGAAATACGTGCGCACATCATAGGCTGCACCAAAGATGTAGTAAAAGCAGGAAACCACATATTTTGAACCAGACTCATAAGAAGGTGCAGGAGCACATGGAGCTTATTGGTGGAAGTTCTCAGAAGAGGAAGATGCCTTGGCGGCATCAAGCTTGTGAGTAGCGACTCTTCTACTGGAAATTCCACACACTACCTTGAATACACGACATGTTAGCCGGATCACCGTCAGTTTCAGCGGATACGGGATACGATTGGAATAAAAACTCCCAAGAGCGACCAAATTAGACCATGGGATTCCATTGTATTACCTGGGAGAATGTCCACGTGCAAGGTCTCCTGCTCCTCCTGCATAAGTCGTCTGTCCTTCTCTAGTTCTCCCATCTGATCCATGTAACATAGATGCAGATCTTCCCTCTCAGAAATTCCATTACATGTTAGTCGAAAGCAATTCCTAGTTTCCACAAGTCAAAGTATATAACTATATATGAATGTATGTAAATAAAAGTATAGCTAATGTCATAGTTTGTCATACTTCAGAAACATCTTATCATGTCAAATGGCCACAAATAATTATGTAAACATCTTATCATGTCAAATCATTGGTGAGTGGTGATCGTCCCCCTTGTGCTGCATTTTTAAAGAAAAATGGAACTTCCTATCTGCACTTACATCACGGATAACATACAGCAAAATATAGTTGAAATTCAATAGACTTCTATCAGTTGACATGATTGTGAAGATCAGTGCATGTTTCAAATCCCACTTTCCAACATCTATTGGTATGTGATACTTGTAATCATATATAAGCAACAGTGATGTTACAAAGCCCACTTTCTAACATACATTTGGCGGAGTAGGTGGCAGAGTAGGTTGTTGTATGGGTGCTACGCAGGACGATGATGATGGCGTTGACGGGGTTGGTAAAAACACAAAAGGTATATTAGTTTCAGTTATAAGATGCACCTTGCATTGAATTAACAAAGAGTTTTTCCTGATAGTCCTAGAGCATCCTCGACGCTATGTACTGCAAAGAAGTTAATGCATCAGAAGTTCTACTTAGTGGTATTCCTTTCACACTGATCATGTGCGCACTGAAACTTTTTGCAGCTTCCCAATAATATCTGAAGTGCTAAAATATAAGTTAAACAGATTACCTGGAGTGATGCAACATGTTCTCCCCATTAGTGATCTCCACTAATATAGTACAAATGTGTACGTGCGGGTAGATAGAAACACTCAATACTGCTGCCATGGTATTTCATTTCTTCTTATTTTGAATGTGTACGGCTCCCTGGAAGGTAGATGTTTAGATAATCAAACTATGGATCAATATCCTTATTTAAACCTTGAATAATGATAGTGTTGTGTGCTTGTGTGCCATATGGATGTGTCTTATCTTATATGGCATCAGACTAAGAAACACCACATAGTGCTCTGGACTTTCAGCAATTCCTGATGTACTACAGATAATTGAATTGCCAAAATAATAGGATAATAAGATGAGAAAAACCTTGAATCATGTATTATAGATAATTGATGATGTATTACAGATAATTGACTTTCAGCAATTGATAATTATGTGTTACAGATAATTCACTTTCAGCAATTCCTAGAAATTCCTGATGTACCAAAGATAATTGAACATAAAATAAATTTCAGAGTTAGAATACAGTGATAGGTGAAAGTCCTTGTGAGCAATCTGCACGAACACACCTCCTCTAACTTCTAAGTGATTTCTAGCATCGCCCACAACTCAACTCAAAGCACATATGATTCTTTCAAAAGAAAAAGAACGATACGTACACACAAAAACAGTACAGAGATGGGTGCTTCAACCCACCATGCATGTAAAATGGATATATATATATATATATATATATATATATATATATATATATATATATATATAAGTTTAGATGTATGCTAATGTGAGAACATGCTATTATCCTTAAAGAAAGGGTAAATTGGCAATGCAACCCATTCGTGTGTATTCTCTAGGCAAATAAACAAGTATCCAAAAAGAATATGATATAAAAAATTTAGTCGGCAAGAGATATCCATGCACTGCCTGTTCGTGCTTGGTGGTTGTCACAACAAAAAACAGTGGTTCCATGTTCAAATTAGAATTAGAATTCGTGTGCCACCGAAATTCCAAAAAGCCAAATTGGCAATGGATGGGATTCAGATTCGTGCAACCTATAAGAATTCAGCAAATACCTTTTTGGAAAAAAGAATGGTTACCAAACTACTGGTGAAGACATAATGCCCAAGAAAAGTCCATGTACACATATACACTGATCAGCATATACATAGCACACATGCAAATTTGGTTGAATCACATAGAACATCATCTCGCACTGAACAGTTTTTACACATCACGTATACTTCAGACAGATGACTAAGCTTGTGGGTTGCAGCAGCAATGTCAACTTCAAAGCACAATTATGAGGTTGGCTCGGCTAGTAATATAACATATGAACTTAAATCTCAATGTGAAGGAACAGTGTCAAACCTGGGTGCCAGGTCTTGGTGTGTTGCATTTTTTCATGTTACAAACTGTCCGAAAGGCGAAGTTAATGTTATTGCAATTAGGGCACCTCCAATCATTGTCACGCCCAGCTCCTAAAATATTTCAAGAGAAGAGGCAGAGAATTAATCTGAGTGCCAGCAAAATTGATTGACCAGCGAAAAAGACAATGCAAATATATACCAGCAGATTAGCCTTCGTCAGAATAGGAACCAGCCCTTGTGCCCTACAAGAAATTTATAAACGACATGTAGATTGCTTAGCATGGTGAATCACACAAAAACAACAAGAACAATGAGAAATAACCTTCCCACACAACATAAATAGAAGGCACAAAAGGTAGCAACAGCCTATTGAGGCAATTGTAACTCATATTAATATGTTCAGGAGTAATTACCGTTGCACCAAGACCAGACTGCAATAGATTAGAGATAGGAGAAACCATCTTATATATTCTTGCGACAGAGGCTGCTGTGAAGTTTTTCGCTACCTTGTGCGCGCACGATCCCTGACGGTGGCCACGCCTGCGTGCGCCCATGTCCCTGACCGTGGCCACGCTTGCGTTCGCCGCCCATGTCCGTGGAGATGGCGGCGGCCCTCGTGCGTCCACCACTTCCCCAGGAGGCGGCTTCGTCTCCGGCAGCCACGCCCGCGTGCGCCGATGTCCCTGGATGCGGCGGGGAACGCGATGCCCGCGTGCGTCCACGTCCCCGGCAGCGGGGCCATGGGGGCGCTCACCCATGGCGGCAGCTGCATCCAGAGCCGGCGGCGGCGAGGGAAACTTCATGGCGACGGCGAGGAACGCGCAGGCGAAGGCGTCGTGGGGAGCGTCGCCGGTGCGTCGAGAGCGAAGGCGACGGGGAGCGTCGCCGGTGTGTCGAGAGCGTTGTGGGGGCTGCTGGGAGATCTGGCGAGGCGGGGCGGGAGGCGAGGAGCACGGGGGAGAAGGCCTGCCGAACCTTACGTCCGCTCGTTGTGGGGCGACTTTTCCAGCGGCGGGGGTGGAACAAGTGCGTACGAACCATGGCAGAGTTTTCGTCCGCCGGGTAAATTGCTAAACGGACCTTTGACTGAGGGTTAGTCTAATTTTAACGGTTAGATCGAATTAAGTGGTTTTGATCGTGAGGTTGTAATTGACCTGCGGTGTTACGTGTAGGTTAGGCTGGGTGCACTTAGCGATGAATATGTTTGCTTGTTTAATAGTAGTAGTAGTAAAGAAAAAAAATTGGGTTTCTGTCGTCCGTCGTCGCTAGCGATTTTTGCATAAAAGTCCCTCGGTTTGTAAGAAATTAACCCGCAGTTCCTGTTTTTAGTGGGCCTCTATATAGCGTTTCAGTTTTACAAAAAAGCCCCTGTAAACCCCAGGCCCGAACCGGACCGCACCACCGCCCGCAGCTCCATCTTGCCCCCGCTCCCCTCTCACCGGCAAGCCGCCTCGCCGGCGACCCCACATCTCCGCCACGCCTCGCCGCCGGCGACCTTCCCTGTTGGACCTCCGGCCGCTCCGCCGCCTCGCCCCTCTCCCTTCTCCTCCTTCTTCTAGATCTCCTCTCAACTCTCTCCCTCTTGCTCGCTGAATGGCCATGGCGCCGCCGACCTTCAATCTTGCCGGATCCGGCCGCCTCCACGCCAAATCCGCCGGAAATGGATCCACCCCTGCCAGATACGCCCGGATCCGACCAGGTCCCGCCATCTCCGCCACCGGAGCGCCGCCCCGCTCGACCTGCAGCGCCGCCGCTGCATGTCCCTGCCAGCATCTGTACGAGGACGACGCTCGTCCCGCACGCGCGCAGCACTCGCATGGGCCGCCGCCCCAGCCGGCGCGGCATCAAGCCAAGGCCCAGCCCAAGCCGCATCTTCTGCTTCAGTGATGATTAGGTTTGTTTTGAGGTTGTGCGTGTACACTGTCAACAATATTTTCAGAAACAAAGTAATCGTGTACATCCTTGTATGGGGGAAAGGTGGGCTGTATAAGCACGGACATTAATCGAGTTCACTTTTTGTGCTATGTAAGCATGGACATTAGGCAGTCAATTTAGCCAGATATAAATTTCGTAAAAACATTGCATTTACAGAAGGAATATAGAAGGTCACATATCATTTTAGTTGTAATTATTCAAATGGCTGACACAAGGTTCAGTACAAATAACATTATAATGTTCCAAATACTATGACATGACTAAAGCTCAAATTTCTAAAGTGGTTGTCGTGTTTGCCGTCACAGCGCAGATGTTTTCACATTTCCTGGATTTATTGGTAAGTATGGATGTTGACTGATCCGCTTTGGTAAGTCATGTTTGCCTGCAGGATGATGATGTCTATGCATCTAGGGAACCATGGAGATTTTAACATGTGATATTTCCTCAAGCAAACCAAGTTCTTTTGCAATTTGCTGCTCAAGTTGTGGCTCTCATGCAGGTATGTCGTTGTGGTCCTTTCCACTGTATTTATTTGACGTATATGCTTCCTGACAATACTTAGGTTTTGTACTACATGGTAAATTTCTAATATGCTAGAACGTACTATGGTAATTGTTAGTTTCATTTGTATTTCTTGGCAAATAACCATCATTCTTTCTTGGTCTGCTGAAAATAATTGTCATCAATTTTTCTTTACATTGCCTATAAAGAAAGTGATGTAATGGTGCTTGCTTCTTATATCCCATATATTGTTGAATTATGTGCTTGTGAGGCAAAACGGTCATGGCGGTCATGCACAAGTGGTGAACGACTGGAAGGGGCGGCACCACGACGGTCAAGGTGGTTCATACCCAGCCGGGGAGGACGACGCACTGCGATGGGCACGGTAAGATGTTGCAGCAGCGAACAAGGAGGCGGAGATGCACAAAGGAGAGGAGGAAAAGCGCGCTCTGGTACTAATCCAAGCCCGCCGGCAACTCCCCCATATGGTACGAGTTTGTTACCCCCTGCCGCGGGGAAAGAATATTTGGATGATACAAGGGCTTATATTTTCTGTTTGTACGTGCTCTTATTGGGATGATACGTGATGATGAATATTGGGTGTAACAAACTGAATCCTAGAATTATTGGATGCATATATTCCTTCATACTTTAGTGGTGAATAGATAGAATTCACAAATGTTTTCATGGATAGTTGGATTCGATTTTTCATATTCCTCCCTACACAGGCTGGGCGGTTTGAGTACATGGAAACATAATTATATCCTACAAACCCTTATTTGGTTTGCTTTCATCTTTATGTTGTTGAGTAAAGAATCAGGAAATCATATAAGGCACCTTGTATCATCTATGTTTCCCCATAGTGTATTTGGTTTGTTTGCTTTGGCTATTGTTGCTGCCATCTCAAGCGCGACTGAAAATTGCCAACATCAGCATCTTAGTCAAAACAGTTTAGTTATTATACTATACAGATGAAGCTTAGTGTTTCGTATGCAGGATCAAGATACTCCAGTTTCTGCATAAGTTCTCCTTGGTACCAATTTGCATGTGTGCAGGGTCGGAGCCTTTGGTCTGTTTGCAACTAGAATTTCAGACACTGGTACAGAGTACGTGTTGGGAATATATACTGAAGGTATGGAACATGTTTCTATTATTTCCTGATGGAATTTGAAAATTGTTCTTAAAAAGAAACATTATATTGGTGGTTCCTTATTTTTTTCTGTACAATTTATTAAACTTTAGCAATTCACGAAGCTTGCATACATATAGAAACCCAATGTAGATATTTGTTGTTGGTGATGATGAGAAATCATGTATTTGCATTCAGTGAGAAGAGCCTATAGCAAGTAGCTCCATGCGTCCTATTCGTATTGTAGCTGGTATAAATTGAATGTAGGATGTAGGATCAATTGTAGAAACTCTAAATATTTGTTCAGTCCACATAACTGGATTAGTTAGTTGCCAATATATCGCTCGATTTTAAGCTGGAGATTTTCCCCCAAATTTTGTAGCATAATATTTTCTACTGAACGGGAAGAGTTCAGAGCAGGTAGTGGAATAAAGGTGATGAACATAGCTAGCCTAACTTTTTTTTATTTGTTTGCTCTAGCCAAAAAGTTGGCTCAGCTTCTCCAATGTTATTTTGCCTGAGTCAATATCAGTACATGATATTTGTTTGTTCCAGCCAAAAAGTTGGTTAAACATTCGATGTGTTTGTTGGGCATCTCTGCCTAAAACAGAAGTTCAATTCTAAGTTCAAAGTTATCAGCATGTAGTATTGTAAGCTGATGGTTACCAGGAGAACATAACATTGATATTTTCTGACATTGATCATAGCTTTGTGCAGTCCGAATTTTAGTTCAGACTTCAAAGTGCGACGGAAATAAAAATAGTTGTACTAGCTGCTTTTAATGGATGCAGATGCTGAGTCCCGGGCTTCCCCGAACTTGGCTCTCCAGGCTGCAATCGACGGAGGCCGGCCTTGCTTATCTCCCCTCATGGCCGATCAAGGAGGCGAACAGTGTCAATCTGTCATCGACACCTCAGGGTATGGCCGCCACATCTGGTAAAAATTTCACAACAGTACTATGATTGATTGAATGACAAGAATGCTTCTATTTCGTCAGTTTAATTTAGTCTTTGGGCTATTCGTGGAGAACACACACTCCATGGTCCAGACTTGTGACTGTACTTAAGTAGAAGATGGAATTATTCTATGATCTCTTCATGGTTGATCACCGGGTTGCAAGTGAAATTTGTGTATGGACTGTGGAGCGTCAGTATCATAGTCATGAGTCGTCAGGCTTCAGTCATGTGTACTTGGTTGGACATATATGAAGCGTAAGGGACTAGCTCATTCACACTTGAGATTCAGTAATGTTCTTACAATCATTTATTTATGATCTGCAGGTCTAAAAAACAAGCACCGGGTCCTTCTCCTCCATGAATCAGATGTCAACGAGGCAACACGAATCTGCATGAGGCTGAACATAAAAGAAAGAAAATGGAGACAACTCGACGAGTTGAGGAACAACATGTCATCGACGATGAGCACTTTTCCAGTCAGGGAAAGGATTTTTTATGCCACGCTAGGACTTTTCGTGCTATGGATTGAAATAGTCCAGTGTCCAGTATTATGGGATTCACTCAATTCAATGCTGCTTCATACTTCAGAGTTCAGACATTTATATGTGCAGAACATGTGCCTTCTAATTACGAGGTAAAAACTTCAAATTGTTTTTTCGTCTACACATATGCGGTGATGACGCTGGATGCTTCGTATCATCACAAAGAAGCCGGCCAAGTTCCTTAGTTCCTTGTGACTTCAAACGGACTGAATTTTGCATTGTAGGCGTCTACTGTTTCTGAATTTTGGGGTGGCAGCAACAAGGGTGAGGAGCATGATCGTGACACAGAGATGGGCAAGTGCAGGGAATGCAGGCAGCGAAAAGTTGTTGCGTTGCGGTTACCAACTACAGGGCCAAATATGTCGGCAGCCATCCGCGCATTAACTAATTTATGGCAGGTGAGGATGATATATTTTTCTTTTATTATCAGTAGTCATATTTTTCATATTCAAATCCAAATGTAAATGTTCTATTGCCTTGTACCATACGGAACTATTGACTGTGCTTGATCTAGCCAGCTGGTATTTTTTTACAGTTGTTTCTCATGAATGAAGGTAATTATGATAAGCAACGGCATCAGGACAAGAAACAATTTTAAGAGAACTGAAATATGCTAAAAATAGTGAGGGTGAAAGTTTGTTCCATTAAGTACTAATCTAATGATATATATGTACATCAAAGGTTGCCTGCCAGGAGCATTGCCTCCATTCCATTGGTTTGCTGTGCGTTGAGCATTTATTTGCAAGATGCGATATAATCCAAGGCACCTACCTGATAAAGAGAGAAATCATGTATATAATCTTTGTATAGCAGTATACATGTGCATATGTTTTAGAGTGTATAACATGGCCATTGATAATTTTGTTATTAAATAGTGCTTTTGCTGGAGATGGAAATTCATAGAGATGACGCCCTATTGATAGAGGCGAGTGGACTGGAGGTGTGCGTTGCACTGAGGGCAAATCAAAGGCTGAAAGTTTGTCAAATTTCCTGTGCTTGGGTATGGCTGGTTTGTAAGCAAATGAGGATACTCTGCCTTTTTACAGTGGTATATTGTTTAGTGAGGGGAAGGTACTCTCTTTTTCTAGACGGAAGATCATCTGCTTTGTGGCAAGGGGATATATCGTGTTACTTCTCCCCCATTTTGGTATGTCTAAATTCAGTAACAAGATTATACTCCTTGTTAATTTTCCACGGCGTAACTTCGTAACTACGCGTTTCTCGTGTCGAGGCCAATATGCTTAATGAGTCGGTTAGTTTTAAGTAAGCATAAAAAACATTGATGTGCAATCTTTTATTGGTAATGCAGTGAACAAATAAATTCTTGAATGTGAACCACTCTATTTTGTGCATCAGATATGGCAAGGCTCTCCTTGTGTTGTTTTCCTCCGTTTCTTGTTTTGTTTGGAAAATGACATATTATTAGCTCCAAGTTATTGTCTGGAGAAGCTAAGACTAGGACATGAAGAGAAAGTAACAAAGCAAAGAAATAGTGGCAAATAAACGAAATGAGACATTTGAATGATATGTTGTTTTCTGAAAATCATCATTAACTCATTATTAATGTAGTGGTAATACGTTGTTGCGCGTTGGAGAAGACACTGAGTGCCTGTTTGCTCCGGCTCATGTGTCTAAAAATGTTTGCAATTTTGAAAAAAAAGTTCATAAAATGAAAAAGTCCACGATTTTGAATAAAATCCCGTGTATTAAAAATTATTGATGAAATTGACCAAAATGTTTGCTAATTTAAAAAAATTCATGCATTTTAAAAAACATCATAAAATTTTAAAAACAGTTCATGAATTACAAAAGAGTTTATTGATTCATAAAATGTATGTGAATTTCAAAATAAATCCACCAATTTCGAAAAACCATGTTCATCTATTCTAGAATTGTTCTCCGATTAAAAAGAAATGCTTTAAAACAGTTCAAATATAAAAAAATGTCACAATTTTTTAAAGAATATTTGTAAAGAGTAAAAAATGTTCACAAAATTGCAAAAATCTTCATAAATGATCGAAGGTATGTTGTTAAACAGTAATGCTTCTGAGTCTTCGTGAATATACCCGCGTGAATTTTGAAGAATTAACTATTGGGGTGGATTGGAATATTATAGTATTTTTTAAAAAAAAGTTCCTTGAAATTTAGAATAATTCTTTGAATTACCATTTTTTTGACAACCATGATACTTTTTTGAAAATGTGACCATTGCTTCAATTTGTGAATATATTTATAAAAAGTAAAAATTTCTTGCATTTGTGATCAAATTTCAAAATCATGCGATGAGATGTGAACAAAATGTGGTCGTCGCCGTTGAAGCTTATGATTATTTTTCTCCCGTTGCAACACACGGGCCCTTTTGCTAGTAATACTAAAAAGAGAATAGTTTTGCCTACGCTAGAGAAACAAAAGGGAAAAGGAAAAGTCTGCCTGTACTAGTGATGTTTGCCGATCAATCAACAAATATGATGGAAAAACCCATATATCAGTAGCAATTATTTGATGCCACCAAGAAAAAAAGCCGGGACGTACTTGCGTTTGCGTTTGGTCGCTGCCGCCGACCGTGCCGTGGCTCCGGCGGCTGCCAAGAGCACGGGAAGCTCTTCTGGATCTCCATGCCACGCCGGCCAACTGGCCAAGAGCCTACCTAGGTGAGTAACGGGGCCAGATGTGTGGATCAATGGGTTATTTAGTTTGTTGCATTCCTAACTAACGAACTGAGATCTTTTAGTCCTAGGGTTACCAGGCAAGAGGCATTTGCGGCGAGGCTCCCCTTCCATGCGGAGTGCTGGATCTGGAAGCAGCTTTTCGGATCTGATAGTTTTGCTTATTTTGCGGCTGCCACGGATTAAATTTCCTGGAAACAAAATTATAGAGAGATGGCAGCGTGTTATTAATTGGAAACAATAATCCTATACACAATCTTAAGGCCAGTTTATTTCAACGGATTAAAAAATAAACTGCCACTCCCGAGTTTAAAAAATAAGCCACCCGCTAAACAATAAACTGCCGCTCCCCAGTTTTTGCGGGCATTGAGGATGGGAGCGGGGCGCCAGCCGCGTCGCTGAGGGATCCGGCTTGCCTGCTCCCTTTTCATGCTCCCATCCGTGCTCCCACTTCATCCTACGGGGGCTGGGGCGTCACCGCTTGGGTTGAGAAACAGGGGCAGCGGTGGCGCTGTGTTGGGGAGGAGGGGAAGGATAGCGAGGACGGGCGAAGACATAGTTGGCGGCGGCAGCTGTGGCGAATCTGGTAGAGCCCCTCTCTCCCCAAGCCCGCCCCTCTTACCCTCTCCCTCAAGCGGCAAGACCCCAGGGGGATGGAGGCCTGACAACGTGGACGTTGGTTCGATGGCGTGGCGGGACAGCGGTGGCCGGAGGACACCCGTCCTCTTCCGAGGTAGCAAAAGGCAACTGAAAGATGAGCGGATCAAGCACACGGGGTCGCCTGAGGCGGCTCGGTGCGCCTCCAAGTGCGTCAGTAGCTGCGTCCTCGGTGGAGCTGGCGCTCCCGGCATCATCAGGCCCTTCAACATCAGAAGGTAATTAGACCACGGGATGAGTCGTCGATGGATGATTATGTCCAGCCATTCATTATCCCCAAGCTTGTTCTAGCCCATCAACTACTGTATTTGACTGACGACATATAATTGCACACATCCAGACTCATGATGGTGTTCAAGGATATCTCTGCTTCACATTATCACTTGCAATATGGATTGTTCTTCAAAGTGGCAAATGCCGCATCATTGCTTACGATTCTACCAGTTGTAGGAGAGCAGTATTCTTCCATCTCCAATCATTCTGAATTCTTGAGCAGTTAAGATTTTGTAGCATGTAATACAATCATTCTGAATTATTTAGCATTCAGTCTCATCATGGGGTACATGTGTATTTAAAGAACAAGAGCAGCAAATGATTTTGTTATTGCTAAAAAAGATTCAGGAGCGAAGTTGGACTACATTAAACTTTAGATATTTGCTTAAGTAAACAATTGCAGCGAAGCCCTTGCAGCCAATCTCTTCACTTCTGAAAATGATGCCTGAGATTTACTTGGTTCAAGCCACCGTTCCTGATGACGATGCAAGTGGTCTGAAGAAGGCTTCAGCATATTCATTAATGCATTGGCTAATGTGTTTATAAATTAGACTTCAGCCGTCCACGCGAGTTGCTCGACACCTTGGCTGAACTTCTTCTTGAACAATTGGGTGACCAACCTCTCAAGGCCACTAATTTTGGCTGGTTTGTCCTCTTCAAGCCCGTTGACTAATTAATTTGGTTGAATGTCTGTAGAATGCATAGCGGATAAGAAACCTCAACAATTCTCCTTTGTTCACATTGTATCTACAATTTACTACTATATCTGTAGTGCTACTGAAATTTGAATTTTGTAACCAAAAGAAATGCGTGTGAGCGATTCATGGTTATTATAGGGAGTGCCTATAATATGTGGCTCTAGAGGTGTTGAAGCGGCGAACTGAGCTGAGGCCAGCATAAAGAGTGACAGAGTTATCCTCTACTTTTATTTGTTCTTATTGTCTCCACAAAATGACTTGTGTATGTTTTCATGGATCAGAGACAGTGTGCGCTACCACGAGCACAAGGACATCTGGGCGCGGCACTTAGAGAGCTCGTCGAGAGGCTCGGTAGGATGGAAGGTGTCCTTCTGGCTACCTGCGCTGTTGCCAATGGTGCCATGGGATTAGTGGTGCACCTGGTCAAGGAGATGGGTGTACGAATTCTTGGGCAACCTCAGCTTCGATCAGCATGTCAAGATAGGATACGTGCTACTCAAAGGTACATGTGTTAATCACATCTTCATACAAGGTCATAAGAAATTAAATAGCCTGCTGGCTGGATTGGAGATGGTTTTTCAACTCTACGTATTTTAATTTTTGCTGGTTCTCATGGAGCCAAAAGGCTTTCAATGGATATTGCCACCTAACTAAGTAACGTACTTCTTCACTGACTTTCAGAGTGACATAATTTCAGAGTCCTTCCATTGAAATCTAGAGCATCAGGTGCATGTTTGTTCAGCTACTAGAAGGAGAGCTGTGTTTTGTCTTAAAAATGGTGTCCAGCAGTTAGAGCTAATAACTAGTCTTCTAAGCATCCATATTATCAGTTTATCACATACTATCGCTTATGCATGGTACGAAATTCAATATAAATTTTGTAGTTTATCTTGTGAATGTTACCCTAATATTCGACATTATTTTTTTTTTCACTTTTTGTTCCTTTGCAGGTCTGAAATGAGAAGAAATAATCAGTTAGTTTTTCTCTGAAGTTTCCCAATGTAAATCCTTTGTTTTTTAAAAAGAATCAAAGCATGCCAGCTGATGAAGGTAACTGTACCCAACCTAGACCTGCCTTTTGCACTTCTCCTTTGTCAGCAAAATTTTATTTGAATGGTTCGATGTAGCAAAGAGAGCTGCAGTGCCATGGTTGATGATAGTATGCATTTGTGTTCAAGTGCTTAGTGCGCCAACATTGATTATTACCTCTGTTGCATAAAAAGTATTGTATTATGCTCTGGACATGGTGTTACATGATTGATTAAACTATGTCTGTTAATATAAAAATATATAATAGCCAAGTCCAGTAGCCACCATCAGCTACTTTGATACAAAATGAGGTAGGTGCAAAGTTGATTAGGTAGAGACAACATCTTTAAACATGAAACCTCGAGCACCATCTGCATTTTCGTCGATATATTTTTGGTTATAAGATAAATGGAGAATGGTGATATGATTATGTCAAAAATTAATATTTGTATTGTTAATCTATTTGTATCAAAGAATGTTATAAATCATATGCGTGCATGTGGAAATAAGATAATTGTACGTGGTGTGGATGATGGCGCAGCGCGGAGTGCTGTGTGCCACAGAAGCATGTATCTTGCCAGTCATTATTCTTTTTAATATTGATGCACTCGACCATAAATCAGAAATTTGCTATAGTCGGAGAAGATATGAAAGGGAGGAAGTGAGCCAAATAGGAGATGCATGTTGGGGAGGGAGGACACTGCTAGAGGAAGTGTTCATCTCAGGCTCGCAACTGATGCCAAAATTTTCATAATTGGTCATCTCAGGGGAGGGTAGAGAAATACTTTCATAATCTGGTACTTGCTTGTCCAGCATGTATATGTATTTTTCTTACAAAAAAGCATGTCCATGTATAATATTTTATATAGTAAAATGTATTTCCAAACGAACCATTTACTTGACTTGATGCTCACTAATATTAAAAACTACAAATATACCCTTTCTTATACTCTTGTGCTAATTTCTATGTTCTACTTTTCTGTAGATTACAGAGGATGCTTAGTTGTCCGAATTTCTCTACAAATAAACACAATTTTCCTGTTTGCTTTGGCCTGAGAACATGGTCTAGACCATCTCATCTATTGTATATGTACGAAAAATTGGTTCCTTTTTCACTCTATATGGTACTGTAATAAACTTATATTTATCAAATGGTTCTATGGTAGATTACACGAGCTGTTGACTCAAAATGTTGCTCTTGATACATACTCCCTCTGTTCCTAAATATAAGTATTTTTAGAGATTCCAATATAGACTACATACGGGTGACTGTATTGAAATCTCACCCGTATGTAGTCCATATTGAAATCTCTGAAAAGACTTATATTTGGGAACGGAGGAAGCTATAATGCTAGGTTGTGGGAGAGTGTATCCAACAAGATCCACCTGACTATGGCCAATTGGTGCTCGCACAACACCAGGGAATGATTTTTAGAGACCTGCGTAATGGTTAGAGATGCATAACTACATGCCTTTCTACTTTGGGCTCGGGCTTGAACCTCTCATTGTGTAAACCGATGTGTGACTGTGGGATCGTTATATCGTGTCTCCTCGTACTGCAGTATGCTACATAGAATAGTTAGAAATTAGGCTATACTATATACAGGATTGTATTAGCATTTTATACCACATTACAACTTTCTTCTCCTATGATCCAGAATCTAAGTTAATTCTTGTTCCGGCCTTCTGATTTATTCACACCATGTTTCAAGAGATAGTGTACAACTCTATAGATGGCAGAGCAAGCTGATCATGAGTGGGGGTGGAGCTGGAGATGTACCGTAGTAGGTCGTCACCGCACTCCAATTCTGCAAACTGACAGTTTCCACGGAGAGTGAGGCGGTGCGGGGCACCGGTTATTGATTCTCTTCAGGATTTGTCCCAATAAAGTTTGGCCGATTCTCTTCAGGATTTCTCCCAATAAATTTTAGCCTCGTGGCAACTCACGGGCACATATCTCGACAATATTTTTAAAAGAAAAAAAGAGGCGAAAAATGCATGATATATATCATTTTCGGATATATATCATGTTGTATATCATGGCAGCAAAAGTACATTGTGCTGGTCTCAGCTATGATAGTGTGCATTCCTTGGCACCAGGAATCGGCCTGGGGTGCCAAGGAGAGGAGGAGGGCGCCGTGGAGGGAAGAAGAGACAATCATGAAAGGAGGTGCGGGCTGAATGATGTGGCGTTGTGGGGAGGCGGCAGTGAGATGCCGTGGAGGGGAGAAAAGGCAGCAACGACGATGTGGCGAAGAGAGCAGGCCAGGGTCATGAGATGTGAGTGTGAGCATTGTGCCATGCGGTGAGAATCCGAGAGTGGACTGCTTTTTTAAGATGGGAAAAAACATAGCAGTTGTTTTCTTTTCTTAGGGAAAAGCGATTGTTTGCTACGAGGGAAATTAATGTCACATCCTTTTTATATAGCAAAAAATATCACATACTCTAGCAAGTCATTTCTGAAGCATAATTACCAACAAGTGATTTACAGGTGAGTCTATTATAGTTTACTAAAATTGGGATGCGAGTCACTATACTAAAAAACACGATGCCACTTACTCCGACATAAAACAGTCACCTGCTTGAAGCGAGCAGATGGCCAATGAATATATTTTTGAGGGAAAATGAATATATATTATATATGGGCTTATCTAATATGTGTTTATATATATTCACTTTTATAGAATATAGATAAAAACTGATGGCTTTGGATGATGCTTTCAGAATATCGATTGAAAAAGCTTTATGATGGATGGACTGAAAATTGATCGAGTCTTATACAATTGGAAGAGATGCATACAAATAATTGTTCTTCTTTATATATTTTTTGCACATGATAATACAAAAAAAATGTATTTTTATATGCTTATTTTTGCAGAGTATGAGAGTGATGGAGATGTATTATGCCGATGTTCAAGAAGAATCCATCGATAAGGGTGTTGACACGATGTTGTGTAAGGGACCAAAAATTCATCGAGTTATATACAGCAATACATGTATACATATGCAATCAGAACAAACAACTAAAAAGCCCGTGACAACGCACGGGCATTCTACTAGTATACATAAGAAACCGCTTGGATTTTTTAAAGGAATCATCGTTTATATCGGGGAACTAGACTAGAACCTATATTGGCAGAGCACCTATGGCTGGCAGAAGACATGCAAGAACACACTCACGCCTTCTCATGGAAAAGACGGGGAAGTTCGAGCAAAATAAAGTACCCGGCTGAGCGAGGGTCGCCATGCCGCGTGCAGCGAGACGGATCGCTCCCACCGTGGCCGTTCGTCCCGCGATCTTAACAGAGTAGAATCCAACCGCAGCGAAGCCGGCGACGGTGGCGCCCGCAATCACGGCCGGGTGGAAAGAGGAGCTCACGCTGGCGAGCAGGGGAACGGCAGCGCCGGCCGCATAAGCTACCGCCGCCACACCCGCCTCCATCTCCGGCATCCAGTCACCCCTGATCTGCATTGGCCTTGGTCGTTGACGCAACAGAGTATTCGGTCGTGGCGGTTGCCAAGGTCGAGGAGCAGAGCATAGCTGAAGTGCCCCCCCCCCCCCCCCCCCCCCCAAGCCTACGCTCTGTCATGGCTGCCCCCTATTCCACCCATGAACCAGTGGGATTGCCGCCGACAAACAACCTCGATGCCGATGTCGAGGAGGAATTTGCCTCTGATCTGAGCACACCGCTGGCAAACAACCTACCGAGGAGGGAAACAAGGGTGCGCCTGAGGCCGTCGTCTTCTGCTCTTCGCCACTGCCAGGTTGACCACCCCGTCGCAGCCGTCAGCCCCGCTTCGTATGATTTAGCTAAAGAATTTTTTTAAGTGTCGTGTGGTTGCAACATTGAACTACTGGATCCTCCTTGTGCAGCAGTGTTGCATGTACAGAGTTAAATTGGGGGCAGCATTTTTTGGATTTTTTTTTGTAATTTCTCTGTATGAGTTTGATTAGTAATTTAACAATCACGTAGTATGCCTATACGTTTGATCTAATTGGAAATTTCTTGCTGCTTGGACCGCTATGGTTGTCTGAATCGAGACTCACAAGGCGAGAGTTGCAGTGCCGACCGTCAGCACGCCACTAAGGAAGTAGCCGACCGCCGAGGCGCAACCACTTGGATTCATCCATGGTGGATCGGTCGATCTACTATCTGAGTTGTTGTCTGTGAAGTTTTGTTGTGGAGTGACGATGCAGAGGGAGGAGGGTACTTATACCTGAGCCCTCCACACTGTCAAATGTTTTTTTAGACAGCGCCCGACTTTATATTAAATTGATAAAGCCAACTAAAGTTAAAGTTTAGGGACTCAATCTCCGGCTTCCAATCACCCTGCATTGGCCGTGTTTCCCTGCTGTTAACTTGCTAAATAGCCATATAAGGGCTCAGGCGTCACACACCTCCCCGGCAGGCAAAAAACAAAGCAGATGATCATCTATCCGAGCCTGAGGCAGCGCAGGATTTGTCAAGTTCACGTGAGGAAGTCTTCGATCAAGTTTTGGATGGCGACTTTTGGAATCAGGGACGAAGCCGGCGTGTGAAGACAACGACATTTTTTTCGAGAGTACATCAGTGGCGTATCATATTTTTATAGAAGACAGAAAAGACATATACAAGAACTGATGAAGGATGCAAACAACGTTGCAAGTTTAGAACCCACCACACACCAACGCCTAACACACCAAGCCTACTCTCTCACAAAACATTCTAATCCTCCTACTCCAACACCCGCTCTCTTCCATACAGAGAGCTCATTGGTAATGTTGGCCTTGAGCTCTTGTGCCGTCTTGATTTGAAGTGAATCGTCATGTGTGTCGGCCTCCTCACATTGATTTGAAGTAAGTCAAGGCATCCTTCCTAGACCTCTCGAGCATACACACATTATATGAGGATGTGCTCAACAGTGTCTTCATCTTGCAGGCATGTGTAGCAAACAAATGTATGATCTTGCAATCCATGCCTTGCGCGTCGATCCGATGTCCATAGCCGGTGTTGTGTGGCCAACCACGCGAAGATCTTACACTTGAGCGGTGCCCAGCTCCTTCATATTCAAGCGTCGAACGGTGCTCGTTCCATCCCCATACACAGCCTCCGGTAAACCGATTTGGCCGTGTAGACTCCTGAGGCATCACTTGGCCAATTAAATACATCAGCCGTGCTCTCATCCCGGATGGCGGAGTGGATGGCATGATTGAGCTGCATAAGCTGTATGTGAGCCGTGAATGACAGATTGCCCGTCACATCCTGTATCCAACTCCCATTCATCATGGCCTGCCTCACCGTTCTACGGTTTCTCGTGCGCTTGTCCACATACCCATATATCATCGGGGCTATGTCCTTGATAGCGAAGCCGTGGATCCACTGGTCTCTCGAGAATAATACCTTGCTTCCCTCTCCGGCCCGAATACACACGAGGCTATCAAATACTTGTCTGGCTTCTTTATCTTTGATCATAGGAATTGCTTGCCATGGTCTAGCAGGACCCGTTCTCCGCAGCCATTCCCATCGTACCCGGAGAGCCAAAGCCCGCAACTTCAGATTTTTGACGCACAGACCACCAAAACAGGTAGGCATGCAGATGGTGTTCCACGCAACGACACACCGCCCTCCGTTTACTTTGTCCTTTCCAGCCCAAAAAAGTGCACACATCCACTTGTCCAACCCCTCAAACACCCAAGAAGGTGCATCCATGACTATGAAATGGTGGATTGATTTTGTTGCAATTACTGATTTGACCAAGATGAGGCGCCCTGGTCTTTGGATGAGACATCTCTGCCACGCGGGGATGAATCTCTTCGCACTATCTAGCAGAGGCTGCCACTCTGCTCTGGTTAGTTTCCGGATTGCTAGCTGTAATCCCAAGTACCTATATGGGAACACTAGTGCAGAATCAGGCTTTAGCACCGGTTCGTAAGGGCCTTTAGTACCGGTTCTACAACCGGCACTAAAGAGTGGAGACTAAAGCCCCCTTCCCCCCCTTACTACCGGTTCGGCACGAACCGACGCTAAAGTGCCACCATGTGGCACGGGCCAGGCCCGGGTGCTGGTAGACCATTAGTACCGGTTGGTAACACCAACCGGTACTGGGGGGTTGGTTTTTTTCCATTAATTTTGTGTTTTTCATTTAATTCTTTTTTGTTTGCTGGTATTTTACGATACTATAAATTATACATGTTATACATATATATAAATAGATTTTCTAGTACGTAGAACCGCATATATATATAAATATATATCATTGAATGTCTCACAACCAACACCATTAATTATTCACACATACACATGTATATACATATACAATTTCTCCTACATGTTGCCTTGGTGCCTTCGGAGCACGATGACAAGTGGTTCATGGGGGCGGTAGTGGGTAATAGTATTCTCCTTTGGAATCTATGACCTGGTCGAGCAAAAATCCCGCTATTTCCTCTTGAAGTGCTAGTATGTGCTCCGCTGGTAGGAGCTGCTCCCGCACCTCTCTGAACTGTTAAGAAGGAGATAAATATGCATGTTTATTAGTTGTGTGATTAGATATCGATAATGGTGTGACTAGTTTATGAAAAACGTACCCAGTCCTGTCTTTGAGATCTGCTCCTTTCGGACGTCTCATGCGAATGTTCTCGCAAACATAGAATGCACACAGATCATTCCACGGCGCCTGCTTCAGGGCCTTTACGAGAATGGAATTGAATCAGATAATGATTAATCAAGCATGATAATTAATTAATGGTATTGAAACAAGAATTAAAGAGATTACTACTTAATTAATTACCTTTGGTCGATACCAAAACAGCTTTTTTGCCCATTTGCCTAGAGCCACCTTGATGAACTTTGACCAAGCCCTGCCCGCCGGCAAAGAAAATTAATAAAGGGGTTATTAAATAGTTCATATCAGGAAATGACAAACTAAATAGGCCGAGATATAGTTAATAATGATTGAAATTACCTGTTGACTATCGCCTTCACGATGGTGTAGTCTTTTTCTTCTTTCAGCAGTGAGTCCAGTACTTCAACTGTTCCTTTGTCAACTTTAATGTCTAACAAGATCCAGTGGAAACGGCATGTGCACACGTTTGCATGTCTTAATTAAGGGGCATGTGCATAACACTAATCAACTATCGTAAACCTATATACTTAATTATTAACATCTAGTAAGCAAAAACAGAATTTGTAGTACAAGACAGTGTGACTCACAGGAAGTTGTAAGGAAGTAGTATATCTTCACTGGAATTGAGGCACTTGAAGAACTCCAGCATGCTTTCCTCTAAACTATCTCGACAAGTTGAAAGAGTTCATGTGTACTAATTAATGGTATTTGGGTCAATGAACCCAATGCCATAGCGTCCAGATTTTTTCATTTCATACATCTTCATCCTGCATATAATACCACAGAAAAGAGTATATAGTGAGGATAATTACATGTAATGATTGATCAAAATGATCACTGCTAGCTTGAGACTTAAATTACAGAAGAAATCACTTACAGACAGTAGCAACTGACGATAGATTTGTCGAGTGCGTCTTGATTGTATAACTGAAATAGTTCTGAATACTCAACGGACAGAGCTTTCTCATGGAAGTAATGCTCCTCCTTGACATTCACCATGAGGGACTCTCGATTGGAAATCTTGGTAATGTTCATGTACCATTGATGCAATTCATACATTCTCGTTGGGAGGTTCTTGACCTTGTCTGGCTCGACCAAAGGTTGGCCCCGGACATATTTTCGTTTTATTTCCTCCTCTCTAAGCGGAGACATGGGCTCGATTTTGAGGAGTTGTCCAACAGAGATCTTGAGCATTTCAGCCTGCATTATATGCTCCTCCATTATTACCACATCGCCCAGCTGGGGAACGTTAACGGTTTGCCCACAATAATATTGGGCGCGCGTCCTCCTCTCATGTGTTGTTGCCACAACAAGCGGGGGGATTGATTGCGCCGCCTGTTCTCCCAGCTGGGGAATGGTTTTCCCACATTTTTTGCCCGCTGCTTGTTGGCTCGAGCTCGAGCTTGCTTCCTTCTGTAGTCGTGCTCGATGTGACTTCCTGATTTGGCGCTCATAGTCTGAGTCAACAGGCTTGGGAGCTGGTGCTCTAGCCATAGGAATGAAGTGGTCAATCTTTTCCTCAGGCACTTTCTCCCTTGGCGGCGGTGCCGGTTTCTGTGCAAAATGGGCGTCCACTTGGGCCTGCACTATGGCTGTGTTTTTCTCGTCGGTCATGTCGTAAGGCCTCTGAGGAAGAGGAGCGAGGCTTGGACCATATTTATATCGCTTGTCTCCGTCTATACTTCCTGAACTACCTCGACTCGTACCGCTACGCACCATAGCTGCGGCGTGTCTCTTCTGCGATTGCTGAGACGGCGGAGACGACTGACGTGGCTGAGTCGGAGCAGGAGGAGTGGCCTGACGCTGTGCCGGACTTGAAGCAGGAGGTGTGGCCTGACACGGTGTCGGACTTGAAACCGGAGGAGTGGCCTGACGCTGTGCCGGACATGAAGCAGGAGTCTGCTCACGCGTTCGGGGACTTGGAGGAGGTGGCGGACTTCGAGGAGGAGTCGGCTCACGCGTTCGTGCACTTGGAGGAGCGGGAGTCTGCTGACTCGATGGCGGACTTCGAGGAGGAGTCGGCAGACGACGCGGTGTCGGTGGACTTCGAAAGATGATGCAATCCTTTCTCCATAGGATGATACGATGTATGGCCTCTCCCAGAGTGCGCTCGTCTTCACCTCCAGGAATGTCAAGCTGCAGCCCCGAATATGGGTCCACCACTTCATCAACCAAGACATGAGCATAGCCCTCTGGAATCAGGGTGCAATGGAAGGTTGCTTCGGGGGTAATTGTAAAAGCAATGTCGTTCGCCACCTTCATGGATATGTTTTTCATTTTGGAGTGTAGCTCACAGTTAGTGTTCTCTATGATGTCATCCACAAGGTATGTATCCAGCAGTGTGTCACCCGGGGCAGAACCAACGCTGCTTCTCGGCATGGTTTGCTATCCAATGCTGGACGATCATCCGCTTGCTGTTGCCGCTGCTGAGACCCCCTTTCCTGGCTGAGTCGATCTGCTGCTGCTGCTACTGGAATTTGAGTGCCAAGTCCGCGTGCCTTGCTTCTAGGCCTTGAAGGCGTTCTGCGTCCTACTTCCTTTTCTTCTCCTCCTCCATCTTCTTTCTTGCATGGGACCTGTAGTCCTCGTTCCATTCTGAAAATCCCTCATACCAGGGAATAACGCCCTTGCCTCGTGTTCTTCCCGGGTGTTTAGGATTTCCCAGGGCACGTGTAAGCTCGTCGTTCTCTCTGTTGGGCGTGAACACCCCCGTTCGAGCTTCTTCTATTGCGTCAAGTATCTTTTGTTTGGCTACTTTTGGACTTGCCTTCTGCGAAACCAGGCCTGTATTCGGGTCCAACGCCCCCCCCCATGCGCATAGAACCAAGTTCTGCACCTGGAGGGGCAGCTCCTAGTAACCGGAGTGACCCCTGCATCCTCCATCTCTTGCTCAGACGTATCCCACTTAGGCATTCCCACCGATTAGCCACCTGGACCCAGCCTATGGAACTGCGTCTTTTTTGCGGCATTGGCCTTGTTTTTTATCGACTGTTCCTTAGATAATTCTGATTCCTTGAATTTCACGAAATTGGCCCAGTGTTCTCTTTGCTTCTCCAGTGTTCCCGTGAATTCTGGAGTCTTCCTTTCTGCAGCGAGGTAGTTGGCCCATACAGTTTTCTTGTGGGTGTTGAATGCAATTGCCATCTTCTTAAGAGCAGCACCCTTGACTTTCTCCACATCTACTTCAGTGAAATAATCCGGTAGGGTGAAATGTTCCATCAGAGATTCCCAAAGGGCTTTTTTTTGCTCTGTTGTCGACCCAAGTAACACCTGGACGTTTAGTTTTTGGCTCTTTCCATTCTTGAATGGAGATCGGGAGTTGGTCCTTCACAAGAACTCCTCACTGACAAGTCCACTTGTTCGCAATGTTCTTAGGCGTGAGGGGTTCGCCACTAGGTTTGGTGGATTCGATGTTGTACTTTACACCCTCCTTCAACTTTCTGCCCGGACCTCGCTTTGTCCTGCTGTCTGTAGAAGCAGATTTGCTCGATCCGGAGGGCTGAAAGACGAAAGATCGATTCGTTAATATATCTTCAAATAAAAAAAACATGTGATGATCACCATGATGCCTGCTTATATAAATATACCTCGCCGGTAGTCTTTGTTACTTGAAGATCATCATTGTCTGTGTCATCATAAACATTGTCTATGTCATCATAATCATAATCATAGTTCATGACTTCATCAGCTCGGTCGTCGAGATCGAATATCTTTTCATCACCCTCTCCGGTATTGTTCAGATATTGGGAGCCGTCATCTGCTTCATTCAGACCATCTAGCCTATGAGGGCTGCCTATGATGTCGAACAATTCCTCTTCTCTCTCTCTGCCGGTATTGTCCGCCATAGCTTTTACTTAACTAATACAGAAGAAATATAAAACAATTTAGTATTCAAATTACAATGCATGGATGCAATCAATAAGGAAAAACTGAATCATATATATAGTACATATTATATGCATCGTCTCGATTAATATATAATCTCGAATACATCATCGTCTCGAATTATATATATAATCACGAATACATCGTCTCGAATATTATATATCGAATACATCACTGGCTAGGTACCTAATAAAGATCGAGTACTACAGAAGAAACTAGGCCACTCGCGGTTCCTGGGGCGCGGGCGGTGGACACTGATACGTCTCCAACGTATCTATAATTTTTGACTGCTCCATGCTACTTTATCTACTGTTTTGGACTATATTGGGCTTTATTTTCCACTTTTATATTACTTTTGGGACTAACCTATTAACCGGAGGCCCAGCCCAGAATTGCTGTTTTTTGCCTTTTTCAGTATTTCGAAGAAACAGAATATCAAACGGAGTCCAAACGGAATGAAACCTTCGGGATCGTGATTTTCCAACCGAACGTGATCCAGGAGACTTGGACCCTACTCCAAGCAATGCCAGAGATGGTCACGAGGGTGGAGGGCGCCCCCCTGGGCGCGCCCCTACCTCGTGGGCCCCTCAACGCTCCATCGACGTACTCCTTCCTCCTATATATACCTACGTATCCCCGAACGACCAGAAGAGGAGCCAAAAACCTAATTCCACCGCCGCAACCTTCTGTATCCATGAGATCCCATCTTGGGGCCTATTCCGGAGCTCCGCCGGAGGGGGCATCCACCACAGAGGGCTTCTACATCAACACCATAGCCCCTCCGATGAAGTGTGAGTAGTTTACTTCAGACCTTCGGGTCCATAGCTAGTATCTAGATGGCTTCTTCTCTCTTTTTGGATCTCAATACAATGTTCTCCCCCTCTCTTGTGGAGATCTATTCGATGTAATCTTCTTTTTGCGGTGTGTTTGTTGAGACCGATGAATTATGGGTTTATGATCCAGTATTATCTATGGAAAATATTTGATTCTTCTTTGAATTCTTTTATGTATGATTGAGTTATCTTTGCAAGTCTCTTTGAATTATCCTTTTTGGTTTGGCCAACTAGATTGGTAGTTCTTGCAATGGGAGAAGTGCTTAGCTTTGGGTTCAATCTTGCGGTGTCCTTACCCAGTGACAAAAAGGGTTGCAAGGCACGTATTGTATTGTTGCCATCGAGGATAACAAGATGGGGTTTTTTATCATATTGCATGAATTTATCCCTCTACATCATGTCATCTTGCTTAAGGCGTTACTCTGTTTTTACTTAATACTCTAGATGCATGCTGGATAGCGGTCGATGAGTGGAGTAATAGTAGTAGATGCAGAATCGTTTCGATCTACATGTCTTGGACGTGATGCCTATATACATGATCATTGCCTAGATATACTCATAACTATGCTCAATTCTGTCAATTGCTCAACAGTAATTTGTTCACCCACCGCAGAATACTTATGCTCTTGAGAGAAGCCACTAGTGAAACCTATGGCCCCGGGGTCTATTCTCATCATATCAATCTCTATCACTTTATTTACTTTGCATCTATCTATCAAAAATACCAGAAATATTATCTCTATCAGATCTCACTCTCATAAGTGACCGTGAAGGGATTGACAACCCCTAATCGTTGGTTGCGAGTTGCTATCGTTTTGTGTAGATACGAGGGTCTTGTGCGTGGTCTCCTACTGGATTGATACCTTGGTTCTCAAAAACTAAGGGAAACACTTACGCTACTTTGCTGCAACATCGTCTCCTCTTCGGGGAAATCCAACGCAGTGCTCAAGAGGTAGCAGACACCCAAAGAGAAGGAACCATCACAGAATCATATCTCCGGTCATCTGCCCAAAGAACCTGCCAAGTAATGGAGAACCTGGCCTCCATAGCAGCCATGTAGCGATGGACGTGCTCGTCCTCCTCCCTGACACGGCGACGCACCACCTCCGGAGGTGCCGGCTCCCTCTTCACCGAATGTGGCCCACGCGAACGCCATCAAAGGAGATCAGGGTCGACGACGGGACCCGTGGTCGGGTTCCTCACCAAGCGGCGCGCCCCTCCAGGTAGCACCTCCCAGTGCCAGCCCGGCGGAGCCCAGTCCCGGACATGGGTCCTCTGAAGCAGGACGTCGTCGCGAACGAGTCGACGGCGAGGATGCGGGCCGGGCATATCGTCGAGAACAAATACTATATGCCCGCAAAAAGTAACATTTTTTAAATGATTGGATTGTGATAACTAAAATTCTATATATATGCAAATTCTAAAAATTTGACATTAATCTAATCCATCTAACTAAAACTAATTCTAAAGTTTCTAACATTTCTGATTATATAACTAACATTTTTATAACATTTCTAATATTTATATAACTAAAAATAGAAAAATTGCTAACATTTCTATAAATATTTCTATAACTAAAAAACCAAATTTTTTTATGACATTTCTATATAACTAACATTTCTAATATTTCTATAACTAAAAAACAGAAAAATTTCTATAAATAATATTTGTAACAAACAAACTAATCTATGTGTGTGTGTGTGTGTGTGTGTGTGGACATGGCGGCCGGGGTGAGCTCACCAGCGAGGCGACGACGGGCGGCGATGACAAGGCGATGGGACGGGGCGGCGACGACGGGGCATGGCACGGCGACGGGGCGCATCGCCGCAACGGGGACGGGGACGGCCGGGGCGGCGACGTCGACGGGGGTGGCGACGAGGGGCGGGGACGGCCAGGGGGGCGACGGCGTCGATCGGGGCAGGCGGCGCGTGTCGTCGACGTAGAGAAGAAATAGAGAAAAACTGAATTTTTTTTTCAAGTGTTGTATATATAGGATGGACCTTTAGTACCGGTTGGAACCACCAACCGGTACTAAAGGTCTGTTTTGGCCAGGCCAAGCGGCGGGAAGCGCCCCATCTTTAGTACCGGGTGGTGGCTCCAACCGGTACTACAGACCCCCTCTTTAGTACCGGTTGCAGCCACCACCCGGTACTAAAGGGGGTGCGCTGGCGCAGTGCGGTGCGCCAAGTTTAGTCCCACCTCGCTAGTCGAGGGGCGACCGCACTAGTTTATAAGCCCCAGTGCGGTAGCTCTCTCGAGCTCCTCTCCTAAGCAGGCCTACTGGGCCTACCTGTTAGGTGCTGCCCTGTGGGCCTACCGGGCCTTTGCGGGCCTGCATCCTGGCCAAACAAAATGTTGTGTTTCTAGTCGTATGCAGGCCGCTTTGGCCAAGTAGGCGGGCTTTTTTATTTTCTTAATTTTTTTTTTGCTTTATTTATTTTTGAGAGTTTCTTTGTGAATATTTTTGCTTTAGGTACAAAAATTACAAACTTTCTGTTAGTGCCGGTAGTTTTCAAATTTGAATAGTTTAAATTTTGAATTATTTGAAATTTGTGTGAATCACTAGTTTGTGAATAACTTAACTTTGAAAAAAGATTTTTTAGTGATTCTTTTTTCTTATGTTTAATATTAGTGTGTTTTATCATTATATTCAATTTGGTAATGCTTAGGTTATTTAAAAAATGAAATGTCGTTGTAACAGATGAGTTTTCGTCCGAAACCCTGATACTTCGAAAGTGATTGTCCATCTTGTACACGAAGTGCATCCAGTTTTTGCCGTAACCCTCTCTACTTTTTCGCACATGTTATGTGGGTGAAATTATGATACCATGCCAACTTTCTACCTTTTCTGAGTTCATTTGAAATGCTTTTCAATTTCAGGGTCATTTAGCTGGAAAAAAATCAGTAAATGCATGAAACAATTTGTTTGCACATAAAATTTCTTCGCGTTTCAAATGCCAAAACACATAACTACCCTAACTATTACAGAGATTACCTCCTCGGTGTGAAACACAGAAGAAAGTGATGATAGTGAAGCCGACCACATCCCAGATCTTTGGGTGTGAAACTTTCTCTTCGCGTGTGTCCCTTTGCGCCGTAGCCATGAAAAATCTTCATCATTTAACTGGATGCTCGTGTCAATATTCACTATGAATGGAGCAATTTCATCAAACTTTTCATAATCTTCTGACATGTCTGTCTTGTCATCCACTCCCACAATGTTTCTTTTCCCTGAAAGAACTATGTGGCGCTTTGGCTCGTCGTATGATCCATTCGCTTCGTTATCTTTTCTTTTTCTCGGCCTGGTAGACATGACTTTCACATAAAAAACCTGCGCCACATCATTGGCTAGGGCGAATGGTTCGTCTGCAAACGCAAGATTGTTGAGATCCACTGTTGTCATTCTGTATTGTGGGTCTTCCGTTACCCCGCCTCGTGTCATATTGACCCATTTGCACCGAAACAAAGGGACCTTCGAACCACCTCCATAGTTAAGTTCCCATATGTCCTCTATGTAACCATAATATGTTTCCTTTCCCGTGTTGGTTGTTGCATCAAAGCGGACACCACTGTTTTGGTTGGTGCTCTTCTTATCTTGGGCGATCGTGTAAAATGTATTCCCTTTTATCTGGTACCCTTTGAAAGTCATTATATTTGAAGATGGTAACTGGGACAGCGAGTACAGGTCATTTTGAATATCGCCATCATGCATGGCACGTTTCTGCAACCAACCGGCGAAAGTCCTTATTTGTTCACGTGTAATCCAGTCGTCAGACTTCTCCGGGTGTTTTGAGTGTAGAAAATTTTTGTGTTCCTCCATATACGGAGCCACCAAGGCGGAATTATGTAGAACTATGTAGTGTGCTTCAGTGAGAGAATGCCTGTCCATACATATTATTTGATCTCCTCCTAGCATGCCTTTTCCATCCAGTCTGCCCTTATGTCGCGATTCAGGAATACCAATCGACTTAAGGCCAGGAATAAAGTCAATACAAAACTCAATGACCTCCTCATTTCATGGCCCTTCGAGATGGTTCCTTTTGGCCAAGCACGGTTATGAACATATTTCTTCAAGACTCCCATGAACCTCTCAAAGGGGAACATATTGTGTAGAAATACATGACCCAAAACGTTAATCTATTCGCAAAGTTGAACTAGGACGTGCGTCATGATGTTGAAGAAGGATGGTGGGAACACCAACTCGAAACTGACAAGACATTGCACCAAATCATTCTGTAACCTCGGTATGATTTCTGGATTGATTACCTTCTGAGAGATTACATTGAGGAATGCACATAGCTTCACAATGGCTAATCGAACGTTTTCAGGTAGAAGCCCCCTCAATGCAACCGGAAGTAGTTGCGTCATAATCACGTGGCAGTCATGAGACTTTAGGTTTTGGAACGTTTTCTCTGCCATATTTATTATTCCCTTTATATTCGATGAGAAGCTAGACGGTACCTTCATGCTGAGCAGGAATTCAAAGAAGATTTCCTTCTCTTCTCTGGTAAGAGCGTAGCTAGCCTGACCCTGATGTATGTCGTCTTTTCCGTGCATACGTTGCTGGTCCTCCCGTGCCTCTGGTGTATCTTTTGTCTTCCCATACATGCCCAAAAAACCAAGCAGGGTCACGCAAAGATTCTTCATCACGTGCATCACGTCGATTGCCGAGCGGACCTCTATGTATTTCCAATATGGCAGGTCCCAAAATATAGATTTCTTCTTCCACATGGGTGCGCGTCCGTCAGCGTCCTCGGAACAGGTTGTCCACCAGAACCCTTTCCAAAGATTACCTTCAAATCCTTGACCATATCATGTACATCAGCACCAGTACGGTGGCGAGGCTTCGTCCGGTGATCCACCTCACCTTTGAAATGCTTGCCTTTCTTTCTTATGGGATGCCTGCTCGGAAGAAATCGACGATGTCCCAGGTAGACAATCTTCCTACAACTATCCAAATATATACTGTCGGTATCATCCAAACAGTGCGTGCATCCGCGGTATCCCTTGTTTGTCTGTCCTAAAAGGTTACTAAGAGTAGGCCAATCATTGATGGTCACGAACATCAACGCCTTTAGGTCAAATTCTTCCTGTCCGTGCTCATCCCACGCACGTAAACATGTTCCATTCCGTAGCTGTAATAGTTCTTCAACTAATGTCCTTAGGTACACATCAATGTCGTTGCCGGGTTGCTTAGGGCCTTGGATGAGCACTAGCATCATAATGAACTTTTGCTTCATGCACAACCAAGGAGGAAGGTTATACAAACATAGAGTCACAGGCCAGGTGCTATGGTTGCTGCTCTGCTCCCCAAAAGGATTAATGCCATCTGCGCTTAGACCAAACCATACGTTCCTTGGGTCACCTACAAACTCCTCCCTGTACTTTCTCTCGATTTTTCTCCATTGCGAACCTTCAGCGAGTACTCTCAACTTTCCGTCTTTCTTACGGTCTTCTTCGTGCCACCGCATCACCTTCGTATGCTCTTTGTTTTGGAACAAATGTTTCAACCGTGGTATTATAGGAGCATACCACATCACCTTGGCAGGAATCTTCTTCCTGGGGCGCTCGCCCTCGACATCACCAGGGTCATCGCGACTGATCTTATAACGCAATGCACCGCATACCGGGCAAGCGTTCAAATCCTCGTACTCATCGCGGTAGAGGATGCAATCATTAGGGCGTGCATGTATCTTCTGCACCTCTAACCCTAGAGGGCAGTTAGCCTTCTTTGCTTCATACGTATTCTCGGGCAATTTGTTGTCCTTTGGAAGCATATTCTTTATCATTACCAACAACTTTCCAAATCCCTTGTCAGATACACCATTCTCTGCCTTCCATTGCAGCAATTCCAGTGTGGTGCCCAACTTTTTTTTGTCAGCTTCGCAATTCGGGTACAACAATTTCTTGTGATCCTCTAACATGCGCTGCAACTTCTTCTTCTCCAAATCATTTGCGCAGTTTCTCTTTGCATTGACAATGGCCCGACCTAGATCATCAGCGGGCTCATCTGATGCCTCTTCTTCAGATTCTTCCCGCATTGCCGGCTCAGCTTCTTCCCCCATTGTTGTATCATCGTATTCAGGGAACCCATGGCCAGGATAGCCATCGTCTTCCTCTTCTTCTTCATTGTCTTCCATCATAACCCCTCTTTCTCCGTGCTTGGTCCAAATATTATAATGGGGCATGAAACCGGACTCAAATAGGTGGACGTGAATGGTTCTTGACGTAGAGTAATTGTGACCATTCTTACAGCCAGCACATGGACAAGGCATAAAACCATCCGCCCGCTTGTTTGCCTTAGGGGCAAGTAGAAAAGTATGCACGCCATTAATGAACTCGGGAGAGCATCGGTCATCATACATCCATTGGCAGCTCATCTTCATTACACAACACCTAATAGACCAAATTAATACAAGTTCATACATAAAGTTCATATACAACAGTTTATTAAATGCAACATACAAATAACTCTCTAGCTAAAGAATTTAAATGCAACAACAAATGCGATCAAGATCGCAACTAAGGTAACAATTGATCCAACAACATAATGATACCAAGCTACACTATCAATGTCATATTTTCTAATCTTTCTAATCTTCAACCGCATTTTCTCCATCTTGATCTTGTGATCATCGATGACATCGGCAACATGCAACTCCAATTCCATCTTCTCCCCCTCAATTATTTTCAATTTTTCTTTCAAATACTCGTTTTCTCTTTCAACTAAATTTAACCTCTCGATAATAGGGTCGGTTGGAATTTCCGTTTCACATACCTCCTAGATAAAAATATCTATGTCAACTTGGTGGGCATAATTTGTCATAAACATGAAATGCAACAACTAGTTTTAAAAGAGAATATACCACATCCGAATCATAACAAGGACGAGGGCCGACGGGGACGGATATCAAAACCATGGCACTATGTATAACAAACAATGTACGGGTAAGATAATTATACGAGTAACTATATATCCAAATCACGCAAACATCAATTTGGTAATGTAAAACATTCATGAACAAGAGCCTCACCACAAGGTGGTGCCAGCGACGGGACGGTGTGGGCGATCAACGGTGGTTACGACGGAGATTTAGAAGGCACTAAGTAAACCACACCTACATATGCAAACTAAGTGTTATTTTTGACCTCAAATTGCATATAAATCAAATACTAGCACATATAATTCCTCCCAAATTACTAAACTCACAAATTAATCACTATACAAAGCATTGCAAGAGCTAATCTAGCAATGTGAGATGAAAGGACAAAGTTGCTAACCTTTGTGGTCATTTGAATGGATGGGGGCCTTCAAATCTTGACAAATTTTGGGCAAAATGTGTGATGAGCTCGAGGAAGAGAGGGGAAGAACAGAGGAGGAGAGGGGAAAGAGGAAGAACAAAGCGAGCTCAGGTGGATGAAGGGTTTATGTACGTCGACTTTTAGTACCGGTTCGTGCCATGAACCGGTACTAAAGGTGCTGGAGGGGCCCCAGACTAACAACATCCTGCCACCATTCTCTTTAGTACCGGTTCGTGGCACGAACCAGTGCTAAAGGTTCTCCACGAACCGGTACTAATGAGAGCGGCCGGCTAGTTGTTGGAACCGGCACTAATGGACACATTAGTGCCGGCTCAAAATCAAACCGGCACTAATGTGCTTCACATATGACCCTTTTTCTACTAGTGGAAGTCTCCGATGTTATAGTTGAGCATAGTAGCAACCTGGTGCTGCTCATTCTCTCCACCACGGATAATGATGGCTGAAGATTTATTGTAGTCCAATCTCAAGCCAGGGGCATTCCCAAAAACTATCAACACATGTCGCACACAATCAAGGTCGCTCGCCATCGGCTTGACAAACAATGCTACATCATCATCATAAACTGGGAGGCGTTGCATAGCTGAGAGGCCCATGATAGTACTCAGAACTCCCTCCTCAACGGCCTTGGCAAGAGTCTTAGTGATCCATCGCAATCACAACAAGTAGTGGCGAAATCGGATCGCCTTGTCCCAATCCTTTGGCATGAGCGAAGCTTCGTCCCGGCACTCCTTTAACCGCCACCTTAGTGGTGGCCGTAGTAAGCAATATGGATATCCGGGCCATTCATTCCTCCTTAAAGCTTTGCTATGCATGACCTCAAATAGAAAAGGCCATGCTAGTGAATCAAACGCCCTCGATATGTCCAGCTTTAGGAACACTCCCTTCTCTTCTCGTGCATGAATCTTTCTTGCAATATGTCGAATGAGCAGGAAGTCTTGTAAGTTTCCCCCAAGGATGAATGCAGACTGGTTAGCCACTTAGCCTCCACGATATCTTTCATCCTTCTCCTAGCTCAGATAGCCAGCGCCTTTGCAAAGATCTTGGCAGCACTATGTGTGAGACTAATAGGGCGGTAGTCTCCAATCTCTTCCGCATTCGATATTTTTAGTATTAGCACAATATGCGCTCTATTTAGCTTACCAAAACCTCTTCCATCCTCTACATATAGCTTAAGCATGAATGCCATTATGTCATTCTTTATAATTGGCCATGCGTCTTGATAGATTGCTCCAATGAACCCATCTGTGCCAGGAGCGAGTTCGGCCTGCAATTCTTCGCACATCCTCCTCTGTGAAGATCGTCTCTAGGTCAGATAGGTCACATGCTTCCATGCCAATAAAGTTCATGTCCAGATCAGCTTCCCTTGAAGCCGTTGTACCCAACAACATTTCATCAACACCTGCAAAGATCTCCTCTTTCCTGGATTGTTCTGTGACTATTTTGCCCTCGTGTCTGATATACAGTATGGAATCTTGGATCGCCGATCATTCCCCACAGCTTGGAACAATTTGGTATTAGCATCACCTTCACGGATCCACCTCAGTCTCAAGTGTTGTGTCTCGATGGTTCCCAGAGATGCAAGGCCCAACACAACCAACTTGAGCGATCACCTCAGCCACAATTTCTCCGGGGTGATGGACTGCAACTCATGTGCTATGTCCAGTTTTTGGATCACATAATTAGCCACCGCCATCTAAATCTTAATATTGCCCGTCTTTCGCTGCCCCAAGCCTGTAGTGCCATGGTCGTGTTTCGAAGCAAAGCATCTTGCCTTTTGAATGGATCAACAATAGCCGGATCGCAGACCCAAGTAACTCTCACTGCTTGCTCAAAACCCTCGAGCTTCGTCCAATATAGCTCAAAACAAAATCTTTGCTTGGGACAAAAAGGGATGATGTTGAGAGGAGTAACGGCTCGTGATCGGACTGAAGGAAATATGCCCTAGAGGCAATAATAAAGTTATTATTTATTTCCTCATATCATGATAAATGTTTATTATTCATGCTAGAATTGTATTAACCAGAAACATAATACATGTGTGAATACATACACAAACTTAACGTCACTGGTATGCCTCTACTTGACAAGCTCATTAATCAAAGATGGTTGAGTTTCCTAACCATAGACTTGTGTTGTCATTTGATTAACAGGATCACATCATTAGAAGAATGATGTGATTGACTTGACCCATTCCGTTAGCTTAGCACTTGATCGTTTAGTATGTTGCTATTGCTTTCTTCTTGACTTATAGAAAGTTCCTACAACTATGAGATTATGCAACTCCCGTTTACCGGAGGAACACTTTGTGTGATACCAAACGTCACAACGTAATTGGGTGATTATAAAGGAGCTCTACAGGTGTCTCCAAAGGTACATGTTGAGTTGGATTATTTCGAGATTAGGTTTTGTCACTCCGATTGTCGGTGAGGTATCTCTAGGCCCTCTCGGTAATGCACATCACAATAAGCCTTGCAAGCAATGTAGCTAATGAGTTAGTTACGGAATGATGCATTACGTAACGAGTAAAGGGACTTGCCGGTAACGAGATTGAAGTAGGTATTGGATACCGATGATTGAATCCCGGGCAAGTAACATACCGATGACAAAGGGAACAACGTATGTTGTTATGCGGTTTGACCGATAAAGATCTTCGTAGAATATGTAGGAGCCAATATGAGCATCCAGGTTCCGCTATTGGTTATTGACTGGAAACAGTTCTAGGTCATGTCTACATAGTTCTCGAACCCATAGGGTCCGCACACTTAAGGTTTCGATGACAGTTATATTATGAGTTTATGAGTTTTGATGTACCAAAGTTTGTTCGGAGTCCCGAATGAGATTACGAACATGACGAGGAGTCTCGAAACGGTCGAGACATGAAGATTGATATATTGGAAGCCTATATTTGGATATCCGAAGTGTTCCGGGTGAAATCGGGATTTTACCGGAGTACCGAGAGGTTACCGGAACCCCCCGGGGGCTTAATGGGCCTACATGGGCCCTAGTGGAGAGGAAGAGAGGAGGCAAGGGGCTGGCCGCGCCCCCTCCCCCTAGTCCGAATAGGACAAGGAGAGGGGGGCGGCGCCCCCCCTTTCCTTGCCCTCTTCCTCCTCCTTCCCCGCTTCTCCTTCTCCAACTAGGAAAGAAGGGAGTCCTACTCCCGGTGGAAGTAGGACTCCCCTTTGGCGTGCCCTTCTTGGCCGGCCGCCGCCTCCCCCTTGGATCCTTTATATATGGGGGCAGGGGGGCACATCTAAGACACAACAATTGATCTCCAAGATCTCTTAGACGTGTGCGGTGCCCCCCTCCACCATAGTCCTCGGTAATATTGTAGCGGTGCTTAGGCCAAGCCCTGCGACGGTAGAACATCAAGATCGTCACCACGCCGTCGTGCTGACGGAACTCTTCCCCGACACCCTGCTGGATCGAAGTTGGGGGATTGTCATCGAGCAGAACGTGTGCTAGAACTCGGAGGTGCCGTAGTTTCGGTGCTTGATCGGTCGGGCCGTGAAGACGTACGACTACATCAACCGCGTTGTTCTAACGCTTCCACTTTCGGTCTACGAGGGTACGTAGACAAGACTCTCCCCTCTTGTTGCTATACATCACCATGATCTTGCGTGTGCGTAGGAATTTTTTTGAAATTACTATGTTCCCCATCAGTGGCATCCGAGCCTGGTTTTATGCGTAGATGTCATATGCACGAGTAGAACACAAGTGAGTTGTGGGCGATACAAGTCATACTGCTTACCAGCATGTCATACTTTGGTTCAGCGATATTGTGAGATGAAGTAGCACGGACCGACATTACGCGTACGCTTACGTGAGACTGGTTTCACCGTTACGAGCACTCGTGCTTAAAGGTGACTGGCGGGTGTCTGTCTCTCTCACTTTAGTTGAACCGAGTGTGGCTACGCCTGGTCCTTGCGAAGGTTAAAACAACACTAACTTGATGAACTATCATTGTGGTTTTGATGCGTAGGTAAGACCGGTTCTTGCTCAGCCCGTAGCAGCCAGGTAAATTTTGCAACAACAAAGTAGAGGACGTCTAACTTGTTTTTGCAGGGCATGTTGTGATGTGATATGGTCAAGATGTGATGCTATATTTTATTGTATGAGATGATCATGTTTTCTAACCGAAGTTATCGGCAACTGGCAGGAGCCATATGGTTGTCGCTTTATTGTATGAAATGCAAACGCCCTATAATTGCTTTACTTTATCACTAAGCGGTAGCGATAGTCTTAGAAGCAATAGATGGCGTAAACAACAACGATGCTACGATGGAGATCAAGGTGTCGCGCCGGTGACGATGGTGATCACGACGGTGCTTCGGAGATGAAGATCACAAGCACAAGATGATGATGGCCATATCATATCACTTATATTGATTGCATGTGATGTTTATCCTTTATGCATCTTATCTTTCTTTGATTGACGGTAGCATTTTAAGATGATCTCTCACTAATTATCAAGAAGTGTTCTCCCTTGGGTATGCACCGTTGCGAAAGTTCTTCGTGCTGAGACACCACGTGATGATCGGGTGTGATAGGCTCTACGTTCAAATACAACAGGTGCAAAACAGTTGCACACGCGGAATACTCAGGTTAAACTTGACGAGGCTAGCATATACAGATATGGCCTCAGAACACGGAGACCGAAAGGTCGAATGTGAATCATATAGTAGATATGATCAACATAGTGATGTTCACCATTGAAACTACTCCATCTCACGTGATGATCGGACATGGTTTAGTTGATTTGGATCACGTGATCACTTAGGTGACTAGAGAGATGTCTGTCTAAGTGGGAGTTCTTAAGTAATATGATTAATTGAACTTAAATTTATCATGAACTTAGTACCTGATAGTATTTTGCTTGTCTATGTTTGTTATAGATAGATGGCTCATGCTGTTGTTCCATTGAATTTTAATGCGTTCCTTGAGAAAGTTAAGTTGAAAGATGATGGTAGCAACTACACGGACTGGGTCCATAACTTGAGGATTATCCTCATTGTTGCACAAAAGAATTACGTCCTGGAAGCACCACTGGGTGCCAGGCCTGCTGCAGATGCAACTGGCGACATTAAGAACGTCTAGCAGAGCAAAGCTGATGACTACTCGATAGTTCAGTGTGCCATGCTTTACGGCTTGGAACCAGGTCTTCAACGACGTTTTGAACGTCATGGAGCATATGAGATGTTCTAGGAGTTGAAGTTAATATTTCAAGCAAATGCCCGGATTGAGAGATATGAAATCTCCAATAAGTTCTATAGCTGTAAGATGGAGGAGAATAGTTCTGTCAGTGAACACATACTCAAAATGTCTGGGTATAATAATCACTTGATTCAACTGGGAGTTAATCTTCCTGATGATAGTGTCATTGACAGAATTCTTCAATCACTTCCACCAAGCTACAAGAGCTTCGTGATGAACTATAATATGCAAGGGATGGACAAGACTATTCCCGAGCTCTTCGCAATGCTAAAGGCCGCGGAGGTAGAAATCCAGAAAGGAGCATCAAGTGTTGATGGTCAATAAGACCACCAGTTTCAAGAAAAAGGGCAAAGGGAAGAAGACGGGGAACTGCAAAAAGAACAGCAAACAAGTTGCTGCTCAAGAGAAGAAACCCAAGTCTGTACCTAAGCCTGAGACTGAGTGCTTCTACTGCAAGCAGACTGGACACTGGAAGCGGAACTGCCCCAAGTATTTGGCGGATAAGAAGGATGGCAAAGTGAACAAAGGTATATGTGATATACATGTTATTGATGTGTACCTTACTTATGCTCGCAGTAGCACCTGGGTATTTGATACTGGTTCTGTTGCCTATATTTGCAACTCGAAACAGGTTCTACGGATTAAGCGAAGATTGTCTAAGGACGAGGTGACGATGCGCGTGGGAAATGGTTCCAAAGTCGATATGATCGCGGTCGGCATGCTACCTCTACATCTACCATCGGGGTTAGTTTTAGACCTAAATAATTGTTATTTGATGCCAGCGTTGAGCATGAACATTATATCTGGATCTTGTTTGATGCGAGACGGTTATTCATTTAAATCAGAGAATAATGGTTGTTCTATTTATATGAGTAATATCTTTTATGGTCATGCACCCTTGAAGGGTGGTCTATTTTTATTGAATCTCGATAGTAGTGATACACATATTCATAATGTTGAAGCCAAAAGATGCAGAGATGATAATGATAGTGCAACTTATTTGTGGCACTGCCGTTTGGGTCATATTGGTGTAAAGCGCATGAAGAAACTCCATACTGATGGACTTCTGGAATCACTTGATTATGAATCACTTGGTACTTGCGAACCGTGCCTCATGGGCAAGATGACTAAAACGCCGTTCTCCGAAACTATGGAGCGAGCAACTGATATGTTCGAAATCATACATACTGATGTATGTGGTCCAATGAATATTGAGGCTCGCGGCGGGTATCGTTATTTTCTCACCTTCAGAGATGATTTGAGCAGATATGGGTATATATACTTGATGAAACACAAGTCTGAAACATTTGAAAAGTTCAAGAATTTCAGAGTGAAGTGGAAAATCATCGTAACAAGAAAACAAAATTTCTACGATCTGATCATGGAGGAGAATATTTGAGTTACGAGTTTGGTTTACATTTGAAACAATGTGGAATAGTTTCGCAACTCACGCCACCCCGAACACCACAACGAAATTTTGTGTCCGAACACCGTAATCATACTTTACTAGATATGGTGCGATCTATGATGTCTCTTACTGATTTACCGCTATCATTTTGGGGTTATGCTTTAGAGACGACCGCATTCACGTTAAATAGGGCACCATCAAAATCCGTTGAGACGACGCCTTATGAACTATGGTTTGGCAAGAAACCAAAGTTGTCATTTCTTAAAGTTTGGGGCTGCGATGCTTATGTGAAGAAACTTCAACCTGATAAGCTCGAACCCAAATCGGAGAAATGTGTCTTCATAGGATACCCAAAAGAGATTATTGGGTACACCTTCTATCACAGATCTGAGGGCAAGATTTTTGTTGCTAAATTCAGATCCTTTCTAGAGAAGGAGTTTCTCTTGAAAGAAGTGAGTGGGAGGAAAGTAGAACTTGATGAGGTAACTGTACCTGCTCCCTTATTGGAAAGTAGTTCATCACAAGAACCGGTTCCTGTGATAACTACACCAATCAGTGAGGAAGCTAATGATATTGATCATGAAACTTCAGATCAAGTTACTACCGAACCTCGTAGGTCTACCAGAGTAAGATCCGCACCAGAGTGGTACGGTAATCCTATTCTGGAAGTCATGTTACTTGACCATGGCGAACCTACGAACTATGAGGAAGCGATGATGAGCCCAGATTCTGCAAAATGGCTTGAGGCCATGAAATCTGAGATGGGATCCATGTATGAGAACAAAGTATGGACTTTGGTTTAATTGTGCGATGATCGGCAAGCCATCAAAAATAAATGGATCTTCAAGAAGAAGACTGACGCTGATGGTAATGTAACTGTCTACAAAGCTCGACTTGTTGCAAAAGGTTTTCGACAAGTTCAAGGAGTTGACTACGATGAGACTTTCTCACCCTAGCGATGCTTAAGTTTGTCCGGATCATGTTAGCAATTGCCGCATTTTATGATTATGAAATTTGGCAAATGGATGTCAAAACTGCATTCCAGAATGGATTTCTGGAAGAAAGAATTGTATATGATGCAACCGGAAGGTTTTGTCGATCCAAAAGGTGCTAACAAAGTGTGCAAGCTCCAGCGTTCCATTTATGGACTGGTGCAAGCATCTCGGAGGTGGAATAAACGCTTTGATAGTGTGATCAAAGCATATGGTTTTGTACAGACTTTTGGAGAAGCCTGTATTTTATGTAGATGACATATTGTTAATTGGAAATGATATAGAATTTCTGGATAGCATAAAGGGATACTTGAATAAAAGTTTTTTAATGAAAGACTTTGGTGAAGCTGCTTACATATTGGGCATCAAGATCTATAGAGATAGATCAAGACGCTTAATTGGTAAAGTTTGGAAAAACTTTGGAAAAAGTTCAAAATGGATCAGGCAAAGGAAGGGTTCTTGCCTGTATTACAAGGTGTGAAGTTGAGTCAGACTCAATGCCCGACCACAACAGAAGATAGAGAGAAAATGAAATATGTTCCCTATGCTTCAACCATAGGCTCTATCATGTATGCAATGTTGTGTACCAGACCTGACGTATGCTTAGCAATAAGCTTGGCAGGTAGGTACCAAAGTAATACAGGAGTGGATCACTGGACAGCGGTCAAGAATATCCTGAAATACCTGAAAAGGACTAAGGATATGTTTCTCGTTAATGGAGGTGACAAAGAGCTAGTCGTAAATGGTTATGTCGATGCAAGCTTTGACACTAATCCAGACGATTCTAAATCGCAAACCGGATACGTGTTTTTATTAAACGGTGGAGCTGTAAGTTGCTGCAGTTCTATACAAAGTGTCGTGGCGGGATCTACATGCGAAGCGGAGTACATAGCTGCTTCGGAAGCAGCAAATGAAGGAGTCTGGATGAAGGAGTTCATTTCTGATCTAGGTGTCATACCTAGTGCATCGGGACCAATGAAGATCTTCTGTGACAATACTGGTGCAATTGCCTTGGCAAAGGAATCCAGATTTCACAAGAGGACCAAGCACATCAAGAGACGCTTCAATTCCATCCGGGACCAAGTCCAGGTGGGAGACATAGAGATTTGCAAGATACATATGGATCTGAATGTTGCAGACACGTTTACTAAGCCTCTTCCACGAGAAAAACATGATCAGCACCAAGACTCCATGGGTGTTAGAATCATTACTATGTAATCTAGATTATTAACTCTAGTGCAAGTGGGACTCTGAAGGAAATATGCCCTAGAGGCAATAATAAAGTTATTATTTATTTCCTCATATCATGATAAATGTAAATTATTCATGCTAGAATTGTATTAACCGGAAACATGATACATGTGTGAATACATAGACAAACTTAACGTCACTCGTATGCCTCTACTTTACTAGCTCATTAATCAAAGATGGTTGAGTTTCCTAACCATAGACATGTGTTGTCATTTGATTAACAGGATCACATCATTAGAAGAATGATGTGATTGACTTGACCTATTCCGTTAGCTTAGTACTTGATTGTTTAGTATGTTGCTATTGCTTTCTTCATGACTTATACAAAGTTCCTACAACTATGAGATTATGCAACTCTCGTTTACCGGAGGAACACTTTGTGTGCTACCAAACGTCACAACGTAACTGGGTGATTATAAAGGAGCTCTATAGGTGTCTCCAAAGGTACATCTTGAGTTGGCGTATTTCGAGATTAGGTTTTGTCACTCCAATTGTCGGAGAGGTATCTCTAGGCCCTCTCGGTAATGCACATCACAATAAGCCTTGCAAGCAATGTAGCTAATGAGTTAGTTACGGAATGATGCATTACATAACGAGTAAAGAGACTTGCCGGTAACGAGATTGAACTAGGTATTGGATACCGACGATCGAATCTCGGGCAAGTAACATATCGATGACAAAGGGAACAACGTATGTTGTTATGCGGTTTGACCGATAAAGATCTTCGTAGAATATGTAGGAGCCAATATGAGCATCCAGGTTCCGCTATTGGTTATTGACCGGAAACAGTTCTAGGTCATGTCTACATAGTTCTCCAACCCGTAGGGTCCGCACGCTTAAGGTTTCGATGACAGTTATATTATGAGTTTATGAGTTTTGATATACCGAAGTTTGTTCGTAGTCCCGAATGAGATTAAGGACATGACGAGGAGTCTCGAAATGGTAAATGTGAACTAGATTATTGACTCTAGTAAACTCTTTGGGTGCTAGTCACATGGGGATGTGACCTTGAGTGTTAATCACATATCAATGTGAACTAGATTATTGACTCTAGTGCAAGTGGGAGACTGTTGGAAATATGCCCTAGAGGCAATAATAAATTAGTTATTATTATATTTCCTTGTTCATGATAATTGTCTTTTATTCATGCTATAACTGTATTATCCGGAAATCGTAATACACGTGTGAATACATAGACCACAATAAGTCCCTAGTGAGCCTCTAGTTGACTAGCTCGTTGTGATCAACAGATAGTCATGGTTTCCTAGCTATGGACATTGGATGTCGTTGATAACGGGATCACATCATTAGGAGAATGATGTGATGGACAAGACCCAATCCTAAGCCTAGCACAAAGATCGTGTAGTTCGTTTGCTAGAGCTTTTCCAATGTCAAGTATCTTTTCCTTAGACCATGAGATTGTGCAACTCCCGGATACCGTAGGAGTGCTTTGGGTGTATCAAACGTCACAACGTAACTGGGTGACTATAAAGGTGCATTACAGGTATCTCCGAAAGTATCTGTTGGGTTGGCATGAATCGAGACTGGGATTTGTCACTCCGTGTAAACGGAGAGGTATCTCTGGGCCCACTCGGTAGGACATCATCATTTGCGCAAATGTGACCAAGGAGTTGATCACGGGATGATGTGTTATGGAACGAGTAAAGAGACTTGCCGGTAACGAGATTGAACAAGGTATAAGGATACCGACGATCGAATCTCGGGCAAGTATACTACCGCTAGACAAAGGGAATTGTATACGGGATTGATTAAGTCCTTGACATCGTGGTTCATCCGATGAGATCATCGTGGAACATGTGGGAGCCATCATGGGTATCCAGATCCCGATGTTGGTTATTGACCGGAGAACGTCTCGGTCATGTCTACATGTCTCCCGAACCCGTAGGGTCTCAACACTTAAGGTTCGATGACGCTAGGGTTATAAAGGAAGTTTGTATGTGGTTACCGAATGTTGTTCGGAGTCCCGGATGAGATCCCGGACGTCACGAGGAGTTCCAGAATGGTCCGGAGGTAAAGATTTATAGATGGGAAGTCCTATTTTGGCCACCGGAAAATGTTCGGGATTTTTCGGTATTGTACCGGGAAGGTTCTAGAAGGTTCCGGAGTGGGGCCCACCTGCATGGAGGGACCCACATGAACGTGGGTAGTGGGGGAAAGGCCCCACACCCCTGGTCAAGGCGCACCAAGATCCCCCGTTAGAAGGAATAAGATCATATCCCAAAGGGATAAGATCAAGATCCCTAAAAAGGGGGGATAGCAATCGGTGGGGAAGGAAATGATGGGATTTCTTTCCTCCCACCTTTGCCAACGCCCCAATGGACTTGGAGGGCAAGAAACCAGCCCCCTCCACCCCTATATATAGTGGGGAGGCGCATGGGAGCTTCACCCTTGCCCCTGGCGCAGCCCTCCCTCTCCCAAGTGCTCCTCCTCTCTCGCGGTGCTTGGCGAAGCCCTGCAGGATTGCCACGTTCCTCCATCATCACCACGCCGTTGTGCTGCTGCTGGACGGAGTCTTCCCCAACCTCTCCCTCTCTCCTTGCTGGATCAAGGCATGGGAGACGTCACCGGGCTGTACATGTGTTGAACGCGGAGGTGCCGTGCGTTCGGCACTTGATCATCGGTGATTTGAATCACGACGAGTACGACTCCATCAACCCCGTTCACTTGAACGCTTCCGCTTAGCGATCTACAAGGGTATGTAGATGCACTCTCCTTTCTACTCGTTGCTGGTCTCTCCATAGATAGATCTTGGTGATACGTAGGAAAATTTTTGAATTTCTGCTACGTTCCCCAACAGTGGCATCATGAGCTAGGTCTATTGCGTAGATTCTTTGCACGAGTAGAACACAAAGTAGTTGTGGGCGTTGATGATGTTCAATATGCTTACCGTTACTAGTCCAATCTTGTTTCGACAGTATTGTGGGATGAAGCGGCCCGGACCGACCTTACACGTACTCTTACGTGAGACAGGTTCCACCGATTGACATGCACTTGGTGCATAAGGTGGCTAGCGGGTGCCAGTCTCTCCCACTTTAGTCGGAACGGATTCGATGAAAAGGGTCCTTATGAAGGGTAAATAGCAATTGGCATATCACGTTGTGTTTTTGCGTAGGTAAGAAACGTTCTTGCTAGAAACCCATAGCAGCCACGTAAAACATGCAAACAACAATTAGAGGACGTCTAACTTGTTTTTGCAGGGTATGCTTTGTGATGTGATATGGCCAACAAGAATGTGATGAATGATATGTGATGTATGAGATTGATCATGTTCTTGTAATAGGATTCACGACTTGCATGTCGATGAGTATGACAACCGGCAGGAGCCATAGGAGTTGTCTTTATTTATTGTATGACCTGCATGTCATTGAAGAACGCCATGTAAATTACTTTACTTTATTGCTAAACGCGTTAGCCATAGAAGTAGAAGTAGTCGTTGGTGTGACAACTTCATGAAGACACGATGATGGAGATCATGATGATGGAGATCATGGTGTCATGCCGGTGACGATGATGATCATGGAGCCCCGAAGATGGAGATCAAAAGGAGCAAAATGATATTGGCCATATCATGTCACTATTTGATTGCATGTGATGTTTATCATGTTTATGCATCTTGTTTACTTAGGATGACGGTAGTAAATAAGATGATCCCTTACAACAATTTCAAGAAGTGTTCTCCCCTAACTGTGCACCGTTGCTACAGTTCGTCGCTTCTAAGCACCACGTGATGATCGGGTGTGATGGATTCTTACGTTCACATACAACGGGTGTAAGATAGATTTACACAGGAATACACTTAGGGTTAACTTGACGAGCCTAGCATGTACAGACATGGCCTCGGAACACGGAGACCGAAAGGTCGAGCATGAGTCGTATAGTAGATACGATTAACATGAAGATGTTCACCGACGTTGGCTAGTCCGTCTCACGTGATGATCGGACACGGCCGAGTTTGACTCGGATCATGTGATCACTTAGATGACCAGAGGGATGTCTATCTGAGTGGGAGTTCATAAGATGAACTTAATTATCCTGAACATAGTCAAAAAGACCTTTTGCAAATTATGTCGTAGCTCACGCTATAGTTCTACTGTTTAGATATGTTCCTAGAGAAAATATAGTTGAAAGTTGATAGTAGCTATTATGCGGACAGTAGAAAGCTTATGTCCTTAATGCACCGCTCAGTGTGCTGAACCCCAAACGTTGTTTGTGGATGTTAGAACATCAGACATACACGTTTTGATAACTACGTGATAGTTCAGTGAAACGGTTTAGAGTTGAGGCACCAAAGACGTTTTTCGAGATGTCGCGGAACATATGAGATGTTTTGAGGGCTGAAATTGAGATTTCAGGCTCGTGCCCACGTCAAGAGGTATAAGACCTCCGACGATTTTCTTAACCTGCAAACTAATGGAGAAAAGCTCAATTGTTGTGCTTGTGCTCAGATTGTCTGAGTACAACAATCACTTGAATCGAGTGGGAGTTGATCTTCCAGATGAGATAGTGATGTTTCTCCAAAAGTCATTGCCACCAAGCTGCTAGAGCTTCGTGATGAACTATGATAGATCAGGGACATATATGATGATCCTTGAGATATTCGCGATGTTTGACACCGCGAAAGTAGAAATCAAGAAGGAGCATCAATTGTTGATGGTTGGTGAAACCACTAGTCTCAAGAAGGGCAAGGGCAAGAAGGGATACTTCATGAAACAGCAAATCAGCTGCCGCTCTAGTGAAGAAACCCAAAGGTTGAACCCAAACCCGAGACTAAGTGCTCCTGTAATAAGGGGAACAGTCACTGGAGCAGAATTACCCTAGATACTTGGTAGATGAGAAGGCTGTCAAGGTCGATAGAAGTATATTGGATATACATTGTGTTGATGTGTACTTTACTAGTACTCCTAGTAGCACCAGGGTATTAGATACCGGTTCGGTTGCTAAGTGTTAGTAACTCGAAATAAAAGAGCTACGGAATAAACGGAGACTAGCTAAAGGTGAGCTGACGATATGTGTTGGAAATGTTTCCAAGGTTGATATGATCAAGCATCGCATGCTCCCTCTACCATCAATATTTGGTGTTTGCGTTGAGCATAGACATGATTGGATTATGTCTATCGCAATACGGTTATTCATTTAAGGAGAATAATGGTTACTCTGTTTATTTGAATAATACCTTCAATGGTCCTGCACCTAAAGGAATGGTTTATTGAATCTCGATCGTAGTGATACACATTTTCATGCCAAAAGATATAAGATAGTAATGATAGTACCACTTACTTGTGGCACTGACATGTAAGTCATATTGGTGTAAAACGCATGAAGAAGCTCCATGTTGATGGATCTTTGGACTCACTCGTTTTGAATAGTTTGAGACATGCGAACCATGTCTATTGGTGTATATGCATGAAGAAACTCCATGCAGATGGATCGTTTGGACTCACTTGATTTTGAGTCACTTGAGATATGCAAATCATACCACATGGGCAAGATGACTGAAAAGCCTCGGTTTTAGTAAAATGGAACAAGATATCAACTTGTTGGAAGCAACACATTTTGATGTGTGCAGTCCAATGAGTGCTGAGGCATGCAGTGAATATCGTTATGTTCTTACTTCACAGATGATTCGAGTAGATGTTGAGAATATTTACTTGATGAAACACAAGTCTGAATTATCGAATGGTTCATGTAATTTCAGAGTGAAGTAGAAGATCATTGTGACAAGAGAATAAAATGTCTATGATATGATCATAGAGATGAGTATCTGAGTTACAAGCTTTGGCACACAATTATGACATTGTGGAAATTGTTTCACAATTAATACCGCCTGGAACACCATAGTTTGATGGTATGTCCGAACATCATAACTGCACCCTATTGGATATGATGCATACCATGATGTCTCTTATCGAGTTACCACTATCGTTCATGGGTTAGGCATTAGAGACAACCACATTCACTTTAAATAGGGCACCACGTAATTCCGTTGAGATGACACCGTATGAATTATGGTTTAGAGAAACCTAAGTTGTCGTTTCTTAAAGGTTTGGGGCTGCGATGCTTATGTGAAAAAGTTTCAGGATTGATAAGCTCGAACCCAAAGCGGATAAAATGCATCTTCATAGGACACCCAAAACAGTTGGGTATACCTCCTAATTCAGATCCGAAAGCAATATGGATTGTTTCTTGAATCGGGTCCTTTCTCGAGAAAAGGTTTGTCTCGAAAAGTTGAGTGGGAGGATGGTGGAGACTTGATATGGTTATTGAACCATCACTTCAACCAGTGTGTATCAGGGCACAGGAAGTTGTTCCCGTGGCACCTACACCAATTGAAGTAGAAGCTTATGATAGTGATCATGAAGTTTCGGATCAAGTCACTGCCGTACCTCGTAGGGTGACAAGGATACGTACTACTTCAGAGTGGTACAGTAATCCTGTCTTGAAGGTCATGTTGCTAGACAACAATGAACCTATGAGCTATGGAGAAGTGATGGTGGGCCCAAATTCCGACAAATGGTTAGAAGCCATGAAATCCGAGATAGAATCCATGTATCAGAACAAAGCATGGACTTTGGTGGACTTGCCCAAAGATCGGCAAGCCATTGTGATAAATGGATCTTTAAGAAGAAGACGGACGTGGATGGTAATGTCACCATCTATGAAGCTCGACTTGTGGCGAAGAATTTTTCACAAGTTCAAGGAGTTGACTGCGATGAGATTTTCTCATCCGTAGCGATGCTTAAGTCCATCGGATTCATGTTAGCATTAGCTGCATTTATGAAATCTGGCAGATGGATGACAAAACGAGTTTCCTTACCAGTCTTCGTATGGAAAGGTTGTATGTGATACAAATCAGAAAGTTTTTGTCGATCCTAAGGATGCTAAAAGGTATGCTAGCTCCAGCGATCCTTCCATGGACTGGAGTAAGCATCTCGGAGTTGGAATGTGCGCTTCGATAAGATGATCAAAGATTTTGGGTTTATACAAAGTTTATGAGAAACTTGTATTTCCAAAGAAGTGAGTGGGAGCACTATAGAATTTCTGATGAGTATATGTTGTTGACATATTGATGATCAGAAATGATGTAAAATTTCTAGAAAGCATATAGGGTTATTTGAAAACTGTTTTTCAATGGAAAACCTGGATTAGGCTACTTGAACAATAAGCATCAAGATCTATAAGATAGATCAAAATGCTTAATAGTACTTTCAAATGAGCACGTACCTTGACATGATCTTGAAGGTGTTCAAGATGGATCAGTCAAAGAAGGAATTCTTGCCTGAGATGTAAGGTATGAAGTTAAGACTTAAAATCTCGACCACGACAGAATAGAGAGAAAGGATGAAGGTCGTCCCCTATGCTTGAGACATAGGCTCTATAGTATGCTATGCTATGTACCACACCTGAAGTGTGCCTTGCCATGAGTCAGTCAAGGGATAAAAGAGTGATCCAAGAATGGATCACAGGACAGCGGTCAAAGTTATCCTTAGTAACTAGTGGACTAAGGAATTTTCTCGATTATGGAGGTGATAAAGAGTTCGACGTAAAGAGTTACGTTGATGCAAGATTAACACCTATCCGGATAGATCTGAGTAGAGATACCGGATACGTATAATGGAGCAACTTTTAATATAGCTCCAAGTAGAACAGTTATTTGGAATAGCTCCAAATAGAGCGTGGTAGCTACATCTAGGAGATGACATAGAGATTTGTAAAGCACACACGGATCTAAAAGGTTCAGACCCGTTGACTATAACCTCTCTCACAAGCATAACATGATCAAACCCAGAACTCATCGAGTGTTAATCACATGGTAAATGTGAACTAGATTATTGACTCTAGTAAACTCTTTGGGTGCTAGTCACATGGGGATGTGACCTTGAGTGTTAATCACATATCAATGTGAACTAGATTATTGACTCTAGTGCAAGTGGGAGACTGTTGGAAATATGCCCTAGAGGCAATAATAAATTAGTTATTATTATATTTCCTTGTTCATGATAATTGTCTTTTATTCATGCTATAACTGTATTATCCGGAAATCGTAATACACGTGTGAATACATAGACCACAATAAGTCCCTAGTGAGCCTCTAGTTGACTAGCTCGTTGTGATCAACAGATAGTCATGGTTTCCTAGCTATGGACATTGGATGTCGTTGATAACGGGATCACATCATTAGGAGAATGATGTGATGGACAAGACCCAATCCTAAGCCTAGCACAAAGATCGTGTAGTTCGTTTGCTAGAGCTTTTCCAATGTCAAGTATCTTTTCCTTAGACCATGAGATTGTGCAACTCCCGAATACTGTAGGAGTGCTTTGGGTGTATCAAACGTCACAACGTAACTGGGTGACTATAAAGGTGCATTACAGGTATCTCCGAAAGTATCTGTTGGGTTGGCATGAATCGAGACTGGGATTTGTCACTCCGTGTAAACGGAGAGGTATCTCTGGGCCCACTCGGTAGGACATCATCATTTGCGCAAATGTGACCAAGGAGTTGATCATGGGATGATGTGTTACGGAACGAGTAAAGAGACTTGCCGGTAACGAGATTGAACAAGGTATAAGGATACCGACGATCGAATCTCGGGCAAGTATAATACCGCTAGACAAAGGGAATTGTATACGGGATTGATTAAGTCCTTGACATCGTGGTTCATCCAATGAGATCATCGTGGAAGATGTGGGAGCCATCATGGGTATCCAGATCCCGATGTTGGTTATTGACCGGAGAACGTCTCGGTCATGTCTACATGTCTCCCGAACCCGTAGGGTCTACACACTTAAGGTTCGATGATGCTAGGGTTATAAAGGAAGTTTGTATGTGGTTACTGAATGTTGTTCGGAGTCCTGGATGAGATCTCGGACGTCACGAGGAGTTCCAGAATGGTTCGGAGGTAAAGATTTATATATGGGAAGTCCTATTTTGGCCACCGGAAAATGTTCGGGATTTTTCGGTATTGTACCGGGAAGGTTCTAGAAGGTTCCGGAGTGGGGCCAACCTGCATGGGGGGACCCACATGAACGTGGGTAGTGGGGGAAAGGCCCCACACCCCTGGTCAAGGCGCACCAAGATCCCCCGTTAGAAGGAATAAGATCATATCCCAAAGGGATAAGATCAAGATCCCTAAAAAGGGGGGATAGCAATCGGTGGGGAAGGAAATGATGGGATTTCTTTCCTCCCACCTTTGCCAACGCCCCAATGGACTTGGAGGGCAAGAAACCAGCCCCCTCCACCCCTATATATAGTGGGGAGGCGCATGGGAGCTTCACCCTTGCCCCTGGCGCAGCCCTCCCTCTCCCAAGTGCTCCTCCTCTCTCGCGGTGCTTGGCGAAGCCCTGCAGGATTGCCACGTTCCTCCATCATCACCACGCCGTTGTGCTGCTGCTGGACGGAGTCTTCCCCAACCTCTCCCTCTCTCCTTGCTGGATCAAGGCATGGGAGACGTCACCGGGCTGTACATGTGTTGAACGCGGAGGTGCCGTGCGTTCGGCACTTGATCATCGGTGATTTGAATCACGACGAGTACGACTCCATCAACCCCGTTCACTTGAACGCTTCCGCTTAGCGATCTACAAGGGTATGTAGATGCACTCTCCTTTCTACTCGTTGCTGGTCTCTCCATAGATAGATCTTGGTGATACGTAGGAAAAATTTTGAATTTCTGCTACGTTCCCCAACATCTCCTTCTCCAACTAGGAAAGAAGGGAGTCCTACTCCCGATGGGAGTAGGACTCCCCCTTGGCGCGCCCTCCTTGGCCGGCCGCCCCCTCCCCCTTGGATCCTTTATATACGGGGGCAGGGGGCACCTCTAAGACACAACAATTGATCTCCAAGATCTCTTAGCCGTGTGCGGTGCCCCCTCCACCATAGTCCTCGATAATATTGTAGCGGTGCTTAGGTGAAGCCATGCGACGGTAGAACATCAAGATCGTCACCACGCCGTCGTGCTGACGGAACTCTTCCCCGACACCCTACTGGATCGGAGTCCGGGGATCGTCATCAAGCTGAACATGTGCTAGAACTCGGAGGTGCCGTAGTTTCGGTGCTTGATCGGTCGGTCCGTGAAGATGTACGACTACATCAACCGCGTTGTTCTAATGCTTCCGCTTTCGATCTACGAGGGTAAGTAGACAACACTCTCCCCTCTCGTTGCTATGCATCACCATGGTCTTGCATGTGCGTAGGATTTTTTTTAAATTACTATGTTCCCCAACACGGACATGTTAGTGGATAACGCCTGAAGATGGCTATCCGGGAAAGCAAGCTCTCAATCCACCGATACTAGAACACAACTAATCTTGGTCATAACTGGGTCTTCATGCTCATTAGCCCACGTAAACCTTCTTCCATGCATGTATAACTCTGTGAGTTTGCAGTCATCGATAAAATCCCTGAACTTGCCCATGATATGCCTATTCAGGTTGTTATTGTTCTTCTACACAACTCGTAGGATCATGTAGAAGTCCCCAAGCACCATCCATTGCCCTGGGCAGGCCGCACGCCTCAACTACAAGTACACGAGAAATTACCTCTTAAGCTCATCCCCTTGAGGCCCATACACGACCGAGATCCACCACAATGAACCATCCTTGTTATGAGCCTTCTATGAGAAAGTTAGTGTCATAGGTGATATTATCCACCTCCATCACCGTCTTGTCCCAAGACAAAAGGATATCACCTCGAGTGTCACTCACCGGCAAATAGGCATTGCCATCCAAAGCCGGTCCAATGCATTTCATAACCATAAATTAGTCTATTACATCTAGCTTAGTTTCTTGTAAACACACGAGGTTAACTCTCGCCGCTATGACAAATTCCCTAATCACCTTCCTCTTGGCTAGATTGTTGAGGCTCCTCACATTCTAGCACAACACTTGTGGGTTTAGATCCATATGAAATGAATTACCACCCATCGCCATGTCCAGTCCTTATGCGACACTGATCACCGTGCACTCGCTCACTCCAAGATCTCCCTGTGGTGGCACCACCCTGCCAAAAAGTGCAGCAATGACTCTCACATGTCGATCCCTTAGTGGGGAGTCAAACAGCTCCTGGAGCTCCATAATTGTAGCATCGTCCACTTCCAAGTCTGCTGGACCCAAGCCAAGTGATTTCATGAGCACATTCTCTGCATGTGTGGTCCTATCTTTCTTACTCTCAGGAGCCTTCCAAGACCTGCGCGTGGTGTGTGAGGTGTGAAAGGCTCAACAACCAGACGCAATGAGGAGGCTTGGATTTCTTTCAGTAGCAATGGAGCAAGCTTCTTCACCAGGTTTGAGCAAAACTACTTCATTTTCTCAAAATCTTCCGTCTCTGGCCCTGTCATACTGTAGGATCGAGAAGAGGTGTCTAAAGGGGGGTGATTAGACGCTCAACAAGCAAAAGTGGGAATTTTTAAGTTCTTCAAGTTGAGGTGGAGTTTTAGCACAAATTTAACCATTCACAATACATTTCAAGCAAGCATGGCAAGAGTATAAGTAGTGGAAAGAGTAAAGCATGCTAACTGCAAGAACGTAAAGGGATGGGATTGGAGTGTGCAAACACAATGAAGACACAAAGATTTTTGGCGTGGTTCCGATAGGTGGTGCTATCGTACATCAACATTGATGGAGACCTCAACCCATGAAGGGTAACAGTTGCGTGAGTCCATGGAGGGATCCACCCACGAATGGTCCACGAAGAAACAACCTTGTCTATCCCACCATGGCCACTTCCCACAAAGGACTTGCCTCACTCGAGTAGATATTCACGAACTAGGAGATCTCCTTGCCCTTACAAACTCCTTGGTTCAACTCCACAATCTTGTCGGAGGCTCCCAAGTGACACCTAAACAATCTAGGAGACACCACTCTCCAAAAGGTAATAGATGGTGTGTTGATGATGAACTCCTTGCTCTTGTGCTTCAAATGATAGTCTCCCCAACACTCAACTCTTTCTCTCAGATTTGGCTCTGGTGGAAAGATTATTTGAGTGGAAAGCAACTTCGAGAAGTCTAGAGATCAAGATTCTTGTGGTTGGATTGGAATGTCTTGGTCTCAACACATGAATAGGTGGTTTTCTCTCAGAAAATGAGTACTGGAAGTGTAGGCACATTCTGATGGCTCTCTCTTGAATGGAGATTGGGGTGGAGGGGTATATATAGCCTTCACACAAAATCCAACCATTACACACATTTGACCCAACTCGGTCAGACCTAATAGAAGAACTCGGTGAGACCGATTTAGTTCAAAATGTGAACGATAGGAATCTCGGTGGGACCGACATGATCAACTCGATGGGACTGATGTGCTAGGACTAGGGCAAAACCTCATCTTGGTGAGTGATACGTCTTCAACGTATCTATAATTTTTGATTGTTCCATGCTGTTATATTATCATTCTTCGATGTTTTACAATCATTTTAAAGTCATTTTATATCATTTTTACTACTAACCTATTGACATAGTGCCCAGTGCTAGTTGATGTTTTCTGCATGTTTTTTACATCGCAAGAAGTCAATATCAAACGAAGTCCAAATGCAACGAAACTTCACGAGGATTTTTTTTAGGCCAGAAGACATCTAGTGGGCCAAGGAAGCACCTGGGGGTGGCTCGAGGTGAGCAGCACCCACCAGGGCGTGCTAGGAGGCCCAGGCGCACCCTGGTGGGTTGTGCCCACCTCGAGTGCCCCCCGAACCGCCTCTTTACTCTATAAATAACCCAATATTCCAGAAACCCTAGGGAGTTGACAAAAAATCAATTCCAGCCGCCGCAGAGTCCAGAAACACCAGATCCAATCTAGACACCATCACGGAGGGGTTCACCACTTCCATTGGTGCCTCTCCGATGATGCATGAGTAGTTCTTTGAAGACCTACGGGTCCGTAGTTAGTAGCTAGATGGCTTCCTCTCTCTTTTTTGATTATCAATACAATGGTCTCTTGGAGATCTATATGATGTAAGTCTTTTTGCGGTGTGTTTGTTGGGATCCGATGAACTTTGAGTTTATGATCAGATCTATGTTTTTATCCATGAAAAGTATTTGAGTCTTTGATCTCTTATATGCATGATTGCTTATAGCCTCATATTTCTTCTCCAATATTTGGGTATTGTTTGGCCAACTTGATCTATTTATCTTGCAATGGGAAGAGGTGCTTTGTAGTGGGTTCGATCTTACGGTGCTTGATAAACGGATCTCGTCTACATCATGTCATCATTCTTATTGCAATACTCTGTTTTTTCATGAAATTAATACACAAGATGCATGCAGGATAGCGGTCGATGTGTGGAGTAATAGTAGTAGATGCAGGCAGGAGTCGGTCTACTTATCTTGGACGTGATGCCTATATAATGATCATTTCCTGGATATCATCATGATTATTTGAAGTTCTATCAATTGCCGAACCGTAATTGTTTTCCCACCATTTGCTATTTTTATCGAGAGAAGCCACTAGTGAAACCTACGGTCCCCGGGTCTCTTTTCATCATATTTGCCTTTGCGATCTATTTTCCCTTGCATTTATTTTCAGATCTATTAAACCAAAAACACAAAAATACCTTGCTGCAATTGATTTGTTCTGTGATCTATTTATCCAATCTACAACTTTTATCTCACGTTATTTTCCTATCTTTGAGGCGCCGTACCCGAAAGGGATTGACAACCCCTTGAACACGTCAGGCTGCGAGTATTTGTTATTTGTATGCAGGTGCTATTTACGTGGTGTGAGGAGGTTCTCCTACTGGTTCAATAACCTTGGTCTCATCACTGAGGGAAATACCTACCGTCGCTATACTGCATCATCCCTTCCTCTTTTGGGGAAATACCGACGTAGTTCTAGCAGACATCAAAAGGAATTTCTGTTGCCGTTGCCGGGGAGGATCTTCAACATCAACCAGGTTCCTAATCACAAATCTAAGTATGATCACTACTTGTGCATCCAAAACCCTTTAAACAATTATGCCTTATGAGTCCACTATACCTACCTATATGCGGTATTTCCATGTCGTTCTAAGGAAATTTGCATGTGCCATCTCTAATTTTCAAAATAAATTTCTCTTTTGTGCGCTCTACCGTTCACGAAGCGGTGAAGGGTGACCAATATTTTCCATGCTAGATGTGTTATTCTCACAATGAGTGTTTCTTCACTTGTCATTGCATGAGAGTATGGCAAAGGTGTTAGGGATGCCCAGTCCCGAAATGAATAAATGAATTTACTTTATGTTGTCAAATAATAAATTCCTTGGAAAGTGTTGGTATGGAGGGCACGCGTGGATACGGTTAGCCATGGAAAGTGAAAGTAATGGTGGAAAAAGGAATAAATTTTATTTTCCGTTTGGGTACCGCCTATGATATATCTAGCATGGAAAGTCTTGGAGATCTCTAAGTCGTTTTCGCTGGTGGGAAAAGTATGCCTCTCGAAAATATTTTATCTCTCAATTTAAGCTTTGTGCTCTGGCACCTCTACAAATCCCTACTTCCCTCTGTAAAGGGCCTTTCTTTTCTTATGCAATTTTTATTTTGAATTTAAGTCTCCATCTTCTCTTATAAAGAACCAACTAAGGGGCACTATGATCGTATTTGAGCATTGGGTGTAGCTAATATTCGAGTGTGTTTCATGAATGGATCAATGATTGAGCATGATGGGCTGGGGATAACTTGCTTTAGTGTTAATATTTGGAAAGACGTGGTTGCTTGTTGGTATGCTTGAGTATTAAAGTCTTCATGTCAAAACTAGACTATTGCTTTGAATCATATAAAAGTCCATCTGTCCATGCTATAAAGAAAAGAACTATGATGAACATGTTAGGCAACATTCCACATCAAAAAATTTGTTTTTATCATTTACCTACTCGAGGACGAGCAGGAATTGAGCTTGGGGAGGCTGATATGACTCCAACGTATCTATAATTTTTTATTGTTCCATGTTGTTATATTATCATTATTGGATGTTTTACAATCGTTTTAAAGTCATTTTATATCATTTTTACTACTAACCTATTGACACAGTGCCCAGTGCCAGTTGTTGTTTTCTGCATGTTTTTTACATCGCAAGAAGTCAATATCAAACGAAGTCCAAATGTAGCAAAACTTCGCGAGTATTTTTTTAGGCCATAAGACATCTAGTGGCCAAGGAAGCACCTGGGGGTGGCTCGAGGTGAGCAGCACCCACCAGGGCGTGCTAGGAGGCCCAGGCGCACCCTGGTGGGTTGTGGCCACCTCGAGTGCCCCCCGAACCGCCTCTTTACTCTATAAATAACCCAATATTCCAGAAACCCTAGGGAGTTGACAAAAAATCAATTCCAGCCGCCGCAGAGTCCAGAAACACCAGATCCAATCTAGACACCATCACGGAGGGGTTCACCACTTCCATTGGTGCCTCTCCGATGATGCATGAGTAGTTCTTTGTAGACCTACGGGTCCGTAGTTAGTAGCTAGATGGCTTCCTCTCTCTCTTTTGATTATCAATACAATGGTCTCTTGGAGATCTATATGATGTAAGTCTTTTTGCGGTGTGTTTGTTGGGATCCGATGAACTTTGAGTTTATGATCAGATCTATGTTTTTATCCATGAAAAGTATTTGAGCCTTCTTTGATCTCTTATATGCATGATTGCTTATAGCCTCGTATTTATTCTTTGATTTTTGGGTTTTGTTTGGCCAACTTGATCTCTTGCAATGGGATGAGGTGCTTTGTAGTGGGTTCGATCTTACGGTGCTTGATCCCAGTGACAGAAGGGGAACCGACACGTATGTATCGTTGCTACTAAGGATAACAAGATGGGATCTATATCTCCGCAATAGATAAATGGATCCCGTCTAAATAATGTCATCGTTCTTATTGCATTACTCCGTTTTTCCCTGAACTTAATACACTAGATGCATGCTGGATAGCGGTCGATGTGTGGAGTAATAGTGGTAGATGCAGGCAGGAGTCGGTCTACTAATCTTGGACGTGATGCCTATATAATGATCATTGACTGGATACCGTCACGATTATTTGAAATTCTATCAATTGCCCAACAATAATTGTTTTCCCACCATTTGCTATTTTTCTCGAGAGAAGCCACTAGTGAAACCTACGGGCCCCGGGTCTCTTTTCATCATATTTTCCTTTGCGATTTATTTCCCCTTGCATTTATTTTCAGATCTATTAGACCAAAACACAAAAATACCTTGCTGCAATTTATTTGTACCATGATCTATTTATCCAATCTACAACTTTTATCTCACGTTATTTGCCTATCTTGAGAAGTCGTACCCGAAAGGGATTGACAACCCCTTTAACACGCCGGGTTGCGAGTATTTGTTATTTATGTGCAGGTGCTGTTTACGTGGTGTGAGGAGGTTCTCCTACTGGTTCGATAACCTTGGTCTCATCACTGAGGGAAATACCTGACATCGCTATACTGCATCATTCGTTCCTCTTTGGGGAAATAATGACGTAGTTCTAGCAGACATCACTGAGACCGACTGCATGAACTCGATGAGACCAATTTCGGAAAAGATCAAACAGAGAGTTGGTCAACCAAACTCGATGGGATCGATTGTACATTTCGGTGAGACCGAAATAATTACAACAGGCAACAGCGTGTTTGCAAGGCCATCTCGGTGAGACGGAGATCCATATCGGTGAGACCGAATTGTCTAGGGTTTCTGGCTGTGGCTAGGTCAAATGAACTCGGTGGCGCCGGATAGATCACATCGGTGGGGCCGAGTTTGACTTTGGGTTTTGGACATATGTGGAAATGAGAAAGTGGCTGAGGGTTTTGGAGCAATATCACTGTGCACTTTGAGCAAGTAGACCATTAAGCAACACATCATCCCCTTTTAATAGTATTGGCTTTCCTATGGACTCAATATTACCTTGGATCACTAAAATGAAAATGAAGAGTCTTGAGCTTTTGCTAATCTTTGTCCTTAGCATTTTGAAGGGGTTCCACATCATCTTGTCCTTGCCACGCCATTGTTGAACTCAACTGAAATATACTAGATAAAAGTATTAGTCCAACAAGAGATATGTTGACATTAATTACCAAAATCACCCAGGGAGCACTTGTGCTTTTGATCTCCCCCTTTTTCGTAATTGATGACAACATACATCAAAGCTTTAGATAAAATGATATGAAGAGTAACAAGTAAAGCTTTGGAAAGACATGTAACATGCATAGGCCCCCCTACATGTATGCAATCATGTAAAGATATAATATAAGAATATGTGAATGCATAAGCATGTCAGAGCAATCAATGAGTTACATGTATCTTGGCTATATGCATTAGAGCAAATGATGTAGATAAAAAGAAGTGTACCTTCATGTTCATGATCCTTCTCGAAAAATAATATGTACATCAACAAGAGATCATTATGCACATGAGTGTGATGCATATACTTACCTTGTGGTCTTGAGATGGCTTTGGAAGAGATGATCTTGAGAAAAAAAAAAAGGCGAGATAACACAAGAACATTCTAATTAAAGCAATTTCAGGAAACCACAAGAGTACCAAGACTGGGATGACATGTAATGGGTGAGTACTTAGTACTTCATTTGGATATAGTCATGTCCCCAAAGATTAAAGATATGCAATAAATTCAAGAGATTTTCTTCCCTAGATATGAACTCTTTCTCCCGCTGAATCTGATGTTGGATAATGGGAGAAGGTAGGGTAAGAGAAAATCAGAGCATGAAACAAACAACCATATGTCAATATGTCTTTCCCCTCTTAAAGGCATGTGACTTCTCTCCTCTTTTGTTAACAAGCATCTGGAGAACCTAATATGTGCTCTCTCTCTCTCTCTCTCTCTCTCTCTCTCTGTCCCATGTGATAAGCTTTGATGTGCTCTCTATCTCTCCCCCTTTGACATCAATTTCCAAGAAGGGAACTTCTGGAGCATGAGTCAAATAGGTTTGGTCCTTGAGACACACTACAAAGCAGCATGTAGTTTAAGATGCGGGTAGAGGATAAGAATCATTGAATGGAGCTGGAGAAGCAATGAAAATATGCAATCGCAAAAAGTTTTCTCAGTAGTGAAATCGGTAATGCCGATCCGTTTTCATTGGTGACACCGAGTGGGCAGTGTTAGGGATGATGCATATCGGTCAGACCGTGTTAGTCCTCGCCGGTTGTACTGATGAACTGTCTTCAAGATATTTTTGAAGTTCGGTCTAGCCGATAGGCATGAATCGGTGCGGCTGAGTTCAATGGAGAGGAAAATTTTTGTCAACTCAACTCTCTTAACCAATTAAATCTCACAAGGATTTGCAATGAATTAGATGCTGAAAATACAAAGAAAATATACAAAGGACAAGAGAAAAACAAACAGACGAAAAGAGATCTAAATGAAGTTTTTTTGACAGGGGAAACAAGATAGCAAGAAACATATGCAAAAACACAAATAAAGAAACAATATAAAATTTCACCTAGAAGGGGTCGGCAACAAAGTTACCTATGTTAGAGTATACTGACTGAGGAGTGATGTCTACTACGTAACTTTATTCTTGTAGACTCGTGTTGGGCCTCCAAGCGCAGAGTTTTGTAGGACAGTAGCAATTTTCCCTCAAGTAGATGACCTAAGGTTTATCAATCCGTGGGAGACATAGGAAGAAGCCCCAATGTATAAGAAAGGCGGCTTATGAGAAAAGCTGGGGAGGAGGCGGCTTATTTTTTCAAGCTGTCAAAAGAACTAAACATTAATCCCGTCAGTAGCTCTATCATCTCTCGGTTGGAAAGAGGAGCAGGGGGTGGGGGCGGAAATTGCTAATGGAGCGTGTAATTTCAAAATTCAAACTTATAGTTTCAGAAAAGTCTAAAACAAATGCAATTCTTTTTGGCGAGAAAACTTCCAATCAATTCATCTTTAATCATGGTAGTACAACGAACACCGGAAATAATAAAAATTACACCGAGATTCGTAGACCACCTAGCAACGACTACAAGCAGTGAAGCGAGTCAAAGGTATGCCGTCATCATTGCCCCTCCCTCGCCAGAGCAGGGCAAAAAAATAGTAGATAGTCGAGAAGTCGTCGTGGTAAGGCCCCGTAGGACCAACGCAACTGAACAACACCACCGCCAATGAAGAGTAGCGTAGATCAGAAGGGTCCAACCTGAAAGCACACGAACATACACTTGTAGAAAAGGGGGCATCAATCCCGTTTCGTAAGGGCCTTTAGTCCCGGTTCTCGAACCGGGACTAAAGGTTGCGGCCACGTGGAGCTCCACCTTTAGACCCAGTTGGTAACACCAACCGGGACTAAAGGAAATTTTATGATTTTTTTTGAATTTTTTTTTGAAATTTTTTTTATTTTCAAATTTCTGAATTATTTTAACCTCTAATCTCTAATCACCACCCCTCATCACTGCTCAATTTATCCTCTAATCTCTAATCACCCCTCATCGTTCCTAATCATCTAACTTCCCGAACAGTCACCCATCCTCCCACTCGCCCAGCCCCCTCCCCCCTAGTCCGAATAGGACAAGGAGAGGGGGGCGGCGCCCCCCCTTTCCTTCCCCTCTTCCTCCTCCTTCCCCCCTTCTCCTTCTCCAACTAGGAAAGAAGGGAGTCCTACTCCCGGTGGAAGTAGGACTCCCCCTTGGCGCGCCCTCCTTGGCCGGCCGCCCCCTCCCCCTTGGCTCCTTTATATACGGGGGCAGGGGGCACCTCTAAGACACAACAATTGATCTCCAAGATCTCTTAGACGTGTGTGGTGCCCCCCTCCACCATAGTCCTCGGTAATATTGTAGCGCTGCTTAGGCGAAGCCCTGCGACGGTAGAACATCAAGATCGTCACCACGCCGTCGTGCTGACAGAACTCTTCCCCGACACCCTGCTAGATCAGAGTCGGGGGATTGTCATCGAGCAAAACGTGTGCTAGAACTCGGAGGTGCCATAGTTTCGGTGCTTGATCGGTCGGGCCGTGAAGACATACGACTACATCAACCGCGTTGTTCTAACGCTTCTACTTTCGGTCTACGAGGGTACGTAGACAACACTCTCGCCTCTCGTTGCTATGCATCACCATAATCTTGCGTGTGCGTAGGAATTTTTTTGACATTACTACGTTCGCCAACAGTGGCATCCGAGCATGGTTTTATGAGTAGATGTCATATGCACGAGTAGAACACAAGTGAGTTGTGGGCGATACAAGTCATACTGCTTACCAGCATGTCATACTTTGGTTCAGCGATATTGTGAGATGAAGTAGCACGGACCGACATTACATGTACGCTTACGCGAGACTGGTTTCACGTTACGAGCACTCGTGCTTAAAGGTGACTGGCGGGTGTCTGTCTCTCTCACTTTAGTTGGACCGAGTGTGGCTACGCCCGGTCGTTGCGAAGGTTAAAACAGCACTAACTTGACGAACTATCGTTGTGGTTTTGATGCGTAGGTAAGAACGGTTCTTGCTCAGCCCGTAGCAGCCAGGTGAAATTTGCAACAACAAAGTAGAGGACGTCTAACTTGTTTTTGCAGGGCATGTTGTGATGTGATATGGCCAAGACGTGATGCTATATTTTATTGTATGAGATGATCATGTTTTCTAACCGAAGTTATTGGCAACTGGCAGGAGCCATATGGTTGTCGCTTTATTGTATGAAATGCAAACGCCCTGTAATTGCTTTACTTTATCACTAAGCGGTAGCGATAGTCGTAGAAGCAATAGATGGCGTAAACAACAACGATGCTACGATGGAGATCAAGGTGTCGCGCCGGTGACGATGGTGATCACGACGGTGCTTCGGAGATGAAGATCACAAGCACTAGATGATGATGGCCATATCATATCACTTATATTGATTGCATGTGATGTTTATCCTTTATGCATCTTATCTTGCTTTGATTGACGGTAGCATTTTAAGATGATCTCTCACTAATTATCAAGAAGTGTTCTCCCTGAGTATGCACCGTTGCGAAAGTTCTTCGTGCTGATACACCACGTGACGATCGGGTGTGATAGGCTCTATGTTCAAATACAACGGGTGCAAAACAGTTGCACACGCGGAATACTCAGGTTAAACTTGACGAGCCTAGCATATACAGATATGGCCTCAGAACACGGAGACCGAAAGGTCGAACGTGAATCATATAGTAGATATGATCAACATAGTGATGTTCACCATTGAAACTACTCCATCTCACGTGATGATCGGACATGGTTTAGTTGATTTGGATCACGTGATCACTTAGGTGACTAGAGAGATGTCTGTCTAAGTGGGAGTTCTTAAGTAATATGATTAATTGAACTTAAATTTATCATGAACTTAGTACCTGATAGTATTTTGCTTGTCTATGTTTGTTATAGATAGATGGCTCATGCTGTTGTTCCGTTGAATTTTAATGCATTCCTTGAGAAAGTTAAGTTGAAAGATGATGGTAGCAACTACACGGACTGGGTCCGTAACTTGAGGATTATCCTCATTGTTGCACAGAAGAATTACGTCCTGGAAGCACCGCTGGGTGCCAGGCCTGCTGCAGATGCAACTGACGACGTTAAGAACGTGTGGCAGAGCAAAGCTGATGAATACTCGATAGTTCAGTGTGCCATGCTTTACGGCTTGGAACCAGGTCTTCAACGACGTTTTGAACGTCATGGAGCATATGAGATGTTCCAGGAGTTGAAGTTAATATTTCAAGCAAATGCCCGGATTGAGAGATATGAAGTCTCCAATAAGTTCTATAGCTGTAAGATGGAGGAGAATAGTTCTGTCAGTGAACACATACTCAAAATGTCTGGGTATAGTAATCACTTGATTCAACTGGGAGTTAATCTTCCTGATGATAGTGTCATTGACAGAATTCTTCAATCACTTCCACCAAGCTACAAGAGCTTCGTGACGAACTATAATATGCAAGGGATGGACAAGACTATTCCCGAGCTCTTCGCAATGCTAAAGGCCGCGGAGGTAGAAATCCAGAAAGGAGAATCAAGTGTTGATGGTCAATAAGACCACCAGTTTCAAGAAAAAGGGCAATGGGAAGAAGAAGGGGAACTTCAAAAAGAATAGCAAACAAGTTGCTGCTCAAGAGAAGAAACCCAAGTCTGGACCTAAGCCTGAGACTGAGTGCTTCTACTGCAAGCAGACTGGACACTGGAAGCGGAACTGCCCCAAGTATTTGGCGGATAAGAAGGATGGCAAAGTGAACAAAGGTATATGTGATATACATGTTATTGATGTGTACCTTACTTATGCTCGCAGTAGCACCTGGGTATTTGATACTGGTTCTGTTGCCAATATTTGCAACTCGAAACAGGGACTACGGATTAAGCGAAGATTGTCTAAGGACGAGGTGACGATGCACGTGGGAAATGGTTCCAAAGTCGATGTGATCGCGGTCGGCATGCTACCTCTACATCTACCATCGGGGTTAGTTCTAGACCTAAATAATTATTATTTGATGCCAGCGTTGAGCATGAACATTATATCTGGATCTTGTTTGATGCGAGATGGTTATTCATTTAAATCAGAGAATAATGGTTGTTCTATTTATATGAGTAATATCTTTTATGGTCATGCACCCTTGAAGGGTGGTCTATTTTTATTGAATCTCGATAGTAGTGATACACATATTCATAATGCTGAAGCCAAAAGATGCAGAGCTGATAATGATAGTGCAACTTATTTGTGGCACTGCCGTTTGGGTCATATTGGTGTAAAGCGCATGAAGAAACTCCATACTGATGGACTTCTGGAATCACTTGATTATGAATCACTTGGTACTTGCAAACCGTGCCTCATGGGCAAGCTGACTAAAACGCCGTTCTCCGGAACTATGGAGCGAGCAACTGATTTGTTGGAAATCATACATACTAATGTATGTGGTCCAATGAATATTGAGGCTCGCGGCGGGTATCGTTATTTTCTCACCTTCACAGATGATTTGAGCAGATATGGGTATATATACTTGATGAAACACAAGTCTGAAACATTTGAAAAGTTCAAGAATTTTAGAGTGAAGTGGAAAATCATCGTAACAAGAAAATAAAATTTCTACGATCTGATCATGGAGGAGAATATTTGAGTTACGAGTTTGGTTTACATTTGAAACAATGTGGAATAGTTTCGCAACTCACGCCACCCCGAACACCACAACGAAATTTTGTGTCCGAACGTCGTAATCGTACTTTACTAGATATGGTGCGATCTATGATGTCTCTTACTGATTTACCGCTATCATTTTGGGGTTATGCTTTAGAGACGGCCGCATTCACGTTAAATAGGGCACCATCAAAATCCATTGAGACGACGCCTTATGAACTATGGTTTGGCAAGAAACCAAAGTTGTCGTTTCTTAAAGTTTGGGGCTGTGATGCTTATGTGAAGAAACTTCAACCTGATAAGCTCGAACCCAAATCGGAGAAATGTGTCTTCATAGGATACCCAAAAGAGATTATTGGGTACACCTTCTATCACAGATCTGAGGGCAAGATTTTTGTTGCTAAATTCAGATCCTTTCTAGAGAAGGAGTTTCTCTTGAAAGAAGTGAGTGGGAGGAAAGTAGAACTTGATGAGGTAACTGTACCTGCTCCCTTATTGGAAAGTAGTTCATCACAAGAACCGGTTCCTGTGATAACTACACCAATCAGTGAGGAAGCTAATGATATTGATCATGAAACTTCAGATCAAGTTACTACCGAACCTCGTAGGTCTACCAGAGTAAGATCCGCACCAGAGTGGTACGGTAATCCTATTCTGGAAGTCATGTTACTTGACCATGGCGAACCTACGGACTATGAGGAAGCGATGATGAGCCCAGATTCCGCAAATGGCTTGAGGCCATGAAATCTGAGATGGGATCCATGTATGAGAACAAAGTATGGACTTTGGTTGACTTGCCCAATGATCGGCAAGCCATCGAAAATAAATGGATCTTCAAGAAGAAGACTGACGCTGATGGTAATGTAACTGTCTACAAAGCTTGACTTGTTGCAAAAGGTTTTCGACAAGTTCAAGGAGTTGACTACGATGAGACTTTCTCACCCATAGCGATGCTTATGTCTGTCTGGATCATGTTAGCAATTGCCGCATTTTATGATTATGAAATTTGGCAAATGGATGTCAAAACTGCATTCCAGAATGGATTTCTGGAAGAAGAATTGTATATGATGCAACCGGAAGGTTTTGTCGATCCAAAAGGTGCTAACAAAGTGTGCAAGCTCCAGCGTTCCATTTATGGACTGGTGCAAGCATCTCGGAGTTGGAATAAACGCTTTGATAGTGTGATCAAAGCATATAGTTTTGTACAGACTTTTGGAGAAGCCTGTATTTTATGTAGATGACATGTTGTTAATTGGAAATGATATAGAATTTCTGTATAGCATAAAGGGATACTTGAATAAAAGTTTTTTAATGAAAGACCTTGGTGAAGCTGCTTACATATTGGGCATCAAGATCTATAGAGATAGATCAAGACGCTTAATTGGACTTTCACAAAGCACATACCTTGATAAAGTTTTGAAAAAGTTCAAAATGGATTAGGCAAAGAAAGGGTTCTTGCCTGTATTACAAGGTGTGAAGTTGAGTCAGACTCAATGCCCGACCACAATAGAAGATTGAGAGAAAATGAAAGATGTTCCGTATGCTTCAACCATAGGCTCTATCATGTATGCAATGTTGTGTACCAGACCTGACGTATGCTTAGCAATAAGCTTGGCAGGTAGGTACCAAAGTAATCCAGGAGTGGATCACTGGACAGCGGTCAAGAATATCCTGAAATACCTGAAAAGGACTAAGGATATGTTTCTCGTTTATGGAGGTGACAAAGAGCTAGTCGTAAATGGTTACGTCGATGCAAGCTTTGACACTGATCCGGACGATTCTAAATCGCAAACCAGATACGTGTTTTTATTAAACGGTGGAGCTATAAATTGTTGCAGTTCTATACAAAGTGTCGTGGCGGGATCTACATGCGAAGCGGAGTACATAGCTGCTTCAGAAGCAGCAAATGAAGGAGTCTGGATGAAGGAGTTCATTTCTGATCTAGGTGTCATACCTAGTGCATCGGGACCAATGAAGATCTTCTGTGACAATACTGGTGCAATTGCCTTGGCAAAGGAATCCAGATTTCACAAGAGGACCAAGCACATCAAGAGACGCTTCAATTCCATCCGGGACCAAGTCCAGGTGGGAGACATAGAGATTTGCAAGATACATATGGATCTGAATATTGCAGACCCGTTGACTAAGCCTCTTCCACGAGAAAAACATGATCAGCACCAAGACTCCATGGGTGTTAGAATCATTACTGTGTAATCTAGATTATTAACTCTAGTGCAAGTGGGACTCTGAAGGAAATATGCCCTAGAGGCAATAATAAAGTTATTATTTATTTCCTCATATCATGATAAATGTTTAGTATTCATGCTAGAATTGTATTAATCGGAAACATAATACATGTGTGAATACATAGACAAACTTAACGTCACTAGTATGCCTCTACTTTACTAGCTCATTAATCAAAGATGGTTGAGTTTCCTAACCATAGACATGTGTTGTCATTTGATTAACAGGATCACATCATTAGAAGAATGATGTGATTGACTTGACCCATTCCGTTAGCTTAGCACTTGATCGTTTAGTATGTTGCTATTGCTTTCTTCATGACTTATACAAAGTTCCTACAACTATGAGATTATGCAACTCCCGTTTACCAGAGGAACACTTTGTGTGCTACCAAACGTCACAACGTAACTGGGTGATTATAAAGGAGCTCTACAGGTGTCTCCAAAGGTACATGTTGAGTTGGCGTATTTTGAGATTAGGTTTTGTCACTCCAATTGTCGGAGAGGTATCTCTAGGCCCTCTCAGTAATGCACATCACAATAAGCCTTGCAAGCAATGTAGCTAATGAGTTAGTTACGGAATGATGCATTACGTAACGAGTAAAGAGACTTGCCAGTAACGAGATTGAACTAGGTATTGGATACCAACGATCGAATCTCGGGCAAGTAACATACCGATGACAAAGGGAACAACGTATGTTGTTATGCGGTTTGACCAATAAAGATCTTCGTAGAATATGTAGGAGCCAATATGAGCATCCAGGTTCCACTATTGGTTATTGACCGGAAACAGTTCTAGGTCATGTCTACATAGTTCTCGAACCCGTAGGGTCCGCACGCTTAAGGTTTCGATGACAGTTATATTATGAGTTTATGAGTTTTGATATACCGAAGTTTGTTCGGAGTCCCGAATTAGATTACGGACATGACGAGGAGTCTCGAAATGGTCAAGACATGAAGATTGATATATTGGAAGCCTATACTTGGATATCGGAAGTGTTCCGGGTGAAATCGGGATTTTACCGGAGTACCGGGAGGTTACCGGAACCCCCCGGGGGCTTAATGAGCCTACATGGGCCCTAGTGGAGAGGAAGAGAGGAGTCAAGGGGCTGGCCGCGCCCCCTCCCCACTAGTCCGAATAGTACAAGGAGAGGGGGGTGGCGCCCCCCTTTCCTTCCCCTCTTCCTCCTCCTTCCCCCCTTCTCCTTCTCCAACTAGGAAAGAAGGGAGTCCTACTCTCGATGGGAGTAGGACTCCCCCTTGGCGTGCCCTCCTTGGCCGGCCGCCCCCTCCCCCTTGGATCCTTTATATACGGGGGCAGGAGGCACCTCTAAGACACAACAATTGATCTCCATGATCTCTTAGCCGTGTGCGGTGCCCCCTCCACCATAGTTCTCGATAATATTGTAGCGGTGCTTAGGCGAAGCCCTGCGACGGTAGAACATCAAGATCGTCACCACGCCGTCGTGCTGACGGAACTCTTCCCCGACACCCTGCTGGATCGGAGTCCGGGGATCGTCATCGAGCTGAAGATGTGCTAGAACTCGGAGGTGCCGTAGTTTCGGTGCTTGATCGGTCGGGCTGTGAAGATGTACGACTACATCAACCGCGTTGTTCTAACGCTTCCGCTTTCGGTCTACAAGGGTAAGTAGACAACACTCTCCCCTCTCGTTGCTATGCATCACCATGATCTTGCGTGTGCGTAGGATTTTTTTGAAATTACTATGTTCCCCAACACGGACATGTTAGTGGATAACGCTTGAAGATGGCTATCTGGGAAAGCAAGCTCCCAATCCACCGATACTAGAACACAATTTATCTTGGTCATAACTGGGTCTTCATGCTCATTAGCCCATGTAAACTTTCTTCCATGCATGTATAACTCTGTGAGTTTACGGTCATCGATAAAATCCCTGAACTTGCCCATGATATGCCTATTCAGGTTGTTATTGTTCTTCTACACAACTCGTAGGATCATGTAGAAGTCCCCAAGCACCATCCATTGCCCTGGGCAGGCCGCACGCCTCAACTACAAGTACACGAGAAATTACCTCTTAAGCTCATCCCCTTGAGGCCCATACACGACCGAGATCCACCACAATGAACCATCCTTGTTATGAACCTTCTGTGAGAAAGTTAGTGTCATAGGTGATATTATCCACCTCCATCATTGTGTTGTCCCAAGACAAAAGGATATCACCTCGAGTGTCACTCACCGGCAAATAGGCATTGCCATCCAAAGCCGGTCCAATGCATTTCATAACCATAAATTAGTCTATTACATCTAGCTTAGTTTCTTGTAAACACACTAGGTTAACTCTCGCCGCTATGGCAAATTCCCTAATCACCTTCCTCTTGGCTGGATTGTTGAGGCTCCTCACATTCCAGCACAACACTTGTGGGTTTAGATCCATATGACATGAATTACCACCCATCGCCGTGTCCAGTCCATATGCGACACTAATCACCGTGCACTCGCTCACTCCAAGATCTCCCAGTGGTGGCACCACCCTGCCAAAAAGTGCAGCAATGACTCTCACATGTCGATCCCTTAGTGGGGAGTCAAACAGCTCCTGGAGCTCCATAATTTTAGCATCGTCCACTTTCAAGTCTGCTGGACCCAAGCCAAGTGATTTCATGAGCACATTATCTGCATGTGTGGTCCTATCTTGCTTACTCTCAGGAGCCTTCCAAGACCTGCGCATGGTGTGTGAGGTGTGAAAGGCTCAACAACCGGACGCAATGAGGAGGCTTGGATTTCTTTCAGTAGCAATGGAGCAAGCTTCTTCACCAGGTTTGAGCAAAACTACTTCATTTTCTCAAAAGCTTCCGTCTCTGGCCCTGTCATACTGTAGGATCGAGAAGAGGTGTCTAAAGGGGGGTGATTAGACGCTCAACAAGCAAAAGTGGCAATTTTTAAGTTCTTCAAGTTGAGGTGGAGTTTTAGCACAAATTTAAGCATCCACAATACATCTCAAGCAAGCATGGCAAGAGTATATGCAGTGGAAAGAGTAAAGCATGCTAATTGCAAGAACGTAAAGGGATGGGATTGGAGTGTGCAAACGCAATGAAGACACAAAGATTTTTGACGTGGTTCCGATAGGTGGTGCTATCGTACATCAACATTGATGGAGACCTCAACCCACGAAGGGTAACAGTTGCGTGAGTCCATGGAGGGCTCCACCCACGAACGGTCCATGAAGAAGCAACCTTTTCTATCCCACCATGGCCACTTCCCACAAAGGACTTGCCTCACTTGAGTAGATATTCACGAACTAGGAGATCTCCTTGCCCTTACAAACTCCTTGGTTCAACTCCACAATCTTGTCGGAGCCTCCCAAGTGACACCTAAACAATCTAGGAGACACCACTCTCCAAAAGGTAATAGATGGTGTGTTGATGATGAACTCCTTGCTCTTGTGCTTCAAATGATAGTCTCCCCAACACTCAACTCTTTCTCTTAGATTTGGCTCTGGTGGAAAGATTATTTGAGTGGAAAGCAACTTCGAGAAGTCTAGAGATCAAGATTCTTGTGGTTGGATTGGAATGTCTTGGTCTCAACACATGAATAGGTGGTTCTCTCTCAGAAAATGAGTACTGGAAGTGTAGGCACATTCTGATGGCTCTCTCTTGAATGGAGATGGGGGTGGAGGGGTATATATAGCCTTCACACAAAATCCAACCGTTACACACATTTGACCCAACTCGGTCAGACCTAATAGAAGAACTCGGTGAGACCGATTTAGTTCAAAATGTGAACGATAGGAATCTCGCTGGGACCGACATGATCAACTCGATGGGACCGATGTGCTAGGACTAGGGCAAAACCACATCTTGGTGAGTGATACGTCTTCAACGTATCTATAATTTTTGATTGTTCCATGCTGTTATATTATCATTCTTGGATGTTTTACAATCATTTTAAAGTCACTATATATCATTTTTAGTACTAACCTATTGACATAGTGCCCAGTATGAGTTGTTGTTTTCTGCATGGTTTTTACATCGCAGGAAATCAATATCGAATGGAGTAAAAACGCAGCGAAACTTTGCGAGGATTTTTTTTGAGCCAGAAGACATCCAGTGGGCCAAGGAAGCACCTGGGGGTGGCTCGAGGTTAGCAGCACCCACCAGGGCACGCCAGGAGGCCCAGGCGTGCTCTGGTGGGTTGTGCCCACCTCGGGTGCCTCCCGAACTGCCTCATTGCTCTGTAAATACCCCAATATTCTAGAAACCCTAGGGGAGTCGATGAAAAATCAATTCCAGCCGCCGCAGAGTCCAGAAACACCAGATCCAATCTAGACACCATCACGGAGGGGTTCACCACTTCCATTGGTGCCTCTCCGATAATGCGTGAGTAGTTCTTTGTAGACCTACGGGTCCGTAGTTAGTAGCTAGATGGCTTCTTCTCTCTCTCTCTTTTGATTATCAATACAATGGTCTCTTGGAGATCCACATGATGTAAGTCTTTTACGGTGTGTTTGTCGAGATCTAATGAACTTTGAGTTTATGATCAGATCTATGTTTTTATCCATGAAAAGTATTTGAGTCTTTGATCTCTTATATGCATGATTGCTTATAGCCTCATATTTCTTCTCCAATATTTGGGTATTGTTTGGCCAACTTGATCTATTTATCTTGCAATGGGAAGAGGTGCTTTGTAGTGGGTTCGATCTTACGGTGCTTGATCCCAGTGACAGAAGGGGAACCGACACGTGTGTATCATTGCTACTAAGGATATCAAGATGGGATATGTATCTCCGCAATAGATAAACGGATCTCATCTACATCATGTCATCATTCTTATTGCAATACTCTGTTTTTTCATGAACTTAATACACTAGATGCATGCGGGATAGCGGTCGATGTGTGGAGTAATAGTAGTAGATGCAGGCAGGAGTTGGTCTACTTATCTTGGACGTGATGCCTATATAATGATCATTTCCTGGATATCGTGATGATTATTTGAAGTTCTATCAATTGCTGAACCGTAATTGTTTTCCCAGCGTTTGCAATTTTTATCGAGAGAAGCCACTAGTGAAACCTACGGCCCCCGGGTCTCTTTTCATCATATTTGCCTTTGCGATATATTTTCCCTTGCATTTATTTTCAGATCTATTAAACCAAAAACACAAAAATACCTTGCTGCAATTGATTTGTTCTGTGATCTATTTATCCAATCTACAACTTTTATCTCACGTTATTTTCCTATCTTTGAGGCGTCGTACCCGAAAGGGATTGAGAACCCCTTGAACACGTCAGGCTGCGAGTATTTGTTATTTGTATGCAGGTGCTATTTACGTGGTGTGAGGAGGTTTTGAATGGATGAGGGCCTGCAAATCTTGACAAATTTGGGGCAAATTTTGTGATGAACTCGAGAGGAAGAAGGGAAGAACAGAGGAGAGGGAGAAGGGAAAGGGGGAAGAACAGAGTGCGGGTGGACGAAGGATTTATATAGGACGACCTTTAGTACCGGTTCGTGCCACGAACCGGTACTAAAGGTGCTGGAAGGGCCCCACTCTGAAAACATCCTGCCACCACTCTCATTAGTACCGGTTCGGGCCACGAACCGGTGCTAAAGGTTTGCCACGAACCGGTACTAAAGACCTCCTCCCGGCTAGCCGTTGGAACCGGCACTAATGGACACATTAGTGCCGGTTCTGTTACAAACCGGGACTAATGTGTCTCACATTTGACCCTTTTTCTACTAGTGTCTCATCACTGAGGGAAATACCTACCGTCGCTATACTGCATCATCCCTTCCTCTTTTGGGAAAATACCGACGTAGTTCTAGCAGACATCAAAAGGAACTTCTGTTGCTGTTGCCGGGGAGGATCTTCAACATCAACCAGGTTCCTAATCACAAATCTAAGTATGATCACTACTTGTGCATCCAAAATCCTTTAAACAATTATGCCTTATGAGTCCACTATACCTACCTATATGTGGTATTTCCATGCCGTTCTAAGGAAATTTGCATGTGCCATCTCTAATTTTCAAAATAAATTTCTCTTTTGTGTGCTCTACCGTTCACGAGGCGGTGAAGGGTGACCAATATTTTCCATGCTAGATGTGTTATTCTCACAATGAGTGTTTCTTCACTTGTCATTGCATGAGAGTACGGCAAAGGTATTAGGGATGCCCAGTCCCGAAATGAATAAATGAATTTACTTTATGTTGTCAAATAATAAATTCCTTGGAAAGTGTTGGTATGGAGGGCACCCATGGATACGGTTAGCCATGGAAAGTGAAAGTAATGGTGGAAAAAGGAATAAATTTTATTTTCCGTTTGGGTACCGCCTATGATATATCTAGCATGGAAAGTCTTGGATATCTCTAAGTTGTTTTCGCTGGTAGGAAAAGTATGCCTCTGAAAAATATTTTATCTCTCAATTTAAGCTTTGAGCTTTGGCACCTCTACAAATCCCTACTTCCCTCTGTGAAGGGCCTTTCTTTTCTTATGCAATTTTTATTTTGAATTTAAGTCTCCATCTTCTCTTATAAAGAACCAACTAAGGGTCACTATGATCGTATTTGAGCATTGGGTGTAGCTAATATTCGAGTGTGTTTCATGAATGGATCAATGGTTAAGCATGATGGGCTGGGGATAACTTGCTTTAGTGTTAATATTTTGAAAGACATGGTTGCTTGTTGGTATGCTTGAGTATTAAAGTCTTCATGTCAAAACTAGACTATTGCTTTGAATCATATAAAAGTCCATATGTTCATGCTATAAAGAAAAGAACTGTGATGAACATGTTAGGAAACATTCCACATCAAAAAATTTGTTTTTATCATTTACCTACTCGAGGACGAGCAGGAATTAAGCTTGGGGATGCTGATCAAACAGAGAGTTGGTCAACCAAACTCGATGGGATCGATTGTACATTTCGGTGAGACCGAAATAATTACAACAGGCAATAGCAAGTTTGCAAGGCCATCTCGGTGAGACGGAGATCCATATCGGTGAGACCGAATTGTCTAGGGTTTCTGGCTGTGGCTAGGTCAAATGAACTCGGTGGTGCCGGATAGATCACATCGGTGGGGCCGAGTTTGACTTTGGGTTTTGGACATATGTGGAAATGAGAAAGTGGCTGAGGGTTTTGGAGCAATATCACTATGCACTTTGAGCAAGTAGACCATTAAGCAACACATTATCCCCTTTTAATAGTATTGGCTTTCCTATGGACTCAATATTATCTTGGATCACTAAAATGAAAATGAAGAGTCTTGAGCTTTTGCTAATCTTTGTCCTTAGCATTTTGAAGGGGTTCCACATCATCTTGTCCTTGCCACGCCATTGTTGAACTCAACTGAAATATACTAGATAAAAGTATTAGTCCAACAAGAGATATGTTGACATTAATTACCAAAATCACCCAGGGAGCACTTGTGCTTTTGATCTCCCCCTTTTTCGTAATTGATGACAACATACATCAAAGCTTTAGATAAAATGATATGAAGAGTAACAAGTAAAGCTTTGGAAAGACATGTAACATGCATAGCCCCCCCCCTACATGTATGCAATCATGTAAAGATATAATATAAGAATATGTGAATGCATAAGCATGTCAGAGCAATCAATGAGTTACATGTATCTTGGCTATATGCATTAGAGCAAATGATGTAGATAAAAAGAAGTGTACCTTCATGTTCATGAATCCTTCTCGCAAAATAATATGTACATCAACAAGAGATCATTATGCACATGAGTGTGATGCATATACTTACCTTGTGGTCTTGAGCTGGCTTTGGAAGAGATGATCTTGAGAAAAAAAAGGTGAGATAACACAAGAACATTCTAATTAAAGCAATTTCAGGAAACCACAAGAGTACCAAGACTGGGATGACATGTAATGGGTGAGTACTTAGTACTTCATTTGGATATAGTCATGTCCCCAAAGATTAAAGATATGCAATAAATTCAAGAGATTTTCTTCCCTAGATATGAACTCTTTCTCCCGCTGAATCTGATGTTGGATAATGGGAGAAGGTAGGGTAAGAGAAAATCAGAGCATGAAACAAACAACCATATGTCAATATGTCTTTCCCCTCTTAAAGGCATGTGACTTCTCTCCTCTTTTGTTAACAAGCATCTGGAGAACCTAATATGTGCTCTCTCTCTCTCTCTCTCTCTCTCTCTCTCTCTCTCTCTCTCTCTCTGTCCCATGTGATAAGCTTTGATGTGCTCTCTATCTCTCCCCCTTTGACATCAATTTCCAAGAAGGGAACTTCTGGAGCATGAGTCAAATAAGTTTGGTCCTTGAGACACACTACAAAGCAGCATGTAGTTTAAGATGCGGGTAGAGGATAAGAATCATTGAATGGAGCTGGAGAAGCAATGAAAATATGCAATCGCAAAAAGTTTTCTCAGTAGTGAAATCGGTAACGCCGATCCGTTTTCATTGGTGACACCGAGTGGGCAGTGTTAGGGATGATGCATATCGGTCAGACCGTGTTAGTCCTCGCCGGTTGTACTAATGAACTGTCTTCAAGATAATTTTGAAGTTTGGTCTAGCCGATAGGCATGAATCGGTGAGGCTGAGTTCAATGGAGAGGAAAAATTTTGTCAACTCAACTCTCTTAACCAATTAAATCTCACAAGGATTTGCAATGAATTAGATGCTGAAAATACAAAGAAAATATACAAAGGAAAAGAGAAAAACAAACAGACGAAAAGAGATCTAAATGAAGTTATTTTTTGACAGGGGAAACAAGATAGCAAGAAACATATGCAAAAACACAAATAAAGAAACACTATAAAATTTCACCTAGAAGGGGTCGGCAATAAAGTTACCTATGTTAGAGTATACTGACTGAGGAGTGATGTCTACCACGCAACTTTATTCTTGCAGACTCGTGTTGGGCCTCCAAGCGCAGAGTTTTGTAGGACAGTAGCAATTTTCCCTCAAGTAAATGACCTAAGGTTTATCAATCCATGGGGACATAGGAAGAAGCCCCAATGTATAAGAAAGGCGGCTTATGAGAAAAGCTAGGGAGGAGGCGGCTTATTTTTTCAAGCTGTCAAAAGAACTAAACATTAATCCCATCAGTAGCTCTATCATCTCTCGGTTGGAAAGAGGAGCAGGGGGTGGGGGCGGAAATTGCTTATGGAGCGTGTAATTTCAAAATTCAAACTTATAGTTTCTGAAAAGTCTAAAACAAATGCAATTCTTTTTTGCGAGAAAACTTCCAATCAATTCATTTTCAATCATGGTAGTACAACGAACACCGGAAATAATAAAAATTACACCGAGGTTCGTAGACCACCTAGTAACGACTACAAGCAGTGAAGCGAGTCAAAGGTACGCCGTCATCATTGCCCCTCCCTCGCCAGAGCAGGGCAAAAAAAATTAGTAGATAGTCGAGAAGTCGTCGTGGTAAGGCCCCATAGGACCAGCGCAACTGAACAGCACCACCGCCAACGAAGAGTAGCATAGATCAGAAGGGTCCAACCTGAAAGCACACGAACATACACTAGTAGAAAAGGGGGCATCAATCCTGGTTCGTAAGGGCCTTTAGTCCCGGTTCTTGAACCGGGACTAAAGGTCGCGGCCACGTGGAGCTCCACCTTTAGTCCCGGTTGGTAACACCAACCGGGACTAAAGGAAATTTTATGATATTTTTTGAATTTTTTCTTAATTTTTTTTATTTTCAAATTTCTGAATTATTTTAACCTCTAATCTCTAATCACCGCCCCTCATCACTGCTTAATTTATCCTCTAATCTCTAATCACCCCTCATCGTTCCTAATCATCTAACTTCCCCAACAGTCACTCATCCTCCCACTCCCCCAGCCTGAGCACGCTTAACTTCCGGGTTCTATTCTCCCTCGTTTCCAAGTCTGCACTTGTTGTTTTGCTGACAATAGTAAGATGTCAATCCTATTAACCCTCAGGAATTTTGCGTGAGCATTTCACTATTTGAGTTTGAAACTATTGTTTTAAAAAACAATAATTATTTAGTAACACTAATATTTCTTGAATAATTAGTTTGACCATTGTTTGACCATTGTTTGACCACAGTTTGACCAAAATTCAAAATAACTAAAATAATTATTTAGTAAACTAATATTCTAGAATAATTAGTTTGACCATTGTTTGACCACACTTTGAATTTTTTTCGATTTTTTCCACTCTAGATCTTAAAAGGCCCGTAACTTTTTTCTCTGTTAGGTTTTTGAGGATTCTAAAAATGTTTAACGGGGTTCCCCCGGTTAAATTTGGATGCAACTTTTCGAGTAGATGATTTTTCATATAAAAACATTTGCATCCGAGTCAGTGTGCAAAAGTTATGCCCATTTTACTAAATTCTAGAGAGATTTTGCAAATAAAGTCGAAATTCACATTTGCAAATTTTCCCAACAACTAAACCACATATCACATGGGAAACTTATTTTTATTATTTTTTTTGACATTTTCATCATTTTCTTTTATTTTTTAAAAAAACTGAAAAGGCGATCCAGGGGGGTGGAGTTTGAAAATGTGACCTTTAGTACCGGTTCGTGCCATGAACCGGTACTAATGTCTCAAACCCCATTAGTACTGGTTGGTGGCTCGAACCGGGACTAAAGGTCTAACTTTTAGTCCCGGTTGGTGCCACGAACCGGTACTAATGGGCATCGCACCCTTTAGTCCCAGTTCGTGGCACCAACCGGGACTAAAAGGTCCAGACGAATCGGGACAAATGGCCCACGTGGCCCCTGGGCGCACGAACCGGGACTAATGCCCCCATTAGTCCCAGTTCTAGACTAAACCAGGACTAATGGGCTAACCCGGGGTGGACCAAAGCCCTCTTTTCTACTAGTGATAGAGGAACTACGACTAGATCCGAACAAATCCACCAAGGACAGATCCGCCGGAGACACATCTCCACACGCCAACTGACGATGCTAGAGACACCATTGGGATGGATGCTATGCGGGGAGAACCTTACTCCATCTTCAGGGAGCCGCCACCGTTTTATCTTCCTGAGCAGATCACAAACCCTAACAAAATGCGAAGGAACAACTGAAAACAGAGCCTTTCCAAAGGCAAGGACCGAGATCCACCACGCCGCCATGGCCCTAAGGTCACCGGAGACAAGGCAGACCGACGTCGGCACCAGCGGGTGGCAGGGGAATCCTAGATTGGTTGTTACCCGGCATGGACATTAGGAATACTCCACAAGTGCGAGGAGTTTCATGATCAAGTACATTATGATGTGAGCCACACACAAAAAAAAACTGAATTTTTAGCACAGGTATTGTGTACTATGAAAATATATGATTTTGTTTTTTTCTGTGTAGCTCACATAAGAAGATTTTATCATGAAAATTAACACACTTGTATGCGTGTATGTCTTTTTTACACATTTTAATTTCTTTTTTTTTCATGAATATTTTTCGGAATTTTTTTGGAGACTTCACAACGTGATTTTTGAATTGCTTAAAGTTTTGAGCTCCATGAAGACTGAGAGCCGAACAAGCCACTCTCTAAAGTGGCAAACCCACTCAGTAGCATTAACCCGTGCATGGCACTTGAAGCCGATAGAAATGGGCTGGCCTATGTGGACTACACAAATCTACGAGGCAAACTCTTCCCTGGAGCTAGCCGCCGCCTCCCAAGAACCCTAACTATTTCCGCCTCCCACCGGCGCCGGCACCGGTCCATCCCGTCTCCGGTGGTCCTATGGCCATGGAGGCGGACTGGATCTCAGCCCTTGCCGGTGGGAGGGCTCCGTTTTTAGATTTTTTTTAGCTTTGTTAGGGTTTGTGTCCTGCTCAGGAAGGCGAGACGTGGCGGCTCCTTGAAGATGGAATAAAGGTCTCTCCGCCTAGCCCTTGTTCCGGTGATGCGTCTTGCATCGTTGGTGGGCGTGTGAAGTTGTGTCTTCGGCGGATCTGTCTTTCGTGGATTTGCTCGGATCTGTTCGTCATTCGTCTTCGTTCGTGTGTTTTCAAGTTGGATCCTTTTGATCTACACTCTTCATCCGCGGCGGTTGCTGTTCTGGTGTGTTGGTTTTACGGGGCCTTAGCACGACGACTTTCCGATTGGCTACTACACCAAGGTTTGCCCACTCCGGCGACGGAGGGGCGATGACAGCGACGCGCCTTCGGCTCGCTTCAGTGCTTGTAGTCGTCGCTAGGTGGTCAACGAATTTGGATGTAATTTTTATTATTTCTAGTATTCATTGTACTATCATGATTGAAGATGAATAGATTGGAAGTTTTTCCCGCAAAAAAAAGAAGATATTGGCCGGCCCATCTAATGAAGTTGCCACTGAGAAGCTCGTCCCGTTTTTACGAAGCTTCAGAAAGTTCCCAGCTTTCGGTCAGTTTTTTTTTAATTTTTGGTTTTTGATGAACCAGATTTTGGTCAGTTTTGACCAATTTTTTCCTTTCTTTCCCAGTTTTTCCTTTTTATTTTTTCTCTTTGGTCAAACTAGCGAAATTTTTCCTACTTGTTGGCTTTTTTCTCAAATTTGTATTCTTTTTCAAATTACCAAAAAAGTTCAAACTTGTCAACTTTTTAATTGAACGATCTGTTCTTGAATTGATGGACCTTTTTCAAATATTGTGAAAAAAAATATTTCACAAAACTTTTTCAAATTCGTGAAGTATTTCCAAATTGTTGGTTGTTCTTATTTTTTGAACTATTTCAAATACATTAACTTTTCGTGTTTGTATTTTTTCAAATTCATAAACATTTTCTAGTTTTGCAAATTGTTTTTAAAATTCAATAGTAAACTAGGCCACTGGTCAACGGTCAACTGTTCCACTTGTTAGTGCTAAGCGGTCACCGTTGACCAATCAAACCATCTCGCCTGCTCGAGTGGAGCACCATGTTCTTGGGCGACAGTACGCACCGCTCGGGTGACCGTACGTGGCGCAAGGGGCGTTAATATGTTTTTTGCGAGGGATGCAAGGGGCGATAACTGTGAGGTCTCCACTGGATTTCCCGTTGAATGGAATATAGGCCAATCGGGGAGCGCCTATTCGGCGCCTTCAGCGCCGCCGAAGGCAGCTGCCGCCTGCGTCAGCGCCTGCTGGGCCGGCCCACAAACGCGCACGCACAAAAAAATTGTATTATTACACGAAAAAGACATCCAAAATGTGGCTCCCTGAGAATCCAACTCAAGCCCAGACGCTCGTCTTCGAGGTTGGCCAACTGGTACACCTACTAGCTGATAGTGATTCATTTTAGCGTGTGTTGATTTAAGAACCAACGTAGCAGCGCTACTTATTGTACAGCCCCTCGCTTAGATTTAACTAATTTGAAAACATTAATAAAAAACGTGAATGTATGGAAAAATGTGAACAAATTTGGAAAGTTGACGAACATGCATAAAAAGTTGGCCAATGTAAAAAAGGTTCAAATATTCAAAAAACTCACGAATTCAAAAATAAAAGTTCATCAAATGGGAAAAAAGTGCACTAATTTTTAAAAAACAGTTCACAACAATGAAAAACGACCATGAGTTTGAAAAAAGTTCACGAATTTGAAAAAGTTCATCGAATTTGAAAAAAACTTCACTAAATTTGAAAAAGTTCATCAACTTTTTAAAAAAGTTCAGCGGATTTGAAAAATAGTTCATCAACTTTCGAAAAATTTCATCAACTTTTCAAAAAGTTCATTGGATTTAAAAATAGTTCATCAAATTTGAAAATAATTTTATCAATTTTTTAAAAATATTATCGGATTTGAAAAAGTTCATGGAATTTGAAAAAAAGTTTGTCAATTTAGGAAAAAAGGTCACAAATTTCAAAAAAGCGTACATTAAAGAAAACAAAAAGAAATAACAGAAAAGGATACGAAAAATAGTAAAAGAAAAAAGAAAAAATGAATGGAACTAAAGAATAAGTGAAAAAGAGTACAGCAGTTCAACAACTGTATTGTAGCCTGGTTGTTTGTACGAACAGTTCGCCTTTGATAGGTTGTGCGTTCGAGTCCCCGTTGCGGCATATTTTTTGCGATAGTAAAATACTAGATGGGCCGGCCCTGCGCGGGGCGCTGCAGGTGCCCGTTTGCAGAATGCACATTAATAGACACCTGCAGCGGCAAATAGGAAACGCCCGAAGGCGTTGGTTGGTGCTACCCGGTGCTTGCTAGCGACCCCTAGCAGGCCGGCTCACCAACCGGCCCTGTAAGGAAAACACGAAAAGAAAAATTCAAACCCAGCACCTCAGCGCTCACAAATTAGCGCAATAACCAGCAGACCATGCAAGCACTTTTGTACACATGTAGAAACCCGGCTTACTTAATGTTTCCTGTAGGGAAACCGGAACGTATAAATCTCTTTGAAAGAAAAGTACATTTGTAAAAAAGATCAAAGATTTTTAGAAAAGTTCATTGTTTTTTAAATAGTTGATTTTGAAAAAGAGTTCATCAATTTTGAAAAGAGTTCATCGATTTTGAAAAAAAGTTCATCGATTTGAAAAAGAGTTCATTCATTTTCAAAAAATTCATCGATTTTGAAAAAAAAATCATCCATTTGAAAAAGAGTTCGTAGATTTTGAAAAGAGTTCATCAATTTTGAAAAGAAGATCATCGATTTTCAGAAAAGTTCATCGATTTAAAAAAGAGTTCATTGTTTAGAAAAAGAGTTCATCCATTTTTAAAAAAAGGTTCATCGATTTTGAAAAAGTTCATCGATTTTGAAAAAAAAGTTCATCAATTTCGAAAAAAATCATTGATTTCGAAAAGAGTTCATGGATTTTAAAAAGAGTTCATCGAAAATGTTCATTCAAATTAGCAAAAGGGAAAAAGAAAAATAATAAAAAAAAACAAACGAAACCATTCCGAATAAAAAAGAAAAAAGGAAGAAAAACAAAACAACCGAATAAAAACGAAAGACGAAAAAAGAAAATAGAAAAGAAGTAGAAAAAGGGTGTAAGAAGAAAAGGAGGAAGGAGCTTTTGCTGTGCAGCTAACGCTAGCGCATCATGCCAAAGACCGTAATGTTCTTGTTGCTTATGAAAGTGTACATGCAATGAGAAGAAGGAAGAAAGGAAAAAAAATATGGTTTGTGCGGTGAAACTAGACATGATGAAGGCGTATGACAGGGTTGAATGGCACTATATGGAAGCCATCATGTTAAGATTGGGGTTCAGCTCCCGTTTTGTTAGGCTGATTATGAAGTGTGTCACCTCGGTTAGATTCATTGTCCGGGTTAATGGAGAACTCCTGTCATTTTTTACGCCGTCCAGAGGCTTTCGTCAAGGTGATCCTGTGTCACCGTTTTTGTTCCTTCTGTGTGCTGAGGGTTTTACCTCCTTGTTGAAATGCTATGGAGGAGCCATGGTAGATAGAGGAATTCGGGTCAGCTACCGTTCACCTTGGGTCAATCATCTACTCTTTGTAGATGATAGTCTCATCTTCATGAATGCTAAGTTGTCTAGTGCACTCAGACTTAATGAGGTGCTTCAGATCTACGGGGACTGTTCGGGTCAGTGTGTAAACAGGGAGAAAAGTTCAGTGTTCTTCAGCCCTAACACACCCGAGCCGGTATGCCACAACATGAAAGTTGCCTTGAGTATCCAAGTTGAAGCTTTCAATGAGCGTTACCTGGGTCTCCCAACTGCCATTGGTCACATAACTAGTGGAACTTTTGAGTACCTTTGAGAGAGGCTGAGAAGCAAGCTCCAAGGGGGAACTGAACGGCTCATTTCATGCGCCGGAAGAGAGGTCAGAATTAAGGCCGTGGCCCAAGCAATACCGACACACTCAATGAGCTGTTTTAAATTGTGAAAGAAGGTTTGCAAGGGTTTATCCTCGGTCATGGCGAGGTACTGGTGGAGCAGCTCGGTTGATCGAAAATCTCTACATTGGATTGACTGGCGTTCACTAGCTAAACCAAAGGTTGCTGGAGGGATGGGGTTTCGTCAGTTGGAGCTTTTCAATTTAGCTCTACTTGGAAAGCATGGTTGGAACTTAATCACGAACCCGGAATCCCTTTGTGCTCGAGTTCTTAAGGGCAAGTATTTCTCGAACAATGATTTCATGGAGGCCACCATCCCAAAGTGTGCCTCGACTACGTGGAGGGCGATCATTGCCGGCAGAAAAGCTCTGGGTGCGGGGCTGATCAAACAAGTTGGAGACGGCACCACGGTGTCCGTTTGGAACGACAGCTGGGTGCCCGGACTGATTTCCCTGAAGCCTTCTATTCACATGGGTAACATTGCTATTTCAACAGTTTCTGAACTTATTAATGTGGACATAGGCATGTGGAAAATTGATATGGTGAAGGAACATTTCTGAAAGAACATGCGGTGCCCCCATGTTTGGTTTTGGTAATTGATGACAATCTCTATGGACTAATGGTTGCCTTGAGTTATATTTGAAGGTTTTGTCCATAGGCTTTTCTTGAAGTCCATGTGTTGGTTTCAAGGAGTTTATGAGTTGACCAAGGTGCTATTAAGGAATTATCTAAAGATTGGTCATGTCAGTGTTGAGCTTATTGCAAGCATGTCTTGAAGAATAAGATTGTGTGATCATTCATGTCCACCTTCAAGACATCATCCAAATGAAGAGAGTTGGAAAGATTCAACACACAAAGCGCACAAGATGTACCGAGGGATCAAGTTATCCCATGGTATGGTAAGCATTGTCCATTACGCTTTGTGTGCTAACCCATGGTCTTCGTGAGAGTTCTTTGTGGGGTTAGGTTACGGTGTGCAAGTTCAAGTGATGTATCACGAAGAGATCAAGTGCTTGAAGCTTGCCGTACATTGTGGTGACAACGGACTTGTGAAGATGAGCGGAAGAGTGGCTCACCCATAGTGGAGTATGGGGGAGCAATCAACTAGTCTTCATCGAGCCAGCGCAATCAAGAAATGTGGTCCATCTTGAGGAGGAGCAGATCGTCATCATCTAGCTCAAGTGGACTTTGTGCAAGGCAAAGGTTTTCCCTTGATAGGTTTTCTATTTTACCGGTCTCATGGTAGTTGTGGGAGACCGGGTTATAGGATCGACTGTCGTACTATCAAGGGGGGCTCTCGATGAGTTGCTTGATCGTATCGTTCGTAGAGAGCTCAAACCATTGCATCCTTGCATCATCTTTATTGGCTCTTGTTTGGTTCTTCTCCTTGTGAGATTTGGAGCTTTTGGTCATTTTCATGACAAGCTCGAGTTCATCGAAAACGGAGTTCACATGCATCTTCTATGATGTTTTTGATGTTGGAGGTTCTACCGGTTCTTCTCTGTTGGAGGTTTCTCTCCTCTCTTGTTAGGCATACCTCCCCTGCCTCTTCTGTTTTGATGCTACTCGTTGTCTTGTATCCAACAAGCTTGAGTTTGCTCAATTCGGAGCTCATTTGCAGAAGTTATGGCAGTTCTAGTTTTATTGTTACCCTCTGTTGTCTTCTCTGCAAAATGAAGGACTCCTAGTGTTGCTGATCTAGGGCATGCGGTAGTACTGCTCTCTGGAGCGGTAGTACCGCAGGCCCTTGCGGTAGTACCGCTCTGTGGGAGCGGTAGTACCGTGGCCTCCGGCCAGGCGCAGCTGCTCAAGCGGTAGTAGGGGCGGATGTAATTTTTTACATCCGCGCCCTACGCGGTAGTACCACGCCGCGAGCACGGTAGTACCGTGGGCTCTGGCCAGGTTTAGCAGCATGAGCGGAAGTAGGGGCGGATGTAATTTTTTTGACATCCGCGCCCTACGCGGTAGTACCGCTCCTCGTGTGCGGCAGTACCGTGCCGGAGTTTTGTGCAGGTCCTCCCTCAGCGGAAGTAGGTACGCACTACAAGAAATATGCTATCTTGTGACCTCCACTATTGGTCACTGAAAGGTCATAGTTTTGCATTTGCGACCTTTTTGTGACCAAAAATAGAAGGTCAAAAGCTGAGGGTCATAAACTGACTATAGCGACCTTCTCTGTGAGAAGGTCGTGGACGTTTATGACCAAAATATTCCTATTGTGGCGTTTTGGTCACTAGCAGCCTCCCCAGTCCACGTAGGCATCCAGCGTGGCAAGCTGATGTGGCACAAGATTCAGCCCGGTCCAATTCGATTTTCTACATGGGCCTAGCCCAACAATTCTTGATTTTTTCCAAGTCAATTCTTGTGGGCTACATGGGCCAAGCCCAATATTTCAGCGTCTTTATTTTTGGGCCTTGGCCTTCTTACAATCATTTATTTTCTATTTTCAATCATTATATTTTAGCGCTCATCCCACTAGTCATAATGCCATACATCAGTCCTACATGTTAGAAAATTCAAAAATGCTCAGATTTTATTCACAAGTGGTTCCCACTGGTCAAGTTTCCATTTCACATCTTTTCAACAAACATAATCACTATTTCAAACATACACTAGTCTTTTACAATATGTTACAATATTACAAAGGTGCATCTTAAATTGTTCTCACTCATCAGATTGTTCATCAAGTAACACTAAGTCTACTACAATCTGTAGATAGTCTATTACAACCCCAATATGCCTACTGTTACAATATTACAATATTTACAGTCTATTACAGTCAAACATAGAGACAACTCTTTGCTGAGTAGGGCTATACGGCTTCGAACTTCAAATTTCATAGACCTGGAGCTCCTGTAAAAGAGTGAACACATAGACTACCAGCATTAGATTATTAGATTATTCCTGGACTATCAAAAAATTATATATTGAAAGAGATCTCATAGAAATGTAGGTTTACGGGCCAAATATATGATAAAGCAACAGATTCAGCCAACTTTAAACACCTAGATGTTTGTGATGCATCTTCACAGAACCACAAGAACACTAGATATAGTATAATATGATTCCAGGAGACCACAAGAGCATCAATCAGCAGCAGGTATATAGCTAGCAAACTATCTACTAGACATCATTGACACTTGAACCATAACATGTATGTCCAGCACCGAAACAAAAAATGGGACCATAACATGCATGTCCAGCAAGGAAACAAAAAATGGGACAAGTACTAATGTTGGATAACATGTACAGGAAGGCCATCCAATGGTTTCAGCCACATCCTAATAAACCAACGACACTCTAATACTACTAATTACCAGCAGCGAATAAAATAGCCGAATGAGGCAACAACACTTGATCATCGACACAACAGTCAGCAAGGACTCAACCATGGCACAAAAAGCATCAAAATCCTAACTAACCCATGAAACAGAGCATGGTTGTAGCATAGCAAAGGTAGGAGCTCACAATGGTGGTTTGTGTAGCCGATGTCGAACAGCCTCCGTTCATTGCTTGCGAGCACCATGCACCTTGGTGCCTTGCATGCGGCCTCCTTCGAGTCTGCGAGGGAAAGAACGAGGTGAAGGTTAGTCGCATCAAGGATGCTGCTGTTCTGGGTCAAGCTAAGTCAACGGCATAAGAGATTTTAGTCGACAAAAATTAACATGTGAACATCTGGCACAATAGTAGTATAGATTGTAGTAGTAAGCATGCAAGGAAACAAAACATGGGACAGATATTGATAGCAACAAAACAACCAGGATATGACAATAGCAGTAGTATAGATTGTAGTGACAGAAGCACAAGCATGCAAACATGCTTCTCATCCCAACCTAAAACTAGAAGCAGTAGCAGCCATTCATTTTTACGCAAGTGTAAAACTAAACCATAAGCACTACAGCATTTGCTAAACTTGTCAGCTAAAGAACTCTATCTCGAAAGGCCTGAAAGAAGATTACATAAGCACCAGAACACCCTAACCACCACCAATTCTCTTCATAGTTGATCTGATGTAAAAAAGTAAGCAATATGATACAGCAGCAGGCAAGTAGTATATATCACTCATGTAGCTATATAAGACTGATGAGTATAGGAGCAGCAGCTATATAGGACTGATGAGTATATGAGCAGCAGCTATATAGGACTGATGATGCATGTACTACCTGGGAAAGAGCCACCCCCAGCAGTTTGTTATAGTAGCAGGGTCAGTGAACTTTCCAAATATGGATTCAGCAAATGCATAGTGAGTTCACTTGTTAATTGGCTAGTTGAATTCTACTAATAACCTACAGAACAACTAAAACGGTGCTGCTATATATAGACACGCAGCGTAGATGAGAAAAATGCTTCCACCTTGTTTCAACAGAACTTTATATGCGATAGGGCAGGTAATTTATGCATGCTTGACTCGAAAGGTTAAAAGCATGCCTTCACAAAACAAATGATCATGCATATGAACTAGATAGAAGAACAATCTTCATCCTAAGCAATTGTTTGCAGCGAACAGAAGGTTTAGAAAACTTATCCAGAAAGTGAGAGGTGAATAACTGAATATGAGGTTACAAATGTCAAATAGAGTCGATGCAACATTCTTGGGATATATGTGATAGGGCATACAGCACAAAATGCAGCTGGAGTGGAAAATTAAATCCACAATCAAGTTATTAGCTAGGGAACCATCGGTGTCACTAAATGTCGGACGAGTCATGGCTGGCTCGCTAACAAGGAGACCATAGTCTTCATGGACATCACTCTTCTTGTGCTTCCATACACCTGCATGACAGATTTATATCAAAACTTGATACAAGAAGTGTTGTGCAAAAACTATTGGTGGAACAACAAATTTTGACAGGAAATGGAGTCAGACAGATAACTAGCTACCTGGGAAACAATGGAGATAAACAAAGAACAACGTGCCTAGGTTTAACACAGAAATCCTACCATCAGTACAGAAATAACAGGGCACAAACATCAATGAACAATATGGAAAAAGTTAGAAATTACATGATTTTACAGTTACAATTTATAAGGTAGTAGCTACTAGGTAGCAACTAGCAGCAAGCACAAGCAGCATTAGCTAGCAGTAGCAGCTAGCAGCAAGCAGCAATAGCAAGCAAACGGCAGCACCTAGCAAAATCAGTAAGCCAGGAACCAAAGCAAGCAGCTAAAGCAGCAGCTAGCAACCAAACCACCAGCAGCACCAGCAGCAGCAGCCAGCAAGCAAACTAAGTAATACTAATCTGTTGACACATGCCTGTTGTTCCATCTGATCCAGCTTGCGCGTGAACCATACAATTAGAGTTGTCATTTTGGAGAAGTACCACTGGCCGTTAGAATATCGAAGTCCCAGATGACACTGAGACACCGGGTGCTAATTTTAAGAACTGAAACATGAGCCATCAATCCAAGGTGCAGCTGTAAGACAATACGTTTGACACAAGACTGACATAACTAATTTACTTCATCGGCCAGTGATCAGTAAATTACATAGTTCCTTACTATACAGTACACACTGAATGCAAGTGGTATGTCCAACTTGAAACATGGACATTGGCAGGGAATGGAAACGGCGGTCAGCGGCTCACCCTGGCTCGGCGGAGCGGGTCGACGTCCCGGGAGGCGTAGATGCCCATGCTGTCGGGGCCCTCGAGGAACTCGACCCCGTAGGCGCGCATCATCCGGGCGTACCCGATCCAGTAGAAGTCGGGGTCCGCCGCCTCCATCTGCACACAAACACCATTGCCCAAGCAGCGTCAGCAACGTATAACGAGGGAGGGAGGGAACAACACAATGCAGTGCTGGGAAATCACCTCGTCCGGGTAGGGCTCGTCCTCTTGCGGCGGGTCGAGGAGCCTGAGCGGAGGTGCCTCTTACTCCTCCACGGCCGCGGCGGCGGCCTCCTCCACTGGCGCCGGCGGCGGGTCGCGGAGGCGCGGGGCGGCCGGCGTGCGGGGGAGGGGAGAGGAGGAGGCGACGGGTGCAGCTGAGGCGGCGGGGCGGGAAGGTTGGGGCCGGGAGGGGGGCCGGGGAGGGGAGGAGGAGAGGGGAGGTGGCTTGGGGTGGCGATGCTGCTTGTGGTGGGGAAGGGAGGGGTCTGGGTGGCAATGCGGTGAGGGGAGGGAGGGGTCTGGGTGGCGATGCAGTGAGGAAGGGCACAGGGAAGCCATGGATGCGGTGAGGAAGGGCTCGCCGGTGGAGCTGATGGGAGGGAGGGAATTCCTGCCGGATCTGGCCACGACATGAGTAGCCCGAGTGGATCTAGGAGGAGAGGGGAGGGGCTGCCGGCGATGAGGTTGGATGACGATGGCCTGGAACGGAGCGGAGCGGAGCAGAGGTCGGGGCGGTGGGTGAGCTGGGGTTTGGGTCGGGGCGGGGCGGTCGGGGCGGAAGGGTGCGGTGGGCAGGGAGAGGAGTGGATCGAGAGGAGGGCGGCGGCAGCGATGAGATGGGGGGAAGAGGGCGACCTGAGCTAGGGTTTGGGCTGCGGGTGGATGGATGGATGTGGGATATAGAGATGGATGGATGGATGGATGGATGCCATGTCATCGATCCGTGGGAAGAGTTCTCATTGGTTTAGAAAATTAGTGATTTAAATAGTTTTGAAGTACTAAAAATAGAGTGATTTTGTGAAGTAGCTATACTGAATTTTATGGATGAGGACCAATTTGTAAGCATTTCTGATCTTTCTACCAATTTTTAATCATTTTCCGAGTGCCAAAAATGAGTTTTTTTTGTGAAGGACCTAACAAATAATTATTGTAAAATTGTACCAAATCAATTTTCCAAAATACTAGGACATATTTAATGCATAATTGACCAAATGGTTGGGTGTAAAAAGTTTTGATCCACCTCTAGTGAAAAAGACAAATTCCTGCCGATTCAGCTGGAAGCGGGTCAAATTTGAACTGCAAGTGCCTCATAGTTTGCTATTTATTTTTTCCAAAAATCATTTCTAGGTACATAAGTACCTATTTAATCAGAGAAACACCAAAAAAAGTCCAAGATTCAACCACTAGCTAGGAACGGTCATTCCCGCCGTTTTGACCGCATTTTGAAACGGGCATAAAAAATTCAAAAAAATTCAAAAAATTGGGAAACCTTCGCATTGTGTCATTATATGTGGCCAAGTTTCCAGGAAAAATAACAAACTTGTAATACGGCAATTATTTTTAAAAAGTGTTCTCAGAAACGAGCTATCACGTGTGGAGATCAATGGCTTTCAAGCCAAATGATCAATCTTATGGCCACATTCATGGCATAGTTTGTTCAAATGATCTCATATTGTGCACAAGGGTACATCTTGGAATTCCAAACAATGTTGCCTAAGGAAGTTTTCATTTTCTTTGCACGGAAAATTCATTTTTCATTTTCCGAGTGCACAAAAGGAGGTTTTTTTGTGAAGGAACTACCAAATAATTGTTGCGAAATTGGACCAAATAATTTTTCTAAAATACTAGGTCATATTTAATGCATAATTGACCAAATGGTTGGGTGTAAAAAGTTTTGATCCACCTCTGGTGAAAAAGACAAATTCCCGCCGATTCAGATGGAAGCGGGTCAAATTTGAACTTCAAGTGCCTCATAGTTTGCTATTTATTTTTTCCAAAAATCATTTCTAGGTACATAAGTACCTATTTAATCAGAGAAACACCAAAAAAATTCCAAGATTCAACCGCTAGCTAGGAACGGTCATTCCCGCCGTTTTGACCGCATTTTGAAACGGGCATAAAAAATTCAAAAAAATCCAAAAAATTGGGAAACTTTCGCATTGTGTCATTATATGTGGCCAAGTTTCCAGGAAAAATAACAAACTTGTAATACGGCAATTATTTTAAAAAAGTGTTCTCAGAAACGAGCTATCACGTGTGGAGATCAATGACTTTCAAGCCAAATGATCAATCTTATGGCCACATTCATGGCATAGTTTGTTCAAATGATCTCATATTGTGCACAAGGGTACATCTTGGAATTCCAAACAATGTTGCCTAAGGAAGTTTTCATTTTCTTTGCATCGAAAATTCATTTTTCATTTTCCGAGTGCCCAAAAGGAGGTTTTTTTGTGAAGGAACTACCAAATAATTGTTGCGAAATTGGACTAAATAATTTTTCTAAAATACTAGGTCATATTTAATGCATAATTGACCAAATGTTTGGGTGTAAAAAGTTTTGATCCACCTCTGGTGAAAAAGACAAATTCCCGCCGATTCAGATGGAAGCGGGTCAAATTTGAACTGCAAGTGCCTCATAGTTTGCTATTTGTTTTTTCCAAAAATCATTTCTAGGTACATACGTACCTATTTAATCAGAGAAACACCAAAAAAATTCCAAGATTCAACCGCTAGCTAGGAACGGTCATTCCCGCCGTTTTGACCGCATTTTGAAACGGGCATAAAAAATTCAAAAAAATTCAAAAATTGGGAAACCTTCGTATTGTGTCATTATATGTGTCCAAGTTTCCAGGAAAAATAACAAACTTGTAATACGGCAATTATTTTAAAAAAGTGTTCTCAGAAACGAGCTATCACGTGTGGAGATCAATGACTTTCAAGCCAAATGATCAATCTTATGGCCACATTCATGGCATAGTTTGTTCAAATGATCTCATATTGTGCACAAGGGTACATCTTGGAATTCCAAACAATGTTGCCTAAGGAAGTTTTCATTTTCTTTGCACGGAAAATTCATTTTTCATTTTTCGAGTGCCCAAAAGAAGGTTTTTTTGTGAAGGAACTACCAAATAATTGTTGCGAAATTGGACCAAATAATTTTTCTAAAATACTAGGTCATATTTAATGCATAATTGACCAAATGGTTGGGTGTAGAAAGTTTTGATCCACCTCTGGTGAAAAAGACAAATTCCCGCCGATTCAGATGGAAGCGGGTCAAATTTGAACTGCAGTGCCTCATAGTTTGCTATTTATTTTTTCCAAAAATCATTTCTAGGTACATAAGTACCTATTTAATCAGAGAAACACCAAAAAAATTCCAAGATTCAACCGCTAGCTAGGAACGGTCATTCCCGCCGTTTTGACCGCATTTTGAAACGGGCATAAAAAATTCAAAAAAATTCAAAAAATTGGGAAACCTTCGCATTGTGTCATTATATGTGGCCAAGTTTCCAGGAAAAATAACAAACTTGTAATACGGCAATTATTTTAAAAAAGTGTTCTCAGAAACGAGCTATCACGTGTGGAGATCAATGGCTTTCAAGCCAAATGATCAATCTTATGGCCACATTCATGGCATAGTTTGTTCAAATGATCTAATATTGTGCACAAGGGTATATCTTGGAATTCCAAACAATGTTGCCTAAGCAAGTTTTCATTTTCTTTGCACGGAAAATTCATTTTTCATTTTCCGAGTGCCCAAAAGGAGGTTTTTTTGTGAAGGAACTACCAAATAATTGTTGCGAAATTGGACCAAATAATTTTTCTAAAATACTAGGTCATATTTAATGCATAATTGACCAAATGTTTGGGTGTAAAAAGTTTTGATCCACCTCTAGTGAAAAAGACAAATTCCCGCCGATTCAGATGGAAGCGGGTCAAATTTGAACTGCAAGTGCCTCATAGTTTGCTATTTGTTTTTTCCAAAAATCATTTCTAGGTACATAAGTATCTATTTAATCAGAGAAACACCAAAAAAATTCCAAGATTCAACCGCTAGCTAGGAACGGTCATTCCCGCCGTTTTGACCGCATTTTGAAACGGGCATAAAAAATTCAAAAAAATTCAAAAATTGGGAAACCTTCGCATTGTGTCATTATATGTGTCCAAGTTTCCAGGAAAAATAACAAACTTGTAATACGGCAATTATTTTAAAAAAGTGTTCTCAGAAACGAGCTATCACGTGTGGAGATCAATGACTTTCAAGCCAAATGATCAATCTTATGGCCACATTCATGGCATAGTTTGTTCAAATGATCTCATATTGTGCACAAGGGTACATCTTGGAATTCCAAACAATGTTGCCTAAGGAAGTTTTCATTTTCTTTGCACGGAAAATTCATTTTTCATTTTCCGAGTGCCCAAAAGAAGGTTTTTTTGTGAAGGAACTACCAAATAATTGTTGCGAAATTGGACCAAATAATTTTTCTAAAATACTAGGTCATATTTAATGCATAATTGACCAAATGGTTGGGTGTAAAAAGTTTTGATCCACCTCTGGTGAAAAAGACAAATTCCCGCCGATTCAGATGGAAGCGGGTCAAATTTGAACCGCAGTGCCTCATAGTTTGCTATTTATTTTTTTCAAAAATCATTTCTAGGTACAGAAGTACCTATTTAATCAGAGAAACACCAGAAAAAGTCCAAGATTCAACCACTAGCTAGGAACGGTCATTCCCGCCGTTTTGACCGCATTTTGAAACGGGCATAAAAAATTCAAAAAAATTCAAAAAATTGGGAAACCTTCCCATTGTGTCATTATATGTGGCCAAGTTTCCAGGAAAAATAACAAACTTGTAATACGGCAATTATTTTTAAAAAGTGTTCTCAGAAACGAGCTATCACGTGTGGAGATCAATGGCTTTCAAGCCAAATGATCAATCTTATGGCCACATTCATGGCATAGTTTGTTCAAATGATCTCATATTGTGCACAAGGGTACATCTTGGAATTCCAAACAATGTTGCCTAAGGAAGTTTTCATTTTCTTTGCACGGAAAATTCATTTTTCATTTTCCGAGTGCCCAAAAGGAGGTTTTTTGTGAAGGAACTACCAAATAATTGTTGCGAAATTGGACCAAATAATTTTTCTAAAATACTAGGTCATATTTAATGCATAATTGACCAAATGGTTGGGTGTAAAAAGTTTTGATCCACCTCTGGTGAAAAAGACAAATTCCCGCCGATTCAGATGGAAGCGGGTCAAATTTGAACTGCAAGTGCCTCATAGTTTGCTATTTATTTTTTCCAAAAATCATTTCTAGGTAAATAAGTACCTATTTAATCAGAGAAACACCAAAAAAATTCCAAGATTCAACCGCTAGCTGGGAACGGTCATTCCCGCCGTTTTGACCGCATTTTGAAACGGGCATAAAAAATTCAAAAAAATTCAAAAAATTGGGAAACCTTTGCATTGTGTCATTATATGTGGCCAAGTTTCCAGGAAAAATAACAAACTTGTAATACGGCAAATATTTTAAAAAAATGTTCTCAGAAACGAGCTATCACGTGTGGAGATCAATGACTTTCAAGCCAAATGATCAATCTTATGGTCACATTCATGGCATAGTTTGTTCAAATTATCTCATATTGTGCACAAGGGTACATCTTGGAATTCCAAACAATGTTGCCTAAGGAAGTTTTCATTTTCTTTGCACGGAAAATTCATTTTTGATTTTCCGAGTGCCCAAAATGAGGTTTTTTTTGAAGGAACTACCAAATAATTGTTGCGAAATTGGACCAAATCAATTTTATAAAATACTAGGCCATATTTAATGCAAAATTGACAAAATGGTTGGGTGTCAAAAGTTTTGATCCACCTCTGATGAAAAAGACAAATTGCCGTCGATTCAGTTGGAAGCGGGTCAAATTTGAATTGCAGGTGCCTCATAGTTTGCTATTTATTTTTTCCAAAAATCATTTCTAGGTACATAAGTACCTATTTAATCAGAGAAACACCAAAAAATTCCAAGATTCAACCGCTAGCTAGGAACGGTCATTCCCGCCGTTTTGACTGCATTTTGAAACGGGCATAAAAAATTCAAAAAAATTCAAAAAATTGGGAAAACTTCGCATTGTGTCATTATATGTGGCCAAGTTCCTAGGAAAAATAACAAACTTGTAATACGACAATTATTTTTAAAAAAGTGTTCTCAAAAACGAGCTATCACGTGTGGAGATCAATGGTTTTCAAGCCAAATGATCAATCTTATGGCCACATTAATGGCATAGTTTGTTCAAATGATCTCATATTGTGCACAAGGGTACATCTTGGAATTCCAAACAATGTTGCCTAAGGAAGTTTTCGTTTTCTTTGCACGGAAAATTCATTTTTCATTTTCCGAGTGCCCAAAAGGAGGTTTTTTTGTGAAGGAACTACCAAATAATTGTTGCAAAAATGGACCAAATCAATTTTATAAAATACTAGGCCATATATAATGCACAATTGACAAAATGGTTGGGTGAAAAAAGTTTTGATCCACCTCTGGTGAAAAAGACAAATTATCGTCGATTCAGTTGGAAACGAGTCAAATTTGAACTGCAGCTGCCTCATAGTTTTCTCTTTATTTTTTCCAAAAATCATTTATAGGTAAATAAGTATCTATTTAATCATAAATACATGGTTTGATGGCGAGACATCGAGGTTTGGATGGTGGTCGAGGGCCCCAACTCTAGAGCGCGTAAGCTCGCATGCCCGCCGCGTGGTCACCGCATGACCGTGGCATTGCCATGTGTTCTGGGTGGCCTAGGCATGTCTAGTGGGTTGGACACTCCCCAGGTAGGTGCTAGGAAGAAAATCACAACATAAGATTCTCACGAGGAGACCGATCGATGCTCAAACATGAATAAGCAGCCAAGTGTTTGATTTGCAGTACGGGAAATGCACATGGCTAATGGGCGTGAGTTTTGGCTGAGGATGATCAGTTACTAAGAAGACCGTCTTCACAAATTTTCACCTCAAAAGGAGGAGCCTAGGTGGTACTTGCTTTACAAAGTACCACACTGGACATAAATACGAATGTTGAAGCTGGGCTCAAAATAATGAATGGATTGAGCTAGCATTTGGTGGAGGATGGTTATTTGGGCATAGGAAAGCACTGTAGAAAATGGATACCATTTGGACATGCCAAAGTGGTACTTCCTTCACAAAGTGCTGCTATGATCAGAATAGGAAAATGAATATTTTTGAATTATTTTTGAACTAGGCAAGGAAGGTTTTTACATATATGACGAAGATATGACCCAAAGAATTTATGAGATTTTTTTGGGAACTTTGGGAATAACAGAAATATAGGTTGCTTCACAACCTAGGGCAAAAACCGCCACATGGACATGACACATAGGCAAAACTGATGAGATGACGCCTAGTCATCACAACCCACCACAATCTACAAGGCTATGACCATCTATATTGGTCATTAACAACTAGAAATAAGGCAGCGGACTAGCACTGTTTGCTTTGTGACCTTTTCGTGTAAGGAAATTACGACCTTTCTGACCAAAATGGTCGCAATGGTTTAGGGTTTGGAGCCCCTCGAACAGCTTTTGACCAATTGGTCTGAAATGGTCATAGATCTATGACCAATTCTTCTAGGGTCACTGACAAAAGGTCACTAGTTGACATATTTCTTGTAGTGAAGGAAGTAATTTTTTACGTCCGTGCTTTCTCTATGCCTAGTGTTGCCTGCCTTACGGTAGTACCGTAGGGGCGCGCGGTAGTACCGCTCCGGCTGTTCTACTGCTCGTTACCCTGTGCAACAGGCCTTCATCTGGCCAGAGCTGCATAGGCGGTAGTACCGCAGCCAACCGCGGTAGTACCGCAGCTCCCTGTGGTAGTACCGCGTCGTGCGGGCTGAGTGAGGGGATAACGGTTGGTTTTTCTCCCCACCTATAAAAGGGTGTCTTCTTCCCATTGAGACTAATCTTTTGAGCTCGTGTTCTTCCCCCATTGTTGACCTTCTTCGAGCATGCTAACTCTCAATCCCTCCATGGATTCTTGCTAGTTCTTGAGGGAAAAGAGAGAGGAGATATAGATCCACGTTTCCACCAATCACTTTTGTCCTCTATGTGAGGGGAACCCCTTGGATCTAGATCTTGGAGTTCTTTGTGTTCTTCTTTTGTTCTTCCTCTCATTTTCCTCCCTAGCATTAGTTGCTTTGGTGGGATTTGGGAGAGAAGGACTTGGGCACTCCGTGTGCCCTTGCCATTGCATTTGGTGCATCGGTTTGAGTTCTCCACGGTGATACGTGGAAGTGAAGTTTGAGAAGCTTATTACTCTTGGGTGTTTGGGCACCCTAGAGCTTGTTCCTCTTGGGTGCCTTGGTGCCCTAGACGGTTGGTGGTGTTCGGAGCTCAATCATTGTGGTGTAAAGCTCTGGGCAAGCGTCAGGGTCTCCAATTAGGTTGTGGAGATCGCCCCGGGCAATTTGACGGGTACCGGTGACCGCCCCCAAGGGTTGCCAAAGTGTACGGGTTCGGTGACCGCCCCCAAGGGTCGCCATTTGTACGGGTTCGGTGACCGCCCTCAAGGGTCCCTTAGTGGAATCACGACATCTTGCATTGTGCGAGGGCGTGAGGAGATTACGGTGGCCCTAGTGGCTTCTTGGGGAGCATTGTGCCTCCACACCGCTCCAAACGGAGATTAGCATCCGCAAGGGTGTGAACTTCGGGATACATCATCGTCTCCGCGTGCCTCAGTTATCTCTTACCCGAGCCCCTTTACTTATGCACTTTACTTTGTGATAGCCATATTGTTCTTTGTCATATATCTTGCCATCACATAGTTGCTTATCTTGGTTAGCATAAGTTGTTGGTGCACATAGGTGAGCCTAGTTGTTTTAGGTTTTGTGCTTGACAAATTAACCGCTAGGTTTATTCCGCATTTGTTCAAGCCTAAACCGTAATTATTTTAAAATGCCTATTCACCCCCCCCCCCTCTAGGCGACATCCATGATCTTTCAATTTCATTGCTCCCGAAGCAGAGGCCATTCTTAATATCCCTCTGAGGATTGGTGGTGGACCTGACTCGGTTGCATGGACCGCTGAAAAGTCTGGTAACTACTCTGTTAAATCCGCGTACCGCTCTCTAATGACACAGAATGAGCATGTTGCTCTTCAGGAAGGGACGGCTACAGAATCTCTATAGAAACAGAAGCAGTTGTGGACTAGACTTTGGAAGCTAAAAGTGGTGCCAAGGGTGCGAGTGTTTTGGTGGCGAGTGCTGAGAGGAATTTTGCCTACAGAAAGCTCCCTCAAGCACAGACACATAGCAACGCTGGCTCATGCAAAGTATGTCTTGGTGCAGACGAGGATTTGTACCATGCACTAGTGAAGTGCACACATGCTACAGTTTTCTGGCAGGAGGCGAGGGAGTGGCTGCATATCAAGCTCCCGGAACTCCACACAGAAACGTGGCCTAGGGACATTTTATGTGATCCCAGATTTGATGAGAGGGATCAGGCGAAAATTATCACTGTCATGTGGGTGATCTGGACCTCAAGAAATAATATAACTCATGACAGGGCGAGTTTGAATCTGATGATTTCTTTGAAGAAGATCAGGGAGGACTTGGCATTGTTGGAACTACCGGACCAACATGCAAAGATCCTACCAGGACATGGATGGCGGCCACCTGAGAATGATTGTATCAAGATTAATACAGATGCAGGCTTGTCAGTGGAGGCCAGTGCATGCGGGCTGGGAGGCGTTGCCAGAACTTCTGTTTCATTCCTCGGTGCCTGGTGTAAGCCACTCCAGGGTATTACTGACCCACTGGTGGCGGAGGCGCTAGCTCTCCGGGAGGGAGTGATCTTTGCCCAGCTTCGAGGCTATGTGCGAGTCGAGATGGAAACCGACAGCTTGGAGGTTGTTCAACTTTGGAACTCGCGCCGTACTACGCGCTCGCTAATAGCGCCGTTGTTACTTGATATTGAGGGTTTAGCTACAAATTTTTCTGTTTTCTCTGTTCGTCATGTAAAGAGAAACGTCAATGTCCCGGCCCATCTATGTGCTAGACATGCATGCACACTAGAGGTGTCCGAGTGTTGGCTGAACTCCCCCCCTGGTTGCTGGTGACCAGCCTTATGGCTGATAGTGCCGCAACTCTTATGATGGAATAAAAGAGCCCTCATTACCTCAAAAAGAACATTTGTATATATTTTTGTTTACAGTGGCAAAAAATAGAATGGGCCGAGCCCAGCTAAGGCTGCTGCAGGCGCCGGTTTGCAGAAACAGTAGTAACCGGCGGAAAATCCTACTTGGCGCTCATTGCGGCAAGCTATCGTCCCTTCGCACAGGACGAGGTGCGAGAGCGACCGAGTGGGCCGGCCCGTTTTAGCATTTCAGTAGACACCGACTTTTGGGAACCTTCTATGATGTTTCCAGCCGGTTTTTTTTTCTGGTTTTGGGAACCTTCTAGAAGGTTCCTAAACTGGTTTTTTATTTTTTCAGTTTTTTTTTCGTTTTCGTTTTTTTCTATTTCTCTTCTTTTTCGTTTTTCTTTTTCTTTTTTCCGTTTCTTTCTTTTTTCTTTTTTCTTTTCTTTTTTTTCTTTTCAAGTTTATTTTCATTTTTTGTTTCGAATTTCAAAAAATGTTCCTGTTTTGCAGATTTTGTTCACAAATTCAAAAAATGTTTTTATTTTTTAAAAAACATCACAATTTTAAAAAATGTTCCCAGTTTCAAAAAATTTGTTCCGAATTTTCAACAAATGCTCCTGTTTTTCAAATTTTGTTCACAAATTGAAAAATTGTTCATTGTTTTAAAATTTTGTTCAGAATTTCAAAAATGTTCCCTTTTTCAAAAAAAATACAAATTCAAAAAATGTTTGCATTTTAGAATTGTAAAAATATTCATGTTTCAGTAATTGTCTGGAATTTCAGAAAATGTTCTTTTTCCAAATTCGTTCAGAAATTCAAAAATTGTCCGTTTTCAAAAAATGTTTGGGAATTTTCAAAAAATGTTCCCAATTTTAAAATTCGGAATTTCAGAAAATGTTCGCAATTTTGAGAAAATGTACGGTTTAAAAATTTGTTCAAAAATTTGAAAAAATTATCATGGTTTAAAAATTTGTTCGTAATTCCATAATTTGTTCAAAACTTAAAAAATGGTTCAAAATATGTTCTGCAGTTTTAATTTTTTTGTTCGCATATGCGAAAAAATGTTCCTCTCTACGATTCTTTTCAGATATTCAAAAAATTGTTCGTAATTTTTCAAAATATATTCAGTAAAGAAATGTGCACTTTTTTAAAGATGTTCACTAGAGTAACTAATTCCGTTTTGATACAGTAGACAGGTTTGTTTGGATGGTCGTACTAGGTTATTTCAGATGCGCGCTGCTGTTTTACAACGATTGCTTTCCAGTTGGGCTGGTTCGGAGTGCGCATTTGCAAACAGGAGGTTGCTGGTTCGATACCTTCCATCGCGCTAGCCACTCATTTTTGCTTTCTTTTCCTTGTGCGTCGGGACGACAATTGGACGCGAAGAGCGTCCTATAGGAGCTCCCGTAACCGGCGCCTGCAGCGCTAAATAGGAATGGCCGGCCAATCGGCACAAAAAAAAAGGGATCCCTTAGACGATTGTCATGGGCCGCCCCTAGTGGGGACAGTTTTCTTTCGCTGCGAGCGCTACAGTTGGATTTTCTGTGGGATGACCATGGCTAATTATTTTAGTTTTTCTGGATGTATTTTTGTTCTTTCTCGAATGATTTCATCGTTTTTCTCCGCAATTTGTTTTCTCAAATTAATGAAAAAGGTTGTTGGATGGTTTTCTCTTCTTTTTTGATTTTTTTTCTTATTCTAGTTTTCTATTTCTTTCTTTCTCGGTCCCTTCTTTTTACCCCTTTTGCAATCATTACATTTTTTAAAAAAAGTTCTAATTCACAAAGATGTTTTAAATACATGGATAGTTCTAAAATTACATTATTCTAAATTTCAGAAAAAGTTCATGGACATTTTTTAATTCCTAAATGTTTATCTAATTCACAAAAAGGTGTAAATCCTAAACAGGCTTTCAATCATAAACATTATGTGGATTCAAGAAATTTTTAAATCTAAAATAAAACATATTTTTTTATATACGATCCACGAAGGTATTATCTTGGCCCTCAACTAGACTGAACTGAGGAATTAATTTCTGCATCTGGAAGAGATCATTCAGCTCACATGGTCAACTTTATATTGACCAGGTCGTAGTTATCTCAGGAAAATAGGATTCATATAGTTAAATAATGTGTAATGTAAATTTTGCTAGTTATACTCTTGCTTAAATGGGACGTACACAACAACTTAATACTTGCTGGTTGCATATGCCCCCGACGAGATTTCGAGCGTCGCTATAGTAATCATGTAGCCCCGATGAGATTCACTTTCCCCAAAGAAGGATTTGGTTTAAAAGGGGAGACCTATTAAAACACTGGTTTCAACAGGCATGACCTGCGAGCAAACCAACACCCGGGCAAGTCAAGCCTGTGACCGCTCATGTGCTATTGGGCCGAGCCTACATCGACTCCACATAGGTGTTTTAAGGTCAATTTGATATGTTCCACGTTATAATGGAGAATGTTGATGGCATGAGTGGTATTAAAGTTGCACCTATGGCTCTAGAGGTGAACCATCTCCTTTTCGTTGAAGTTGCGGAAGGTGGTGGTATTATGAGAATGAAGATGTATGAAATGAAAAGAGTTGGACGCTATGGCATTGGGTTCATTGACCCAAATACCATTAATCAAGAGAGATGGTCACGTGAATATGATCGAAAAGACACAAAGAGAAGCTTGCTACAGTTCTTGAAGTGACTAAATACCCAACCAGAAATACTACTTCCTTACAACTTCGGGTGAGTGACACTATATCGTGTACTATAAATTCTGTTTTTGCTTATTAGATGTGAATAAGTGTAGTTTATGAGTTATGCACATGCCCACATAATTATACAAATGTGTGCGCATGCAGTTTTCACTGGATCTTGTTAATCATTGAAGTTGACGAGGGAAAAGTTCAAGTACTAGACTCACTATATATCGTGAGGGGGATGGTCGACAGGTAATTTCAATCATTATCACATTATGTCATCCTTTTTAGTTCATTTCCTGATATTAACTAATTAATAACTTCTTTATTCATTTTCTTTCCCGGCGACCAGGGCTTGCCAAAAGTTCATCAAAGAGATTGAAGGCGAATGGAAACAACGGCTGAAATGGGTGCGACCCAAGGTAATTAAGTACTACTAGCTTCATCAATACCATTATCATGCTTGATTAATTATTATTTGATTGAATTCTATTCTCGTAAAGGCCATGAGGCAAGCGCCAGGGAATAATTTATGTGCGTACTACGTTTGCGAGAACATTCGCATGATGACGTCCGAAAGGAGCACATCTGACAGAGCACTTTGGGTACGTTTTCTAGAACACAATTCACAAATCTTTTTTTCATGATCTAATATATATACACACAACTAATATATTCATATTGATCTCCTTATTTAATAAAGGTGCAAGAGATGCGGGATAAGCTCCTACCAACGGATCGCTTACGAGCAATTCAAGAGGAAATAGCGGAATTTTTGCTTCACCGGGTCATAGATCCTAAAAGAGAATACCATTACAAGCTATAATGCCTTCATGTAATGATCTGCAAATTGTAGGAGAAATTGTATATAACAAATTGTATATATATGTGTGTTTGTGTGTGTGTGTGTGTGAATGGTCGTGCGAGAAATTCGATTATATATATATATATATATATATATATATATATATATATATATATATATATATATATATATATATATATATATATATATATATCGGTTCTACGAGAAATTCTATTTATATATATGCATAATGTGTACATTATGTAGTAGCGTAAAATATGTTTAAAATAGAAAAGAATTAAATAGAAAACACAAAATTAAAAGGAAAAATAAACCATAAACCCATAAATCTTTTAGTCCCGGTTGGTGAGGCCCCAGCCCCACGGCGCGGGCTCGTGCTACGTGGTGACCCTCTGGTCCCGGCTCGTGACGAACCGGCACTGGGGTGGGGTGGGGTGGGGGTGGGGGTGGGGGGGGGGGGGGGGGGGCTTTAGTCCCCACCCTTTAGTGCCGATGTGCAGAACCGGCAGTAGTGTACCCGCAACTTCCTGTGCCAATGAGCAACTGAAGTACATATTAGGATAGAGATGTTGGTGCTCACACTTCGGAATTTGATCCCATCGTTCACAATCGAGACTAATACATGTGCCACCGACATGGGCGACATGTTGATATAGTGAGGGCATCCAGTGGCCAATGTTGGCACGCACAACAGTATGTAGAAATGTATCTCCAGTGCGCCATCCACGACACAGCCAAGCATTGGCGTTCGTGGTTGCCATGGCAGAATTCTGATACAACTCGTCCTTTTCATTCAGCTCTATGTACAAGGAACTTTGGTGCCTCCAATTGCCTCGTCTCCAAGTCTCGCATCCTCTATCATGTGGGGCGGGCGCAGCCGCGCAAGAGTGCCAGAGTGGACCGCGGGGGTGCGGGCCCACCTGGCAGGGGCAAGGTAGGTATGGACCCGGACTATGGAAGGCCGGTCGAGCCGTGGACCTAGCTAGTGTTGGTGTTGCGTGCGTGGGTTTTAAGAGGCCTCACGCCGCAAGCATGCATGCATGGATGCATGATGATGAGAAAGAAAACCCGAACTCTCGCCGGCCCTCTTCTGTCGGGGGAAGGCCGCGAGATTCATCTCCCCACATGCAGCTGCGTTCAACTATGAGATCCAACTCCCTCGCGATATCGGGGGCTCATCACGCCCGCGTGACCCGCCTCGTATAAACTCCCTCGCGAGTCGTAGCTTCCTAGGACTCCTCCCCTCCAAAACCCCGAAACCACCTGCCCGCCCCAAGCGCATCCCTGCGGCGCGGCGGCGATGGCGAGCGGCGTCGGCCACCTGGCTCTGGACGTGGACGACGCGGAAGAGAGGGCGGGCACGGCGGCGCGGGACGAGGAGGACCTGCTGTGGGCCGCCATCGAGCGGCTCCCCTCCGCCAAGCGGCGCAACCACGCCATCGTCCTCCCCGACCCCGACGGCGACGGAGAAGGGGGCGGGGGCGAGGTGGTGGACGTGCGGAGGCTCGACCGCCCCGGGCTCGAGCGCGTGCTCCGCCGTGCGCTGGCCACCGCCGAGCTCGACAACGCCAACCTGCTCCGCGGAATCAAGGCCCGCTTCGACGCGTAATGCATCCGACTTCATGGTCGTTCCAACTCCTCCATGGAAATCCTTGTGCTGGGTTGTTGATTACCGTTGTCTGCAGGGTGGGGCTGGAGGTGCCGCGGGTGGAGGTGAGGTTCCGCGACCTGAGGGTCTCGACGGAGGTCAACGTCGGCAGGAGGGCGCTGCCGACTCTCCCCAACTACGTCCGCGACGTCACCGAGGTAAGCTTATACATATTTGCAGATCGGTTTGTTCAGTTTAACGAATGGTTGCGAGATGGTAACATCCTAAGAGACTTGGCACTTGCGTGTCTACTGTCTAGTAGAAAAAACAAAGTAAATTACAGGGGACAATATATTTGAGTGCCCGCGATTCATGATACTTTTGATCTGATCGATCCTCGGACGACGAAAGTCGAAACCCTCATAACTTGCGTGAACGTAGGCCGGGCGAAAAGGAGATCCATGCGATAGACAGCAGTTCACGTGAATAGAAATATCCTTATCGTGCGAGCTTTCCTGCGCACCTTACATGCTGTGGGCTACTTAAATTGTCTCACGTGTGGTTAGCAGCGCTGTGAGCCGTTGCAAGTTTGCAACTGCAAGTCTAAAAGTGGCTACTTAAATTGTCTCACCTTACATGCTTTGGGCTACTTAAATCGTCTCACGTGTGGCTAGCACTATGAGTTGCAAGTTTGCAAGTGCAAGTCTAAAAGTGTCTGCCTTTGTTTTCGCCCGACGAGACATACGCACGAGCATATTTACCCTCCATCAGTGTCCTTGTATTTTCAACAAAGTTTTGCTAGTTACGACCTTGGACTGCCGGCCTTCTTAGATGAGAATCTGGGATAACAACGAATGAATTTAATTGTTTAATTTGCTTTATTGGGTTCTATTTCAGAATTCATAATTACTCCCTCCGTCCCATAATGTAAGACGTTTTTTGACTTTATTGTAGTGTCAAAAAACGTTTTACATTATGGGACAGAGGGAGTATTTGATTATCCAGTAGCCAAAGGAGACTTTACACAAAACAACGATTCGTTTGGAGAGAAAATCTGCTCCAGCCTGCGTGGGCAACACGGCCAACTCTAATGAGGTGACACTAAACTATCGTCAGCGCCTGCTGCCTGGGAGTCGTGATGGTGATGACATATTTCTCTATGGCCTTCTTGTCGACAACAGCGAGCTCGTCTCTTGTGCGCTACTTCGTGCAATGGCGAGCATGTCGATGAGAATCCTCACCAACATGCAAATGAGAATAGGCCATGTACGCCATAGTTTCATTTTGAGGTAGTTGCATCAGCCGTGCACGATCCAAAGGGCGCAGGATCCAAGGATGATTTCCAAAGGGCCAGTATGAGATAGGTGATCTGTCGCGCCCGGGGAGGATCAGGGGCGCGGGATCCTTTGCTGCCACTAGATCTGAAGTGCGGAACTTCAGGATGCAGAAGAAGTGAGAACAAAAATCTTGGGTTTCTCCCCTCCCCCCCCCTCCCCCCCCCCCCCCCCCCCCCCCCGCTCCCGCGACGCGCCCCGCGAGCGCGTCACGGGAGATTCCCCTCCGCCGCCGGCGCAAGGCTCCGCCCTCGCTCACCCCTCCTCCTCGCCGCTGCCGGAGGGCGTCCGCCGGGCAAAGCCCGTGCGGCGCTGGCAGCGGCGGGGCTCTCTCCTCCCTCTCCTGGTCGGGGTCTCGGCGGCGCGGGCCGCCGCTCGTGGGGGATCTGGATCCGGCGGGGCCTCCGGCGGCGGAGTCGTGCGGATCTGGTAGCTTTGCTGCTGGGAGGAGGCGGTGCGGCCCCGCGGCGGCGGCTGCGGCGGGGGTTTGATCTGGCGCGGCCGATCTGGCCCCCTGGGGGCTGCGGGCGTTGCGGGTGGCGGCGGCCACTGCTGGAGCACTCGGTGCGCCGTCTGACTGCGGTCATGGCGGACGATGGCGGCGTCTTGGACGTCGTTCCCTTCTCGAGGCATCGTCGTTGCAGGTCACGTCAACCTGATTGAAAGGTTCCGGGGGAAACCCTAGATCTGGTTTAACCGGATCGGACGATGGCGACGTTTCGACGTCATTCTCCCTCCTGGGGGCATCGTTTTGGAGCAAGTGTTGACTGGAGGGGACAAGAGGAGGAGCGGCGTGGCATCTGGCACGTCGACATCGGCGGGTCTCAGCGGCATGGAGCAGCGGGGGTCCCGCCGGTGGGCGTGTGATGATGGACGAGCGCAGGATGGCGGCGCTGTCTGGCGTCGTGGTGGCGTCGATGGCAGAGAGGCCTGGCACGGGTTATGCAACAGTACAGCTCTGAAGATGGATTGATGGTACGTGGCTGCGGCGGCCTCATACCCGGCAGGGGGCCTGGTTGAAGAGCACGCCGGACTGGTGGGTGCCCATACCCGGAAAGTCCTGGTTGGGACCTCAGGTCTCAGATGTTAGGTTTGGCTGCGAGGTCTGTTTAGAGGCCCAGACCATCAGCGCCCCTTCATCAGTTAGAGAGGAGTAGCGACAGAGGTTGCGAAGATGGTGGCTTTGGTCTTACTGTTGTACGACTTTGTAAGGTCTTGTGTTAATAATCAATAAAGTGGCCGTATGCATCGTCCAGATGCAGAGGCCGGGGTATTCCCCCTTTTCGAAAAAAAAAACTAGATCTGAAGTGCAATGGGAATCTGCACTAACATATCGGAAAACAGACTCGCCGAAAAAGAACGTGTCATCAGACATTTATTTTGCATGTAGTTAGATATAAAGAACAATTGCCTTTGTGGTTGAGCGGATAACAGAGAACAAACAACGGGTGGAACATGGGGCAAGTTTTTGTGGTGTGGTGGTGTGCAAATTGGGAAAACAAAGGCATCAAAAAACCTTGAGGTGATCATACATGGGGTGTTGCCCATGAAGCCTAAAGTGAGGGGTGTCATTTTTGATTGGAGAGGAGGGTTTGTTAGGGAGGAGTATTACACGCATCAGAATATGTAGGATATCGTTGAGTGTATGAGGAATGGGACCTACATGGGCAGGACCATCGTCATCATGTGGAAGCACCAATTGAGCCCGTGGATGATCAGAAGTCTAAGCGTGCGGTCGTTCATAGGCTCGTCGACGTTTGCATCGGCCAGCCCCTTTAGATGACGTTTGTACTCTGCGATTGACATGTCTGCCGTAGAACTCAACGGAAGGGTGAATGGCATGCATCCGCTGGTTGTCCATGAAAAACAGATGAAGAAGAGTAGGTGTGTCGTTCTCTCTAGACACATGACGATGCCATATAACTAACTGGAGATCGTGGAGAAAATCCACAACGTGATGTTAATGTCATCGTTACACCACATGACATTCTCAGTGAGAGGCTTCCAATCCTCGTTGACATGATCCTCAACTTTTTACTTGCAGAGAATGAAACAGAAAATATGACGACATTTGGAGTAGTTGTCGGCGTCGAGATCTAGCTTGAACTTGATGAAATGGTTGATGGAGGGAGGGAGACCATCAGTTGGTGTGGCTCCAGCTCCAGCTGGAGCTCGGCCCTCAGTGATCAAGGAGACATATCGAGTTCAACCACTTCATTAAGTTCAACCTGGAGCTCGGAGGCGATAACTTCTCCAAGTGGCGACATCTCTTCTATTACATTCTCTACAAGTACAATGTCCAGTATCATGTCGACGACGATCGGGACTCTCCAAGAGAATATTGTGTGTCTAACGATGACATTACCATCGTGTTGTGGATTTACTCCAAGATCTCGAATGAGTTACATGACATCGACATGTCTCTAGCGAGCATGGTGAGCATTCTTAATCTGTTCTTCATTGACAACTAGACAGGGCATGCCATTCACCTTTCCGCCGAGTTTCAGAGCATCGTGCAAGGAAACATGTCGATCATGGAGTACACCCACCAACCTAAGGCACTCTCTGCAGTGCTTGCCAATGTCGACGAGCCCGTCAACGACCGCATGCATGCTCACTCATCAGCTAATCCATGGGTTGAGCTGGCGCCTCTATCTTGGATTTGCATTCCTTGGATACGTGCGGCCGACCCATCCCCCTCTACCTCGGACTCCGCCTAACATGGCTTGCTCTCATCGGGAAGGGGTGGCGTTTGATGTAGTCCAGTAAACCTTAGGATTCCCTCACGAAGATCAGCACTCCCACCTCAATCCATGTGCCCATTTGTGCATATATAGCAAGAGGAGATTCTACCATTACAGGCTCACCTAGAGTAGCATCGCTGCCTCGATCTCTATGCCCTGATGCACATCTAAAGTGGGAGGAGCTGCTCCAGTGGCTGGAAGAGCATTTCTGGCTTGCTGGCATGAGGTAGAGAGAGATAGAGAAGGGGTAGGAGGGGGAGATTCTCTCGATGACATGGTAGCCTATGCCAACTAGAGTAATGAGTAGCCAAAACCATGCCACGTCAAGTCAAAACCGGGTTTGACCGTGGAATACTGCTCTCAGGACTGAATCTATTAAAGTTGCATCAAACAAATAGTTCAGGGACAAAATGCATACTTCTCCATAGGTTGAGGGACTAAAATGCACTTAACTCTATGAAAATCAGGTAGCCAAAGGAGAAGATATAATCATGAGCTGGCAAATTATGATCCCATTATTATTCCTTACCTTACTTTGTAGTATTCTGCACTATTTGGGAGGAAACGTTGCCATCTATATTTCTTTCGAATAGAGTGGCTATGACGTCCCCAATTACCTGGATGCTTAATTACCTTATTTTTTTGGTTGAAGATTCATTCATTTGTTATTCTTCCTGTTAAAAGATTTAATCTGATATGTTTTCTTTTGTGTCATGTATTTGTAATCAGAGAATTCTTATTGCTTGTCGTCTCCTACAACCTAATAAGCATAAGCTCACTATTCTGGATGATGTCAGTGGCATTGTGCGACCTGGGAGGTGAGGGGCAAGTCTTCTTACTGCATAATTCTTTATATTAGGTGGAAACATGGTATATCAAAACTCTAAAATGAAGTTTAATGCACATACATCAGTTTACACCAAAAGAAAAAAACAAGTGTCTTTCCATAATTGCATGTTAGTATGTTCACAGTTCTCCCCTTGTAATGTATACATCATCACTCGTGAAACATCCTGCTTGTATTATGAATTTATGATGGCTGTGTATTTTTTTGACACTGCTCCATTTTGTTTCATGTAAGGATGACATTATTGTTGGGACCACCTGCATCCGGGAAGTCAACGCTCTTGCTGGCCCTAGCTGGCAAACTGGATCCTAAGCTAAAGGTGAGGTCAACTAGCATCTTTCCCGTGTGCTCATGCGCTTGAATTTTTTTCTTCATGCAACCACCATAAATTGTTTTTTCTGGTTGAGAAAACAGGTTTGTATTCCTTTATTTTTGCTCATTTTTCCCCTGTTCCTTGAACAGAAAAGTGGAGGGATTACCTACAATGGAATTGCTTTGGATGAATTTTGTGTACAAAGAACTTCTGCATATATTAGTCAAACAGATAACCATCTTGGGGAGCTGACAGTAAGGGAAACTTTAGATTTTGCTGCAAAATGCCAAGGCGCAAGCGAAAACTGGGGAGGTTTGGCTTCGCTTTTTTACATTCCATATACCATAGCTTATTTTTGTAGACAGAATATATAATGCAGTACATGGTTCAAATTTACAACCCCTTTTATAGTCTAATACTTGCTACTAAGTAAATTATGCCAAAATATAATGGAAGGTTAAAGCCTCACCAGTAATCATTTTATATTACTTGAACTTCAATATACTATGTTTAGATATGAAAGGTGTAATCCGTTTGTTTGTTTCCAGGTTGGTGACTTACACTGTATTAGTTGCATTATACTGTATTTCCTTTCCTTCTTTAGTACCCGTGTTTATTACAATTTATTACTTGTGTAGAATGCTTGAAAGAATTGGTCAATCTTGAACAAAAAAGAGGCATGCGTCCTAGTCCCGAGATAGACGCTTTCATGAAGGTTCTTACTTAACTACTTGGCTATACTTCTGATATGGCACATCTTGTTCCGCAAAGTGATCTGTTTTGTGTGGTCAGGCAGCATCAGTCGGAGGGGATAAGCACAATCTTGTTACCGACTATGTACTGAGAGTGCTTGGGCTGGATATATGTGCGGATACCCTTGTGGGCAGCGACATGGAAAGAGGTGTCTCTGGTGGTCAGAGGAAGAGAGTGACAACAGGTTTCATAGGATTGTTACAGCTTAAATTTCTCTGATGCCTTCCATCATTTTCGTTTTTCCATGAGCTTGTGCTCTTGGTACTTATTATTGTCTTACTGAATAAACTGGTCGGCACACCATGCATTTCCTGGATGTGGGTCTTGTGTGGTACAAGACAGTTGTTGTGACACTGGTCTGTTCTTGCAGGTGAAATGATTGTTGGACCAAGAAAAACACTTCTCATGGATGAAATATCAACAGGTCTAGACAGCTCAACGACTTTTCAGATAGTGAAGTGCGTGAGGAACTTCGTCCATGAGATGGAGGCAACCGTGCTCATGTCACTTCTTCAGCCTGCACCAGAGACGTTTGAACTATTTGATGATCTAATTCTATTGTCAGAAGGGAAGATCGTCTACCAAGGCCAGATTGACCATGTTGTGGACTACTTTAAATCATTAGGATTTTCATTGCCACCACGCAAGGGTATTGCTGATTTTCTCCAGGAGGTAAGTATTGATTTAAAGCTGATAATTCAGTATGATTTTTAAAGGATGATCAGATTAACTTGGATGTAATTTCGGTTTCAGGTAACTTCAAAGAAAGATCAAGCTCAGTACTGGTCTGACCTGTCAAAACCATATTCGTTTATTCCTGTGTCAGCAATGGCTGCTGCATTTACAGATTCCCAGTATGGTAGAAATCTTGAGTCCCATTCACATAATTCAGACGGTCATACAAATTCTCCTGAGGCTCTTGCCCGGTCCAAGTTTGCCATATCAAAATATAGCCTCATTAGAGCTTGTTTTGCCAGGGAGCTTATTCTAATAAGCCGTGACCGTTTCCTCTACACTTTTAGGACATGCCAAGTACGTTCATGTAGTTACGTTACATATTCCTTGCATTATTTCCCATAAATTAACTGGTAGTGGATTTCTGTAACTTCCAAATCATCACTACATTACATGAGCTTTGTATCCATGAGTGCATCACCTACAAGATGGATAAAATTTATGCAATGTTTAAGATGGATCAAGATGGAGTATAAGACACTATAGATGATTTTTTTTTCTCAACTGTTGTGAAGATTGACAGCTGTAAAAAGAGTTTTCCTAAAAACAATGGCTACCTTTGGTCATGTAACTATTTTTCTTGAACAGAGGGTACATGCATAGAATTATCGTGTAGATGCGCAATGATTTTAACATCTGAACATGCGGTGTCACTTGAGATTCTCTTGCTTGTTTGTTCCAATTTTTAGGAAAATGAATGTGTTTTAATTAGAATTGGTGCTATAAATGGTCACTGAGGTCCAGAAGTACGCAAACATGAACAATTTTACTTTACAACACTTCAAAGGTTGCACTACGTCATCCTTGATAATGTTTGTGCAAAAAGTCTCTGATATGGGCTTAAATGCCTGCAGCTTTCTGTTGATCCATATATTTTCTTCTACGCTATATTTCTGTGCATTATAACTAGTATATGTAAAATGCAAGGCTTTTCAGTTTGTTTCATCCATAGTTTATTTATCAAATATATGACTATATGTGTAACGATGGCACAATTTCATGCAGGTTGCTTTTGTTGGGCTCATTACAAGCACACTATTTTTACGGACAAGATTACATCCAATTGATGAGCAAAATGGAGAGCTTTATCTCTCATGTCTTTTTTTTGGGCTTGTACATATAATGTTCAATGGTTTTTCAGAACTGTCTATAACTATTTTTCGACTTCCGGTGTTCTATAAGCAAAGAGATAATTGTTTTCATCCTGCATGGGCTTTCTCACTTCCCAATTGGATACTAAGAATTCCGTATTCTATTATTGAAGCCACAGTGTGGTCTTGTGTTGTCTATTACACAGTAGGCTTTGCACCAACTGTTGATAGGTACCTAAACTTCTACCCTTCTAATCTATAATGTTATCTATTACTGCATTTCTATTTGAGCATCATAATTATCAAATCATCTGCAGATTTTTTCGCTTTATGTTGCTATTGTTCTCTATACACCAAATGGCTTTGGGCCTTTTTCGGATGATGGGAGCTATTGCACGAGACATGACCATCGCTAACACTTTTGGATCAGCTGCCATGATGGCTATTTTTCTTTTGGGGGGATTTATTATTCCTAAAGGTAAGTGTCCCCATATTCTTGCCATGATGGCACTTCTTTCTATCTTTGATAGGTTATTAGTGCATCCTATGTTCTCCCTTATTAATTGAACTGATTATATGTTGTAAAATTTACCTCCTTTAGAGGCCATAAAACCGTGGTGGGAGTGGGCGTAGTGGGTTTCTCCATTAATGTATGGGCAACGTGCAATTTCAGTTAATGAATTCTCAGATTCTAGATGGTCAAAGGTCTGTTTACTAGCATGCATCTTTTGTCGTAAATCCTCCCCCTCCACCCCGGTTTTAGCTTTCCTTATTGGTTGATATATTAACTTTCCCTTACTCATATTTTTGTACCAGGTTTCAGGTTATATGAACAATACAGTTGGAACCAATGTACTTCTTGCACATGATCTGGGGACACAGAATTACTGGTACTGGATTGGGGTTGGTGTTTTATTGGCTTACGCCCTCTTGTTCAATGTTTTGTTTACTCTTGCATTGGCATACCTTAACCGTAAGTACTGAAATGAAGTAATTCATAAAATCACATTTTGCGGCAGCTATTTTATTTTTCTAACTTAAGAATAAAACTTATAGCCCTTCAAAAGGCACAGGCACTAATCCTGGCTAATTCGGAGGAATCCAAAGATTCGAAAAATGATGGTGCGGCCTCAGATAGAAACACAACTACAGGTAATTTCATGATTTATTAGCGTGACTTGATTTTTCTTGTTCAAGGTACGACTGTTATTCCTAGTGATAGTTCTGGAGTCAATTTAGATTCTTTTTTCTTTATGTTCTTTCTTCAGAGTATATGTTCTATTTTCATTTTATCTCACTGGACAATATAGTCACTCACAAATGATATCATATCAGATTTGGTTAACTATCAATATTCTAGGCTTGTGCGACTTGAGAAGATTTACACTAGTACATTATTATTATTATTATTATTATTATTATTATTATTATTACTATTATTGTTATTATTATTGTTTCAACTTCAAAACTTATATAGTAACAACTAAAATCTATCTATGGAACGAATTTGCAGAAAAATCTGACAGGACCAATGTGCTTGAAGTGACCACTGAAGGCACCAGAAGGAAGGGGACATTACCATTTCAACCCCTAACCATGACGTTCCACAATGTTAACTATTTTGTTGACATGCCGAAGGTTACATGCAAAATCTCTATATTGTGAATACATTTACTGTTGTGCCTCAGCTAAACTAGCATTTCATACATAGGAAATGCAAGCAAGAGGAATAACTGAAAAAAGACTGCAGTTGTTGTTTGAAGTAAGCGGGGTATTTAGGCCACGTGTCCTGACTGCACTTGTTGGCTCAAGTGGTGCTGGAAAGACAACACTTATGGATGTTTTAGCAGGCAGGAAAACTAGTGGATGTATAGAAGGTGATATCAAGATTTCTGGCCATCCAAAAGAACAACAAACCTTTGCTAGGATAGCGGGATATGTTGAACAAAATGACATACATTCACCACAAGTAACAGTTGAAGAGTCCTTGTGGTTTTCATCAGCCTTACGGCTTCCAACTGACATAAGTAGAGAAACAAAAAAGGTATGTTTTTTGTTTTGAGACAATCTTAATATGCTCTAGAATGTTAGTTCTTTTTGTTGATACATACTTATAATTACCCTGCAGGCATTTGTTGAAGAAGTCATGTCATTGGTAGAGCTTGATGAATTGCGACATGCATTAGTAGGGAAACCAGGTTCTAGTGGACTTTCAACGGAGCAAAGGAAGCGTCTTACGATAGCTGTTGAACTAGTTGCAAATCCTTCCATTATTTTTATGGATGAACCTACATCTGGTTTGGATGCACGAGCAGCTGCCATTGTGATGCGCACTGTTCGAAATGCTGTTGATACCAGACGAACTGTTGTCTGCACGATACACCAGCCAAGCATCGATATTTTTGAATCATTTGATGAGGTTGGCACACTTTTCATTTTTTACCAACCATTGCTTATTGTTTCTGTGTGCTGATGGTTCTCAACCTTTTCTTGCAGCTACTTCTTTTGAAACGAGGAGGTCGAGTAATATATGGAGGTTCACTTGGTGTTAACTCAGTTGATATGATACATTATTTTCAGGTAACCACGACAATGGTATTGTTTCTTTATTAACCGCGGGATCAAAGATTAAGTCTTGGTAGGGGGGGGGGGGGGGTACATACTTTTAAATTACATAATTTAATTGGAAAGTTTTAACCTTTCTATTTCTAGTCACCTAGAACAACCTAAACAAGCAAGTGAAATTCAGAGTGCAGAAGCAAAAACTTGCAAGAAAGTAGACAGTGAGAGAAAGGAATAGCAAACACGAGTATGTTTTTTTAAGGTTCCGATTGTTGGCCGCAATCCTACTGTTGGTGAAGATTTAGATACAAAGTCCGAAAGCCACACAGACAAGGCTTTGGCTAGCTTGGCCACAAAGGCCCAGACCACCAAGCTCTTCTCCACAAATGACCTTAATATCCCACCATTGCAACCACTATTGGAGTGAAATTTGGGATATAGTGGAAACTTTGGGATATGGATTAGCCTCTTGGAGTGAATTTCATCCCCAGATAATTTGCACATGACTATCTTGTTCACCGCTTTTTTCAACAATTGTTTTCTTGATCAGTAATAATTTAAGTAGAAGGCTAGAAGCATGCAATATTTGTTTATGAAAAAAATTGACCACGTGCCTGATTAGTGTCCATGTACATAGGAGAAACTTCTTTTCTTCTTAAGAACTGGTATCTTGTCTTACTAAAAAAAATCTAGTTTCTATCTATGTTTGGTATGCAAGCTTGATGTCTTAGTTTGTAGGTAATTTCTGTCTTCCACTTGTAATATTTCATATATTTATCTGGGCAACACAGGGAATTCCTGGAGTCCCTCCCATACGCGAAGGCTATAACCCAGCAACATGGATGCTTGAAGTGAGCACACAAGCGTGTGAAGAAAGGCTTGGTTTGGATTTTGCAACACTGTACAAGAACTCAGATCAGTTCAGGTGATTCCTGCCATATTTAATAAGTTCCACCAACTGCAATTCTTGTGTTCCACATAATGGATTTATAGATCTATCTGTTATGCTGTAGGAATGTGGAAGATTTAATAGAAGAACTAAGTGTTCCGGATTCAGGCACAAAACCTTTAAAGTTCACGACTGAGTTTTCACACGGCTGTCTTACTCAATTTGGAGTATGCCTACTTAAGCAAGGCCTTATTTACTGGAGAAGCCCTGAGTACAATGTCGTGAGATTGTTTTACACAACAATTGCTTCTCTTATATTTGGTTCAATATTTTGGAACGTTGGTATGAAGAGGTAAATATTCAGCAAATAGTTTTCTACTATGTTTTATTATCCGTGTTTCCTTCAGATAAATGTGATCCACATGAATACTTATATATTACATGTCATTAGTTTGCGTCTCCAACAATTCTGCATTTTCCCTTTTAAACTGCATATAATAAAATTAGTAATAGCAATAATTTGAAAACTAATAATTCTTCATGTGATAGAAAAATAGGTAAACATTTTCCCTTTGAAACAACAGTATGTTATAAAATTAGTAACATGCGATGTAGAGGAGAAGTGGAGTTAAGGTGGGGTGGAGCTCTTTCAATCACCCCCTATATATATTGTTCAGGTGAACATGTTATCATTAGATTTTCCATGACAAACATTTTTTGTAATATAATTTATTTTATATTTTATGAAAAGAGTAACATCAGAAGTTCTTGTTGGAACACTATGTGTCCAAAACCTAATCTGGTCATGCATTTCGAATATCTGATACAAGTTTGAAAGTGTGTATTTAGTTAGTATCACTAACATAAAATAATTTTGCAGAGAAACAACAGGGGATTTGTATCTTGTCATGGGAGCTTTATATTCGGCATGCCTATTTCTTGGAATAAATAATGCCTCGTCAGTACAGCCAATAATTTCCGTTGAGAGAGCAGTCTACTACAGAGAACGGGCTGCTAAGATGTACTCATCATTCCCATATGCAGCAGCTCAGGTTTGCTAACCTTTTGCTAGCATCCATTTTTGTTGCTGGAAAATCCTGTGTCTAAAAATTGCATGAAATCTTCAGGGCCTTATAGAGATACCTTATATTGCGACTCAGACACTAATATTTGGTCTCATCACTTACTTCATGATCAACTACGAGAGGAACCTAGGCAAGTTCTTCGTCACTCTGGGAAAACCATTCTCCATTGAAGTGCAGGGCAACATGCATGCTTGTTGGGTTATTTATGTTCTAGTGTAGCTTTCCCCATTTGTATCCTGATAAAAGAAACCTGTCTTGTAACTGCAGGGAAATTGCTCCTTTACCTCCTTTACATGTTCCTTACTTTTACCTACTTCACATTCTATGGGATGGTGGCGGTAGGTTTGACGCCAACACAATCAGTGGCAGCAGTGGTAGCCTCAGCATTTTACTCCTCATGGAATCTTTTCTCCGGGTTCCTAATTCCCCAATCTGTAAGTTGCAAAAAGCATCATAACATTTTTCTTCAGTTGTTCTTTTTAGACAGTTTGTAACCATCTCTAGCTAGTTGAAAAATGCTCCTCATTTTCCACAAAATGATGAAATGGCGAGAAAATCTCCGTGTTAGACAAATTGTTTCGATTATCATAAGACTGATACAGAAGATACATTAGCTTTTGAGCTATGAGATATTTCTCTTCTGATGATTATTTTCTCCTTCAGAGAATACCAGGTTGGTGGATCTGGTTCTACTACATCTGCCCAGTGGCCTGGACCCTGAAAGGCATCATTACATCGCAATTGGGAGATGTCGACACGAGGATCGTGGGTCCTGGTTTTGACGGGACAGTCCAACAGTTCGTCCAGCAAAACCTGGGATGTGAACAGGGGATGACTGGTGTCACTATTGGAGTGCTCATTGCCTTCTGCGTCTTGTTCTTTTCGGTTTACGCGCTTTCAATCAAGATCCTTAATTTCCAAAGAAGATAACTATTAGAGTATATCTTCGGTTTGTATATTTGGTAGTTCAAATTGTACTCTATCTCTATTAGTCTAGTCTTGGAGCCCAAGCTTTGTAATCTATATAAACAGCCCTTGAGGCCCCGATCAATACAACAATTACTTCTTCAATATCTCAATCTATCATGGTATCCGACGCCTAGGTTTTCCGCACCTGGTATGGCTCCGCCACCTGCGCCGCCGCCCCGGCCGATTCAGCCCCTCTTCTCCATGGCCGACTTCCGCGCCGCCGGTGCCCCACCCCCTACCTCCACCTCTACAACTACTCAAACACCTCCCCCTCCAAACCCTATGTTCTCCCTAGCCGACACCATTGCCGACGTCTCTCCCTTCATACCAATCTCATTAGACCTCGGCATCCACAACTACAAGGGCAAGAATCCCGTCTACCGGCCTCCTGCATCTCCTCCTGCCGGACCTGCACCAGCCTCGTCATCCACCGCTCCCGTGCCACCAGCTCCGTCGCCATGGCCTCCTCAGCATGATCCTTGGACTGGCCTCGTCCAGGCTTGGTCGATGCCATGGTCGGCCCCCTCGCCATATGGTGCTCCTCCTGCGTACACGGGCACGTGGAGCCCCGGTCTTCGTCCAGCCACAGGCTCTCCGGGACTCCTTGGACCCAGGCCGCCGGCGCACGTCTACACCGCCACTCCTACTCCGCCTACCAGCACGCCAGGACCACCGTCGCCCTACAACACCATGCCGGCCTTCTACGGCAACATGCAGGCCCCAATCGCATACTACCCATCCGCTATCCCCTACGTCAACATGCAAGCTCCTGGCCCCTCTGCTCCTCCCCAACAGCCGGCTTGGGACCAAGCCGCCTTCATCAACGCCATGAACAATTTTGTCCTCAACGACGCAGGTACGGATTGGATTTTCGATTTTGGTGCATCAATGCATATGTTTTCAAATATGAATTTATTGTCAGCTTGTTTTCCTTCTGCTTTTTCCACTATCACCATTGGCGATGGCTCCACCATCCCTGTTTCATGCACTGGTCACTCTTACATCCCTTCCTCTCATGCCAATTTTCTTCTACGCAATATTCTTGTGGTTCCTTCCATCATCAAAAATCTTATCTCTGTTAGACAATTTTGCATTGACAACAAAGTTATCCTGGCCTTTGACCCTTTTGGTTTGTCTGTGAAAGATCTGACAACGGGGGCGGTCCTCGGTCGATACAATAGCACGGGCGATCTTTATCCTCTTCATGGCGCGCCCACATCCACCTCTCGTGCCATGCTCTCCTCTGTTGATCTATGGCATTGTCGTCTCGGTCACCCCAGCAAAAACACTTTGACGTCTTTACTCCAAGAATTTTGTATCCCTAGTTCTAGAAGTCCTCATAATCCCTCTCTCTGTAATGCATGTCAATGTGGCAAACATGTTAGATTACCTTTTGGAACCTCTACTACCATTAGTACTTTTCCTTTTGAGTTACTTCACTGTGATTTATGGACCTCTCCAGTCCCTAGTGTTTCTGGTTATAAATATTATCTTGTGATCCTGGATGATTATTCTCACTATACTTGGACCTTTCCTCTTCGCGCTAAATCTGAAGTACCTGCAATCTTTCTCAACTTTCGACAATATGTAATCACACACTTTGGCTTGCCAATTCGATTTATTCAATGTGATAACGGTCGTGAATTTGATAACACCCAAAACCGCACCTTCTTTCTCTCTCAAGGCATCCTTCTTCGTTTTTCATGCCCTTATACATCTTCTCAAAATGGTAAAGCTGAACGCTGTCTTCGCTCTATTAATGATGTTCTTCGCACATTGCTTTTACAAGCTTCTCTTCCTTCCCGTTTTTGGGTTGAAGCCCTTCGCACCGCCACACTACTTCTTAATATTCGACCAACTAAAACTTGCCCTCTTTATTCGCCTTTCCAATCTCTTTTTCTCTCCCACCCTGACTATTCTTTTCTGCGTGTTTTTGGCTGTCTATGCTTTCCCAACATTGCCTCTACCGCCTCCAACAAACTAGAACCACGCTCACTACCTTGCATTCACCTTGGTCTTTCTGATGATCACAAAGGATATCGTTGTTTCGATCCATCTTCTGGTTGTATCATTCTCTCTCGTCATGTCACATTCGATGAAAATACTTTTCCTTTTTCTGTCACTACAACCACAAAACCAATTCCACCACAATCCGCCATCACCAAAACCCCTTCCCTAGTTCGTCCTTCAGTCATCTCTGCTGCCATGGAATCTTGTTCCGTCTCTCCGCCGGAATCGCCCACCGTCAGCCACCCTCCTGCCCCGTCCCCCACCTCTCCCGCAACTGCATCCTCTACCCCATCCGTCTTTCCCTCACCACATCCTACCACGGCAACCACCTCAACACCCACCACCTCTGATTCTTCTTCCTCACCATCTTCTTTAACCGAAAACCCACTGCCACCCAATGCCGTTCTTATACCACCGCTCACCAATGATCATGTCATGTGCACCCGTGGAAAACGAGGATTTCTTATCCCCACCAAACGTCTCAATCTTACCACCACCCCAACCATCTCTCCTATTCCAACCAGTTATAAGCGAGCTCTTCTTGACCCTCTCTGGCTTTCCGCTATGCGTGATGAATTTGAAGCTCTTCAGCAAAATAATACATGGACTCTTGTTCCCAAACCTTCTGGTGTTAACATTGTTTCTGGCAAATGGGTTTTTCGTCATAAATTTCATTCCGATGGTACTCTCGCTCGTTACAAAGCTCGTTGGGTGTGTCGTGGTTTCTCCCAGCAGCATGGTATTGACTTTGATGAGACTTTTTCTCCTGTTGTTAAACCAAGCACTATTCGTGTTGTTCTTAGTCTTGCTGTTTCCTCTTCTTGGCCTATTCATTAACTTGATGTTAAAAATGCTTTTCTCCATGGCACTCTCAATGAAACTATCTATTGTCAACAACCTTCGGGTTTTGAGAATTCCTCTTCTCCTGATTTTGTTTGTCTTCTTCACAAATCTCTGTACGGTCTTAAACAAGCACCTCGTTCTTGGTTTCATCGCTTCACCATCTTTATTCACACAATAGGTTTTACCGCGTCTAAATCTGATTCATCTCTCTTCATTTTTCATTCCTCCTCCCATACTGCCTATCTTCTCTTATATGTTGATGACATAATTCTCACTGCCTCTTCTGATTCCTTTTTACAACACATTATATCTTCTCTTAATCGTGAATTTTCCATGACTGATCTCGGTCCTCTTCATCACTTTCTTGGGATCACTGTTTCCCGCACTTCATCTACACTCTTTCTATCTCAACGTCAGTACATTCTTGATTTACTCTCTCGTGCAGGGATGACTGACTGTCAACCTTGTCGTACGCCGGTCGACGTTGGTACTAAGCTGTCGGCCGACGGTGAACCCTTTTCTGATCCTACTCTATATCGCAGTATCACTAGTGCTCTCCAGTATGCCACCCTCACTCGCCCTGATATATCTTATTCTGTTCAACAAGCCTGCTTATATATGCATGATCCTCGTGTTCCTCATTATTCTCATGTCAAGAGAATACTTCGGTATCTCAAAGGCACCATTGATCATGGTCTTCTCCTTAATTCTTCCTCTCCAACAAGCTTGACAGTTTATTATGATGCAGACTGGGCGGGTTGCCCAGATACTCGACGATCTACATCCGGCTTTTGTGTTTATTTGGGTGACAATCTTGTTTCTTGGTCTTCCAAAAGGCAGGTTACAGTTTCCAGATCGTCTGCAGAAGCTGAATACAGGTCTGTTGCTCATTCTGTGGCCGAGGCAGTGTGGCTCCGTCAGCTTTTGGTTGAGCTTCATCGACCAATCGAGCGTGCAACTATTGTGTATTGCGACAATATTTCTGCAGTCTACATGGCGTCCAATCCTGTTCAGCATCGACGCACCAAGCACATCGAGATTGATATTCATTTTGTTCGTGAAAAAGTGGCTCTTGGCGAGGTCCGTGTGCTTCATGTTCCTACCACTGCGCAATTTGCTGATATTTTCACCAAGGGGCTCCCTACTGCAGCATTCACTGGCATTCGATCCAGTCTCAACATTGTTACACCGGATGTTGACACTGCCGGGGGGGGGGGGGGGGGGGGTATTAGAGTATATCTTCGGTTTGTATATTTGGTAGTTCAAATTGTACTCTATCTCTATTAGTCTAGTCTTGGAGCCCAAGCTTTGTAATCTATATAAACAGCCCTTGAGGCCCCGATCAATACAACAATTACTTCTCCAATATCTCAATCTATCAATAACTACCCTCTGTATACGAGACATTATAATTTCAAGGCTGGTGTCGACGCCATAGTCTGTTTCTTGGTGGTTTGCAAATACTAGGTGGATGAAGCACCAATGAAGTTGGTACTACGCGCTGTCTGAAGAACGTGAAGGGGACAAACAGTTAGTAGTGGTTACTACAAGTGTACAGCGAGATGCAAACTAGAAATTGCACGGAATGTACGTACATGCATGCTGTGTGTTTTGGAAGGATGGTAACGTTTAATTTTTTCTCATCATATTATGAAAAATTTCATGGTTATGGTACCATGGACCATGGTACGACAACTTATGTTTCCTTTTTTTTTCTTGAATACGCACGAGTCTGTGTATCATATTATATAGATAGGGGTGGGTTGAGAGCCCAATTTCCCCCGCAAAAAAAAAAGAGCCCAATTCCACAGTTGGTGATACAGGAAAATTATGTACAAGAACCAACACCACGGCATAGGCTAATACATCCACTCTACATCCAAAATGGACTACTCACCGAGATCCTCTCCCAATTGCTCTTTTGAGGCGCCCTGCCCGATTCCATTTCCTTCCTCTACAGTTCTCCTGATGCCCACCTCGAGCGAGGGCGAGGCTCCGTCGAAGACTATGGAGTTCCTGTGTTTCCACAATTCCCACAGAGCAAAGCGAGACAAGTACTCTCATTTTCTTTGGCTTGTCCGCGCACCAGCCCGCCATACTGTCCTGCATCGTCAGTGTCCATGTTGGCCTACCAATCGTCGTGCATATTGTTTGCGAGATCGTCCTTGCAAAAACGCACGTGACCAAGATGTGATCCAGTGTCTCCACTTCCTAGTCACAAAATGGGCAGTAGTCGTGATGTGGCAGGCCTTGCCGCGCCGGGCGAACCACGGTCCATCATCGTTTTTTCAATCTTAAAACACAGAAAGAACCGGCATCGCAACGGGACTTCAGATTTCCATGTGAATTCCGATGTTGGAGCTACCTCTCTCCCAGTAAACTTGGCAGCGTACGTCGAACGGACGGAGAATCTGCCATCCCATTCCCAGGACCAGGATAACACATCATGAGTTCCATCATGGAGCTAGAAGCCATTCACCCGCTGCCATGGGGACAAGTTTTGCTGTAGAGCTAGGAAGCTTAGGCTCGGCCTCACATAAATGGCCCACGATCCGGTGGACAAAGCATCCTTAAGCGTTCGGGCCTCCCTTAAGCGTCAAGGAACACTTGCATAGATTAGGGGCGCAATATCCGCTATTCTCATGCCATCCAACCATCGGTCCTCCCAGAAGGATATTAGTGCTCCATCTCTTGCCATGGCCCTCGTGGCTGCCCGAAACAAAGCCATTGATTCTTTCTGCACACTTATGTTGAATTCCTTCCACGGCCTTTCACTACCCACTCGTTGTAGCCAAGGCCAGCGGGCTTGCATGGCGATATTTAGCCAAGTCAGGTTCGGTATTCCCAATCCGCCGGCCCATTTGAGCATGCATACATATCCCATGCAACAGAGAAATGTCCTTGTTCGCTTGCGCTTTCCCACAACACAGAAAGCCTCGGATGATCATGTTCATGGCCTTGATTATTTTCATAGGAATGTCGAGCACTAGCATCGCATGGATTGGGACTGACATAGGACCAAAACCACCAGGATGAGCCGGTCACTCTTCGGTAAAGATGCAACTTTCTACGTTGGTAGACACTGGGCCAAGAGTTCCACCAAAAACTGTTATTAGGTTGCCGATGGTTTCTTTAGGCAAACCGGTAGCCCAAGATATCTGCAAGGGAAGCTTCCCAGCTCGCAGCCCAACGTAGCTGCAATCATGTCCTTCTCTTCGTCTGAACAATGGATTGGCATGGGAGACATTTTTTGGATGTTCACTCGCAGCCCGGATGCAACCCGAAACATGTCCAGAGTTACAGCGCAAGCCATCATCTCAAGCTCAGTCGGCTTCAGGAAGACGATCACATCGTCTGTGAAAATATAGACCCGGTGTTTCAGCCCTACCCGCGACAGGGGCGCGAGGCAGCCCAACTCCACTGCCATGGAAATAAAGCATTGTAGGGGCTCCATGATGATGATGAAAAGCATCGGCGATAGTGGGCCTCCTTGGTGAAGCCCTTTGCAGTTGAAGATGGGGGCACCCGGTATCCCATTCACCAAGATTCCCATCGACGATGTGCCTAGCAGCCCCATGATCCAAGATGGCCATGTCCTACCAAAACCCATTTCATATAGCACTTCCAATAGGAATGGCCATTGCACTATATATGTCAAATGCTTTGGATATGTCCAACTTAAGCATGATTGCAGGATTCCTCAGAGCATGGAGACACCTCGTCGTGCTATGCACGAGCATGAAATTGTCATGCGACGATCGGCCCTTTACGAAGGCACTCTGATGTGCCCCAATGAGGCGAGGCAGCTCATCCACCAACCGGCAACCTAGGACTTTGTCGAATAACTTGATGGATCCATGCACCAAGCTCACCGGTCGGTAATCACAACTCTCCTCCGCACCCCTTTCTTAGGCAGAAGTATGACAAAATCTTTGTTGATTGAGGGTAGACCCTCATGTCTCCATGGTAAAACAGGTGGAATGCCTTCATGAGATCCTCTTTGAGAATCCCCCAACAGATCATGAAGAAATGGTTCGTGATTCCATCCGGGCCTGGGGCCTTGTCGAGTGGCATAATTTTGATAGTTCAAAGGACCTCCTCTTTCAAAAACGGCTCCTGCAGGTTGTGAAGATCCAACCTTCACAAGTCAAGTGCCTCAAGGTTTAGGCCTTGCTCTCGTGGTACCATAGAACCGAATAGTGAGCTATAGAACTGGTCTACAACCAAGTTCAGGCTCTCCTATCCCCTAGATAATTGCACCGATTTGCCTCAGGGTCATGATCATTTTCTTGTGCGGCCTATGCGAGGCGTGCCGATGGAATAATTGGGTATTGGCATCCTCATCCATGAGGTGCAGAAGCCTCGATTTCTACCTTGTGATGGTTCTCTCGAGGGATGAGAGGCTGAGCAGCTTCCTCTTTAGCATTCTACGCAATTGAATTTCTGCCATGCTTAGATCACGGGTATCCATAGCCCCGTCCATACATGAATTAACTTCAAGGGTGATGTCAATCTGCAGGCGCATGTTATCGATCCACTTGGCACTCCACCGTTGCAGCCCCTTAGCGGTGGCCCATAGCTTTTCATTCAATATTTTGTATGGATTCCTCGAGGACTAACAAGAGTTCCACGCTTGCTGAACCATCTCCAGGAAGCCAGGCGCCTTGGGCTAAAACACCTCAAACATTAACCTCTTCCTGAAACAGAAGTCCGCATGGAGGTCCATGAACAAAGGGCAATGATCAGAGACAGATGAGCTTAGGACGGTGAGGAGACATGACAGATATAGATCGTCCACTAGTTTGTTGTGAAGACGTGGTCGATCTTCTCCAAAGTATCTCATGCCCTTCCATTAGACCACGTGTAGCGTCGCCTGTTAAGGTATACCTCCTTGAGTTCCAAGTTATTTAGCTTGGTTCTGAATCTAGATATCATTCTCGACTTACTAGGTTGTTGTTTTTATCCTCCGGGTTCAAAAGGAGGTTGAAGTCACCGACGATCATCCATGGTCCCGCATGCAGCTCGCATATATCCACCAGCTCTTGGAGAAACTCAATCCTCTCTGGCTCCATGGTCAGGCCATAGACCCCCGTGAGCCACCACGGCTCGACCCCCATTGACTGGAGAAGCACTGATAAAGTGTTATCGATGCGGTGAGGATTCGACAGACTAACCAACCGCGGGTCCCAAGCTATCATGGTTCCTCCGTGGTTCCCAAAGGCCGGCAGATAGTAAAAGTTTCACTACTGGAAACAGCTTCTTTGCCGTCCGCCGTGGCAGACGGCAAAGGCATAGATCCCGGACGGCAAACTTCTTTGTCGTCCGCCAGCAGACGGCAAACTGTCCGTCTGAACAGGTGCCAGTAAAGGCCTTCTTTGTCGTCCGCTTCCATGAAACGGACGGCAAAGGATTGTGCTGTCCACCATCTGAGGCCAGCAGACGGCAAAGACAACGTACGACAGTGGGGTGGCATCAGAGCCGTTAGCAGATGGCATTTTTCTTCTTCTTCTTCTTTTCTTCCTATTCCTTCTTTTCTTCCTCTTCCTTGATTTTCTTCATCTTATTATGTCATTTGTGGACTAAATAGGCTAAATTATGTCATAAATGGACTAAATAGGCTAAATAAGAAGAAAAATGCCATTTTTGAGCTAACGTAGCAAATTATGCCATTTTTGACCTAACAAAGCTTATTGTGTCATTTTAGAGGACAATGTCGTGGTACTAAGACTGACAGTAGAATATGGGGGTATGTATGGAGAGGCAAGATCCTAGCTATGGAGTAGTTGTTGGAAATATGTCCTAGAGGCAATAATAAATTGATTATTATTATATTTTCTTGTTCATGATAATCGTTTATTATCCATGCTATAATTGTATTGATAGAAAACTCAGATACATGTGTGGATACATAGACAACACCATGTCCCTAGTAAGCCTCTAGTTGACTAGCTCGTTGATCAATAGATGGTTACGGTTTCCTAACCATGGACATTGGATGTCATTGATAACGGGATCACATCATTAGAAGAATGATGTGATGGACGAGACCCAATCCTAAGCCTAGCACAAAGATCGTAGTTCGTATGCTAAAGCTTTTCTAATGTCAAGTATCTTTTCCTTAGACCATGAGATTGTGCAACTCCCGGATACCGTAGGAATGCTTTGGGTGTACCAAACGTCACAACGTAACTGGGTGGCTATAAAGGTGCATTACAGGTATCTCCGAAAGTGTCTGTTGGGTTGGCACGAATCGAGACTGGGATTTGTCACTCCGTGTAAACGGAGAGGTATCTCTGGGCCCACTCGGTAGGACATCATCATAATGTGCACAATGTGACCAAGGGGTTGATCACGGGATGATGTGTTACGGAACGAGTAAAGAGACTTGCCTGTAACGAGATTGAACAAGGTATCGGGATACCGACGATCGAATCTCGGGCAAGTATCGTACCGCTAGACAAAGGGAATTGTATACGGGATTGATTAAGTCCTTGACATCGTGGTTCATCCGATGAGATCATCGTGGAACATGTGGGAGCCAACATGGGTATCCATATCCCGTTGTTGGTTATTGACCAGAGAACGTCTCGGTCATGTCTGCATGTCTCCCGATCCCGTAGGGTCTACACACTTAAGGTTCGATGACGCTAGGGTTATAAAGGAAGCTTGTATGTGGTTACCGAATGTTGTTTGGAGTCCAGGATGAGATCCCGGATGTCACGAGGAGTTCCGGAATGGTCCGGAGGTAAAGATTTATATATAGGAAGTCCTGTTTCGGCCATCGGGACAAGTTTCGGGGTCATCGGTATTGTACCGGGACCACCGGAAGGGTCCCGGGGGCCCACCGGGTGGGGCCACCTATCCCGGAGGGTCCCATGGGCTGAAGTGGGAAGGGATCCAGCCCAAAGTGGGCTGGGGCACCACTTCCCTCATGGCCCATGCGCCTAGGGTGAAGGGGGAACCCTAAGGAAGAGTCCTAGGAGGGGAAGGCACCTCCTAGGTGCCTTGGGGGGAGGGAATCCTCCCTTTGGCCGCCGCCCCTTTCCCATCTAGGGCTGCCGCACCCCCGAGGGTGGGAACCCTAGAGGGGGCGCACCCTCCTCCCTCTCCCCTATATATAGTGAGGCCTAGGGCTGCCCATAACACGTGATTCAATCTCTGCCTGTTGGTGCAGCCCTCCCTCTCTTTCTTCTCATATCTCGCGGTGCTTGGCGAAGCCCTGCAGGATTGCCACGCTCCTCCACCACCACCACGCCGTTGTGCTGCTGCTGGATGGAGTCTTCCTCAACCTCTCCCTCTCTCCTTCCTGGATCAAGGCGTGGGAGACATCGTCGGGCTGTACGTGTGTTGAACGCGGAGGTGCCGTCCGTTCGGCACTAGGATCATCGGTGATTTGAATCACGACAAGTACGACTCCATCAACCCCGTTCACTTGAACGCTTCCGCTTAGCGATCTACAAGGGTATGTAGATGCACTCTCCTTTCCCTCGTTGCTGGTCTCTCCATAGATAGATCTTGGTGACACGTAGGAAAATTTTGAATTTCTGCTACGTTCCCCAACAGTGGTATCAGAGCCAGGTTTATTGCGTAGATTCTATGCACGAGTAGAACACAAAGTAGTTGTGGGCGTTGATTTTGTTCAATATGCTTGCCGTTACTAGTCTTATCTTGATTCGGCGGCATCGTGGGATGAAGCGGCCCGGACCGACCTTACACGTACTCTTACATGAGACAGGTTCCACCGACTGACATGCACTAGTTGCATAAGGTGGCTAGCGGGTGTCTGTCTCTCCTACTTTAGTCGGATCGGATTCGATGAAAAGGGTCCTTATGAAGGGTAAATAGCAATTGGCATATCACGTTGTGGTCTTTGCGTAGGTAATAAACGTTCTTGCTAGTAACCCATAGCAGCCACGTAAAACATGCAAACAACAATTAGAGGACGTCTAACTTGTTTTTGCAGGGTATGCTTTGTGATGTGATATGGCCAAAAGGATGTGATGAATGATATATGTGATGTATGAGATTGATCATGTTCTTGTAATAGGAATCACGACTTGCATGTCGATGAGTATGACAACCGGCAGGAGCCATAGGAGTTGTCTTTATTTATTGTATGACCTGCGTGTCATTGAATAACGCCATGTAATTACTTTACTTTATTGCTAACTGGTAGCCATAGTAGTAGAAGTAATAGTTGGCGAGACAACTTCATGAAGACACGATGATGGAGATCATGATGATGGAGATCATGGTGTCATGCCGGTGACGATGATGATCATGGAGCCCCGAAGATGGAGATCAAAAGGAGCAAAATGATATTGGCCATATCATGTCACTATTTGATTGCATGTGATGTTTATCATGTTTATACATCTTATTTGCTTAGAATGACGGTAGTAAATAAGATGATCCCTCATTAAAATTTCAAGAAGTGTTCTCCCCTAACTGTGCACCGTTGCTACAGTTCGTCGTTTCGAAGCACCACGTGATGATCGGGTGTGATAGATCCTTACGTTCACATACAACGGGTGTTGACGAGTCTAGCATGTACAGACATGGCCTCGGAACACATGCAATACACTTAGGGTTAACTTGACGAGCCTAGCATGTACAGACATGGCCTCGGAACACGGAGACCGAAAGGTCGAGCATGAGTCGTATAGAAGATACGATCAACATGAAGATGTTCACCGATGATGACTAGTCCGTCTCACGTGATGATCGGACACGGCCTAGTTTGACTCGGATCATGTGATCACTTAGATGACCAAAGGGATGTCTATCTGAGTGGGAGTTCATAAGATGAACTTAATTATCCTGAACATAGTCAAAAGGTCTTTGCAAGTTATGTCGTAGCTCGCGTTTCAGTTCTACTGTTTAGATATGTTCCTAGAGAAAATTTAGTTGAAAGTTGATAGTAGCAATTATGCGGACTAGGTCCGTAAACTGAGGTTTGTCCTCATTGCTTCATAGAAGGCTTATGTCCTTAATGCACCGCTTAGTGTGCTGAACCTCGAACGTTGTTTGTGGATGTTGCGAACATCTGACATACACATTTTGATAACTACGTGATAGTTTAGTTAAACGGTTTAGAATTGAGGCACCGAAGACGGTTTTGAAACGTCGCGAAACATATGAGATGTTTCGAGGGCTGAAATTGGGATTTCAGGCTCGTGCCCACATCAAGAGGTATAAGACCTCCGACGGTTTTTCTAGCCTACATACTAAGGGAGAAAAGCTCAATTGTTGAGCTTGTGCTCAGATTGTCTGATTGCAACAATCATTTGAATCGAGTGGGAGTTGATCTTTCAGATAAGATAGTGATGTTTCTCCGAAGTCATTACCACCAAGCTGCTAGAGCTTCGTGATGAACTATAATATATCAGGGACATATATGATGACCCTTGAGATATTCGTAATGTTTGACACCACGAAAGTAGAAATCAAGAAGGAGCATCAATTGTTGATGGTTAGTGAAACCACTAGTTTCAAGAAGGGTAAGGGCAAGAAGGGATACTTCATGAAACGGCAATTCAGCTGCTGCTCTAGTGAAGAAACCCAAGGTTGAACCCAAACCCGAGACTAAGTGCTTCTATAATAAGGGGAACAGCCACTGGAGCAGAATTACCCTAGATACTTGGTAGATAAGAAGGCTGGCAAGGTCGATAGAAGTATATTGGATATACATTGTGTTGATGTGTACTTTACTAGTACTCCTGGTAGCACCAGGGTATTAGATACCGGTTCAGTTGCTAAGTGTTAGTAACTCGAAATAAAAGAGCTATGGAATAAACGGAGACTAGATAAAGGTGAGCTGACGATATGTGTTGGAAGTGTTTCCAATGTTGATATGATCATGCATCGCACGCTCCCTCTACCATCGAGATTGGTGTTAAACCTAAATAATGGTTATTTGGTGTTTGCGTTGAGCATAGACATGATTGGATTATGTCTATCGCGATACGGTTATTCATTTAAGGAGAATAATGGTTACTCTGTTTATTTGAATAATACCTTCAATGGTCTTGCACCTAAAATGAATGGTTTATTGAATCTCGATCGTAGTGATACACATGTTCATGCCAAAAGATAGTAATGATAGTACCACCTACTTGTGGCACTGCCACGTAAGTCATATCGGTATAAAATGCATGAAGAAGCTCCATGTTGATGGATCTTTGGGCTCACTCGTTTTTGAAAGTTTGAGACATGCGAACCATGTCTATTGGTGTATATGCATGAAGAAACTCCATGCAGATGGATCGTTTGGACTCACTTGATTTTGAATCACTTGAGATATGCATATCATACCACATGGGCAAGATGACTGAAAAGCCTCGTTTTCAGTAAGATGGAACAAGATAGCAACTTGTTGGAAGTAACACATTTTGATGTGTGCAGTCCAATGAGTGCTGAGGTATGCAGTGAATATCGTTATGTTCTTACTTCACAGATGATTCGAGTAGATGTTGAGTATATTTACTTGATGAAACACAAGTCTGAATTATTGAATGGTTCAAGTAATTTCAGAGTGAAGTAGAAGATCATTGTGACAAGAGGATAAAATGTCTATGATATGATCATAGAGATGAATATCTGAGTTACGAGTTTTGGCACGCAATTAAGACATTGTGGAAATTGTTTCACAATTAATACCGCCTGGAACACCATAGTGTGATGGTGTGTCCGAACATCATAACTGCACCCTATTGGATATGATGCATACCATGATGTCTCTTATCGAATTACCACTATTATTTATGGGTTAGGCATTAGAGACAACCACATTCACTTTAAATAGGGCACCACGTAATTCCGTTGAGATGACACCATATGAACTATGGTTTAGAGAAACCTAAGCTGTCATTTCTTAAAAGTTTGGGGCTGCGACGCTTATGTGAAAAAGTTTCAGGCTGATAAGCTCAAACCCAAAGCGGATAAATGCATCTTCATAGGACATCCAAAACAGTTGGGTATACCTCCTATCTCAGATCCAAAAGCAATAAGGGATTGTTTCTAGAATCGGGTCCTTTCTCGAGGAAAAGTTTCTCTCGAAAGAATTGAGTGGGAGGATGGTGGAGACTTGATAAGGTTATTGAACCGTCACTTCAACAAAGTGTGTAGCAGGGCACAGGAAGTTGTTCCTGTGGCACCTACACCAATTGAAGTGGAAGCTTATGATAGTGATCATGAAGTTTCGAATCAAGTCACTACCGAACCTCGTAGGGTGACAAGGATACGTACTACTTCAAAGTGGTACAGTGATCCTGTCTTGGAAGTCATGTTGCTAGACAACAATGAACCTATGAGCTATGGAGAAGCGATGGTGGGCCCGGATTCCGATAAATGGCTCGAGGCCATGAAATCCGAGATAGGATCCATGTATGAAAACAAAGTGTAGACTTTGGAAAAACTACTTGATGGTCGTAAGGCTGTTAGGTACATATGGATTTTAAAAGGAAGACAGACGATGATGGTAAATGTCACCATTAAGAAAGCTCGACTTGTCGTTAAGATGTTTTCCGACAAGTTCAAGGAGTTGACTATGATGAGACTTTCTCACTCATAGCGATGCTAAGAGTCTGTTGGAATTATATTAGCGATTACTGCATTATTTATGAAATCTTGCAGATAGGATGTCAAAACATTGTTTCCTCGACGATTTTCTTGAGGAAAGGTTGTATGTGATACAACCGGATGGTTTTGTCAATCCTGAAAGATGCTAATAAGTATGCAAAGCTCCAGCAATCCTTCTAAGGACTGGAGTAAGCATCTCGGAGTTGGAATGTATGCTTTGATGAGATGATCAAAATTTTGGGTGTATACAAAGTTTATGAGAAACTTGTGTTTCCAAAGAAGTGAGTGGGAGCACTATAGAATTTCTGATGAATATATGTTGTTGACATATTGTTGATCAGAAATGACATAGAATTTCTGGAAAGCATATAGGGTTATTTGGAAAGTGTTTTCAATGGAAAGCCTGGATTAAGCTACTTGAACATTGAGCATCAAGATCTATAAGGATAGATCAAAACGCTTAATGGTACTTTCAAATGAGCACATACCTTGACATGATCTTGAAGGTGTTCAAGATGGATCAGTCAAAGAAGGAGTTCTTGCCTGAGTTGTAAGGTATGAAGTTAAGACTTAAAAGCTCGACCATGGCAGAATAGAGAGAAAGGACGAAGGTCGTCCCCTATGCTTAAGACGTAGGCTCTACAGTATGCTATGCTGTGTACCGCACCTGAAGTGTGCCTTGCCATGAGTCAGTCAAGGGGTACAAGAGTGATCCAAGAATGGATCACAGGACAGCAGTCAAAGTTATTCTTACTAACTAGTGGACTAAGGAATTTTCTCAATTATGGAGGTGGTAAAAGAGTTCGTTGTAAAGGGTTACGCCGATGCAAACTTTGACACTAATCCAGATTATTCTAAGTAATAAACTGGATTCGTATAGTAGAACAGTTATTTGGAATAGCTCCAAATAGAACGTGGTAGCTGCATCTAGGAGATGACATAGAGATTTGTAAAGCACACACGGATCTGAAAGGTTCAGACCCGTTGACTATAACATCTCTCACAAGCATAACATGATCAAACCCAGAACTCATCGAGTGTTAATCACATGGTAATGTGAACTAGATTATTGACTCTAGTAAACTCTTTGGGTGTTAGTCACATAGGGATGTGACCTTGAGTGTTAATCACATATCGATGTGAACTAGATTATTGACTCTAGTGCAAGTGGGAGACTGTTGGAAATATGCCCTAGAGGCAATAATAAATTGATTATTATTATATTTCCTTGTTCATGATAATCGTTTATTATCCATGCTATAATTGTATTGATAGGAAACTCAGATACATGTGTGGATACATAGACAACACCATGTCCCTAGTAAGCCTCTAGTTGACTAGCTCGTTGATCAATAGATGGTTACGGTTTCCTAACCATGGACATTGGATGTCATTGATAACGGGATCACATCATTAGAAGAATGATGTGATGGACGAGACCCAATCCTAAGCCTAGCACAAAGATCGTAGTTCGTATGCTAAAGCTTTTCTAATGTCAAGTATCTTTTCCTTAGACCATGAGATTGTGCAACTCCCGGATACCGTAGGAATGCTTTGGGTGTACCAAACGTCACAATGTAATTGGGTGGCTATAAAGGTGCATTACAGGTATCTCCGAAAGTGTCTGTTGGGTTGGCACGAATCGAGACTGGGATTTGTCACTCCGTGTAAACGGAGAGGTATCTCTGGGCCCACTCGGTAGGACATCATCATAATGTGCACAATGTGACCAAGGGGTTGATCACGGGATGATGTGTTATGGAACGAGTAAAGAGACTTGCCTGTAACGAGATTGAACAAGGTATCGGGATACCAACGATCGAATCTCGGGCAAGTATCGTACCGCTAGACAAAGGGAATTGTATACGGGATTGATTAAGTCCTTGACATCGTGGTTCATCCGATGAGATCATCGTGGAACATGTGGGAGCCAAAATGGGTATCCATATCCCGCTGTTGGTTATTGACCAGAGAACGTCTCGGTCATGTCTGCATGTCTCCCGAACCCGTAGGGTCTACACACTTAAGGTTCGATGACGCTAGGGTTATAAAGGAAGCTTGTATGTGGTTACCGAATGTTGTTCGGAGTCCCGGATGAGATCCCGGACGTCACGAGGAGTTCCGGAATGGTCCAGAGGTAAAGATTTATATATAGGAAGTCCTGTTTCGGCCATCGGGACAAGTTTCGGGGTCATCGGTATTGTACCGGGACCATCGGAAGGGTCCCGAGGGCCCACCGGGTGGGGCCACCTATCCCGGAGGGTCCCATGGGCTGAAGTGGGAAGGGATCCAGCCCAAAGTGGGCTGGGGCGCCACTTCCCTCATGGCCCATGCGCCTAGGGTGAAGGGGGAATCCTAAGGAAGAGTCCTAGGAGGGGAAGGCACCTCCTAGGTGCCTTGGGGGGGAGGGAATCCTCCCTTTGGCCGCCGCCCCTTTCCCATCTAGGGCTGCCGCACCCCCGAGGGTGGGAACCCTAGAGGGGGCGCACCCTCCTCCCTCTTCACTATATATAGTGAGGCCTAGGGCTGCCCATAACACGTGATTCGATCTCTGCCTGTTGGTGCAGCCCTCCCTCTCTTTCTCCTCATATCTCGCGGTGCTTGGCGAAGCCTTGCAGGATTGCCACGCTCCTCCACCACCACCACGCTGTTGTGCTGCTGCTGGATGGAGTCTTCCTCAACCTCTCCCTCTCTCCTTGCTGGATCAAGGCGTGGGAGACATCGTCGGGCTATACGTGTGTTGAACGCGGAGGTGCCGTCCATTCGGCACTAGGATCATCGGTGATTTGAATCACGACGAGTACGACTCCATCAACCCCGTTCACTTGAACGCTTCCGCTTAGCGATGTACAAGGGTATGTAGATGCACTCTCCTTCCCCTCGTTGCTGGTCTCTCCATAGATAGATCTTGGTGACACGTAGGAAAATTTTGAATTTCTGCTACGTTCCCCAACAGTAGTTGTATACGCAAGGGATTTACGAGTTCAGGCCCTTCTCAGAAGAAGTAACAGCCCTACGTCTCGGAGCCCGGAGGTGGTCGACTGGATTATAAGCGTATGAGTTACAGGGGTGCGAACCCTTCTGCCTGTGGAGGGGGGTGGCTTATATAGAGTGCGCCAGGACCCCAGCCAGCCCACGTAGCGGAGGGTTTAAAGTACATTAAGGCCTGGCGTTACTGGTAACGCCTTAGATAAAGTGTCATCATGACCATAAAGACTACTTAATTACAGACCGTTTGGATACAGAGTGACTCTTGATCTCCTGGTGGTCGAGTGAGGCTTCATGGTCGAGTGTCATCGAGTCCGTCGAGTGGAAGCCTTCCAGGTCGACTGGAAGGCAGTTTCTTCTAAAGATATCCTTAGGGAGGGTACCTTGGACAGGTCCATGACCCTACCCTAGGTACATGACTTCATCATTAGCCCCCGAATGGATTGAGGTTTGAGTGAGGAAGGAGTTGATAATCTTCCCGACCTATTTTTTGTGTTGCGAGTGTGTCTTACTCCGGATCAATGGCTCTTTAGTGACAGTGTCAACTTCTCTTTCAGTCGCCTTGATCCATTCTTTACATCTGTCGAGTGAAATTTACGAATCTTGAAGATTTCCGAGCGATGGATTGAAGGAAATCTGCCGTCTGACAAGTTGCTCTGCTATTAGCGGATTTAGCGGGATCTGACTTTTGGGAAGCGCGCGAAGCGGAGAAGACCGCGTTACTCGGATGGGATAAGGCAAAGACGCCTCCATTTCTGCGCCACCTTTTTCGCCACGTATCGCGCGCGCGATTGTTGCGGGATTTGACAGGATCGCCCGGGCCTACCAGTCAGCCACTCGGAAGCGACTTCATATAAGGCGTCGGACGGGTTTTTTTTGAACAGTGCATCTTCATTCCCCTCTCCCTCTTCCTCGAACTCGCCTGCTGTGCTTGCTTCTATCTCCGCTCTTCTGCTTCTCGCGCGCCTCGCCGGTGACGATGGTGAAGGAGAAGACGGCGGCCTTGGAGCGGGCGAAGAAGGCGACGGTGACGGCGAAAGCGAAGGGGAGAGCGACCAGTCGGGGCAGATCCTCGTCGCGGTCCAGCCTGCCGCAAGGCTGGATCCAGGGAGACTGGATCCGCTCGACCATCATCCAGAAGGACCTCGACGATCTGGCCAATGAGGGACTGATCTCCCATGGGTCAGCAAGGCTTCCGGGGACGGAGTGGCAACCACAGCCACAGGAGGGTGAGTGTGTCCTCTTAGCCACCCATGTCGATCGCGGGTTCTCTCTGCCGCCGAATCTTTTCTTTCGAGGGTTTCTGAACTTCTTTGGGGCACAACTCCATCACTTCACACCCAACTCCATTGCCTATCTTGCCGCTTTCATGTCTTTGTGCGAAAACTTCTTGGGTTGTCGGCCGCACTGGGGCCTCTTCAAGCACATATTCACTTGTCGTTCTCAGACGGTGAAAAAGGCTAATCCGAATGACGAGAGGACCCAAGTAATCCAGATGTGTGGGGGTCTTGGGGTCCAGATGAGGAGTAAGAGTGCCTTTCCAGCCATGACCCTTCCCGAGTCAGTTAGAGGGTGGCAGTTGACCTGGTTCTATTGCCAAGACGAGTCGACGCCAGGGCAGTCGACTGGCCTCCCTCCGTTCTCCATGGACCGAGTGAACAAGCCGTCTTCTCTGAAGGTGCTTCCAGAGGAGAAGGCTCAGGTTAAAATGTTGATGGAACGTGTAGTCCATCTCATTCGCGACGGAGTGACTGGCATGGATCTTCTGGAGGTTTTCCTTCGACGGCGCATTCAGCCACTCCAATACCGAGGCCACCCAATGTGGTTGTACTCTGGTAACGAAGAAACCACTCAGGTCCATCCAGAGGAGGTCGACGACGCCACACTGGAGAGGTGGATGACTGCCATCACAGGGAACAAAGATAATCCCCGTGGGGCTAGGAGGATCCCACCACTCGACCATTCTTACGAACCAGACAAGGTATGACCACTTATCTCCGACTGTGATCCTGTTTCATTCATTCTGTTTTACTGCAAATTGGTTGATTGACCTTCGTCTTGTTTTGTTGCCTTCCAGAGCACTACTGAGTTGTATTTGATGCCCAACGGGGCGCAAGTTCAGACCGAAGAGGAGGAAGGAAGCGGAGGCAAAAATCAGGAGGAGTGGGAATCGGATGGCGAGTAGGGTGATGAAGACGCTGGCTCTGACGAGGAAGAGGAGGAGGAGGAGGAGGAAGTCCAGCCTCCCCGTTCTGAAAGATGATCCAAGCATGTCCATGATCCTGCAGTCGAGCGCGGCAAGGGAGCCGTGCCTGTTTTGCAGTCGACCAAGCGTCCTCGGACGACCTCTCCGGCACCGACTGAGAAAGCACTGAAGCAATCCCGAGCGGCGTCATCAAAGCCGACGAAGGCCCTGCCGAAGATGAAGATGGTGATTCCCACTATTTCCGGGTAATGGCGTAACTTGTGTCTTCTTGTTTCACATGGATTTACTCTTGGTCGATTCGTTCGCTGACCGACTGATTTCTGAAACTGCAGTGCTGCTACTTCGGAGACCTCGACCATACCTGAAGATCAAGAAATGGAGGATGCTGTCACTTGCAACCTTGGTATGACCTTTGTAGTTTCGCTTTCAGTCGATAGGATCTTCATGTTTAGCTCTGAATCTTTTCTGTAGCTCCACCTAATATCATCATTGATCTTCCTGACGATGATGATGAGGAACCACTGAGGCAGAGGAGGAATAGGAGGGCGTCTGCTGGCAAGACAGCTCAGGTCGTATCAGCACCTGAGACATTGGTTCCGGAGGGGGACAACGTCACTCGGGCTACCGTATCCTTTGCGGTGCCGCTGACGAGTGCTCGCCCTTCGTCGTCGAGTGCCGATCTGCCTTCCCTTTTCTCCACCCACCACGTCCCAGAGGACCAAGCAAGCGCTGCTAAAGAAGCCATACACTAGGCGGGGGTCATGATGGAGCAAGTGAAGGCGATCCGAGACGCCAGTCAAGCAGCTTACGACGCCAGTTCAGCCCTTCAGAGCAATGTTCAGGTTAGTCGATCACCGCCTGTTCTGTTAGGATATGATATCTGAAAACTTTTCTTTCTGAAAATCTTAGTATCTGTCGTACACCCACTGGGTGTGTCGATTGAATATCTGGATTGGTGGGGGCACGCTGAGTGCACCCACTGGGTGTAGTCCCCAAGGCTATGGTGGACTGCTGGCAGTCGACCATAGTCTTAATGTCTTAAACTTTTTCTCATTACTTTCTTTACTCGACCTGGTCGAATGGAATCATGGAACCGGTGGGGGCACGCTGAGTGCACCCAGTGGGTGTAGTCCCTGAGACTGTGGTCGACTGCTGGCAGTCGACTACGGTCTTAAGAACACCTCTCTCTCTCTCTCTCTCTCTCTCTCTCTCTCTCTCTCTCTCTTTTGAAACTATGGCTAACTGCTGGTGGTTAGCCTTTCTGTCTTTTTTGGTCGACCGATCGACTTCAAGCTGATAGAACCAGTGGGGGCACGCTGAGTGCACCCATTGGGTGTAGTCCCCGAGACTACAGTTGAATTTTTTATTCGGCTATAGTCTTAGAAATACTACGATTTTTCTCTTAGTCACTCGGAAGTGACCTATTTTTTACGTTTGTCGATTGATCCTTCACAGAAATGTTGCGAGCTTGCAGCTCGTTATACTGAATTGGAGAACAAGCATATCCAGCTTGAACTTGATCTGAAGCTTGTCCAGGAGAACTTCACGAAGGCGAAGGAGGAGGCAAAAGGTATGTTTGGTGAGAACCTTGACGACTGCCTTTATTTCTTGTCCACTCTCGAGCCTGATCTCACTGTGATTTTGCAGACAAACTGAGGGATTCTCTGAAGAAGAAGGATCTTGATCTTGCTGAGGTGCAGAAAGCAGCTTCGGAGAAAACCAAACTCGCAGAAGAAAAGCTGGCTTCAATCAGCAAACTTGAAGAGCAGAATACCAGTCTGAAAGCTGCTCTTGACGTGGCCAACAAAGAGGTCAGTCGACTAAAGAACGACAAGATAGCCCTGAGTGACAAGGCCAGTGAATTGGCGGGAAAGAAGAATGATCTGGAGGCTTATCTGGCAGGACTCGCCAAGAAGCTATTCCTCATGCTTGAAGGTAATCTCTTGTATCCGACAGGCTTTTAATTATGGACTTACCGCCAAACTGCTGCCTTAACTCTGGGTTGTGTCTACAGAATTCTGCCAGAACTTTGAGGAAGAGACTGGTCGACTGGAGACGAGCCTAGATCCCATCAACTCTCCTGTGAAGGATGAAGCCGCCATGAACGTGCTTTGACTCGAGTCTCGCGTTGCTGCTGTGGTCGACTATCTTGCAAGACTGAAGGTTGCAACATCGCGCATCGACACGACACTCTGGCCAGGAGAAACACTTCAGAATGACCTTGAGTCTCTGATGACTCGACTGAACAAAGTTCCAAGTCGAGTGCAAGAATGGAAGAAATCTTCTGCCAGGTGTGGTGCCGATGTTGCTCTGTCTCTGGTCCGTGTTCACTGCAAGGACGCGCGAGAGGACAAGCTGGCGGTTCTCAAAGTGGCCAATACCAAGAAGCATGACTTCCGATCCTTCATGGAGACCTTCATCGTTGCTGCCACTCGGATCGCAGATGGAATCGACTTGGACGAGTTCGTTGCGTCTTCCAGCCCTCCGCAGGAGGGGTAAAAAACTTCTATGCTTGATGCCTTAAATTTGCCTCGGTATGCCGAGTGGTTCTTGTAACCGATAAACTTTAACAGGCTTGGTGCCTGAGCACTTCTGGTTCCGTAGGACGCTATCTGAACTTGGATTTGCCATTGAATATGTTTGCATTTGCCTTTGAACAAACATTGTTCCTCGCTCGGTATATATGCTAGTGTTTGTGATGTTCCTTTGCAGGTAGGGATGAAGCACAGGTTGCAATCGACCTGTACCTCGTCGTACTTAGGCTGGCACTGGACCGCAGCTAAGCCTCAGAGTGGAAAGCTTGTTCTCCACTCGGTAGGATTTTCAAAAACTTAGGCGAGCACTGGGCTGCAGCTAAGCCCCCGAGTGGGAGGTCTGCTCTCCACTCGGTAGGATTTTCAAAAACTTAGGCGAGCACTGGGCTGCAACTAAGCCTCCGAGTGGGAGGTCTGCTCTCCACTCGGTAGGATTTTCAGAAACTTAGGCGAGCACTGGGCTGCAGCTAAGCCCCCGAGTGGGAGGTCTGCTCTCCACTCGGTAGGATTTTCAAAAACTTAGGCAAGCACTGGGCTGCAGCTAAGCCCCCGAGTGGGAGGTGTGCTCTCCATTCGGTAGGATTTTCAAAAACTTAGGCGAGCACTGGGCTGCAGCTAAGCCCCCGAGTGAGAGGTCTGCTCTCCACTCAGTAGGGTTTTTGTGGCGCAGCTCGGAAGGAGAGGGTAGTAGCCGACCTGCACCTCATCCTCCTTGTGGAGTGCATGTTGTATTTGTGGCGTAGCTCGGAAGGAGAGGGTAGCAGTCGACCTGCGCCTCGTCCTCCTTGCGGAGCGCACGTTGTATTTGTGGCGTAGCTCGGAAGGAGAGTGTAGCAGTCGACCTGCGCCTCGTCCTCCTTGCGGGGCGCATGTTGTATTTGTGGCGTAGCTCGGAAGGAGAGTGTAGCAGTCGACCTGCGCCTCATCCTCCTTGCGGAGCGCACGTTGTATTTGTACTTAGGCGAGCGCTATGCTGTAGCTAAGACTCCGAGTGGAAAGCTGGCTCACCACTCGGCAGGATTTTGTTGAACTTAGGCGAGTACTTGGACTGCAACTAAGCCCCCGAGTGGGAGGCTGGCTCACCACTCGGCAGGATTTTGTAGAACTTAGGCGAGTACTTGGACTGCAGCTAAGCCCCCGAGTGGGAGGCTGGCTCACCACTCGGCAGGATTTTGTAGAACTTAGGCGAGTACTTGGACTGCAGCTAAGCCCCCAAGTGGGAGGCTGGCTCACCACTCGGCAGGATTTTGTTAAACTTAGGCGAAACGGATTCGCAGCTAAGCCCCCGAGTGGGAGGCTGCTCACCACTCAGCAAGGATTTTTTTTACAAACTTAGGCGAAACGGATTCGCAGCTAAGCCACCCAGTGGGGGACTGATATATGTGAACAAAAGTAACAACAATCACTAGGAAAATTATAACACTCTTGTCTTTGATATATGAACTACAGAAGTACTTTTATTACATCTCATCCGAGTGAACACTTAAGTATAAAAGGGGCAGAGCAGCTCCGCGTTCCAAGCTCGGGGCTCATCAATCTGGTGCTCGATATTGTAAAGGCGGTACGCCCCATTGTGGAGAACCTTGGTGACGATGAAGGGACCTTCCCAAGTAGGAGCAAGCTTGTGTGGCTTCTGTTGATCCACTCGGAGAACCAAATCTCCTTCTTGAAAGGCTCGATTCCTCACGTTTTTGGCATGGAAGCGACGCAAGTCCTGCTGATAAATGGTCGATCGGATCAAAGCCATCTCTCTTTCTTCTTCTAGAAGGTCGACTGCGTCCTGCCGGGCTTGCTCTGCTTCAGCTTCAGTGTAGAGCTCGACTCGGGGTGCGTTGTGAAGCAGGTCACGCGGCAAGACTGCTTCAGCTCCGTAGACCAAGAAGAACGGAGTTCTCCCAGTCGACCAATTAGGTGTGGTCCTTAATCCCCAAAGTACTGACGGAAGTTCGTTGACCCATGCACCAGCTGCGTGCTTGAGATCGCGCATCAGTTGGGGTTTCAGCCCTTTGAGAATTAAACCATTCGCGTGTTCTGCCTGCCCATTCGACTGGGGATGAGCGACTGAAGCATAATCGACTCGAGTGCCCTGAGATGTGCAGAAGGCTCTGAGTTCCTCGGAATCGAAGTTCGACCCATTATCAGTGATGATGCTATGAGGAACTCCATATCTGAATATCAACTCCCTGATGAAGCTGACAGCAGTGCCGACATTAAGGTTCTTGATAGGTTTAGCCTCAATCCACTTAGTGAACTTGTCGACTGCCACTAGCACATGAGTGAAGCCGCTTCTGCCTGTCCTCAGTGGTCCAACCATATCCAATCCCCATACAGCGAAAGGCCAGACGAGTGGGATGGTCTTCAAGGCTGAGGCGGGCTTGTGTGACATATTGGAGTAAAATTGACATCCTTCACACTTGTCGACTATTTCCTTTGCCATTTCATTTGCTCTTGGCCAGTAAAATCCCGCTCGGTATGCTTTAGCCACAATGGTCCGAGAGGACGCATGATGGCCACAGGTCCCCGAGTGGATATCGTCAAGGATTATCCGACCTTCTTCTGGTGTTATACACTTCTGCCCAACTCCAGTCGCGCTTTCTCTATACAACTGTCCCTTTATCACGGCAAAGGCCTTAGATCGGCGGACGATCTGTCGAGCCTCTTCTTCATCCTTTGGGAGCTCTTTCCTCAAGATATACGCGATGTACGACACTGTCCAGTCGGGAGTGACGACCAATGCTTCCATGATCAGGTCGACCACCGCTGGAACTTCTACTTCAGTCGGATCTGTGACACTTTTTGGCTGCGGAGCTTCTTCGGTAAAAGGATCTTCCTGAACTGATGGAGTATGGATATGTTCCAGGAACACATCACTGGGAATGGCTTCTCTCTTGGAACCTATCTTTGCCAAATCATCAGCCGCTTGATTCTTCAATCGGGGTATATGATGGAGCTCTAGCCCTTCAAATTTCTTTTCAAGCTTTCTCACTGCATTGCAGTATCCAGTCATGGCTGGGCTTCTAACGTCCCACTCCTTCATCACCTAATTGACCACCAAATCTGAGTCGCCATAAACCATAAGGCGATGGACGCCGAGTGAAATGGCCATGCGCAACCCATACAAAAGCGCCTCGTATTCTGCTTCATTGTTGGAGGAATCAAAGTGAATCTGGAGCACATATCTGAGTTATCTCCTCGGGGGGAAACCAATACTACCCCAGCACCGGAACCATTTAACATCTTAGAACCGTCAAAGAACATGGTCTAGTGCTCCGAGTGAACTTGAGTCGGCTGCTGTTGTTCAATCCACTCGGCGATGAAATCTGCTACTGCTTGGGACTTAATGGCTTTCTTTGCCTCAAACTTGATATCAAGGGGAAGGAGTTCAATCGCCCATTTTGCCACTCGACCAGTTGTATCTCTGTTATGCAGAATCTCTGACAATGGGGCGTCGCTGACGACTGTAATGGAATGATCAGAGAAATAATGAGCAACCTTCTTTGTGGTCATGTAAATCCCATACACAAGCTTCTAATAATGAGGGTATCTTTGCTTCGATGGGGTCAATACTTCGGAAAGATAATATACAGGGCGCTGAACTTTGAAGGCTTTCCCTTCCTCTTCCCGCTCGACCGTAAGCACTGTACTGACGACTTGTCCTGTGGCTGCAATGTAAAGCAACAAAGGCTCTTTGTTGATTGGAGCAACAAGCACCGGCTGGGTGGAGAGCAGAGCTTTTAGCTCTGCAAACGCTGCATCAGCTTCCGGAGTCCACTTGAACTTGTCTGACTTCTTCATCAGTCGGTAAAGAGGCAATGCCTTTTCACCGAGGCGAGAGATGAATCGACTTAACGCGGCCAAGCATCCAGTAAGCTTCTGGACATCGTGCACATGCACAGGGCGTTTCATTCGGAGTATTGTACCAACTTTTTTCTGGGTTGGCGTCGATTCCTCGTTCGGAAACGAGAAAACCGAGTAACTTTCCGCCAGGAACTCAGAATGTGCACTTTGATGGATTAAGCTTGATATCATACCTCCTGAGATTGGCAAATGTTTCAGCGAGGTCAGTCAATAGGTCGGAACCCTTCCGTGATTTGACCACAACATCATCCATGTACGCTTCCACGTTCTGACTGATTTGAGTGAGTAAACACTTCTGAATCATCCTCATGAACGTGGCTCCGGCATTCTTGAGGCCGGATGGCATGGTGACATAGCAGAAGCACCCGAATGGAGTGATGAAAGCTGTTTTGATCTCATCGGGTCCATACAGACGGATCTGATGGTACCCGGAATAGGCGTCTAAAAAAGACAATCTCTCACATCCCGCAGTCGAGTCGACAATTTGGTCGATGCGAGGGAGAGGAAAATGATCTTTCGGGCAGGCCCGATTGATATGTTTGAAATCAATGCACATGTGAAGTGACTTGTCCTTCTTGGGGACCATGACAACATTGGCGAGCCACTCGGAGTGATAAATCCCTCGGATAAACTCTGCTTCCAGGAGCCGAGCCACCTCCTCGCCAATGGCCTTTCTCTTCTGGACGGTGCACCATCGAAGATGTTCTTTGACAGGTTTTTCTTTTGGGTCGACTCATAAACGATGCTCAGCCAGCCCCCTGGGAACACGCGGCATGTCAGCAGGCTTCCATGCAAAGATGTCCCAGTTCTCACGGAGGAACTAGATGAGCGCTTCTTCCTATTTAGAGTCGAGTGTTGTGGAAATATGAGTCAGAGCAGCACTGGGGTCGGTCGGGTGAATGTGAACAGGCTTCGTCTCACCAGACGACTGGAACGCTGACTCTGTGGCGGGCTTCTTGGCCGCAATAAATCACTCGGATCTGCATTTTTCTGATATTCCTGCAGCTCCACCACTGTTATCTGAGCATCGGCAATCTTTGAGCCCTTCTGAAAGCACTCTTCTGCCTTTTTCCAATTGCCAGTGATGGTGATCACACCCTTGGGACCAGGCATCTTCAATTTGAGGTATACGTAACATGGTCGAGCCATGAACCATGCATAAGCTGGCCTGCCCAAAATAGCGTGATAAGCACTCTGGAAATCCACGACTTCAAATGTTAGCTTTTCTTTGTGAAAATACTTCGAATCGCCGAAAACCACATCAAGAGCTATTTGGCCGAGTGACTCAGCCTTCTTTCCAGGAATGACTCCATGGAAACTCATGTTGCTGGAACTGAGTCTGGACATCGGAATGCCCATTCCCTTCAGCGTCTCCGCATACAATATATTCAGTCCACTGCCACCATCCATCAGTACCTTAGTCAGTCGAGTGCCTTCGACAACTGGGTCGACCACCAAAGCTTGCCTCCCAGGGGTGGCTATGTGTGTCGGATGATCAGATTGGTCGAACGTAATGGTGGTCTGGGACCATTTCAGATAGCCGGGTGTCGCCGGAGCAACCATATTCACCTCACGGTTGATAACTTTCAATCGACTTTTGCTCTCCACATCAGCAAAAATCATCAGGGTGGAATTGACATGGGGGTATCCTTCATCACTGTCCTATTTTTCCTCAGCTTTGTCTGACTCCTTTTGCTTATCCTTGGGATGTTTCCCTTAAAACTGCTGGATTAAGAGCCAGCACTGGCGAGTGGTATGTTTCGGTTAAATGAAGTCACCCTCTTCGTCTTTCTTCGTGTGGATGTGGCATGGCAAATCCATCATGTCGTTTCCTTCCTTGTCTTTCACCTTCTTGGGGTTCCAGGATCCTTTGGGTTTCCCTTTAAACTTACTCTGAGTCACGGCCAAGGCTTCTCCAGGAGCAGCAGGCTCGGCTTTCCGCTTCTGCTTCCGACTGGAGTTTCCTTTTTCCGACTGGCTCGGCTTGTACTTGCCACTCCGGAGTCGATCCTCTTCTTCACCATTGGCATATTTGGTGGCAATCTCCATCATTCGACTCAGGGTCATGTCTCCGGTCCGACCAAACTTCAAACTCAACTCTCTGTTCTTAACGCCTTCCTTGAAGGCACATACTGCTTGGTGATCAGATACATTCTCCACTGTATGATGCAATGTGATCCACCTCTGGATGTAATCTCTCAAGGTCTCATTCGACTTTTGCACGCAGACTTGCAGCTCTGACAAACCTGCTGGTCGCTTGCAAGTTCCTTCAAATATCCTGACAAACACTCGGGCAAGATCCTCCCAAGTGTAAATGCTGCTAGGTGCTAACTGATTCAGCCAGGCTCTGGTCGAGCCCTCCAGCATAAGCGGTAGGTGTTTCATGGCCACTTCATCATTGCCACCGCCAATCTGAACAGCCACTTGGTAGTCCTCAAGCCAAGTATCGGGCTTGGACTCACCAGTGAACTTACTCACCCCAGTCGCCAACCTGAAGTTGGGAGGGATCACTGCGGCTCTGATGGCTCTGCTAAAACACTCTGGTCCTGAAACATGAGCTCTGCTGCTGGTGGGCACATCTCTGTCATGGCCTTCTCGGTGAGCTCTGTTCCGGTCGACCAGACCTTGCACGATAATGGATCTCGCATCAAAGCCTGGTTCCCTGGGGTCGACCGGAGCCCTTCGCCCAACACTGTGCTGGCGTCTATCATCTTGTTGCCGAGGGGCGTAAGACCCACCCCTTGGGGGAGGAGTGGGCACTCGATGCCGATCATCGCGATCGAATCGTTCATCATATTGATCATGTCGACCCCCACGTCCCTCACGCCGCGGAGGCGATCTTGGGCAATGAGCCGACTGGACTATATTCGTAGCGACGGATCGACTATGAATCCTATTTGCGTGACTGCGATACAGCTGAATTCTGATCTCCTGCTGCCCGGAGCAAATCTATAATCTGCATCAAGCCTTTGCCAGCCTCTGATTGGGAGGGCTGAATCGACTCCGCTATACGGGCAGCAGCTGCTAAATTCTGAATTGGGGTTCGGTATACCTGAGTCGGCGGCGGAAAGAGTTGACGTCGACTGGAGTCTGGTACTCGTTGCCGTGCGCGCTCGTCGAGTGCTCGCTGGAGGTTCTCCAGTCGAGTGCGCTCAGCCAAGTTGGCCAAACGCGCGTTCTCCATGGCACGAGCCTCGGGGGTTTCTCCTACGATAGGAGTATGCAGAGCATCCATATTCCGGCGACGAAGATCTTCCTTTTGCAGAGAAGTGAACTGTTCAGGTTGACACTCCTCGTGGACCTGAGCTGGGTCGCCTCCGCCGTCCGCTCCGTCGGTGCGGGGGAAGCCGGGAGGACTACGAGGCCCATTGACCATCAAGACCTCCGCCGCTGGATCACTGCTGTCGCACTCGGATGCAGTCTCTACGGAGCCAGTCGACAGATCGAACAGGCCGTAGAGAGATTCGACGGGCTTCACCGTCGCGACCTGGGTGGTGGCCGATTGGCGAGCCACTACATGTCTCACCCACCGCTGAAGCCTCGACCGACCCGAGCGCTTGCGCTGGCAGGAGACAGGGAGGGAAGATGACATAGGAGTCGACCGATACGGAGCCGACGGTTGCCGCAGCAGGACACCGCGGACACATGCACGAAAGTGCGTCGCCCCGCGGACGGGAAGTGCATCGATGTCGAGTGGAGCCTCCTGGAGCCAAGCGGAGTCGTCGGCGATGAACGTGAGCGCGCTGAGACGAATCTCGCGGCCCTCGACCAAAACTCCGCCAGAAACCATGGTGAAGGCGATCGAAACAATTGCAACTTCTCCAATAAGTCGCTAAGACACCAGCCCCAAGCTGGGCGCCAACTGTCGTGGTACTAAGACTGACAGTAGAATATGGGGGTATGTATGGAGAGGCATGATCCTAGCTATGGAGTAGTTGTATACGCAAGGGATTTACGAGTTCAGGCCCTTCTCGGAAGAAGTAACAGCCCTACGTCTCGGAGCCCGGAGGCGGTCGACTGGATTATAAGCGTATGAGTTACAGGGGTGCGAACCCTTCTGCCTGTGGAGGGGCGTGGCTTATATAGAGTGCGCCGGGACCCCAGCCAGCCCACGTAGCGGAGGGTTTAAAGTACATTAAGGCCCGGCATTACTGGTAACGCCTTACATAAAATGTCATCATGACCATAAAGACTACTTAATTACAGACCGTTTGGATACAGAGTGACTCTTGATCTCCTGGTGGTCGAGTGAGACTTCATGGTCGAGTGTCATCGAGTCCGTCGAGTGGAAGCCTTCCAGGTCGACTGGAAGACAGTTTCTTCTAAAGATGTCCTTAGGGAGGGTACCTTGGACAGGTCCATGACCCTACCCTAGGTACATGACTTCATCAGACAACAAGCTAAGTAGACATTTAGGAGGTTAGCAAGGTTATGATGCCATTTACGAATAAAAACAAGTAAGAGGAGTAAAAGAAGAAGAAGAAGAAGAAGAAGAAGAAGAAGAAGAAGAAGAAGCTTCTTCTTCTTTTCTTCCTATTCCTTCTTTCCTTCCTCTTCCTTGATTTTCGTCATCGTATTATGTCATTTGTGGACTAAATAGGCTAAATTATGTCATAAATGGACTAAACAGAGGAACAAGGGGTGTAAGAATTCCAGCAACCTTTTCAATATTAAAGGGGGGAATTCTGAAGCCACACTTGGTAAATGCATTGAGCTCCTGATAAATTTAGTAATATTTTTTTTTCGAACCAAGCAGGAGGACCGACTCTGAATAAATAGCTAGAAAGAAAAGGGGAAGAAACCCCATACAAAGTCTGAGCACAAACGACCTCCATCCTCAAAACAACTCAAACAAAACAGTGCCCTGAAAATAACTACTACTACTAACAACAACCCAAGAAGAAGAGCAGCTGCATAGCAAGGCAGATGGAGAAACGGCAGGCCACCAAAATGACCCTGAAGAAAGATTGACTAGGAAGTTGGAGGGACAGCAGTCAACCGAAACCACCCTGAAGGACGGTTGATTGGGACTGAAACAACATGGAGCTTGCTCCGCTGAATCAAGACCCACTATCCCACATCCACAGGCGCAAAGAATCTGTGAATACTTGCTGTGAATACTGGGATTGAGCACCGCAAGATCGAACCCATCACAAAGCACCTCTCCCATTGCAAAAAAATAATCTAGTTGGCCAAACCAAATCAATAGATCAAAGAGAAATACAAAGCTATAATAATCACGCATAAAGAGTTCATAGAAGACTCAAATAATATTCATCGATAATCTAATCATAAACTCATAATTCATCGGATCCCAACAAACACACCGCAAAAAGTATTACATCGAATGGATCTCCAAGAATATCGAGGAGAACATTGTATTGAAGATCAAAGAGAGAGAATGAGCCATCTAGCTACTAGATATGGACCCCTAGGTCTATGGTAAACTACTCACACATCATCGGAGGGGCAGTGAGGTTGATATATTACCCTTCGTGGTTGATTTCCCCTTCGGCAGAGTGCCACAAAAGGCCCCAGATGGGATCTGTCGAGAGTAGGAATTTGCGGCGGTGGAAAAAAATATTTCGGCTGGCTCTCTGTTGGTTTCCCGATTTTAGATAATTATTAGAGGAAGAATTAGGTCAAAAGGGTGAACGTTGGGCCCATTAGCCACCAGGGCGCGCCCTGGTGCGTTGTGGGCTACTCCTTCATCTTCTGGCCCTCTCTCGAAGCTTCCATGGTCTCTTTGTCCAGAAAAAATCTCCAAAAATTTTCGTGGCATTTAGACTTCGTTTGGTACTGATATTATGAAAAACAAAAAACATGCAAAAAATAGCAAGATTGATACTAAGTTAATAGGCTAGTCTCAAAAAATGATATATAATCGCTTGTAATTGCGTATCTCCAAGATTGATACTATAATAACATGGAACAATCAAAAATTATAGATACGTTGGAGACGTATCAGCCAGCAACAAATTCACCTCTAAAAATCAAAGAGCAAGTAGCTACACTAAACCACTAAAACATAGAAATAGGAACAAACCTATCCACCAGAGCATGCTTTTCAACACACTTACAAACAAAATAAGCATAGCTAAAATGACACATTTAAATACAACAAGCATTCTCACATGTAAAATGCAACAAAAATACTCCACTACCCAACAAATCCACCCAGCCATAATCATTTCACATGTACAATAAAACAAATATACAATCAGAAAGATAACAAACCAGAAAGGCACCATTTCGATAGACTATTACCTCCACGAGACTCGTTTAGACCTTTGAAACTTCCTGCCTGCTCACTCAAAACCTGTCAACGAAAACATATAAAGAAGAATCATGACCAACACATGGCGGGGATGACGAAACCTTAGCAGAACAACATACATAGATGGGGGTTCATTTGTACATACCAACAGATTTATCACCAATGCTATGGATCCACACCCCTAGCACTAGATCTTGCAAACTCCCAAACCCTAGACCAAAAATACCTAAGAACAGACCGATTAAACCACGCCTACACAACTTTAACCAAGAAGAAATGAAGGAGAAAAGTGGAGAACGAACATATCAGTACCATACCTCTCGCCGAGAAGAATCCTTCGCCACGATGATTGGAGAGAAAAACCCTAGAAGGAGAAGAAGAGATTAGCGAGCAAGAGAATAAGTCGTCCCAGCCACCATGTCCTTTACCGCAGAGAGCAATAGCTGGCACCGCGGCTTTACGAGAGAGAAGAAGACGACCAGGAGAAGAGGAGAAGAAGACGAAACCCCTTCCCGAATTATCCCACCCACCCAACACCGACCCTGACCAATTAAATAAAAAATCTCCACCAAGATTCCTCCAATTCCTAAAAGTTTTATTTCTGCACAAAAAAAACAACACCAATGTAGTTTTGCGGAAGACGGCGTTAGTTGGAGTTAGTTCCGTCGAAATCATGCAAATTAGAGTATAAAACAAGAGCAAAACTGTTTGGAACAAGATACGTTGGAGAAGTATCATGTGCTTATGGAACTACGGAAAGTGATGATGTAGTTTCGGGGTTTGTGGTGCCATCCCGTTCGCTCCTTTTGGGATTCGACACTTGTCACAAAAGCGCCTAGTCATTGCTTACATCCTTGCATTTTAGTTTATTTATGTTTGTTGCCACTTAACCTACCCAAATAATATTTTGTTCGAGATGTCTTCCACAGGAAACACCATGGCCGTAAGAAAACAAATTGAAGAGAGAGGAAAAATCTATGTTGAATATCGATATTCATCTAAACGTATTGAAGTGGGTGATGAATTGGAGGCAGTGGATTATTGCGTTGAAGGTATATTTGCATATCGATCATTTTGTAATCATTACAAGTCCAATTGCCATATGAGCTTCAGCTGAAAATTTCACCCTAACTTTGTTGTAGCATCAAACAACCGTGATTGCTATGTATTTGATTATGTTAAAACTATTAAGGAACTAATGCTCTATTTTAGAACCTCCGAACTTATGAACAGGGTGTAGGAGCTCTCTCTACAACATAAAGAGGTCTTGAAACATATGGGCATGTTAGAGAATATTCATAATTGGTGCATTTCCAACAATCTTCACAATGCCCCTGTTATTAAAGACTATGAGAAGCGGGCTAACGCTTCCCAAACCTCTATGTTGTAGGAATATAACCTCATAAAGGAATCTAAGGAAGTAATCAATTGATGGAAGAAAAATATTCGAGGAGCCACTTTCCAAGAAGTATGCCTAGGAGGTAAGCCAAAGAAGGAACATGGAGATGAAGGACGGAATGTCCACTATTTGACATTCCTCCGGATCATGGTAAATTATTAGACACAATTATTGCCCAGTTTGATGATCATTTATCATATCTACGTTCTATTAGAGCTTTCATGGAACCTGTTAAGACAATACTTGAATGTTCTCCTCCGGAGGATATTGTGAGACTTGATGTCTCAAAAATATTTGTTAGGGATGAAATAGATATTGGCATTGTTCTCAATGTGCCTCTGATGACTCCCTTTGATGAAACACCGATTGGCATTCGTCTTAGGGAAGAGATAGCAAAAAGGAGGGTGAGTTGCTTGCATTAAGAGAGATATCAAAATGTGATCCAACCACCATGGTGCCTGATTATTCCTCTATAGATGTGGATTCTTCGATATTGGACAAACCCCAAATTGCATATTCTGAAATTGGTCTTGCTGAAATATGGGCTGATTTTGTGCAGGCTGTCCATAGACCTCCTTTGGAGAGTAGATTGCAAAGTCTTACGAAAATAGTCTTGATATAGAGTTTGCAAATTTGGATACTGGTAGGTACATTGAAGATGTAGAAGAAGGATATGACTTCCTCGCTGCTCTGTATCCTCTTGGTTATAAAGATCTTGTCAAATTGCAGGTACTAACCTTCCAGGCATCTCCGTTGAACCGAGTGCATAGCTGCTCACCTAGGCGCGAGTATGAATTTTCATATATATGCCGATGCACTGCACGCGAGTACGACTTTTACTGGACTTCTCTATGAGTTGCTACAAACCCCAGTCCAAGGCTAGTCTCACACTCGGGGTTGATATCCCTTGGGTTTCGGGTGAATGATCTAACGGAGGTAATGCGAAAGTCCATAAGTATATTTCTTTGCTTTGAGCCTAGGTGCATTCATGTTGCATTGACACTTTTCTTTAACTTTGCATCATTGCTATTAGAGTTGGTTCTGGGATAATACTTGTACTGCTATTCTTTTCCGAGAGCCCCGCTCGGAATAGGTAGCACCTGACTAGTACTGTTATTCTTTTTCGGGAGCAGAAACACTCAAAAAAATGTTTCTAGATTTGAGTTATTTAAAGAAAAAATTACCAAATAATGTGCAAACATGAGGTCCAAATATTTCGTAATAAGGAGTCTTTCTCCTCTCCGCCTTAGGTGAGATTCCAACCTGATTCACTGGTGTGAGCGCGCAAAGGATGAGCTAGCTGGGCTGGCAAGTGTGTGTGTGTGTGTGTGTGTGTGTGTGTGAGAGAGAGAGAGAGAGAGAGAGAGATAGAGAGAGAGAGAGGGGCACGAGCACGACCCCTGTTATCAGTGACCCAAGCTGACTTGTGGGGCCCACTAGTCGGTCGCTGTAAATTGTAGAAACCTTGCATGACAAGTGGGCCAGAGTGGGATGACGTGGCTGCTGACTAGACATGAACGAATGTATCACTGGCAAATGGGGCCCGTGCATCAATCGCTGTAAATTACATGAAGGAGGTTATTTTTTTGAGAATATATGCCAAGTGCCCGAGCTCTCGGCAAAGACATCTCCAAGTCAAGGAGCCGTCAAGTGCAAACGGACATGCCACGTGGCATCTGTTTGCCGTGTGTGGCGCGCTCTCGGCGTACATTGTTTTTGCCGAGTATGATTTCTTGGCCGTCTTATTTGTTGCGTTTACTCGGCAACAACATGTCGTCGCCCTGTGTTTCACTTTGCAGAGTACAACTCTCGACGTATGTCTTGATGCTGAGAGTCTGTGGTTTGACGGTGTACAGCGATTTTTCCAGTAGTGCAAATGAAATGAGGTTTCTGTTATTTAGTTGGGGATACTGATGCAATTGTTGTGGGAACCCGTAGACCATCATAGTCAGGACAGTGTAATCTTTGCTTCATACTGATGAAAATATAATTTATGATCGACTACATGCATACATACAAAAATTGCTTTTGGAGCTTGAACTCCATACTTGGAATTATCTCGAGTTGTCTTGAGTTGTATTGGAATCAGTAGTGGGCGGGTACTATCCAGAACGGCGGGCGAGACGGCTCCCGGACACCCTCACCCAGCTCGCGCACTTCCTCCGTGTTGGAGCCAACGTCGTACACGTACATGCGGCTTTGGTAGGGGTGCATCCAGTACACGCTATTGGGCAGCAACCCAAACTCGGTGGCCGGGCACCAGCCCGCGAAAGGCCAGCTCGAGCCGCCGGCGAGGATGGCCCGGTCGCCGATGCTGTCCACCCTGACGAACCTCTTGCCAGCGAGATCCACCCTGTAGACGGCGATGCTGACGACGGCCTCGGCCTCGTGCCCGGTGAAGAAGATCCAAGCCACGTGCACCTCCCCGTCGAGGTCCAGCGAGTACTTGAACGCCTGGGCGTAGGCCGCCCCTGGAGGGACGGTGACCTCTACCGGTTTTGCCATGGTCATGGTGGTTAGGGACGGGTCCGGTAAGAACTCAAGCACGCCGTACTTGTCCGCCGAATGTTAGAATAAATCCGAGGCAATACCGTTGATCATCCGAGGAACAAGCAATCAAAAACAATGACGACACCGAGATTTGTTAACGAGGTTCGGCGAACTCGCCTACTCCCCGGGGCAATGACTACGGGCGCTCCTCCCCGAGATACCGCAACACCGGCCATCCGGGCGCCGGCACAAGCCGCCAGCACCCCCTTGCGAGCCTGTCACTATCTAGTCGTCATGGGTTACAACGTGGGGTGCCTCTTCATATATAAGAGGCCAAGGGTACAACGTGTCCGACTCCGACACTACACGTATCCTACCCACACTACAACACCAAGTCCAAGCGTAACCCAACTAGTACAAAATATTCGACAAAAACACAACAAACTCCACCTTGGCGAATATTCTCCACCACCTTGAATTTGTCCATGCGTCAAACTTCCATGTACTCCGGACTTGTGTTGTCTTCTTCGTAGCTTATCGAGAGCTACTCGACGAGTCTGCCCCAGACCCGCCGCCGCCGTGAGACCCCGCTGCTACTCCCGCAACTCTAGTCTCCGTGACTCCACCTGCAATAGTGCTCCCTTGCAACTTGTAAAGATGCGAAGCCGTCCTCCCTCCAATCATCACGGTCACCTCATCTTCCATGATTCTCATGGTCTTCTTATCCTGATCACAACGGAATACCATACCACCATCATGAAGAACACCAAGCGAAATTAGATTCCTCCTTAGCCCCGGCACATGCCTGACTCCCCGAAGCATCCGCTCAACTCCGTCAAACATCTTGATTTTGATGTCACCTACTCCAGCAACACGATAACCTGTGTCATCGCCCACATAGGCTAAACCAAACTCACCAGACTTGTACGAAGAGAACCACTCCCTGTTGGGTGTCGCATGAAAAGAGCAAGCTGAATCCAACATCCACGCTTCACTTTTGGTTGACCGCCTGTCTGATACTATGAGAACATCACTACTGCTGTCTGAGTCATCACCATGAGTTGCCTTATTAGCACTTGCCCCACCATTGAGTTCTGGACAGTCCTTTCTCATATGTCCCCACTGCTTACACTTGTGACACTGTATATTCTTTTTCTTTTTCTTGTTCTTCCCAGCCTCATATCCCTTCCGCCACTGCTCACCCTTGACTAGCAAACCTTCACCATGAGAGACTTCCACCGCGTTCTTCTTTCTCATATCATAAGATAGCAATGCCGCAGTAATATCCTCATTCTTGACGGTCTCCTTGCCGTGCGTCAAAGTAGTAATCAAATGGTCATAGGATGATGGCAATGAACAAAGAAGCAGAATTGCCCTATCCTCGTCGTCAACCGTCGCACCCAAGCGTGCTAGATCCGTCACGACTTGATTAAAGGCGTTCATATACTCCACAAGGTCCGACCCCTCCTGCATCCTCATCCCATATAACTTTTGCTTCAGATACACCTTGGTCGTCGCAGTCTTGGACATAAACTGACTTTCCAGCTTCTCCCAGATCTTCTTCGGCGAATTCTCATCCATCACATGATAAATAACCTGGTCCGACAGACACAACCGTATAGTCCCGGCTGCTTTCAACTGTAACTCCTCCCAGTCATCCGCCTCCATCTTAGCTGGCTTGGCTTCCTGCAACAATGCCTTCAAGCATCCCTGTTGTGCCAACAAATCTTTCACCCTTGTCTGCCATAACCCAAAGCTTCCAGTTCCGTTGAACTTCTCCACCTCAAACCTGGTACCCGATGGCGCCATGGTTCTTTGTATGGCTGACCCTGCGAAAAATTATCTGAGCAGTCTTCGCGTGATCCCCAAGTACACGAACGAAACCTCCGCGTACTACAAGCAGTCAATGAATCAGTTGGTCTTCACGTGAAAGTGCTCCTTCCTTGGCTCAACTTCCGATGCTAAACTATTGCTTTGCCTCTGCCCTTGCTCTCGATGGATGCGTGTATCTCCTGATGGAATTTTCTATTCTACCAATTTGATATGTTGCTTGCCTCGTCTCGTACGGTGCAGTACCCAGCCCTTGCTGCTGTATATAATAGCGCACCACCAGGCGTCCGTGTGGAACACGAGGACTTCCCAGGACTCGGTCCTGTTTTTTGTCTCCAAAACAAACTCGGTTTTGCTGTTTCCGATTGCACCCAGACAACATCGCTAACTTGCACATGCAACGTCCAGGTGTGCGTTGCCTTGCCCTGGCCCGCCTCCAGCAGCCTGCTTCGGTCCGTGCTGGACCGCACCTTGGCCCAATGCCAGCGCACACGCTGCTGCTTCCGATCTCGTCGACTCCGACTTCGGTTCCAACTCGACGCTGGTTCACGCGATCGTGCTACCGCGCCGATTCTTCCGACTGCATCGACGGCCCCGTCCACGATATCAACCTCCTCTCGATCAACCAAACAAAACGTCTTGTAACCTAGCTCTGATACCACTTGTTAGAATAAATCCGAGGCAATACCGTTGATCATCCGAGGAACAAGCAATCACAAACAATGACGACACCGAGATTTGTTAACGAGGTTCGGCGAACTCGCCTACTCCCCGGGGCAATGACTACGGGCGCTCCTCCCCGAGATACCGCAACACCGGCCATCCGGGCGCCGGCACAAGCCGCCAGCACCCCCTTGCGAGCCTGTCGCTATCTAGTCGTCATGGGTTACAACGTGGGGTGCCTCTTCATATATAAGAGGCCAAGGGTACAACGTGTCCGACTCCGACACTACACGTATCCTACCCACACTACAACACCAAGTCCAAGCGTAACCCAACTAGTACAAAATATTCGACACAAACACAACACCGAAGACGGCCAGTAGAACTTGCCGCCGCACGCCGTGAGACCGGACACGAACCGCTTCGTCCAGAATTTGCCCCACGGGGCGGACAGCCAGGAGCACGTGCCTCGTCCATGCCGACGGCAATGTAGACGTGCCGCCGGCGTGGCAGTACCACAGGGCCGTGTCGTCCGACTCCGACTCGAACGGCTCGAGGACGACCACCGTGAAACAGTCGCCGGGGCCCGTGGGGTCGCCGGACAGCGCACAGTCCGTGCCCGCGGCCGGCGGCGAGGCCCACTGAGGCAGAGCGATCTTGTTGGCGGCCCGCGGGTCCCAAAGGAAGGTGGCGAGCGTCGCCGGGTCCCAGACGAGCAGCCAGCCGCGCGCGGTCACCCAGCTCCGCTTGCCGCGCAGCGCCTCCTCCATCTCCTCGCCGGGGTGGCGCGCGCCGTCCGGGACGCTGTACAACGTGGTGGTACGTTCGCCGTCGTCTCCGTGGTGGAAGACGAGGCACGGCAGCGACGACGTCGCCATTGAAGTGCGCCTGCGTGCGGGGGATCCCACTAACTTTTTTCGCTGTCACGCGCGCGTCCCCTGCCGATGCGCTCGGTCCTTGCTGGTATATGTCTACTCCTAATGAGCAGTTGGTAGTCTCCGCCGGTCAATTTTCGTCCCACCTTCACTGGTTTTTTTCGTCGTAAACAAATTTCGTAGATTAACCAGGGAAAACCAGCGAACAAAAAATCGGACGACGCCCTAGCTCCCTCCGCCCGTGGGTCGCCCGCTCCCTCGCGCCCCTGTTGCTCCCTCCTCGATCCCGATCTGGATCGAGGGGACGAGGGGAGCTCGTGCCTCCCCGACGGGCGGCCTCCTCCTCGCCCCGCCGCTGCGTCCGGCGCCGCCACGGCCTCTGGAGCCAGGGAAGCCATGGCCTGAGCTCGGCCTCGAGGTCCCCGCCGCTGTCTCCTGCAGCTTCTGCCCCGCCGCCTCACCGCCCGAGCTCGCCGTCGCACCAACCACGGCGCCGCGCCGCCGCCGGCTCTGGTCGCCTCCACCTCCGCGCCGTGAGGAACCCGCCACGCGCGTCAAGGCGAGGCGCCTCCTGGGCTCCGTCCGTTTACAGAGCGAGCGCCCGCGAATACCTAGCTAGCCGCCGCCGTCGTGACTGTTCCAGCCACCGCCAAGGTAAGGTGCTTTCTCCATCTCAATTTCCTTCCTTCCCCATCAAGGTTAATTTGGATCCGTCCATGTTGCCGCGCCCGCCCAAACCCCAGGCCACACTTCCTCTTCCACCTCCGCGTACTCCTGGTTGCAGCCCCAGCTCTTCACGGGCAGGGATCGGCGGCTCGCCGGCGTGGCGCGTGGCAGGGGAGAGAAGGGGGGCAAGATCGGCGGGGCAGAGTTCTTTCGAAAGGACGGCATGGTGGGCGACATGGACGGATACCTCAACTACCTGTCCCTCGAGTATGACTTCGTCTCGGACACCAATCCTACTTGGTAAGACTTCCCGGCTCTTTCCTCCCTTCTATCCGTTTAGAAACTGAAAAGGTTGTGATGCAAATTCGATTTGTTGCTACCTGTATTCAGACTGATCTGCTATGGGTGCGGTTCCTTGTGGCAGAGTTCTTTATATTCCAATTAATTTCAAAGCAGATGATAAACTGAGATCTACTTGTCAATTTATACTGTACCTCAGATCTCATCTGTGCCTTGAATATTAGCTTCTTCACGGCAATTTCAAAGTTGCATGTACCATAGCCAATCAAAATCTGCACCATATTAGTCTGATGCTTTCTTACCCGCTCATCCTGAATTAGTAGGCACTTTCCAATAGGATCAGCTTTGTTCTACAAAATCACTTGTATTTTCCATGTTATTTGCAGGGTATCTTCATTTTGGAAGCAGGAATCCTTTCCTCATAAGATGGATGAGCTGTAGGATTTGATTCTGTTCAGCTTGAATTAGTTTTTCATCATCATGTTCTTTGTATTAGGAATTCATGCCTTCCGGCTCTAATTTTTTCGCATTGTTGGTGTATGCTGGGAGTCACATTATTATGCTGCTAGCAAACAGTAGGATTGGAAGTCTTACTCTGTAGGTTAGTAATATCTTTTCCACTATACCGAGGTTCAGCAATTTAATTCGTATTAAGGTCACACAAGCAGTTTGGTTTTCAGATTTGTCTTGACAAACATATTTGGTTCAGCAATTTAATTCATATTAAAGTCACACAAGCAGTTTGGTTTTTAGATTTGTCTTGACAAACATATTTTGCAGGTTATCCTCGCATATGAAATTGATTTCTGCAAGTTCCTTTCACTTCTTATTTATTTCTTCACTTGGTTATGATGTACTGCTATTCGTTTTCATGATGATTCATGTGTTTTGTAGTTTTCACTGACAGAATCTTGTCTTGAAACAAGATTGGTTCCCATTGTTACAGTGAAGTAGCTACCAAGCAGCGAGGCCATCGAGTGACACGAGACCGCGGGACGGCGTGAGAAGAAGCAGGGGGTGTCTGGCGGGATGGAGAATACCACAGGGAAGTGTGGCAATGGAGTGCAATCCTGAAGAAGAAGAACATTGCAAAGAAAGACCCTGGCCAAACGCCACCCAATTCTCTTTCACCGACCCATCTAATGGCCATCAATTCAATTGGTCCAAGCTGTTGTGTTGACCTTCCCATTGATCCACTACATCCTCGTTCAGCTGGTTCTGCTATGTTTCTTCTCCATGGCATTGCTGGTTGCCGGCGTGCCTAACATCGCGCCTTATGTGACCTGACATGATGCTCCTCTACGTGTTCTTCTCACCCCGGTTTCCATGAGGAGAGATGTTGTTCTGTGGTTCTGTAGTTCTACTCCATAGCAATGATGGAGTCGCCTCCATATGGATAGCAATTATCTCAGGATCATGGTGAGGTTACTAACTCGACTCTTTGTTTGGCTCTGTTCGTGTGGATCTATTCAAGTATTGTTCTAGCGCTTGTGTTTATTATTTTTGTAAAAATAAGATTTATTTATCTCATTAAATTGAGGTTTTATGTTCACATGAAATTCTAACTGAATTTGCTATTCAGCTGACAATTCCAACAATTTTTTGTATTGTATTTGCATGTAGAGAGCTGTCTACGCAACGGCCAGGGGGCATATGCTTCTCCTAGCACTAACACCTTCATCCTATTTGAGCCAGAATGGCTTTGGTGCCCTCTCTCGCTCATGGTGAGGCCGTGCATGCTTGCCATGGTTGTGGCTACGAAATCTCAGACTGAGTCGCTTCGGTCGGGCACTATTCAGGTACAACTAACTTTCCTCCACCATTGTTGGTTGCTATGCATCACAGGCTTGACGAAATTTCATTGATGGTGTCGATCTTGCTCTTGCTAGACCCTCCTTGTTATAAATCATTATTGGATTCTAGCTAGGGTCTTAGGAATTGATAATTTCTCGATTGTATCGCTGAAAATGTAGTTCTTACAAGATTCTCATTGCCAAATTGTTATGGCAGCATGAGTGAAAATATGTTCCTTTTAAATGCTTAGATTCTATAGAGACCTCTGATCTATATCCTAAATTACTGTATTGTGTGCTTTTGTAAAATAAACTGTATTGATTCAATTTATATATGTAGTACAATGGTTTTGCTCACATCACAAATATCTAACAACAAGAGTGATTACTGAAAGCATAAAATATATTTCAATTTCTAGGCCGCTACATTATTTTGAAACATGAGCTTTTTTAAAACTGAGTGTTTGACGTAGCTTGTTGTTATTGTCAAAATGAAATAGCGAGTATATATTTGTTGCTTTTTGTTTAGGAAAGTGAAAAAAACAAGATGCCGTTTGTATGCCAGGAATGGCATATGTGAACGACTCGAGTGGTAGTTTTTAGGGTAGGGGCAAGGGGCATTTTTTATAAACTGCCATGGCAGTTCTTTTGAGAGAGAGAGAGAGAGAGAGGGAGGGAGGGAGGGAGGGAGGGAGGGAGGGAGGGAGGGAGGGGGAGAGAGAGAGAGAGAGTAGGGAAGAAGAAGGGACATGAATGGCTGAATCGGCGAGAGGTGAAGCCAATACTCTGGGACAAGCATGTCGTCAGTGGGGACGCGCATCGAGCGCCCTGCCCTGGTCTAGGCGAGGTCTTGGTGGAGGTTCTCGGTTGCGTGGAGGCGAAGGAGGCGAGGCGCCCCTCCCTCTCGCTTTTTTTTAGGGGTGCCCCTCCTCGTGTAAATCCTGAACCGTCTGTGCCAGAGAAGCGAAGCCTGGGCAGGCCGCTAAGCAAAGAAGTGATAATGGGCCGTCCAAACCGTATTCCCGCTGGAAAAGGCCCGCTCAACCATAGGCCACCAAGGCCGGTTTCTGGAGCAGCGGCCCGAGCGGGGTTCGTGGGACGACAGTGAAAGATCTCAGACGTTCAACAACGTGATCGAACGGTAAAGAGCCCCAAATCACTGTGAGGCATCATAGGTGGCTCAGTTTTACTGTTTCTCAATAAAGTAAGATTAAAATGTAGCTGACCAATGTAGGCTCAGGAAGAAGTTTTTATTATACTTGCTTAAATATCGTGTGAATGAAGCTAAAAACACCATTTTCTAATATTGTGTGAGAATTGCGTAAACACAACAAGAAGGAACAATAGATATTAATTTGTAATAGAATTTTAATTGGATCATCGCTCTATATGTATACATTGTTAATTTATCTCTTTTATCAATTTTACATTGCAAGTGAATTGGACTTCAACAAATACCCCGATTGTGTCTGTGCTATCTTGTCTCTGCATGTAAAATTTGACATGCGTTGTGTTTACATAATTTTAGCAAAATATTTTCGTAGCACGTGACAAAGCACCGACATTCCCGTACTATCTTATCTCTATATGTGAAAATTTACATCCATTATGTTTATACAACTCAACAAAAATATTTCAAAAGCCCGTGGCAACGCACGGGCGTTCTACTAGTATTACTATCATTTATCCCCGTAGTGTGTTTGATTGACTTTTTGTAACTTTATATAGGCGTGTTGTGGCCTAGCGGGTCGGTCTCCTCCCCCTGACGGATTCGATTACGTACGCACGTAGATTACTCCGAATCAGTTTCAGAGGGACGAGGTTTTTTATTTTTGCGGGAAGAGGGATGAGGTTATTGTTTACTCATTTATCAGCAAGTCTATTTTCTGCAACGAAAAAAATAGCGCACTATTTCTGAGTTATAGGGTCCCTATAGCATATCTGAAAGCGCCACATTACGTTTTAGCTAATTTGCTCGCTATGGCCTTCGCTATAGTTCTCTATTTAAGTGCTAAACATAGAAAATTGTGCACTACATCATATTATGGAGCCGACACTACGTTGTAACAAATATGACATTTTCTTATTTAAGACTGAGAGGGGGTTTGTGATATTTTTTAAACTGCATTTTTTAGGTTAACCTTTTTAAGTTGTCCAAATCCTGATTTGTTTTTCCACTCTCGCATGCTAATTTTATTATTTTTAGCATGACAATTTTATTTTTATGAGGATGCCAATTTTTTTAATTCATAGAATGTCATTTTTATAATTGAGAGGATGGAATTTTTTACTTTAATGGCATGCCAGTTTTATTAGTAAGCACATGATTTTTATTAACAATAGGATGGCATTTTTAATGATCTGAGGATGGCATTTTTTTTCAATGGCATGGCAGTTTTATTTTGAGGTTTATCTTGATAAAACATTTTATCTAGATGACGGCAGTTTTATAAAGGAGCATGACATTTTTTTTCAGATCATGATATTTATAAATCAAAAATTTGTGCGCATTTTTTGTTCATTGCATTTTTTATCTAGAGGATGATAGTTTCAAAGTTTGGCACGGCAAAAAAAAAATCAAGATCAATCGACCCTTTTTTTACCCTACTAGCTGGTGAAGATAGTTACGAACAAGGAATGCCATTTTTTATGTATTGGGTAAGCTGGTGGGAGGGGGGCATTTTGCAAAACTGCCATGACAGTTCCTTCTTTTGAGTGTTTTTCTGTGCACCAAATCTCAGCCGGCGGATGTAAATAGAGCGGTTCAGCGTTTGGGGGGGGGGGGGGGGGGGGGGGGGGGGGGTCGCTGGTAAAACATCACTGACTAACGTTCGCCAGATAATGATTCCATTATTTTATTTTATAGTTTACCATGGCAATTAAAAAGCACAGTTAACTGGGTATTTTGACCAATCAGAGTGGGTTGTCCCTAGCTTGCCCCCCTGTCGAACTGTGAGCGCTATGTCTCGCATTAAGTGAGACGGTAGCAGTTGTCTGCTGAAGGTTTTTCTCCATGCGTCGTATTGGGCTGGCCCATTCGCGCGAGAATTGTAAGTAAAAAAGCACAACGAAAATAATAGAAGTATGGACCGATCCATCGTCTCCATGGAGATCCCCGGCGCGTCTATCCACTACACGAAGTCTTGTTCACATTAATTATTAGGAGCACGTCCTATTTGAGGCGAGCCCGCTTTCTTTAGGTTTTTCTTTTCCATTTTTTTTGCATATTTGTTTCTTTTTTTCATTTTATTTTTATTTTTCTACTTTGTTTTTTTTCAGTTTTGTTTGTTCTTTTGGTTATTATTCTACATTTTTTATATGTCAACAACATTTTTCTAATACATGTCTAACATGTTTCCAATACAAACTAAACCTTTTTGTAATATATGGTCAACATTTATCTATACGCATTTTAAATAATTTTTTAAATACTTGATTAACATTATTAAGTAGAAGATAAATATGTATTCGATATATGGTCAAAAAAATACCTATACATTTTTAAAAAATGCTTGATTAACAGTTTTCAAATAAAAAGATTAACATCTTTTCTGAATACATGGTCAACATTTTTTTATACACATTTCACATTTTCCAAATGCTTGATTAAAAATTTTCAAACACTTGCTCAACATTTTTTAAATGCTTGATTAGTATTTTTATATACATGATCAAAATTTTCCATCTTTTTTAATAAATGTTCAACATTATTTCAATACACAATTAAAAATTTCAAATGCTTGATTAAATTATTCAAATACTTGTTCAATATTTTTTTCAAATGCTTGATTAGCATTTTTATACACATGATAAAAGAATTCATCATTTTCAAAACATAGTCAAAAAAATTCTATACACATTTAAGAATTCACAAATACTTGCTTAAGATTTCCCAAATACTACTTAAAACATGATAAAAAAACTTGTTTACATTTCTCCCAAATACTTGTTAACACGACAAAAAAATTCATCATTTTTTAATACATGATCAATGTTTTTTCTATTTGCATTCAACATTTTTTCAATTGCTTGATTAACATTTTTGAAATATTTGTTCAATATTTTTTCGCATCACAAATAGCAGACCAAGTCAAAAAGCTGCCAAATTTGCTCCTAGGGTTTCATATGTTGTGTATTGATCCTAGAAAAATTGTGAAGTCCAAAAGATTTTAAAAAAGTGGAGTTGAGTGAGAAAGGCGGTGGTTTTCTTTCGAAACCCTTAAAATTCGTTCGAGAGTGTTCAGATTTTACATGAGGTGCATCAAATTTTTACCGTAACATTCCCAATTTTGTGCACACCCTACAAGGGTGCAATGAAGACACCATTCCATGTTTCATCCCTTTTAGCGCTCGTTTACATGCTTTTCCTATTGAAGAGCATTTTGCCCTTTTTATTGGCCTGAAAATTGCTAATGCATCGAAATTAGCAGACCAACTCAAAAACTAGCCAAATTTTGTCATGGGGTTTTCTCTTTTGTTTAATAATCATATTAAAGTTTGATGTCCAAAATATTTTTAAAATGGAGTCGAGTGAGAAGGCGATGGTTTACGTTCGAAACCCTTACACTTCGCTTGAGAGTGTTCGGTTTGTACATGAGGTGCATCAAATTTGTACTGTAACACTCTCAATTTTTTACCACACCGTACAAGGGTGCAATGAATAGACCATGCCAAGTTTCATCCCTTTTGGATCTCACTTGCAATTTCCAACCGAAGAGTGATTTGCCCTTTTAAGTGTCCAGAAAACTAGCTACTGCATGGAAAATAGTAGATCAACTCAAAAAGTGATCGAATTTGACTTTGTATGTTTTTTTAGAAACACATGTAACTTTATTTATATCCGTAACAATTATAGGTACATTGATTTTGACCTAAAATTCAAGAAAACACAAAGTAACTCCTATGATTTAGAATTACAATGAAATCTCTTGAAAACACCTTCTTCACGGTGCTAATCTCTGCTCAAAGAAATACTCCAAAGACTTTGGTAAAGAGGCTGCAATTTGACTGGAGCAACGATGTTGTCACTCTTTCACCTGCACAAACATTACCAATATTGGTTTTTGAAAGTGCCTTGATTCTCCCATCCAAACAGATGGGAAGCCTTGACCGATGAACGTACTTGGGCCGGGGATGATCCCCTTGAAGTGGAGGCCGTCGAATCACTATATCTTCACCATGTTGTCGATGAAAGATTTCACCTCCACAAAGAATCAGACCATTAAAAAAGGCTTGACGGCAACAATATAAACTCATCAGATCTGAATAATCAGATCTGAGAGGACAACAAACTTTCTAACCTCATGGCACCGCTAAAAGAACGAGAGAAAATTTATTCTCACAGAACTATGACCATGACGGAGAACATAGAGGTCTTGAAGATCCGAGGCCTCCCACCTCTCAGTGCCATGATGGCAGCCGGAGGCGAGGGACCTAAATTTCTTAAGATTTTTAAAAATGGAGTTGTGTTATCACTTTTTGTTGGCCGGAAATTCAGTTAATGGTTCAGAAATAGCAAACAAATTTAAAAAGTGACCAAAATTAAGCATTTGACTTAGAGTGGTGTGTATTTTTCATGGGGAAAGTTTGAGGTTGAAATAATATAAACGTACAAGGGTCAATATCACCCTGGCAACAAAAAATTTGTAAAACATCACAGTGGCTGAAGAAACTTTTGCAAGCCACTCGTACTTAATCTTGTTTGTGGCGGGTGTTGCGCTGCACCCGCCCCTGCTCAATCTGTATATACCGCGTCGTCCATCTGAGTCTTATCCAAATCTGCACTATTGGAGCCGCGCGGCATGGCTGATGTAATTCTATTGGAGTTGGATACTAATTTTTGGTGATGTAAAAAACTAAATTTTAGTGATGTAAAATTTACATCTAGCACTTTTTAGTGATATATTTTACATAATTTGTTGGAGATGCTCTAAGCGCCACTTGGAGGAACCAGCGCTTACGTGTGGCCGCTCGTGGGCAGGCCCATGTAGAAAGTGGGCCGCTCATTCGCATTTGACCGGTTTCTCTTCTGGTCGCTCGAACACAAGTTTGACCGGTCGTGGTTGACCAATTCACTGGTCAAACATTAACTTTAAAAAATAAGGAATTTTTTCATAAAAGTTCTTAAATTAAAAATATTCATCAGTTTTGAAAATAAAATCATGTATTTAAAAAACATCAATTTGGAATATTTCATCAAATTTTTTAAAATTAAAAAATGAAACCAATCAAAACATATGAACAAAATTCATGGAATTTGAAAACAAATACATTGATTCCGAAAGAAAGTTCATCAAAATTAAAAAAGTACATTATTTCTGAAACAAAGTTCACTGATTTAGAATAAATTTCAAAAATTTGAAAAAAGTCACGCATTTAAGAAAAAGTTTGGAAAAGTTGAAAATATTTTGAAAATGTTCACGAAAAACATTTCATGAATTTTAAAAATAGTTCATCAAATTCTAAAAAGTGCAAAAAATAAAAATAAAATGATTAAAGTTGAAAAAAGTCATCAAAACTGAAAGCAGTTTAGCGATTTCGAAAAAAAGTTCATCAAGAAAAAAGTTCATCGATTTTAAAAACTCATCTAATTATTAAAAAGTTTATCAATGTGAAAAATCATCAATTTTACAAAATTTCATGCGTTTACTAGAAATAAGAAACTGTTAACAAAAAAAGAAAAGAAAAGAAGAAGCCGTAAAAAACTAGCCAGACAACGCTGAAAAAACGAACATAGAAAGAAATGGGCCAGCCCGCTAAAAGACTTAGAGTACATGGGGTGCCCCTTGTATCGGATGGCGTCTAAGAGACGCGTTAAGCGTCATATATGTAATGCCATAAGAAGTTCAACATATGGGAAATAAATAAAACGAGATAGGACAGGCCTAGCCGCCAGTGTTGTAGTGTTGTTGGTCGTGTTATTCGGCCCCCTAGTTGGATTAGACTAAATCCTTTTTCCTAGGCGTTGGTCAGCTGTCAGTGGAACCAGTCGAGCGACCATAACGATATTAATGACATCGGCACCAACATGAATTCTATACTAGAAAAAGGCATGACCCACGGATTAGCCATGCGGCAACGCGGTCTTTAGGCAGACGGTGGGTCAAAGGCTAAAATGCAACAACACAACGTGTGGGATCAAGATTGCATGGCGCACATGCGCATGCGTTTGAGTGTTTCTGGGCTGCCGGTGGCCAGAGGAAGGGTAAATCACCATTGTGCGGGTAAAATTCTTGATTGCTAAAGTTAGTAAGATTTAATTAAAAAGATGAGCAATTAGTATTAAAAGTGTAATCTAAATATTTTGATATTCCTATTGAAATTTGTGGTTCGGCTTAGCATCCTATAGAAATATAGTTTGTATCTATTACTTTGATATTATATCATACTTTAATTTTTTATTCTTTATTTAACTTTGTTGCCACCTTAATTTTTCTGTCCTCCGCACTGATAAGAACCAGATGCTCCCTCACATCTGCAATAAATCATATGTAGCGCTTATTTATTAGAACATTATTATAGTGCCGGAAGGATTAAAGAAAGTTTAAAGAGCCTACATGTGGACTAGCCAAACCTTGTTATAAAAAGTAGATGCGGTAGCATAGAGCAAACATGAGTATACCCCTTACAGTTGTTGCAAAGTTGACAAGAGGGGGAATAAAGACAAAGAAGGTTGATCACCATAATTCTGATCTGGTCTTTGGATGGGAGCCCAATAGCATCCCGTGGGATCGAGAGACGCGGGGAACTTGTTGTGTGCTTCTCGGTGTCGTCCTTCTTCTCTTTACCAATTATTATTTTCGATCTGGTCTTACGGCACGTGGATGTATGTGAGGTCATTGTTTCCGGTCGGACCATGTGCCGGGACTTGGACCGGATATTGCCCATTAGGCGGGGACACACTACTAGGGAAAACCCTAGCAGTAGCGCGTGTTTTGTGCCCACTAGTAGCGCGGGTGGCCGCGCTACTAATAAGGCGCTACAGCTATTGCTTAGCAGTAACGCGTGCCATCACGCGCTACTGCTAGGACAAATAGCTGCAGCGCTTGTTCACTACCGCGCTACTGCTAAGGTATCTACTTGCAGCGTGTTTTCTTTCCATCGCTACTAGTATTTTTTTTATTTTTTATTTTTTAGTGTATTTATGCGCCATCATACAAATATTGGTACAATACCAGCTGTTATGAGGTTTACATCATTATATCCATAACAGTGTATTAAATGAAGGTGGATTAGGTTCAAGTGGAGGCAATATGTGGTGCATGTCAAAAGTATACTACTAATCCAAACTTGATCTAGTTTGGACTAGTAGTACTTTCGATGTGCACCACATGTTGCTTCCACTTGAATCTAATCTGCCAGCACAAGATATTTAATCATCATCATGGTTATTACCACCAACAATATTTATTTAATCACCACTAACACTAACTAATAATAATCATCATAGTCATTACCACCAACACTAGCTATTTTATTATCATAGTAATAGTGTAGCACATCATCATCCTGAAACTCATTTCTAGCCAGCTACTCACTCCTGCTGCTCTCTCTTAGGTAAAAGAACATAAAACATGTGTAGCTCTCCTCCTTGATCAAATTGGAGCATGCAGATGAATCTGTCTCCTAATCGTGGAAGGCGCCTCTGTTTGCTGCTCCCTAGTACTTCTCTGCGCTTCCCCAACATATATTTGTTCCAGTCTTGCACTATTAAGCATCCGTCACTAATCTTGAATGCACTAAAGTAAGCTGTAGGATATCTTGGCCGTAAGTTGATAATACTCATGATACCTTTAGTCTCGATCCCATAAGGTACAACATTCATCGGGAGTCCCTGTTGAAGAACATCGTATGGTAACATACTTAGCAATGAAGTTTAGCTTCAAAAATAATGCATGGAAAAGATGCAATGAGGACAAAAATTAAAAATCTTACCATCCTTCCTAAATGGATGTGACCGTAGTTCATTACGAACACTATTGGTCGCACATTTTCAGTACTAACATTTCTAAATGCAAGAAGAAAATTTGTCTTGACAGTATCAAGATCCTCAAGCCATGAAACATAATGACTGAGCTCCTCGCAGTTGAGTTCAGCCCCAGGACAGTATACGGTCCTGTCTACCAAGCGATGGACATGTTTGCTTGCACGGAAATAAGCTGACAATACAAATTAGTTGTCAACTATTTTTGAATAAACAATATCAAAGACATAAATATGGTTGATAAACTTACATAATGGTATAACTGGAGGCATTTGCACATTGACCCAGATGTCGGTATTACCTCCAATATCATCTTCCGGACGAATATCAAAGGTGATAACCATATCAGGCTCAAATGCATAAGTCTTGCATAGTGCTCGCCATGTTTTGCATCCAAAATAGGTGTAGTCGTCTGAATTGTATAACTTCGCATGGAAAATATAACCATGCTCGGTCTTCAAGTAAACTTCCTTTTCCTCCATACTATGACTGAAACCTATCTTATCCAATACAAAAACTCTTGCATGGCAGGGGATACGCTAGTAGGATAGTAAAAAAAATATAAGTTGAAGCAAATGAAGCAAATGTCATGCTTAATTACGAAAAAAGACTTGTCGTTGTGACTTACTATATCCACTTCGAAGTTCTCGTCCAGCTTGATGCTGAAGCGCCTATCATCATCTAGGAAGATTCCGTCGCACAGGCCGCGCTCGTCTTCGCAGTATTTGCAAATACCGAAATCCTTCTCGTCGTCAGACATTTCCTATGTTCATAGTTAAAACATTAATTGAAAATCGATCGAAGACAACTACCAAGATACTCAACACACAAATCCGGGGCACTCTATATTTCCTACATATTCTAGCACAAGTCATGCCAAAATTCACGGAAAAATCCGGCATGACCTTTGCTAAAATAGGACATATCGAGCGCCTGAAATTTGCCGGAACGGAAATGAATCAACACTCAGGCAAAACATAGGTCACTCGAAGGTGTAACCTGCAAACATGACCGGCCACTTGGATATTGAGCAACACAAGATATACATTTCAAAAGTAGATCATCTCATGCATTCAATAAGCAAAAGTAGATCATCTCATGCGTCAGTACATCGTCGAATATTATCACTAATACATCACGAATAGTGTCATACATATAACATCACTAATACAACTAAAACTCTAGCACACGACGGATATCGGCGCGGGCGGTGGACACCTACAGAGAAGGCACCATCACGGGATCATAGCTCCAGTGAGATCCCCGGAGAACCTGCCAGGTATTGGAGAACGGCCTGTGCTCCAACGCAAACAAGTAGCAACGGACATGCGCGTGCTCCTCACTGACACGGTGACGCACCACCTCCGCGGAGTCCTCGAGCCTCTGGATCGTCACTGGCCCACGTGACCGCCACCAAAGAAGGTTCGGGTCAACGACAGGCTGGCTCCTCACCAACCTGCGCCCCCCGGTAGGTAGCGCCTCCCAGTACCACCCCGGCGGAGCCCAGTCCCGGACATGACCGATTTGGTCAAGCAGGTGTCGTCCTTCGCCGACTCGACGACGATGATGCGGGATAGGCATCGTCCACGTCGAGGCGGGAAAAATTGCTTTAACTAAAAAAATCACCTAATTAGTACCTAGTTCTTACTAACTAGTTCTTACTAACTAAATAGAAGAAGGTCAAATTTTACTCGTTTTATTATGCATTACAGTAGTGTTTATTCATCATCTAAGAAAACGTCACCTAAGAAAAAATCCCAGCCGCATCTGTATCCAATTCATTTCCACCCATAGATGAACCCTAACTATTTGATGCAACTAAAATTTGAAGAACTCTATCTAGGCAGAGGTAGGGGAGGGGGAGGAGCAGGCGTGCTCACCTCGATCGGGTGCCTGCGGCGAGAGAGGGGCAGGCGGTGTCGAGGTCGGGCTTGGGGCGGCGTCCGGGGCGGCGTTGAGGTCGGGGGCGGCGTCCGGGGCGGCGTCCGGGGTGGCGTTGAGGTCGGGGGCGAGGGCGGCGTTGAATCCGGGGGCGGGGGCGGCGTAGAGGGTGTGCGGAGAGCACGCGGCGACCGACGGGCGACGGCGGCGGCGAGAGCGGAGTAGTGAGATTTGGGGGAAGTGGCCGTGGGGAAGGACGAATGCGGTGGTTAAGTCAGAAGTAGCAGTAGCGCGTTCCCAGAAACACGCTGCTGCTACATTAGCTACAGCGCGTTCTGCGATACGCGCTACTGCTACAACTTTCTCCTTTTTCCCTCTTCCACTTATTTTTCTTCACATTTTATTTTTTTTCTTTCACCTTCTTCGATTTCTTTCATTCTCAATTACCTTTAACTATTTGCTTTTCATTTAATTTTATATCGTTTAGTAGTAGCGAGTTTAGAGCAAAACGCATTGCTACAAAGAAAGTAGCAGTAGCGCGGTTCCATGTAGATCGCTAGTACTATGTGTACCATATGGGCTAAGCCGTGAGAATTTTAGTAGTAACGTGTTTTCGGCGAGACGCGCTACTGCTACGAAACTATCTGCAGCACGGTTTCGGCGAGCTCGCTGCTGATATTTAGCACCAGCGTGCTTCTCTGACACACGCTACTGCTAAAGTTCTGTGTATAAGGTTTTCCCTAGTAGTGTACACCCTATAGCTTTTTCTATGAATAAGAAATTGTCCAACATCTTTTTTGTGTACTTTGACTCGTGTTGCATGGCATTGTTGTATATTTAGCCTTTAATGTCACACCACCTCAAAGTACAAATTGTTGGGTCTTTTTCCAACTTTTTTTGTACTTTGTAATTATTTAACACGGTCAACCTGTTAGGAGTCAATTGGTCAATGGTCGATCAGTCAACCCTGAAAAACGAGGGAGGGGAGCGAGCTGTTCTATGTTCCTTGGTGGGCTGCCCACTTGTGTAGCGCATGAGCGCCGCTGCGCTTACTTGGGGTAGAATGCGCCAATTAGGAGCTCTTATGGTCAATCGATAGCGAAACCTTGCCTAAGAAATGTTGTTAGCGAAACCAGTTGAATGACGAGAAAGATATCAATGACATAGGCACGAACGATGGATCTACTGAAAAGAAAAGAAGTCCCGGACAGTGGATTAGCCATGTAGCAGCGTGGCTGACAGGCAGACGCTGGGTCACAGGCTAAAACGCGACGACACAATGCGCGGGATCCATACCGCATGGGTGCACACACACATGCATTGTGCGGGCACTCGGAGTGCACCAGCACAGCTACGTTTCTGGGTTGCTGGTGGCCAGAGGAAGGGTACATCACCATTGCGTGGGTAAAATTCTCGATCAGTAAAATTAAGCAAGATTTGATAAAAAAGCTGAGCAATTAGTACTAAAAGTTCAAGCTGAATATGCTTATATTTGCATTGAAATTGGTGATTCGGCTTAGCATCATATAAAATTATAGTCTGTACATATTACTTTGATATTGTATCGTACATTCGTTTTGAAGCTTGATTTAAGTTTGTCCCACCTTAAGTTTTCTCCGTCCTCCGCCACTGATAAGAACCACATGCTCCCTCACAGATGCAATAAAACATATGTAGCCATTATTTATTTTTTAAAACATTATTATAGTGCCAAAAGGATAAAGGAAAGTGTAAAGAGCCTACTTGTGGACCTAGTCAAACCGTATTATAAAAGGTAGATGCAGTAGCATAGAGCAAATATGAGAGTACCACCTACATTTATTGCAAAGTTGACGAGAGGAGGGAATAGAGACAAAGCAGATTGATTACCATGTTGCTGATCTGGCCTTTGGATGGGAGCCAAATAGCATGCAGTCCGATTGAGAGACACGGGGAACTTGTTGTGTGCTTATTGGTGCGGCCACTCTTCTCCTTAGCCACTGTTGTTCTTGGCTAGGCTGAGTGTAGCATCTGGTTAGATGTTCAATGAGGTAACACTTGTGCCACCCCACCCAACATGTGTGTTATGCACAATTTTGTATAGCGAAGGGTACTGAGAAGCATGCGTCCAAACCTGGAATCGCCCCAAAAATAGTACTCCTTTCAAGTGGCGGAGCTGCACAACCAAAACTGGGCGGGCCGATACAAAGGAAGACTTGCTATTTTTCTCGTATGGCCCGGTTTACTCTGAATAACACATTGCGTGTTTGCTATGGGTTGGGAAGGCCGTGGACAATTTTCCTAACATAAAGCTCCCCCAATGCTCTCTCCGTTTTTATTTACTACGGATATTAGCTTTGACCTAAGTCAAAATTTATAAAGTTTGATCAAGTTTATTGAAAACAATCTAAACGTTCACAAATAAAAAATATATATCGTATGATGATTCTAATTGTATTACTTTGGTGTTGTGGATGTTAACTTATTTTTTTCTATGAAATTGATCAAAATTTAGAAAGTTTGACCCGAGATAAAGCTTGGCGGATCTGCTATGGGACAGAGGCGACCTAATTGCCAGGCTGGCAGAGAGGCGGACCTCCTGGAGCACGGAGGCGAACTGGTCTGTCGGGGGCGGCGGTGACCAGGCATGGACGTCGTTCGTGACGGAGTTCCATCGACAGATTGGCTTCTCGCGGAAGGAAAACCGTGCCTCCACGAGAAGCAAACATATGCCTCTCACGGAAGAAAATCTATGCATCCACAAGAATCAAATCTGTGCCTCGCGTGTAAGCAAATTTGTGCCTCTGGTGGAAACAAACTTATGCCTCCACAAGAACGAAACATGTGCCTCTCGTGGAACAAAAAAAAAGTTTTTTTTCTTTTCTAGAAGCAGAGTCGTGCCTTTCGCGGAAGCAAATCTGTGCCTCTCGCGGAAGCAAGCTTGTGACTCCACAAGAAGCAAACCTATGACTCTCGTGGAAGCAAAAACCACAATTTTTTTGCCTTTCCGAGACGCACAGATGTGCCTCTTGCGGAAGCAAACCCATGCCTCTCGCGAAAGCAAAAATACGTTTTTCACACAGAATATGTTTTTTTTTTCATTCTCCGGTATCTTAAAAAACAGGGCAAAACCCAAAAAACCAGAAAAAAAATCATCTGAAGCCCTAAAACGTGTATAGAAAAACAACAAAAAACCTAAAATATAAAAGGGAGTGCCCAACACATGACATGTGGCGGCGGCAGAGGGCGCACCAAGTAGCATGCTCTTAGCCCACCAAAAGTGAATCTTGCCTAAAATAAAAGTTGTTTCCGAAACTAGTCGAGCGACCAGAAGGATATCAATGCCATAGGCACGAACGATGGATTTTACTAAAAAAAGGCATGACCGGTGGATTAGCCAGGTAGCAGCGAGGTCGGTAGGTAGATGGTTGGTTAGACGCTAGAACACGACGATACAATGCGCGGCATCAAGACCACGTAGCACACATGAGCATGCATTGTGCGGGCGCCGGAAGCGCAACAGCGAGGTGATGTTTCTACGTCGGTTGCTAGAGGAAGGGTAAAGCACCATTGCGTGGGTAAAATTATTGATCAATCGAAATATGTTTCTATTCCTATAGAAATTGGTGATACGGTTTAGCATCATCTGGAACTGTAGGGCGTATAGATTACGTATTTTATTGTACATTCCTTTTGATACTTTATTTAAGTTTGCCCCACCTTAATTTTTCTCCGCCCTCCGCCACTAATAAGAACCACATGCTCCCACACAAATGCAATAACACTTCCGCTTCGGTACAATCCCCTTAAACACACCAACGAAGGAGATCTCTCCATACCCCTTCATAATAAAGGGTAGGATCGTCCTTTTCAAAAATACGTAGTGTGGCTCCTGGCCCGGCCCATTTACTCTTTTTCTTTTCGGTTCTCATTTACTCTACTTTTGTTCTGTAAAAAAAGCAAAAAAAATGTATAGTGACCAGATTCGAACACGTGACCTCCCATTTAACTGGAACAGTACCAACCAACTTGGACGACTAAGCCATTGTGCCTCTTTTAGTTCTTTTTTCCTTTTCACAACCAATGCTAAAAAACGGGACCTCGCACCCCAGCGCGCCCTTTTGGGCTGGCCCATGTGCGGCGCACTCGGTTTTTTAATTTCAGTTTTCCTTTTTAGCTTTTCTTTTCCTTTTTCTAATCTGTTTTTGTTTCTTTTCTATATTAAATAATACCGAATTCAAACTGTTCCAAAATTTGAAACCATTGTAGCTTCTGAAAACAAATGTTCAAGAAATCAAAAAAATGTGATTTTACAAAAAAATGTATATATTTCAGAAACTGTTGGCGCATTCAAAAAATGTTATCAAATTGAATAAATTTTCTAAATTTTAAATATTTCTCTTGCATTTTTAAAAGTTTAAAAAATTCACAAATGCTCATGAACTACAAAAATGTTCCTCAGTTCAAAAAAGGTTCATGAATTAAAAAAATTCTCGTACAAAACAAAAATATGTCCATGAATCACAAAGATAGTTCCCCCAATTTTGAAAAAACGTTCGCTGATTCAAAACAAATATTCACGGGTTTAAAAGATGTTCACAATTCCCAAAAATGTATTCAAAATTGTAAAACATGTTCATGAATTTGAAAAGTTTTCACATTTACAGAAATTTTCGCTAGTTTAAAAAATAGTCATGATTCTCAAAAATTCCTTACGATTAGAGAAATATGTCCACAAAAAATAAAAATAAAAGAAATAAAAAAAGGTAAAAGAAAAAGGGGAAAGCAAAAGAAAAAGGGAAAAAGAAAAAAGAAAGTAAAAGAAAAAAGGAAGAGTAAAAGAAAGAAAAATGCGGAAAAACCAAAGGAAAAAATGAAAAAAATCAATGGGGAAGGAGTTTGAAACGGTTCAGCCCAAAAGAAAATCGGTCACTTAGGATACGCGCTAGGTCACTAACGAGCGACCTACGTGCCAAATAGCAGACGCCCTAAAAACACATAGCGGCTTTCTTGTTTGGTTTTTCTTTTGTTTTAGGCGGTATTTTCTTTGGTTTTTGCTTCTCATTCTCTTTCTTTTTTAATTTATTTTTCGCTTCATTTATAAAATCATGATTTTTTGTTACATTCATGAACCTTTCATAGTCATGATTTTTTGTTTTAGACGGTATTTTCTTCGGGTTTTCGCGAATGCGTGAACCTTTTTGCAAATGCATGATTTTTTTCAATCCATGAACTCTTTTTAAATTTTACATTTTTTTATCAAAACCCATGAACTTATTTCGAATTCAGGAGCTTATTTAAAATTCTACAAAAATTTCAAAAATTGCAAAATTTATTGTTCAAAATCAATAAAAATATCCTAACCATGATTTATTTTTTGGACATGCATGAAACGACCCCCAACTTTTGCCAACAGGTGGGCATGCCCATGATAGGCATCCATGTCAGATTTGAACTAATTCCGACACTGTATGCAAGTTGCGTCACGTCCAACCATTTATTGGTCATTTTTCACCTAGAAAACTTTAGAAAATTGCAAGATTTGTCGAAAAACGAAAATAACTTGGCACGGTGCCTTCAATTGGTCATATAAGCTCATGAGAAAAATTTGGGTTATCTAAAAGATGTAAAAAAATGAGCTCTCAAACGGACCCTTCATGCCTAACATAGACATGCAAGAAATAACCCCAACTTTTTCGAGCAAGCGGGCATGCCCAGGATAGGCATCCATGTCAGTTTTGAATGAATTTTGATACATTATGCAACTTGTGTCACGTCCGACCATTTATTGGGCTTTTCACTGAGAAAACTCTAGAAAATGCAAAGCTAGTCGAAAACCCACACAACTTGGGATGATGCCTTGAATTTGTAATATAAGGCTATGAAAATAAAGGAGCCAATTCAGGGATTTCGAGAAACAACGTGCTCTCAAACAAAGCCTTCTGGCCTACCCGAACACCCTCCGTTGAACATATTCTAGTTTAGGACACTCTTAAAATGATGCAAGCAGGTGGGCATGCCCGTGGTCCATCCATGCTAGGATTGAACGATTCCCGATAGTGTAGGTAAGTTGCGACATGTCTGACCATTTTTATCGGCCCGTTTTGACCGAGAATACTCTAGAAAATGCAAAATTTGCCGAAAACCAAAAGAACCTGGCATGCTACCTTGAATTGGTCATACAAGCCAAGGAAAAGAATATAGTCATTTGACGGTTGTCGTGAAACAACGTGCTCTCAATCAGGGCTTTTTGGCCTACCTGAACCCCCTACGATGAACATGGTGTTTTCGGGACATTCTTGAAATTACTAGAATTTTGGCCAGAAGGTGGGCAAGCCCATGGTAGGCGTCCCATGCCAAGTTTGAGGGAAAAGTATTTAAAATTATAATTTAAATAGGAACTTAAAATTGTTATTTAAACCTTTTAACATAACTAATAAATACAGAGCGATAAAATGGAAAAGGATAATAACTTAAAGCATTAAATAAATGTTTGAAGAAAAAAGAATTTAAAATCATAATTTAAAACATTTCCTTAAAACTATCAATATTTCAAAAATTTGAACTACTTTCAAAAAGAATAGTAAAATAGAAAGGACAAAAATGAATTAACTATAAAAGACAAAATAACGAAAAAAATAGAGAAAAAAACTTAGGCCTTGACCCAGCTAGGCGACGATATCGCTCCCGTCGGGCGCTTGTTGTCTAAACTTATTTGCATTTAAAAAAATTGGCCACGTTCCCGAAAAGTACTTGGAAAATAAAAAACATGTTATGTTCATAAATCATTTGCTATTTATTAAAAATATTCGGCATGTGCAAATCGTTCACGTTTTTTTCAAGAAAAGTTTCAATTTTTTCTTCAGAAATTGTTTTTTATATGAACGCTGTAGTGTGGTCCTTATATAAGTCGTGCTGTTTAAAATCACAAGATGTGACTTGTTTGAATGGCAAGCAGCCTTCGCGACTAACCTGTCATCTCAAGTTCGATCCTTGAGCAATCCTTTTTCCCAATATTTTTTCTAGAAAAAACCAACGGACGAGATTTAATGGGCCAGCCTAAGTGCGCGAGAATTGACGAACGTGGCTTACAAGGCCGGCCCAAGAGCAGAGAAAGCCTCGTACGGGGGTCTTCATATAGCGTACACATACAAAAGTGGGTATATTGTGTGAAAGGTCCGTATTGCCCATTATACGTTTTATGAGGGGGTTGTACCAATGCGGGACTCATGCAATAAATCATATGTAGCCATTATTTTATTAGAACATTATTATAGTGCCAAAAGGATAAAAGAACGTTTCAAAAGCCTACATGTGGACCTAGCCAAACTGTGTTATAAAAGGTAGATGCAATAGCATATAGCAAACATGAGAGTGCCACCCACAATTGTTACAAAGTTGAAGAGAGGAATCAAATAGAGACAAAGCAGGTTGACTACCATGTTGCTGATTTAGCCTTTGGATGGGACCAATTAGCATCCCATGGGATTGAGAGACACGGGGAACTGGTTGTGTGCTTCATGATATGGACATTCTTCTCCTTAGTCATTGTTGTTCCATGCTAGGGTGAGTGTAGCCTCTAGATAGACCCATTGATGTGCGTGAGATCTTTGTTTCCGGTCGGACCATGTGTCGGGACTTGGCTCGGACATTGACCATATTTCTTCTATATATTTTCCACCACACTACACCACGCATTCACGCACACGAGGTGATTAAGCTGCAGAGGCCGGTGCAGAAATGTCTGCCTGCTCATGAGCTCTTCTCCAGCAATGCAACTACCGCGATTATCTAGTTCCAAATTTGGAACCTATTATTGTGAGTTTTTTATCTAGTACATAGTCAAGGAAAAGAGGACCTTAGCAATAAAATAAGATACACTATTAAGCGTAAGTGGCAGGGGACACAATTCACGTTGTAGCTTTTTGTATGAAAAGGAAACTATCCATAATCATTTTTATTGTGAATTGCCTCATATCACACCACTTTTTTATATCCTATATACACCTAAGAGAGTCATTTCCACTACCTTATTTATCTCAACATGTAAGCATGCTACCTCACCATATAATTATCAACGGGATAAGGCCCGTCTCAATGTGCAAGAATGCATGGGAAAAGATCCACCACAATATTCAACAATGCACGAACAAATGTTGTACATTCAATTATTCTACTTATGTTTAATAAATATTGTAGCAACTATACATAATAAGTCATATATACTTTTAATTATGGTTCTCAATGTTATCAACCCAAAATTTCAACAACCAATTCCCGCAACAACGCGCAGGATATCTTCTAGTTTCTCATATTTTTGGGTCTTAGCGTGTACCACTTGGCTCTAGTCTTGGGCACCATTGTTACAAAAGGAGTAGCGCAAGAGCAGATAGAACTTTGCACCAAGTGGCTTGAAAAGATTAATAAAGAATTTATGTTCCAATAAATTGGTGTGCTAGATATAGACTTCTTAGTTTATTATAGCGCAGTCGTTCTTGGCGGGCTAACATTTTTAAGCTATGTTTGTCATGATGTTTTGGTCTCTTCAGTTTTAATTGAGATCATATTTCTTGATGATATAATAACTGTGTAATAAAAGCTTCCAGTAATATTAAATAAACACAATGCACTTCTGCAATGCTCATCTTATTGTTCGACTGCCATCCCAATCAACTGAACAAATTATTGTACATTCTAGAAGATCCTAGGCTTCTGCACAATGAAGGAAGCACCACGTACTGGTAAAGTGTATAGCCATGTGGATAACCTGGGCAAAACTAGAAACATTCACCTTTTCTAGGACAATATAATCGTGACAGTTCCAAATTGTCCAACATAAGAGTGATACTCCCAGTCGGATTTGAGACTTAACTTGCCTATTCATTCCACCCCCTCAACATACCCACGAAAAGGCATGGTGAAAACAATGTTGGATCGCGTAGTCTTTGTCATAGAAACAGACATTAAAATGCCTAATGTTGTTTTTCTTCACTGTTATTTCTTTTTGCGCCCCTCTCTATAATGTCGCATGACGCTGTAGTTGTTCCTCAACCACCCCTGTAGCATTCGAGTTGGTACAAAAAGTAGTGGGGAAGTTCGCTTCCTCCCACCAGTCTAGAAAAAAATAGCTCCAAATTCCCTTTTTGTATATGCACGGTAAATCATAAATTACATTAGCATTACCAGTACCAATCAAGAAATTGCATTATACGGACTGAGTATAATTAGCGCATGCATTCTTTTGGGTTGGGGGGGGGGGGCACATTGATTCCATTAGTTATGGTGCTCAACTAAATCGCTGGCAACTTGTTGATACCTTCTTAAAGGCATTGATCTCATTTTCTCAAACATTTCTTCAAGGTGAAACTTTAGCATGTAACATATGACCTTTGGTGATTAGATCCCGCGATGGTGGTGCTTGTTCAGGAGGCGTTGCTGCTGGAGAACTTTTATCATTGTCTTTTTTACATGGAAACAGTAGGAGAGCCTCCTACTATGAACATATTAACAGGGTTGCAGTTACATTGTAAGCCATATTAACAACCAGCCCACTTTGTGGGTTGGGTGTAGCAGGATAGAGCAAGGAGGAGACAAATTAAACACTAGTTAGACGGGAGAGAGTCTACGAAGGTATGGATTAACTAATGAAGGCTCTCTTGTCCTCACTAACCCTATATTAGAGCAAGACAAAGTCCTCTTTGAATCTTCGGAGTCGGGCCTTAGGAGAGGGGGAGGAGGTCCCTTGAAATGCTTGTTTTTTCCTTCTTTCCAAAGATTCCATGCTGCCTGCAAGAATATCTCCGTGAACATAGGTCCACCTCAAGCTTCTTTTGCAGATTCCACCAGAGTTAACCTCGATTCTTGCAAATTCCATCAAATACCCAGCTTTGACCAACAAGTACCACTGAATTGACAACCGAAGATCACGTGGTCAATCGTTTCTTTAGTTGGTTTTCCACACAAGAGGCAATCATGATCGTCCCTAATATCATAATGTCATTGTTTGAGCATATTTCCAGTGTTAGGGTGGTAAGAGAGGAGTAACCAACCAAAAACTTTGATTTTTCATAGTCACCTTTGATTTCTAAAACTATTTGTATATTTTGTGGGCCTTGACATCTCTAAAATAAATTTTGAAGTATCTACGAGAGGTGTAATCAGCTGATCCCCAAACATAGGACCAAAGATCTGTTGCCTCCAGCACAGTAGCGTGCCCACATGAGCAGTGATTTCCAGGAGGTGTCGTACCTCATCATGTGCCTGCATGGAGAGGGGGAGGTGGAACGCCTCAGCAAGTGACGTGATGCCCAAGAAAGCCTGAACCGAGATGTCCTCATCATGAGCAAATGAGAACGCCCTTGGATGTTAGTCCGCCAGAATTTCTCATGTCCAAAGATCTTTCCACATGAGGACGTTGTCTCCATGTCTCACACACTTTTCAAGAATTCATCCGATTAATCAATTAACGGGCCAATTAATCGCTACTCGTAGGTGGCCGAATCAAATAGCACATATTCGTCGCGTTAACTTGCCATGCCGATTAAATGCGTTGTCAAACCGATTAATTAGTTGTCGGGCCGATTAATCGTTGCTGGCCCGTTAACTTGTGGGCAAACAAAGCCCAATTATTTGGACCGTAACCCCTCCCAGCCCCCTCATGATCCTAAATAGGTAGGTTTGGACCTCCTCCCACCCCTCTCACTTCTCTCATCCCCTCCCGACCTAGATGGTGGTTGTTTAGGTCCTCGTCGGTGCGTCGTCGCTCCCCCCTCCCATGTGTGTTGCCTCTTCCTCTCCTCCCTCTGTGCGCCGCTACTCCCCTTCTTCCCATGGATGTTTGGTGATGATTGATCTACTAAGAAAACAAAATGGTGCCATTTTCTTCATATTTGCAATGTATATTTTTTTATACATTCAAGTTCTATTGAACAAATTCCTCCATACAAATATTTTTCCTATTGAGTTCAAAATTTCATCGATTAGTTGTCAACCGATTAATCCAGACCGATTAATCGCTACTCCAAGCCGAGCAAGTAGCTACCATATAACGATTTCCTCAACATTGGTCTCACATCAACCTTTAAATTGCCACGGTACACACGGGTGAGCTTTAGGATGTCTCCAACAGAATGAGCCACAAGGCTGCGAAGCATGTCTGATTTTTGTGTTGTAGTACATGGACCAAATAAGTTCAACCCATGGAAGATCATATCGATTGTAGATTTTGTGTAGGTATTTAAGAAGCAAATGATCACTTTGGATTTTTAGGTTGATAATACCAAGTCCACCGCTATCTTTGGGGCAGCAAACCATGTCCCATGCCCTCAGTAAGTTGCACTTGTCACCTTGATATGTTATCTTGGTCCTGAGGCATGTTCTAGATGTTTATCAAAGAGATAAGGTATATTGATGGGAACTTAATCACAAAAATAGTTGAGGAAGTGATCACTGAGTTAACAGGAGAGAGCTTGGCCCCATGCATATGACATCATTCTAAGAGTGTCAGAGAGTCTTCATTCCACGTTGCACACAAGGGGCATTATGTCCTGGACCGATATCGTACATCTACTTAGCTTTACGAAAGCTTTTACGTAAACTAACTAAAAACTCTCCCCCCCTGAATTTCGGGTGGGTGGGGCCCCTTCCTCTCCCTTCTCTGGTCACAATAGTCCATCTGGCAGTCTACGTAAAACACTTAGCTGTGTTTACATAGATGTAGCATTGCCCGGTCCTGGACGGAGGGTTTAGTCGTACCCAGAGGAAGCCCTAAATATATCAATGGCATTGAATTAGTGTTACAACCAAACATGTTTGCAATTTCAGTACTAAGGTTAACAGTAGAATTGATTGGCATTTCTCATTGTCCTTGTGAGGCCAACGGATGGTTGGTGTGGAAGTTCTTTGTTGTAGTTCATTGATTGTTGTTTTGATCACTTTGGTGTTTTTTCCTTATTTTTCTTTGGCCAAGGTATATTTTCTTGTGTATGCGCCTTAATGTTTGCATGATTCCTTGTGTGTGCGCCTTAATGTTGGTTGTGTTCATCCTAGTAATGCAAAGGTCGGGGATGTACTTGCCAGTGGTATCTCCTTTATGCTTCATTTTGAGTCAATAAATTCCAGTCTTTGCCAAAAAAAATGTCGGCAACCTAGATGAAAACATTGTTCGGAACTAACTATGGCCGCAATGACCGTCACCTTTACTAATTAGTCGCTGATAGAGCGTGAGCTAAGAGATGACAACATTCATAATGTAATTGTTGAGGTACAATAGCTGAACCTTAGTAGCCATTGTCATTCATATTGCTCTCTCACGAATGTAATTCTTACTAGGGGCATGTTTGGTTTATAGCCTATGGTTGCCATACTTAATCTTAGTCATGTCACACTATCTTAGGCATGTGTTTGAATCATTGACACACTAGTACTTTGCAAACTTTTCTATCTGCATGGTCCATATGTCATAGGGATTTTTGCTACACCTTGCCACACTTTTGGTGACAATTTTGTCCACCACACTTTTTTGGCAGTCATAACTTGCCTTAAGTTTTTTCATAGTATTAGGACTTTTTTCTCAGATGATAGCCATAACATTTACAAGCATATAAGAAATGGAGTTAGGGGTGGAATCCCGAACGGAAGAGGATCTAGATTTAAAGAAAGATTTAGCTAGGTAGTTTCATATCTCATTTGCTTCTCGGAAGCAATGGACATTTGCGACTTTCAGAAAATCAGAAGCCAGAGTATTGCATTCCATAAACAAGGCCACTTCTGGGGCAAAGCAAGCGTCCTGCTAGTTCATCACCTCCACTGTGAAGGTACATCAAGAAAACCCATTACGTGATTACATCCAATGATCACGTGATTACATCCAATATTTGCAGCAAGAGAACCCATTAGGAATAGCACTCAATTCTATAGAATCGACATTCTTGACATGAGACGCAAACCAGCTTGCTGCTGTCAGAAAGTTAACTCTGTCATCGCGTGAACAGCTCTCGTGGCGCCCAACAGCATTTCAGATTGAAATGAAGCATCTACATTTACCTTTACACATCCCTGATTAGGCCGTTTCCACATATGATCATGCTTCCGAACTATTTATTTAGGAGTTGTTACCCTTACGAAGTTTGTGGCCAACACTTTGATAGAGATAGCAACACCATCATGATATTGGACTGCTTCACCTTCCATGAACTGGCGCCGTTGCCACAACATGTACCACGCTGCTACTACTATCAATTCCGCTGTTGGCAGCTCCCCAACATTTGCTTGAGTTCTCTCTAGAATCTCTATTGTAACAGATCCCGAGCGATCTACCAATATAGCTTTCTGGATAACACCTTCCAATCCCAATTCAGCCCAAATTGCCGACGCACAAGGACACATGAATCGGCAGTATTGTATGTTTTCTAGCCCACTTTTGCACACCGGATATGTACCCGTGACTGGAATCTGACGCCCAGCAAGCACACCGTAACACGGCAAGACTCCTCTCAGCATCTTCCATGTAAAGTGTTTTATTTTGCCAGGGCCTCGCAGGCGTCAAGTGTCCATCCAGATTCCATTGAACTGAATATTAACTTGACCATTAGGATATACCAATCATCCTGCATATTGGTGATCAAGCTCAACATTGTATGAAGATCGCATCGAGAGTGTACCATACCTTGTGTTGTTCCATGCTACAAAATCCTCTACCACATCCACGTACAGGAAGAGGGGTTTGTAGGATTCTAGCAACATCAACTAGGTTGAAAACAGACCGTAAAAGTCATTCATCCCATTGACCAGAGTAGGGGTCAACCAAGTCTTCTACCTTTGACAATAAAGTTTTCCTCCGCTGAAAATGATTACTTTCCGAAACATTGGACCGTATCCAAGGATCTTGCCAAATAATCCCTGAAACAATACTTTGCCAAGTAAATGTAGAGCCATTCTTGGACCCGCGTTCAATATGTTTCTATTAGGATAATCTTTGCACTTAACACACATACGCACACAAAAGAATCAGGGTTCTGAATTAGACGCCAACACCGCTTTGCTAACATAGCAAGATTAAAGCTTTGTACATCTCTAAAACCCATGCCCCCACTTTTCTTCCGAATACACATTTTCCACCATGCATACCAATGCATCTTCTTCTTTCACTGTCTCCCCACCAAAAACTCGACATTTCATTAGTAATTAATTTACAAATTCCTTTTGGCAATTTAAACACTGACATGGCATATGAAGGAATTGCTTGAGCTACAGACTTCAACAAAATCTCCTTACCTTGCATGGATAGTACCTTTTGTTTCCATCCTTTTAGGCATTGACAAACTCTATCAACGAGATGTTGAAAAAATTGTGGCATAATTAGTCATGAACCAAACATACCCTGGATGGCTGGATCCTTTACTACTCATGTGTACTTTTGTTTGTTGCCATAGACTGATTAATCAACTACCGTGCGTTACAATAAGAACAATTGAAGCCTCTGCATGGCAATGCTCATTTGCAGCGCCAATTAGCACCTTGATCTGGCCAATGTTTTGCGGTCTGATTACGGGCAAAAGATGCTAGACTAAGTTCTTTCTATTTTTGAGTTGCCTAGAAGAAAGAGTTATTGACGGGAGAGACGGTACGATATGTTTAACACCTGCAGGTTCGTACTGTACTCTTTCTTCATGATCATGAAGGGGCATGGTGTAATGCCTGTGACTTGCATCCTTATTGTACAAATGATCTTATGAATAAAATGTATTATGAAAATTAGCATGTCAAAGCGTCTGTAGTCCAACGGTTAGGATAATTGCCTTCCAAGCAATAGACCCGGGTTCGACTCCCGGCAGACGCACATTTTCTTTGTCATTTTTTTTGCATCTCTTTCTTCCATCATCGAAGACGTACTTTCTACCTGTTCGCCTAGACATGTGCCGATGTGCGCCAGACGAGCACGTACGGTTCTCTGCGCGTCACCCTGGACAAGGAGAGATCTCTACGAAGCCACCTGAAACATCACTAGCTAAGCATCTACAACTTCGAGCGTGGGTCGTGCGGCTGGGTTCGTGGCGCGCTGCGCTCGCCTTACGAGTTACAACCTCCTCCGCGGCTGGCCCGGGACTGCTGCTCGTCCACCCGCCGTCGACCCCGCGCTATAGGGCGTTGTGGCGGCGGTCAAGTCCATCACCCTGGCGGCCATGGTCTGAGCCTTCCTCCTCTGCCTGTGGCTGCACCTTGTATTGAAGACTCGAGAGTCAATCCATCGGTCAGACGGCCCAATACGTCTCTTCTCTCTTGTTCTTCTTCTCAATTAATGTTCCCCATTTCGCTTGTGCTTCGTCTGGATGATTATAGTGTGCATTATGTGATCCAAAACAATATAGCGGAAAAATAGTTATGGATCAAATGCAATATATTATTAAAAAATATGGTAAAGGTATTTTTTTCTGATTTTTATCATAAAAATAAGGTAAAAGGAAAATGGTGCAGCTTGCATGGGATAAGATGATATTTCCAAAGTCCATGAGTGGTATAGGCTTTAGGGGCATGAGGGATTTCAATCAGGCGCTTCTTGCCAGACAATCATGAATATTAATTGAGCACCATGAGATATTGGTGTTGGTGGCGACTTTAAGAGCAGAATATTACCTACCCAGATGGAGGCCAATATCATGGATGGCTTTAGCTGGCGCTGCGATGGGATCCATGCTCATATGCTTCGACACTATGGAGATGAAGGTCAGCATCATGGATGTATGTGGCCGCTCGCTGCAATGTCGCTGACTAAATCGCAGTCTTGTAGTGCATCGAGAACATAGTTGACATTCTCTAAGGTTCCATTGATTATAGTTGACATTCTCTGACTTAATTATCTGTTTAGTTCAGTTAGCCGCATTGTTCTCTGTTGCCTGGTTTATCACAAGTGCTCTTTAATACGTAGCGAAGCATAGACTATCGGCGTGTGATTTTTTTCATTACATTGCAACTTATGGGCAATTTTCCTAGTCTCTGCTCTCTATCTCTACTTATTTAAAAAGGCTGTAAGATTTCATGTTTCACTTTTTTTCTCCCCACCCCTTCGTCCAACATTCACTATATGAAAATCAATCATCTTAATTACTTACCTTCTGAACCAATTTCAGTTTATTTTAATTATCAAACTTCTCATCAAAATATATGGCAAATCATGAACATGATTTGATAAACATTTATATCTACACAAATCTAATTAGTTAACTGCATCATGTGCATGACAAAAATAGATTGCGATCTGAAAAGAGTTTTATTCCATCATAATAGGGTTACAATCGAGAGGCAAAAGATCCTATATACATGGTGGTGTGCTACGTAGCGATACAACAATACTACTTTCTACTCGACTATACGATGCCAACCGACCTGTGACCCTATCTTGCTCACGCTTGATTTTCATCGGAATAAACTCTCTCCCTTGCATAAGGAACTTTATCTCTGCGACCAAATGACTATATGCCGATCTTGAGAGGCCTTCTTCAGACAAAGCTAACAATGCTTTCGAGGAGTCCGATTGGACAATAACATGATCTTCAGTATGTTGCAATGCCAATGCCATACCTTTCATGATAGCATGTAACTCCGCCTCAAGAGCACCATTGCAATTAAAAAATATATCGATATGCGGAGAAGATAACCCCACCGTCATGTCGTCTCGAGATCATGCCGGCCGCCGCCGTGCCGTCCACTCCTAAGAAAGATCCATCCACAGACAGAGCAACACGGTTCGCTGTAGGCGCTGGCCACGGCAAAGTTTTTGTTGCTTTCTTCCTATCTATTTCCGGTGTCACTTCCACCAAAGGCATCTTCCCTTTCATAAGCTCCTCTATACTGTATCTCCTAGACAGTTCAAGTTATAACATATAGCTTTGAAGATAATCACTAGATACTTGAGCTGATGGGATTTATTTCCCATGTGTATTGTCCGTTCTCAAGGACCAAATCCTCCAGACTAGCATAATGATACAGTCCCGCTCATACTGTCCACGGCAAGCGAGTTGGTCTAGAAGCCATTCATTCCCTGTATCACTAAGTGCAGAATCATTAGGTAATGGCCACCTTTCTCTCATACGTTCCCACAATTCTCTTGCATGTTCACATGCGATCAAAGCATGGTAGGTTGATTCTTCCACTCTGCCACAAAGTGGGCACATTGATCTTCTTGAAATATTCCTATACTTCTTGCAAACATTGGTAGCTAATGCTCCAGAGGCAACTTTCCATGCTAGAATCTTCATCTTTTGAGGTACATGCGACCCCCATATGCACCCCTTCATCATTTTGGCTTTTGATGTTAGGCTTAGGTGAGTGGTTTGGGTAGTGGCCCAGCTATCACCCCTTCATCATTTTGGATAGGAGTAGCGGCATATGTTGCCAAGATGGTGGATTCAGGCACATTGTTGTAATACTTTGTAAGGTCCTCGAGAATAATCAATAAAGTGGCCGTATGCATCTCCCAGATGCAGAGGCCGGGGGTCATCCTCCTTTTCTAAATAAATAAATAAAAATATGCACTGCCAAACTGGTCATCTCCCAGTCGGGTTACTGCTCGAAGCCCCTCCTGCAATCGCATTGTTCGTGTTGCTGGTAGCCAATTGGTAGGCACTCCTCACCGTAAAACAGCCCGACTTTTCCGGGAACCATGCTAAGAAGTCTTGCCTATTTCTCGGGGATGTTCTAATTTTAATGATCTCCCTAACACCCATCTCCCAAAAATGAGCATGTAGCAGTTGTAAGTTCCATGCGCCATGTTCATCCAAGAAATCAATTACCCATTTAAACCTGCAATTGCGCTTTGGCGTAATGGGCCGGAAGTCATGGCCTCGCGGTATCTAAGGGTCCCGCCAGGTTTTAATTAACGACCCATTACCCACCCTCCAAATAATGCCTTGCGTCAATAGTTCCAGACCATGCACAATTCCATACCGCAAAAGTATTGGATGATGGAAATACAGTGTCCAACATGTTGCCATTCGGAAAATATTTTGCCCTTAGCAACTGCGCACATAAACTCTCAGGGGTATCCAATAAACGCCAGGTTTGTTTCGCCAACAAAGCCTAGTTAAATGCTCGCATATCCCTGAACCCCATGCCACTCATAGACTTGGGGAGCATCATATTCTCCCAGCTAAGCCAAGCCATCTTTCGTTTACCTTTTTCCACCCCCACCAGTACTGTCTCATCGTTCGTGTCAGATCATCACAAACTGACGCTGGTAATTTGAAGACAATCATAATATATGTGGGAATGGCTTGAGCAATGGATTTGATCGAAATTTCCTTATTACGAGAGTAAAGATACTTCTCACTCCAATCTACCAGCCTCTTTGTCAGGCTGGCCTGTAAGCTCACGAATTGTCCCTTTTGAATTCTGCTTTCCGGTACTGGTAACCCCAAGTATTTTGGTTCAAAAACTTGTTGCGAAATCTCAAGTGTGTCTTTCACTTCAATAGCCACCGAGCTCAAGCAATTATCAGAGAACATGATGGAACACTTTGATTGATTAATTAGTTGACCCGTAGCTGACATATAAGTGTTCAACAAACCTTTGACAATACTTGCTTGCTGACCCAAAGCTTCAAACAACAACATCATATCATCCACAAACAAAAGATGAGAGATAACAGGAGCCCCTCGGCATATAGTAAGACCATGTAACTCTTCCTCCGCTACTGACTTGCTAATGAAAGCCGATAATGCGTGAGCAACAAACAAGAATAAAAAAATAGACAAAGGGTCACCTTGGCGAAGGTCCCTAGATGGGGTAGAATCCAACAATTTTCCATTGAACTTCACTGAGTATTTAACTGATCGGACACGCCAAAATCCATGAAATCCACTCCACAGAGAAACCCCATTTAATCAAAGCTTGCTCCAAAAACTCCCAATCAACATGATCATATGCCTTCGAAAGATCCAATTTATAAGTGCATGCAGCTGGGCCACTTTGTTTCAAAGATTAAATATAGTGGATGCGCTCGAAGGCAATTGTAGAATTATGAGAAATAAGCCGACCAGGGATAAAAGCACTCCGACTTTCAGAAATAAGACCTGGCAACAACGGACGTAAGCGATTGACCAAGCACTTTGAAACAATCTTATAAATCACATTACATAAACCAGTGCAAAAATCCTTCAGTTCCTTTGGATGTGGAACTTTAGGAATCTGTACAATAGCCGTATCATTAATTCCATATGGCTATATATGCCTCTTACCTGTCACCCCAAGATTGGCTGGCATCAACTGTATAATTACCATGAAGATGAGACCAATTGGAATAACCCAAAGAAGTTGCAAGTGATCGAAACAGTGAACAAAGAAAAATAAAAATAATTACTCATAGTTTGTACTGGTGGCTGAGCGGCGGAAAAAATGGAATATAAAAAGAACAAAGGCTACCACATATCTGTGGTTGACTCAGAGCCTTCTTTTTCGCAAACGAGGGGATTTTCTGCAAAAGAACACACACACACGACTCACCCCGTCGGACTGGACTCTGACAAGCGGGCCTCGCTCGTCAGTTCCGTTGTCAAAACCGGTTTAAACATGTGTCAGTGCAATTTGTTGCGGCCTTCCCTTATCTTGATACTGATCTACAAAAATGAAAACCAGTGCAAATTCGTAACTCTAGCCACAAATGTGGTACTTATAAGCAATTAACTCGTCTTAGTCAGCAGCCAGCACATGCCACCTCGCCATATAGGCACCTAACAAGCGGGCCTCGCTGGTCAGTTTCCCTATCACAAATGGTTTAAACACGAATCAGCTCGATTAGTTGCGGCCTGCCCCAGACTTGGTAGTGATCTGCAAAAAAAACGTAAAGTGGTACCAATTCTCTACCCTAACCCCAATTGTGGTACTTATATGCAATTAACTCAGCACAATACATCATGAGCTATTGGAAATTAAGCAAGCTGATGCGGTGCATGGGTTGATGACTAGTGTGTCTAAACCAACGTCATTTTCTATGGAATCCTTACAGAGTAGTATTAGGTCTGTAATGGAAGTACTAAAATGCACTATCAGCTTAAATTTTGTAAGATCAAGATAACCTCATTTCCTAGCACCAAAGATTCATAAACACGGCCACCAAAGGTTCTTCAGAGAAAATAAATGTGATCTTCTATAAGGACCACATGCTCCCTCACAGAGGCAATAAATCATATGTACACATTTTTTACTAGAACATTATTATATATAGTGCCAAAATGATAAAGAAAAGTGTAAAGAGCCTACATGTGCACCTAGCCAAACAGTGTTATAAAAGGTAGATGCACTAGCATAGAGAAAACATGACAGTAGCACCTACAGTTGTTGCAAAGTTGAAGAGAGGAGAGAATAGAGACAAAGCAGGTAGATTACCATGTTTCTGATCTGGTGTTTGGATGGGAGCCCAATAGCATCCCGTGGGATTGAGAGACACGGGGAACTTATTGTGTGCTTCCAGGTCTGTGCATTCTTCTCCTTAGCCATTTGTTCTTCATGCTAGGCTGAGTGTAGCCTCTTGTTCCGGAGATCGACGTGCGTGAGGTCATCGTTTTGGGGCAGACCATGTGTTGGGACTTGGCCCAGGCATTGCCCATCTTTGTTCAAGATATTTGCCACCACACTACACCCCGCTCATACTGTGCTTAAGCTATTGCCGAGGTCAATGCAGAAATACCAGGCTGCCTTTGAACTTTTGTCCAACAATGTAGCTACCATGATTTTCTAGTGTATGATTTCGAGTGAGCTGCAATCCTGTCCATTTCAGCTGATATTCCTTGTTATGCTTTAAAAATATATGTCTTAGAGGGTTGCAATATTGCAATCTTAATAGTGTTATCCATACATCTCAAGAATTTCTTACAGGGAAAGATCACACAACTCCAAGTGAGACATTTACACTCACGATACAGGACACCATAGTACGTTGCACAACAAAGTGCGTTAGATGATGAGCCTAATGGTATTGAATTGATATTGTAGCTATTGATAATTTCTCTACAAACTTTTATCAAGATTCTCAAAGTCGGACTAAAAAATAAATACGCACTGTATTTTTACATGGAGGGAGTACTAATTAGTCGAGTTTGAAAATTTAAGACAAACAATTAGGAAAGTTCCCCTGGATCTCCACAAAACACAGCACAGGGGAGTAACCGCATTTCATCATCATCATCACACAACCTCTTCAAGTTTCTATGTTATACTCTCTCTGTCGTGAATTACTTGTCGTACAAAAGGATGTATCTAGACGTTTTTTAAATTCTAGATACATCCATTTCTATTCATTTTGTGACAAGTAATCCAGGATGGAGGGAGTAATACTTAATAAAGATCGGCGGTCCTATACAGAAACCTGAAAGATCTAGCATTGCAGAGCAGTAGAACAATGCCATTATCAGACTAACTACCATGACAGTCTTACATAGGTTTCCTAGCTAGCTTGGAAGAAGGCACAACCATGAGCTTAGAACACATCCCGCCCAAACATCAACTCCTAACCCTAGGGGCACAAATGCACTGTTGTCGACCGTTAAGGCCGCGAACAAGAAGCATCAAAATACGGAGGCATCACCGTTGCTAGGATGACTTAACTGGCGAGTGTTGAGGGCATGCCACCTCCGCTCTTTGAGACCAGCACCACCTCCCAGCTAGAGTCAGGCCCTTTTAGGGGTACAAGAGGGGCGGGTAGTGGCAGCCATGGCAGGGCCACTGAGGTCACTCTGGTCCATCATCTTCAGAAGGTTATCATCGCTGATATTCATTTGGATCATCTGTCTTCCTCGCCCTGCTTGTCCCTTATCGGCGCTAGAAGCTCCGCCCCCTGCAGTTCTCAACAATAAGAAGAAACACATCAACAATCATGCAAGCATTTAATGATCCCTGGAGATACAATTTACACGGTACACAGTACACAATCTTCTATATTTCTGACAGAAATTTTTACTTCCAAGGCGTTAGGCTTGGCGGCATCTTGTTGAAATTGTCCCTTCCCAATCATCACATGCTCTAGCTTCAGTTTCCAAAAGCTCTCTTAATAATAGGTCATCTGACAAAGAGGAGATGAGCCCCGATGCCACAAAAATTAGCCAAGCAAGAGTCTGAAGATCATTCCCTAACCATACCTCAATAGAATTCGATGTTGTGGCCGATAAACATGAACCGGATTTGTTCGACCAATGCGGTGGCATTGATCCATAGCATGTAAATCCATCTAGGGATTCTGCAGAACAAATAGGAAGTGGGAGCTCCTATGTGGCACCTTAAGTGCTACTTGGAGGAACCGACGCTCACGTGTGCCCCCACATAGGCTAGCCCATGTAGAAAATGAGCCACTCAATCGCATTTGACTGATTTCTCTTCTGGTCGCTCGATCGCACTTTGACTGGTCGCGGTTGACCAGCGACCAGTTGACTAGTCTTCCATTGACTTTTGAAAAATTACAGAAAAACTAAAAAATGAAACAATTCGCAAAAACAAAATTGTGTGAATTAAAAAAAGTTGCCCAAATTTTAAGAAGTTCATCTATTTTGAAAAAGGTCATAGAACTTTCAAAATTTCATCAGTTTCAAAAACAATCACCAATTTGACAAAAGTTCATGCATTTAAGGAAAGTTTGCAAAAAATTGTAAAAGTACGTGAATTCAAAAATATACATTGATTTTGAAGAAAAAAAGTTCACAAATTCGATAAAAAGTTCATCGAATTTAAGAAGTTCATAAATATTGAAAAATGATAGAATTTTAAAAGAAAGTTTGTCAAATTTAAAAAAGTTCATCAATTTTGATCAAATGTTCATCAAATCTGAAAAAGAAAACACTGATTTTGAAAAATTTTCAAACATTTAAGAAAATAAAAAAAGAAACAAGGAACAAAAAATAAAATTAAAAAGGAAAATGTAGTAACCCAGGTGGACAACACGTACACGCTGAAAAAAGGAACAGAGAAAGCAATGGGCCAGCCCACTAAAAGACCTAGAGTACGCAATGGTGCGCCCTGTACCGGATGGCCTTTAAGCTGCGCCTTAAGCATGATATAGGAAATGCCATAAGAAGTTGGGAGCTCCTATTGGGCGCTGTAGGCGCCCGTTGGAGAAGTGGTGCCTACAGCGACCACCAGCGGGCTACGGCGCATTAAAAACAACTAGTCGTCAACCCGTGCATTCGCACGGGCTAGTCTATAAAATACTTATAAATACTTTCTTTGATTCTAGGCTCATCGTTGTTATTTGGTTGTTGTACGCTTCGTAATCGTGTGCCTATTTCCATGGTTACTTTATCTTTTGCTAATTTGGAAGCACACCAGCTAAAATAACAATCATACGAAGAAAGCTAGTTTAGTGAGTTTCACGTCATAATGACAATGATTAATAAATTCCAAGGTATTGTAGGTCCAAGATGAACTTCCCCTTGTTTAAGTACAATGGAATTATGATATTGCTTTCAATATTTTTCTTCTTCCTAAAAATGATTATTGTTCTTTGTTGATCTAAGTAGGAGACTTTGATACAACCCCTTGAGACTTTCCTAAACGCATTCTTTGGTCTTAGAATGCATGTGCCCCAAGATAAGTGCAATTTCAAACTGTATGGAATTTTATTTATATTTGAGCATTATTTCTACTTACAAACACAGTAAGTGTTCAAAACTATAGTTCCCTGAATGATTGAATGTATGCAAGTTTTGAGAATATTTGTAGCAAATTATATACAGTATATATATGACCCGAACATTGTTGTTATAAACATTGTATTTGCAACCATGTTTGTATGCTTACTGTAGCATTGTAGGTATCATATCCTCTTCCTATGTGTTCAAGTTTTTCTTAGCAAAACATACTGTACATCGGCTTCTTGTACCCAAAAGCTCAGGTGCACCATCCATGTAATGCCCAGAACGTGCGACCACCACCGCATGCAGACCATAGCATATCAAGGAGACGTACGTCTTTTTTTTGCGAGAAAACTTTCAATCTATTCATCTTCTGTCATGGCAGTACGTCTTTGCTGCTGCGGCTAGCAGGAGCTAGCTGCCCATGGATCAGAAAGATATTTTTTTGCGGATAACCATGGATCAGAAAGATGATGTGATTCAAGGGAGAAGTGTTTGGCTGCTGTGAGTTGAAGGTCTCCCAATGTTACCATGAGATTTTTAATTTATTTGTATCCATTAATTCCAGGAACCATAGATCATCCTGCTGGATGTTGTTGCCACTCCTGCAAATAATATAAAGAGAAAACAAAAAATAATCAGTATACGTTCATGCATGCACCTCACATCCTGACACTAACTTAACGGGGTTAAAAGCTGATTATTTCATCTCAAAGAGTACCAAAAACTTGGGAAAGAAAAATATTATTAGAATCATTAGTTCCTTGAAGTAACATCATACGTACAGGTGAACTTGTATATATGCATCAGACTGAGTCATCAACTTTCCACCCCGGCTTATTGCAGCCTCACCATCCCTCATGGGCCCGCAGCCGTCTAATTAAGATATAATTATCTTCGCCCACGTTGTGCTAATTGAAGCATCAGATTTGGCCGCTCAGAATGATTTAGTAAAGGTTGCAGCTAATGACGTTGGCTGCATGCACTTTTCATAGTTTAGTTTCTCTCCCCTGACAAAATGCTTGCGCTTGCATATAGCTGATTAAATCCTCATCCCCGGCAGTGTCATCACAAGTGACTTTACATGCTTGTTGATGTAGTGTCGGCCGCATCCATATCGACCATCTGGGAATCATCTAGCAGTCGGAAAATAAACCAATTGGAATTCATCATTTAAACATATCCAGGTTAACTTAAGTTGGGGGTACACGATCGTTTTCATACGTGATGGGGAATCAGAGATGCGTATATAAAACTAATCAGCAATTCAACATATGAGGCGGAGAAGGGTTCCTCGAGTTGTTAGCTCGGGAGTGGGCTAAAGACTCAGGAGGAAGGACACCTATCGAGCGATAGCAATGCAAGATTCGTCATCTCCGAAGGTTCCTTCGTGGATGGGCTAAGCACACGCATGGAATTTATAAGGCGGAGAAGGAGAGACTTCTTCTACTTATTCAGAACCTTGAAGTTAAAGCAGAAACTTCTATCTTGGATTCCAGTGAGTTGGAAATAAAGATAGAGGCGGAGATGCGACTTAAACAGCTTCTTCGCGAGGGGAAATTAAAGTGAGCGTTGCGAGCTAAGGTTCGCAAAATAGTTCAAGGCGAGGACAATACTCAATTCTTTCATATGATTGCTAATGGGAAGCATCGTAAAAAGTGAATTTTCCAGCTAGAACAAGACGAAGGGATGATAGTTGGTCAAGACAATCTGAAAGTCTACATTACCAATTATTATAAGCAGTTGTTTGGTCCCCCGGAAGAGAATTTTGTGTCCTTAGATGAGTCTAGGGTTGAGGATGTTCCTCAACTTGAGACTGCCGAGAATGAGCTCCTGACTGCTCCTTTCTCTGAGAAAGAGGTGTTTGAGGCCATTACACAAATGGAGAATAATAAGGCTCCAGGACCGGATGGGTTTCCGGCGGAGTTCTACAAAAAATGCTGGCATTTTATTAAGGGAGATTTGATGCCCATGTTTCAGGAGTTTTTTGAGGGACAGCTTCAGCTGTTTAAGCTGAATTTTGGAACGATAACTCTTCTTCCTAAGAAGACAGACGCTGTTCGCATTGAGCAGTTCAGACCTATATGTCTGCTTAATGTGAGTTTCAAAATCTTCACCAAGGTCGGGACGAACAGACTTACGCAGATTGCGCACTCTGTGATTCATCCGTCCCAGACTTCTTTCATGCCTGATAGAAATATCCTTGAAGGGGTTGTTGTCTTGCATGAAACGCTCCATGAAATCCACTCAAAAAAATTTGATGGCGTAGTTTTTAAAGTGAATTTTGAAAAAGCATATGATAAAGTTAAATGGCCTTTCCTTCAACAAGCTTTGCGTATGAAAGGTTTTGATCCGGCTTGGAGAAACCATGTTGATTCCTTTATGCAAAAAGGGAGTGTAGGGATTAAAGTGAATGACGACATAGGACACTATTTCCAAACACATAAGGGGCTAAGGCAAGGAGACCCGATGTCACCGATCCTGTTTAACATAGTGGCTGATATGCTGACTATTTTAATAGGTCGGGCAAAGGATGCAGGGTAGGTAGGTGGCCTGGTTCCACATCTAGTTGACGGAGGGATTTCCATTCTTCAGTATGCTGATGATACTATCATCTTTATGGAGCATGACTTGGCGAAAGCAAGAAACATGAAGCTGCTGTTATGCTTATTTGAACAATTGTCTGGCCTCAAAATTAACTTCCACAAGAGCGAATTGTTTTGCTTCGGAAGAGCAAAGGATGACCAGGACACGTATAAACAATTGTTCAGATGTGAATTGGGCTCCTTACCATTTACGTACTTAGGTATACCCATTCATCATCGTAAGCTGACTAACATTGAGTGGAAATGCATCGAGGATCGTTTTGAAAAGAAACTGAGCTGTTGGAAAGGGAAGCTCATGTCATACGAAGGACGATTGATTCTGATTAACGGTCCTTACCAGTATGCCTATGTTTCTCTTGTCCTTTTTCCAGGTTCCGGTGGGTGTCAGGAAAAGGTTAGATTTCTACCGATCTCGATTCTTTTGGCAGAATGATGAGCTCAAACGAAAGTATAGGCTTGCTAAGTGGGATATAATCTGTAGGCCGAAGGACCAAGGGGGTCTAGGTATTGAAAATTTGGAAGTCAAAAACATATGTCTCCTTAGCAAGTGGCTATTTAAACTGGCGTCTGAGACGGAAGCTACTTGGGCACAGATTTTGTGTAATAAGTATCTTTATGCTAAAACCTTGGCCCAGGTAAATGTGAGGCCTTACGACTCACCTTTTTGGAAGGGTTTGATGAGAGTAAAACAACTCTTTTTCAACAAGTCAAAATTTATTGTTGGGAATGGTGCTACTACGAGGTTTTGGGAGGATACGTGGCTTGGGGAGACTCCCCTTGCACTTCAATATCCTACTTTGTACAACATTGTGCGACGTAGAGAAGCCTACGTTGCAACTGTTTTACAATCCACTCCCCTCAATATTAGTTTTCGGAGGACGCTAGTTGGAAATCATTGGGAGGCCTGGCTCCATCTTGTTAGACGTTTAATGGATGTCCGGCTGTCCCAACAACCAGATCAGCTGTATTGGAAACTTACTAAGAACGGTGTGTTCTCGGTTAAATCTATGTACCTGGATGTCATTAACTCTAGCGTCATCCCTTCCTCGATTCACGTTTGGAAAGTAAAGGTTCCCTTACGAATCAAAGTGTTTATGTGGTTTGTGCATAAACAAGTCATTTTGACTAAGGATAACCTGGCAAAACGCAACTGGGTGGGCTCTTCTAGGTGTAGCTTTTGCGATCATAACGAAAACATCAAACACCTCTTTCTCGATTGTCCATTGGCTAAGATTCTGTGGCGGTCGATTCATATTGCGTTTAATATTAATCAGCCCACCTCTATCAACATGTTATTTGGAACGTGGCTTGATGGGGTTGATTCCGATACTGCAAGACACATTCGTGTTGGCGTCTGTGCTTTATTTTGGGCAGTATGGAACTGCAGAAATGATTTAGTCTTTAACAGATCAACAAACATTCACTTTTTGCAGGTTATCTTCAGGGCCACGGCATTCATCCGTATGTGGTTGCTACTCACTCCGACGGAGGCCAGGGAGCGTTTGGTTACTGCGTCTACCCGATGGGAGATTGTAGCGCGGGATATTTTTAACCGGTTTAGATGGCAGTCATGTAATAGGATAGGCATGTAGTGCTCCTATTGTGTTTGCCAGCCGGTTGTGGCTTTGGGTTTTAGCTCTTTTGAGCTTTTTGTTTATTTTCGTACCACGATACTTGGCAACTTTGTTACTGCTTTATCATTTTAATAATATGAGCCGTATGCATCTTTCTGATGCAGAGGCTGCGGTAAACCCCCTTTTTAAAAAAAAATTCAACATATGAGGCAATAATAAGAAAAAAAAACAAACCGTTTAGAACCAAGGGCGTGTCCGTGTGTGGCTGTGGTTGGGACTTCAGCGTGCACATACTCTGTCTGCAACATTGACATGACCGCACCCATGAATGTCAGATATAGGGATCGATCTTCCATCAGTTTTCATCGGCTGCAAATTGGGTGAGCTGTTCTGATGGCTGAACCAAGAAGTATTCCCCCGCTATTAACCTTGGCTAGATGGATTGATCTACTCGTCAATAACATTAGAAGATCTGAAGGGTAGCCTGGTGGGTAGCATCACTAGTAGAAAAACCCCCATATGTCCCGGTTGGGAGGGCCTTTTGTCCTGATTCCTGAACCGGGACTAAAGGGTCGTTACTAATGCCCTAAACCTTTAGTCTCGGTTCTTCCACGAACCAGGACAGATGGGCCTCCACGTGGCCACTGCGGGCAGCCCAGGAAGGGGGGCCTTTGGTCCCGGTTGGTGGTACCAACCGGGACTAATAGGCATCCATGCGTCAGCATTTCACTGGCTTGGGTTTTTATTTTTTTTAAAGGGGGGGGGGGGGGGTTTGGGGGTTTTGGGGGGTTAATTTAGGTGTTTCATATATTGTGTTAGCTAGCTAATTAATAGAGAGAAGTGTCCTCTCTTATGTCCGTGCTTGGTCGACGCTACGTACTATATACATAGAGAGGCCCTCGACACGCTAGCTAGTAAGAAAATGAAGGAAACCATTAAGTACAGAAGTTTGTCATGCATACCGAGAGAAGTGATCAATCGACCTCTCCTTCTCCGAGAGATTGGTCGAATAACAAGTTTTCGTATTATCTATCCGACGCTACTGGCTACATACATATACAATATGTAAGATCTCTTACAATCCCCTAGTATTTGAAATCAACTTCCACATGGTATTCTCCGGCTTTATTGATGACGTGGTCAAGAAAGAATCCCGTTAATTCCTCTTGAATTGCTTTCATGCGATCTTGTGGTAGGAGTTCATTCCGCATCTGCCACGTCTAATTTGAAGAAGGGGGTTAATACACATATATGAATGAAACTCAACAGAAATGATGGTGTAATAAAATGAAATTGCGAATATTATTGCTTACGCACTTCATATTGTCTTTTAAAGTAGCCCCGCTTATTTTTCAAAGTCGTGTTGTAGATGAACTCGCACACATAGTATCCACAGAAATTATTCCCTTCTTCCTGCCACAAGCACTTTACGAGAAATAGAGGTCAATCAAACTGATAATGAAGCATTATAAATGGCATTGATGAAAGTATAGCTATAGAATCAACGGGAGATGCGCGCAACTAGCTAGCTAGTAGTACTTACTTTCAGGTATGTATATTGCAGCTCCTTTGGCAGTCCCGGAGCTTCTGCGGTGAATTGTTTCCAAACCCTGCAAGACAAAGAAAATAATTATTATTACTTGAGATATCAGGAAATGAACAAAAAGTTGCCGATATGGTGCGATAATGATCGATTGAACTTACTTGTTGAGATATTTAGTCATGTTCGCATAGTTTTCGGGATCTTTTCGTCTCGAGTCTAAGACAGTTACTAGTCCCCACTCAAGCTTAATCTCCAGAAGAACATAGTGGAAGCTGCGCACGCATGCATAACTCATCAATTACATTACTATAACCTCGCTCGAGTAATAAGGGAAACCGAATATGCACACGACAGTAACACTCACTTGAAGTTGTAAGGAAATAGTATGGTATCTTTGTTTTGATTTTTGATCAATGATTGTAGCAAGTTGGCTTCGGTCTCTTCGGCGTGCTTTTTAACGTGAATTTCATCTATGATATTTGTGTTAATGAACCCAATATCATACATTTCTTGTTTTCTGCACTCGACGATCTTTAATCTGCATAATATAGTGAAGATAATTAATTATAAATACATGCAATGAAAGAGCTGAGCTATATATAGAGACTTAATGACAGAAATAGTACTTACAGACAGTAGCAAAAGACCGTTAATTTATCAAGGGCCTTTTGATTGAAGAACTCGAAGAACTCCTCAAATGGAACAGTCAACAGATCAGTTCAAACGAGGTCGTGCTCCTCTTTAATTCTCAGATACAAAGTATTCGTCCCCCAGACTCTCTGCAGGTTTTCATGTACCAATTATGAAATCTTCGCATCATCGTTGTTAGAGATTTTTAATCTTTGACGAGAGGCTTCCCGTACTCGTATCTGTGTTCGTCCACCTCCATAAAATCAAAATGTACATCGTCAGGCAGGTAATCTGCAAGATTGCCATAACCGGGCACCGTCCCCGGAGCATTAGCGACGATGTCGCTAGACACATTGAGCAGGGGGCACGATTGGTTCGCTTGTTCGCCGAGCTGGGCAATTTTTTTCCCAGCTGCTCGTCGTTCTTTTAACCTTTGATCACTGACAGTAGTTCCCGACCGCGACGCTTCTTGATATGCCTTTTGAGTAATGCGCTCATAGTTGGTTTTCAGCAGAGACTTTGGTGATTTCCTCAGGGCATCGATAGTGCGCTTTGCTTTCACCGAATCTACCTTCTCCTCCGGAGGTGGATGTCTCTGGGCTTTCAACCCTTCAAAGAAGTGCTTCACTTCGGTCCGCACGATCTTCTTGTTTTCCTCCACGGTCATCTCGTACGGTAGCTTCTATAGAGGCTTGAGAGCTGGACCGTATCTGTATTGCCTCCCGCCTCTGCCTGTACTGCTAGACGCCGGAGCAGACAGAGCGGCTGCGGCTGTCTTCTTTCGTGCTTGCTGACGAGAGGAGGAGAAGGACTACGACGCGCCAGAGAAGCCGGGGCGGCGGCGGGTCTCTTCCCCCTTGTTGGCGAGGCGGAGAAGGAGGAGGCTGCTGGCTGCTCGGGCACGTCGGCACAGGCGGAGAAGGAGGCGGAGTGTCTCCACGCACCGGAGAAGGAGGCCGAGTGCCCTGATCGTCACTCGCCGGAGGAGGAGGCGGTGGAGGAGGCGGACTGCCCTGACTCGCCGGAGGAGGAGGAGGAGGCGGAGGCGTCCAGTTCAGAAGGTTGATGAGCTCCTTCCTCCATAGGCATGGAGTCTTTAGAGCAGAACCCAGCCTAGTCTCCCCTTCACCGGTAGGGTGGTCAAGCTAGAGATCCTCAAATCCCTCCGTTATTTCATCCACCATCACCCTAACATATCCTTCTAGAATCGGCCGGCAGTGAAAAGTTGCGCCGGGTTCAGTAGGATAAACAGAGCCAACAGCCGCCTTGACCTTCAAATTCATCCATTGCGTCATAATGTGGCAATTTTGAGACTCCGTGATAGCATCCACGGGATAGCTGGCAGGAGCCGTCAAGACATGCTCCGGCTGCAGCTCGGTGGAAGCCACGCTGCTTCTCCGCTGAGATGGCGGGGTAGCTTCGGGGGAAGCTTCGGCAGTTCGTTTGCTGCAATTTGCTTCTCTTTCCTCTATCGCTTGTACCCTTGCGTGCAGCGCCTGCAGTTGGGTCTGCTACACTTTTTTCCTCCTCTCCTGGCATTTGTAACCGCCTGTGTCCGAAAAACCAGCATTCCACGGAACGGAGCCTGGCGTGCCTCGTGTCCGTCCAGGGTGCTCAGGATTCCCGAGGGCCATTGTGAGCTCGTCGTTCTCTCTGTCTAGAAGGAACGTCCCTTGCTGCGCTGCATCGATATAGTGCCGAAGCCTCTTGACTGGTATTTCCATTTGCTCGTCTGTCCAAATGCACTTCCCTGATACAGGGCCCAAGGGTCCGCCAGCCCCGAAGAACCAAGTCCGGCAACGTTCTGGCCAGTTCATTGTCTCTGGTTCAATCCCTTTATCAACCAGATCATTCTCAGCCTTGGCCCACTTAGGCCAGGCTTTGAGGTAGCCACCTGACCCCGTGCAATGGTGAAGCTTCTTCTTCGCAGCATTTTGCTTGTTTGTCGCCGACATCTTCTTACTCTTTTCCGATGTCTTGTGGGCCACAAATGTGGGCCAGTGATCTCTGATCTTCTCATGTTTGCCCTCGAATTCTGGTGTCTCTTTTTTGTCGACAAACGTATTCAGGTATTTCCTCCACCTCCTGAATAGGCCTGCCATTTTCTTAAGAGCAAAAGACTTGATTAATTGCTCTTTAACTGGCTTCTCCGGATCAACCTCTAGCAGTAGGGTGAAATTTGACTTCAGCTCAGTCCAAAGATCATTTTTCTGCATATCATTGACATAAGACACCTCAGGGTCTTCGTTCTTAGGCTTATACAATTGGTGGATGCTGATTGGGATCTTGTCCCTAACCAGAACCCCGCACTGAGAAACAAATGCGTTCTTTGTCCGGATGGGTTCAATCGGTTGGCCGTCGTGTGCGATTTCTATGATCTCAAACCTTTCATCCGAGCTCAACTTTTTCTTCAGGCCTCGTCTCTTTACCGAAGTTGTGCTCGATCCGGAGGGCTAGAAAAAAGAACAAAGACGAGAGTTAATTAATATGTGTACATACCAAAACAATGAATGCATCAATTAGCTAGTCAGTACAGGCTTAACTAATATATATACCTGGCCGGACTCGGTTCGGTCACCGGAGCCGTCATCATGGTCTACTTCTTGCACCGTCCTTGGGTCACCGGAGCCGTCCTCACGGTCTCCTTGCACCGGCATTGGGTCATCGGAGCCATCATAATCATAACTAGCTGCTTCTTCACCGTGCCCTTCCAGACCATCGGTGTCGTTGAGAAACAACGAGCAGACGGCATCACTTCCTTGTGCAATTATGTCCCCCAACAACGCTTCTTGTGCTCCGTCTCGGGGGGTGTAGTTTCTACAAATATTTACAACATGGCAATTATTATTCAAACATGACAGATGGATATATTAGTGGCAAACGTAGAACTAGCTAGCTAATCACAATAAGGAATCATATTAGTGGCCTCGACGCTGCTTCTCTAGGGTTTGGGGTGGCCTCGACAATGCTTCAAGGGTTTAGGGTGGCCTCGAGAATGCTTCAAGGAGGGGGTAATATCGACAACGACGAGATACATACATGGGAAAATAATGTTATCGGGGAGGGGGTATATCGACCCCCCCCCCCCACATGTTGAAGTTATCGGGAGGTGTTTATATCGAAAACGACGACATACGTACATGGGAAAATAATATTATCGGGGAGGGGGTATATCGACCCCCCCCCCACGTGTTGAAGTTATCGGGAGGGGGTATATCGACCCCGGCCCCCTCGTGTTGAAGTTATCGGGAGGGGGTATATCGACCCCCCCCCCACCACGTGTTGAAGTTATCGAGAGTTTATATCGACACGACATACATGCATGAAAATAATATTATCGGGGAAGGGGTATATCGATCCCCCCCACGTCCTTCTTAATATCACTTAGCAACTTTTGCAACGATAGGGAGGGGGTGCGCCCGTGGTCTAAAATCCGTCTATGCACGATAGAAAATTCTGAAAAAATACATCTATGATCCCTCGACGTCCCCACCTCTCTCATAAACAAAAAAATCTATGAATAAAAAAACATCATGTTCTATGAACAAAAAACATCATATTTCATCCACATCCGTGCATACATCATATATGTGATCATATATGAAAAAAACATCATATTCTATAAAAAAATCATTACAAATATATATGAACAAAAACAGTTATGATAACAAGCATATATATCATCATATATATAAAAAACAAGCATATATATGAAAAAATGCTAGGGAGGGCGCCGGCCGGACCAAGGTGAGGAGGACCGCGGGGTCGGTGGCGAGGATGGCGACGGGGCAGTGGGCGCGTGCTCGGGGTAGGGGGCGACGACGTCGACGAAGGGCGAGGCAGGGCGACGGCGACGACGTACGGGGGCTGGCCGGGGCGGCGCGCGTCGGGGCAGGGGCGCGGGCGACGGTGAGGGCGGGTCGGGGCGGCGCGCGTCGGGGCAGGGGCGCGGGCGACGGCGACGGGGCGGGCCGGGGCGGCGCGCGTCGGGGCAGGGGCGACGGCGACGGTGAGGGCACGGGCGACGGCGACGGCGATGGCGGGGGCGGCGGGCGGCGTTGGGGCAGCCTGGCGGCGTCGGGGCAACTGCCAGATGAGAGTGAAAATTTCCCAAGTGTGAACTTATATAGCAAAGTCTTTAGTCCCGGTTCGTGGCACCAACCGGGACTAATGCATCCTTTAGTCCCGGTTGGTGCCACCAACCGGGACCAAAGGCCTCTTTTTAGCAGTCCAAAGGGCGGGAAGCGGCGCCCTTTGGTCCCGGTTGGTGGCATGAACTGAGACTAAAGGGGGGGCATTGGTCCCGGTCGGTGCCACGAACCGGGACCAAAGGGTTGCATTGGTCCCGGTTCGTGCCACCAACCGGGACCAATGGCCTTGCACAGCGGCGTGATGGTGGGAGTTTAGTCCCACCTCGCTAGTTGGGAGCGCCGATGACCTGTTTATAAGCTCTGCTGCCTCCTCTCTCTCGAACACCTCTGAACTGCAGGCCTATGGGCCTAATCGGACACTGCTTTGCCTGTGGGCCTGATGGGCCTTCTGCGGGCCTGAATCTTGGCCCATGGTAGGGTTTCTCGTGTATTCAGGCCGTGGGGGCCGAGTAGGAGGCACTTTTTTTGTTTTTTTGTTTTCTTTACTTATTGTTGCTATTTTTATTTTTTTCCCAGTTTTTTTGTTTTTTTTATGCATTATTTATTTTCTTTTGTTTTTTGCTTTATTTTTTAATTCTTTTTGCTTTTAATTTTAGAAAAATTATAAACTTTCTGTTAGTGCCATTAGTTTTCAAATTTGAAAACACTTTTTTTTGTTTTCTTTGTTGCTTTATTTATTTTATTTTGTTTCTACTTACAACAAAATACTTATTGTTGCTATTTTTATTTTGTTTCCAGTTTTCTTGTTTTGTTTTCTGCATTATTTATTTTCTTTTGTTTTTTGCTTTATTTTTAATTCTTTTTGCTTTTAGGTCAGCAAAATTATAAACTTTCTGTTAGTGCCATTAGTTTTAGAAAAATTATAAACTTCTGTTATTGCCATTAGTTTTCAAATTTGAATAGTTAAAATTTGAATTCTTTGAAAATTGTGTGAATCATAAGTTTGTGATTAACTTTACTAAAAAATGAACATAGATGCGCCTATAGAGAAAATTCAACCTAAATTCATAATAAATTTCTATGAATTTTAGAGAAATTCACTATGAATTTAGGTCAAATTCCCTGTATAGGGGCATCTATTTTCACTTTGAGAGGAGCTCAACAAGGCAGAGAGGGACAGGCTTATAAACCGGTGTGAGCGCCCTTCGATTGGCGAGGTGGGACTAAACTCTGAGCGCAACGAGGACCAACCCTTTAGTCCCGGTTTGTGGCACAAACCGGGACTAATGGTCGTGGGCCAGGGGCGAAGCGCATTGGTCCCGGTTCGTGCGTGGAACCGGGACCAAAAGGTCCAGACGAACCGGGACCAATGGCCCACGTGGCTGCCCTCTTGAAGTGTTCTTGGTGAGGACATAGTTGACAAAGAGCGAACCGGGATTAATGGTATTACGAGGGCCGAACCATAAGACATTAAAGCATTTCAAATGAACTCTGAAAAAGTTGAAAGTTGGCATGGTATCATAATTTCACCCACATAGCATGTGCATGTACAAAATGGACAATGGTATCATACTCGTCTGTTACAAAGTTGGCATGGTATCATCATAATAGTTGCGGGAGAAAGTCTTCACTTTTTCTTCGCTTGTGCCATTTTCTTATTGCGCCGTAACCATGGATAATCTTAATCGTTTATCAGGATGCTTGGGTCAGCCTTGACTTTGAAGGGAGGAATTTCATGAAACTTTTCATAATCTTCCGACATGTCTGTCTTGCCCTCCGCTCCCAGGATGTCCCTTTGTCCTAAAAGAACTATGTGGTGCTTTGGCTCATCGTATGATGTATTCTCTTCCTTATCTTTTCTTTTTCTCAGTCTGGTAGACATGTCCTTCACATAGATAACATGTGCCACATCATTGGCTAGGACGAACGGTTCGTCAGTGTACCCAAGATTTTTCAGATCCACTATTGTCATTCCGTACTATGGGTCTACCTGTACCTCGCCTCCTGACAGATTGACCCAGTTGCATTTAAACAAAGGGACCTTAAAATCTACTCCGTAGTCAAGTTCCCATATGTCCACTATGTAACCATAATATGTGTCATTTCCCCTCTCGGTGGCTGCATCAAAGCGGACACCGTTGTTTTGATTGGTGCTCTTTTGATCTTGGGCGATTGTGTAAAATGTATTTCCATTTATCTTGTATCCTTTCCAAATCATTACAGTCGAAGATGGTCCCCTGGACAACAAGTACAGCTCATCACAAACAGTGTTGTCACCTCTGAGACGTGTTTCCAACCAACTGCTGAAAGTCCTGATGTGTTCACATGTAATCCAGTCGTCGCACTGCTCCGGGTGTTTGGAGCGCAGACTGTTCTTGTGTTCATCGACATACGGGGTCACCAAGGTAGAGTTCTGTAGAACTGTGTAGTGTGCTTGAGACCAAGAATATCCGTCCCTGCATATTATTGAGTCCCTTCCAAGCGTGCCTTTTCCAGTCAGTCTCCCCTCATACCGCGATTTAGGGAGACCTATCTTCTTAAGGCCAGGAATGAAGTCAACACAAAACCCGATGACATCCTCAGTTTGATGGCCCATGGAGATGCTTCCTTCTAGCCTAGCGCGGTTACGGACATATTTCTTTAGGACTCCCATGAACCTCTCAAAGGGGAACATATTGTGTAGAAATACGGGCCCCAGAATGACAATCTCGTCGACTAGATGAACTAGGACGTGTGTCATGATATTGAAGAAGGATGGTGGGAACACCACCTCGAAACTGACAAGACATTGCGCCACATCACTCCTTAGCGTTGGTACGATTTCTGGATCGATCACCTTCTGAGATATTGGATTGAGGAATGCACATAGCTTCACAATGGTTAATCGGACGTTTTCCGGTAGAAGCCTCCTCAATGCAACCGGAAGCAGTTGCGTCATAATCACGTGGCAGTCATGAGACTTTAGGTTCTGGAACTTTTTCTCTGGCATATTTATTATTCCCTTTATATTCGACGAGAAGCCAGTCGGGACCTTCATATTGAGCAGGCATTCAAAGAAGATTTCTTTCTCTTCTTTCGTAAGAGCGTAGCTGGCAGGACCTTCATACTGCTTCGGAGGCATGCCGTCTTTTTCGTGCAAGCGTTGCAGGTCCTCCCGTGCCTTAGGTGTATATTTTGTCTTCCCATACACGCCCAAGAAGCCTAGCAGGTTCACGCAAAGGTTCTTCGTCACGTGCATCACGTCGATCGAAGAGCGGACCTCTAGGTCTTTCCAGTATGGTAGGTCCCAAAATATAGATTTCTTGTTCCACATGGGTGCGTGTTTCTCAGCGTCATTCGGAACAGCTAGTCCGCCGGGACCCTTTCCAAAGATTACGTGTAAATCATTGACCATAGCAAGTACGTGATCACCGGTACGCATGGCGGGCTTCTTCCGGTGATCTGCCTCACCTTTGAAATGCTTGCCTTTCTTTCGACATTGTTGGTTGGTCAGAAGAAATCGACGATGGCCCAGGTACACATTCTTCCTGCAGCTTCCCAGGTATATACTATCGGTGTCAAGTAAATAGTGCGTGCATGCGTGGTATCCCATGTTTGTCTGTCCTGGAAGGTTACTGAGAGCGGGCCAATCGTTGATGGTCACGAACAGCAACGCCTTTAGGTCAAATTCCTCCTGTTTGTGCTCATCCCATGTACGTACACCATTTCCATTTCACAGCTGTAAAAGTTCTTCAACTAATGGCCTTAGGTACACATCAATGTCGTTGCCGGGTTGCTTAGGGCCTTGGATGAGAACTGGCATCATAATGAACTTCCGCTTCATGCACATCCAAGGAGGAAGGTTATACATACATAGACTCACGGGCCAGGTGCTGTGATTGCTGCTCTGCTCCCCGAAAGGATTAATGCTATCCGTGCTTAAAGCAAACCATACGTTCCTTGGGTCACTTGCAAACTCATCCCAGTACTTTCTCTCGATTTTTCTCCACCGCCACCCGTCAGCGGGTGCTCTCAACTTCCCGTCTTTCTTACGGTCCTCACTGTGCCATCGCATCAACTTGGCATGCTCTCCATTTCTGAACAGACGTTTCAACCGTGGCATTATAGGAGCATACCACATCACCTTCGCAGGAACCCTCTTCCTGGGGGGCTCGCCGTCAACATCACCAGGGTCATCTCGTCTGATCTTATACCGTAATGCACCGCATACCGGGCATGTGTTCAGATCCTTGTACGCGCCACGGTAGAGGATGTCGTCATTAGGGCATGCATGTATCTTCTGCACCTCCAATCCTAGAGGGCATACGACCTTCTTTGCTGCGTATGTACTGTAGGGTAATTCGTTATCCTTTGGAAGATTCTTCTTCAATATTTTCAGTAGCTTCTCAAATCCTTTGTCAGGCACAGCATTCTCTGCCTTCCACTGCAGCAATTCCAGTACGGTACCGAGCTTTGTGTTGCCATCTTTGCAATTGGGGTACAACCCTTTTTTGTGATCCTCTAACATGCAATCGAACTTCAGCTTCTCCTTTTGACTTTCGCATTGCATCCTTGCATCGACAATGACCCGGCGGAGATCATCATCATCGGGCACATCGTCTGGTTCCTCTTGATCTTCAGCAGCTTCGCCCGTTGCAGCATCATCGTGCACATCGTCTGGTTCCTCTTGATGTTCAGTAGCATCACCGTATTCAGGGGGCACATAGTTGTCATCGTACTCTTCTTCTTCGCCGTCTTCCATCATAACCCCTATTTCTCCGTGCCTCGTCCAAACATTATAGTGTTGCATGAAACCCTTGTAAAGCGGGTGGGTGTGAAGGATTTTCCGGTCAGAGTAAGACATCGTATTCCCACATTTAATGCATGGACAACACATAAAACCATTCTGCTTGTTTGCCTCAGCCGCTTCGAGAAACTCATGCACGCCCTTAATGTACTCCGAGGTGTGTCTGTCACCGTACATCCATTGCCGGTTCATCTGCGTGCATTATATATAATTAATTGTGTCAAAAATCATTACAGAACATCATTAATAGATAAATAAGTGACCAAATTAATAGAAGTTCATCATCACATTAAAACCAAAGTACATACATAGTTCTCATCTAACAACATATAGCTCTCCAGAGCATCTAATTAATTAAACCATACATTAAAACTATGTAACACATTTCAATGCGAAAACAAATGTGATCATAATCGCAATCAAGGTAACAACTGATCCAACTGCATAATAATACTAAGCCTCGGTATGAATGGCATATTTTCTAATCTTTCTAATCTTCAAGCGCATTGCATCCATCTTGATCTTGTGATCATCGACGACATCCACAACATGCAACTCCAATATCATCTTCTCCTCCTCAATTTTTTTTATTTTTTCCTTCAAGAAATTGTTTTCTTCTTCAACTAAATTTAACCTCTCGACAATAGGGTCGGTTGGAATTTCCGATTCAACAACCTCCTAGATAAATAAAATCTATGTCACGTTGGTCGGCATAATTTTCATAAACTATAAAGGAACCAATAGTTATGAAAAGATAATATATATACCACATCCGAATCATAGACAGGACGAGGGCCGACGGGGGCGGATACCAAAACCATCGCACTATATAAGATGCAATAATAAAAGTAAGAAAATAATACAAGTATCTATCTAAACATAGAAGTAATAATATTTTTCCTTTCAGAAAGAAGATAAGAACAAGAGGCTCACCACGGTGGTGCCGGCGATGAGATCGGCGCGGGTGATCGACGGCGGTGAAGACGGGGACGGGGCATGACGGACCGCTAAACCTAGACAAATATTGAGGAAAATGGAGCTTGGAGGTCGAGCTTGGAGAGGAGAAAGCTTAAGTAGTGTGGCTCGGGCATTCCATCGAACACCTTGTGTGCATAGGAGGTGAGCTAGAGCACCACCAAGCCCTCTCTCCCTCGGCGGCCAGAAAAAATAGAACAGTGTGCTCTGCTCTTACGCGAGGGGGTATATATAGGCACCTCATTGGTCCCGGTTGGTGACATGAACCAGGACTGAAGGGCAGCCTTTGGTCCCGGTTCAAGCCACCAACGGGGACCAATGGTGGTGGGCCAGGAGCGAGGACCATTGGTCCCGGTCCCACCAACCGGGACCAAAGGGGCCAGACGAACCGGGACCAATGGCCCACATGGCCCGGCCGGCCCCCGGGGCTCACGAACCGGGTCCAATGCCCTCATGGGTCCCGGTTCTGGACTGAACCGGGACTAATGGGCTGACCCTGCCTGGACCATTGCCCCCTTTTCTACTAGTGCATCTCAATCAGAATTGGAGATTTTCCAAAATTTTAGGTTCGCTGTGGTTTATATGAATAGATTCGAGCACCTCACGATCAAAGGATACCACAAAACAAATCAATTCCAATCCAGAATAAAAGATAGAATGCTAAACCAGCAAGAGAAAAATTCAGCAGAAAAATAGCATAAGAACTAAACCTGATCTACATGAGGAAAACAAATTTGAGGCGGTAAACCCCTCGACCATGCCAGATCGATGCCCCTTCTTGCAGTATGAGAGAGACAATGGCCTTGTTTTCTATAGAGGTGATAAAAAAGAGACGGTGGAATAATTTCCATGGGGTGAGAGAGAAAGAATAGAAAGGAAGGGGCGGTTGAATCGTGGATTTTCTTTCCATGGGGAGAGAGAGGGATGGCATCGCAAGGAAGGGACGCTGGAAAGATGGTTATGTTTCCACATGAAGAGAGATCGGAGTAGAGAGTTAGAGAGAGATAAAATAGGGAGGTAGGTACGGTGGAGTAGAAGGAGGAATAAAATTAGGATCCAATCTGTTTGACATCTACGGGAAGAGAGCTTCTTTTTCTTTATCTCTTGTTTTTTTTTTGAGGCAATTCTATCAGATATTCTTTTTGAACTGCTTTTGGACAAAGGTTCTGTGAGCCTTTAATAAATCATAGACGCACAATGAAGTTTTTTTTCTATGAAAGTGATGGAGGACATCGGTAGATCTTCCCCGTAATTATTCGGTCCCACCAGATTAACGGCTTCTAATTTCATAGACGCACAATGAAGATTTATTTAATTTTCTATCAAAGTTATGGAGGACATCGGTAGATCTCCACCGTAATTATTCGGTCCCACCAGATTAACGGCTCCTAATTTTTGATTAACGTGCTAATTTTTAGGAAGTCTAGAATTAGTATAGGTATATATATAGATAGATAGATTGCTCCCTCGCTCGCTTCAGGTTCGCCTTCGGTCGCCTCGCTGGCATTTTTTTCCTGTGCTGCGCTGCTAGTTCAGGAAAAGGCCGGCCTCCGGTTTTTTACAATTTTGTATATATTCATGAAAAATAAAAAAAAATCATAGATTGATTATAAAAGTAAAAAGAGGTTCATCGATTTTGAGGAAAAAGTTGACAAATCTGAAAAAAGTTCATCGGATTTGAAAAAAAGTTCACTGAATTGAAAACAGTTCACTGGATTTGCAAAAAGTTCATCCATTTTGAAAAAAGAGTTTATTGGGTTTGAGAAAAGTTTACCGAATTGAAAAAAAATTCATCGGATTTGAAAAAAAAAAACATCAGACTTAAAAAGAAGTTTATTGATTTTTGTAAACAGTTCACCGAACATGTTAAAAAAAGTTCATTCATTTTGAAAAAAAGGTAACCAAACTTTGAAAAAGGTTCATCTATTTAGAAATGGTTCACAAATTTAAAAAGAACCATGCATTAAAGAAAACAAAAAAGGATGAGAAAAAGGAAAAAGAATAAACCGAACCGAAGAACAAACTAAAAGAAGAAAAAAAATGAAGTACATGTACACCAGTGTGGTCTTGGTCTGGTGGTTGGAGTTGACCGCTCGTAACGAAGGTGTCGGGGGTTCGAATTCTTGTGCCCTGAAGCGCCGAATAGGATTTGCCTAAGGAGTTTAACATATGGGGAAATAAAAACAAGATAGGACAGGCCTAGCTACTGCATTGTGTGGGCGCTGGGAGCGCAGTAGCGTGGCGACGTTTCTGGGTTGTCGGTGGACAGAGGAAGGGTAAATCACCATTGTGTGGGTAAAATTCTTGATCAACTAATTTAGGTAAAATTCTTGATCAACTAACCCGGGCGAGGTGATCGTCCACGAGCGTGTGATCCGGGAGGCGAGCGGGCACGGCGGCGCGATCATCTACCCCACCCTGACACCCACCAATTACATTGAGTGGGCCCGGATCATGCAGATCAACCTCCGCGCGCAGGGCCTATGGGAGGCCATGCTCGGCGACGGCATGGTCACCGATCGGGAGGACATGGCGGCGCTCGCCGCACTCATCCGAGCCGTGCCCCCGGAGATGCACGGCGTCCTCGCCGTCAAGAACACCGCGTATGAAGCCTGGGAGGCCGTACGTACGATGCGGCTAGGGGCAACCCGTGTCAGGGAGGCGACGGCCCAACGCCTCCGCAGCGACTTCGAGCAGATCACGTTCAGGGACGGCGAAACCCTGGACGCCTTCGCCATGCGCATCACCGGCCTCGGCAACAACCTCCGATCGCTGGGCGACGACCTGGAGGAGGTACGCGTCGTCCGGAAGATACTGCGCGTGGTGCCGGCTCGCTACGCGCAGATCGCCTGCGCCATCGAGACGCTCCTCAATCTGTCGACGCTGACGGTAGAGGAGCTCGTCGGCCGCCTCCGTTCCGCGGAGGAGCGGTGCGCCGGCGACACGAGGAACCAGAGCGGCCAGCTGCTATTCACGGAGCAGGAGTGGGAGGCGCGCAAAAACCAGCGCGCACTCGGGCAAGGCTCCGGCTCGAGTGGCGGCGCGAGCGGCAACGGCGGGCAACGACAAGGCAAGCAGCCCGGCAACGGCGGGCAGCGGCGCGGCCGTGATATGTCCAAGGTGAAGTGTTATAACTGCAATAAACTAGGGCACTTCTCCAGGGATTGCAAGGAGCCACGACGAGAACGGAGAGGCCAGGGCCAGCCGGCGCCAGCGCAGCCACCGGCGGCCCAACCGCAGCTCCAACCAAGGGCGAACCTTGCCAGGGTCGACGACGACGACGACGCAGGCCTTCTGCTAGCCAGGGCCTGCACCCTCCACGAGCGCGGACACGCGCTGCTGATGGCCACGGCGCAGCCATCAGACACGCATCAGGAGGCGCACGGCGATGCCCCTACGGGCGGGCGAGCCACGGACGCGCCCACGAGCGTGAGCTGGTCGAGGAGTCAGTCTTCCTCACCAAGGAGGCCCACGCCGACGACGTCTGGTTCCTCGACACTGGAGCCAGCAACCACATGACAGGCGTAAAGGGCGTGTTCTCCGAGCTCGACACCGGCATTGCTGGCACGGTCAAGTTCGGGGACGGGTCTCTTGTGGAGATCCAAGGACGCGGCACCATAATCTTTGCGTGCCGCAACGGTGAGCATCGCGCCTTGACTGATGTGTACTACATTCCCAGTCTCCGCAGCAACATCATCAGTCTCGGCCAGCTAGACGAGAACGGCTGCCAGGTCCTCATCGAGCACGGCTTCTACACCTGCGTGACCAGCAGCAACAGCTCCTCATCCGAGTAGAGCGCGCGCGTAATCGTCTGTACGTGGTCACCCTCGACGCCACACAGCCGATCTGCCTCGCTGCGCACGCCGGGGAGCAAGCCTGGAGGTGGCACGAGCGCTACGAGCACCTCAACTTCGACGCGCTCCGCAGGCTCTCGCGCCACAACATGGTGCGGAGTCTCCCTGTGATTGAGCACGTCCAGCAGCTCTGCGACAGCTGCTTGGCGGGGAAGCAGAGGAGGGCCCCGTTCCCGCAGGCGGCGAAGGGGCGCGCGCACGACCTGCTTGATCTGGTCCACGGCGACTTGTGCGGCCCCATTGCGCCGGCCACGGCCGGCGGCAAGCGCTACTTTCTCCTCCTCGTCAACGACCTGAGCCGCTATATGTGGCTCAAGCTTCTCACCACCAAGGACGAAGCAGCGACGGCGATCAAGCACTTCAAGGCCGGCGTGGAGGTGGAAACTGGGCGGAAACTACGTCTACTCCGCACAGATCGAGGAGGGGAGTTCACGTCCGCGACGTTCACCACGTTCTGTGCCGAGGAGGGCATGGGGCGCCAACTGACGGCGCCCTACTCGCCACAGCAAAACGGAGTGGTGGAGCGGCGCAACCAGACGATTGTCGCCGCCGCGAGGAGCCTGATGAAGGCGAAGGGGATCCCGGAACGCTTCTGGGGGGAGGCGGTCACCACCGCAGTCTACCTCCTCAACAGATCGCCGACGAAGAGCGTCGACGGCATGATGCCCTATGAGGTATGGCACGGACACAAGCCTGACGTAAGCCACTTACGCGTGTTCGGTTGTGTCGCCCATGTTAAGGTGGTGAAACCACATGCGGCGAAGCTGGACGACCGGAGCGTCCCGATGATCTTGCTCGGGTACGAACCGGGGACGGCGGCGTATCGCGTCTTCGACCCAGCGCGCAACCGTGTGCATGTCTCCCGCGATGTGGTCTTCGACGAGAGCGCACGGTGGGACTGGGAGGCGAACGAAGCCGCGCCAGTGGGCGTGGAATTCACCGTCGACACGTTCTCCTACACGGTGACCCATACGACGACGCGCCCACCGGCGAGCATAGAAGCTGACAAGTCAGCATCGCCACTGAAAGGGGGCACCGCAGCGACCCCAGCTGCCGTGGAGGAGGATGGTGCACGCAGCGCGGGCGGACCCAGCCCGCGGCGCGCCACCCCAACGAGTCCAGCCGCCGAGGCCGAACCCCTCGGTGAAGCCGGAGAGCGCCGCGACGAGCCAGTGCACGGCATGACGACCCGCGCCCGCGACGGCATCGTGCAGCCAAACCGGCAGTACGAAGACTACGTCATGCTGGCTCACGAGGATGAGCTCTACCTCGGCGAGATCGACGAGCCCAAGACCTTTGCGGAAGCAGAGGAAGAAGGAGCGTGGCACCGCGCCATGGACGAGGAAATGGCGTCGATCGTCGCCAACAAGACCTGGCGGCTCACTGAGCTGCCTGCAGGCCACAAGGCCATCGGGCTCAAGTGGGTATACAAGCTCAAGCGCGACGCCGGCGGCAACGTTCAGAAGCACAAGGCGCGTCTGGTGGCGAAGGGGTTCGTCCAGAAGCAGGGCGTCGACTTTGAGGAGGTATTCGCCCCCGTGGCACGCCTCGAGTCCGTCCGCCTGCTAGTCGCTCTCGCCGCGCACGAGGGCTGGCGTGTCCACCACATGGACGTGAAGAGCGCCTTCCTCAACGGGGACCTGAAGGAGGAGGTGTACGTGACGCAGCCACCGGGCTACGCCATCAACGGGGAGGAACACAAGGTGCTCTGTCTGGATAAAGCTCTGTACGGGCTGCGGCAAGCCCCACGGGCGTGGAACGCCAAGCTGGACCGTTGCCTGCTGGGACTTGGCTTCACCAGGAGCCCTTCGGAGCACGCAGTCTATGGACGCGGGTGCGGGACAGCGTGCCTGCTTGTCAGCGTCTACGTGGATGACCTCATCATCACGGGGAACAACGACGGCGAGATCAGCAGGTTCAAGGAGGAGATGCAGAAGCAATTTTGGATGAGCGACTTGGGCTTACTCAGCTTCTACCTCGGGATCGAGGTAAAGCAGACGGCGAACGGCATCTCCCTCAACCAGGCGGCGTACGCAGGCAAGATCATCGAGAAGGCCGGCCTGGTGGGGTGTAATCCATCCCATACCCCCATGGAACCGCGCTTCAAGCTGAGCAGGGTGAGCTCTGCTCCGGCCACAGACGAGACGGCGTACCGGAGCGTCGTAGGTGCGCTGCGCTACTTGGTGCACACGCGCCCGGACATAGCGTACTCTGTCGGGTACGTGAGCCGGTTCATGGAGGCCCCGACGACGGAGCACCTTGCTGCCGTCAAGCAAATCATCAGGTATGTCGCGGGAACGCAGCACTACGGCTGCTACTATGCTAGGGGCGCAGCCGGGGCATCCCTGGTCGGCTTCAGCGACAGCGACATGGCAGGCGACGTCGACACATGCAAGAGCACGACCGGCGTCCTCTTCTTCTTCGGGCGGAGCTTGATCAGCTGGCAGTCACACAAGCAACGAGTGGTGGCCCTGTCCACCTGCGAGGCGGAGTACATCGCCGCCGCAATGGCGGCCTGCCAGGGCGTATGGCTCGCTCGGCTACTTGGGGACATCAAGAACAAGGAGGCCGAGCAGGTCACACTGAAGATCGACAACAAGGCAGCTATCTCCCTCAGCAAGAACCCCGTCTTCCACGATCGCAGTAAGCACATCGACACAAGGTTTCATTTCCTGCACGAGTGTGTTGAAGATGGGCGCGTTGAGGTGGAGTTCATCGGCACCAATGGACAGCTCGCCGACATTCTGACAAAGGCGCTCGGGCGCGTCAAGTTTCAGGAGCTTCGAGAGGAGATTGGTGTAGTTCACATCCAGTAGTGGTTCAGGGTTTAGGGAGGCAATGTCAGATAAACCCTGAACCGAGTGTAGTTGAGCCGGTTTCCCCGGCTCTCTAATTTGCTTTGCATGTAATAAGGTGCATGGCCGCGATCTGTGCGTGCCGTGCGCGACTAGGAGTAGGAGGTGGCCGCGGTGAGCACGCACCCTCCGTGGACGTGGGATGGCACGTTCGAGCGAGCGGAGTGGATGCGTGCAAATCGGCCGGGCCGTTTGAAACGAACAGAATAAGAGGAGAAGAAAAACAGAAAAGCAGCAGAAGTTGTGCGCTGCGCAAAATACACTTGTCTCTGTGAGTTCATCGAGAGCGTGAGAGAGCGAGCAAGCGAGGCGACAGCCTGACAGTCGGCCCGTGCAGCTGCTCGTACATGCCATCACTCAGGACTTGAGGAGGTGCTCGTACACTAGCAGACTTGCCACATCGCCCTCGCTCATCACACTTGCCCGTCTTCAGGAGGTGCTGGATGGAGCACGGCATGCCCACCTCGACGTCAAAGGTCAAACTTGTGGCATGGTCCAGGGTGGCTGGTGGAGCTCGCCCAAGGCGCGACGGACGCGTCCCTAGCGCACTGCGGGTGGGGCTCCACCGTGAAGAGCTTCGTGTTCGGGCACCCGCTGTGATGCTCCCGTTCGTCCACGACGAGCCCCTCGGCGTGCGCGTTATGGCGGAGAGGGGGGCCAACGTGGAGGTGGCAAGGGACGAGGGTGAAGTGTGGCTCGTCCTCGTGCGCGTCTGGCCGTGGTGCACTGACCACCAGCGCGGGATTGGCGGCTTTGAGCTCGGCAGCGTACGTAGCCATGGCTGTGCAGGGCGAACGCAGACAAAGTGTTTCAAGAAATGTTTCAGAAGAAAGGGGAGAAGAAGAGAGAAAAAAAGTGACACGTCAACAGTTTTTGCCACATTTCTGGTTTTGGATGAAATGTATCTGGTTTTGAGACATAAGGGACTAAATGTCCACCAAAAAAAGATGAAGGATTAGATGTCGATTTCTTGTAGACTTGAGGGACCAAAAACATACTTTTCTCTATAGAAATATAGTGTGAATAGATTACTTTAAAGTTATATCATACTTTCATTTTGATACTTTATTTAACTTCGCCCCACATTAACTTTTCTCTATCATCCACCCCTGATAAGTACCACATGCTTCCTCACAGTTGCAATAAATCGTATGTAGCCGTTATTGTAGAACATTATTATAGTGCCAAAAGGATAAAAGAAAGTGTAAAGAGCCTACATGTGGACCTAGCCAAACCGTGTTATAAAAGGTAGATGCAGTAGCATAGAACAAACATGAGAGTACCACCTATAGTTGCTGGCTTGCTGCAAAGTTGACAAGATGAACGAATAGAGATAAAGCAGGTCAATTACCATGTTACTGATCTGGCCTTTGGATGGGAGCCAAATAACAACCCGTGGGATTGAGAGACGCGGGGAATTTGTTGTGTGATTCCTACTGCAGTCATTCTTCTCCTTAGCCATTGTTGTTCTATGCTAGGCTGAGTGTAGCTTTTGTTTAGATGTTCAATTTTGTACAGTGAAGGGTACTGCTGACTAAGAAGCTTGCGTCCAAGCCTGGGGTCTCCCCAAACTATAGTACCCCCTCACAGTGGTAGACCTACACAATCAAAACTAAACGGGCCGATACAAAGGAAGGCCTAGTATTTTTCTCCCTTGGCCCATTTTACTCTCAATAATGCACTGTGTGTGATGGGTTTGTCAAGCCGTGGCCCATTTTCCTAACATGTAGCTCCGCCAGTGCTTCCTTTGTTTTTATTTACTTCGCTTATTGCTGCTATTTTTTATTTGCATATTAGCTTTGACCTAAATCAAACTTTATAAAGTTTGACCAAGTCTATCGAAAACAATCTAAACTTTCACAATAAAAATGTATGATATGAAAATATGTTAAATAATGATTCTAGTGGTATTGATTTGGTATTGTGAAAGTTAATTTGTTTTTTGTATAAACTTGATCAATATTCAAATAGTATGAGCCAAGACAAAGCTAATATGCTAAGTATATAGACAAAGAGAGTACTCTTAGTAGTTAGTGCCGCCGCATACTATGAAGGATCCCTACTATAGAGTTGGTGTTTTCCCTCAAAAAAAAAAACTAAGGAGTTGGTGTTTAACTCATGGAAAACCCTTCTAGAATCGGTAGTTTGCAGGTTTAACCATCACTTATGATAAGAGTTCTTTCTGTGATGTATTTATTCCACATCAACTCTTACCAAACTCCGTCCTCATTTGTTACGGAAGTACGTTTCATGATGAACCTAATGGTACTGAATTGATATTGTAGTTATTGATAATTTTTCTATAAACTTTATCAAAATTCATAAAAGTTTGACTGAAGACTAATATGCACTGTATTTTGACATGGAGGGAGTACTAACTAGGCGAGTCTGCAAAAATAAAAACAAACGATCAAAATAGTTGCCCTGCAATCTCTCTCCAGATTCTTGCCACAAAACACAGCACGGCAGGAGTAACCCCATTTCATCATGGTCACGTACAACCTCTTCTGTGTTGATACTTCCTCCGTTCCAAATTACTCGTCATGGTTTTGGTTCAACGGAGGGAGTACTTAATAAAGCTAAGCAGTCCTACACCAAAACCTGGAAGATATAGCATCACAGAGCAGCAGAGCAATGCCATAGGTTGCCCAGCTCTAGCTTGGAAGAAAGAACGAACACAAGCTAGGACACAGCTCGCCAAAACATTAGCTCCAAGCCTCCAAACCCTGGGGGCGCAACGCACTGCTGTCGACCATTAGGCGGTGAACAAGCCGAAGCATCAAAATACCGAGGCGTCTCCCTTGCTCAAATGACTTAACTAGCGAGCGCCGAGAGCATGCCACCGCCACTCCTCGAGGCCAGCACCACCTCCCAGCCAGGCCCTTTCAGGGGTACAAGAGGGGCAGCAGTGGCAGCCACGGCAGGGCCACTGAGGTCGCTCTGGTCCATCACCTTCAGAAGGTCATCATCGCTGATATCCGTCTGGATCATCCTATCTTCCTCGTCCTGCAGTCCTACACACTCCTCAGCAGCGCCAGCAGCTCGCCATTCTCAACAAAAAGTAGGAACACATCAGCAATCATGCAATCGTTTGATGATCACTGAACAGTCAATTTACAAGGTACAATGGACGTAATATTTTATTTATTTATTTGTGAGAAAATTTTCGATCTATTCATCTTCAATCATGGCAGTACAACAAACACTAAATAATAAAAATTACATCCGGATCCGTCGTCCACCTAGCGACGACTACAAGCATTAAAGCGAGCCGAAGGCGCGCTGCCGTTATTGCCCCTCCCTCGCCGGAGTCGGGCGAAACTTATTGTAGTAGAAAGTCGGAAAGTCGTCGTGCTAAGGCCCCATAGGACCAGCACAGCTGGACAACAACCGCCACCAATGAATAGTAGCATAGGTCGGAAGGATCCAACTTGAAAACACATGAACATAGACGAACTACGACCAGATTCGAGCAAATCCATCAAGGACAGATCTGCCAGAGACACACCTCCACACGCCCAACTATGATGCTAAACACACCATCGGAACAGGGGCTAGACGGGGAGAACCTTATTTCATCTTCAGGGAGCCACCGTTGTCTCGTCTTCCTGAGCAGGACACAATCCCTAACAAAACATGAAGAAATAACTGAAAACAGAGCCCTCCCACCAGCAAGGGCCGAGATCCACTCCGTCGCCATGGCTCTAAGGCTACCGGAGACGAGGTGGACCACCGATGGCGCCGGCGGGAGGCAGGGGAACCCTAGAATTTTCTTGGGGAGGAGGCAGCCCACTTAGGTAATGATTTTTTGCAATCTTCTATATTCTGGACATCAATTTTTACATCTAAGGCCTTAGGCTTGGCGGCATCTTGCTGAAGCTGTCCCGTCAAAATCACCACATGCTCCAGCTTCAACTTTTCCACGAGCTCTCTTAATAATCCGTTTGTGCAACAATCAGGAGATAAGCCCCGATGCCACAAAAATTAGCCAAGCAAGAGCCTGAAGATCACGCCCTAACCATATCTCCCCAGAATTTGATGTTGCCAACTAATAAACATGAACCGATTTTGTTGGTCCAATGCGGTGGCATCGATCCATAGCCTGTAAATCCATCCATCTGAGGATTCTAAGGACAAATAAAATGTTGAGCATATGGGAAAATTAATCGAGATAGAACGGGCCTAGCCGCCGGTGTTGCAGTGCATGTGGGCCGTGTTATTTGGGTCCTTCATTAGACTGGACCAAAGTCTCTTCTCGCTAGGTGTACAGCGAAAACGTTTCTCAAAAAAAAAAAAGCTATAGAATATGTTAGCGCCACCGACCAGAAGTCCAGAACGATATCAATGACATTGGCACGAACGATGTATTTCTACTCAATCAAAAAGAAAATTAAGTCACGAACCATGTGAATTAGCCAGGCAGCAGTGCGGCCGACATGCAGACGGTGGGTCAAAGGCATCCCCCAAACGGCATGGGCGCACGCACGCATGCATTGCGCGGCCGCCCAGATGGCAACAGCACGGTGACGTTTTTAAACCGCGATAAGAGATCGAAAATTCTCCTCGCAAAAAAGTACAATAAAATAAATACTGTATAGATTTTATTGAATTTTAAATAGTGTATATATTACTTTGATATTGTATTGTACTTTCATTTTGATATTTTATTTAGGCTTGCCCCACCTTCATCTTTCGCCGTCCTCCGTCACTGACAAGAACCACATGCTCCCTCACAGATGCAATAGATCATTTGTAGCCATTATTTATTACAACATTATTATAGTGCCAAAAGGATAAAAGAAAGTGTAAAGAGCCTACATGTGGAGTGCGGCTAATCTGCACCCGGGCTCAGCTGCACCCACGCTTAGAAAACAATTCAAAAAAATACTAGAAAAATTCAAAAAATTCCAATTTTTTTTGTGGTGGTAGCTAATTTGACGTGTGAGGTGCACCCCAAAATTCAACTCATTTGAGCATCTGAGCAGCTCTCGGCAAAAAAGACAAAATCAGGGTCTGTAAAAATGTTTACTGTTCACGCGCTGTTTTGACCCAATTTGTCTTTTTTGCCGAGAGCTACTCAGATGTCCAAATAAGTTGAATTTTGGGGCGCACCTCACGCGTCAAATTATCTACCACCACAAAAAAATTTGGAATTTTTTTGAATTTTTCTAGTATTTTTTTTGAATTTTTTGCTGAGAGGGAGCAGATGAGCCCGGGCTCCAGGATGAATTATCGCTACATGTGGACCTAGACTAACCATGTTATAAAAGGTAGATGAAGTAGCATAGAGAAAACATGAGAGTACCACCTACAATTGTTGCAAACTTGAAGAGAAGAGGGGATAGAGACAAAGCAAGTTGATTACCATGTTTCTGATTTGGCCTTTGGATGGGAGCCAAACAACATCCTGTGGGATTGAGAGACGCGGGGAATTTGCTGTGTACAGCTTGGTGTGGACTTGCTTCTCCTTAGTCATTGCTGTTCTATGCTAGGCTGAGTGTAGCCTCTGTTTAGATGTTCAATTTTGTACAGCGAAGGGTATTGCTGAGTGAGAAGCGTGCGTTCAAGCCTAGGATCTCCCCAAAATATAGTACTCACTCGCAGCAGCGGACCTACACAATCAAAACAGGGTGGGCTGATACAATGGGAGGCTTAGTGTTTTTCTCCCATTGCCCCATTTACTCTCAATAAGGCATTGCATGTTTGCTATGAGTTGGGCAGGCCGTGGCCCATTTTCCTAACATGTAGCTCCGCCAGTGCCCCCTTCGTTTTTATTTACTTCACATATTGTTGCTAAAAAAGAAATTTACTTCGCATATTAGCTTTGACCTAGGTCAAATTTTATAACGTGTGACCAAGTCTATCAAAAACAATCTAAACTTTCACATTAAGAAAAGTACGGTATGAAAACATATTGAATGATGATTCTAATGTGTTGATTTGGTATTGTGAATGTTAACATATTTTTTGTATAAACTTGATCAATGTGTAGAAAGTTTGACCCGAGAGCTAATATGCTAAGTAAATAAAAACAAAGAGAGTACTCCTACTAGCTAGTGCCGCCGCTTACTGTGAAGGATCCCTACTAAAGAATTTGTGTTTAACTTATGGAAAACCATTCTAGAATTGATGGTTTGTAGGTTAAACCATCACTTATGATAGAGTTCTTTCAGTGATGTATTTACTTCACATCAACTCTTACCAAACTCCATCCTCATTTGATACGGAAGTACATTTCATGATGAACCTAATGGTATTGAATTGATATTGTAGTTATTGGTAATTTTTCTATAAACTTTATCAAAATTCAAAAGTTTGTCTGAAGACTAATATGCACTATATTTTGACATGGATGGGGTACTAACTAGGCGAGTCTGAAAAATTAAAAAAGTTGCCATGCATTCTTCATCAACATCGCTCACTACCTCTTCATGTTTCTGTGTTGATACGTAGTAAAGCTCAGCAGTTCTACACCAAAACCTGGAACATTACCAGTCTCACCTAGCATACCATGACAGCCTTATATAGTTTGCCTAGCTAGCTTGGAACAAGGTACGAGCATAAGCTTAGCACAGAGCCTGCCAAAGCATCAGCTCCTGAACCTCGGGGGTGCAATGCACTGTTGTCGAGCATTAGGCGGCGAACGAACAAAAGCATCAAAATACCGAGTTTTCATTGCACCTAGAGCATGCCGCCACCGCTCTTCGAGGCCAGTACCACCTCTCAGACAGGTCCTTTCAGGGGGATGAGAGGTGCGGCATTAACAGCCGCTGCAAGGCCGGTGAGGTCGCTGCGGTCCATCACCTTCAGAAGGTCCTTGTCGCTGATATCTGTCTGGATCATCCTGTCTTCCTCGCCCTGCTCATCGCTCAGCAGCGCTAGCAGCTCAGCCTCCGGCAATTCCCCACATTGAAAGAACACATCAGTAATCATTCCCGGTGTTTGGTAATCACGTGGAAAAAAGAAGGTTAACAGCTTTTACGTCTAGGGCATTAAGCTTTGCGGCATCTTGTTGAAACTGCCCCTTCCCAATCACCACATGCTCTAGTTTGATCTTTCCAAAAGCTCTCTTAATAATCCATCCCTGCGACAATGAGGAGATGCGCCTCGATGCCACAAAAATTAGAGAAGCAAGAGTCTGAAGATCATCCCCTAACCATACCTCAACAGAATTTGATGTTGCCAACCGATAAACATGAACCGGTTTTGTTTGACCAATGCGGTGGCATTGATCATAGCATGTAAATCCATCCGAGGATTCTGCAGAACAAATAAAAAGTGGGAACTCCTATGTGGCACCTTAAAAGCATCTCCAATACATCATGTAGATGTAAAAATAACCAAACCATACATCACCAAGGCCTAAAAACGTCCCCCTAGCAAATAATATAGATGCAAATTTTATACATCTGCTGTAAAATGTATCACCAAGTGATGCGAATATATTAGCGCAAATGGCATGCGGACGCGTCTTGTTTGATACCAGGCAATTTCTAATTCTAGCATGTAAAAAAAGTTTTGACCACTCCGATTTAATTTAGTTTAAGTGGCTTCACTTGAGTACTAGCCACTCCGATTTACTTTAGTTTAATTTCAGTTTTGCACATTCGACAGTAAAATTCAGTCTCGAAAGTTAAATTCAGTGACAGTAGTTTTCACATCAACTGTTGGAGCGGCGCCCGCGCGGCTGATGTATTTTACATGATCAGTCGGAGTTTGGTGTTTTTTGGTGATGTAAAATCCACTTTTTGATGATGTAATTTTGTGATGTGTTCTACATCTAACACTTTTGATGATGTATTTTACATAATTTGTAGTTAGTGCTCTAAGCGGATGACCTGGTGCTCACGCGCGCCTGTTCGTTGGTTGGACGATGTAGAAAGCGAGCCGCTAAATCGCATTTGACCGGTTTCTCTTCTAGTTGCTCAATCGCATTTTGACTGGCTGCAGTTGACCAATTGATTGGTCAACTTGCTTAAAAAAATTAGCAAAAAATTACGAAAAATAAAAAAAATGCAAAACATCTAAAAAGTTTGTGAAGTCAAAAAATTCACTAAATTTTTAAATAAATCATGAATTTCGAAAGGAGTTCATTGTTTTTTTGAAAAAATTGGTCGAATCTGAAAAGTTCACAAAAATTGAAAGACGAATCATCGCATTTGAAGTAAGTTCATCAATTTTCAACAAAAATCATCAAATTTGAAAAAAAATTCATCTATTTTGTAAAAATTAAATAGATTTTGAAAAAAGTTCATCACTGAGAAGAAACAATTATCGATCGGAAAAAAGTTCACACAAAATGAAAAAATGATAATTATTAAAAAAGTTCATCAAATATCAAAAGAAGTTCAAAAATATTTAAAATAATAATTGAATTTAAAAAAAGTTCATCAAATTTGAAATAAAATCCATCAATTTTGAAAAAGCTTCATCGAATTGGTAACGAACTTCATCAATTTTGCAAACAAGTTTATCATGTTAAAAAATCATTGATTTAGAAATGGTTTATAATTTAAGAAAATAAAAAAGAAACGTGTAATAAAAAAGAAAGGAAAAAATATATGACATGGAAACCCAGGTTGGCAATGCTGAAAAAGCGAACAAAGAAAGAAATGGGCCAGCCCACTAAAAGACCTTGAGGACCGCGGGGGGGGGGGGGGGGGGGGGGGGGCACCCTGTTGGATGACATTTAAGCGGCACCTTAAGCGCCATATAGGAAATGCCCTGAAGTTCAGCGGAAAATAAAACGTGATGGAACGGCTGATGAATTACCCATGCATCAGCGCAACCGGTAGGCAGGCGGTCAAAGGCTAAAATGTGACGACACAGCACGCGGGATCAAGACCGTGTGGTGCACACGTGCATGCATTGTGTGGGCACTGGTACCATAGCAGCGTGGCGATTTTGAAGAAAGTTCATCACTGGGTAAATCATCATTGCGTGGGTAAAATTCTTGATCGGTAAAGTTAAGCAAGATTTAATAAAAAATTTGAGAAATTACTATTAAAAGTTCAATCTAAATATGTATGTATTCCTATCGAAATTGGTGATTCGGTTTAGCATCATATAGAAATATAGTGTGTATAGATTACTTTGAAATTTTATCACTATTTCATTTTGATACTTTATTTAACTTTGCCAACATTAACTTTTCTCTATCCTCCGCCGCTGATAAGCAACACATGCTCCCTCGGAGATGTAATAAATCATATGTAGCCATTATTTATTAGAACATTATTATAGTGCCAGAAGGACAAAATAAAGTCTAAAGAGTCTAGATGTGGACCTAGCCAAACCGTGTTATAAAAGGTAGATGTAGTAGCATAGAGCAAACATGACAATACCACCTACATTTGTGGTAAAGTTGACGATAGGAGGGAATAGAGACAAAGCAGGTTGATCACCATGTTTCTGATCTAGTCTTTGGATGGGAGCCCAATAGCATCCCGTGGGATTGAGAGACACGGGGAACTTGTTGAGTGCTTGTTGATGTCCCCCATCTTCTCCTTACCCATTATTGTTCTATGCTAGTCTGAGTATAGCCTCTTGTTTGTCATATGGATGTGCGTGATGTCATACTCAGACTAGCATATGACGAACTAGATGCACTTATGCATTACTCACCCTATAGTAGACTGTCATCCAAATGTAATGTAATAAAACCTTCCATTGATATTTAAAAACTAAATGCACTTATGAATTACTCACCCTATAGCTAGACTATCATCCAAATTATTACACCTTATTACACCAATAGTCTAAAAGCTCATATGCTTTCGCACACTGAAGTAAGTAAAACATACAGGTCTAGTGCGCAGCCATGTGGATAACCTGCACAAAAGTAGAAACTTTCATCATTTTGGAAACAATGTAATCATGAGAGTACCTAATTTTCCAACATAAGAGAGATACACTCCGGATCGGATTTCAGACTTACGTTGCCTATTCACCCTACCAAATGAATTTCTGAACATATTTGCAGTACTAGTTGGTGGAGGATGGTTAAAAGCCACATAGTTCACCATAACAGACCCGCGAAAAGGCACATGACGAAAACAAATGATAGATCACAGTCTTTGTCCTAGAAACAACATTTTTACTACCATTCCAGTTGTGTTTGGTCATATTGTCTTTGGCTAAAATTAACTCCTCAAGAGAGGTGAGCGTGTTTGGTTGTTTAAGGGAAAAGGAATGGGAATTTATGAGAGGGAGTTAGTTGAGGGAATAGACTTGGGAAGCGGTTTATTAGTCTCATGCCCACGTTTGGTATGGGTGAGGATAGTTCGTGGGAATTTAAGAGGGAATTAATTAGTTTATTTGCTTGCGGGCGTGCACAACAAATAATTTTGACACTTCCCATTCCCCAACTAAATTACCAGCCCCCCACCAGGGAAGAGATTCGGGGGAGTTGGACCCCTTAATTCCCTTTCCCCTAACTTCTTTAATTCCCATGTCCTCCAACCATACAAGGTATTTTAAGTCCTGCACCGCACGAACTCCCATTCCCCAATACAAACTCCCGTGAAACAAACACGCTGGGGACTCATGTTCCAAATGATTTTCTCCTGAAGGAGCAGTTATGCTTCACCATGCCCACATACATGAATATTTACCGAAAACAACCATGGATATGTAGATTCCATATGAATCTATCTATCTATACCTATACTAATTCTTGACTCCCTGAAAATTTCCACGTTAATCAGATTTTACGAGCCGTTAATCTGGTGGGACCGAATTATAACGGTGTAGATTAGCCCATAGAAAAAAACAATGCAAATCATTAGCTCATAGAAAAAAAATGCAAATCACGTTAGAGTACTTAATAGCCCATTGGAGAAAACAGGAGTCCATTACTACCCATTGTTACGGGCTTACAAAGCACGTCATAGCTGCACCAGAGATTACCCATCGATGATATTGCCGCAGTTAACGAGCCATCAGCCCATGAGAGCCTGAACGCCTAGACAAAAGCCTAGCTACGACGCCTGTTCTTCGTGGCTATACACGAAGAGATCTTCCAGACCCCTTTTGCCACGGACAATTTCATTAAGTCTTACTTGTCAGACATAGAATTCATGAAGAAGAAGGTGAGAACACAGGTGACAGCGATATCACGGCCGGCGACGTGGGTGCCGCCACCTGCTGACCACTTCAAGTTCAATGTGGACGCAGCCGTGTCTCGCTCGGGCACTTGTGGTGCAGTTGGAGTAATCTGCAGGGATGCAGGGGGCTGTTTTTGGGAGCTTCGTCACTAACCTTGAGGGGCCTTCGTGATCCTCAGGTGCTTGAAACACTAGCTATTCGGGAGGCGTTAGCACTCTCAGAGGATCTCTATCTCAACCAAGTTATGGTGGCCTCGTATTGCAAGGTGGCGATTGATGCGATCAGGGAAGGAAGTCAAGCAAATTTCGGTGCCATTGTCCAGGAAATCAAGGCTAGAGCAGCTACCTTTATTTCATGTTCTTTTAGTCATGAGTATAGGACCTCCAATATGGAGGCCCATAATCTCGCAAAGTATGCTTTATCTTTAGGTTTTGGCCGTCACACCTGGCTCGGCCAGCCCGGCGATCTTGTATTTGTACCCATGAACATTATTCAGTAATAAAGCTTTGCGAGATTCTAAAAAAAAAAGCTACGACGCCTGTTCTTCGTGGCTTCCTCGACCAATACGCCACAGCCGCCGCCATGATCCCACGATGCCGCCGCCCTCGCTGCCTTCCCACGATGCCGCCGCTGCCGCTATCCCATGATGCCGCCCCCAATTCCTTCCTGACACTCGGTGTGCTGCGTGGTAGCACGGCGCGTTCACGCCGCCCCTGCCATTCGTCGTCACACGTGCTGGAGGGCATGGTCGTGAAGGCCCCAAGTGTACCTCATCACACTATAGATCCTCTTCCTTATCCTTTTCCGTCTCATATATCAATGGCGTATTGAACTTCAGATTTTCATTAACTTGGCAATTGATCTGAAAAAGGTTCATGGACTCATGGTCCAGTCCAGAGTCTCCCCAATCCCTTCCTTTTGGGTCATTAGTAACCTCATATTTCGGGTTCTGACTATGCAGCAATGCCAACATAAATATTTGTAGGCCAATTACCGAATCAATCTCGCAATTGTTGATGCAGCAGCCCAGGAGGTTGCCGTCGTATTTTGTGAGGTTGCTGAGTGAAGGGACTGCAGCGGACTGCTGGTGCCAGGATCCGTTCTCTATTCTCCATCCTTTCAATTCATTGCAAAACATAGAAGCATATATACAAACAGCTTGATCCCTAATGTTTCGACAGGACAAAAAGTCAGATGTGTACATGTGTATCCATAAGCGGTCCTCTTGACTCGATTGTCTGATGTTGGAAGATAGAGCATGCAAGTTGGTGTGGTCTGCATAACCGCTTTGCTTCTGGTGGCACAACACAACATATATGATAGGCCTTCCTCTAGCCATCCAGTGCACTTTGATGTTTGTAGCAGTTTGGAACATATATATGTATTCCCATGTTGCACTCTGTTAACCAACCGAATTAGGGTTTTTTGCGTGGCCATGGCCAACTGAATTTGTTGATGTTGTTTCTTATGTAGCAAAACTCAAGGATGTGTGTTTCTCTCGAGTACCTTCTAAATCTCGGATTGACTTCATGGCTTATGTAATCATCCTGCCATTCAACGGAGGTGCGATGCTTGGAGTTTAAATATCTGTCATGTGTTAAAGTGATAAACTGTGCTCTTTTTAGATGAGCTGGTACTCATATTTTAAAACTATTGGCCATATATAGTTAGCTTCAAGTACAAGCTGCAAAGGTATATTTGTTTTTGCAAACATTTATCCCTTAAAGGTACACTCCATTTATTTCTATGTAGCACACATATGGTTTTACCATTTGTTAGGGGCCTCCGCGTTAATCCTTGCAAAACACACAAAACTAACCTGAGGATCTCAATTGTTGGTGTAGGATTAAAAAAAAGAGAAATGGAGCTCTTTTGTGTTTACATACGCCTTAGACTCCTAGAAGATCACCATTTTTAGTCGGATGCCTTTTCTTGATAGGGCTCAATAGGCTATCTAGCATAGTAACAAGCATGTATGTTCCTCAAGATACAAGGTCACCCTCATATTCACCATGCAAGACGCGGCCGACTGAAGTTTGCCCACGCTACCACGCCACTGGTCAGGAGCAAAGCCTCCGATCCAGGTACATCAATGGCTTCTAGCAACGATGAGCATGGGGTTTTGCAACACCGACTCAGCCATAGGTAGTAGATGAAAGAGGGCTCTCTACAAGGCGATCATACCCACAGCAGGAAGAGATGGAACCGGGGAGTGGTGCCAGACTACTATGCGTTGGTGAGTTCCAGCGGTGCCAATGGCTGCGCAAGATAAGATGCAATCCATGCCATGCATGATATCTCGCCTCCTAACTTCTTAATATATATCCTAACTATTTCTTTTAACTCTATATTACCACCTAACTTATTGATTTTGTATGTTTTATCATTGGCGAATCCATGTTCAGTGGCCTTTCATTTTCGAATGTTTGCATTGACATAAAATTCCTAGAACGCGTAAGATGTGGGCGTGTACTGTTAAAGTAGGAAGGATGCATGGAATGTCATCTCGGACTGGGGTCTTCTAGCATGGAGTCCTTGTCTACTTCGTCGTATCTCCATTCTACACAAGGTAATGAGAGTGGGACTTATGGTACTGGAGCTTAATAAATAGTTACTCAATCATCAAACTTATGTGCTTTTTGTTCTTCTCTTGATTATGTATAGATAGAAATTCTTTATTTAATCTTATATGTTCAATTTTGGGATTGAATTTGTATATCATTAGCAGATAAATATATGATCCTATGTTGTTCCAGAGAAAGCTTCTTTGATTTATAAGCCCTACTTATCAGAATGATAAGTACAGTACCATATTTTTTCTATCTAGCTATTAATACTTGAGGGGCCTAGAGCATTATTCTATCATCAACGTGCTGAAGAGAGTCTATCATTCATGTTCTGAGGGCATGTAGCTTTCTAATATATGTCACATAGACTCATTATATACTTCTATTCTAATGTACTTCATTTGAAAATTTCAGTATCTTCACCAATGATGCAGTGTCGTAAGAATCTGTTTACCTTTACACCATCTTCTCCTTTAAGATGCTCTTAACATATCTGAAACAGTTTTAACAGTGATACTCCTGCTATACTTGACCATATTATTTTTCTAGCATCCGGCCCTTCCTCTATCAGATGTTGCTGCACTGTTGATTATATCTGCTGGATTTGGGCCCTTTTCTACCATATCTGAAATGCAAAAAAGAAAAAGAAAATGGTTGTAGGTACTGTCATCATAAACATGATATTATTTTAAAAAATTGCTCTTAAAATATTTGTGCCAGTATGTCGTCCTCTTTCTTTTTAATTTACTACCTGAACTCTGTATGAAAATAAGGTATTTCCAAAATGATAGCTATTCTCTCTGTTAAGAGCTAACTATCTGACGGAAAGCTGCATGGAATTTAGACTGGGATTCCCACGTTTCATGTATAAATAATATGTTTTTAACAAATAACTCAGTACCACAAATTAATACTATATCATCATGAGACTATTCTGCTTGGACTCCTTTTCAAGACTACTCATAAAATGCCCCACCCCTAATACATATATTTATATTACATGGAATAAGTTACCTTTTGTGCTCGGAATATTGTTTTATTTATATGGATAGGTGTAAATTTAATGATGCTCAAAAATTAAGTTTCCCCATCTAAACCCAACCGAAAGTTGTAAAAATATAACTAACGACTGAAGATCCTAAATATGAATACTTGAGTTCAGAATTAATTGTCAAAATATATAAATTTCCACCCTATGGATTAGGGTGGAAACTATTATATGTTCTGAAAAGCAATGGTTCAAAAGTATACATATGTATATACCATATTAAATTCCAATTTGTGAAAAACATTCAAACATAGGCTAATAGATTAAACTAAGTATCTTATGTTTTCCCAAATTAAGCTAGCCAAATGTGCATTTTTCTGAATCAAAGTGCAATTTCATTTTGAAAGGAGCCTATGTAGTCTTCCGTATAGTATGACAATATAGTATTGTCACTAGGTGTAGATTTTAGATTTTGTATTTGACAAGCAGACAAGGTTTAATGTAACTATTCATGTAAGGAATAGACGGTATGTTTTTGCTATGGAAATTATATTAATCCTTTTTAGCATAAACTATGTTTCCTAATTATTGTCTATGTGAATAAGTTTGGGCTTCTTGAGACAATATTTGCATATATCTGAAGAAACATGCATATATTATTTACGTACCATGCAGTAACTTTTCCTATGGTAATTAGCATGAGTACAGATCAACCAACCAGTCCAAGAATTACAGGACAAAAGAATATTAGTGTAACATAATTTGTGAACCACACATAGTTATTTATTTGCAATAAATCAAATATATCCCTATTAATTTCTAAGAGGTTTTTCCATGAAACAAATATTAATAGAAGCCCAATCTGCATACATCTATCAGAAATAGGCCCGTGCGAATGCACGGGTTGACGACTAGTACATCTAATTCTTGAGGCATGTTAACCTCCACCAGTCTCTGAACCAGATTTAACCATCCGTCAGAAGGCGGCGTTCAATTGGGTTACAGTAACACTCCCCCATGTGTGACGCACAATTTCGTACAGCGAAGGGCATTGCTGACTGAGAAGCGTGTCTCAAAGCCAGGGACCTTCCCAAAATATAGTACTATCGCCTGTGACAAGGGAGGACCTCTACAAAAAAATATGTGTTTGACTCATGGAAAACACATCTCAAACTTGTAGTTTGTATGATTTACCATCGCCTATGATAGGGTTCTTTCAGTGATGTATTTACATCACAGGTCACCACAACTCTTACAAAACTGCATCCATATTTGATATGGAAGTATGTTTCATGACGAACCAAATGGTAATTAATTGATAATTTTGATAATTTATCTATGAACTTCATCAAAATTCATAAACTTTCACTGCAAACTAATATGCACTATACTTTGACATGTAGGGAGTAGTGATAAGGCAAGACGGAAAAAATAAAGACAAATGATTAAAATAGTTAACCTGCATTCTCTCCAGATTCTTGCAACTAAGCACAAAGTGCACAACACAGCAGGAGCAACTGCGTTTCATCGCCATCTCACACGATCTCCCCATGTGTCTGCATGTACTAATAAAGAGCGGCAGTCCTACACCAAAACATGAAAGATCTAATCTTCCTTAGGTCGCCTAGCTAGCTTGGAAGAAGGGACAAGCATAACCTTAGAGCACAACCCACCAAAACGTAGCTTGAACCGATGTCGACCATTAGGCGGCCAACAAGCCCAAGCATCAAAACAGCAGCACACACGCGTGCATTGCGTGGGTGCTCTGAGTGCAGCAGCTGCCACCAGAGGAATGGTAAATCACCATTCCGTGGGTAAAATTCCTGATCATTAAAATAAAGCAAGATTCTTGAGGCATGTTAACCTCCACCAGTCTCTGAACCAGATTTTACCATCCGTCAGAAGGCGGCGTTCAATTGGGTTACAGTAACACTCCCCCATGTGGGACGCTCAATTTCGTACAGCGAAGGGCATTGCTGACTGAGAAGCGTGTCTCAAAGCCAGGGACCTTCCCAAAATATAGTACTATCGCCGCTGACAAGGAAGGACCTCTACAAAAAAATATGTGTTTGACTCATGGAAAACACATCTCAAACTTGTAGTTTGTATGATTTACCATCGCCTATGATAGGGTTCTTTCAGTGATGTATTTACATCACAGGTCACCACAACTCTTACAAAACTACATCCATATTTGATATGGAAGTATGTTTCATGACGAACCAAATGGTAATTAATTGATAATTTTGATAATTTATCTATGAAATTCATCAAAATTCATAAACTTTCACTGCAAACTAATATGCACTATACTTTGACATGTAGGGAGTAGTGATTAGGCAAGACGGAAAATATAAAGACAAATGATTAAAATAGTTAACCTGCATTCTCTCCAGATTCTTGCAACTAAGCACAAAGTGCACAACACAGCAGGAGCAACTGCATTTCATCGCCATCACACACGATCTCCGCATGTGTCTGCATGTACTAATAAAGATCGGCAGTCCTACACCAAAACATGAAAGATCTAATCTTCCTTAGGTCGCCTAGCTAACTTGGAAGAAGGGACAAGCATAACCTTAGAGCACAACCCACCAAAACGTAGCTTGAACCGGTGTCGACCATTAGGTGGCCAACAAGCCCAAGCATCAAAATAGTAGCACACACGCGTGCATTGCGTGGGTGCTCTGAGTGCAGCAGCTGCCATCAGAGGAAGGGTAAATCACCATTCCGTGGGTAAAATTCCTGATCATTAAAATTAAGCAAGATTTAGTTAAAAAGCTGAGCAATTAATATTAAATATTCAATCTAAATATGTGTATATTCCTATTAAAATTGGTGATTCGGCTTAGCATCATATAGAAATATAGTGTGTATAGATTACTTTGATATTGTATCGTACATTCATTTTGATAATTTATTTAAGTTTGCCCCATCTTAATTTTTCTTGGTCCTCCGGCATTGTTAAGAACCACATGCTCCCTCACAGATGCCACAAATCATATGTAGCATTTATTTACTAGAACATTATTATAGTGCCAAAAGGATAACAGAAAGTGTAAAGAGCCTGCATGTGGACCTACCCAAGCCTATTATAAAAGGTAGATCTGGTAGCATAGAGCAAACATGAGAGTACCACCTATAGGGGAAAAAAATCTAGTGCTACCGAGGCTTAGGTGCTACCATGGTATGGGTTCCTGGGCCGTCGGATTCTCATATCGGACGGCTCCTAGTTGAAGGAAATATGCCCTAGAGGCAATAATAAAGTTATTATTTATTTCCTTATTTCATGATGAATGTTTATTATTCATGCTAGAATTGTATTAACCAGAAACATAATACATGTGTGAATACATAGACAAACATAGTGTCGCTAGTATGCCTCTACTTGAATAGCTCATTAATCAAAGATGGTTAAGTTTCCTAACCATAGACATGAGTTGTCATTTTATTAACGGGATCACATCATTAGGAGAATGATGTGATTGACTTGACCCATTCCGTTAGCTTAGCACTTGATCGTTTAGTATGTTGCTAATGCTTTCTTCATGACTTATACATGTTCCTATGACTATGAGATTATGCAACTCCTGTTTACTGGAGGAACACTTTGTGTGCTACCAAACGTCACAACGTAACTGGGTGATTATAAAGGAGCTCTACAGGTGTCTCCGAAGGTACATGTTGAGTTGGCGTATTTTGAGATTAGGATTTGTCACTCCGATTGTCGGAGAGGTATCTCTGGGCCCTCTCGGTAATGCACATACTACAAGCCTTGCAAGCAATGTAGCTAATGAGTTAGTTGCGGGATGATACATTACATAACGAGTAAAGAGACTTGCCGGTAACGAGATTGAACTAGGTATTGAGATACCGACGATCAAATCTCAGGCAAGTAACATACCGATGACAAAGGGAACAACGTATGTTGTTATGCGGTTTAACCGATAAAGATCTTCGTAGAATATGTGGGAGCCAATATGAGCATCCAGGTTCCGCTATTGGTTATTGACCGGAGACGTTTCTCGGTCATGTCTACATAGTTCTCGAACCCGTAGGGTCCGCACGCTTAAAGTTTAAATGACGATTATATTATGAGTTTATGAGTTTTTGATGTACCGAAGGTTGTTCGGAGTCCCGGATGTGATCACGGACATGACGAGGAGTCTCGAAATGGTCGAGACATGCAGATTGATATATTGGCAGCCTATATTTGGATGTCAGAAGTGTTCCGGGTGAAATCGGGATTTTACCGGAGTATCGAGGGGTTACCGGAACCCCCGGGGGCTTAATGGGCCATAGTGGGCATTAGTGGAGAAGAGGAGAGGAGGCCAGGACAGGGCCGTGCGCACCTCCCCCCTAGTCCGAATAGGACAAGGAGAGGGGGCGGCGCCCCCCCCCCCCCTTTCCTTCCTCTCTCTCCCTTCTCTTTCCCCCCTTCTCCTAATCCAACAAGGAAGGGAGGGAGTCCTACTCCCGGTGGGAGTAGGACTCCCCTTGGCGCGCCTCCTCCCTGGCCGGCCGCCCCCTCCCCCCTTGCTCCTTTATATACGGGGGCAGGGGCACCTCTAGACACAACAATTGATCCCATGGATCTCTTAGCCATGTGCGGTGCCCCCCTCCACCATAATCCACCTCGATAATATCGTAGCGGTGCTTAGGCGAAGCCCTGCGTCGGTAGAACATCATCATCGTCACCACGTCGTCGTGCTGACGGAACTCTCTCTCAAAGCTCGGCTGGATCGGAGTTCGAGGAACGTCATCGAGCTGAACGTGTGCTGAACTCGGAGGTGTCGTACGTTCGGTACTTGATCGGTCGGATCGTGAAGACGTACGACTACATCAACCGTGTTGTGCTAACGTTTCCACTTTCGGTCTACGAGGGTACATGGACAACACTCTCCCCTCTCGTTGCTATGCATCACCATGGTCTTGCGTGTGCGTAGCAGTTTTTTTGAAATTAGTACGTTACCCAACCGTGGCATCCGAGCCTGGTTTTATGCGTAGATGTTATATGCACGAGTAGAACACAAGTGAGTTGTGGGCGATACAAGTCATACTGCTTACCAGCATGTTGATACGTCTCCAACGTATCTATAATTTTTGATTGCTCCATGCTACTTTATCTACTGTTTTGGACTATATTGGGCTTTATTTTTCCACTTTTATATTATTTTTGGGACTAACCTATTAACCGGAGGCCCAGCCCAGAATTGCTGTTTTTTGCCTATTTCAGTATTTCGAGGAAACAGAATATCAAACGGAGTCCAAACGGAATGAAACCTTCGGGACGTGATTTTCTCATCAGATAAGACCCAGGAGACTTGGACCCTCCGTCAAGAAAGCCACGAGGCGGTCACGAGGGTGGAGGGCGCGCCCTCCCCCCTGGGCGCGCCCCTCTACCTCGTGGGCCCCTCGGAGCTCCACCGACGTACTCCTTCCTCCTATATATACCTACGTATCCCCGTATGATCAGAACGGGAGCCAAAAACCTAATTCGACCGCCGCAACCTTCTGTATCCACGAGATCCCATCTTGGGGCCTGTTCCGGAGCTCCGTCGGAGAGGGCACCTACCACGGAGGGCTTCTACATCAACACCATAGCCCCTCCGATGAAGTCTGAGTAGTTTACTTCAGACCTTCGGGTCCATAGCTAGTAGCTAGATGGCTTCTTCTCTCTTTTTGGATCTCAATACAATGTTCTCCCCCTCTCTCGTGGAGATCTATTCGATGTAATCTTCTTTTTGCGGTGTGTTTGTTGAGACCGATGAATTGTGGGTTTATGATCCAGCTTATCTATGAATAATATTTGAATCTTCGCTGAATTCTTTTATGTATGATTGAGTTATCTTTGCAAGTCTCTTCGAATTATCCGTTTGGTTTGGCCAACTAGATTGGTAGTTCTTGCAATGGGAGAAGTGCATGGCTTTGGGTTCAATCTTGCGGTGTCCTTACTCAGTGACAGAAAGAGTTGCAAGGCACGTATTGTATTGTTGCCATCGAGGATAACAAGATGGGGTATTTATCATATTGCGTGAATTTATTCCTCTACATCATGTCATCTTGCTTAAGGCGTTACTCAGCTTTTAACTTAATACTCTAGATGCATGCTGGCTAGCGGTCGATGAGTGGAGTAATAGTAGTAGATGCAGAATCGTTTCGATCTACTTGTCTCGGACATGATGCCTATATACATGATCATACCTAGATAACCTCATAACTATGCTCAATTCTGTCAATTGCTCAACAGTAATTTGTTCACACACCTTAGAATACTTATGCTCTTGAGAGAAGCCACTAGTGAAACCTATGGCCCCCGGGTCTATTCTCATCATATCAATCTCCATCACTTTATTTACTTGCTTTGTTTTTACTTTGCCCTTACTTTTTACTTTGCATCTTTATACCAAAAATACCAAAAAATATTATCTCTATCAGATCTCACTCTCGTAAGTGACCGTGAAGGGATTGACAACCCCTAAGCGTTGGTTGCGAGTTGCTATCGTTTTGTGCAGGTACGAGGGACTTGCGCGTGACCTCCTACTGGATTGATACCTTGGGTCTCAAAAACTGAGGGAAATACTTACACTACTGTGCTGTATCACCCCCTCCTCTTCGGGGAAAAACAACGCAAGCTCGAGACGTAGCAAGAAGGATTTCTGGCGCCATTACCGGGGAGGCTTACGCAAAAGTCAACATACCAAGTACCCATCGCAATCCCTATCTCTCGCATTACATTATTTGCCATTTGGCTCTCGTTTTCCTCTCCCCCACTTCACCCTTGCCGCTTTATTCGCCCTCTCTTGCCCTTTGCCTTCCTGTTCGCTTGTGTGTTGGATTACTTGTTGCCATGGCGCAAGATAATACCAAATTGTGTGATTTCTCGAATACCAATAATAATGATTTCCTTAGTACTCCGATTGCTCCTCTTAATAATGATGAGTCTTGTGAAATCAATACCGCTTTGCTGAATCTTGTTATGAAAGATCAATTCGCCGGCCTTCCTAGTGAAGATGCCGCTACTCATCTAAACAATTTTGTTGATTTGTGTGATATGCAAAAGAAAAAAAGATATGGATAACAATATTGTCAAATTGAAGTTATTTCCGTTTTCACTTAGAGATCGTGCTAAAGTTTGGTTTTCATCTTTGCCTAAAAATAGTATTGATTCTTGGAACAAGTGCAAAGATGCTTTTATCTCTAAGTATTTTCCTCCCGCTAAGATTATAACTCTTAGGAACGATATCATGAATTTTAAACAACTTGATCATGAGCATGTTGCCCAATCTTGGGAAAGTATGAAGTTAATGCTTCGCAATTGCCCTACTCATGGTTTGAATTTATGGATGATCATACAAAAATTTTATGCCGGATTGAATTTTGCTTCTAGAAATCTTTTAGATTCGGCCGCGGGAGGTACTTTTATGGAAATTACGTTAGGGGATGCTACCAAATTGCTTGATAATATTATGGCTAATTATTCTCAATGGCACACTGAAAGATCTTCTAGTAAAAAAGTGCATGCTATAGAAGAAATCAATGTTTTGAGTGAAAAGATGAATGAACTTATGAAGATGTTTGCTCCTAAAAATACTCCTCTTGATCCTAATGATATGCCTTTATCTACTTTGCTTGAGAATAATAATGAATCTATGGATGTGAATTTTGTTGGTAGGAATAATTTTGGTAACAATGCTTATAGAGGGAATTTTAATCCTAGGCCTTTTCCTAGCAATCCTTCTAACAATTATGGAAATTCCTACAACAACTCTTATGGAAATTTCAATAAGATGCCCTCTGATTTTGAGAGTAGTGTTAAAGAGTTTATGAATTCACAAAAGAATTTTAATGCTTTGCTTGAAGAGAAATTGCTTAAAGTTGATGATTTGGCTAGGAACGTTGATAGAATTTCTCTTGAAATTGATTCTTTAAAGCTTAGATCTATTCCTCCTAAGCATGATATCAATGAGTCTCTCAAAGCTATGAGAATTTCCATTGACGAGTGCAAAGAAAGAACCGCTAGGATGCGTGCTTCCAAAGATGCCTTTATTAAAGCGTGTTCTTCTAATCCCTATGAAAATCAAGATGAAGATCTAAAAGTTATTGATGTGTCCCCCATTAAATCTTTGTTTTGCAATATGAATCTTGATGAATCTGAATATGATCTTCCCTTACCTAGAAGGCGTTCTAAGAATTCTGAGTTTCTAGATCTTGATGATGAAATTGATGAAAGTAAAATTGAAATAAATAGAAACCGTGATGTTGCTAAACCTACTATTTTGGATCTCAAGGAATTTAATTATGAAAATTGCTCTTTGATTGATTGTATTTCCTTGTTGCAATCCGTGTTAAATTCTCCTCATGCTTATAGTCAAAATAAGGCCTTTACCGAACACATTGTTGATGCCTTGATGCAATCCTATGAAAAAAAGCTTGAGTTGAAAGTTTCCATCCCTAGAAAACTCCATGATGAGTGGGAACCTACCATTAAAATTAAAATTAAAGATTATGAGTTTCATGCTTTGTGTGATTTGGGTGCTAGTGTCTCTACTATCCCCAAAGCTTTGTGTGATTTGCTAGATTTCCGTGACTTTGATGATTGCTCTCTAAACTTGCATCTTGCGGATTCCACTATTAAAAAACCTATGGGAAGAATTAATGATGTTCTTATTGTTGCAAATAGGAATTATGTGCCCGTAGATTTTATCGTTATAGATATAGATTGCAATCCTTCTTGTCCTATTATTCTTGGTAGACCCTTCCATAGAACGATTGGTGCAATTATTGATATGAAGGAAGGGAATATTAGATTCCAATTTCCCTTAAAGAAGGGCATGGAACACTTTCCTAGAAAGAAAATAAAATTACCATATGGATCTATCATGAGAGCCACTTATGGATTGCCTACCAAAGATGGCAATACCTAGATCTATCCTTGCTTTTATGCCTAGCTAGGGGCGTTAAACGATAGCGCTTGTTGGGAGGCAACCCAATTTTATTTTGTGTTTTTTGTTTTTGCTTCTGTTTAGGAATAAATAATCCATCTACCTTCTGTTTGGATGTGGTTTTATGTTTTAATTAGTGTTTGTGCCAAGTAAGACCTATAGGATAACCTACGATGATAGTTGATTTGATTCTGCTGAAAAACAGAAACCTTAGCGCTCACGAGATTAGCTGGAATCTTTTACTGGAGAGTGATTTTGTGTAGATTCTTTTTGCTGCTGATCAATAAACAAATTGTCCAGGACTTCCTATTTTGGTAGAATTTTTAGAGTTCCATAAGTTTGCGTTAGTTACGACTGTTCTGTTTTTGACAGATTCTGTTTTTCGTGTGTTGTTTGCTTATTTTGATGAATCTATGGCTAGTAAATTAGTTTATAAACCATAGAGAAGTTGGAATACAGTAGGTTTAACACCAATATAAATAAAGAATGAGTTAATTACAGTACCTTGAAGTAGTCTTTTGTTTTCTTTCTCTAACGGAGCTCACGAGATTTCTGTTGAGTTTTGTGTTGTGAAGTTTTCAAGTTTTGGGTGAATTCTTTTGATGGACTATGGAACAAGGAGTGGCAAGAGCCTAAGCTTGGGGATGCCCATGGCACCCCCAAGATAATCCAAGAACACCAAAAAGTCAAAGCTTGGGGATGCCCCGGAAGGCATCCCCTCTTTCGTCCACTTCCATCGGTAATTTACTTGGAGCTATATTTTTATTCACCAACATGATATGTGTTTTTCTTGGAGCGTCTTGTATTATTTGTGTCTTTGCTTGTTAGTCTACCACAATAATCCTTGCTGTACACACCTTTTGAGATAGCCATACATGATTTGGAATTTGTTAGAATACTCTATGTGCTTCACTTATATCTTTTGAGCTTGATAGTTTTGCTCATTGTGCTTCACTTATATCTTTTGAGCGTGATAATTTTTGCTCTAGTGCTTCACTTAGATCTTTTAGAGCACGGTGGTGGATTTGTTTTAAAGAAACTTGATCTCTCATGCTTCACTTAGATTATTTTGAGAGTCATTAATAGCATGGTAATTTGCTTAATGTTAATATACTTGGTGTTCAAAATATGTGAAACTTTCTTTTGAGTGAATTGAATACTAAGATAAATCTAATGCTTAATAATTGTTTTAAGATATGGAGGTAATAATATCAAAGTCGTGCTAGTTGAGTAGTTGTGAATTTGAGAAATACTTGTGTTGAAGTTTGTAAATCCCGTAGCATGCACGTATGGGTAAAGTTGTGTAACAAATTTGAAGCATGAAGTGTACCTGGCTTGTGCATCCTTATGAGTGGCGGTCGGGGACGAGCGATGGTTTTTTCCTACCAATCTATCCCCCTAGGGGCATGCGTAGTAGTACTTTGCTTCGAGGGCTAATAAACTTTTGCAATAAGTATATGAGTTCTTTGTGACTAATGTGAGTCCATGGATTATACGCACTCTCACCTTTCTGCCTTTGCTAGCCTCTTTGGTACCGTGCATTGCCCTTTCTCACATTGAGAGTTGGTGCAAACTTCGCCGGTACATCCAAACCCCGTGATATGATACGCTCTTTCACACATAAACCTCCTTATATCTTCCTCAAAACAGCCACCATACCTACCTATTATGGCATTTCCATAGCCATTCCGAGATATATTGCCATGCAACTTTCCACCGTTCCGTTCATCATGACATACTTTACTTTTGTCATATTGCCATTGCATGATCATGTAGTTGACATCGTATTTGTGGCAAAGCCACCATGCATTATTTTTCATACATGTCACTCTTGATTCATTGCACCATCCCGGTACACCGCCGGAGGCATTCATATAGATTCATATCTTGTTCTAGTTTCGAGTTGTAATATCATGTTGTTGTAATGAAAGTGTGATGATCATCATTATTAGAGCATTTCCCTAGTGAGGAAAAGGATGATGGAGACTATGATTCCCCCACAAGTCGGGATGAGACTCCGGACGAAAAACAAAGAGGCCAAAGAAGCCCAAGTAAATAAAAAGAGGCCATAAAAAAAGAGAGAAGGCCCAAATAAAAAAATGAGAGAAAAAGAGAGAAGGGGCAATGTTACTATCCTTTTACCACACTTGTGCTTCAAAGTAGCACCTTGTTCTTCATGTAGTGAGTCTCATATATTTGTGCTTCAAAGTAGCACCATGTTTTTCATATAGTGAGTCTCATAAATTATCTTGTTCATACTAGTTGGAATTTTTCATTATAGAACTTGGCTTGTATATTCCAATGATGGGCTTCCTCAAAATGCCCTAGGTCTTCGTGAGCAAGCGAGTTGGATGCACACCCACTAGTTTTCTTTTGTTGAGCATTCATAGCTCTAGTGCATCCGTTGCATGGCAATCCCTACTCCTCATGTTGACATCAATTGATGGGCATCTCCATAGCCCGTTGATTATCCTCGTCAATATGAGACTTTCTCTTTTTTGTCTTCTCCACACAATCCCATCATCATATTCTATTCCACCTATAGTGATATATCCATGGCTTGTGCTCATATATTGCGTGAGGGTTGAAAAAGCTGAAGCGCGTTAAAAAGTATGAAACAATTGCTTGGCTTGTCATCGGGGGTATAGAAGTTGGGAACATCTTTGTGTGACGAAAATGAAGCGTAGCCTAACTATATGATTTTGTAGGGATGAACTTTCTTTGGCCATGTTATTTTGAGATGACATAATTGCTTGATTAGTATGCTTGAAGTATTATTATTTTTATGTCAATGTGAACTTTTATCTTGAATCTTTCAGATCTGAATATTCATGCCATGATTAAGAAGATTTACATTGAAATTATGCCAACGTATCACTCCGCATCAAAAATTCTTCTTTTTATCATTTACCTACTCGTCCTGGGGATGCTTGATACGTCTCCAATGTATCTATAATTTTTGATTGCTCCATGCTACTTTATCTATTGTTTTGGACTATATTGGGCTTTATTTTCCACTTTTATATTATTTTTGGGACTAACCTATTAACCGGAGGCCCAGCCCAGAATTGCTGTTTCTTGCCTATTTTAGTATTTCGAGGAAACAGAATATCAAACGGAGTCCAAACGGAATCAAACCTTCGGGAACGTGGTTTTCTCATCAGATAAGACCCAGGAGACTTGGACCCTCCGTCAAGAAAGCCACGAGGCGGTCACGAGGGTGGAGGGTGCGCCCTCCCCCCTGGGCGCGCCCCTCTACCTCGTGGGCCCCTTGGAGCTCCATCGACGTACTCCTTCCTCCTATATATACCTACGTATCCCCGTATGATCAGAACGGGAGCCAAAAACCTAATTCCACTGCCGCAACCTTCTGTATCCATGAGATCCCATCTTGAGGCCTGTTCCGGAGCTCCGCCAGAAGGGCCACCTACCACGGAGGGCTTCTACATCAACACCATAGCCCCTCCGATGAAGTGTGAGTAGTTTACTTCAAACCTTCGGGTCCATAGCTAGTAGCTGGATGGCTTCTTCTCTCTTTTTGGATCTCAATACAATGTTCTCCCCCTCTCTCGTGGAGATCTATTCGATGTAATCTTCTTTTTGCGGTGTGTTTGTTGAGACCGATGAATTGTGGGTTTATGATCCAACTTATCTATGAATAATATTTGAATCTTCTCTGAATTCTTTTATGTATGATTGAGTTATCTTTGCAAGTCTCTTCGAATTATCCGTTTGGTTTGGCCAACTAGATTGGTAGTTCTTGCAATGGGAGAAGTGCATGGCTTTGGGTTCAATCTTGCAGTGTCCTTACTCAGTGACAGAAAGAGTTGCAAGGCACATATTGTATTGTTGCCATCGAGGATAACAAGATGGGGTATTTATCATATTGCATGAATTTATTCCTCTACATCATGTCATCTTGCTTAAGGCGTTACTCAATTTTTAACTTAATACTCTAGATGCATGCTGGATAGCGGTCGATGAGTGGAGTAATAGTAGTAGATGCAGAATCGTTTCGATCTACTTGTCTCGGACGTGATGCCTATATACATGATCATACCTAGATAACCTCATAACTATGCTCAATTCTGTCAATTGCTCAAGAGTAATTTGTTCACCCACCGTAGAATACTTATGCTCTTGAGAGAAGCCACTAGTGAAACCTATGGCCCCCGGGTCTATTCTCATCATATCAATCTCCATCACTTTTTTTACTTGCTTTGTTTTTACTTTGCCTTTACTTTTTACTTTGCATCTTTATACCAAAAATACCAAAAATATTATCTCTATCAGATCTCACTCTCGTAAGTGACCGTGAAGGGATTGACAACCCCTAAGCGTTGGTTGCGAGTTGCTATCGTTTTGTGCAGGTACGAGGGACTTGCGCGTGACCTCCTACTGGATTGATACCTTGGTTCTCAAAAACTGAGGGAAATACTTATGCTACTGTGTTGCATCACCCCCTCCTCTTCGGGGAAAACCAATGCAAGTAGGACATGTCATACTTTGGTTCGGCGGTATTGTTGGATGGAGCGGCCCGGACCGACATTACGCATACGCTTACGCGAGACTAGTTCTACTGACGTGCTTTGCACATAGGTGGCTGGCGGGTGTCAGTTTCTCCAACTTTAGTTGAACCGAGTGTGGCTACGCCCGGTCCTTGAGAAGGTTTAAACAGCACTAACTTGACGAACTATCATTGTGGTTTTGATGCGTAGGTAAGAATGGTTCTTGCTCAGCCCGTAGCAGCCACGTAAAACTTGCAACAACAAAGTAGAGGACGTCTAACTTGTTTTTGCAGGGCATGTTGTGATGTGATATGGTCAAGACGTGATGCTATATTTTATTGTATGAGATGATCATGTTTTGTAACCGAGTTATCGGCAACTGGCAGGAGCCATATGATTGTCGCTTTATTGTATGCAATGCAAACGCCCTGTAATTGCTTTAGTTTATCACTAAGCGGTAGCGATAGTCGTAGAAGCAATAGGTGGCGAAACGACAACGATGCTACGATGGAGATCAAGGTGTCGCGCCAGTGACGATGGTGATCATGATGGTGCTTCGAAGATGGAGATCACAAGCACAAGATGATGATGGCCATATCATATCAATTATATTGATTGCATGTGATGTTTATTCTTTATGCATCTTATTTTGCTTTGATTTACGGTAGCATTATAAGATGATCTCTCACTAAATTTCAAGGTATAAGTGTTCTCCCTGAGTATGCACCGTTGCGAAAGTTCTTCGTGCTGAGACACCACGTGATGATAGGGTGTGATAGGCTCTACGTTCAAATACAATGGGTGCAAAACAGTTGCACACGCGGAATACTCAGGTTAAACTTGACGAGCCTAGCATATACAGATATGTCCTCGGAACACTGAGACCGAAAGGTCGAGCGTGAATCATATAGTAGATATGATCAACATAGTGATGTTCACCATTGAAAACTACTCCATCTCACGTGATGATCAGACATGGTTTAGCTGATTTGGATCACGTGATCACTTAGATGATTAGAGAGATGTCTATCTAAGTGGGAGTTCTTAAGTAATATGATTAATTGAACTTTTATTTATCATGAACATAGTCCTGATAGTACTTTGCAAATTATGTTCTAGATCAATAGCTCGTGTTGTTGCTTCCCTATGTTTATTTTTGATATGTTCCTAGAGAAAAACTATGTTGAAAGATGTTAGTAGCAATGATGTGGATCAGATCCGTGATCTGAGGTTTATCCTCATTGATGCACAGAAGAATTATGTCCTTGATGCACCGCTAGGTGACAGACCTATTGCAGGAGCAGATGCAGACGTTATGAACGTTTGGCTAGCTCAATATGATGACTACTTGATAGTTTAGTGCACCATGCTTAACGGCTTAGAATCGGGACTTCAAAGACGTTTTGAACGTCATGGGCCATATGAGATGTTCCAGGAGTTGAAGTTAATATTACAAGCAAATACCCGAGTTGAGAGATATGAAGTCTCCAACAAGTTCTATAGCTAAAAGATGGAGGAGAATTGCTCAACTAGTGAGCATGTGCTCAGATTGTCTGGGTACTACAATTGCTTGAATCAAGTGGGAGTTAATCTTCCAGATAAGATAGTGATTGACAGAGTTCTCTAGTCACCATCACCAAGTTACTAGAACTTTGTGATGAACTATAGTATGCAAGGGATGAAGAAAATGATTCCCAAGCTCTTCGTGATGTTGAAATCAACGAAGGTAGAAATCAAGAAAAGAGCATCAAGTGTTGATGATTGACAAGACCACTAGTTTCAAGAAAAGGGCAAAGGGAAAGAAAGGAACTTCAAGTTAGAATGACAAGCAAGTTGTCACTCCCGCGAAGAATCCCAAAGCTGGACCAAAGCCTGAAACTGAGTGCTTACACTGCAAAGGAAATGGTCACTGGAAGTGGAAATGCCCTGAATATTTGGTGGATAAGAAGGATGGCAAAGTGAACAAGGGTATATTTGATATACAGGTTATTGATGTGTGCCTTACTAGTGTTTATAGTAGCCCCTGAGTATTTGATACTTGTTCGGTTGCTAAGATTAGTAACTCGAAACAGGAGTTACAGAATAAACAGAGACTAGTTGAGGGTGAAGTGACGATGTGTGTTGGAAGTGGTTCCAAGAATGATATGATCATCATCGCACACTCCCTATACTTTCGGGATTAGTGTTAAACCTAAATAAATGTTATTTGGCGTTTGCGTTGAGCATGAATATGATTTGATCATGTTTATTGCAATATGGTTATTCATTTAAAGTCAGAGAATAATTGTTGTTCTGTTTACATGAATAAAACCTTCGATGGTCATACACCCAATGAAAATAGTTTGTTGGATCTCGATCGTAATGATACACATATTCATAATATTGAAGCCAAAATATGAAAAGTTAATAATGATAGTGCAACTTATTTGTGGCACTGCCGTTTAGGTCATATTGGTGTAAAGCGCATGAAGAAACTCCATGCTGATGGGCTTTTGGAATCACTTGATTATGAATCATTTGATGCTTGCGAACCATGCCTCATGGGCAAGATGACTAAAACTCTGTTCTCCAGAACAATGGAGCGAGCAACTGACTTATTGGAAATAATACATACTGATGTATGCAATCCGATGAGTGTTGAGGCTCATGGCAAGTAACGTTATTTTCTGACCTTCACAGATGATTTGAGCAGATATGGGTATATCTACTTAATGAAACATAAGTCTGAAACAATTGAAAGGTTCAAAGAATTTCAGAGTGAAGTGGAAAATCATCGTAACAAGAAAATAAAGTTTCTGCGGTCTGATCATGGAGATGAATATTTGAGTTACGAGTTTGGCCTTCAATTAAAATAATGTGGAATAGTTTCACAAACTCATGCCACCTGGAACACCACAGCGTAACAGTGTGTCCGAACGTCATAACCGCACTTTATTTGATATGGTACGATCAATGATGTCTCTTACCGATCTACCAATATCGTTTTAGGGTTATGCATTAGAGATAGCTACATTCATGTTAAAATAGGGCACCATCTAAATCCGTTGAGACGACACCGTATGAACTATGGTTTAGCAACAAATCTAAGCTGTCGTTTCTTAAAGTCTGGAGTTGCGATGCTTATGTGAAAAAAGTTTCAACCTGATAAGCTCAAACCCAAATCGGAGAAGTGCGTCTTCATAGGATACCCAAAGGAAACTATTGGGTACACCTATCACAGATCCGAAGGCAAAACATTCGTTGCTAAGAATGGATCCTTTCTAGAGAAGGAGTTTCTCTCAAAAGAAGTGAGTGGGAGGAAAGTAGAACTTGATGAGGTAACTGTACCTGCTCCCTTGTTGGAAAGTAGTTCATCACAGAAATCTATTTCTGTGACACCTACACCAATTAGTGAGGAAGCTAATGATATTGATCATGAAACTTCAGATCAAGTTACTACCAAACCTCGTAGGTCGACCAGAGTGAGATCCGCACCGGAGTGGTACGGTAATTCTATTCTGGAAGTCATGTTACTAGACCAGGATAAACCTACGAACTATGAGGAAGCGATGATGAGCCCAGATTCCGCAAAATGGCTTGAGGCCATGAAATCTGAGATGGGATCCATGTATGAGAACAAAGTGTGGACTTTGGTGGACTTGCCCGATGATCGGCAAGCCATAGAGAATAAATGGATCTTCAAGAGGAAGACGGACACTGATAGTAGTGTTACTATATACAAAGCTCGACTTGTTGCGAAAGGTTTTCAACAAGTTCAAGGGGTTGACTACGATGAGACCTTCTCACCTATAGCGACGCTTAAGTCTGTTCGAATCATGTTAGCAATTGCAGCATTTTATGATTATGAAATTTGGCAAATGGATGTCAAAACTGCATTCCTGAATGGATTTCTGGAAGAAGAGTTGTATATGATGCAACCAGAAGGTTTTGTCGATCCGAAAGGTGCTAACAAAGTGTGGAAGCTCCAGCGATCCATTTATGGACTAGTGCAAGCCTCTCGGAGTTGGAATAAACGCTTTGATAGTATATTCAAAGCATATGGTTTTATACAGACTTCTGGAGAAGCCTGTATTTACAAGAAAGTGAGTGGGAGCTGTGTAGCATTTCTGATATTATATGTGGACGACATATTATTGATTGGAAATGATATAGAATTTCTCGATAGCATAAAAGGATACTTGAATAAAAGTTCTTCAATGAAAGACCTCGGTGAAGCTGCTTACACATTGAGCACCAAGATCTATAGAGATAGATCAAGCTGCTTGATAAGATTTTTCAATGAGTACATACCTTGATAAGTTTTTGAAGTAGTTCAAAATGGAACAGTCAAAGAAGGAGTTCTTGCCTGTGCTGCAAGGTGTGAAGTTGAGTAACAATCGAAACCCGACCATGGCAGAAAATATAAAGAGAATGAAAAGTCATTCCCTATGCCTCAGTCATAGGTTCTATAAAGTATGCTATGTTGTGTACCAAACCTATTGTATACTTTGTTCTAAGTATTGGCAAGGGAGTACAATTTTGATCTAAGAGTAGATCACTGGTCAGTGGTCAAGAATATCCTTAGTGAGGACTAAGGAAATATTTCTCGATTATGGAGGTGATAAAAGAGCCCGTCGTAAAGAGTTACATCGGTGCAAGCTTTTACACCGATTCAGATGACTCTAAGTCTCAATCTGGATACATATTGAAAGTGGGAGTAATTATCTAGAGTAGCTCCGTGTATAGCATTGTAGACATAGAATATTTGCAAAATACATACGGCTCTTAATGTGACAGACCCGTTGACTAAACTTCTCTCACGAGCAAAACATGATCATACCTTAGTACTCTTTGGGTGTTAATCACATAAGCGATGTGAACTAGATTATTGACTCTAGTAAACCCTTTGGGTGTTGATCACATGACGATGTGAACTATGGGTATTAATCACATACAGATGTGAATATTAGTGTTAAATACATGGCGATGTGAACTAGACTATTGACTCTAGTGCAAGTGGGAGACTGAAGGAAATATGCCCTAGAGGCAATAATAAAGTTATTATTTATTTCCTTATTTCATGATTAAATTTTTATTATTCATGCTAGAATTGTATTAACCGGAAACATAATACATGTGTGAATACATAGACAAACATAGTGCCACTACTATGCCTCTACTTGACTAGCTCATTAGTCAAAGATGGTTAAGTTTCCTAACCATAGACATGAGTTGTCATTTGATTAACGAGATCACATCATTAGGAGAATGATGTGATTGACTTGACCCATTCCGTTAGCTTAGCACTTGATCGTTTAGTATGTTGCTATTCCTTTCTTCATGACTTATACATGTTCCTATGACTATGAGATTATGCAACTCCCGTTTACCGGAGGAACACTTTGTGTGCTACCAAACGTCACAACGTAACTAGGTGATTATAAAGGAGCTCTACATGTGTCTCCGAAGGTACATGTTGAGTTGGCGTATTTCGAGATTAGGATTTGTCACTCCGATTGTTGGAGAGGTATCTCTGGGCCCTCTCGGTAATGCACATCACTATAAGCCTTGCAAGCAATGTAGCTAATGAGTTAGTTGCAAGATGATGCATTACATAACGAGTAAATAGACTTGCTGGTAACGAGATTGAACTAAGTATTGAGATACCGACGATCGAATCTCGGGCAAGTAACACACCGATGACAAAGGCAACAACGTATGTTGTTATGTGGTTTGACCGATAAAGATCTTCGTAGAATATGTGGGAGCCAATATGAGCATCCAGGTTCCGCTATTGGTTATTGACCGGAGACGTGTCTCGGTCATGTCTACATAGTTCTCGAACCCGTAGGGTCCGCACGCTTAAAGTTTCAATGACGATTATATTATGAGTTTATGAGTTTTTGATGTACCGAAGGTTGTTCGGAGTCCCGGATGTGATCACGGACATGACGAGGAGTATCGAAATGGTCGAGACATGAAGATTGATATATTGGAAGCCTATATTTGGATGTCGGAAGTGTTTCGGGTGAAATCGGGATTTTACCAGAGTACCAAGTGGTTACCGGAACCCCCCGGGGGCTTAATGGGCCATAGTGGGCCTTAGTGGAGAAGAGGATAGGAGGCCAGGGAAGGGCCGCGCGCCCCTCCCCCCTAGTCCGAATAGGACAAGGAGAGCCCAGCCCCCCCTTTCCTTCCTCTCTCTCCCACCTTTCCCCCCTTCTCCTAATCCAACAAGGAAGGGAGGGAGTCCTACTTCCGGTGGGAGTAGAAGTCCTCTTGGCGCGCCTCCTCCCTGGCCGGCCGCCCCCTCCCCCCTTGCTCCTTTATATACGAGGGCAGGGGGCACCTCTAGACACAACAATCGATCCCTTGGATCTCTTAGCCATGTGCGGTGCCCCCCTCCACCATAATCCACCTCGATAATATCGTAGCGGTGCTTAGGCGAAGCCCTGCGTCGGTAGACACTACAAGAAATATGTCAACTTGTGACCTTGACTATTGGCCACTGAAAGGTCCTTGTTTTTCATTTGCGACCTTTTTTGACCAAAAACAGAAGGTCAAAAGCTGAGGGTCATTAACTGACTATAGCAACCTTCTCGATGAGAAGGTCGTGGACGTTTACGACCAAGATATTCCTACTGTGGCGTTTTGGTCACTAGCAACCTCCCCAGGCCACGTAGGCATCCAACGTGGCAAACTGATGTGGCACAAGATTCAGCCCGGTCCAATTCGGTTTTCTACATGGGCCTAGCCCAACAATTCGGCCTTTTTACTGTATATTTTCTCTGTTAATTTTCTCTAGCTACATGGGCCTGGCCCAACAATTTGGCCTTTTTATTTTCTAGGCATGGCCTTTTGCGGTCCATTTCATTTTTATTTTCGAGGGTTTTTTGTGGTCCAGTTTTTAGATGGGTCCCAGTTGTCAGATTTTTCCTGGCGGTGGATCCACATCGCTTTTTAAGCAGTATATATCAAACAGAAAGAAGAAAAGAATATGAAAATCTTCAAATAACAACCAAAATAGGTCCCACACGTCAGATATTTCAACATTGCTCAGATTATTTTGGTAAGTGGATCCCACTAAGCAGGTTTCCATTTCACAAATTTTTAAATCACTATTTCAAACAAAACAAAACAAACATAATTTATCAAATCTGTTACAATGTCACAATCTCTACAGCCTATTATAGTCAAACAGAAGAAACAAATCACTGGCATCATGGCTTTGCACTTGGCTTCATGGCTTTGCACTTCAAATTTGTCCCGGTGCTCCTGTAAAATAGTGAACAGAAATACTTCCAGCATTAGTATACTGCTACTGGTCAGAACCAAACAAATGCAATGGCAACAGAAATGTAAGCAGGAAAGTACTAGAAAGGGCAAATAAAACAACAGACTTGCATAGTGAAATGTTTGCTTTTACAAATCTTATAGAATAATTTGTATAAATTATACATTTAATATAGGCTTCATGAAGATGGGTAGAAAAAGAAGGTACTTCAACCACTTTGCACAACAAGATCACAAGCAGGAAACAATGAGGAGACATTGCAAAGTTTGTGGTGGAGAACATGTGTAGCTTCAGCAGCACCATGCATGTCCACAAGCAATATGTTCCTAATAGATATCAGCTCATCTCAATTTACTTTCTTAAGTTTCTAATATTTGATGATAAAAAGAGACCAATAAATCATGTTTTTCTTGACTAGGCCACAATTAGAACTCACAAGCAATATGTATAATTTCAGGCAATGGTGTTTATGTAGACTTTCACTTGTCACTATATTGTTGAATGGGAATCAAAAGCATCCATTTTAGTAAACACAAGTTTAAGTTGTTGCATGATCATGGACAAGTTTAAGTAAACACAAGTTTAATTTGCTGCATAATCATGGACAAGTCACACAAAATTTTAGTAAACTGTAGATGCTCAAAATTTCAGTGAACTTTGCATAATTTTGCATAAATATTACTACTGCTGGTCAATGATTGTTTCTTAAAAGTGAAAAAGAAATAGAATTCCATGGCAAACTGCTTGTAGTTTACACTATGCAAAAAATGGCATTCAACATCCAATTCAAATTCAATGAAGTTTAACTGAATGTGCAGTTTCACCATAGTCCAGTTTATACAACCCTAAGGTCAGAAGTTTACCTTAAATACAATTACAGCATTCTAGAAAAAAAACTAAAAGCATCTACTGGATTAATTCAGAAAGGCACACCACAATCAGACTGAGAACAAACCAAAAACATGTGTGCAGCCGAGCTACAGATATAATAGAGCTGATGGTTCACTTCATTGTCACACGCTAACTGCTGACTATGACATGCAAGTATATAGTATCATGTTTGCAGAGGCATTAAGATCATTAACCAAACAACTCAGTTCAGGTCAAATCATCAAACCAACTCAGAAGAGGGCAAGATCATCAATTCGGGATTGCAGACATGAACATCTCTAGAGAGCACAGGTACAAAAGTAAATGTTGGTGAACTGATCATTCGATGGTACACTACAAGAATCAAACAACATGCTGTATTTTAGTTGAGCTATATGGTGAATAGTTCATCAACTAGGCTGGGGCAAACAAGCATAAATGCACGTATGGTGGGGCATAATAACAGGGCAGTACAGATCAGTATTTGAGCAAAGGTGTATCACAAAATAACAACCAACAAACAAAGGGTAGCACACAAATTTTGCTGCATCGTACGTTCTGAAAATGTGATATGTCATTTACTGTTGTGCAAGGGAGCAAAACCAACATGTAGAGAAGGGACTCGATCTGGTTGTCCCAGCTCACCATTCCCGTTGCCGTACATCATACATCTAGCTCCCCCTGGAATAGGTTCAGAAATCAGATGGTTCTTTGGTCAGCTACCATGGAGGGATAAGTATGTGCCATGAGATCGACAAGGAATAACCAGGGAAGGAGTTACCTTTGCGAAGCATGAATGGACACAGAGCAGTGCACGCCATCACAGAGGTCTTGAGCACGGCGCTGCACGAGTTCTTCACCGTCTTCAAGATCCCCAGCACCACCTTCTCCCTGCCAATCAGCACCCGCGGACAGACGGACGATTCTCATGGTGAAACTGTCACCATGCAACCTACAAATCTTCATCCAGTCAAAGATGAACCAGGAATTAGCACATTGACATGGTCCTCTTTGGGGGGTAAAAGGAACAAGGACAGGTTTCTGAAGACATGTAACGCCAGCCAACACAAATTCGGTCATAACTAATCCATTCCTCCCCCAAAAAAGAACCTGGAAACAAAACCAACAGCCAGAAAACAGAAACAAGACCAGGTTCCTGAAGTAGTAATCAGACACAAAATAATGATACTATTGTCTAAATCACTTGCCACAAGTAGTAATCAGACCAATTTATTTGAACTATTGCTTCACGGACATTTGACTTCGCATGCATCTTGAATCAAGAAATGTCTGATAGTAGTACTATATTAACCCCGGTGATGTGAGGATTGCCTATCTGAACAAGAATACTGTACTACTTTATGCAAGCAGCAACCGCCGATTTCGTGCTCTGGGAAACTATGACCAAGAATCGCTCATGTCTGGAGCAATATTTTGAAAAGAGTAGTATCGTACCTCTGGATGGTGCCGAGGCCATGGCTGCCCATGACGATGGTGTCGAGCTTCTGCTCCTCCACCGCATCGCAGAGCTTCTCCCTGGCGTCGCCCCAGTACACCTTCGCCACCACCTTCAGCTGACAATCAGGCCGGAGAGCCAGTCAGTCCATCTTCCTCCATGCTCGATCAATCACACCAGAGGATCGGAACACCTCCCGCGCATATACAAAAAAGCAACATACCTCGAGCAGGAGTGCGGCGGTGTCAAGCACCTCGGCATCGCAGGTCACGCCGTAGTTCTTCATCACCTCCGGCTCTCGGTACTCGGACAGAGGGATGAGCGCTGCGGGGGAGCCGATCAAGCACGCGTTAGCTTGAGATCGAAGCGAACAGAGGGGTGGGTGTGTCGGAGCGCTTACGGGATCTGGACTTGGCCCAGATGGCGTGCTTGGCCTCCTCCCCGCCGTGGCGCTGGACGTGGAGGACGACGACGGTGTCGCCCCGGCGGAGCAGGTTCCGGACGGCCCACTCCAGCGCCCGCTTGCTGCTCGCCGAGTAGTCCATGGCCCCCACCGAGAGATGGTGGATGCGGATCCGGCGCCGCTGCCATCGTCCCCGTCCATCCATCCATCCATCTGGGGAGGAAGGGAGGTCGCCGGTGGTAATGGGGTTGGTGGAGACGGTTGCCGGTGGGGGTGGGGTTGGGGGTCGGCGACGGCGACGGCGGCGGGATTGGAGGAGGGGAGCTCAAGTGGATCTCCAGCCAGTGAAGGGAGGGAAGGTGGCGCCGGCAGCGGAGTGGAGGCGGTCGCCGGCGGCTGGTTCACTGGAGGGGGATCCAAATCGAATCGTGGGGAGACGAGGAGGAGGAGGAGAAGGTTGGTTGGTCGGCCGACGGGTATGAAGTAGAGGATGTCGCTGGGCAGTCGAGGAGTGGGGGAGGAGGTCGCCGGCGGGGCTGGGGCTCGGTTTGGGGGAGTGGCGATCGGCGGCGTGGCCGGGTTTGGGGTTGCGAGAGAGGAGGGGATGGATCTGGGAGCGAGGGAGTGGGTGAGTGGGGGTGGCGGCGGGTGAGGATCTAGGGATCGAGGGAAGGGTGGGTGGGTGGATTAGGGTTTTCGATTCTCGGGAGTAGCTCCACCGTTGGATGGATGCGTGATGGATGGCTCTGATTGCATCCAATTTGGTGATCCGCGTGAAAGCAGTTCCTCGCGTCTCATTGGCCGGCTATTTCGCACTTGAATCTTAAAATTTTGGACCCTAAACTTTGAATTTTTGTAAACATAACAATGTCATAGTTTGTCAAAATGATCTTGTTTTTTCCATAAGTGTGCATCTTAGAATGGCAAACGATGCCATAGCTCAACGGCTTTCATTTTCTTTGCACAAAAAGATGATTTTCCATTTTTCGAGTGCATAAAATGGTTTTTTCTGTGAAGAAGCGACCAAATATTTGTTCCAAAATAGCACAACTCCATTTTTAAAAAATATTAGAGCATATTTTATGTAAAATTGACCAAATAGTTACATGTCAAAAGCTTTTGATCCACCTCTTATAAAAAAACAAATTTCACCCATTCAGTGGGAAGTGGGGAAATTTTGAACGAGAATTTGTTCAAATGATCTCATATTGTGCACAAGGGTGCATATTGGAATGGCAAACAATGTTTCCTAAGAAAGTTTTCATTTTCTTTGGACGAAAAAATCATTTTCCATTTTCCAAGTGCCCAAAATGAGTTTTTTTGTGAAGGACCTACCAAATAATTGTTGCAAAATTGTACCAAATCATTTTCCTAAAATACTAGGCCATATTTAATGCACAATTGACCAAATGGTTGGGTGTAAAAAGTTTTTATCCACCTCTGGTGAAAAAGACAAATTTCCGCTGATTCAGCTGGAAGCGGGTCAAATTTGAACTGCAGCTGCCTCATAGTTTGCTCTTTATTTTTCCCAAAAATCATTTCTAGGTACATAAGTATCTATTTAATCAGAGAAACATCAAAAGTTTTCTAAGATTCAACGACTAGCTAGGAACGGTCAAGCCCACCGTTTTGACCGCATTTTGAAACGGGCATAAAAAATTCAAAAAAATCAAAAAATTGGAAAACCTTCGCATTGTGTCATTACATGTGACCAAGTTTCCAGGAAAAATAATAAACTTGTAATACGACAATTCTTTTAAAAAAGTGTTCTCAGAAATGAGCTATCATGCGTGAAGATTCATGGCTATCAAGCCAAATGATCAATCTTATGGCCATATTCATGGCATAGTTTGCTCAAATGATCTCATATTGTGCACAAGGTTGAATCTTGGAATTCCAAACAATGTTGCCTAAGGGAGTTTTCATTTTCTTTGCATGGAAAATTCATTTTCCATTTTTCGAGTGCCCGAAATAAGGTTTTCTTGTGAAGTACCTACCATATATTTATTGCAAAATTGTACCAAATCAATTTTCTAAAATTCTAGGCCATATATAATGCACAATTGACAAAATGATTGGGTGAAAAAAGTTTTGATCCACCTCTGGTGAAAAAGACAAATTGTCGTTGATTCAGTTGGAAACGGGTCAAATTTGAATTGTAGTTGCCTCATAGTTTGCTCTTTATTTTTTCCAAAAATCATTTCTAGGTACATAAGTATATATTTAATCATAAAAACACCAAATAAATTCCAAGATTCAACCACTAGCTAGGAACGGTCAAGCCCGCCGTTTTGACCGCATTTTGAAATGGGCATAAAAATTCAAAAAAAAATCAAAAAATTGGAAAACCTTTGCATTTTGTCATGATATGTGACCAAGTTTCCAGGAAAAATAATAAACTTGTAATACGCTAATTATTTTAAAAAGGTGTTCTCAGAAATGAGCTACCATGCGTGAAGATTCATGGCTTTCAAGCCAAATGATCACTCTTATGGCCACATTCATGGCATAGTTTGTTCAAATGATCTCATATTGTGCATAAGGGTACATCTTGGAATTCCAAACAATGTTGCCTAAGGAAGTTTTCATTTTCTTTGCACGGAAAATTCATTTTTCATTTTCCGAGTGCCCAAAAGGAGGTTTTTTGTGAAGGACCTACCAAATAATTGTTGCAAAAATGGACCAAATCAATTTTATATAATACTAGGCCATATATAATGCACAATTGACAAAATGGTTGGGTGAAAAAAGTTTTGATCCACCTCTAGTGAAAAAGACAAATTGTCGTCGATTCAGTTGGAAGCGGGTCAAATTTGAACTGCAGCTGCCTCATAGTTTGATCTTTATTTTTTCCAAAAATCATTCTAGGTACATAAGTATCTATTTAATCAGAGAAACACCAAAAAAATTCCAAGATTCAACCACTAGCTAGGAACGGTCATTCCCGCCGTTTTGACCCCATTTTGAAACGGGCATAAAAAATCAAAAAAATCAAAAAATTGGGAAACCTTCGCATTGTGTCATTATATGTGGCCAAGTTCCCAGGAAAAATAATAAACTTGTAATACGGCAATTATTTTAAAAAAGTGTTCTCAGAAATGAGCTATCATCTCTGAAGATTCATGGCTTTCAAGCCAAATGATCAATCTTATGGCCGCATTCGTGGCATAGTTTGTTCAAATGATCTCATATTGTGCAGAAGGGTGCATACTGGAAGGGCAAACAATGTTGCCTAAGGAAGTTTTTATTTTCTTTGGACAAAAAAACCATTTTTCATTTTCCGAGTGCCCAAAAGGAGGTTTTTTTGTGAAGGACCTCCCAAATAATTGTTGCAAAATTGGACCAAATCAATTTTCTAAAATACTAGGACATATTTAGTGCAAAATTGACAACATGGTTGGCTGCAAAAAGTTTTGATCCACCTCTCGTGAAAAAGACAAATTTTCGCCGATTCAGTTGGAAGCGGGTCAAATTTGAACTGCAGCTGCCTCATAGTTTGCTATTTATTTTTTCTAAAAATCATTTCTAGTTACATAAGTACCTATTTAATCATAAATACATGGTTTGGTGGCGATACGTCGAGGTTTGGGCGGTGGCCGAGGGCCCCAACTCTAGAGCACGTAAACTCGCGGGCCCGCCGCGTGGTCACCGCGTGACCGTGGCGTTGCCATGTGTTCTGGGAGGCCTAGGTATGTCTAGTGGGTTGGGCACTCCCCAGGTAGGTGCTAGGAAGAAAATCACAACATAAGATTCTCACGAGGAGACCGATCGATGCTCAAACATGAATAAGCAGCCAAGTGTTTGATTTGCGGTACGGGAAATGCACATGGCTAATGGGCGTGAGTTTTGGCTGAGGATGATCGGTTACTAAGAAGACCATCTTCACAAATTTTCACCTGAAAAGGAGGAGCCTAGGTGGTACTTGCTTTACAAAGTACCACACTGGACATAAATACGAATGTTGAAGCTCGGCTCAAAACAATGAATAGATTGAGCTGGCATTTGGTGGAGGATGGTTATTTGGGCATAGGAAAGCACCATAGAAAATGGATACTATTTGGACATGCCAAAGTGGTACTTCCTTCACAAAGTGCTGCTCTGAACAGAATAGGAAAATGAATATTTTCGAATTATTTTTGAACTAGGCAAGGAATGTTTTTGACATATTTGATGAAGATATGATCCAAAACATTTATGAGATTTTTTTGGGAATTTTGGGAATAACAGAAATATAGGTTGCTTCACAACCTAGGGCAAAAACTGCCACATGGACATGACACATAGGCAAAACTGATGAGATGGCGCCTAGTCATCACAACCCACCACAATCTACATGGCTATGACCATCTATATTGGTCATTAACAACTAGAAATAAGGCAGCGGACTAGCATTGTTTGCTTTGTGACCATTTCGTGTAAGGAAATTACGACCTTTCTGACCAAAATGGTCGCAATGGTTTAGGGTTTGGAGCCCCCCGAACAGCTTTTGACCAATTGGTCTGAAATGGTCATAGATCTATGACCAATTCTTCAGGGTCACTGACAAAAGGTCACTAGTTGACATATTTCTTGTAGTGAGAACATCGTCATCGTCACCACGCCGTCGTGCTGACGGAACTCTCTCTCAAAGCTTGGCTGGATCGGAGTTCGAGGGACGTCATCGAGCTGAACGTGTGCTGAACTCGGAGGTGTCGTACGTTCGGTACTTGATCGGTTGGATCGTGAAGACGTACGACTACATCAACCGCGTTGTGCTAATGCTTCCGCTTTTGGTCGACGAGGGTACGTGGACAACACTCTCCCCTCTCGTTGCTATGCATCACCATGATCTTGCGTGTGCGTAGGAATTTTTTGAAATTACTATGTTCCCCAACACTAGTAACTCTGCAACATTTGAAAAAGCCTTCTAGAAGTTCAAAAATTGTGCATGAATCTAGCAGATCCAACAGATCCCAGATGTCATTCAATCTGAGAATCCGACGGTCCAGAAGCCCATTTCATGGTAACACTTGAGTCTTGGTAGCATCAGCTCTCCCCCACCTATAGTTGTTGCAAAATTGAAGAGAGGAACGAAAAGAGAGAAAGCAGCCATGTTGTTGATCTGGGCTTATAGCATATCCCGTGAAATTGAGAGACGTGGGGAACTTGTTCTATGCTTCTTGGTGCAGTCATTCTTCTCCTTAGCCTCAGACTGTTGGCCAGCTGGCGTCTGTGGGTGTTGAGGTTGATGAGGTAGGTGCTTTGGCACTTAATTCTGATACGCTAAAGTCCATTCGGTCGCCCGTCTTTGATAATCAAGGTATGTTGACATGTATTGACGAGACGGTCTTCGCAAAAAAGGTTTATGGCTTGCTCACATGCTTGGATGTAGCTAGCCCTGGGTTTGACAAGTCGATTTCTTGCCTCCTAGTGGAGGAGGCTTCTACAGGCAAACTCAAGAAAGTGAAGAAGGCTCTCAGTAGCATAGACAACAAGAGTGCTGCCATTGGTCAGGTATTCATGGCTGCTTAATGGATGACACTTCTCCGATTGGCTCGACTCCGTGGATTTGGTGGCAGTGGCGGAGAGGGTGGGAGCAGGGGCCTCCCCCTTAATGATCAGAGATGGCTATATAATAAGTGATACAAACACAGGCATTCCCCGTGTTACATACTGCCCCCCCCCCCTATCCCAATGCTAATATTTAGAGAAAGGGGGAAAAAGCCCCAAGTGAAGCCCATTAGCGGCCATGTTGGCGATTGGCTAGTCTCCTAGCTTGGGAATTCCCTATTTGCGGTTGTTGCGTCGAACTGTCGACATAACACACAAAGCTGGCGATCGAGCGGCGACCTAGGCCGGCCCATTAACGTGTTTGAGCGTTTTTCAGTTATGGGAACATTCTAGAGTTTCCCAGGATGCTTTTCTGGTTTTGGGAACCTTCTAGAAGGTTCCTTAAACCATGTTTTTACCGATTTTCCTTTTTCCTTTTTTATTTTATATTTTTTCATTTTCCTTTGATGTTACTTTTTTATTTTTTACTTTTCAAGTATATTTTTATTTTTAAAAAACTTCATGTTTCCAAAATTGTTCGAAAACTTAAAACATGTTCGTGTGTTTAGAAAATGGCCATGTTTTAAAAAACTTGTAATAAATTCAAATAATCTTTGCATTTACAAAAAAATGTTCGGGTATTTCCAAAAATGTTCTTATTTTTCAAAAATTGTACAAATTGTTTTGTTCAAAACTTTCAGAACTTTTCAAATAATGACCAGGATTTAAATATTTTTCCTATGTTCATAAATTGTTCACAAATTTCAAAAAATGTTCTTGTTTTCAGATTTTTATTCACGTATTCAATAGTTGTTTACGTTTTTTAAATTGTGTTAACCAATTCAAAAAATGTTCGAGTTTTTGAAAAAATGTTCGAAGGTTTAGAAAAAGATACCGTCCAATTGTTCTCAGTTTTTTTTCTGAATGTCAAACGTTGTCCCCGTTTTCAAATTTTGTTTAACAATTGAAAAAAATCACTTTTCCAAAGCATGTTCTGGAATTTTGAAAAATGTTCTGAAAAAAATGTTCGAGTTTTAATTTAATTGTTTATAATTCCAAATGATGTTCCATTTTTTTAGTTTTGTTTACAAATTCGAAAATTGTTCACATTGACGAAAAATGTTTGGGAAGTTGAAATTTTCTTCCTAGTTTCATAAGATGATGAGAAATTTAAAATTCATTAGCGTTTGTCAAAAATTATTCGTGACTTAATTAAAGTGTTCAAAATTTGAAACGTCGTTTGAATGTTTTTGAAGTAATGTTCATGTTACGCCCCTAAATTTAGTAATTCATAGTTCGCTCTGCTCATTATGGTAGCAACATTCAATAGGTGGACTGGTTAGCTGGACTAATGCATGAACAGTAAGTATGTAGTTCGAATCCCAGCTAACGTGGCGCAATGTTTTTGCGCTTTTTTAGCCCGACAGCTTGGTTTGTTCAACTCAAAATGGGCCGGCCCAGTCGGGCGCGCCCTGTGTGAAGGGAGGTCTGTTTGCCACATAATGTGACGAATAGGAGATACCTCAACATGGGTGTTGCCTTTCCGTGTGAATAGCATGTACGTGGATTAGAACCCAAAAGTGACTTGTCAAATTTTATGGATCCCAACAAGAACTAGCCAAGGACCCAAGGTTTACCACTTTGGTACATCACACCATCTACTAGTCTCACTTCTTATCTTGTATCATTGTTGAACTTATACATCAGATTTATGTTGTTTAACTTTTTGGTTGTGTGATTTGTGATGCCATGGTTCGATGAATAATTCCTATCTTGTACTTTTCCTAAAAATTAACGTGATCGTGATTGTTCTATGATTTTTTTATGAACTTGACTTGCCCCCCCCCCCCCCCCCCCCCCCATATCAAAATCCTGGCTCCGCCCCTGTTTGGTGGTGTCCGTTGTCTTCAACCTTTGTTTCGATTGGGGTTTCTTTATGATGTATAAGTGCGTGGGATCGTGGCTATTGTGTGTTATCTATTTTTTTTCTGGTTGACTATGGGATCATGGAGTTCCTTTCTTAGCGAGTAGTCCGTATGTGGTCTATATGTATCGGTTTTCGCCTGGTTTTCCCTTAATTAAGTGGGCAATTCTCTTTCTCTTAATTAATAGATGAAGCAAATTTTTTGCCTTGATTTTCAAAATTTTGTTGTTGTTCTATGCTAGGATGAGTGTAGCTCTTAGATGTCCAATGGGCTAACACATGTGCCACCCCACCCAACATGTGTGTGATGCAAAATTTTGTACAGTGAAGGGTATTGCTGGCTGAGAAGCGCGCGTCCAAGCCTGGATCTCCCAAAATATAGTACTCCCTCACAGTGGCGGAGCTACAACTGGTTGGGCCGATACAAAGGAAGGCCACCTCTTTTTCTCCCATGGCCCAGTTTACTCTCAATAACACAATGTGTGTTTGCTATGGATTGGGCAGGTCGTGGCCCATTTCCTAACTCGTAGCTCCGGAAGTTCTCCCTCCGTCTTTATATACTCCACATATTGCCGATTCGTCCTCTTCATCACAGTTTGAATGTTCACCATGTCCATCCATCATCCATTCTCGTTATTCATCATGTTCCGCTTCTTCACATGATGTCCCATCCTCACCATGACTTTTCCATATCGTATAACCGGGCATGACACCACTAGCCAACAAGTGCTGATGCAACTCTGCCGATTCATATGTGTAAATAACATCATTCTCGCAAATAACACACAGACAACATATTTTCTTCGCACCCCCTTTTCTCATATCTTCCTCCGCAAATTCTAAGAACTCCATCAAAACATTAACAAAATCATTGGACGCCCATGGTATGGAGTACATCCGACTACGACCAGTCATTCGACGCCAACCGGCAACATTAATAGATAATGTAAACGATTACTATTGGATCCAAGAATATGCAAAAAAAAAATCAAAAATTCGGCGTCACTTTGCTAAAAATGGGACATATTGAGTGACACCAACTCAATGAAATGGAAATTAATCAATATTTTGATGAGACTTGTCACTCATTGTATTCCCTAAAAATAAGCAACAAAGCATGTGATCGACCGAATGTTGCATTGCCCACATGTCCACCTCGCCACACCAACAATCAACTACGCATGCATGCTCATACAATGATACTACTCTAATTAAAGCCTATAGATAGAATTTAAAACAAGAACTCTCACCTAAAATGTGTCTCGCTCGTCTCTCCGAAGTCGTGTGCGATCGAACGGATGAAATCAAGAAGAGAGGGATGTGGTAGTTGGAGGTGCTTAATATTTGGTGGGCTTACCTCTAAAGTGTTAGAGAGGGTGGTGGGATCAACGAATGGTAATTAATTACGGTGGAGGTGGGCCCGGGGAGTAACTAGGCCATGGAAAAGTGGGTCCCATAAGGCTAAAGAGGTGAGAGAAAGTAGTTAGGATGAACAATGGTGAGAGGAGTAAGAGGGAGAAGAAGAGGGCCGTGTTGGTGAGAAAAAGAAATTGGGGGAGGGAAGCTACTGTATCAGCCCGCTCACACTATACGTGGTCGAATCAGTGGTGGGAGCCACACAAGGCCCGCCACTTCTAAGGACTGCACGAAAATTTCTTGTGGCGGGCGGTAACTTGTGCCCGCCACTGCTATTTGACCTACCGATGGCGAGCGGAAATTGATACCTGCCACAACTATGTTCTATTAATATTGGCCATGCATTGGGGAAGGATAACTAGTGGCGGGTGCTTGGACGTGCCGCCACGATGGATGTAAGTAGCTGTGGCGGGCCATTACTATTGCCCGCCACTAATGAGTTCTGCAAACAAGCCCGGTCCAAAAGATTTCACATGTGGTGGGTATAATAAAGTGCTCGCCACTAAAGAGCCCTTCGTTGTGAAAGGCGCAAATTGTTATCCGCCACTGCAGCTTTAAAAAAAATATGTGTCGGGTGCCAGACAACGCCCGCCACTCATTTGAGGCCACCTATTAGCCTTTTTCTAGTAGTGGTGGCCAGGAAATCAACTAATGCATCGAAAATAGCAGACCAACTCGAAAAGTGACAAAATTTAGTCCTGGAGCCTTGTATGTTGTGTAATAATCGTAGAAAAATGTTGACGTCCAAAATATTTTTAAAAATAGAGTTCAGTGAGAAAGGCGGCAGTTTACATTTGAAATCTTTACACTTTGTTTGAGAATTGAAAGTGTTTGGTTTGTACATGAGGTGCCTCAAATTTTTACCGTAACGCACTCTCAATTTTTTGACCACACCCAACAAGGGTGCAATGAAGACAACGTGCCAAGTTTTATCCCTTTCGGAGATCGTTTGCACGTTATTTCCTATCGAAGATCGTTTTATGGTTTTAAGTGGACAGGAAATCAGCTAATGCATCTAGCAGAAAAAACTAAAAAATTGGTGAAATTTGGTCCTTGGGCTTCGTATGTTGTGTATTAATCATCAAAAAAGTTTGAAGTACAAAATATTCTAAAAAACGTAGTTGAGTGAGAAAAGCAGTGTCTTACATTCGAAACCCTTACACTTCGTCCGAAAGTGTTCAGCTTGTACATTAGGTGCATCAAATTTTAACTATTATGCTCTCAACTTTTTACCACACCCTACAAGGGCGCAATGAATACATCATGCCAAGTATCATCCGAAGAGCGTTTTGCCATTTTTAGTTGCTAAAAAAATCATCTAATGCATCGCAAATAGCAGACCAAGTCAAAAAGTGGCCAAATTTGGTCCTAGGGTTTCGTAAGTCCAAAAGATTTTAAAAAAATGGAGTTGAGTGAGAAAGGTAGCGGTTTACTTTCAAAACCCTTACACTTTGTTCGAGAGTGTTCAGATTGTACATGAGGTGCATCAAATTTTTATCGTAACATTCTCAATTTTGTGCACACCCTACAAGGGTGCAATGAAGACACCACTCCAAGTTTCATCCCTTTCGGAGCTCGTTTGCACGCTATTACCACTGAAGAGCGTTTTGCCCTTTTTATTGGCCTGAAAATCTGCTAATGCATCGAAATTAGCAGACTAACTCAAAAACTAGCCAAATTTTGTCATGTGGTTTTGTATTTTGTTTATTAATCATATTAAAGTGTGATGTCCAAAATATTTTAAAAATGGAGTCGATTGAGAAAGGCGATGGTTTACGTTCAAAACCCATACACTTCGCTTGAGTGTTCAGTTTGTACATGAGGTGCATCAATTTTTTACTGTAATGCTCTCAATTTTTGATCGCACCCTACAAGGGTGCGATGAATAGACCATGCCAAGTTTCATCCCTTTCGGATCTCAGTTGCAATTTCCAACCGAAGAGTGATTTGCCCTTTTAATTGGCCAGAAAACTAGCTGCAGACCAACTCAAAAGGTGACCAAATTTGACTTTGTATGTTGTGTATTAATCAAAGAAAGTTTGAAGTCCAAAAGATTTTTAAAAATGGAGTTGCGTTTTCACTTTTTATTGGCCGGAAATTCAGTTAATGGTTCAAAAATAGCAAACCAATTTAAAAAGTGACCAAATTTAAGCATTTGACTTAGAGTGGTGTGTATTTATCATGGGGAAAATTTGAGGTTGAAATAATATAACCATACAGTGGTCAATAAATCACTGGCAACGAAAATTTGTAAAATATTGCAGTGGCTGGCCAAAATTTTGCAAGCCACTCGTACTTAATCTTGTTGTGCGGGTGCTGCGCTGCGCCCGCCCCTGCTCAGTGCGTATATACCGCGTCGTCCATCCGAGTCTTATCCAAATCTGCACCATTGGAGCGGCGCGGCGTGGCTGATGTATTCTGTTGGAGTTGGATACTAATTTTTGATGATGCAAAAACTATCTTTTGGTGATGTAAATTTTACATCTAGCACTTTTTAGTGATATATTTTACATCATCTGTTGGAGATGCTCTAATCACCACTTGGAGGAACCGGCGCTTACGCGTGGCCGCTCATGGGCCGGCCCATGTAGAAAGTGAGCCGATCAATCGCATTTGACCGGTTCCCCTTATGGTCGCTCGAACACATTTTGACCGGTCGTGGTTGACCAGTTCACCGGTCAAACATTAACTTTCAAAAATAAGGAATTATTTTCATAAAAGTTCTTAAATTAAAAATGTAATTGGTTTTGAACATAAAATCATGAATTTGACAAAAAAATCAATTTTGAAAAGTTCATCAAATTTTTGAAAATTAAAAAAAGAAAGAAATCAAAACATTTGAAAAAAAAATTATTGAATTTGAAAAAAATACATTGATTCTGAAACAAAGTTCATCGAAATTGAAAAAAGCATATTGATTCTGAAACAAAGTTCATCGAACTTGGAAGAAGTTCACGATTTTTTTTAAGTCAATAGATTAAAAAAAGTCACTGATTTAGAATAAATTTCAACAATTTGGAAAAAGTCACGGATTTAAGAAAAGTTTGGAAAAAATGAAAATATTGTGAATTAAAAATGTTCACCGATTTTGAAAAACATTTCATGAAATTTTAGAAATATTTAAACAATTCTAAAATTTCCAAAAATAAAAATAAAATGATTAAAGTTGAAAAAGTCATCGAAATTGAAAACAGTTCAGCAATTTTGAAAAAAAAATCATGAAGAAAAAAGTGCATCCGTTTTTTACAAAATCATCAAATTTTTAAAAAGTTTATCAATGTGAAAAAATCATCAATTTTAAAAAAGTTCACCCGTTTACAAGAAATAAGAAAGCTAGACAACGTTGAAAAATCCAACAAGAAATGGGCCAGCCCGCTAAAAGACCTAGAGTACGTGGGGTACGCCTTGTATCAGATGGCCTTTAAGCGGCGCCTTAAGCGTCGTATAGGTAATTCCATAAGAAGTTCAGCATATGGAAAAATAAATAAAAGGAGATAGGACGGGCCTAGCCGCAGTGTTGTAGTGTTGTTGGTCGTGTTATTTGGGCCCCTCGTTGGACTACACCAAACCCTTTTCCCTAGGCATTGGTCAGCTGTGTCTCAAAAAAAAAAGGCATTGGTCAGCTGTCAGTGGAACCAGTCGTGCGACCATAAAGATATTAATGACATCGGCACGGACAAGGATTCTATACTAGAAAAAAAGGCATGACCCATGGATTACCCATGCAGCAGCTCGGTCGATAGGCAGACGATGGGTCAAAGGCTAAAATGCGACGGCACAGCATGCGGGATCAAGACTGCATGGCGCACACGCGCATGCGTTGCGTGGGCGCTGGGAGGGCAGCAGCGCGACAACATTTCTGGGCTGCCGATGGCCAGAGGAAGGGTAAATCACCATTGTGTGGGTAAAATTCTTGACCGCTAAAGTTAGTAAGATTTAATTAAAAAGTTGAGCAATTAGTATTAAAAGTTTAATCTAGATATGTTTATATTCCTATTGAAATTTGTGGTTCGGCTTAGCATCATATAAAATATATAGTGTGTATTTTTTACCTTGATATTATATCATACTTTCATTTTTGATACTTTATTTAGCTTTGCTGCCACCTTAATTTTTCTCTGTCCTCCGCACTGATAAGAACCAGATGCTCCCTCACCTCTGCAATAAGTCATATGTAGCTCTTATTTATTAGAACATTATTATAGTGCCGGAAGGATTAAAAAAAGTATAAAGAGCCTACATGTGGACCTAGCCAAACCTTGTTATAAAAAGTAGATGCAGTAGCATAGAGCAACATGAGAATACCCCTTACAGTTGTTACAAAGTTGAAAAGAAGGGGGAATAGAGACAAAGAAGGTTGATCACCGTAATTCTGATCTGGTCTTTGGATGGGAGCCCAATAGCATCCCGTGGGATTGAGAGACACGGGGAACTTGTTGTGTGCTCCTCGGTGTCATCCTTCTTCTCTTTACCAATTATTATTTCCGATTTGGTCTTACGGCACATGGATGTATGTGAGGTCATTGTTTCGGGTCGGACCATGTGCCCGGACTTGCACTGGATATTGCGCATTTGCCCGGGACACGCCCTATAGCTTTTTCTATGAATAAGAAATTGTCCAACATATTTTTTGTGTACTTCGACTCGTGTTGTGTGGCATTGTTGTATATTTAGCCTTTAATGTCACACCACCTCAAAGTACAAATTGTTGGGTCTTTTTCCAACTTTTTTTTAACTTTGTAATTATTTAACACGGCCAACCTGTTAGGAGTCAATTGGCCAATGGTCGATCAGTTAACCCTGAAAAACGAGGGAGGGGGAGCGATTTGTTCTATGTTCCTTGCTGGGACTGCCCACTTGTGTAGCGTGTGAGCGGCGTTGCGCTTACTTGGGGTAGAATGCGCTAATTAGGAGCTCTTATGGCCAGCTGTTAGCGAAATCTTGCCTAAGAAATGTTGTTAGCGAAACCAGGGGATGATCAGAACGATATCAATGACATAGGCACGAACGATGCATTTCTACTGAAAAGAAAAGAAGTCATGGATGATGGATTAGCCGTGTAGCAGTGTGGTCGACAGGCAGACGCCGGGTCACAGGCAAAAACGCGACGACACAATGCACGGGATCCATACCGCATGGGTGAACACACGCATGCATTGTGCGTGCACTCGGAGTGCACCAGCACGGCTACGTTTCTGGGCTGCTGGTAGCCAGAGGAAGGGTAAATCACCATTGCATGGGTAAAAATTTTGATCAATAAAATTAAGCAAGATTTGATTAAAAAGTTGAGCAATTACTACTAAAAGTTCAATCTAAATATGTTTATATTTGCATTAAAATTGGTGATTCGGCTTAGCATCATATAAAATTATAGTGTGTACAGATTACTTTGATATTGTATCGTGCATTCGCTTTGAAACTTGATTTTAGTTTGTCCCACCTTATGTTCTCTCCATCCTCCGCCACTGATAAGAACCACATGCTCCCTCACAGATGCAATAAGACATATGTAGCCATTATTTATTTATTAAAAAATTATTATAGTACCAAAAGGATAAAGAAAGTGTAAAGAGCCTACATGTGGACCTAGCCAAACCGTTCTATAAAAGGTAGATGCAGTAGCATAGAGCAAATATGAGAGTACCACCTACATTTGTTGCAAAGTTGACGAGAGGAGGGAATAGAGACAAAGCAGGTTGATTACCATGTTGTTGGTCTGGCCTTTGGATGGGAGCCAAATAGCATGCAGTCCGATTGAGAGAACTTTTTGTGTGCTTCTTGGTGCGGCCATTCTTCTCCTCAGCCATGTTGTTCTATGCTAGGCTGAGTGTAGCATCTGATTAGATGTTCAATGAGGTAACACTTGTGTCACCACCACCCAACATGTGTGTTATGCACAATTTTGTATAGCGAAGGGTACCGAGGAGCATGCGTCCAAACCTGGAATCTCCCCAAAATATAGTACTCCCTTCAACTGGTGGAGCTGCACAACCTAAACTGGGTGGGCCGATACAAAGGAAGACCTACTATTTTTCTCGTATGGCCCAGTTTACTCTGAATAACACATTGTGTATTTGCTATGGGTTGGGAAGACCGTGGCCCATTTTCCTAACATGTAGCTCCTCCAATGCTCTCTGTGTTTCTATTTACTACGGATATTAGCTTTGACCTAAGTCAAAATTTATAGAGTTTGATCAAGTTTATTGAATACAATCTAAACGTTCACAATAAAAAATCGTATATGATTCTAATGGTATTGATTTGGTGTTGTGGATGTTAATTTATTTTTTCTATAAACTTGATCAAAATTTAGAAAGGTTGACCCGAGACAAAGCTAATATGCAAAGTAAATAAAAATAGAGGGAGTACTCCTACTAGCTAGTGCCACCGCTGACTGTGAACGATCCCTACTAAAGAATTTGTGTTTAACTCATGATGGAAAACCCTTTTAGAATTGGTAGTTTGTAGGTTTGACCATCACTTATGATAGGTTGTTTCAGTGATGTATTTACTTCACAACAACTCTTACCAAACTCCATTCTCATTTGATACAGAAGTACGTTTCATGAACCTAATGGTATTGAATTGATATTGTAGTTATTAATAACTTTTCTATGAACTTTATCAAAATCCATAAAAGTTTGACTGAAGAATAATATGCACTATATTTTGACATGGATGGAGTACTAACTAGGCGAGTCTGACATAGTAAAAACAAACGATTAAAAAAGTTGCCCTGCATTGTTCAACAACATCACTCACTACCACTTCATGTTTATGTGTTGATACTTAATAAAGCTCAACAGTTCTACACCAAAACCTGGAAGATCTAGCATTGCAGAGCAGCAGAACAATGCCATTACCAGTCTCATCTAGCATACCATGACAACCTTACATAGGCTGTCGAGCATTTGCTTAGAACAGAGCCCACCAAAACATCATCTCCAGAACCTAATGGGTGCAACGCACTGTTGTCGAGCATTAGGCGGCGAACGAACCAAAGCATCAAAATACGGAGGAGTCACCATTGCTAGGATGGCTCAGCTGGTGAGCACCGAGAGCATGCCGCCACCGCTCTTCATGGCCAGCACCACCTCGCAGCTAGGTCCATTCAGGGGGACCAGAGGTGCAGCATTGGCAGCTGCGATAGGGCCGGTGACGTTGCTCTGGTCCTCATCGCTGGTATCCGTCTGAATCATCCTGTCTTCCTTGCCCTGCTCGTCCCTCAACAGCGCTAGCAACTCAGCCTCCTGCGTTTCTCGGCATCGAAAGAACAAATCAACAATCATTCCCAATGTTTGATGATCATGGAAAAAAGGGATTAACATTTTTTACATCATTAGGCTTGGCAGCATCCTGTTGAAACTGTCCCTGCCCAATCACCACATGCTCTACCTTCAGCTTTCCAAAAGCTCCCTTAATATTCCATCCCCGCAACAATGAGGAGATGAACCCCCATGCCCCTAACCATACATCAAGCACTGTACCACGGACATCTACAAACTCTCTAGAAGTTGGAGGAAAATTACCCAGTCACTGTCATACAGGATGCAAGTATCAACAGAAGTAAGGTTGATACTGAGCCCCCCAGCACTCGTGCTTAGAATGAAGACATGCATACCACTCTTCAAGTCATTAAGCTCCGATATCTGCCGCAGGGAAACAAATAGTGAGATAACCACATCTATAGACAACCTTCAACTATCTAAGGGAAATGGATTAGCATGCAATAAAAAAGCAAAATAAAGGAACATGCTATGGTTTAGAGCACTGGTTCCACAATAATAAGCTAAGCGCATTTAACTCAAGCATATATAAAACCATTGAATCCGCTGTTTCTTTCCCCACAAGTTTGTGTGATAACTAGTTTGGGTGGACGTTAGGGTGTGTTTGGTTTTTGTCGTCAAGTATAATGTCATGGGTCAGTTTCGTTCCAAGAGCCCATTCCCGTGTGTGGTTCGTGCATCAGTTCTAGATAATGGCATACTCCCTCTTTATGAGGAACCAAGCGATAACTCAGATTCAAGCGAACCACACGGAACCCAGCACTCATTCTCCTCGCATGCAGCATCCCGACCCCTATCCTCTCGTGTCTCTGCAACATCTTTGATTCCTCTCTCACCGCCCATTGAAGGGAGGCGACCGGCAGCTATGCTAGGCCGCCCCTCTTCTCTCTCACACACTGTAGGCTAGCATGGCGGATCTGCTATGGGACAGAGGCAACCTGATGTGTCAGGCCGGCAGAGAGGCGGATCTCCTGTAGCACAGAGGTGACCTAGTCTGCCCGGGGCGGCGATGACCAGGCATGTGCTACGTACCTCATCAAGGACCGGAGGCGGCGGCTAGAGAGGGCCAGAGCAGCGGTGCGCCTGGGCAGGACGTCGTTCATGACGGAGTTCCATCGACAGATTGGCTTCTCATGGAAGGAATCCCGTGCCTCCACGAGAAGCAAATTGCCTCTCGCGAAAGCAAATCTATGCATCCACAAGAATCAAATATGTGCCTCTCGTGGAAGCAAATATGTGCCTCTCGTGAAGAAAACTTGTGCCTCCACAAGAACGAAACATGTGCCTCCCGTGCAACAAAAAATGGTTTTTTTTTTCTTTTCTAGAAGCAGAGTTGTGCCTCTCACGGAAGCAAATCTGTGCCTCTTGCGGAAGCAAGCTTGTGACTCCACAAGAAGGAAACCTATGCCTCTCGTGGAACCAAAAACCACACATTTTTTGCCTTTCCGAGAGGCACAGATGTGCCTCTTGCGGAAGCAAACCCGTGCCTCTCATGAAAGCAAAAACAATTTTTTTTCATGCATAAATATTTTTTTAAAGTATCTCAAAAAAAGGGGCAAAACCCAAAAAACCAGAAAAACTCATCTAAAGCCCTAAAACGCGTGTAGAAAAACAACAAAAAACTAAAATATTGAGGGAGCGCCCAACACATGACACGTGGCGGCTGAGGGCGAACCAAGTGGCATGCTCTTAGCCCACAAAAAGTGAACCTTGAGCCCCCCCCCCCCCCCCCCCCCCTCCCGCAAGGGGTACGGTACACCTCATTTAGCTGCTCCCGTGAAACCTTGCCTAAAGTGAAAGTTGTTACGAAACTAGTCGAGCGACCAGAACGATATCAATGAGATAGGCACGAACGATGTATTTTCCTAAAAAAGGCATGACCGATGGATTAGTCAGGTAGCAGCGAGGTCAGTAGGTAGATGGTTGGTTAGACGCTAGAACGCGACGACACAATGCGCGGGATCAAGACCACATAGCGCACACGAGCATGCATTGTGCCGGCGCCGGGAGCGCTATACGTCGGTAGCTAGAGGAAGGGTAAAGCACCATTGCGTGGGTAAAATTATTGATCAATCGAAATATGTTTATATTCTTATAGAAATTGGTGATTCGGGTTAGCATCATCCGGAAATGTAGTGTGTATGAATTTTACGGGGAGAGTATTGTACTGTACATTCCTTTTGGTACTTTATTTAAGTTTGACCCACCTCAATTTTTCTCCGCCCTCCGCCGTTAATAAGAACCACATGCTCCCACACAGATGCAATAAATCATATGCAACCATTATTTTATTATAACAATATTATAGAGCCAAAAGCGTAAAAGAAAGTTTCAAGAGCCTACATGTGGACCTAACCAAAACGTGTTATAAAAGGTAGATGCAATAACATAGAGCAAACATGAAAGTACCACCCTCAACTGTTACAAAGTTGAAGAGTGGAACGAATAGAAACAAAGCAGGTTGACTACCATGTTGCTGATTTGGCCTTTGGATGGGAACCAAACAGCATCCCGTGGGATTGAGAGACGCAGGGAACTTGTTGTGTGCTTCATGATATGGACATTTTTCTCCTTAGCCATTGTTGTTCTATGCTAGGCTGAGTGTAGCCTCTAGATAGACCAATTGATGTGCGTGAGGTCTTTGTTTCCGGCCGGACCATGTGTCGGGACTTGGCCGGGACATTGACCATCTTTGTTCTATATATTTTCCACCACACACACCACGCACTCACGCACAAAGGGTGATTAAGCTGCAGAGGCCGGTGCAGAAATGTCTGGCTGCTGGTGACCTCTTCTCCAGCTATGTAACTACCGTGATTATCTAGTTCCAAATTTGGAACCTACTCCCTCCGTTCCTAAATATTTGTCTTTCTAGGCATTTCAAATGATTACAACATACGGATGTATCTAGACATATTTTAAACTGTAGATTCAACCATTTTACTTTGTATGTAGTCACTTGTTGATATCTCTAGAAAGACAAATATTTAGGAACGGAGGGAGTATTATTGTGAGTTTTTTTATCCAGTACGTAGTCAAGGAAAAGAGGAACACTTCGTAGCTTTTTGTATGAAAATAAGATTACACAATGCAGTTACTCCAAATGAGATTACACAATCAACTAATTAAGCGTAAGTGGCACGGGACACAATTCACGTTGTAGCTTTTTGTATGAAAAGGAAAGTATACAAAATCATTTTTTATTGTGAATTGCCTCATATGACACCACTTTGTAGTATCCTATATACACCTAAGAGAGTCATTTTCACTAACTTGTTTATCTCAACATGTAAGCATGCTATCTCACCATATAATTATCAAAGTGATAAGGCCCATCTCAATGTGCAAGAATGCATGGAAAAAGACCCACCACACTATTCAACAATGCATGAACAAATGTTATTCATTCAATTATTCTACTTATGTTTAATAAATATTGTAACAACTATACATAATAAGTCATATGTAATTTTAATTTTGGTTCTCAATGTTATCAACCCAAAATTTCATCAACCAACTCCCGCAACAATGCGCAGGATATCTTCTAGTTTCTCATAATTTTGGGTCTTAGCTTGTACCAGTTGGCTCTGGTCTTGGGTGCCATTGTTACAAAAGAAGTGGCACAAGAGCAGATAGAACTTTGCACCAAGTGGCTTGAAAATATTAATAAAGAATTTATGTTCCAATTAAATTGGCGTGCTAGATATAGACTTCTTAGATTATTATAGCATAGTCGTTCTTGGTGGGCTAATATTTTTTAGCTGTATTTGTTATGATGTTTTGGTCTCTTCGGTTTTAATTGAGATCATATTTCTTGATGATATAATACATGTGTAATAAAAGCTTCCAGTAATATAAAAAAACACAATGCACTTATGCATTACTCATCTTATTGTTCGACTGCCATCTCAATCAATTGAACAAAGCCCCCTGTGCAACATCTCCAAATTATTGTATAGTCTAGAAGATCCTAGGCTTCCGCACACTGAAGGAAGCACCACGTACTGGTAAAGTGCGTAGCCATGTGAATAACCTGCGCAAAATTAGAAACATTCACCTTTACTAAGACAGTATAATCATGGCAGTTCCAAATTTTTCCAACATAAGAGTGACACTCCCTGTCGGATTTGAGACTTAACTTGCCTATTCATTCCACCCCCTTAACATACCCATGAAAAGGCATGATGAAAACAATGCTGGATCGCATAGTCTTTGTCATAGAAACAGACATTAAAATGCCTAATGTTGATTTTCTTCACTGTTATTTCTTTTTGTGCCCCTCTATAATGTCGCATGACGTTGTAATTGTTCCTCAACCACCCCAGTAGCACTCAAGTTGGTACAAAAAGCAGGGGAAGTTCGCTTCCCCCTGCCAGTCTAGAAAAATAAGAAATAGCTCCAAAAGCCCTTTCTGTATATGCACAGTAAATCATAAGTTACATTAGCATTACTAGTACCAATCAAGAAATTGCATTACGCGGACCGAGTATAATTAGCGTGTGCATTCTTTTGGGTGGGGTGGGGTGGGGGGTGGGGGCACATCGTTTCCACTAGTTATGGTGCTCAGCTAAATCGCTGGCAACTTGCTGATACCTTGTTAAAGGCATTGATATAATTTTCTCGAACATTATCTTCAAGGTGAAACTTTAGCATGTGACATATGACCTTTGGTGGTTAGATCCCGCAATGGTGGCGCTTGTTCAGGAGGCGTTGCTGCTAGAGAACTTTTATCATTGTCTTTTTTTACACTGAAACTGTAGGAGAGCCTCCTACTATGAACATATTAATAGGGTTGCAGTTACACTGTACAAGCCATATTAATAACCAGCCCACTTTGTGGGTTGGGGGTAGCAGGATAGAGCAAAGAGGAGACAAATTAAACACTATTAGATGGGAGAGAGTCTATGACGGTATAGATTAACTGATGAAGGCTCTCTTGTCCTCTCTAACCCTATATTGGAGCAGGACGAAGTCCTCTTTGAATCTTTGGAGTCAGGACCTAGGAGTGGGAGAGGAGGTCCCTTGAAATGCCTGTTTTTTGTTATTTCCAAAGATTCCATGCTGCCTGCAAGAATATCTCCATGAACATAGGTCCACGCTAAGCTTCTTTTGTAGATTCACCAGAGTTAACCTCGATTCTTGCAAATTCCATCAAATACCCAGCTTTCACCAACAAGTACCACTGAATTGACAATGGAACATCATGTGGTCAATCATTTCTTCAATTGGTTTTCCACACAAGGGGCAATCATGATCGTCCCTAATATCATAATGTCATTGTTTTAGCATATTTCTGGTGTTCGGGTGGTAACAGAGGAGTAACTAACCTAAAACTTTGATTTTCATAGTCACCTTTGATTTCCATAACCATTTGTTTGTTTTGTGGGCCTTGACATCTTTGAAATAATATTTGTAGTATCTACAAGAGGTGTAATCGGCTGATCCCCAAACATAGGACAAAGATCTATTGCCTCTAGCACACTACCCGTTCCCACATGAGCAGTGATTTCTAGGAGGTGTCGTACCTCATCGTGTGCCTGCATGGACAGGGGGAGGTGGAACGCCTCAGCAAGCGACATGATGCCCATGAAATCCCAAACTGAGATCTCCTCATCGCGAGCAAATGAGAACGCCCTTGGATGTGAGTCCGCCAGAATTTCCCATGTCCAAAGATCTTTCCACATGAGGACGTTGTCTCCCTGTCTCACGCACTATTCAAGAATTCATCCGATTAATCAGTTAACGGGCCAGTTAATCGCTACTTGTAGGGTGGCCGAATTGAGTAGCACCTATTCACCGCGTTAACTTGCCATGCCAATTAAATGCCCTGTCAGACCGATTAATCAGTTGTCAGGCCAATTAATCGCTGCTGGCCCGTTAAATTGTGGGCAAACAAAGTCCAATTATTTTGACCGTAATCCCTCCCAATCCCCTCCTGCTCCTAAATAGCTAGGGTTTGGACCTCCTCCCACCCCTCCCGCTTCTCTCATCCCTTCCCGACCTAGATGGCGGTTGGTCAGGTCCTCGTCGGCGTGCCGCCGCTCCCCCTCCTCCCATGTCTCTTGCCTCTTCCTATCCTCCCTCTGTGCGCTGCTACTCCCCTTCTTCGCATGGATGTTTGGTGATGACTGATCTATTGAGAAAAGAAAATGATGCCATTTGCTTCATATTTGCAATGTAGACTTTTTTTATAGAATTCAAGTTCTATTGAACAATTCCTCCATACAAATATTTTTCCTATTGAGTTAAAAATTCCATCTAGTAATGGTCAACCGATTAGTCCAGCCTGATTAATCTCTACTCCCGAGCCGAGCGAGTAGCTACCAGTTAACGATCCTCAACATTGGTCTCACATCAATCCTTGAATTGCCACGGCACACATGGGTGAGGTTTAGGATGTCTCCACTAGAATGAGCCACAAGGCTGCGAAGCATGTCTGATTTTTGTGTTGTAGTACATGGAGCAAATAAGTTCAATCCATGGAAGATCACATCGATTGTAGAATTTGTGTAGGTATTTAAGAATCAAAGGATCACTTTGTCTTTTTGGTTGATAATACCAAGTCCATCGTTATCTTTGGGGCAGCAAACCATGTCCCATGCCCTCAGTAAGTTGCGCTTGCCGCCTTGATATGTTATCTTGGTCCTGAGGCATGTTCTAGATGTTTATCAAGGGGATCAAGTATTTTGGTGGGAACTTAAGTGTGAAAATAGCGAAAATAGTTGAGGAAGTGATCACTGAGTTAAAAAGAGAGAGCTTGGCCCCATGCATATGACATCATTGTCAGAGTGTCAGAGAGTCTTCATTCCACGTTGCACACAAGGGGCATTAGGTCCCTTAACCAATAATCCTACATCTACTTAGATTTATGAAAGCTTTAACGTAAACTAGCTAAAAACTCTCTCGCCCCCACCCCTCTGAATTTTTAGGTGGGTGGTGTTGGGGAACGTAGCAGAAATTCAAAATTTTCCTACGTGTCACCAAGATCTATCTATGGAGAGACTAGCAACGAGGGGAAGGAGAGTGCATCTACATACCCTTGTAGATCGCTAAGCAGAAGCGTTCAAGAGAACGGGGTTGATGGAGTCGTACTCGTCGTGATCCAAATCACCGATGATCCTAGTGCCGAACGGACGGCACCTCCGCGTTCAACACATGTACAGCTCGACGATGTCTCCCATGCCTTGATCCAGCAAGGAGAGAGGGAGAGGTTGAGGAAGACTCCATCCAGCAGCAGCACAATGGCGTGGTGGTGATGGAGGAGCGTGGCAATCCTGCAGGGCTTCGCCAAGCACCTACGAGAGAGGAGGAGGTGTCACGGGAGGGAGGGAGGCGCCAGGGACTCAGGTATGGATGCCCTCCCTCCCCTCCACTATATATAGGGGCAAGCGAGAGGGGGGAGGCGCAGCCTTGCCCCTTCCTCCAAGGAAGGGGTGCGGCTAAGAGGGGGGGAGGAGTCCATCCTCCCCAAGGCACCTCGGAGGTGCCTTCCCCCTTGAGGACTCTTCCCTCCCCAAGTTTCCTTGGCGCATGGGCCTCTTGGGGCTGGTGCCCTTGGCCCATATAGGCCAATGCGCACCCCCTACAGCGCATGTGGCCCCCCAGGGCAGGTGGACCCCCCCGGTGGACCCCCGGACCCCTTTCGGCACTCCCGGTACAATACCGATAAAGTGTGAAACTTTTTCAGCGACCAAAACAGGACTTCCCATATATAAATCTTTACCTCCGGACCATTCCGGAACTCCTCGTGACATCCGGGATCTCATCCGGGACTCCGAACAACATTCGGTAACCACATACAAACTTCCTTTATAACCCTAGCATCATCGAACCTTAAGTGTGTAGACCCTACGGGTTCGGGAGACATGTAGACATGACCGAGACGTTCTCCGGTCAATAACCAACAGCGGGATCTGGATACCCATGTTGGCTCCCACATGTTCCACGATGATCTCATCGGATGAACCACTATGTCAAGGACTCAATCGATCCCGTATACAATTCCCTTTGTCTAGCAGTACGATACTTGCCCGAGATTCGATCGTCGGTATCCCGATACCTTGTTCAATCTCGTTACCGGCAAGTCTCTTTACTCGTTCCGTAACACATCATCCCGTGATCAACTCCTTGATCACATTGTGCACATTATGATGATGTGCTACTGAGTGGGCCCAGAGATACCTCTCCGTCACACGGAGTGACAAATCCCAGTCTCGATTCGTGCCAACCCAACAGACACTTTCGGAGATACCCGTAGTGTACCTTTATAGCCACCTAGTTACGTTGTGACGTTTGGCACACCCAAAGCACTCCTACGGTATCCGGGAGTTGCACAATCTCATGGTCTAAGGAAATGATACTTGACATTAGAAAAGCTTTAGCATACGAACTACATGATCTTGTGCTAGGCTTAGGATTGGGTCTTTGTCCATCACATCATTCTTCTAATGATGTGATCCCGTTATCAATGACATCCAATGTCCATGGTCAGGAAACTGTAACCATCTATTGATCAACGAGCTAGTCAACTAGAGGCTTACTAGGGACATGGTGTTGTCTATGTATCCACACATGTATCTGAGTTTCCTATCAATACAATTCTAGCATGGATAATAAAGGATTATCATGAACAAGGAAATATAATAATAACTAATTTATTATTGCCTCTAGGGCATATTTCCAACAGTCTCCCACTTGCACTAGAGTCAATAATCTAGTTCACATCGATATGTGATTAACACTCAAGGTCACATCCCCATGTGACTAACACCCAAAGAGTTTACTAGAGTCAATAATCTAGTTCACATTTACCATGTGATTAACACTCGATGAGTTCTTGGTTTGATCATGTTATGCTTGTGAGAGAGGTTATAGTCAATGGGTCTGAACCTTTCAGATCCGTGTTTGCTTTACAAATCTCTATGTCATCTCCTAGATGCAGCTACCACGCTCTATTTGGAGCCATTCCAAATAATTGTTCTACTTGGAGATATTCTAAATTGTTGCTCCATTATACGTATCCGGTATCTCTACTCAGAGCTATCCGGATAGGTGTTAAGTTTGCATCGACGTAACCCTTTACGACGAACTCTTTTACCACCTCCATAATCGAGAAAGTTCCTTAGTCCACTGGTTACTAAGGATAACTTTGACCGCTGTACTGTGATCCATTCTTGGATCACTCTTGTACCCCTTGACTGACTCATGGCAAGGCACACTTCAGGTGCGGTACACAGCATAGCATACTGTAGAGCCTACGTCTAAAGCATAGGGGATGACCTTCGTCCTTCCTCTTTCTTCTGCCATGGTCGAGCTTTAAGTCTTAACTTCATACCTTACAACTCAGGCAAGAACTCCTTCTTTGACTGATCCATCTTGAACACCTTCAAGATCATGTCAAGGAATGTGCTCATTTGAAAGTACCATTAAGCGTTTTTGATCTATCCTTATAGATCTTGATGCTCAATGTTCAAGTAGCTTAATCCAGGCTTTCTATTGAAAAACACTTTTCAAATAACCCTATACGCTTTCCAGAAATTCTACATCATTTCTGATCCACAATATGTCAACAACATATATTCATCAGAAATTCTATAGTGCTCCCACTCACTTCTTTGGAAATACAAGTTTCTCATAAACTTTGTATAAACCCAAAATCTTTTATCATCTCATCAAAGCGTACATTCCAACTCCGAGATGCTTACTCCAGTCCTTAGAAGGATTGCTGGAGCTTTGCATACTTATTAGCATCTTTCAGGATTGACAAAACCTTCCGGTTGTATCACATACAACCTTTCCTCAAGAAAATCGTCGAGGAAACAATGTTTTGACATCCTATCTGCAAGATTTCATAAATAATGCAGTAATCGCTAATATAATTCCAACAGACCCTTAGCATCACTACGAGTGAGAAAGTCTCATCATAGTCAACTCCTTGAACTTGTCGGAAAACATCTTAACGACAAGTCGAGCTTTCTTAATGGTGAAATTTACCATCATTGTATGTCTTCCTTTTCAAAATCCATCTGTACTCAATAGCATTACGACCATCGAGCCGCTCTGCCAAAGTCTACACTTTGTTTTCATACATGGATCCTCTCTCGGATTTTATGGCCTCGAGCCATTTATCGGAATCCGGGCCCACCATCGCTTCTCCATAGCTCGTAGGTTCATTGTTGTCTAGCAACATGACTTCCAAGACAGGATTACGTACCACTCTGAAGTAGTACACATCCTTGTCATCCCACGAGGTTTGGTAGGGACTTGATCTGAAGCTTCATGATCACTATCATAAGTTTCCTCTTCAATTGGTGTAGGTGCCATAGGAACAAATTCCTGTGCCCTGCCACACGCTAGTTGAAGAGACGGTTCAATAACCTCATCAAGTCTCCACCATCCTCCCACTCAATTCTTTCGAGAGAAACTTTTCCTCGAGAAAGGACCCGATTCAAGAAACAATCCCTATTGCTTTCGGATCTGAATTAGGAGGTATACCCAACTGTTTTGGGTGTCCTATTAAGATGCATTTTATCTGCTTTGGGTTCGAGCTTATCAACCTGAAACTTTTTCACATAAGCATCGCAGCCCCAAACTTTTAAGAAACGACAACTTAGATTTCTCCAAACGGTGTCGTCTCAACGGAATTACGTGGTGCCCTATTTAAAGTGAGTGCGGTTGTCTCTAATGCCTAACCCATAAACTATCGTGGTAATTCGATAAGAGACATCATGGTATGCATCATATCCAATAGGGTGCAATTATGATGTTCGGACACACCATCACACTATGGTGTTCCAGGCTGTATCAGTTGTGAAACAATTTCCACAATGTCTTAATTCTGTGCCAAACTCGTAATTTAGATATTCATCTCTATGATCATATCATAAATCTTTTATCCTCTTGTCACGACGATCTTTAAACTTCACCCTGAAATTACTTGAACCTTTCAATAATTCAGACTCGTGATTCATCAAGTAAATATTCTCAACATCTACTCAAATCATCTGTGAAGTAAGAACATAACGATATCCACTACACGCCTCAGCACTCATTGGACTGCACACATCAAAATGTATTACTTCCAACAAGTTGCTTTCTAGTTCGATTTTACTAAAAACGAGGCTTTCAATCATCTTGCCCATGTGGTATGATTTGCATGTCTCAAGTGATTCAAAAATCAAGTGAGTCCAAACGATCCATCTGTATAGAGTTTCTTCATGCATATCTACCAACAAACATGGTTCGCATGTCTCAATCCTTTCAAAAACGAGTGAGCCAAAAGATCCATCAACATGGAGCTTCTTCATGCGTTTTATACCGATATGACTTACGTGGCAGTGCCACAAGTAGGTGGTACTATCATTACTATCTTTTGGCATGACATGTGTATCACTACGATCGAGATTTAATAAACCATTCATTTTAGGTGTAAGACCATTGAAGATATTATTCAAATAAACAGAGTAACAATTATTCTCCTTAAATGAATAACCGTATTGCGATAGACATAATCCAATCATGTCTATGCTCAACGCAAACACCAAATAACAATTATTCAGGTTTAACACCAATCTCGATGGTAGAGGGAGCGTACGATATTTGATCAACCTTGGAAATACTTCCAACACATATCGTCAGCTCACCTTTAGCTAGTCTCCATTTATTCCATAGCTTTTATTTCGAGTTACTAACACTTAGCAACCGAACCGGTATCTAATACCCTGGTGCTACTAGGAGTACTAGTAACGTACACATCAACACAATGTATATCCAATATACTTCTATCGACCTTGCCAGCCTTCTCATCTACCAAGTATCTAGGGTAATTCTGCTCCAGTGGCTGTTCCCCTTATTACAGAAGCACTCAGTCTCGGGTTTGGGTTCAACCTTGGGTCTCTTCACTAGAGCAGCAGCTGAATTGCCGTTTCATGAAGTATCCCTTCTTGCCCTTGCCCTTCTTGAAACTAGTGGTTTCACCAACCATCAACAATTGATGCTCCTTCTTGATTTCTACTTTCGCGGTGTCAAACATCGCGAATATCTCAAGGATCATCATATATGTCCCTGATATATCATAGTTCATCACGAAGCTCTAGCAGCTTGGTGGTAATGACTTCGGAGAACCATCACTATTTCATCTGGAAGATCAACTCCCACTCGATTCAAGCGATTGTTGTACTCAGACAATCTGAGCACAAGCACAACAATTGAGTTTTTCTCCTTAGTTTGCAAGCTAAGAAAATCGTCGGAGGTCTTATACCTCTTGACGTGGGCACGAGCCTGAAATCCCAATTTCAGCCCTCAAAACATCTCATATGTTTCGCGACATTTCAAAACGTCTTTGGTGCCTCAACTCTAAACCGTTTAATTGAACTATCATGTAGTTATCAAAACGTGTATGTCAGATGTTCGTAACATCCACAGACAACGTTCGAGGTTCAGCACACTGAGCGGTGCATTAAGGACATAAGCCTTCTATGAAGCAATGAGGACAATCCTCAGTTTACGGACCTAGTCCGCATAATTGCTACTATCAACTTTCAACTAAATTTTTCTCTAGGAACATATCTAAACAGTAGAACTGAAGCGCGAGCTACGACATAATTTGCAAAAACCTTTTGACTATGTTCAGGATAAACAAGTTCATCTTATGAACTCCCACTCAGATAGACATCCCTCTAGTCATCTAAGTGATTACATGATCCGAGTCAACTAGGCCGTGTCCGATCATCACATGAGACGGACTAGTCAACATCGGTGAACATCTTCATGTTGATCGTATCTTCTATACGACTCATGCTTGACCTTTCGGTCTTCTGTGTTCCGAGGCCATGTCTGTACATGCTAGGCTCGTCAAGTTAACCCTAAGTGTTTCGCGTGTGTAAATCTGTCTTACACCCGTTGTATGTGAACGTTAGAATCTAACACCCGATCATCACGTGGTGCTTCGAAACACGAACTGTCGCAACGGTGCACAGTTAGGGGAGAACACTTCTTGAAATTGTTGTAAGGGATCATCTTATTTACTACCGTCGTTCTAAGCAAATAAGATGTATAAACATGATAAACATCACATGCAATCAAATAGTGACATGATATGGCCATCATCACTTTGCTCCTTTTGATCTCCATCTTCGGGGCTCCATGATCATCATCGTCACCGGCATGACACCATGATCTCCATCATCATGATCTTCATCATCGTGTCTTCATGAAGTTGCCTCGCTAACTATTACTTCTACTACTATGGCTAACGGTTAGCAATAAAGTAAAGTAATCACATGACGTTTAAGTTGACACGCAGGTCATAAATAAATAAAGACAACTCCTATGGCTCCTGCCGGTTGTCATACTCATCGACATGCAAGTCGTGATTCCTATTACAAGAACATGATCAATCTCATACATCACATATATCATTCATCACATCCTTTGGCCATATCACATCACATAGCATACCCTGCAAAAACAAGTTAGACGTCCTCTAATTGTTGTTTGCATGTTTTACGTGGCTGCTATGGGTTTCTAGCAAGAACGCATCTTACCTATGCAAAAGCCACAACGTGATATGCCAATTGTTATTTACCCTTCATAAGGACCCTGTTCATCGAATCCAATCTGACTAAAGTGGGAGAGACAGACACCCGCCAGCCACCTTATGCAACTAGTGCATGTTTGTCGGTGGAACCGGTCTCACGTAAGAGTACGTGTAAGGTTGGTCCGGGCCGCTTCATCCCACAATACCGTCGAAACAAGATTGGACTAGTAACGGCAAGCATATTGAACAAAATCAACGCCCACAACTACTTTGTGTTCTACTCGTGCATAGAATCTACGCAATAGACCTAGCTCTGATACCACTGTTGTGGAACGTAGCAGAAATTCAAAATTTTCCTACGTGTCATCAAGATCTATCTATGGAGAGACTAGCAACGAGGGGAAGGAGAGTGCATCTACATACCCTTGTAGATCGCTAAGCGGAAGCGTTCAAGAGAACGGGGTTGATGGAGTCGTACTCGTCGTGATCCAAATCACCGATGATCCTAGTGCCGAACAGACGGCACCTCCGCATTCAACACACGTACAGCTCGACGATGTCTCCCACGCCTTGATCCAGCAAGGAGAGAGGGAGAGGTTGAGGAAGACTCCATCCAGCAGCAGCACAACAGCGTGGTGGTGATGGAGGAGCGTGGCAATCCTGCAGGGCTTCGCCAAGCACCTACGAGAGAGGAGGAGGTGTCACGGGAGGGAGGGAGGCGCCAGGGACTCAGGTATGGATGCCCTCCCTCCCCTCCACTATATATAGGGGCAAGGGAGAGGGGGGAGGCGCAGCCTTGCCCCTTCCTCCAAGGAAAGGTTGCGGCTAAGAGGGGGGGAGGAGTCCATCCTCCCCAAGGCACCTCGGAGGTGCCTTCCCCCTTGAGGACTCTTCCCTCCCCAAGTTTCCTTGGCGCATGGGCCTCTTGGGGCTGGTGCCCTTGGCCCATATAGGCCAAGGCGCACCCCCTACAGCCCATGTGGCCCCCCGGGGCAGGTGGACCCCCCCCCCGGTGGACCCCCGGACCCCTTTCGGCACTCCCGGTACAATACCGATAAAGTGCGAAACTTTTCTGGCGACCAAAACAGGACTTCCCATATATAAATCTTTACCTCCGGACCATTCCGGAACTCCTCGTGACGTCCGGGATCTCATCCGGGACTCCGAACAACATTCGGTAACCACATACAAACTTCCTTTATAACCCTAGCGTCATCGAACCTTAAGTGTGTAGACCCTACGGGTTCGGGAGACATGTAGACATGACCGAGACGTTCTCCGGTCAATAACCAACAGCGGGATCTGGATACCCATGTTGGCTCCCACATGTTCCATGATGATCTCATCGGATGAACCACGATGTCAAGGACTCAATCGATCCCGTATACAATTCCCTTTGTCTAGCAGTACGATACTTGCCCGAGATTCGATCGTCGGTATCCCGATACCGTGTTCAATCTCGTTACCGGCAAGTCTCATTACTCGTTCCGTAACACATCATCCCGTGATCAACTCCTTGATAACATTGTGCACATTATGATGATGTCCTACCGAGTGGGCCCAGAGATACCTCTCCGTCACACGGAGTGACAAATCCCAGTCTCGATTCGTGCCAACCCAACAGACACTTTCGGAGATACCCGTAGTGTACCTTTATAGCCACCCAGTTACGTTGTGACGTTTGGCACACCCAAAGCACTCCTACGGTATCTGGGAGTTGCACAATTTCATGGTCTAAGGAAATGATACTTGACATTAGAAAAGCTTTAGCATACGAACTACATGATCTTGTGCTAGGCTTAGGATTGGGTCTTTGTCCATCACATCATTCTTCTAATGATGTAATCCCGTTATCAATGACATCCAATGTCCATGGTCAGGAAACTGTAACCATCTATTGATCAACGAGCTAGTCAACTAGAGGCTTACTAGGGACATGGTGTTGTCTATGTATCCACACATGTATCTGAGTTTCCTATCAATACAATTCTAGCATGGATAATAAACGATTATCATGAACAAGGAAATATAATAATAACTAATTTATTATTGCCTCTAGGGCATATTTCCAACAGGTGGGACCCCTTCCTCTCCCTTCTCCAGTCATAATAGTCCATCTGGCAGCCTACGTAAAGTACGTAGTTGTGTTTACGTAGATGTAGCATTGCCTAGTCCTGGACTGAGGGTTTTGTCATACCCAGAGGAAGCCCTAAATATATGAACGACATTGAGTTAGTGTTACAACCACAAATATTTGCAATTTCAGTACTAATGTTAACAACACAATTGATTGGCATTTCTTGTTGTCCTTGTGAGGCCAACAGATGGTTACTGTGGAAGGTCCTTGTTGTAGTTCGTTGATTGTTGTTTCGATCACTTTGGTGTTTTTTCTTTATTTTTCTTTGGCCTAGGTATATTTTCTTGTGTGTGCACCTTAATGCTGAAATGATTCCTTGTGTGTGCGTCTTAATGTTGGTTGTGTTCATCCTAGTAATGCAAAGGCCGGGGATGTACTTGTTAGTTGTATCTCCTTTATGCTTCATTTTGAGTCAACAAAATTCGGTCTTTGCCAAAAAAAATGCTAGCAACCTAGATGAAAACATGGTTCAGAACTGACTATGGCCGCAATGACCGTGACCTTTACTAATTAGTCGCTGCTAGAGCGTGAGCTAAGAGACAACAACATTCATAGTGTCACTGTTGAGGTATAATAGTTGAGCCTTGGTAGCATTGTCATTCATATGGCCCTCTCAAAAACGTAAATCTTACTAGGGGCATGTTTGGTTTATAGTATATGGTTTCCACACTTAATCTTAGTCATGTCACACTTCTTAGGCATGCGTTTGAATCGTTGACACACTTGTAATTTGCCAACTTTTCTAGCTACATGGTCCATATGTCGTAGGGCATTTTGCTACATCTCGCCACACTTTTGGTGACAATTTTGTCCACCACCCTTTTTGTGGCAGTCATAATTTGCCTTTAGTAGTAATAGGACTTTTTCTCAGATGATAGCCATAACATTTACAAGCATATAAGAAATAGAGTCAGGGGTGGAATCCCGAAAAGAAGAGGATCTAGATTTAAAGAAATATTTAGCTAGGTAGTTTCATCTCTCGTTTGCTTCTCGGAAGCAGTGGACATTTGCAACTTTCAGAAAATCAGAAGCCAGAGTATTGCATTCCATAAATATCGCCACTTCCGAGGCAAAGTAAGTGTCCTGTTAGTTCACCGCCTCCACAGTGAAGGTACATCAAGAAAATGCATTACGTGATTACATCCAATATTTGCAGCAAGAAAACCCATTACGGATAGCACTCAATTCTGGAGAATCGACATTCTTGACATGAGGCACAAACTAGGTCGCTGCTTTTAGAAAGTTATCTCTGTAATCGCGTGAACAGCTCTCATGGCGCCCAACAACATTTCAGATTGAAATGAAGCATCTACATGTACCTTTACACATCCCTGATTAGGCCTTTTCGACATATGATCACGCTTTCGAACTATTTGTTTAGGAGTTACTGCCCTTACAAAGTTTGTGGCTAGCACTTTGATAGAGATAGCAACAAGATCATGAGATTGGATTGCTTCGTCTTCCCTGAACTGGCGCCGTTACCACAACATGTACCACGCTGCTACTACTATCAATTCCGCCGTTAGCAGCTCCCCAACTTTGCTTGAGTTCTCTCTAGAATATCTATTGTAACAGATCCCGAGCGATCTTCCGATATAGCTTTCTGGATAACATCATACAATCCCAGTTCAGCCCAAATTGCCGACACACAAGGACACGTGGCTGTATTGTATGTCTTCTAGCCCACTTCTGCACACCGGACATGTACTCGTGATTGGAATCTGGCGCCTAGCAAGCACACCATAACACGGCAAGACTCCTCTCAGGATCTTCCATGTAAAGTGTTTTATTTTGCCAGGGCCTTGCAGGCGTCAAGTGTCCATCCAGATTCCATTTACCTGAATATTACCTTCACCATTAGGATGTACGTACCAATCATGCGGCATATTGGTGATCAAGCTCGACATTATATGAAGATCACACCGAGAGTGTACCATACCTTATGTTGTTCCATGCTACAAAATCCTCTACCACATCCACACGAAGAGGGATTTGTAGGATTCTAGCAACATCAACTAGGTTTAATAGACCACAAAAGTTATTCATCCCATTGACCAGAGTAGGGCTCAACCAAGTCTTCTACCTTTGACAATAAAGTTTTCCTCCACGGAACGATTTCTTTCCGAAACACTGGAGTGTATCCAAGGATCTTGCCAAATAATCATCTTTGAACCAGTCCCAACTCTCCCAATGCATACCCGCTTAAAGGTTTGGATCCCTGAGACAATACTTTGCAATGTACAACCCTTCTTGAACCCGCATTCAGTATGTTTCCATTAGGATAATTCTTTGCACTTAACACACACGCACACAAAGAATCAGGGTTCTGAATTAGACGCTAACATTGCTTTGCTAACATAGCAAGATTAAAGCTTTATAGATCTCTAAGACCCATGTTCCATCTCTTCTTCGGGATACACATTTTCCACCATGCATATTGATGCATCTTCTTCTCTTCACTGTCTCCCCACCAAAAACTCGACATAACATCAGTAATTAATTTACAAATTCCTTTTGGCAATTAAACACTCACATGACATACGAAGGAATTGCTTGAGCTACAAACTTAAGCAAAATCTCCTTACCTTTCATGGATAGCACCTTTTGTTTCCATCCTTTTAGGTGTTGACAAACTCTATCAACGAGATGTTGAAAAATTGTTCCAAATTAGTCATGAAGCAAACATGCCCTGGATGGCTGGATCCTTTATTACTCATGTGTACTTTTGTTTGTTGCCATAGACTGATTAACCAACTAGGGTGCGTTACAATAAGAACAATTGAAACCTCTGCATGGTGATGCTCATTTGCAGCGCCAATTAGCACCTTGATGTGGCCAATGATTTTGCGGTCTGATTACCAGCAAAAGATTCTAGCGCTAACATGTTCATGTTAGTACTTTAATCAAGTCGAGCCCTAGAAGACTAAGCGTTTTTTCTTTTTGAGTTGCCTAGTAGAAAGACTAAGTTGATGGGAGAGACGGTACGATATGTTTAACACCTGCAGCTTCGTACTGTACCCTTTCTTCATGATGATGAAGGGGCATAGTGTAATGCCTGTCACTTGCATCCTTATTGTAGAAATGTTCTTATGAATAACATGTATCATGAAAATTAGCATGTCGAAGCGTCTGTAGTCCAACGGTTAGGATAATTGCCTTCCAAGCAATAGACCCGGGTTCGACTCCCGGCAGACGCACTTTTTGTTCTTTTTTTCATCTTTTTGTATCTCTTCTTCCTTCATAGAAGATGTACTTTGTACCTGTTCGCCTACACATGTGCCGATGTGCGCCATACGTGCATGTACGGTTCTCTGCGCGTCACCCTGGACAAGGAGAAATCTCTAGCCACCTGAAAGAAGACTAGCTAAAGCATGTACAACTTCAAACGTGGGTGGTGCTGCTGGGTTCGTGCCGTGCTGCGCTTGCCTTACAAGTTAGGACCTCCTCCACGCCTGGTCCGGACTCCGGACTGCTGCTCATCGACACCGTGCTCTAGAGCGTTTTCGCCGTCGCCAAGTCGTCACCCTGGCGACCATGGTCTATGCCTTCCTCCTCTGCCTGTGGCTGGCTGGCTGCACCTTGTTGTAGTGAAGACTCAGAGTCGATCCATCGGTCAGACGGCTCATACGTCTCTTCTCTCTTGTTCTTCTTCCCAACGTTCCCCATTTCGCTTGTGCTTTGTCTGGATGCTTATGGTGTGCATTATGTGATCCGAAACAATATATCGGAAATATAGTTATGGATCAAATGTAGTATATTAATAAAAAATATGGTAAAGGCTTTTCTTCTTCTGATTTTTATCATAGAACAAGGTAAAAGGAAAATGGCGAGGCTTGCATGGGATAAGGTGATAGTTTCAAAGTCCATGACTGGTATAGGCTTTAGGGGCATGAGGGATTTCAATCAGGCGCTTCTTGCCAAACGAGCATGAATATTAATTGAGCACCATGAGATATTGGTGTTGGTGGCGACTTTAAGAGCAAAATATTACCTACCCAGATGGAGGCCAATATCATGGATGGCTTTAGCTGGCGCTGCGGTGGGATCCATACTCATTTGCTTCAGACACTATGGAGATGAAGGTCAGCATCATGGATGTATGTGGCCGCTCGTTGCAACCTCGCTGACTATATGATCAATGGAACCTTAGAGAATGTCAACTAGCCGCATTGTTTTCTGTCACCTGGTTTATCGCAACTGCTCTTTAATACGTAGCGAAGCATAGACTATCAGCGTGTGATTTTTTCATTACATTGCAATGGGCAATTTCCCTAGTCTCTACTCTCTATCTCTACTACTTAAGAAGACTGTAAGATTTCATGTTTCACTTTCCTTCTCGCCACCCCTTCGTCCAACATTCACTGTATGAAAATCAATCATCTTCATTACTTACCTTCTAAACCAATTTCAGTTTATTTTAATTATCAAACCTCTCATCAAGGTATAAGGTAAAGCATCGACATGATTTGATAAACATTTATCCACACAACCACATTAATATGAGCAGGTAAATCATAAGCTAACGCACTGAAATATTTATATCCCATTGGAACGCACGTACATTGTTCTATATATCTGTATATACTACTTAAAAGGAACGTAAAGTTCCCATATCACCTTTCTTCCCACCATCTCTTCGTCCAACCTTCCTTGTATGATATACTACTTAAAAGGAACGTAAAGTTCCCATTTCACCTTTCTTCCCACCATCTCTTTGTCCAACCTTCCTCGTATGATAATAAATTAGCTTAATTTACTTACCTCGTTTGATAAACATTTCTCTACACAGTCCCATTAATATGGGCAGGTAAATCACAAGCTAAAACACTAAATATTTGTATTCCATTGCAACGCACCTGCATTTTTCTATGTATATACTTAAAAGGAATCCCTTCGTCCAACCTCCCACGTAAGCTACCTTCACCTTCCATCGGTTTTCATCCCTCCTGATAGACTTTGATAACGGTTTTTAATGTGATCGGTCAAATCAGATTAACATATGGTAACGTAATAATTCACGAAAAGGAATCAATCATGTTCAATAATTATTTGGTAACATAATTAATTTAAATTCATGGTAAGGAATCAATCACGATCAGTAATTATTTGGTAACATAATAAGTTCAACGAAAGAAATCAATCACAATCGGTCATCATTTCTGTCTCCATTGCAATGTACGGGAAATTTCCTAGTCTGGTAAAAGAAAAGAATGAACAATATATTAGGCAGGCAGCAGCGCGGCTTGCAGGCAGATGGTGGGTTAGAGGCTAAAACGTGACAACACAGCCCACGGATCAAGGCCGCATGGGCGCACACACACATGCATTGCGCGGGCGCCGGGAACGCAGCAAGACAGCGACATCTCTGGGCTGCTGGTGGCCAGGGGAAGGGTAAACCATCATTGTGTTGGTAAAATTCTTGATCAGTGAAATTAAGCAAGATTCAATTACTATTTAAAGTTCAATCTAAATATGTTTTTATTCGTATTGAAATTGGTGATATTCGTCTTAGCATCATATAAAAATATAGTGTGTATAGATTACATTGATATTGTATCGTACATTAATTTTGATACTTTATTCAAGTTTGCATGGTACTTAAGTTTTCTCCGTCCTGCGCCACTGATAAGAACCACATGCTCCCTCACAGATGCAATGAATCATATGTATCCATTATTTATTTATTAGAACAATATTACAGTGCCAAAAGGGTAAAGGAAAGTGTAAAGAGCCTACATATGAACCTAGTCAAACCGTGTTATAAAAAGGTAGATGCAGTAGCACAGAGCAAACATGAGAGTACCACCTATAGTTGTTGCAAAGTTGAAGAGAGGAATGAATAGAGACAAAGCAGGTTGATTACCATGTTGTTGATATGGCCTTTGGATGGGAGCCAAATAGCATACCCTGGGATTGAGAGACGCGGAGAACTTATTGTGTGCTTCTTGGTGTGGCCATTCTCCTCCTTGGCCATTTTTCTTCTATGCCAGGCTGGGTATAATCTCTGGTTAGATGTTCAATGGGGTAACACTTGTGCCACCCCACCCAACGTGTGTGTGAGCACAATTCCGTACAACGAATTGTATTGCTGCTGAGAAGCATGCGTCGAAGTCTGCGATCTCCACAAAATATAGTACTCCCTCACAGTGGCGGACCTACACAATCAAAACTGGGCATGTCGATACGAAGGAAGGCCTACTATTTCTCTCACATGGCCCAGATTACTCTCAATAACGCACTGTGTGTTTGCTGCTATGGGTTGGGCAGTCCTTGGCCCATTTTCCTAACATGTAGCTCCGCCAGTGCTCCCTCGAGACATACATTTCTACATCTAAGGCGTTAGGCTTGGCTGCATCTTGTTGAAACTATCCCTTCCCAATCACCACGTGCTCTGGTTTCAGCTCTCCAAAAGCTCTCTTGATAATCCGACCCTGTGACAATGAGGAGATTGTCAAACACCATACATATGCGGTACTTGTGCGGGATATAGAGATATGGACTAGGAGGTAGTTTGTATGAGATATTCTTGTAACCATCTCCTCCTTTTCTTCTCTCTCAAGTTGTATCCTAGATTCTCCCTTATCTCTTCATCTCCAACCGCATGTAAGCCATCTAGGGTTTTAGCCCCCCTACTATATAACATGCACACGTCGCCCCCAACAGGGTAGGACGTTTTACCGCTCGCACATGGTATCAGAGCTGGTAGTCGGCATCGAGCCCGTGGATGATGTAGGAGATGTCATCTCCTACATCATCCACGGGCTCGATGCCGACTACCAGCCTCTGATCTCTGCTCTGGATGTTCGCGTAACCCCTGTCACCATCGATGAGCTCTTCGCTATGCTCTCCAACTTTGATCAGCGGATGGTGCACTTCCACGGGTCCGGCGGCGGCGGCTTCAAATCCTCCGCGAACTCGGCCTCTCATGGTCGTGGTGGCTCCTCTCGGCGCGGCGGCTTCTCCTGTCGCAGGGGGAGGTCCAGTGGAGGCGGCAACGGCGGCGGCTCCAACTCCCGCAATGGCGGGCGTGCTCCCTCCAACAACAAAACTCGCCGCGGTGGTGGCAACCCTCGCGCACGACCTGATGCTCCTCGTTGCCAGATATGTGGCAAGGTGGGGCACACAACAAAAGATTGCTGGTACCGCTATGAAGAGGACGACGACTCCTCTCAGTATGATGACAAGGTGGTGGCGGCTGCAGATGGCTCCTACGAAATCGACACCAACTGGTACGTCGACAGCGGCGCCACCAACCACATCACCAACGAGCTCAAGAAGGTGACCATGAAAGAGAAATATCGCGGCAAGGACCAAATCCACACAGCTAGTGGTGAAGGTATGGAGATCCGTCACATTGGTCATTCAAGTTTTAGTACCCCTTCTCATAAAATTCATCTTAGGAAAATTTTGCATGGTCCCAATGCCGACAAAAGTCTCCTTTCTGCCCATAGAATTGCCCTTGATAATCATGTCTTCCTTGAATTTCACCCTTATTTCTTTTTTATCAAGGATCAGGTGACGAAGAGCATTCTCTATCGAGGTAGATGTGTTCGTGGACTCTATCCGTTGATTCCGGAGCTTAGGAGACTGAATAAACAAGCTTGTGGTGCTATCAAGATTTTGTCCACACGATGGCATGATCGTCTAGGACATGCTTCTTTTTCTTTAGTTGAAAGATTGCTTAGAAGGAATAAACTCCCGTTTGTTGGTGAGAACGATATTGAAACTGTTTGTGATTCCTGTAAAAGAGCTAAGAGTCATCAGTTACCCTATCCTATACCTACTAGAGTTTCTACCAAACCGTTGCGATTAATTTTTTCAGATGTTTGGAGTCCTGCCCCCAACTCAGCTGGTAGACGTACGTACTATGTGAGCTTCATTGATGACTTTAGTAAATTCTCCTGGATTTATCTTCTTAAGAAAAGATCCGATGTTTTTCAAGTCTTTAAAAACTTCTAAGCACTCGTTGAACGCAAGTTTGACTGCAAGATACTTGCTGTCCAATCAGACTGGGGCGGTGAGTATGAGAAATTAAATTCTTTCTTTCAAACTCTCGGCATCTCTCACCATGTTTCATGCCCCCACCCTCACCAACAAAACGGCTCTGCTGAACGCAAGCACATGCACATTGTTGAGGTCGGTTTAGCTCTTTTAGCTGGTGCCTCCATGCCTCTCAAATTCTGGGATTAAGCTTTTCGCACTGCCGTTCACATCATTAACATGCTTCCTAGCCGTGTTATCAATAATGAAACTCCAGTAGAAAGGCTACTCCACACCAAGACTGACTACACGTCTCTTCGTGTCTTTGGGTGTGCATGTTGGTCAAATCTTCGTCCATATAATCAATGCAAACTTATGTTTTGCTCAAAGCAATGTGTGTTTTTTGGGTATAGCGCTCAACACAAAGGTGTAAAATGCCTAGATGTGTCCACAAGGCGTGTTTATATATCCCGTGATGTAGTTTTTGATGAAACAAAGTTTCCTTTCACTGATCTTCATCCCAACGCAGGTGCATTACTTCGCAAAGAAATTCTTCTCTTGCCATCTCACCTCACCGGCCTTGATCAAGGGGGAAATACTTGTGATGATTCAATGCTGACTAACCCTCCTAATGGTGCACATGAGTCCTCTGGTGATGTTGCAGGAACAAACAGCGAGCAAAATGATGAAGAAATTGGGCAAAATGATGAAGAAATTGGCCCCCAAGTGACACATTTGCTGTGTCCAGCCTTGGGGACCAGATCCTCCTCGGGATCGTCGTCGAATCAGCAGCAATCCAGAGTATCCGCACCGGGATCAGCAATGGCAGATGCGCCAGACCTAACAGCAGCGGAACCTCCCGCTCGCGTGGGCTCCCGCGGCTCCGCGCATGCCACGTGCCAGCCTTCGGGTGGTGGCAGCCCCGCGTCGGCTCCTCTCCAATTGCCATACGCCACGTGGCTACGCCCTGGTGGCTCGAGCGGTGCGCTCTGCCTCGACCAACCGCACTGCTACAAGCGGCGCACCTAGGCGCGGTCGACCGATGCAGGATCCAGCGCTGACCCGTCCAGCCAGGTGGGCGTGGGTTTCGTTGCTGATCCGCGTGGCCCCGCGCAATCATGCGCTCATGATGAGATGGTCGGCCACCCGGGATCTTCTGCGGCAGATACAACCTCGCCGTCACGTGCTGGAGACACAGAGGATCCGGTGCGGGTGCCGGGCGGATCTACCTCGGGATCGCCTGCACCAGGAACTCCTGTGCATGGTTCCGGATCCTCTGCACTGGTTGACTCTGTGGTGCAATCTCGGCGACTCACACGGTTGCAAAAAGGTGTAACTCAATCCCTCAATTATAAGCACATAAGTAAATATGGCCTAGTTTGCTCTACAGATGAACAAGCTGAACCAAGGACTCTGGATGAGGCATTCGGAAATGAAAGGTGGAGAAAAGCAATGAGGGAAGAATATGTGGCACTAAAGAAAAATAAAACATGGCATTTGGTGCCCCCACGACAAGGTAAAAATCTTATAGACAAGTGGGTGTTCAGAGTTAAAAGAAAATCTGATGGAACTGTTAATAGATGCAAGGCTAGGCTTGTTGCAAAAGGTTTAAACAGAGATATGGTATTAATTATGAGGATACCTTTAGTCCTGTTGTAAAGGCTGCCACTTTTCGACTTGTTCTGTCTATTGCTGTTTCTAGGGGATGGAGTCTCAGACAGCTAGATGTACAGAACGTGTTCCTCCATGGTGTTCTGGAAGAAGAGGTGTACATGAAATAGCCTCCTGGGTTTGAGAGCAAATCTAATACCTCATTTGTGTGCAAACTTGATAAAGCACTTTATGGCTTGAAGCAAGCCCCACAGGCATGGTACTCCCGTCTTAGTCACAAGATGCAATCACTTGGTTTTGTCCCCTTCCAAGTCAGAACCTCCCTTTCATCTACAATAAACTCAATACATGCATATTTGTTCTCATATATGTTGATGATATCATTGATACAAGTTCATCTAGTGAGGCCATTGCATCATTGTTGAAGGATTTAAGTGCAAAATTTGCTCTCAAAGATCTTGGAGATTTGCATTTTTTTTCCTTGGGATTGAAGTGAAGAAACACAAGGATGGACTTCATCTCTCTCAAGAGAAATATGCGACTGATTTGGTAAAAAAGGCAGGTCTGCAAGGTTGTAAACCCTCCTTCACTCCTTTATCCAGCTCAGAAAAACTATCTCTCACAGAAGGGCAACTCTTGAATCAAGAGGACGGTAGGAAGTACAGGAGTTTAGTAGGTGCACTACAGTACTTGACCCTAACAAGGCCTGATATTTCTTTTGCTGTCAACAAGGTGTGTCAGTTTCTGCATGCTCCTACTACTGTGCATTGGACTGCTGCCAAACGCATTGTCAGATATGTCAAACACACTTTGAGCATTGGCTTTAATTTCAGCAAGTCATCCTCAACTCTTGTTAGTGCTTTCTGTGATTCTGATTGGGCAGGTTGTCTGGATGACAGGCGTTCCACTGGTGGATTTGCAATATTCTTTGGACCTAAATTGATTTCATGGTGTGCAAGGAAACATGCCACCGTGCCTCGGTCTACCACAGAGGCAGAGTACAAGGCTTTAGCAAATGCTACAGCTGAAATCATATGGGTTCAACCAATGCTAAAAGAACTTGGTATACAAAGTTCTCAAGCTCCATATTTGTGGTGTGATAACCTTGGTGCTACCTACTTATCTGCAAATCCAGTCTTTCATGCCAGAACAAAGCACATAGAGATAGATTTTCATTTCGTCAGAGAAAGAGTTGCACGGAAACAACTTGATTTTCGGTTCATTCACTCTAGAGATCAAGTTGCCGATGGGTTTACTAAAGCCCTGCCTATCAGAAGCTTTGAAGAGTTTAAGCATAATCTCAACCTGATGAAGTTGTGATTAAGGGGGGGGGGGGGGGTGGCAAACACCATACATATGCGGTACTTGTGCGGGATATAGAGATATGGACTAGGAGGTAGTTTGTATGAGATATTCTTGTAAGCATCTCCTCCTTTTCTTCTCTCTCAAGTTGTATCCTAGATTCTCCCTTATCTCTTCATCTCCAACCGCATGTAAGCCATCTAGGGTTTTGGCTCCCCTACTATATAACATGCACACGTCGCCCCCAACAGGGTAGGACGTTTTACCGCTCGCACAGAGATGAGCCCCGATGCCACAAAAATTGGTCAAGCAAGAGTCTGAAGATCACTCCCTAACCATAGCATGTAAATACATCTGAGGATTCTGCAGGACAAATAAGAAGTGGGAGCGTCTATGTGGTGCTTTAAAAGCATCTCCGATAGACAATGTAGATGTAAAAATAACCAAAATATACACCACCAAGGCCTAAAAACATCACTCCAAGAGATGATGTAGATGCGAATTTTCTACATCTGATGTAAAATGCATCACCAAGTGATGCAAATATACGTCACATGGACGCAGATATGTACATCACTAGATATAAAACGCAGTCACACCGCGCGAAGCCCAACTGCCATCAGGAGGGCTCCCATTGCCTCGCGACTGCTCGATCCCCTTCCGCCACCGTCCCCGGGCCGTGATTGCCGTCTTCTGCCACCCCGGGCCGTCGCCGCCGCTCCCGTGCTCGTCCTCCCGCGGTGGCGCCGCCGGTAATCCTTGAGATGCGCCCACTCCAGTTGGTCGTGGAGGAGATGAAGCTCAACGGGCTTCACTTCGTATCCAGCCGTCGGGACGTTGCTGCTGCTGGAGGCTCAAATTTTTCTTTTTTTATTGTTGAATAATGCCAAATCAAATCAAAAAAAATCCAAAAGTAAAAAGGAAATGCATAATATAGTGATGTCATGTGTCTGTTTCTCTGAAAAGGTGGGTCGGCCCTTAGGGCAAACAGGAAAAAAAATAGGAGAGAAAAAAAAACCCGAGAGAAGCAAAAGTAACTTTTGCGATTTAATCACGAAACGCGCCACTTCTAATGTAGGGCGCGGTGTTTATCCGGTCTCGTGTTAGATCCTATGATTTGGTTAGAACGAAACCCCTTCTTACCGCAAGCTTTTAATAATATGGCCGTGATCTGTCATTACGTGCGACTATCTCCACTAGTAGTGAATTGGGAACAAGAAGAAAAAGAAAAGGCTGGTGCTTCCCTTGTTGAGGTAAGAGCAAATGATCTTATTCGTGATTTCCTAAGAATTGAGTTAGTCAACGTAGGGCTGGACGGAACGAGCGGGCTTTTCGGCCCGCTCGTGGCCTGTTAAGGACCGGACCGTACGGTCCAGGACCGGCAGAAAAATTGGTCGGCCCGGGCTGCCAATTTCGGCCCGAAAAAATCCCGGTCCGGTCCGGTCTTTAACCGAGCCGCTCGGTCGGACCGAGAAGACGCAGTCGCCGCCGGCACCGTTCCTCATCGTCGCGGCCATCGGCAGCCCCAGAGTGAACCACCGTGTCCCTGAGCTTCCTCTCTTCATCCTTCCTCTTCTCCCCGTGCGTCGTGCATGCACTGCCGGCGATCTGGAGTTCTCGAGTCTCGACCACGGCCTGTACTCAAAGGAACGAAAGAATAGGTAGGAACGGGAACTGCGGCCGTGCCATCCCACGTCCACGAGCCGAAATCGTGCAAACGGGAACAGCCTGATCTAACTAACCTCAAACTAAGATAAGACGTGGACATGCACACGTTGCATGGCACGTTATTTCAGCACGGCATGCACACCGGCCATGCGAACGCGTCGCTGGTGCCACCAGGAAGAAACTGGGGCACGATCCTGAATGCTCTGAAGGTGACGCCGCCGCCGCTGCTGTTCGAGGAGTCCCTGCGTTTCTTCTCCATGACCATGAGAGCGAAGACTGCTAGTTCAGAAAAATCAGTTTCGTCAAGTTCAGAAAATTCAGTTCGTCAGTTTCGACAATGTTTCAGCTGTCAGTTAATTTCTCGCGCACGTCGTCCACTTCGTCAATTCACTCGCGCACGTAGTGTTGAGTTAAACTCTGTCGTACTGATCCTGTCACTTAGTTTTTTCGGTGCGAGAAGCACGCTAGTTCATGTTGCGTCTGAATAGGCAGTAGTGTTTAACCACGGAGAGATTGACCACGATGTGTCTCTGGGATGGACGGTTATATGGAATCGTGGGTGATCAGTTTGTTACGACCTGAATAAAAGGAAGAGCAGAAAATACGCAGACAGTTGTGCGTCGCAGAATCCTCTCCACTTAATGCGTTCGTGCGAGTCTTCTTCCTCCTCTACTTTCTCGCGTGACCTCATGTGTGTGTTGATTCAGTGCTTGATGTAACACGTAGCCCACCTCGCCGCTGCATGCGCGCACATCGACTTCGATGGTTGGCTGGTCCCTTCGGTCCATTCGGTCTGGCCCTGGCTTCGCCGTCACCGGTTCGGTCCTTGAAAGTAGGACCATTCGGTTGCTCGGTCCGGTCCGGTCCGGACCGCCGGCGGCCGGTCCAAACGACAGCTCGGTCAGGGACCGGACCGGACCGGACCGTGTCCACCCCACGCCCGCGCTTATTATGCTCCACATCCAGCACCGACGGAGGACGAGGTGACGCTGCTGCTCGAGGCTGGCCGCCATGGTACCATGGCCCGAGCTCGGTCACGCCCTGCGACTTCTGCTGCACGAGCTATTGCTGCTTCTCTGCTACTAGCGCAAATGCCATGCGGACACATCTTATTTGATATTGCACAGTATATCCAATTCTAGCATGTAAAAACAGTTTTGGCCAATCCGATTTAATTTAGTTTAAGCGGCTTCGATTGAGAACTAGCCGTTCCGATTTAGTTCACTTTAGTTTCTGTTTTGCACATTCCCACGGAAAAATTCAGTTTTGAAAGTAAAGTTTAGAGAAGTTAAGTTCGCAGACAACAGTTTTTACATCATCTATTGCCCTTGGGTGTTTTCCGATGATGTAAAAATCATTTTTGATGATGTAAATTTTACATCTAACATATTTTGTGATGTATTTTTTACATCATCTGTTGGAGATTCTGTAAACTGCACTTGGAGGAACTGGTGGTCATGTGCGCGCCCGCTCATGGGCCGGCCCATGTAGAAAGCGTGCCGCTAGGTCGCATTTAATGGGTTTCTCTTCTAGTCGCTCGATTGCATTTTTACCGGTCGCGGCTGACTGTTCAACTGTTCACTTTTAAAAACATAAGCAAAAAAATGAAAAAAAATGCAGAATATCATAAAAGTTGGTGAAGTCAAATTCACCGATATTGAGAAAAAACATACAAATTAAAAAAAAGTTCATTGATTTTTAAACTTTTCACAGAATTTAAAAGTTCAAATATTAAAAAAACAATGATTTTTAAAAAAATCATCAAATTTGATACAAGTTCATGAATTTGACAAAAGGTTCATCAATTTGGAAACATTTTCAGTATATAAATTTTTTCACAAAACTCGAAAAAGTTTGTGAATTCAAAAAATTCAATGATTTCGAAAGTTCATGAATTTGGAAAAAAAAATCAACAAAATTCAAAAAAATTCATTGAATTTGCAAAAAATCAATCATTTATTTTGAAAATGTGTTTATAGAATATTGGAAAGCTCATCAAATTTGAAAAAATCATTGGTTTATTATTTTTTAAATCATCGGTTTATTTTTTAAAAATCATTGTTTTAGAAAAATCATCAATTTGTAAAAAACAGACATAAATTTGAAAAAGGTTCACATATTTAAGAAAGGGGAAGAGAAACAGGTAACAACAAAACATAGAAACCCAGGTGGATGACGCTAAAAAAAACAGATAAAGAAATGGGCCAGCCCGCTAAAAGACCTAGAATACAGGGGTGCGCCCTGTACTGGATGGCCTTTAAGCGGCGCCTTAAGCGCCGTATAGGAAATGTCATAAGTTCAACATATGGGGGAATAAAACGAGATAGGATGGACCTAGCCGCATGGTGTTGTAGTGCATATGGGCTGTGTTGTTTGGGCCCCTCATTGGACTAGACCAAAGCCTTCTCGCTAGGCATTGTGCAGGTGTCAGCGAAAACAATCGAGCGACCAGAATGATGTCAATGACATAGGCACGAACGATGGATTCTACTTTGAAAAGGGCAGGGCCGATGCATTAGCCAGGCCACAGCACGGCCGGTAGGCAGAAGGTGAGTCAGAGGCTAAAATGCGATTACACAGCGCGTGCGGGATCAAGGCCGGATGGCGAACACGCGCATGCATTGCGCGTGCGCTGAGAGCGCAGCAGCGCGGCAATGTTTCTGGGCTGTCGGTGGCCAGAGGAAGGGTAAATCACCATTGTGTGCGTAAAATTCTTGATCAATAAAGTTAGGCGAATTTTAATTAAAAAACTGAGCAATTACTATTAGAAGTTCAATCTAAATATATTTATATTCCTATTGAAATTGGTGATTCGGTTTGGCATCATATAGAGATATAGTGTGTACAGATTACTTTGATATTGTATCGTATATTTATTTAGACACTTTATTTAAGATTGCCTCACCTTAATTTTTCTACGTCCTCCGTCGCTGACAAGAACCACATGCCCCTCATAGATGCAATAAATCATATGTCGCCATTATTTATTAGAACTTTAGTATGTGCCAAAAGGATAAATGAAAGTGTAAAGAGCTACATGTAGACCTAGACTAACCATGTTATAAAAGGTAGATGCAGTAGCAAAGAGCAAACATGAGAGTACCACCAACAGTTTTCACAAAGTTGAAGAGAGAAAGGAACTAGACAAAGCAGGTTGATCACCATCTTTCTGATCTGGCCTGGGAGCCCAATAGCATATCATGGGATTGCGAGGCGTGGGGAACTTGTTGCGTGCATCTTGCTGCGTAGACCCTTCTCCTTAGCCGTTGGTGTTCTATGCTAGGCTGAGTGTAGCCTCTCGTTAGATATTCAATAGGGCAACACTTGTGCCACTCCACCCAATGGTTTTTTGATGCACAATTTTATACAGCGAAGGGTATTGCTGACTGAGAAGCGTGTATCCAAGCCTGGGATCTGAAGCTCAAAACAAAGCATGGGATCTTCACAAAATGCTCCCACTGTTTTTATTTACTCAGCATATTAGCTTTAATCCAAGTCAAAGTTTATAAAGTTTGACCAAATTTATCAAAAGCAATCTAAATTTTCACAATAAAAAATATATATCATATGAAAATATATTGAATGATGATTATAATGGTACTAATTTGGTATTGTGGATGTTAATTTAATTTTTTTGTATAAACTTGGTAAAAGTTTAGAAAGTTTGAAGCTAATATGTGAAGTAAATAAAAACAGAGGGAGTACAACTACTAGCTAGTATTGCCGCTGAGTAGGAAGGACCCCTAGTGAAGAATCTAGGGGTCCTTCCTACTCTAGTGAAGAATCTATGTTTGACTCATGGAAAACCCTTGGTAGTATGTAGGTTTAACCATCAGGGACTGCGCACAAATAGGAAAGAACGCCCCCCCCCCCCCCCCCCCCCCCCCCCCCTCCTGCGTCGTCCTCTCTGGGCGACTTGGGGGTGAAACCCTAGCCGCCGCATCGAGGCCCACGTCTGCTCCCCCTCCCCCCGCCACCGCCGGCGGCCGTCGCCAGGCCTGGCCCGCGCGGTGGTGGGCGGCGGCGGGGCGTCCCCTCGCGCCATCTTCTCCGGCCAGCCCCATCCCCACGCTCCCTGGCCTCCGCCTTGGTCCTCCGATCCCCTCTCCTGCGGCAGCGCTCTCCCCCGTCTCCGGCCACCACGGGCCTTGTCGGCTGCTCCTGGAGTGGCCCATCCGCCGGATCTGGGGCTGGTGGTGGTCCCTGAGGCGGCGACCTTCTCGATCCGGCCTCCTCGCTGTGGGCCTGGGTGGTGGCCCTACGCCTGCTTAGGCTAGTCGCAGCTGTCTCCTAGTCACCGGATCCGGTGCTCGGGCGGCTGCTGGCCCTTGATTCCGGCCGGATCTGGTCGATGGGATGGCCGCAGACACTCGTGTGTTTCTCGGGGTGTGTTCGGTGGCTGTGGTGGTGAACCTGGTAGCGGGGCGGGGCTGTTGGCTGGTGGTGGATGTGATGCGCCTGGTGGGTGGATGTCGGGGCAGCGGCCCCAGGCTTGGCAGACGTCGTCGGCTCTGCGGCGAGCGGCGGCGCGGGTTCTTGTCCACGACTTCGACCGTGCGAGCAGCGAGGTTGCGGCGGACGTGTACTGCGATGGCGGGGCGCCCCGTCGGCCGACGCTCCTGCTTTTGACGAAGATCTTCATCCCTCTCCGTCGGCTTGCGCCCCTCTGGTCAGTCTATGGCCTTGTGGTCTGGGTGTGGAGCAGGACCGGGGGAAACCCTTGGCCATCGGCAGCGGCAACGACATTGACGGCGCCATTGTTTGGCGTCGGCTCCCTCCTTGGAGGCCTTGTCGAGGTCCCCTCCCTCTCCGTCCTGCTTTCTTGTGGCGAAAGCCCCTGCTCTCCTTGCAGACGGCGGTGGCGTGCTGTCGTCACATCCCTTCCTGGAGGCGTCGTCCAGGGTGCGTGGAAGGAAGGTCGGCGTTTGCTGCTGGTTTGGGTGCGGATGGTGGCGGCTTCTTGTGCATCTTATTCCGCCCGTCATCATCTTGTGGTACCGTTCTTCATCTCGCGTTTGGATGTGCGGTTTGCTATGCTTGGTGGCGAGGTCGCGGGAGCTTAGCGGCTGTGGTTCGAGCTCTGGTCCCTCATGCCTTTGGTGCTCTGCTCGTATTGTCCATGCGGCTCATGGTGAGTTACCTGCCTTCCGACGGTGCGGCGCCCTTCGAGCCAGGGCGAGAGGATTGTGGTCTTCTTCGGAGGTGGGATCATATGGCTTGCTGGCAGGTTCCACGGGAGTAGGCGATGGCGTTGGCTACCGGTGCTTGTGCTGCTTGTTGATTCTCACCCGATGCTGTTGTAGCCGCTATTCTAGATGTTTGGCTGTGGTAATTCAGGCTAAGCTCCTTCTTCTATTTTTTCATTTGCCTGTACTGCTGATAGGCCGAGGGATGTTCTAGCACTTTGTATCTTTGCCGTTTTCTTATTTTCCTTCCTTGTAAGTTGTGTGTCTGTAATCCTTGCCGGTTAATGGCTTCGTTAATTCAAAGCCGGGCTAGGTTCGAGCCTTTTTTGGGCTCGGCCGTCGCCTTTTCTCTAAAAGGTTTAACCATCAGCTGTGATACGGTTAGTTCAGTGGTGTATTTACTTCACAACAACTCATACCAAAGTCCATCCTCGCTTAATATGAAGGTACGTTTCATGATGAACCTAATGGTATTGAATCGATATTGCAGTTATTGATATTTTTTCTATAAACTTTCGTTAAGGTTGATCAAAGACTAATATGCACAAAATTTTGACTTGGAGAGAGTACTAATTAGGCAAGTCTGAAAAATAAAATACAAATGATTAAAAAGTTACACTGCATTCTCTCCAGATTCTTGCAACGAAACCCAGCACAGCGGGTAACCGCATTTCATCATCATCGCACACAACCTCTTCATGTTTATGCATGTACTAATAAACCTAGGCAATCCTACACCAAGATTACCAGACTCATCTATGATACCATGACAGTCTTTGGTAGGTTGCATGCTTGGTAGAAGGCACGAGCATAGGCTGAGAACACATCCCACCAAAAAATCAGCTCCTGACCCTAGGGGGTGCAATGCACTGTTGTCTTGTCAAGCATTAGGCGAAACAAGCCAAAGCATCAAAATACCGAGGAGTTACCATTGCTAGGATGGCTCAGCTGGTGAGCGTCGAGAGCATGCCACCACCGCTCTTCGAGGCAAGCACCACCTCCTAGCCAGGCTCTTTCAGGGAGACAAAAGGGGTGGCATTGGCAGCCGCCGCAAGGCCAGTGAGGTTGCTCCTGTCCATCACCTTCAGAAGGTCCTCGTCACTGATATCCGTGTGGATCATCCTATCTTCCTCGCCCTGCTCGTCCCTCAGCAGCGCCACCAGCCCCGCCTCCTTGGTGGAAAATAAAACGAGATAGGACGACCTAGCCGCCTGGTGTTGTGGTGCATGTGGGTAGTGTTATTTGGGCCCCTTGTTGGACTGGACCAAAGCCTTGTCGCTAGGCGCTGGTCAGCGAAACCAGTCGATCGACCATATAATAATATATCAATGACATAGGCATGATGAATGATGGATTCTGTACTCAAAAATGGCACGGCCGATGCATTACCATGCAGCAGCGCGCCGGTAGGCAGACGGTCAAAGGCTAAAATGCGACGACATAGCGCAGGGGATCCAGGCCGCATGGCGCACACACGCATGCATTGTGTGGGCAATCGAAGCATAGTAGCGTGGCGATGTTTCCGGGCTGCCGGTGGCGAGAAGAAGGGTAAATCATCATTGCGTGAGTAAAATTCTTGATCAGTAAAGTTAAGCAAGATTTAAATAAATAGCTAGGAAATTACTATTAAAAGTTCAATCTAAATATGTTTATATTCCTATTCAAATTGGTGATTCGGTTTAGCATCATATAGAAATATACTGTGTATAGATTACTTTGGAATTGTATCACTATTTCATTTTGATACTTTATTTAACTTTGCCCAACATTAACGTTTCTCTCACCGCTGCTGATAAGTACCACATGCTCCCTCACGGATGCAATAAATCATATGTAGCCGTTATTTATTAGAACATTATTATAGTGCCAGAGGGACAAAAGAAAGTCTAAAGAGCCTACACGTGGACCAAACCAAACCGTGTTATAAAAGGTAGATGTAGTAGCATATAGCAAACATGACAATGCAACCTACAGTTGTGGCAAAGTTAACAAGAGGAGGGAATAGAGACAAAGCAGGTTGATCACCATGTTTCCGATCTGGTATTTGGATGGGAGCCCAATAGCATCCCGTGGGATTGAGAGACACAGGGAACTTGTTGAGTGCTCGTTGGTGTCCCCCATCTTCTCCTTGCCCACTATTGTTCTATGCTAGTCTTAGTATAGCCTCTTGTTCGTCATATTGATGTGCATGAGGTCATTTTTCCGGTCGGACCATGTGCCGGAACTTTGCCTGGGCATTGTATGCAAGAGTGATACAATCTAACATCTTAATTTTTTGTGTACTTTTACTCCTGTTGTGTGGCATTGTTGTATATTTAGCCTCTAATGTCACATCAGCTCGAAGTATTCATCAAATTTTTGGGTCTCAGCATGTATACCAGTTAGCTGCAGTCTCGGGCGTTGTACACAAGGAGTAGCACAAGGCGCAGATGAAACTTGGTGCCAAGCGGCTGAAATAGATTAACACTTTAGCAGTGAATTTATGTCCCGATTATCTCGGCGTGCTAGCGATAGACTTCTTAGTTTACATAGTAGTCTTTCTTGTCAAGCTGATATTTTTTGGTTGTGTTTGTCCTGGATGTTCTGGCCTCTTCCTTCTTAGTCGAGATCATTTTTCTTGATGATGTAATAAACTCTATAATAAGTTTGGATGCATGCATCTGTGATGCAGAACCCGAGGTAACAAAACCTTCCATTGATATTTTAAAACTAAACGCACTTATGCATTACTCACCCTATAGCTAGACTATCATCCAAATTATTACACCTTATTACACCAAGAGTCTAAAAGCTCATATGCTTTCGCACACTGAAGTACCACATACAGGTCTAGTGCGCAGCCATGTGGATAACCTGCACAAAATTAGAAACTTTCATCGGTTTGGAAACAATATAATCATGAGAGTACCTAATTTTCCAACGTAAGAGAGATACTCCTGATCGGATTTGAGACTTAAGTTGCCTATTCACCCCACCAAATGAATTTCTAAACATATTTGCAGTACTAGTTGGCGGAGGAAGGTTAAAAGCCACACAGTTGTTCACCATAACAGACCCACGAAAAGGCACATGATGAAAACAAATGATGGATCACATAGTCTTTGTCGTAGAAACAACAATTTTACTACCATTCCAGCTGTGTTTGGTCATATTGTCATTGGCTAAAACACCTCCTCGAGAGAGGTACCAAAAGAATATTTCTATTCTTAGGGGACTCTGATGTTCCAAATGAACTTCTCCTGAAGGAGCGGTTATGGTTCACCATGCCGACATACATGGATATTTACGGAAAACAGATTCCATATGAATACATCTAATTCTTAAGGCATGTTAACCTCCACCAGTCTCTGAACCAGATTTAACCATCCGTCAAAAGGCGACGTTCAATGGGGTAACAGTAACACCTATGCCACCCTACTGAACATGTGTGACGCACTATTTTGTACAGAGAAGGGTATTGCTGACTGAGAGGCGTGTCTCAAAGCCAGGGATCTTAAGTAAATATAGTACTGTCAACTCTGACTAGGAAGGACCCCTACAAAAGAAAATTTGTTTGACTAATGGAAAACACATCTAGAATTTGTAGTTTGCATGATTAACCATCACCTATGAATGATAGGGCTCTTTCGGTGATGTATTTACTTCAGAAGTCACAATAACTCTTACCAAACTGCATCCCATTTGATTTTAAAGAATGTTTCATGAAGAATCAAATGATAATTAATTGATAACTTTTCTATAAACATCAAAATTCATCAACTTTGACTGCAAGTTAATATGCACTGTACTTTGACATGGAGGGAGTAATAATTAGGCAGGACTGAAAAATAAAAGACAACACGATTAAAATAGTTAACCTGCATTCTCCCGAGATTCTTGCAAGGATGCACAAAGTGCACAACAAAGCAGGAGCAACTGCATTTCATCGCCATCACACACGATCTCCGCATGTGTTTGCATGTACTAATAAAGATCGGCAGTCCTACACCAAAACCTGAAAGATCTAGTCTTCCTTAGGTTGCCTAGCTAGCTTGGAAGAAGGCACAAGCATAAGTTTAGAACACAACCGGCCAAAACATAGCTTGAACCGCTGTCGACCATTAGGCGGCCAACAAGCCCAAGCATCAAAACAGCGAGGAGTCACCATCGATGGCTCAGCTGGTGAGCGCTGAGAGCATGCCGCCACCGCTCTTCGAGGCCAGCACCACCTCCCAGCCAGGCCCTTTCAGAGGGACAAGAGGGGTGGCACTGGCAGCCGCAGCAGGGCCGGTCAGGTCGCTCCGGTCCATCACCTTCAGAAGGTCCTCATCACTGATATCCGTCTGGATCAACCTGTCTTCCTCGCCCTGCTCATCTCTCAGCAGCGCCAGCAGCTCCGCCTCCTGCAGTTCTCGACAAAAAAAAGGAACACATCAGCAATCATGCAAGCATTTGATGATCCCTGAACAGACAATTTACACGGTACACCAGACACAATCTTCTATATTCCAGACAGAATTTTTTACATCTAAGGCGTTAGGCTTGGCGGCATCTTGTTGAAACTGTCCCTTCCCAATCACCACGTGCTCTAGCTTCAGCTTTCCAAAAGCTCTCTTGATAATCCGACCCTGTGACAATGAGGAGATGAGCCCTGATGCCACAAAAATTGGCCAAGAGTCTGAAGATCATCCCCTAGACATACCTCAACAGAATTCGATGTTGCCAGCCGATAAACATGAACCGGTTTTGTTTGACCAATGCGGTGGCATCGATCCATAGCCTGTAAATCCATCTGAGGGTTCTGCAAAACAGAGCAAAAATTCAGCATGCCACAGCTATGAAAGCTAAACTGAAGGCAAGCATTGTACCAACGACACCGACAAACTCTCCAGATAGACAGAAAATTACCCAGTCACTGTCATACAGGATGCAAGTATCAGCAGAAGTAAGGTTGATACCAAGCCCGCCAGCACGCGTGCTTAGAATGAAGACGTTCAGACCACTGTTCAAGTCATTAAACTCCGCTATCTGCCGCAGGGAAACAAATAGTGAGATGGCAACATCTATAGACAGCCTTCAATTATCTAAGGAAAAGGATTGGCATGTAACAAATAAGCAATATTTTGTTATTGTTTAGAGCACTGGTTCCACAATAACCAGCCAGGCCCATTTAACACAAGGGTTCATAAAAATCATTGAATCCACAGTTTCTTTCCCGACAAGTTTGCGGTCTGGCTGGTTTCGGAGGGATGTTAAACTCCATCCAGCTTTGACACCTAGTAGCTGCAAATTAAGTATTTTTCCTTTCAACAAGATATCTAATCCAAGTTGTAAAGTAGTTATGTCCAAATATGTTTTTAATTATTTTCATTCGTTTAACTAACACACATTTGCTAAACCACCTTAGAATAGGGTAATGAAACCATCCAGTGTGATACGGACAAGCTGCCAAATTACTCCAAGGTTTCTTCCTTCCGATCAGATACCTAACACAGGTTTCTAGCGCAGTATGTATGGTTGTAGCTAATTTTGCCCTAATTACAATTTTCTATATAAATTTAGGAATAACCATGCAAATTAATACCAGTACATGGGAAGCAATTCAGGGGTGTGTGTCCTAAACTCATGTTTATGCTACCGCACATGTGCCCAATGTGGATATCAAATTAACATGCCCATAGGATAACATATATGTGTCCAAAACTGCTCATGGAAAAGAATTAATTCAACACTATTTCATCAAGCTAGATGCAAAATTATTCATGTGCGCAAATAGGAAAGGTGCGTGCATACGCAATGCATAAATATAAAGGAGCATCATGCAATTCTTCAGGATCTTGATTGTTACTTGCATTCATAGCATAAGGCTGCCGAATACGGATATCCATCATATATGGACAAGGATCATACTATGAATGTAGAAACAAGAATATGATTGTTTAGTTTCTCTGTTCTTAGGTGCGTTTCCCACCTATATAAACAGGGCTGCCACGTCTATTATAGCCATGCGAAGAATCAATCTAAGCTAGCCTTTTTTCTTAGCATAGTTAGTGGTAGTTATCTCAGTATGTAGTATGTACAAGCATACATACGATAGATGATGTCCAGTAAACTAGTAATAAATTGGCAGACTGCCACATTACCTGCTTCCTCCTATCTTCCAGCTTAACATTACCATCAATTCGGCAAACCTTCAGGCCTTTTGTATCCAAATAATAGTCAAGGATGTCCAAAACTTTTGTCCACTGCGAAAATATAAGGACCTACAAACATATCAATTGAACTATATGTCAGGTCCGAAAATTACAATCATGAACAATGTGCTTGCACGTGCCCAACCTTGTGATTTCGTTTGAGTAGAGCATCCAGTAACCTATCCAACAGCTGAAATTTGCCACATTGTTCGAGAAGCTTTTGAACAGGTGGATAGAAGTCTGCAAACAAAATGAATAACAATGTGGATAAAAGAAAATAAATCAAACAGAGCGACGAAACTAGCATATGTCCAATGAGCAATGATACACACAGCTTGTGTCAAATGCAGCATCCAAAAGATCAGGGTGGCCACAATTTTTCCTGAGCTGAATGAGTAGATTATTTAGCTTCGTCTTGATGCCAGGTCTCCGCAAAACTACAATATAGCAAAAACTTGTCACATTCATATGTTATTTACTTATGGGCAGATTGGACAATAAGTACGCATGAAGACATGCATGAGATGAGCGTACACATGCATACCAATATCTGTGTTCTCATGCAAGTAATTGTCGAATGTCCTCTCAACCAAGTGATTCTGGATTTGTTTCTGATGTTCAGTCATATTAGCATAAATGATTATCTCTTTCTTTCGTGGAAGCATGTGTTCTACATCCTCCTTCATCCGCCTTAGAAGGAATGGACGCAAAATGGCATGAAGCTTTGAGACAACAAGGACTCTTTTGTTCTCATCAGTTTCTTCCTGTTGTTCCCCATCTCCCTTCCCAGAAAAATCAAACCTGTAAGAATAAGAATGCCATCAGATCGACAGAGGCAAAATGATACAGATATCCATGAAGTATTCAACAATAACCTCACCATCTTTACGACAAAAAAGTCAAAAAAAAAAAACCATGTTAGGGTATCAAAATCCCATCCGAATATTTCAAGTAGTATGTCCATATTTCATAATTCATCGGTATACAACTAAGCAAGCATAGCATATCAACAGGTAACATAAATAAGAGAAGCTACAAGATAAAAATCTGCTAATATTCAATAGACAAATTGATAGGCATGGCATATCAGTGTATGGTACACAACATAAATCAGGAAGAATTGTCATAACAACTGTTTTCGATTACTGGTGTTCTTAGAGTCTACATGTCCCAAATTTACAATTAAGAACATCTGCATACGGAGCTATATACCCACAAGTGGCTGCTCAGGCACATAATAATATCAGCCAGAGAGCCTTGGCAGTGCCCACTGTGGCCAATGGTAATCCTCATTTTGGGGGAGTTACCCATGTGGAGTGCAATTGTTCTGGCCTGTAACATTTGGAACAGGGCTGCATTGCCACCTTTGTAGTTAACCATTTTTATATTCTTTCTAATAAATGGGAAGTGCCCCTGCCAGGTTACTCAAAAACCAAGATGTTTCAAGAGTTGTATGAATAATAAATTACTAGGATTACACCATATATTTGTTTATATGCTGGGGAACTGATAACTCGATTAAATTCAACAGACTTGTTTGCATTGGTTGACCACAATATGCGCTCATCAGGACCAAACATTATACTTTACGGATTCTGACAAATGACATAACTCCTGACTAGATCAGACAGACATATCTCCACAATTAGATTCATACATCATTTGACTATCAATACAACATCTAGCCAATGACAGAGCAAACTATCTGAAAGCTAGACAAATGTTACATTGGATGATTCAGGTAGCTTATGTAATTATAATCAATATAAGGCAATAAAAAAGGCCACAAGATTGGCGGCAAGCACAAAAATTGCTTCCAGGATATGAAGACTATGGAGAAAAATGGCATGCACAGAAACTACATAAAGTAAAGGGGCAGACAGCAGTGTAGGTGTTAGTTCAGCAGATCATACCATGACTCAAATTCCTGATGGGATGAAAATATATCAGGCAAAATGAAGTTCAGTAGCGACCACAGCTCTGCTAGGTTATTCTGAAGAGGTGTCCCAGTCAGAAGGAGCTTATTCTCCATCGGAATGCGCCTTAGCTCCCTCAATAATTTACAATTAGTATTTTTCAACCGATGCCCCTGGAAAAAGAACCAAACTGACGTGTAAATACTTAGGTATGAGGGAGAAACATACAAGTACAAAAATACGGAGCAGATGAAATTCCATCACCTCATCGACAACAACATACTTCCACTGGTAATTAGCAAGAAGTTTTGCATCAAACATGGCCATCTCAAATGAAGTGATTATTATCGGAAAATTAGGGCCAACTTTTTTGGGCATGAATTTCCTCCTTAGCTCTGCCCGAGCCACTTTATCTCCATGATAAATCAGACCAATCAGAGATGGAGCAAACCTGAAATCAAGAACTCCACATAAGATAGCAAACTAAGAACAGATACAGTGAAAGACAACCATGAATACTTTACCTTGATAACTCATTTAACCAGTTTGACAGAGTGGAAAGGGGAGCAATAACCATGTACGGACCGTCCATACCATTTCCTTTGAGATGGGAAAGAAATCCAATTGTCTGGATTGTTTTCCCAAGGCCCATTTGATCAGCTAATATTCCATTTAGGCCGTTTTGCCACAGCGATATTAACCACTTAATACCCTTTATCTGGTAAGATTTCAACTTTCCTCCAGTCAATAATGGAACAAGATTGGCTTGCTCTTTCTCCCACCTTTCTTCTTCAGTGAGAGTACTATCATCAGCAGTACGGTCTTCACGCGATCTTGTAAGCATGGCTGCGACTGCTGTCTTAGCCTTCTTCTGAACAATATTTATATACCATAGTGAGAAGCAACAGAAGGTTAACATAATGTCTGACCAGAGAAAATGACCAATGATCCATCTTGAGGAAAAAATTAACAAGATATTCACAATTATAGAACTATTAGATCCCATTGACATCAACAAGTCCAGACAAATCAAAGTAACCCTGATCTTATTCTAGTGTGTAGGCAGCAGTAGCTATACTCCAACAAAACTCAAACAACACCTTTAACTAAGACGTGTGTAGTACACATACACTAGAAGGATGCTACTAGTGGACAACAACAGATCAAGTGGCCTCCCCAGGATTATGCAAGCAAAATCCTTTGAGCAGGTAATACAGACGAACTGCAGCGCATCGACAGTACATGACAACCAAACATGCGCATAATCTGGAAGACAGCCATAGTAACATATTCACAAATCTGGGAAGACAATGTATGAAATCTGAACTCACATCGTTATACTTTGGCTTAGCCTTTGCTTTTCTCTTTCTGCCGCGCCCTTTCTTCTGCTCTTCCACAGGTTCCTCTTCATCTTTAACTTCAACAGCTTTCTGCTTGACCAGCAGGCAACACCACAAATGTCAACAAGTAAGATGAATAAAAATAACTATCAGGAAGTAGTGATCGAGAAACTGAACAGCGAGAGACATAGCCAGCATACATCTGTGATCTGCTCCATCCTCTCAAGCAGGAATTCAGAAAAGAGCTGTGTCTTTGTCAGCAGCTCGTCTAACTTGCTGAACCGCTCATTCGGATCAAAAGCCTTCCGAGCTTCCCTCTTCCTGGCTTCCTCCTCTTCCTCTGCCTTGAGCCGGGCCTGGTACAGCTCCTCTTCCTCCTTGGCCATCACGTGCGTGACGAGGCCCACGTCGTCCTGGAACTCATCTGCCGCCTCCCCTCTGACGGAGTTCAGTAACTGATCTGCGGTGGCCTCGCGCTTCAAATCGCCGGCGTTTCTCTCGTCCTTGGCCTGGGGCATTTTCTAATCTCGCACAAAAAGGTTCGAGATTTCTTTTTGAGGAACAAAAAGGAGCGGAATTGTTCGAAAACCTAACCGGACGAAATTCAAACATCGCGGCCGACCAGCGGAAGCGGAGTCGATCTAGAGAATGTAAACCGAAAGGTGTCAGGAATATATATCACCTCGTCCTCCAGGACGGATGCAGGGGAATCGGCGTCGGCGGCCGTGATGGCGGCGGCGGCGGCGGCGGCGGCGGCATTCGCCACGGCGACCACCATCTTGACTGGCGTCAACGGCGACGGGCGGCGAGGCCGGCGTTGGTCGAGGGAGCCGAGGCGGCGAGGACAGGGGCGAGCGCCTCGGGTGGTGGTGGTGGTGGGGTGGGGGTGGGAAGACGAAACGAAAGGGGCGGCGGCGGAGAATGGGAGCGAACCGGCGGAGGCAAATAGGTCTTTTTGAAGGTGGGCACTGGACAGCGCGTGCATTTCAAAAAGGATTTTTTTTTTTGGAAAGTAATTCGAAATGACCAATACGATAATCCACCTGCCAAAATTAGTATAGCAGATTGGTAATCAGCTGCGTTTCCTTCCATATGAAACTATGGAAGGATTTGAAATTGACAACCTGAAAGGCCGATTTTAAACTGCATCGGATTGAGGCAAGGGGATCCAATTCCCCCCATGCTTTTTTATCATGGGCATGGAGTCACTACAGCGCATGTTTGCGATGGCGAGGGCGAGGAATCTGTTTTTTTTTTGCGGGAAAGAAACTTTTTATTGATCAACTATGATGATTACATTCAGATTCGACAATGCTAGCTATCTCCCTAGGGGAATTCCGGAGCCAGCATGCCGTGCGCTGTTGCGAGCGACCCATACAAGCTAGGGTGTGGCTTGCCAGATTTGCGTGCCTGCTGATCTAATGCTAGACTAATGGAGTCACTACAGCGCATGTTTGTGATGGCAAGGGCGAGGGATCTGTTGACACCGCTGGCGAGCACGTGACTGTCCATGTATGTCGATGATGTCACGGTGTTTGTGAGACCAAATGAGAGGGATCTTCAAGCATGTGTCTCTCTCCTACAACTTTTTGGAGAGACATCTGGTATGGATGTAAACCGGAACAAGAGTGCAGCTTTTCCGATTCGATGTACAACAGAATTCGTGGAGAGGATAACGGGATGCAATGTCGGTACATTCCCATGCAAGTATTTAGGGCTGCCGCTCACCATACTTAAGCAGACAGTGGCCCAGTTATCCGGGCTGGTTGATCAACTTGCTGGGGCTCTTCCCAGGTAGAAAGCATCAAAGATGCCGCGGAGTGGAAGGCTGCTTCTTATCAAGTATGTTCTGTGTGCGATTCATTGCATGCAATGCTTGACTTGACTTGCCACAAAAGACCATCACGGCGATGAAAATTTTTGCCGAGGATTCTTATGGTGCGTTGAGGCTCAGGCTAGTGGAGGCCACTGTGCAGTAGCATGGCAGCAAGTCTGCACACCTATGTGGGTTGGTGGGCTTGGAATACCGAACCTAAAGTTGATGAATGTCGCAATGCAGGCCCGTTGGCCATGGCTGCAAAAGTTGGATCACTCAAGGCCTTGGGACGAATTCAAGATCAAAGTACTAGAAGCTACCGCCCAGATCTGTCGCGCGGCTATTCGTTCGAAGATAGGTAACGGCATGGACACACTCTATTGGGAGGATAAATGGCTAGATGGGGAGAGGATTAGGACATTGCCCCACAGTTATATGCCTGAGGATCACGGAAGTGGAGCTAGTGCAGGAGGAGCATGACTCGGTTACTTGGGCATGGGAAAGGAATGGAGAGTTCTCTACAAAGTCGGCCTACGATGCCAGGTTCTGGGGGCATGAGGTGGTGCCAACAGCGGAGTTCACCTGGGGATCCAAAGGCACCAATGCAATGCCGATTCTTTATATGGCTTGCCGCCCGCAATAGGTATTGGACGTTCGACCAGCTAGCAAGACGCGGACTGGACCATCAAGATAGATGCCCTGTGTGCGATCAAGAGGAAGAGACCACAGACCATATTATGTTGCATTGTGTGTTTGCAAGAGAGGTGTGGACGGTGATTCTGCAATCATTGGGCAAGCCGGAATGGATGCCAACGGGAGGACAAAGCATCACGGGTTGGTGAGCGGACAAGGGAGGTACAACGCGGCAAAACAGAGACCAAGCGACAGTCTTCATTCTTGCCATGTGGGAGCTATGGAAGCATCACAACGCCATATTTTTTATGGAGCATCATCGTCTGAGAACTACGTCTTACTTTGGATAGGCAAGGAAGGAAGAGCGTGGAAACAAGCGGGGTTACTAAAAGGAGACACGGGCGCTTTCTTTTGTTGGGGAACGTAGTAATTTCAAAATTTTCCTACGCACACGCAAGATCATGGTGATGATATAGCAACGAGGGGAGAGTGTTGTCTACGTACCCTCGTAGACCGAAGCGGAAGCGTTGACACAACGTAGTGGAAGTAGTCGTACGTCTTCCCGGTTCAACCGATCCAGGCACCGTTACTCCGGTACCTCCGAGTTCTTGACACACGTACAGCTCGATGACGCACCCTCGATCTCCAATCCAGTAGAGGCGCCGAGGGGGAGTTCCGTCAGCACGACGGCGTGGCGACAATCTTGATGTTCTCCTGTCGCAGGGCTTCGCCTAAGCACCGCTACAATATGACCGAGGTGTAATATCGTGGAGGGGGGCACCGCACACGGCTAAGGAACGATCAATGATCAACTTGTGTGTCCTAGGGTGCCCCCCTACCCCCGTATATAAAGGAGGGAGGGAGGAGGTGGCCGGCCCTAGGAGGGGGCGCGCCATAGGAGGAGGAAACCTACTCCAAGTAGGTTTCCCCTCTTTTTCCTAATCTTATTTGGAGGGGGAAGGAAGGAGTACTAGTAGTTGGAAGGAGTACTAGTAGTATGAAAGGAAGAGGGGGAAGGAGAAAGGAAAGGGGGGGGGCCGGCCCCCCTCCCCAATTCGGATTGGGCTTGGGGGGGCGCGCCCCCCTCCCTTGCTCCTTCTTCCTTCATCCTACATGGGCCCAATAAGGCCCATATACTTCCCGGGGGGTTCCGGTAACCTCCCGGAGCTCCGGTATATTCCCAAACTCTCCCGGAACCTTTCCGGTGTCCAAATATATCCGTCCAATATATCAATCTTTATGTCTCGACCATTTCGAGACTCCTCGTCATGTCCATGATCACATCCGGGACTCCGAACAACCTTCGGTACATCAAAATACATAAACTCATAATGTAACTGTCATCGAAACCTTAAGCGTGCGGACCCTACGGTTCGAGAACAATGTAGACATGACCGAGACACGTCCCTAGTCAATAACTAATAGCGGGACCTGGATGTCCATATTGGTTCCTACATATTCTATGAAGATCTTTATCGGTCAAACCGCATAACAACATACTTTGTTCCCTTTGTCATCGGTATGTTACTTGCCCGAGATTTGATCGTCGGTATCCAATACCTAGTTCAATCTCGTTACCGGCAAGTCTCTTTACTCGTTCTGTAATACGTCATCTCATAACTAACTCATTAGTTACATGCTTGCAAGGCTTAAGTGATGAGTATTACCGAGAGGGCCCAGAGATACCTCTCCGACAATCGGAGTGACAAATCCTAATCTCGAATTATGCCAACTCAACATGAACCTTTGGAAACACCTGTAGAGCACCTTTATAATCACCCAGTTACGTTGTGACGTTTGGTAGCACACAAAGTGTTCTTCCGGTACACGGGAGTTGCACAATCTCATAGTTGCAGGAACTTTGTATAAGTCATGAAGAAAGCAATAGCAGTATACTAAACGATCAAGTGCTAGGCTAACAGAATGGGTCATGTCAATCACATCATTCTTCTAATGATGTGATCCCACTAATCAAACGACAACACATGTCTATGGTCAGGAAACATGACCATCTTTGATTAATGAGCTAGTCAAGTAGAGGCATACTAGTGACCATAGTTTTGTCTATGTATTCACACATGTATTATGTTTCCGATTAATACAATTCTAGCATGAATAATAAACATTTATCATGATATGAGGAAATAAATAATAACTTTATTATTGCCTCTAGGGCATATTTCCTTCAGTCTCCCACTTGCACTAGAGTCAATAATCTAGATTACATAGTAATGATTCTAACACCCATGGAGTCTTGGTGCTGATCATGTTTTGCTCGTGAGAGAGGCTTAGTCAACGGGTCTGCAACATTCAGATCCGTATGTATCTTGCAAATCTCTATGTCTCCCACTTGGACTTGGTCCCTAATAGAATTGAAGCGTCTCTTGATGTGCTTGGTCCTCTTGTGAAATCTGGATTCCTTTGCCAGGGCAATTGCACCAGTATTATCACAGAAGATCTTCATTGGTCCCGATGCACTAGATATCACACCTAGATCGGAAATGAACTCCTTCATCCAGACTCCTTCATTTGCTGCTTCAGAAGCAGCTATGTACTCCGCTTCACATGTAGATCCCGCCACGACGCTTTGTTTAGAACTGCACCAACTTACAGCTCCACCGTTTAATAAAAACACGTATCCGGTTTGCGATTTTGAATCGTTCGGATCAGTGTCAAAGCTTGCATTGACGTAACCATTTACGACTAGCTCTTTGTCACCTCCATATACGAGAAACATATCCTTAGTCCTTTTCAGGTATTTCAGGATGTTCTTGACCGCTGTCCAGTGATCCACTCCTGGATTACTTTGGTACCTCCCTGCTAAGCTTATTGCTAAGCATACGTCAGGTCTGGTACACAGCATTGCATACATGATAGAGCCTATGGCTGAAGCATAGGGAACACTTTTCATTTTCTCTCTATCTTCTGCTGTGGTCGGGCATTGAGTTCGACTCAACTTCACACCTTGTAGCACAGGCAAGAAACCTTTCTTTGCCTGATCCATATTGAACTTTTTCAATATTTTGTCAAGGTATGTGCTTTGTGAAAGTCCTATTAAGCGTCTCGATCTATCTCTATAGATCTTGATGCCTAATATGTAAGCAGCTTCACCGAGGTCTTTCATTGAAAAACTTTTATTCAAGTATCCCTTTATGCTATCCAGAAATTCTATATCATTTCTAATTAATAATATGTCATCAACATATAAAACTAGAAATGCTACAGAGCTCCCACTCACTTTCTTGTAAATACAGGCTTCTCCAAAAGTCTGTACAAAACCATATGCTTTGATCACACTATCAAAACGTTTATTCCAACTCCGAGATGCTTGCACCAGTCCATAAATGGAACGTTGGAGCTTGCACACTTTGTCAGCACCTTTTGGATCAACAAAACCTTCCGGCTGCATCATATACAACTCTTCTTCTAGAAATCCATTCAAGAATGCAGTCTTGACATCCATTTGCCAAATTTCATAATCATGAAATGCAGTAATAGCCAACATGATTCAGACAGACTTAAGCATCGCTACGGGTGAGAAAGTCTCATCATAGTCAACTCCTTGAACTTGTCGAAAACCTTTTGCAACAAGTCGAGCTTTATAGACAGTAATATTACCATCAGCGTCAGTCTTCTTCTTAAAGATCCATTTATTCTCAATGGCTTGCCGATCATCGGGCAAGTCAACCAAAGTCCATACTTTGTTATCATACATGGATCCTATCTCAGATTTCATGGCCTCCAGCCATTTTGCGGAATCTGGGCTCATCATCGCTTCCTCATAGTTCGTAGGTTCATCATGGTCAAGTAACATGACTTCCAGAATAGGATTACCGTACCACTCTGGTGCGGATCTTACTCTGGTGGACCTACGAGGTTCAGTAGAAACTTGATCTGAAGTTTCATGATCAATATCATTAGCTTCCTCACTAATTGGTGTGGTTGTCACAGGAACCGGTTCTCGTGATGAACTATGTTCCAATAAGGGAATAGATACAGTTATCTCATCTAGTTCTACTTTCCTCCCACTCACTTCTTTCGAGAGAAACTCCTTCTCTAGAAAGGATCCATTCTTAGCAACGAATGTTTTGCCTTCGGATCTGTGATAGAAGGTGTACCCAACAGTTTCTTTTGGGTATCCTATGAAGACACATTTCTCCGATTTGGGTTCGAGCTTATCTGGTTGAAGTTTCTTCACATAAGCATCGCTGCCCCAAACTTTAAGAAACGACAACTTTGGTTTCTTGCCAAACCACAGTTCATAAGGCGTCGTCTCAACGGATTTTGATGGTGCCCTATTTAACGTGAATGCGGCCGTCTCTAAAGCATAACCCCAAAATGATAGCGGTAAATCGGTAAGAGACATCATAGATCGCACCATATCAAGTAAAGTACGATTACGACGTTCGGACACACCATTTCTTTGTGGTGTTCCAGGTGGCGTGAGTTGTGAAACTATTCCGCATTGTTTCAAATGTAAACCAAACTCGTAACTCAAATATTCTCCTCCACGATCAGATCGCAGAAATTTTATTTTCTTGTTACGATGATTTTCAACTTCACTCTGAAATTCTTTGAACTTTTCAAATGTTTCAGACTTGTGTTTCATTAAGTAGATATACCCATATCTACTTAAATCATCTGTGAAGGTGAGAAAATAACGATATCCGCCACGAGCTTCAACATTCATCGGGCCACATACATCTGTATGTATGATTTCCAATAAATCCGTTGCTCTCTCCATAGTTCCGGAGAACGGTGTTTTAGTCATCTTGCCCATGAGGCACGGTTCGCAAGTACCAAGTGATTCATAATCAAGTGATTCCAGAAGTCCATCGGTATGGAGTTTCTTCATGCGTTTTACACCGATATGACCTAAACGGCAGTGCCACAAATAAGTTGCACTATCATTATCAACTCTGCATCTTTTGGCTTCAACATTATGAATATGTGTATCACTACTATCGAGATTCAATAAAAATAGACCACTCTTCAAGGGTGCATGACCATAAAAGATATTACTCATATAAATAGAACAACCATTATTCTCTGATTTAAATGAATAACCGTCTCGCATCAAACAAGATCCAGATATAATGTTCATGCTCAACGCAGGCACCAAATAACAATTATTTAGGTCTAAAACTAATCCCGATGGTAGATGTAGAGGTAGCGTGCCGACGGCGATCACATCGACTTTGGAACCGTTTCCCACGCGCATCGTCACCTCGTCCTTGACTAGTGCTCGCTTATTCCGTAGTCCCTGTTTCGAGTTGCAAATATTAGCAACAGAACCAGTATCAAATACCCAGGTGCTACTACAAGCTCTAGTTAGGTATACATCAATAACATGTATATCACATATACCTTTGTTCACTTTGCCATCCTTCTTATCCTCTAAATACTTGGGGCAGTTCCGCTTCCAGTGACCAGTCTGCTTGCAGTAGAAGCACTCAGTTTCAGGCTTAGGTCCAGACTTGGGTTTCTTCTCTTGAGCAGCAACTTGCTTGCCATTCTTTTTGAAGTTCCCCTTCTTCTTCCCTTTGCCCTTCTTCTTGAAACTAGTGGTCTTGTTGACCATCAACACTTGATGCTCCTTCTTGATTTCTACCTCCGCGGCTTTCAGCATCGCGAAGAGCTCAGGAATAGTCTTGTTCATCCCTTGCATATTATAGTTCATCACAAAGCTCTTGTAGCTTGGTGGCAGTGATTGAAGAATTCTGTCAATGACACTATCATCAGGAAGATTAACTTTCAGTTGAATCAAGTGATTGTTATACCCAGACATTCTGAGTATATGTTCACTGACAGAACTATTCTCCTCCATCTTGCAGCTGTAGAACTTATTGGAGACTTCATATCTCTCAATCCGGGCATTTGCTTGAAATATTAACTTCAACTCCTGGAACATCTCATATGCTCCATGACGTTCAAAACGTCTTTGAAGACCCGGTTCTAAGCCGTAAAGCATGGCACACTGAACTATAGAGTAGTCATCAGCTTTGCTCTGCCAGACGTTCTTAACGTCGTCAGTTGCATCAGCAGCAGGCCTGGCACCCAGCGGTGCTTCCAGGACGTAACTCTTCTGTGCAGCAATGAGGATAATCCTCAGGTTACGGACCCAGTCCGTGTAATTGCTACCATCATCTTTCAACTTTGCTTTCTCAAGGAACGCATTAAAATTCAACGGAACAACAGCACGAGCCATCTATCTACAAACAAACATAGACAAGCAATGATACTATCAGGTACTAAGTTCATGATAAATTTAAGTTCAATTAATCATATTACTTAAGAACTCCCACTTAGACAGACATCTCTCTAGTCATCTAAGTGATCACGTGATCCAAATCAACTAAACCATAACCGATCATCACGTGAGATGGAGTAGTTTTCAATGGTGAACATCATTATGTTGATCATATCTACTATATGATTCACGCTCGACCTTTCGGTCTCCGTGTTCCGAGGCCATATCTGCATATGCTAGGCTCGTCAAGTTTAACCTGAGTATTCTGCGTGTGCAAAACTGGCTTGCACCCGTTGTAGATGGACGTAGAGCTTATCACACTCGATCATCACGTGGTGTCTCGGCACGACGAACTTTGGCAACGGTGCATACTCAGGGAGAACACTTCTTGATAATTTTAGTGAGAGATCATCTTAAAATGCTACCGTCAATCAAAGCAAGATAAGATGCATAAAGGATAAACATCACATGCAATCAATATAAGTGATATGATATGGCCATCATCATCTTGTGCTTGTGATCTTCATCTCCGAAGCACCGTCGTGATCACCATCGTCACCGGCGCGACACCTTGATCTCCATCGTAGCATTGTTGTCGTTTACGCCATCTATTGCTTCTATGACTATCGCTACCGCTTAGTGATAAAGTAAAGCAATTACAGGGCGTTTGCATTTCATACAATAAAGCGGCAACCATATGGCTCCTGCCAGTTGCCGATAACTTCGGTTACAAAACATGATCATCTCATACAATAAAATATAGCATCACGTCTTGGCCATATCACATCACAACATGTCCTGCAAAAACAAGTTAGACGTCCTCTACTTTGTTGTTGCAAATTTTACGTGGCTGCTACGGGCTTAGCAAGAACCGTTCTTACCTACGCATCAAAACCACAACGATAGTTTGTCAAATAGACTCCGTTTTAACCTTCACAAGGACCGGGCGTAGCCACACTCGGTTCAACTAAAGTTGGAGAAACAGACACCCGCTAGTCACCTGTGTGCAAAGCACGGCGGTAAAACCAGTCTCGCGTAAGCGTACGCGTAATGTCGGTCCGGGCCGCTTCATCCAACAATACCGCTGAACCAAAGTATGACATGCTGGTAGGCAGTATGACTTATATCGTCCACAACTCACTTGTGTTCTACTCGTGCATATAACATCAACGCATAAAAACCTAGGCTCTGATACCACTGTTGGGGAACGTAGTAATTTCAAAAATTTTCCTACGCACACGCAAGATCATGGTGATGATATAGCAACGAGGGGAGAGTGTTGTCTACGTACCCTCGTAGACCGAAGCGGAAGCGTTGACACAACGTAGTGGAAGTAGTCGTACGTCTTCCCGGTTCAACCGATCCAGGCACCGTTACTCCGGTACCTCCGAGTTCTTGACACACGTACAGCTCGATGACGCACCCTCGATCTCCAATCCAGTAGAGGCGCCGAGGGGGAGTTCCGTCAGCACGACGGCGTGGCGACAATCTTGATGTTCTCCTGTCGCAGGGCTTCGCCTAAGCACCGCTACAATATGACCGAGGTGTAATATCATGGAGGGGGGCACCGCACACGGCTAAGGAACGATCAATGATCAACTTGTGTGTCCTAGGGTGCCCCCCTACCCCCGTATATAAAGGAGGGAGGGAGGAGGTGGCCGGCCCTAGGAGGGGGCGCGCCATAGGAGGAGGAAACCTACTCCAAGTAGGTTTCCCCTCTTTTTCCTAATCTTATTTGGAGGGGGAAGGAAGGAGTACTAGTAGTTGGAAGGAGTACTAGTAGTATGAAAGGAAGAGGGGGAAGGAGAAAGGAAAGGGGGGGGGGGGGCCGGCCCCCCTCCCCAATTCGGATTGGGCTTGGGGGGGCGCGCCCCCCTCCCTTGCTCCTTCTTCCTTCATCCTACATGGGCCCAATAAGGCCCATATACTTCCCGGGGGGTTCCGGTAACCTCCCGGAGCTCCGGTATATTCCCAAACTCTCCCGGAACCTTTCCGGTGTCCAAATATATCCGTCCAATATATCAATCTTTATGTCTCGACCATTTCGAGACTCCTCGTCATGTCCATGATCACATCCGGGACTCCGAACAACCTTCGGTACATCAAAATACATAAACTCATAATGTAACTGTCATCGAAACCTTAAGCGTGCGGACCCTACGGTTCGAGAACAATGTAGACATGACCGAGACACGTCCCTAGTCAATAACCAATAGCGGGACCTGGATGTCCATATTGGTTCCTACATATTCTATGAAGATCTTTATCGGTCAAACCGCATAACAACATACTTTGTTCCCTTTGTCATCGGTATGTTACTTGCCCGAGATTTGATCGTCGGTATCCAATACCTAGTTCAATCTCGTTACCGGCAAGTCTCTTTACTCGTTCTGTAATACGTCATCTCATAACTAACTCATTAGTTACATGCTTGCAAGGCTTAAGTGATGAGTATTACCGAGAGGGCCCAGAGATACCTCTCCGACAATCGGAGTGACAAATCCTAATCTCGAATTATGCCAACTCAACATGAACCTTTGGAAACACCTGTAGAGCACCTTTATAATCACCCAGTTACGTTGTGACGTTTGGTAGCACACAAAGTGTTCTTCCGGTACACGGGAGTTGCACAATCTCATAGTTGCAGGAACTTTGTATAAGTCATGAAGAAAGCAATAGCAGTATACTAAACGATCAAGTGCTAGGCTAACAGAATGGGTCATGTCAATCACATCATTCTTCTAATGATGTGATCCCACTAATCAAACGACAACACATGTCTATGGTCAGGAAACATGACCATCTTTGATTAATGAGCTAGTCAAGTAGAGGCATACTAGTGACCATAGTTTTGTCTATGTATTCACACATGTATTATATTTCCGGTTAATACAATTCTAGCATGAATAATAAACATTTATCATGATATGAGGAAATAAATAATAACTTTATTATTGCCTCTAGGGCATATTTCCTTCATCTTTAATGCAGTAGAAATGTGGGCTAGAACAACAAATTAGGCCATGCGCGAGATGGAAGTAAGGGTGGTGTCGTGTACACGTAAATTGTAAACACCGACTTGGAGGGGCTCTTTACCCCACTCATATCTTTATAATATAGTACGCACATTCGTGTGTATTCGAGAAAAAAGAAATTGAAAATCATTGGTTGGAGATAACATGGCAGATAATCTGAACAACCACACTTCTCCCTATACCTACATCTGGGGGAGCCTGAAGTGTCTAGACGGTTGAATTTTAAGGAGATCGTTCGGCTCATGTTTAATATCTGAACACGCTCGGACGTACGAGGAAAATTAGCTTCGACCTTGGAGACGACCTTAACCACTTGTTTGATTCACTAGTACACATGTCCATGAGTTGCAATGGGACAATAAAACAACATGCCACTAGCTCAATTTAAAAATGGCACGAGACCCTCACGGGTCCGAGCTCTCTAGTTCAACATGATGCGCTTCTTTATCAGGGTTTATTATCTTTGAATTTTTTAGCGCTCACGTGCTCACATTTTTTTTAATTAGTGACAAACCAGCATATTCTTTTTTATTGGCATGTGCCCATAATTTCTTTCAGTTACAGCCAGCCATCATCTCCTATGTTTGAAGTCCCACCGTAGCAGTAGCTGGTGTTCTGGTCCACAACATCGCTCGCCTCACGCGCGGCGTATATATCGTGCATCCTCAGTACCAGATTTTTCCTGATTCCTCAGCGGAAAGACATGGTCCGGTCATGCATATCGCTAGGGTAGGCATCATGCGACATCAGAACATGTGATTGGACAATACAGCGCCCTTCCACGCCATACTAAAGCCACCGCCGGAGCAACCTTGTTCCTCCATCAGCGGCATGTGTCCTCACCACGAAGAACAACTCGTTAGGATCCTTGTGGGTAGGCAGCGGGAGAACCATTGAAACTTACCTATCGAAGAACACTAGAGTACTGTCCAGCCTAGCAGTGGCGATCGGGCGAGCGAGCGGCTGCCCTGCAGATGTTGTCGACGGCTCTTGTACTGATTGGTGCAAGATTGCAGGTGTTTTGCCGCGAGACAGCGGCCAGCGAGAGTAGATCGAAGAGATGAAGATGGAAGGACCGAGATAGGAGCGGAGATGCAGCTGGTGCCTAGTGGTGGATTTTTATGCTTCGGAAATAGGGAGTGGAAGAGAAAAAACGCTCCTCAGTTACGAAAGGCAAAAGAGGTGTTGCTTCGGTGATCAGGGAAGGGCTACACATGAAGGAGTAGAATATTGCATCACGGGGTTAATTGATTTGTGCGTAAAGAATTGCTGACTTGGCCATTGATGAGGTGGATAGGCTGGATATAGGATATGACGTGGCTGGATGCGATTGGATGCTGAGGTGTCTATGTTGCATGTTGAGATAAATCAAGTAGTGGGGGTGAACTTCTTACATATATAGGATTGGCAAATGCAAGCTATCATCGTCAATAATTTATGGAGTCTCTCGTTGTACTCAGATTCTCGAGGCAACTTCCTCATGTTCAGACAATCTCCGTATATACAAACAACCTAGGGACATATTCCTATCATAATTGCAAACTAGTTGAGTTAGTTTTGTCCATCGGCATAATAGGGAAGATTCATAGTTCAATCCCCTTGTGGCCTAATTTTTTTGTTGCTCGCCCGCCCAATAGAGAAAGAAATGCATAGTAGGCCCAGTTCGACCCACCCGGAGGATAAACGGAAAAAAATTCAGGAACAATGTGCGGAAAGGACGAAACAAAATCTATACCTATATTTAATAGCAGGACCAACCGTTTTTATACAACAAAGGCAACCTAGCTCATTTACTAACCACCCGAGGTACTGGATGGGACGTCACAATTTCGATTCCTTACGACCACTAACGTGATGGGCTGGATGTGTAGCAGTCCCAGCAGGAGAGTGATCGAACTCACGACCACAAAGACCCGACAATGTGTTGCTAGCCAATCGAACAAACGTGTCCTGCTAATCAATGGTCAATGCGAATATTTAAGAACGTACTGCAACGTCAGATTTGAAATATTTTTTGATTTTTTTGATTTTTAGAAAAATGACAATTATGAATTGCCAAATATTCTTAGAAACATAAACAATTTTTAAAATTACGAGTTGGTATTTGAAAATTCCGTACAATTTTGCAAAATCACACTTTTTTTAACAGGGACATGTTTTTAAATTCACAAACATTTTTTGAAAACATGAACCTTTTATAAAAACATCTGAAATTTTTGATTTAGTGGACACTTTTTCAAAACAGAACATGTTTTCAACATTCAAAAGAATTATAGAAAAATGTTTTTTTAAACGTGAACATTATTTTGAATTTCTGAACATTTCACTAAAACAAGATTATTTTCGTAATTTGGAATATTTCTTAAATGAATTTTATTAGATCTTGAACAACTTTGAAAAACACAAAATTAAAATATAAAATGGGAACATTTTTAAAAATTAAAAAATCGAAACGAGAAGAAAATTCCGAGAATTTTTTGAAATAGGAATAACAGTTTGGAATTCTGAACATTTTCAAGAATTTGAACAAAAATTAAAATTCATAACATTTTTGAGAATTTAGATTTTAAGAGTAAAATAAAAAACTAAAAGAAGAGTAAAAGAAACAAGAAAGAAAAAGAACAGAAACAAAAAACAGAAAAAATACTAGAACGGGTCAGCCCAGTCTTGGGCGCCTTGTGCGAAGCTCCAACTATTATCTGCTCAGGCGGCAAATAAGATTCCGGCTGCTGCATGGGCAGAAAAATAAGTGGGCTGGCTTCACTGGGCCGTAGGGCTCGTAGCCCACATACGAAGTTCTCGACAAACCATTTTACCTTTTCTAGAAGACTGATGCACAAAAATTTAGTACCACCTCAGACAGAAGAGTTTTTTTTCCGACGATGAATGGATGGAAAAAGTGGATAAATGCACCGTGCTTTTTTTTTGTGTGTGGGTTTGCACCATGCTTTATTAGTAGGTATAGATTTATATACATTGAAGGCGTCAAATTTGAAAGGTACTCCCTTTATAAAGAACTATAAGATCATTTAGACCATAACTATAGTAATCTAAACAATCTTGTATTTCTTAATATAAGATCATTTAGATTATTTAGTGATCTAAGCCATCTTATACTTTTTTATAGAGAGGGAGTAGCGTACGCGGTGTTCAATCAGTACACGAAATTGAGATTCAAAATCTAGGTTCGGGTGCATTTATCAGTTGGGTGAGATGTACAACTATGGGTTTGTTCGCGCTGGCAGGCCAAAAGATATCATTGGCATGTCTTCATCCGCTAGTGCTTTCTGGTCAGTGGTGACAACATATTTACAAACTATTTGATTGGTTAGCGACCACAACATCATCATTGACAAGCCGCGACCATTGATGTTTTTGCAGTGGGGCGCCAATAATATGATCAACACTGTCAGGCCTTACTACTACTATGACCGGTCAGTGATGACTTATAGTCTTTGGCAACTTGTGATTGCAGCAGCAGTAGCGGGAGTAGTAGGAATGCAACATTATAAAATAAATAAATAACCACACATATTTTTATCAAGAAATATTTATACAATTATGGACAACACCACTCGTCACTATGGACGACACAACACACACTAACAAAACACCATATTCAATTCCATAATAACAACATTTCACAATATCATGAGCCACCCCTCTTAATTTCCATCCTCTCAAACTTTTGGGACTACAACATTAGATGATGTTGATGGTTGTCTAATAAGTGCATGGGGATTAGTGGTTCCCATATAACATGCATATGTACTGACATTGCAAGAGTTACATTACACAAGTTGAAAAACAAAACTAGATTGACACTCCTCGACGCTTTCTCCCTGACAAGGCACCACCTTCGTGTGTATCCTGAGCATGACTAGTCACAAAATGAGCAAACGAATTATGTGGGGGTATCCTTGATTCCCATGAAACTAGAACAAAGTCTTGCTTTGGTCTAGCACTACGATCTTCTATAAGTTCCCCAAATGTCAGACATGGTAATTCCTTCTTTGTTGAACCATTAATTGTATAACGTGTCATGCTAAGTGGATACAAAGCAAAGTCCGTTATGTCCACTAGATGTCCTTCTCCTATAAGCATGCTTGGGTGTCCACCATACATGGAGAGGTTTCGTTTAACCATTCTTTTCCTCTTGTCCAATACACAACGCCAATATTGAACATTGTGGTTCCTTCTCAAGACATCTGCGAACGTATTTGTCGCCACAAGTGCACCTGGCGTACCGTGCAACACCTTGGCGAATTCATCTACTACCTATACTAATAGTGGATGTTGTGCGGGGTCAACGCTTCCGAATGCCAGTGTCTTAAAAAGGTACCTCAACTCATCGTAAGATAGAGCACTTAGGAAAATCGGTTTCACCGATCCAAATCTGGCTAAGCTTTGGAGTCTACTTAAGATGATGATCTTGCATCTTCTGTCCATTCTTATGAAAAATGAGTGAAAAAATTTCCAGTCATCATCACCTATATCAAAAGCAAACTCAATAACTATCAACATTCTCATCCCTTCCATGGTACTTCCATGGTCAAGTATTTTCAAAAGCCCGTCTCCTTTCAAGTGCAAAACAGAGGAGAAGCACGAGCGGACCCTTTCATCGCCACATGCATGAGCAACCAAAGTTTTCTTCCCAATTGCAGCACTACCTATGACTGGAAGAACGCTGGTGCATGATAACAAGGAGGGTCATTGTGCTGCAACAAGAATCTCAAGATCTTCTGCTTTTCAGTGTGTCGGCTGAACATGAAGTTGTCAGTGTAAAGGTAAACATCATAGGGCCTACGAGACATGTGCTCGCATCCACTTAGAAGCACAACAAATTTTGCCATGTTATCAACAGCAATTCCTAAGATTTCCAAGGCACCACATGACTCGATATATGTGACCTTATCAGTTGTTGGCCTAGACCGCTTGGCTAAATAGAAGCGGTTGCTAGAGGGGTCATTACTGCTAACCTCATCAAAGCAAACACTTTTTTGCACTGCTTGGTACCTCAAGATGTCCAGCATGCGGTGTCCTCCATACATGGCCTCTGAGAGCATCTTGAGCTGCATCATCATCCCGGTGTTGGTGATGTACCGCGCATCCGCCTCCTCGACCACGGTGGCTACTCTCATCAGGAGGTGCTGCAATGTCTCCGCCACCTTTTCCTCCTCTAATTGTGCATGACACAAGGAGGACTGATACTTGTTAATGAGGAAGGAGATGAAATGGCTAACGAGTTCACCTGCAACTGCAGATATGGGAGCCTCCATTGCAAGCAAGAAGGCAGCGGACGTTTGAAGCTGCTGGTGGTTCTCTATAGAGTCTAGACAAATTGGCTAGCCTCTTCCAAGTCTTAGAGAAATTCTTTGCAAAATAGAAAAATTCTTCAAAGCATTAACTGCCATGAGTTCAAAGGTGGGTGACACACGGCTGCTAACATGTATCCTTATAAACTTCTTGTATAATTGTATTTGTCCTTGTGTACCTGTACTTGTACTCTATATTGGCCTAGTGGCCCTATATATGGAATACACAAGTTCCACTCCTAGCAATCTAAAACCTCTGCTTGTACTTGAGAATGACAAGTCAACTGTCCAAGGGGCATAAAAACATTGATTTGTATTTTCAATATTAAGAGTAGGTAGGACCAAATTTATATTGTTCCATGCCGGCATGTTCCATGTATTATAGTTTAATTATCTCTGTATTTGTCTTTTTAGCTGTATGCCGTAGTGCAATGCCCCACCGAAATATTTATTAAATATGAAACTTGGTTAGTCCAGGAGAGTTGCACTGAGGGCGAAAGAGAGAAAAACTAGGCTGTCGTAAAAAACTGTACATTTTATACAGTAGGGCATTTGTCTTTTGTTGAACTCGTTTTACATTTTACACTTTACTCTAGCAAAGGTTGACACTGAGTGAATAGCATAAAACTACCACTTTTCGTGTTATGGTTCCAAAAAACTACCAGATTTTTGTTTGTCGCTGATAACTACCAGAATCGGCGTCGGCTGTTTCAAAAAACCCAAATGAGTGGGTGTTTTACAATTGATCGCGATTATGACAGGTTGGGCCCACGCAATTGTCAATTTGAAACAGTCGATGCCGATTCTGGTAGTTATCAGCGACAAATAAAAATCTGGTAATGTTGGGAACCATAATGCGAAAAGTGGTAGTTTTATGCTATTACTCGTTGACACTGGATGAAGTTGGAGCTTTTCCAGATGAATTTCAGCCGAGAGAGCAATGCCAATCATTGGTAAGGAAACGGTACACCCCCGGATCTCATCTTAGTTGGTGATGACGGGAATCACAGCTCCATACTTAAGTAAAGCTAGTACTAGAAATTATCTAATATCCTGAACACACCCTCCCCTCAAAAATGAAAATAAGAAAAATCCAGAACACCCTAGCTTACTGAGTAATCTTTGGGGAGACATATGAGTCATGACCAGTTCGCTGGTACATTCACTCCTTTGGGCATTTACCATTACAACTGAATCCAGAAGTGGTCCCCTGTTGCAGAGATCGCCGCCGAAGCTGAGTATTATCGAGTTATCTCGGATGGCTACCACTGTCAGCTGAGGCCGGCGAGGCACCAAGAGGCAGGAGCAATTACCAACGCATGATGCAGTCTGAACTTATATCCAAATTCTGTAACAGGTTTGCTCAAAGCGGAAAGATCTATAACTTCATTCCACTACGAATGCTCCATGTCAGACAATCTATTCCAAAGGCGGCGAGCTCGCCCTCGGCGCAGGCTTCGATCTCCCGATATTAATATTAATCAAATTAGCAAGCATCTTTTTTTAGAAAGAAAGCCCTTTGAGTGGTGGCAACCATAGCTCATCGGTGTGGGTGATATCGACATCATTGCTCTCATGGTGGAGGAGTTCGGATCCCCTCTGTGCATCTGTAGCATGAGTGGGCGGGAAATCAGAGTAGTAGTAGTAGTAGTAAGCCAATGACTGCTGGGCTCCACATGTTGAAAATTGTGGACGCTGCAGTTTGGGAAATCAAAGTTTGCACGTAGGCTCCACAACCTCCAATTTTATTTTATTTTCAAATAGTATTCTAAAACAGGCTTTAAAAATGTGGATGGAGAGAATGGGTCAGAATAGATTTTTAGGGCGTCAGAATAGATGTAATTCACTCTCAAGCTGCTGTTAGGTCACTACACGGTAGTATAGGACCCCGAGGTCATGGTAAACCAGCCCATCCATGGCCCAATTTGAAAACTAAAACAAAAGGAACTTGGCGCCCGTCGTCTCCGAGAGCTATAACAAATAAGAACAACTAATTAAGGGGTACCCCTTATGGGAGCCCCGCAAGTTTTACTTTGGTGGGCTGAGAGTGTGCCAGTTGGAGCACTCTCAACCGCCACCACGTGGCGCATCTTGGGTGCTCCCTCGGGATTTTCTTTTTATATGTATTTTCGGGTTTTAAATGGTTTTCGCCTGGTTTTTCCTAGGTTTTGGAGAGAGAAAAATCAAAAAATATTGCGTGAATAAAATGTGAATTTTTTGCTTCCACGGGAGGCATAGATTTTCTTCTCGTGAAGTCATAGATTTCCGTTCCATGAGATGCGCAGAAAATGAAAATACTGATGTTTTTTTTTTTGCTTCGAGGGGAAGCACCAATTTGTTTTCACGCGAGACACGGCTGTGCCTTGCAGAAAAGAAAAGAAAACACATTTTTTTCTTCCATGGGAGGAGGCATAGATTTGCTTCTCATGGAGGCAAAAATTTGATACTGCAAGCTGTGCCTCTTGGGAAAGGAACCCCCCCCCCCCCCCCTCTCTTTTTTTGATTTCATGGAAGGCACAAATTAACTTCTCATGGAGGCACAAATATGCTTCCGTGTGCCTCTCGGAAAGAAAAATTGTTTTTTTTTTGCTTTCACGGGAGGCACATATGTATTTCTCATGGAGGAATAGAGCGTTTCCGCCAGAGCCACAGAAAGGGAAAAAGGTGGGGAAAAAGCATGAACAATTTTCTGAAAATTGATCATTTTATGAAATTGTGAACAATTGTCATATTCTGAATATTTTCAAATATCCGAACAATTTATAATATTCTTAACAAATTTGGAAACCCCTGATTATTTTTAGAAATTCACAAAACAATTGTGAGATAATAGAAAAGGAAATAAACAGAAAAAGAAAAGGAGAAAACCTGAGAAAACCATTAAATGTTCAGAAAACTTCTAGAAGGTTCCCGAAACTGGGATTCTGCAACAAGCTCATGCTGCTAAAAATGGGTCGGGCCATGTCGTTCGCTCGCACCTCTCGCCTGTTTGTTTCAGCGATAGTTTGTCGCATTAAACGTGATATAGGATAGTCCCTATAACTCTCTCATTGCAAAGACTTGGCACCGTTTTGCCTTTAGCGCTTCAACTAGCGGGCCTGCCCAATAAAGGTGCATCCTTCCTGAATCGATTTTGAAAAATATCTGTGGATCGGTTCAGACTAGTTTTAGAAGCTTCCTCACCATTCTTTTCTTTTCGTTTTTGTGTGTTTCCTATATCAGTTTTCATTGTTTTTTCTGTTTTCCTCTGTTGGTTTTTCCCTTTTTTATTTTTTCTTTTCATTTTTCAAATACATGTCAATTTTTTTGAATAGGTATTGAACATTTCTCATATACACACTGAATATTTTTTTAGATACAAGGTAGAATTTTTTTTGAATATATGTTTAAGTTTTTTTACTCGAATACATGTTGAACATTTGTCAATTGCATACTAAGCATTTTTTACATAACAACTGAACATTTTTAGATACATGTTGAACATTTGTCAATTGCATACTAAGCATTTTTTATATAACGACTGAACATTTTTAGATACATGTTGAACATTTTTATAAGTACATGCTAAACATTTTGTTAGATGCAAATGGAACAACTTTTTAGAAAAAGATACACGGTGAACAAAATAGGCAGGAATCACACTCTTGATCAATTGGTTTTTTGGAAACTTATCAACCGGCTTTGGATATGTTTAGACTAAAAACTCTTTAGAATTTCTTTCCATTCCTAAAATCCGTATAGGATAAGGATATGTTCAGCATATACTCCCTCCGTCACAAATTACTTGTCACGGAAATGGATGTATCTAGATTTATTTGTACTTGATTATTTCTCAAGACATAGCCATCTAGGCAGCAACAACTTAAACAGAAATTGCAGTAGACCACCCTTGTTTCTGTCATATGTTGACCACTATCCGCACATGAACAAGAACACTACCAGCCAAGTAATAAGAAGGTTGTAAGCCTGTACATGGAAAATGGTAGGACATTGCTATTGTATCATGTAGATATGGATCTGCCATGGGCAAGGCCATAACAACAGGTGCTGGTATTTGCAAACTGCAGCCGGTGGCAGGCTTGAGTGCCCGTAACTGGACAGGAATGTTAGCCTCGCATGACTGCAGCCCTCAATAAGTGGGGCACGCCGGCCGGCCCACACCAGAGGGAGGAAGCCGCGGCCTTGGAGGGCCAAGCGGCAAGATATTGGTCTACTTCTTAATTTTGTTTTTCCAAATCAGTAACACTAATAGCTAGTTCATTTTATCGATAAAGAACAACTAGCTCATCAACCGTTATTTGAACAACTTGCTTGCAGATTTAAAAATTAAAAGGGGAAGACTATGAGCATGCATAATTTTTACTACGGGAATATTCAAGAGCATTAATGAAGATCAATTTTTTTCCTCGCAAAAAATGATGATCAAATGTTGATGTAATTCAAAAAGAGAGGTTTTGTAGCAAAAATTTGCCTCATGGGTATAATGTGATTTTTTATGTGCCAGTTTTATTCCTTTTTAACCAAAGTAATCACTATTAAGTTTTAGCACACCCTTCATTTTCTTTCTAGATTCACCATTGTCCATGATGTGAGGACTCATTGGGCATGAGATTTTAAATCCTATCATTTGTGATGTGCATCACATCGCGCATGGGGCCTCCTGGGCCACCACGTGTGATTAGTGTATGGCATATTTTCACCCTAACCATTTTCCATAGTGGCTGGTCTAGGGGTCAGTGTTTGAGATGCCCTAACCATTTGCCATAGTGGCTGCTAATAGTATGGTCTTGTACTAGTAGTGCTACTGTAGTTTAATAATGTTCAACTAATAGACTTAAATTTTAAAAAAAGGTGCTTCCACTGATACTGTTAGCCATCTTCCCACTCAATCTCAACTTCTTCGTCTACGTGTTCATCCTCGCAGTTTAGTACACACTTGTTCTTTTCTTCACTTGAGTTCATCTTTTTATCATCGTCAATACTTCTATGATCCACGCTTTGTTTTAACATCCATGGAGGAAAGACTTTCGACCATGAACCATTGCTTGTGCCAGATCGACCTACACCATGATGTCTGCGATATGGCCACGACAGCTGCCACACCAATATTATTTTCTTCGCGCCATGACGGCAGGCTCATGAACTCTGGAGCAGCTAGGCCTTCCAACCTTTTGATCTACGCCTGCAATAGCTCTAGCTGCTCATCCATCCTCCGATGCATGTCCTCCAACTTTTCAAGCCGCCTATGCTTTGGCCGTGCGTTGTCGACTTGTTCTGGGATTTAAAAAATGTTTATCGGATTCTAATTTTTGGTTCATTGTTTTAAAAAATGTTCATCAATTTGAAAGTTTGTTCATCGAATCAAATTATTGTTCATCAGTTTTTTTAACAAAATGGTCATTAAATTCAAAATTTGTTCATCATTTTTTCAAAAAAAACATGAATAGAAATTTTGTTCATCAAATAAAGAAAGGTTCATCAAATTCGATTTTTTTCATCAATTTTGAAAATATGTTCATCAAATTCAAAAAATGTTCATTCATTTGAAATCAAGAACATTTTCTGAATCCAAGAAATGTTTTTGAATTGGGTGAACATTTCTTGAAATAATTTCCCGAACATTTTTTCAAATCATGAACAATTTTCAAAATCACGACAATTTCACAATTTGCTACTTTTTAGAAATCCTGAATTAGTTTTACAATGGAAACAGCTGAAAAAAGACAAAAGCAAAAAAAAGATGGTTCCCGCTTTCCCACCCCACACATGGGCACGCATGGAGAGCGGGGGGGGGGGGGGGTGTTGTGCGCGCACTCAGTCGTTCCCTGGCGCGTACAACGCTAAATAGGTGGTCATGCCCGTAACCGACTCGATATGCCTGTGCGTAACATGAATTTTTCTTATTTTGGTACATTTTTGTATGCGCGCGGCGGCCTTCCCTTTCCGCGGCTCTCGATTTTGGCGCAGCCTTGGCCCATAGCCAAATATTGGCTTTTCACGAGATAATTTCTGAAAAAAAAATTGCACGAGATAATATACTCGGCCGTCCGGTCGAGCTCCTCTTAGAGCCTTAACCTGAATCATCTTTTGTTTTGTTTACTTTTCCCCCAAATTTCATGAAAAAATTCGGATTTAATGAATATAACTTCGTATTTGTTGAATTCTCTTCAAAAAATACAAAATTATTATAATCAAACTCGTGATTTTTTATGAATCCCTGAACTTTTTTCTAAACCGATGAATTTGTGAAGATATTTTTGACTTCCTGATTTTTCACGACTGCTCAACCGTGAGCAAAGTACTAGGAAAACCAGAGATGTTCCGATCGAGTGCTTGGCACCACTATGAGCCAACCCACGAGGGGTGCGCGTGAGTGCCGTTACCCTCCCTCGCACTTAAGGGGCTGGGGAGGTGGTCTCGCGGTTTCCTATTTGACGCATTCTGCGTCAAAACGTCGGCGCACAGCACACACGCGACGGAAGCGATCGAGAAGGACAGGCCGGCCGTTTAGGAGTGAGGCGTGCGTTTTTCTTGGTTTTGGGAACCTTCTAGAAGATTCCTAAACAGGTTTTCAGTTTCTTATTCATTTTTCATTTTTTTTTCTTTTCTCTCTTTTTCATTTTTTTCTCCTTTTCTTTTCTTTTACAATTTTATTTTTTTCAAAAAAAGAGAAAATGTTTTTAAAAAATTGCATAATATTTTTTTTCACAAATTCCAACATTTTTTTGGTAATTGCCAAAAATGTTCCAATTTTTAAAATTGTTCACACATTATAAAAATGTTCATGTTTTCAAAATTTGTCTGTACATTAAAAAATGTTCCGACACTTCAGAAAATGGTCCCAATTTCTAATTTTGTTCACAAATTTCAAAACTGTTCAAGTTTTTAAAATTCATTCCAAAATTCAAAACAAGTTCAGGGATTTAATTTTTTTTATCAGATTCTATTTTGTGTTCATTGTTTAAAAAAAATGTTCATCAATTTCAAAATTTGTTCATCGAATCAAATTATTGTTCAGCATTTGAAAAATAATGGTCATTAAATTCAAAATTTGTTCATCATTTTTTCAGAAAAAATATTCTTGAATAGAAATTTTGTTCATTAAATAAAGTAATGCTCATCAGATTCCAAATTTGTTCATGAATTTTGAAAATATGTTCATCAAATTCAAAAAATGTTCATTCATTTGAAATCACGAACATTTTCTGAATCCAAAAAATGTTTTTGAATTGCGTGAACATTTCTTTAATTCCGTGAGCATTTATCATTTCCCGAACATTTTTTTAAATCATGAACAATTTTCGAATTCACGACAGTTTCACAATTTGCTACATTTAAGAAATCCTGAATTAGTTTTGAAATGTAAAAAGTTGAAAAAAGACAAAAGAAAAAAAAAAGATGCTTCCCGCTTTCCCACCCCACACATGGGCTGGCCCAGAGGGCGCGCAGGGAGAGAGGGGGGGGGGGGGGGGGGGGGGGTGCGCTCCGTCGCTCCCTGGCGCGTACAACGCTATATAGGTGGTCCCATACATAACCGACTCGATATGCCTGTGCGTAACATGACTTTTTCTTGTTTTGGTACACTTTTTGTACGCAGGCGACGGCCTTCCCTTTCAGCGGCTCTCAATTTTGGCGCAGCCTTGGCCCATAGCCAAATAGTTGCTTTTCGCGAGGTAATTGCTTAAAAAAAACTTTTGTGCGAGGTAATATTCTCGGTCGTCCGGGAGAGCTCCTCCCAGCGCCTTAACCTGGATCATTTTTGTTTGGTTTACTATTTTCCCCAAATGTCATGATTTTTTTCGAATTTAACGTTTATTATTTCATATTTGTTGAATTTTCTTCAAAAAATACAAAATTATTTTAATCAAACTCATGATTTTTTTTGAATCCCTGAACTTTTTTCTGAACCCACGAATTTATGAAGAATTTTTTTTGCTTCCTATTTTTTCACGACTGCTCAAGCCGTGAGCAGAGTACCAGGAAAAGCAGAGTTGTTCCGGTACAGTGCTCGACACCACTGTGGGCCTACCCACGAGGGGTGCGCGTGAGTGCCGTTACCCTCCCTGGCACTTAAGGGGTTGGGGAGGTGGTCTCGCAGTTTCCTATTTTGACGCATTCTGCGTGAAAATGTCGGCACACAACACGCGCGCGACGGAAATGGTCGAGAAGGACATGCCGGCCCGTTTAGAAGCGAGGCGTGCGTTCCACTTTTGTGAACCTGCAGGAAGGTTCCAGCTGGTTTTTCTTATTTTTGGGAATCTAGAAGGTTCCTAAACTGGTTTTTTAGTTTCTTATTCATTTTTTTCTTTTCTCTCTTTTTTATTTTTTCGTTTTTCATTTGTCTTTTGTATTTTTTATTTTCTCCTTTTCTTTTCTTTTCCAGTTTTATTTTTTCAAAAACAATAATCTGAAATTGTTTTAAAAAACTTCACAATATTTTTGTTCACAAATTCCAACATTTTTTGTAATTGCTAAAAATGTTCCAAGTTTTAAAATTTTGTTCACACATTATAAAAATGATCATGTTTTCAAAATTTATCTGTAAATTGAAAAATGTTCCTACACTTCAAAAAATGGCCCAATTTCTAATTTTGTTCACGAATTTCAAAACTGTTCATGTTTTGGAAATTCATTCCAAAACTCAAAACAAGTTCCGGGATTTAAAAAATGCCTGCATTTTTATTTTTTATAAAAAAATTAGAAAATGTGTGGAATTTCAAATAATTTTCTAGCTTCTCAATTCCATTCACATATTCGAAAAATGTTCTTATATTTAAATTTTGTTCAGGGAATTGCAATAAATGTTTGAGATTTGATAATTGTTCATTATTTTGAGCAATGTTCTCATTTTCAATTTTTTGCTATTTTTCGTAAAATGTTTGTGTTTTTTTTACAAAATTGTATGTAATTTCGAAAGATGTTCTTGTTTCCAATTTCTTTCCGTTCCTGCGGGAAAATGGCTGCGAATCCCAAATAATTATCGTATTTTCATGAAATGTCCATGGTTAAAATTATGTTCACAATTTTGAAAATGTTCTCATTTCACAAGATATTTAGTTTAAAAAATCATGTTTGAAATTTCAGAAATGCTTTATTGGTTGCAGCTTATAGTTGATATACACCGAGCGCAATTTTGGAGACAAATTCCCAGGAATTATAGTGGCTAGCGACATGTTTCCCTAGTAGGAGTTGCTCGTTTTGATCCCTCACTGGGCTTTAGCTTTTAGTTTTTGGGAATTTTTAGCAAACGTTAAGTTTGTCGCTGTCCTTTATTTCTTGTTGTGTTGGGCTGGTAGTCGAGCATGATAGCTAGTTGGTCACAGCAGCTCGCACAACGCGGCACTACTATAAGTCACGGGTTTGAAACTTAGCGCTAGCGAGTTCCTTTTCTCGCGCTTTTTAATCTTGCGAAAGCTGAATGTGCCAGGCCAGGTGTGCCACCCTTGTGCGTAACGTCGACTCTTTGACGCAACGGACGTCACATAGTAGCTCCCGTGGTCTCGCACCTTAAGCACCACATAGTGTAGCCAATGCTCATGCGCCCATCATGATGTTTCCAAATGCGGGGAATAAAATTGTCATCAGATTTAAAGTTCTCCTCCTCGAGCACGAACTTGAAATCATTTCCATTTAGCTTGACATACACGTCTGCAGGGACGGAACACCAGCATTGTCTTCCCTTTTGAACATCATTGAACTTAAAATTCTTACTTGGATGCAAAACAGTGCCACGATGGCGCATGCAGAGTATATCATCATCCCGAGTTGTGCCAACTGTGGATCCCACCACCCACAAACAAATAAAATCTCAAAGAGGTGTTGGAACCCCGATGACGTGCACCCACACTGGCTTTACCGGAGCATATCTTGGCCTAGCATCAGTTTTTGATCATTCGATTTAGTGTTTTTACAAGTCCATATCTTTTGAGAGGTACTGCATGAGCTTGTGCGCCACGACATATGACAAGATTGTCATTCCATAGTAGAAGAGATCCCATCACTTCAGAGCCACCACATTTCCATAAAACACTTTGTAGTTGCTCTCTAGACGGGTTAGTCTTGGTGAACGAGAATGTGTAGAGGTTGTACTCCTAGTTGATGTCATCGTATTTTTTTTGTTTCTTCCGAAAAGTGGATTAAACCCCTGGCTTTTGCATCATTATGATCACACATCCATTTGTTGTTCAGCGTTGTAAGTAGCCGCTAACAATGAATGTTAGCACCTTGGAAAAGGTTGAGCAATCCAAACACAACATGTGTCGTGGATGTTTCCATTTAAAAGAGCAATAGTGGCACAACCATCGACAAAGTAAACTTTAAATATGAGCATGTGGAACATGTCAGGTGTCGACACATATAATAGGCCATGACACTCGTAGCACACCTGGGACGAAGCAGGTGCGGAAGTGGCAGCGAAAACGGACGACCAAAGCCGACGGCTGTAGATAGATGTTCTGTTATTGTCCACATAGCCATGCTTTGATCGACTAAAAAAGTTGAGAAAGGAGCGAGGGCGGATGGCCAACACCCTCAAGCCAACAATGACGGAGAAAGGAGCGGTCGAAATCTGGACGTCGTCACCACCTGTAACCATGGTAGAAGAGCACAGAGATGTCGTTCATGGACACGAGGTAGAGTGTCTCGACGGTGGGCATGCTCATTCGACTTAACCAACATTTTTATGCTCCAAGTTGGTGAGTTTGTGTGGCAAAATTTAATATGATATAAAATCAATTCTGTACATATAGCACCAATCTCATGTTAAAATTAGTTTAGTGAGTAAAATGAAATATATATATATATATAATTACTCCTTTGGAAAACATCTCTCCATTTCCGCATACACAACTTTGTTGCCGTCTCGATCGTTAGGTACAACCTCAGCTAGCTCCCATGGCATCCTCCTCCCCGACCTCCTCATCCTGGTCACCCGAGCATGCCAAGCCCACCCGCGTCCGATCTCCCCGCAACAGAGCCCACGACGGATGCGACGAGGAGGAGGACGACGTCTCGCCCTGGCGGGACGCCTCGCGGGTGCGCAGTGTCGAAGCCCTGAGAGCCATCTGCAGGAAGTACTCCATCCCCGACGGCTTCACCCCTCTCCTCGCCGGCGACCGGTCGGCGCGCGCGCCGCCGCCGCCATGGTCCGTCTGCGTGTACATTGATGCGCTGGAGGCCGGGATGCGCCTGCCCCTCCACCCCTTCTTCGGCGTGGTGCTCGACCACTTTGGGATCGCCCCGGGCCAGCTCGCCCCCAACGGCTGGCGCGCCCTGGCGGGGTTCGTCGTGCTCTCCCACTTTGCCGGAGCGCCGCCGTCGCTGCCGGTGTTCCGGCACTTCTTCACGCTATCTTCGTTCCCGCACAGGCTCTACTCCCTCCGCGGCAAAGACGCTGCCGGCGCCGGCCCGCTCTTCCGCCAGTTGAAGGGCACGAACGCGCGGTGGAGGAAGGAGTTCTTCTTCCTGTCGTCACCGGCAGCGTCGCCGTGGCAGTGCCCTGTTCAGTGGGGGATGCCATTCAGGTCCGCCACGTCTGATCCGTCGCTCACCGGCCCGGAGAAGGCCGTGGCGGCGAGCCTGCTGCGCGCTCGCAGCGGTTCCCCGATCGATCTCACGGCGTATCTCCGCGACAGCAACTTGGCCGCGGCCAAGATCATCGTGGCACTATCACCGCCGCCGCCGACTCCTCAAGGTGAGCTACTCAAAGGAGCAGCGCGCTCGCCAGCGAGGGAGGCTACGGTGAAGAGCGAGCTGGACTGCGATGCGCCGTCGTGGTCCGGAAAAGAGAAGAAGCGGAAGCGGCCGGAGCACCATGCAACCGGCGAGAGCTCAGCGTCGGGGTACCTCTCTTTCCCGCCGGGGTTCTCCCCACATCACCGGAAGGCACGGACCACAACTAGGACTACGAGCAAACACGGGAAGCAACTCCACGGCGGCGACGACGGGGACACGAGCGGCTGGAAGGCGGCGAGGCAACTGCTGCAGGGCATCGTCACGCCGGAGCGGCAGCGCGAGCACGCGGCGTCCAGGCCGGCCGACGTCGTCGCCTCGAGCTACGTGTCGCTGCTCCAGGTGAGGTGAATTTACTTACGAATCATCCATGCGCTAGCTATGCATTCGATTCGAGCATGATTTGCTTGTTGATCTAGACTGATAGACTGACACACATGCATGCCGATGCCGGTCTTGACCGAGTCCTGTAGACGGCGAACGAGGTGGCCTTCTCGCTGGGTTACGCTCTGGAGCTCGAGGAGAGGCTGAGGGACGCCGACGAGCTGCGGGCGGAGCTGCGCAAGGTGAAGGCCGAGCTCGCCGAGACCAAGGCCAATGCCGTGGCGGCGGCGGCGCGGGAGTCCCGGGGGCCCAGGGCGCGCTGACGAAGAGCTCTTCTTGGATCCCATGCCTACACCATGTCTCCACGGTGATATGCACACACCATTTCATCAAATTATATTAGACTGATGGACCTACTTATTCATCTTTGAGCTGCGGATTGACATATTTAGGCTTGTTTGGATTGAATTTGAATTTTGTGTTGCGGGCAACACATTTGCTATCACTGGTAGCTTTGAGATTCGGATCGTATATTCTCAACCCATTCCTATGTACTAATACTTTCTATTCATGATTAGTTGCACTCTTTTAAATTAAATTTCCAAAATAATGTAAGTTTTCATTTTTGGCAAAACAATATATATTTTTGAAGAAAAAAATTACTTGCATATATAATTGATTCAAATAGGGTGTTTCTACCAAGTTCACTGTCTTCGAAACACATTAACATACTGGACTGCTACTCGTGGCTTTCTATAGGGGGGCACACCAGCTTGCTCAATGTATGTAGCCCTTTTGCTGACAAACTGAAATATGGAGGAGTTCATAGGAAATTACACAGGAGCACCTAGGTGCTCCACCCACCTACATCAGTACCGTTGCACTGCATATAGATTCGGATCGTTCGTGTTAAATGCGTCGTATTAAGTTCTGTATCGGTGAAGTGCTGCTTCAGAAACATCTCGTATATGCATGCTCTTTCGTACGAGCTGGTCCCACACGCGGCTCTCAACTGTACACATTTACTGCGACGCGGTAGGCGGTGGGCTGATATTTTTAAGAGCCTAGTCACTGTTCCTCTTCCCCGACCTCATTCCATTCCCCACTTTTCTTCTCCACCCCGATCTAAACATGGCGATCCAAAACTCTCCCTCGTACATCCAGCGCCATGTGTGCCTCTTCTTCTTCCTCCCAATCCTTGACCCCAATGCTACAGGAGCAGGCACCGCGACCTCTTATCAGGTGCGTCGCTAGTGCAACAATGGCGTCGTCCAGTGGTGGTCTCCGTGACCAAGAGGAACCCCGGGAAGCACTTCTACAAGTGCGAGCATCAATGGATGAGTAAATCTCGTTTTCCTCCTCTCATGCTGCATCCCATCTCGTTCAATCCTTCTTCATGTTTTTTGTTTTATCTAACGCAAGCTTCATTTCTATTTAATCCCCAATCTAGACTGGGAAGTGCGCTTTCTGGAAATGGGAAGCCGTGCACCTCGAGGTTCTTCGTGCAAAGAGGCCTAGGCTGTCCATCCTCCCTGGAATTGAGACCAATCGCAGTCAAGCAACATTAAAGTGGATCCTCGTCGTCGGCATCCTGAATCTTGCCGCAGTTCTCCACCTGTCTGAAGAACTACTGAAGGGCGGGAGCAGTAGCTGTCAGTACCCATTCGTAGCGTTAAATACCAGTTTAATTAGTAGCTAATTAACTACCCAGGAAGTATGATCGCTGATGTAAGCTTCTTTTCTACGTTTCACTTGTTCACTGAACCTATGTTGTCTTTAGTTAGCTGTTATGTACTACCTTTCGCAATGTATTGTCAGTTTTAGGATCAGCCTCGCCACAATTAGACGGATCCTCTTCATCGGCATCCTGAGCCTAGGAGGGATTCTCCATCTCTGTCTCAAAAACTACTGATGGACTGTCGTCCACTGCTGAAGCAGCCTTTAATTATTAGTTAATTAATCAACGAGGAATGATCATGATCTTATCCATTAGCATGTTCCAAATAACCTATGTACTTGACTTCTTGCATGAGGTGTGCCTAACAGCTTTCATAGTCAGTGTTAGTCAGGTGGCAATGTTATCTTTGTTTAGCTAATTATCAGCCAACTGTGGTTAATATTATTAATGATATGCGATTTGTGTGATACGTTAGTTTCAGTTCTTTTAAACGCGTGATTTATCAGTTTTCTTTCCCTGAAGTGTGCAAAGATTTATGTTATTACAACTGTGTGATATATGAACCAACTTTTTTTTGTGATGTGTGATACGTGAGCTAACTCAGAAATAATCCTCTCGCGTCACAGACTATTCCATGCTTCTCAAGATCTATAACGCCAGGGTCACTTGCTCATTCAATGACAAGAATTTATCACCATGGAACCTGGTTCTCAAAAATCACTTCCATGGTTCACAGCAGGCTTCCTGTTCTTCTATGTCAGAAAAGTACATCTATCAATTAAAGATGGACCCACGCAGCTGGTATTACGTTGCTGTATTCTGAGCGTATCTATCACTGATTAATGATTTCAACATTTAATGCCAAGATCTGTTGAGAATAACGTAAGGTGTGGATATCAGTGGATGGAGCACCTATGTGCTACAAATCCTCGTCCGGAGTTCATATACTAGATGACCCGTTGCGCCAATGGCGCAAAGGCCGAGTATAAGTCCAAGTATTGGAAGAGTGAGCATATATTTCTTTTATCATTGCTGTTTTAAAAGCATACAACACAACAGTCTAAGCAAGAAATAGCCGATAGTTAAACACGCAGGATGGTCTTAAGGGATTACATAAGATCTAAAAGGATGATAAACACAAAGTCTTGGTAGGCATTTATACTAACATTAAGTTATATAACAAGCGGCTCTTGCAACTTGCTTATATTGAGTAGACGATCAGGCGCAGCCCTTGGAAGTGCATTTGAAGGCGAAAGCATATGCTTGCCCTTTGTTCATGTGTGCCTGAGGGAAGAAGTTCTCCAGCCAATGGTGGCTCTTTTGTCAAACACCCTTGATAAAGCGGTTGTGACAGCGGTAGTCCCGTCTACAGTTGTGATTGACAGTTCACCGTGGTCAGCATCCATGTGTGGGAAAAGGGAACCCGTAGAAAAGGTAATGCTAAAGTACTAAAAATAACAATAAAGATTAGTTACTACTCCCTCCGTAAACTAATATAAGAGCGTTTAGAATACTAAAGTAGTGATCTAAACGCTCTTATATTAGTTTACAGAGGGAGTATATCATTTTATACCATGCTATTGTATGAAATAGGACAGAGCAATTGCAAAGGATTACCATTCTTTTGTCGTTTGTTGCAAATGTCTCTGGTGGTGCTGCGGATGATCTTTCACAGTCTACAAACATTATGGTTGTAGAGCTTAACTATGTTGCCCCCACAATGTGGCGACTAAACTCATGTAAGTAGTGGATGCAAGGCTCACCTATGTTAAATTGTATAAAGTTATATCATTTAGCAGTTGTTGCCAGAGTTGTTGCAATGAGAAGAGTAATGTAGCTCTTACCACGGAGAATGTACTTTCCAGGCTTTAGTTGGATTTTCTTGCCTTTGAACTTTTGGATTGAACCTGCTTTGCGTGGGCGATGAATATACTCGAATGGCTTATTGTGCTTGCGACACAGTGGTTCGGCTGTGATAGCAAATAGATGACAACATAAACAAACAAAAGACCTATTGAATTTGAAAACACAGCTCATTTAATTGGATGGCTATTTAGCTTGTGTGTATTAGTGAAAACAGAAAATGCTATTTATCGTGTAAATCAAAGCATTAATGAATAGCAAACAGAACACCTACTGGACCCCGAAAGAAGTTTGCTTTATTAGATAGTTGATCAACTTGCATGCATAAGTGATAAAAAAAGGACCAATCAAATAGCATGCATTAGTGAAGAAGAAGAAACATTCTTTCCAATGTAGAAACAATCATAAGTATATTTTTGAGCATTACCATGGGTAATTTGGCTATCGCTGATATCACTGGTTGTGTCTGCTTCTTCTTGTTTAACTGCTGTCATCTGGAAAGAAGTAGTAGAATAATTAAGCTGGTTTATCTGGCTGTGTTTTCAGTTGGGATGTTTAACAGTGAAGCATGTGTCTTAATATAGTAAAAGGCACTACAGCAGGCATCCTGGACATGCAAAGTAATGGCAGAATTATGAACAGAAAAGAACACCCGAGAGTAAACAGCAAAGGCAGCCATAAGGAACAATCAACAACAGATAATAGTAAACAAAAACACGAGACGACACAACGCACGTAACACACATGGTTAGAACCAACATAAAGACTAAATTTTAAAGTTGTGCAGCAAAGGAAAAGGCAGGGAAGGAGGTGGAACCTTGGCAAGAAGAAAGGCAGGGTGCAAGGCGTCACGTGAACTGAACCACAGCAGAAACTTGGCAAACTGGGAGTGACAAAATTAGCCGATCAGGCAGCCAGACATCGCAAAGGAAGACCTGCAGCACATGAAAAAGCAAACGAACGTAAGCAAAGGCGTACAAGCTCATGGGTTCGCCTCTTACCGAGCAGTCTTTCGCAATATCTTTGTTCTTCAGAAATAAATATATGAATGAAGACAGCCAGAGTAGACCCTAGACCAAACAAACAGGAACAAGACAAAGAAGGATGACAACCGTAGCACACACATGCCTAACAAGAGCAGACAAAAATTTAATGAACAACAACAAGCTCCAGTCAAAGAGGCAGGAGAATTAAACCAGATGCACAGCAGCATTAAAGCATAGATAGCTGAGGAACAAACACAAATAGAATTCACCTGCAACAGACCCCATGGCCATGCAAACCTAGGCATAACCATAACCGAGACGAAGGCAAGAACACAACTAAAACAGACTTACACTAACAGAGCCAATCCCTAGGTGTAGGAACCACAGCAACCAAAGCATAGAAACATATGTAAAATCATCTCCTAGAAGCATCGCACAACAGATCTAACATGGCAAACACTCATCCATGTCTAGGAAAACAAAGGAACGATCTCAGACCGGCAAAAACCCAGTCACGCATTTCATCGAGCAGATGAGAAGCAGGGGAGCAGGCAAAACCTCACCTCACAAAGAAAGAACAAGCAAACGCGCAGGCAGACAACAAAGCAGACGCAGCAGCCCTGCAAACAAGAAGAAAGGAGAAGGAACAGACAAGAACAAGTCAGTACAGATCAATCTACAATGAGGCCAGAAGGAATTGACCAAACAAAACAAGAAACTCACCCTAGCCAAACGCAACAGCAGCAGCGCGAGGAACCATGACGAAACAAACCGACGACAGGATAAGCAGGCAACGAGCAAGCCGCTGGTTATCGATGACCAACTACGACAAGCGACAATGGCGACTGGATGAGAGAAGACAAGGAGGCGCAGGCGAGGGGAAGTGGGCAGAGAGGCGAGGCACATAGGCAGAGCAGAGCAGAAGGAAACCACACACCCGGTCAGAAACACCTCTCGCAGGCGCTGTAACTTCTAGGGAAACCTAAAGAGAAACACAACTCACCCGACGCATGGGACCAAGGATAGAAAGGGACCACCTGCAGTGAGACGAGGCCAAGCAATCCCGCTTAGCAGCACGTAGAGGCCGAAAACCCTGTTTTACCCAGCGGACCGAGCGGAGGTGCTCACATGACCAAGGACGGCCAAACTGCCACGCACCCACGAGACTGACAGATGGGGCCAGACGCGGTTGAAGCAGAGGCGCCACCACTGGGTGCAAACGAACACGGTAAAAAACGCCCTGACAACCCCACGGTCGATTGGCCGCAGCACACGAGCGATCCGGCCCTGCTTTTCATCGACAGAAGCACGCCCCGACCGCGTCGCTGCGAGGCTGGCCCGCGCGCAAGCCTGGCCCACTCATCAGTTGCTCCTAGCCCCATTACGCGGCATACAAAATAATGAGCAACTGGATCTTTACCAGGTCGATGAAAAGTACTTTTACCAGGGCCAGCGAGGCGAATCGAGCGGGCAGGATGAATTTGAGACGGGAAGGGCGCTGGAATGGCGGGTACTCTAGCTGGATTTATATGTTCGATCAAGTGATTGTGATCCCATGCTGACATTGCTGCAAAGTGAACACACTTAACCAAGATTGCGACGGAATCACCTCCGAAAGGATTGATGACTCTGGATCAGTATGCGAAATTTACAATAGGCTACTCTCCTTATGTTATGCCATTCAAAACCGAAGAATAGAACCATCCACTCTCCTATATTATCTGAAAATCAATCCTGCTGAATCAAAACGGTGAGTGAGAATTTTACTTTGAAAGGACTGTGCTACTTTGGCAGTTCTATGCTTTTACTTAAGGTACCGTGATTGTTTTTAACATTCAGTGAGATGACAAAACTTATTTCACAAAGCTGCAATGAAAATTAGAATAGTAGTGGTGATTGAGGACAACTTTTGATGTACTTTATGCGATGCTGAAAGTTATAGCACTATTACATATAGTTAGAGTTCTTGCGGAGAAGCAAAACCAAGATATTGCTGCGACACTAAGCTCCACTGGAGTAAGAAAGCTTTCTTATTCATAAACTAATCCATGCTCATTTCTGATGACACTTTATCGGATTTCGAGCTTACTATAATGCAGATGTAAATTAATTATCACAATGCAGGGGAAACTACCATTCCGTTTCGATGGCAAGAAATGTTTTCACTTGTAATTAGTTAGATCCACGCATTTTGTAAGATAAATACAATGATGACATTCATAAATGTCCAATCCATCTAGTTGTGTATGTATCAGTAGTTAAAGTCATGCTTAGAAGACCATAGAAGATCAACCGTGCCTTGGTAGTACTACAGCAGTATGAGAAGACAAAGGTCAAACAGGAAGCACAAACCTTGATAGCAAGCAGATGACGAGCCAGCGAGGGGAGAGGAAGTAATGATAACAACGCCTGTAGAACAAAAGGAAATCGGAAACCTGAAAGGAATCAGAGGTTTATGAAAGATAAAAGAAAAAGCAAGCATGTTTAGAAACAATAAGTAAGTGGTGTATATCTGGCTGTATTTTGTAACCTACATATTTTTTTTCTATTGATGGAGCCATCATTCCTTTATTAGCAAGCAGCAACTATCACTTGCTGCATATGTTTCTTTTAATGCACTAACTTGAGCAAGTCTTGTAGTTTACTGGGAATTAGCAAAAGGTAAGAAAACAGGCCATACTATACAAGCACGGGCATGAACCAATGGCCTACAAGCACCTAATCAACCAGGAAGATGACCTTGTATGCATAGGACTAAACCAGCAGTACAACCGTAAAGATAGAAGGAAAGTTGTTTTCCTGACGAGATCTGAAGCAAAAAAAACCATACATAGTACGACAAGCATGGTAGATGAACCAAAAAAAAACAAATAGACAAGGAAGCTGGCCGCACAAACACATAGATTCATAAGCTGTTCATCAAGCAATAATCAACCAAGCGAATCAGAACAGATCCAACCTTGTTGGTTAACGACACAGACGTCCCACGAACCAACAAACAACCTACACGGCAAGGAAACATGAAGCACAGAATGGTTCAGCTCACAGATATTTTATCAAACAAGAGACGAGCAAGCAAGATCTTACCTCGCGGAGCAAATAAACAGAGGATAAAGTCGGCAAGAACGAGTTCATGTAGTAGGCCAGAAGCATCTTCTTTGTGCTAACTGTAGAAAAAAGATTCTTATGAAGATATTGTAGTGGTGGGTGTTTAAACTTTTTAATATATAGAATGCACGCTCCTGTTGTAACTAAACTTCCAAAGGAAAGCAAAGTTTCACCTTTTCCCAATATAACCATGACACCACTAAAAACAGTTAACTGTAATGCATGAATCTAATGACCTGAAATAATGAGAGAGAGAGAGAAAGAGAGAGAGAGGAAAAGGACAACATTCCACTACTGATATCAACAAATACTGGAATGAGCAGATTTAGGTTACACTAAAATGCAGAAATTTCTTACAAACAAAAGAATGATCCAACAGATAAAAAGAGCAATTCCAAAAAAAGTAAGGCAAGTTTGAGGCTAGGCATTCATATTGGTGGAAGGAGAGCCCAGCTCACTGAGCACCGTTTTGTAAAATTCCTTGTTCGTCCTGCCAGCTCTCTCACCTGAATGACATTTGATGACGCAACTTCATTGTGTTGTTGTAATAGCAGGTAACTCAAATTCAGAATGAAAGTGGTTGTCGATGATCTCATTCTTTCTGCACCAATAATTCAAGAGGGCTGCTCGTGTACTACCTATTTTAGTATGTGGTCAAGCTTGTCTAATTTGACTATACTAATATATCCCCCCCCCCCTCCAATACACACAAATTGTATCGATAAGATGAAACTATATTATTAGGTTTTGCCATTAATCATATTTTATTAATAAAGGGCATAAAAATTTCTATTTAAATATGCATATAATAAGTACTGGTCAAATATGTATATGGGAGATCATATCAACGTCATAGATAGGAATTACCGCCGAACTTACAGGCATACAACGCAAGAATTGATCTGAATCACTCAATCTGATGCTTTCACTTTCTGCATCCAGACACAATTTGCTTAGCGGACAAACAAATAATGCTCATGGTTCAGGCATGCTGCATTCAGACACAATTTATTCACCAGAGAAACAAATAAGCCAATGGTTCAGATGCTTTCACACAAACAAATTTTGCCTTTGTTGGTACGGTGTGGTGCATGGGAAGAATAGAAAGCACTTTTGGTGACACCTTACCATCATTTTGAGTCAAAACTGATTTCTCGGTGGATTGGAATATCAAGTCATTAGATCCAAGTCGTCGTTCCTGTGCTTGCTAGCCGGTACTAATATGCAGACCAAGCATATACTTGCATAATCTGAAAAACTAAAAGATACAAACTCTGTTACTGTGCAGTCAAGCTTTTCTGAATGTGACTATATACTAATATGCACAGACAAATAAGATTGACAAGATGAAACATATAGGCTCCCTTCCTTATTTTAACAGAGAGAGGGCACGGAGGGGAGTGGGGGAGTACCTGCGTATGGATGGGAGGCTAGACCTCAGCCAACTTTCATGGTCGTGAGGAGGAGCATGTGGACGACGGAGGCGGCGAGTAGGAGAACAGCGGCGGTGGTGAGTAGGAGAATAGCGGTGGTGACGGATCTGACGACTTCGCTTTGCCCTCGCCAACAGTTACCTCATCATCCTCGTCAACCTGGCATCGGCGGTCCTCCTCCGAGCACAGCCATGGCGCCGGTGATAAAGAGAGGAGCCATGAGGGGGAGGTACGGGGAGGGCGGCGGCGGCCGACATTGGAAGGAGAGGCGAGGAGAGGTGGCGGTGGAGAGAGAAACAAGGCGAAGTGGCGGAGATGCAGGCTCGGCTCCCGATTAGGAGTGGATCGAGCCGCCGCCAACCGCCAGGTCCCGCCCAACCTTGCCAGCGCGCACGCCGGCCGACGCACCTCCAGCTACTCTTTCCTCTCTCTTTCTCCCTCCGCTCCTTCCTTCTCTCTCTCCCTCTCATCTTCTCCAGCCACCTCTTGCAGCAGGACTAATCCATGGCGCTGCATCGTCCGCATCACGTGGTCTGGATCCGGAGGCAGGGAAGGAGGAGAGGAAGGGGAGGAGGAGGAGGCGCTGAAGGCGGAGGGGGCGAGGCGGCCGTGAGGGACGGGGAAGAGGAGAAGGCGGCGGCGGCGGCGACGGCATGGAGAACTGGAGAAGAGGAGGGAAGGAGGGAGAGAGAGGAGATATTTTCTCGGTCGCTGCCTTTCTCTCGCACGACGCAGCGGACGTGGTCCTTTCACCCGGACAGAAGCACGCGCCCACTGTGTCGCTGCGAGGCTGGCCCGCGCGCAAGCCTGGCCCATGCGTCGGCTGCTCCTAGTCCGATTACACGGCGTATAGAATAACGGGCATCCGGATCTTCACCTGCGCGACAAAAAGTACGCTGACAACCGCCAGCGAGACGAATCGTGCGTGCAGGATTGCTTTGACACGGGGAGGGCGCTCGAAGGGCGGGTTGCGTAGGAGGGTTTATATGTTCAATGTACTCTTTTTTTTTGCGGGGGATATGTTTAATGTACTCTAGTGTCACTACATTTTCAGTGCCATACAAATCAAGATTGTACTCTAGTCTCAATACATTTTTAGCACTCTAGTGTCAATAGATTTTCACACCTCACATACATTACAATATACCCATGCTGTTCTGAAATGTACAGAAAATTTGAGTACTCCGCTACTCTGTAGCAACGAGAGTAGCAACGTATTGGGAGTACCTGGAGCAAACTACTCTGTATTGAATTCATGCTTCAGCCAACTCATCCAAAAGTCCGAACTGATGGAGGGAGGTGGGCAATATATTTCAACACTCCCCCTCACGTGTAGGCTATTTTAGTCCTTACACGTGGGATCGATGTAGGCCGTATAATCGTTTTATTTAATACTGCGTTGGCAGGGTCTTGAATTCAAGACCTCTTGGTTCTGATACCATATTGAATTCATGCTCCAACCAACTCATCCAAAAGTACGAACTGATGGAGGGAGATGGGCAATATATTTCAACACACTGTACAAAACAATGTCATCTACTCCACTACTACTCTGTAGGAAATTGCAGAGAACTTCCTCAAGCATGTCATGAGCAGCACAACTATTCAGTTATCAATGAAGGTCCCGAGCTGTCAGTTATCAATGAAGATCTACATACACAACTAATCATTCAGTAGAAACAAATGTGCTCTGGATCTATATAAACAACATTGTCAAAAATCCTGAAACTACTTTGCATGGGAGTACATGATAGCTCCATGCTTGAAACACATGCTTACCATACTCCATGCTTGAAACATACTCCGCTGGTTACTCCATTATCTAGAAGCTTGAGAGCAGGAACAGAGCTTGAAGCTGCTGGAGTACTCCTGGTTAAAAGTCTTTTGGCTATCATCTAGAGAAAACCATAATCAGGTCTCAACATACCCAGTTACTCCTGTTAGATTTGGTGAAGCGTCTCAACACCCATACATGGGTGCCCGCATGTATTTATTGATAGATCGAGAGTTGGGCTCTCATAGGTTTACAGAGATACTATGGTTGAACCGTAGAGAGGATTACATGGGGAGATAGAGAGAGAGAGAGGAGATAAACAAAACCAATCTCAACTACTCCTAATCCTATACGTGAGGCACAAGTACTACAAGGCTGTCACGTATTACACAATATTTCCAACACTCCCCCTTAATCACAACAACACTAAGTTGAGATTACGTCGAAATTCTTCAAAACCTTTTGTGGGTAACGCTTTTGTGAATCCATCTGCAAGCTGATCCTTTGAGGGAATAAATCTGACTTCTAACTGTTTATTTGCAACTCGTTCTCTGACAAAGTGGAAGTCTATCTCAATATGCTTGGTCCTGGCATGGAAAACTGGATTAGCAGACAAATAAGTTGCACCAAGGTTATCACACCACAGACATGGGGGATGAACTTCTGAAATACCAAGTTCCTTCAACATAGACTGAATCCAGATGACCTCTGCTGTAGCATTAGCTAATGCTTTATACTCTGCCTCAATACTTGATCTAGACACAGTTGCTTGTTTCTTTGCACACCAAGAGATCAAATTAGGTCCATAGAAGATGGCAAACCCACCAGTAGATCTCCTATCATCCAAGCAACCAGCCCAATCGGCATCGGAAAATGCACTTATAAGAGTAGACGATGACTTTCGAAATGTGAGACCAACAGTCGTTGTATTCTTCACATACTGCAAAATTCTCTTGGCTGCTGTCCAATGAGTGGTAGTTGGTGCATGAAGGAATTGACAAACTTTGTTAACTGCGAAAGAAATATTAGGTCGTGTGAGAGTCAAGTACTGAAGACCACCAACAATGCTTCTGTAACTAGTGACATCCTCCCTGTCCAGAAGTTCTCCAGTTGTCAAAGATAAGTGTTCCGAACTAGATAATGGTGTTGGTGATGGTTTACAGTTTTGCATGCAATTCTATTCAACAATTCAGTTGCATGTTTAGCCTGAGATAGATGAAGACTATCACCATTCTTCTACACCTCAATACCCAAGAAGAAATGCAAGTCTCCCAAATCTTTGAGAGCAAACTCGGAACCCAAATTCTTAAGCAACTTCGTTACCGCATCATTGGATGAGCTACTAACAATTATGTCATCAACATATATGAGAACAAACATGGACAGTTGTGGATTAGTAAAGATAAACAGTGAGGTGTCAGATTTTGAAGGAGCAAACCCAAGTGCCTGAAGCTTCATACTGAGTCTTGAGTACCACGCTCTGGGGGCTTGCTTCAAACCATACAACGCTTTGCCAAGTTTGCATATATGGAACGACTTGTTTTTGTCCTCAAACCCAGGAGGTTGTTTCATGTACACATCTTCTTCCAGAACGCCATGCAGAAACACATTCTGCACATCTAGCTGTCTAAGGCTCCACCCCCTAGAAATAGCAATGGACAGCACAAGACGGATGGTGGCAGCTTTAACAACAGGACTAAAAGTGTCCTCATAATCAAGCCCATACCTTTGCTTGAAACCTTTTGCCACAAGTCTGGCCTTGTAGTGATCTATGGTGCCATCTGACTTATTTTTGATGCGATATACCCATTTGCAATCGATGAGGTTTCTGCCTTGTCGAGGAGGAACCAAGTGCCAAGTTTTGTTCCTCTGTAAAGCCACAAATTCATCATTCATGGCGGTTTTCCACCTATCATCACCAAGTGCATCCATTAAATTTTTGGGTTCACCTGCCATGCAAGATAACCCATATTTGGAGAAGTTTTTGTAATTAATTTGGGTGGAAACTCCCCTTTGGAGGCGTGTACGCGGTTCTGCAGGAGCAACCATAGAAGAGTCTGGCGTAGAAGATCCAGCAGCAGCAGTCGAAGCTGCAGCGCCAGGTTCAGCCGCACCCCCGGGCGGGCCCGATCCCGAGGCAGAGGCGGGCGGAGTGACCCAACCAGGGGAACGCGTAGGGGCAGTGTCGACCCCGTGCGAGGCAGGTGAGGCTCTAGTGGCGGGCCCGGGCGGGGCGGGCGACCCGGCATCAGGAGTGGAGGCGCGCCACCGGGCACCCGAGGATTGGCGCGGTGAAGAGGTGTCGCTGTCACGGCTGGTGTCGTCGGTTCCAGGTGGGACAGCGCCAGGGGCGCCAGAGGCGGGCCCGCTGGGCTCAGCGTCAGGGGCGGATCCCGAAGCTGGATGCGCTGCCGTCTGCAGCTATAGCGATCCCGAGGCAAATCCTCCTCGGGGTGTGCTGTTTCCTGAAGGGGGGCACATAAAATGACCACCTGGTTCATTATTTTGTGCTCTGTTTTCACCGGGAATAATTGTTCCTGCAGCAGTAGACTTAGGCAGAGTATGATGATTAGTCACAAATAGATCAGAACTACTATTAGCACCCTCATTTTCAAGGCCAGAAAGAGATGATGGCAAGAGAAGGATTTCTTGACGAAGGAGGGCACCGGCATTGGGGTGAAGTTTTTCAAAAGGGAATTGAGTCTCATCAAAAACAACATCTCTGGAGATGTAGACTCGGCCAGTAGCTACATCGAGACACTTAACTCCTTTATGTTGAGCGCTAGAGCCAATAAAAACACATTGCTTGGAGCGAAACATAAGTTTGCGATTGTTGTATGGACGAAGGTTTGGCCAACACGCACAACTAAAAACACGGAGAGAAGTGTAGTCTGGTTTGAGTTGAAGAAGACGTTCTGTGGGTGTTTCATTATTGATGACACGACTAGGCAGGATATTAATTAGATGAACAGTAGTTAAGAAAGCTTTGTCCCAAAACTTTAGTGGCATCGAGGCAGCAACAAGTAGTGCAAGGCCTACTTCAACAATATGGCGATGCTTGCGTTCTGCACTACCGTTTTGCTGGTGAGCATGTGGACAAGAGACGTGGTGAGAGATGCCTATCTTTTGGAAGAACGAGTTGAGTTTCTCGTACTCACCACCCCAGTCTGATTGCATGGCAATAATTTTACAATCAAATTTTCTCTCGACAAGAGCTTGAAAGTTATGGAAAACTTGAAAAACATCGGAACGCTTTTTAAGGAGATAAATCCACGTGTATTTACTGTATTCATCGATGAAACTCACATAATAAGTGTGTCTACCAACGGAAGAGGGTGCTGGACCCCACACATCAGAAAAGATCAATTGCAACAGTTTAACAGACACACTAGTAGAAATAGAATATGGTAGTTGATGACTTTTTGCATGCTGGCATGAATCACAAACAGTTTCACAATTTCGCTACCAACAAAAGGAAGTTTATTCTTGCTAAGAATTTGATAAACAATGGAAAAAGACGGGTGGCCTAAGCGATTATGCCACCTTTCTGAAGAGACTCTAATGGCTCCAAAGACTTGTTTATTGAACTTGCAAAGTGTAGGAATCAATGGGTAGAGACCGTCCATGCATCTACCGCGATAAAGAACCTTTCGTGTTGCCTGATCCTTGATCAAAAAGAAAAACGGATAAAATTTTATGAAGACCCCATTATCAAGAGTGATTCTATAAACAGAAGCAAGACTTTTTGATGCATGTGGAACAAGTAGGACATTATTGAGATGAATATCGCTATGAGGTGTTCTAATAGTAGATTGACCAACGTGGCTTATCATCATACCTTGACCGTTTGTTGCGGTGTTGATTTGATCATGGTCGTGGTACTTCTCTTGCATGGTCAACCTTTCCATGTGGGGGTGATGTGCTCAGTGGCACCGGTATCGACATACCAGTTTGTGTCCACACCATAGGACATATCTGCGGCGGCCGCAACTTTCTTTTTGTGCGAGTTTTCTTCATAGCGCCAACGACAATCTTTTGCTATATGGTTAGTCTTTTTACAGATTTGACATTTGCCCTCATACTCATCATAACCTTGGAAGTTGTTGCCGCCGCCATAGCCACCGCCGTAGCCACCTTGGCGCCCCTGGTTGTTGTTGTAGAAGGGGCGCCCATCGTTGTTGTTGTAGTGGTGACCGCGGTCACCATTGTTGTGGTAGACAGGACCACCACCATTGCCGCCTTTGTTGTAGTTGGAGCCGCCGCTGCCGTTGTTGCCGCCACCACCACCGCGATACCCGCCACTACCACCATTGGTGGGTTTGGGCGAGCCACGGTAGTTGCCTTTGCCGCCGCCGCCGCGGTTCCTCGCAGCCATGTTGGCCGAGGATTTGAAGCCACCTGCACCGGAGCCATGGAAAAGCTCGACCCGCTGATCAAAGTTCGCCACCATCGCGAACAGCTCATCAACATAGACGGGCTCGACGCGGACATCCAGGGCCAAGATGATGGGCTGGTAATCCATGTCCAGCCCCACGATGATGAAGGACAATAGCTCCGGTTCCCTGATGGGTCTTCCTGCGGCTGCAGGTTCATCCGAAAGAGATCTCATATAACTAAAATAAGCAACAGCAGATTGAGAACCTTTGTGGGCATTGGACAGGGAGATTCAGATGTTATTCACGCGGGATGCGGAGTGGGCTGTGAACATGTTTGCAAGGGATGTCCAGATCGCATGCGATGTTTCCATCGAGGCAACCTGTACTAGGATTTCTTTGGAGAGATTTCTCAGCAGATAGGCTACAATCTGTTGGTCTTGGATCAACCAAGGAGTGTAGGCAGGATTCGGAACGATCTGTTCCTTTCCTTCAGAGTTTTTGGATGAAATTGTTTTGGTAGGTTGGGGAATTGTTTGGTCGAGATACCCATAGAGGCCGGCTCCCATAATCTGAGTACGAGCCTGGGCACGCCATAGGATGTAGTTGGTGCGGCTGAGGGGTTCAGAGATTGTGTTGTTCAAGCTGGAGAAAGAGGCCGAGCTAGAGGAGGAAGGTATGGTTGCGGCTGGATTCTGATCTGGAGAAATTTTTTATGGCAGCTAGGTTTGATATGGTGGAGAGCTAGATGTGGAGGAAGAAGATGGCTCTGAATACCATGTTATATTTGGTGAAGCGTCTCAACACCCATACATGGGTGCCCGCATGTATTTATTGATAGATCGAGAGTTGGGCTCTCGTAGGTTTACAGAGATACGATGGTTGAACCGTAGAGAGGATTACACGGGGAGATAGAGAGAGAGAGGAGATAAACGAAACCAATCTCAACTACTCCTAATCCTATACGTGAGGCACAAGTACTACAAGGCTGTCACGTATTACACAATATTTCCAACAACTCCATCTAGAAATATTCAGCATACCCACATGGAGTAGAAATATTCAGTCATTTGAGCATACAACAGAAATATTCAGTTACTTGCTGCCATTCAGTCACAAAATAAAAATGACAGCGTTATGCTCTCAATTTCAGAATAAAAATGTCCTACAGTTCCACCAAAAAGAGTTGAGCAAAATTTCAGAATAAATATGGACACCCTAGATTGCATTGATGTTCCCACATGATTCATCCGATGCAGTGACTGAACATGCAAGTGACTCCATTGCGGTAACTGAGCATGCAAGTGACAGCCTGGGACATTTGCAGTAGCAGGAGGTTCTTGCAGGTTCGTCAAGAATACATTATTGCAGTAACTGAACTACTCCCATCAAGCATAAGGCATTTTTCTACTCCACGAACATGATCATTGGAAATACACCATTGCAGTAACTAATACTCCTATACACCATTGGATTGGAGTAGCTACTGACAAGTTCAAGAACATCTGCCCACGAACATGTACTGACAGGTTCCACACGCAGAGAGAGGGAGAGGGACGCACCGTGTTGACCTTGCCGCAGCCGACTCGCTGGAGGTGTAGGAGACGAGGCGCCGCGGATCTAGCACCGTACAAGCCTAGCGCAACACGAATTGCTGAAGGTGGTTCTGAGAAGGTAATTACGTTTGTGCTCAGTGGTAGATTAAACTGGAAATTAGTTTTCACTAATTAATATAGCATAAAAAACGTCTATCCTGCCTGGCTTGAAGATTAATCATGTACATATCAAGCAAATGTTTGGAGAACTTGTTATCATTCATTTCAATTACCATCATATTTCTAGAAATCGCCAGTTTGATATTCATTTGACAATTAATAAATAAAAACTTGGAAGCTACTGCAATTACTCGTGTGTGTTTCACATGAAAAACTAAACAACTTTGGCTTGATTATCTTTTGCACCATTTGTTGTTGATGATTTGGGATTGCATTAATTGCACTTAGCCCCTTGTTGTTAAACATCATGTTCAAGCGGATGACTTTTGCATGTGTAAATTCAAGTAAATAAAATAACTGTTCAACAAAAATTACAAAGCTCATTGCACCAAGTGAGTATAAAGCCCTTGATTATATTATAAAAGTAGAGCTTATTCCCTGGCACATATGAACCTTGAAATAAACAAAAATCTAGTTGTATCAAAGATAGATGAAGATAGTTAGACATGTGGCAGTGGATAGATTTCTCAAAGAATCAACCGTCTGGAATACTAGCCCCGGTAAACTACATGTAAAAGATAAAAAGAAATAGAGAAAACACAAAAGGCCTTTGCGTTTCATTGCATTGAAAAGATGGGGAAAAGTTACAGTCCTCCTAGGAGGTTAGTTTGATAGTACATCATACAACTCAGTGGATATCCCAGGATCGAGGCAGAACAACCCGCATGCCTTGTGCCCCTGCCGTAGCCCAGCATCGGATCTCATCCATGATCTTGTCGAGGAGCCCAACGATGGAAGGCATCGCGTTGTCGAAGACAGATTCACTGATTAGATAATTTAGCCGGACATAGTGGCTATCACTGACTTGATGTCATTGGCGATATTCTTGGCATCTGCTGCAATACCAGCCAATCCTCTCCTTGCTAACCCAGCACAGTAGAGCCCATTTTCACCTTTCCAATGATTCGGATATTCTTTGATAGGCAGTCCATTGTCATTTAACATGCTCTCACCATTCTGGGATAAAAAATAACATAGAGCTTGTTAGCAGATTTAACAATTGTTGCACTAACAAAACAAACTCAGACATATTCAAACATCGATGTTGTTACCGTGAGCCATATATTTGTTGTGCTTTTGTATCCAGTTGCTAACACAATCGCATCAAATGATATATTTTTACTGCACTGAAATTCAACTATATCGCCCATGATCTTACCAATGCTCCCCTGTACCTGTAGGGGATAAATAGAATATTGATAACTTGGCATATGAAGACAACATCTGTTATGAAATTTATGTCATGTCAAGGATATACTTACTTTGATGATACCTTTTTTGATTAACCCAACAGTGCCAACATCAATAACAGCAGATCGACCGGTTTTTGACTTGAGGATCATTGGACCCATTTTTGGCCTTCGGATGCCATGCCTCGATAGGTCTCCAAATATTAAATTCGCAGCCATCACAATGACGTTATCCACTAGATTCAGTGGAAGACGGTGAGCAAGTGTCATCCCCAACCGAATTAATTCCTTTGTCATTACATGAATCTGCAACCATAAAACATGTCACATCTCTTTTGAAGTCTGCATGATAAAATAAAATTTCATAGAATCATCTTCTTTCAAGAGTTAATTTTTTGGTCTTGTAGTTCTTCTAATTGTTTAGTTGTTTCTGCACGTTATAAAATTGTATATCGCTCTATATTATGAAATACTTTCTAGTAGTAATAACTCTGAAAATTTGCATCCCTTCTAGTGGTGACTATAATAAGAAATTTCCCTCTGCCCACTGAAAATATATAGTGCCCATAGGGTGGGTGTGGGGGGATTCCCTAGTGTTTCCAGGTCAAAAATAATATATAGTGCGTGTACATACCGGGCTTCGTATAACAATTGAGGTATTGGCACCATGGGTCGCAAGGTCATAAGCAATTTCCATTCCAGAGTTGCCAGATCCAACGACCAATACATTCATGCCAGAGTAGTTCTTGCCTGACTTGTAGCTTGATGAGTGCACGACATCACCCGAAAAACTTTGTAGTCCGGGGATCATTGGAATATTCTCTGCACTATTCTCACCACTGGCCACCACAAGAAACTTTGTTGTGAACCTGACTATTGTGCTCTTTGCCATGTCATGTGTCACAATGGACCAACATTTTTCGTCATTGTCATATGTGGATGACTCAACACTAGTGAGATACTTGGGTTGAATATTGAAACGCTCAACATAGTCATCCAAGTATTTCACAAACAAGGTTTTTGGTATGTATGTTGGCGCATCTACTGGGTATGACATGTGTGGCAACTCACAAAACTCCTTTGCAAGATGCAGCTTGAGCCGATCGTAGGCGCGGTTGCGCCAAAGTGACGCGCTGCAGCTTTCACGCTCGACAATGACATAGGAAATTGAGAATTGACTGAGGCATGCTGCTGTTGCAAGGCCGGCTGGCCCAGCGCCAACAATCAACACTACAACATTCTCCATTTCAAAGAGAATAGTTGACAAAGTTGTGGGATAGGTGGAATGGTAGGCTGGGAGTGTTTGCTTGTTTGCTTGATGAATCTTTGGATGCATATGTGGGCATATATATACTGGTATGTTTCTTGTGTCAATCTATATTGAGGAATGAAAAAGGTAAGGATTTATTGACGCCTTATCCTGGTGTCTACTAGTATTCCATCTAAATATTGAACCGTTGGTGCTAAAGCATGTCCTGATACATTATAGGGGATACAAAATAGGCAGGAATCACACTCTTGATCAATTGGTTTTTTGGAAACTTATCAACCGGCTTTGGATATGTTTAGACTAAAAACTCTTTAGAATTTCTTTCCATTCCTAAAATCCGTATAGGATAAGGATATGTTCACTATATACTCCCTCCGTCACAAATTACTTGTCACAGAAATTGATATATCTAGATTTATTTTTACTTGATTATTTCTCAAGACATAGCCATCCAGGCAGCAACAACTTAAACAGAAATTGCAGTAGACCACCCTTGTTTCTGTCATATGTTGACCACTATCCGCACATGAACAAGAACACTACCAGCCAAGCAATAAGAAGGTTGTAAGCCTGTACATGGAAAATGGTAGGACATTGCTATTGTATCATGTAGATATGGATCTGCCATGGGCAAGGCCATAACAACAGGTGCTGGTATTTGCAAACTACAGCCGATTGCAGGCTTGAGTGCCCGTAACTGGACAGGAATGTTAGCCTCGCATGACTACAGCCCTCAATAAGTGGGGCACGCCGGCCGGCCCGCACTAGAGGGAGGAAGTCGCGGCCTTGGAGGGCCAAGCGGCAAGATATTGGTCTACTTCTTAATTTTGTTTTTCCAAATCAGTAACACTAATAGCTAGTTCATTTTATCGATAAAGAACAACTAGTTCATCAACCGTTATTTGAACAACTTGCTTGCAGATTTAAAAATTAAAAGGGGAAGACTATGAGCATGCATAATTTTTACTACGGGAATATTCAAGAGCATTAATGAAGATCAATTTTTTCCTCGCAAAAAATGATGATCAAATGTTGATGTTATTCAAAAAAGAGAGGTATTGTAGCGAAAATTTCCCTCATGGGTATAATGTGATTTTTTATGTGCCAGTTTTATTCCTTTTTAAGCAAAGTAATCACTGTTAAGTTTTAGCACACCCTTCATTTTCTTTCTAGATTCACCACTGTCCATGATGTGAGGACTCATTGGACATGAGATTTTAAATCCTATCATTTGTGATGTGCATCACATCGCGCATGGGGCCTCCTGGGCCACCACGTGTGATTAGTGTATGGCATATTTTCACCCTAACCATTTTCCATAGTGGCTGATTTAGGGGCTCAGTGTTTGAGATGCCCTAACCATTTGCCATAGTGGCTGCTAATAGTATGGTCTTTTACTAGTAGTGCTACTGTTGTTTAATAATGTTCAACTAATAGACTTAAATTTAAAAAAAAGGTGCTGCCACTGATACTGTTAGCCATCTTCCCACTTAATCTCAACTTCTTCGTCTACGTCTTCATCCTCGCAGTTTAGTACACACTTCTTCTTTTCTTCACTTGAGTTCATCTTTTTATCATCGTCAATACTTGTATGATCCACGCTTTGTTTTAACATCCATGGAGGAAAGACTTTCGACCATGAACCATTGCTCGTGCCAGACCGACCTACACCATGCTGTCTGCGACATGGCCACAACAGATGCCACATCAATATTATTTTCTTCGCGCCATGACCGCAGGCTCATGAACTCTGGAGCAGCTAGGCCCTCCACCCTTTTGATCTACGCCTGCAATAGCTCTAGCTGCTCATCCATCCTCTGATGCATGTCCTCCAACTTTTCAAGCCGCCTATGCTTTGGCCGTGCGTTGTCGACTTGTTCCGGGATTTAAAAAATGTTTATCGGATTCTAATTTTTGGTTCATTGTTTTAAAAAATGTTCATCAATTTGAAAAATTGTTCATTGAATCAAATTATTGTTCATCAGTTTTTTTAACAAAATGGTCATTAAATTCAAAATTTGTTCATCATTTAAAAAAAACTTGAATAGAAATTTTGTTCATCAAATAAAGAAATGTTCATCAAATTCGAAGTGTTTTCATCAATTTTGAAAATATGTTCATCAAATTCAAAAAATGTTCATTCATTTGAAATCACGAACATTTTTTGAATCCAAGAAATGTTTTTGAATTGGATGAACATTTCTTGAAATAATTTCCCGAACATTTTTTCAAATCATGAACAATTTTCGAATTCACGACAATTTGACAATTTGCTACTTTTTAGAAATCTTGAATTAGTTTTACAATGGAAACAGCTGAAAAAAGACAAAAGTACAAAAAACATGGTTCCCGCTTTCCCACCCCACACATGGGCGCGCATGGAGAGCGGGGGGGGGGGGGGGGGGGGGGGGGGGGGGGGCGCTCTTTCGTTCCCTGGCGTGTACAACGCTAAATAGGTGGTCCTGTCCGTAAACAGACTCAATATGCCTGTGCGTAACATGACTTTTTCTTGTTTTGGTACATTTTTGTACGCGCACGGCGGCCATCACTTTTCGCGGCTCTCGATTTTGGCGCAGCCTTGGCCCATAGCCAAATAATGGCTTTTCGCGAGGTAATTTCTTAAAAAAAACTTTTGCGCGAGGTAATATACTCGGCCGTCCGGCCGAGCTCCTCTTAGAGCCTTAACCTGAATCATCTTTTGTTTTGTTTACTTTTTCCCCAAATTTCATGAAAAAATTGGATTTAATGAATATAACTTCGTATTTGTTGAATTTTCTTCAAAAAATACAAAATTATTATAATCAAACTCGTGATTTTTTCTGAATCCCTGAAATTTTTTCTGAATCCATGAATTTGTGAGGATATTTTTCACTTCCTAATTTTTCACGACTGCTCAACCGTGAGCAAAGTACCAAGAAAACCAGAGATGTTTCGATCGAGTGCTCGGCACCACTGTGAGCCAACCCACGAGGGGTGCGCGTGAGTGCCGTTACCCTCCCCAGGACTTCAAGGGCTGGGGAGGTGGTCTCGCGGTTTCCTATTTGACGCATTCAGCGTTAAAACGTCGGCACACAGCACACACGCGACGGAAGCGATCGAGAAGGACAGGTTGTCCGTTTAGAAGTGAGGCGTGCGTTCCACTTTTGTGAACCTTCTGAAAGGTTCCAGCCAGTTTTTCTTGGTTTTGGGAACCTTCTAAAAGATTCCTAAACAGGTTTTCAGTTTCTTATTCATTTTTCATTTTTTTCCTTTTCTCTTTTTTTCATTTGTCTTTTTTTCTCCTTTTCTTTTCTTTTACAATTTTATTTTTTTCAAAAAAATCAGAAATTGTTTTAAAAACATTGCATAATATTTTTGTTCACAAATTCCAACATTTTTTTGGGAATTGCCAAAAATGTTCCAATTTTTAAAATTTTGTTCACACATTATAAAAATGTTCATGTTTTCAAAATTTGTTTGTACATTAAAAAATGTTCCAACACTTCAGAAAATGGTCCCAATTTCTAATTTTGTTCATGAATTTGAAAACTGTTCAAGTTTTGAAAATTCATTCCAAAATTCTAAAGTTCAGAGATTTAAAAAATGTTTATCAGACTCTATTTTGTGTTCATTGTTTTTAAAAAAATGTTCATCAATTTCAAAATTTGTTCATGGAATCAAATTATTGTTCAGCATTTAAGAAATAATGGTCATTAAATTCAAAATTTGTTCATCATTTTTTCAGAAAAATAATTCTTGAATAGAAATTTTGTTCATTAAATAAAGAAATGTTCATCAGATTCCAAATTTGTTCATGAATTTTGAAAATATGTTCATCAAATTAAAAAAATGTTCATTCATTTGAAATCACGAACATTTTCTAAATCCAAAAATTGTTTTTGAATTGGGTGAACATTTCTTTAATTCTGTGAGCATTTATCATTTCCCGAACATTTTTTCAAATCATGAACAATTTTCGAATTCACGACAGTTTCACAATTTGCTACATTTTAGAAATCCCAAATTAGTTTTAAAATTGTAAACAGTTGAAAAAAGACAAAAGAAAAAAAAAGATGCTTCCCACTTTCCCACCCCACACATTGGCTGGCCCATGAGGGTGCGCAGGGAGAGAGGGGGGTGGGGGGTGCGCGCGGCGTTTCCTATTTGGCGCTGCAGGCGCCCGTTAACGTGCATTCTGCAAACGGGCGCCTGCAACGCGGGCGCGCTGGGCCGGCCCATCTATTATTTTAGAATCGCAAAAAACATCCGAAACGGGGATTCGAACACACAACATATCCAAGGCGAACCCTTCGTTCAAACCACCAGGCTACGCTGCCGTTGCTGTACTATTGTACTCTTTTTTACTTCTTCTTTAGTTCCATTCGTTTTTTTATTTTTTCTTAACCTTTTCTGTTAATTATTTTTGTTTTCTTTAATGCTCACTTTTTTAAATTTTGTGAACCTTTTTCCTAAATTGACAAACTTTTTCTGAAATTTGATGAACTTTTTCAGATCCGATGTTATTATTAAAAATTCGATGAACTTTTTTACAAATTTGATAAAAAAATCAAGTTTGGTGAACTATTTTGCAAATCCGGTGAACTTTTTTGAAAAGTTGATGAACTTTTTTTAAATTTGATGAACTATTTTTCAAATCCGATGAACTTTTTTGAAAAGTTGATGAACTTTTTTGAAATTTGATGAACTTTTTCCAAATTCAATGAACTTTTTTTCAAATTCGATGAACTTTTTTCAAATCCGTGAACTTTTTTCAAACTCATGGTTGTTTTTCATTGTTGTGAACGGTTTTTCCAAAATTAGTGCACTTTTTTCCATTTCATGAACTTTTGTTTTTGAATTCGTGGACTTTTTTGAATATATGAACCTTTTTTACATTGGCCAACTTTTTTGTGCATGTTCGTCAACTTTCCAAATTTGTTCACATTTTTCCATACATTAACGTTTTCAAATAAGTCAAAATCTAAGCGAGGGAGTGTACAATAAGTAGCGCTGCTACGTTGTTTCTTAAATCAACACACGCTGAAACGAATCACTAGCAGCAACTAGGTGTACCGGTTGACCAACCTCGGAGACAAGCGTGTGGGCGTGAGTTCGATTCTCAGGGAGCTTCTTTTTTTGATGTCTTTTCGCGTAAAAATACACTTTTCTCTGCGTGCGCGTTTGTGGGTCGGTCAAGCAGGGGCTGCCGCAGGCGCCAGCTGCCTTCGGCGGCGCCTTCAGCGCCGAATAGGCGCTCCCGGTGCGCGCTCCGTCGTTCCCTCGCGCCTACAACGCTATATGGGTGGTCCCATACATAACCGACTCGATATGCCTGTGCGTAACAGGACTTTTTCTTGTTTTGGTACACTTTTTGTACGCACGCGGCGGCCTTCCCTTTTCGCGGCTCTCAATTTTGGCGCAGCCTTGGCCCATAGCCAAATAATTGCTTTTCGCGAGGTAATTGCTTAAAAAAAACTTTTGTGCCAGGCAATATTCTCGGTCGTCCGGGAGAGCTCCTCCCAGCGCCTTAACCTGATCATTTTTGTTTTATTTACTATTTTCCCCAAATTTCATGAATTCTTTTCGAATTTAATGAATATTATTTCATATTTGTTGAATTTTCTTCAAAAAATACAAATATATTTTAACCAAACTCATGATTTTTTTTGAATCCCTGAACTTTTTTCTGAACCCACGAATTTACGAAGAATTTTTTCTGCTTTCTATTTTTTCACGACTGCTCAAGCCGTGAGAAGAGTACCAGGAAAAGCAGAGTTGTTCTGATCGAGTGCTCGACACCACTGTGGGCCAACTCACGAGGGGTGCGCGTGAGTGTCGTTACCCTCCCGGGCACTTAAGGAGTTGGGGAGGTGGTCTCGCAGTTTCCTATTTTGACGCATTCTGCGTGAAAATGTCGGCACACAGCACAGACGTGACGGAAGTGGTCGAGAAGGACATGACGGCCCGTTTAGAAGCGAGGCGTGCGTTCCAGTTTTGTGAACCTTCTGGAAGGTTCCAGCCAGTTTTTCTTATTTTTGGGAATCTAGAAGGTTCTTCAACAGGTTTTTTAATTTCTTATTCATTTTTTTCTTTTCTCTCTTTTTTCTTTTTTCATTTTTCATTTGTCTTTTGTCTTTTCTTTTGTATTTTTTATTTTCTCCTTTTCTTTTCTTTTCCAGTTTTACTTTTTCAAAAAAATAATAATCAGAAATTGTTTTAAAAAATTGCATAATATTTTTGTTCACAAATTCCAACATTTTTTGTAATTGCTAAAAATGTTCCAAGTTTTAAAATTTTGTTCACACATTATAAAAATAATCATGTTTTCAAAATTTGTCTGTAAATTGAAAAATGTTCCGACACTTCAGAAAATGGCCCAATTTCTAGTTTTGTTCACGAATTTCAAAACTGTTCATGTTTTGGAAATTCATTCCAAAACTCAAAACAAGTTCCGGGATTTAAAAAATGCCCGCATTTTTATTTTTTATAAAAAAATTAGAAAATGTTTGGAATTTCAAATAATTTTCTAGCTTCTCAATTCCATTCACAAATTCAAAAAATGTTCTTATATTTAAATTTCGTTCAGGGAATTGCAATAAATGTTTGAGATTTGATAATTGTTCATTATTTTGATCAATGTTCTCATTTTCAATTTTTTGCTATTTTCCGTAAAATGTTTGTGTTTTTTTACAAAATTGTATGTAATTTGGAAAGATGTTCTTGTTTGCAATTTCTTTCCGTTCTTGCGGGAAAATGGCTGCGAATCCCAAATAATTATCGTATTTTCATGAAATGTCCGTGGTTAAAATTATGTTCACAATTTTGAAAATGTTCTCATTTCACAAGATATTTTGAAAATGGCTGGCAGTCGAGCATGATAGCTAGTTGGTCACAGCAGCTCGCACAACGCGGCACTACTATAAGTCACGGGTTTGAAACTTAGCGCTAGCGAGTTCCTTTTCTCGCGCTTTTTAATCTTGCGAAAGCTGAATGTGCCAGGCCAGGTGTGCCACCCTTGTGCGTAACGTCGACTCTTTGACGCAACGGACGTCACATAGTAGCTCCCGTGGTCTCGCACCTTAAGCACCACATAGTGTAGCCAATGCTCATGCGCCCATCATGATGTTTCCAAATGCGGGGAATAAAATTGTCATCAGATTTAAAGTTCTCCTCCTCGAGCACGAACTTGAAATCATTTCCATTTAGCTTGACATACACGTCTGCAGGGACGGAACACCAGCATTGTCTTCCCTTTTGAACATCATTGAACTTAAAATTCTTACTTGGATGCAAAACAGTGCCACGATGGCGCATGCAGAGTATATCATCATCCCGAGTTGTGCCAACTGTGGATCCCACCACCCACAAACAAATAAAATCTCAAAGAGGTGTTGGAACCCCGATGACGTGCACCCACACTGGCTTTACCGGAGCATATCTTGGCCTAGCATCAGTTTTTGATCATTCGATTTAGTGTTTTTACAAGTCCATATCTTTTGAGAGGTACTGCATGAGCTTGTGCGCCACGACATATGACAAGATTGTCATTCCATAGTAGAAGAGATCCCATCACTTCAGAGCCACCACATTTCCATAAAACACTTTGTAGTTGCTCTCTAGACGGGTTAGTCTTGGTGAACGAGAATGTGTAGAGGTTGTACTCCTAGTTGATGTCATCGTATTTTTTTTGTTTCTTCCGAAAAGTGGATTAAACCCCTGGCTTTTGCATCATTATGATCACACATCCATTTGTTGTTCAGCGTTGTAAGTAGCCGCTAACAATGAATGTTAGCACCTTGGAAAAGGTTGAGCAATCCAAACACAACATGTGTCGTGGATGTTTCCATTTAAAAGAGCAATAGTGGCACAACCATCGACAAAGTAAACTTTAAATATGAGCATGTGGAACATGTCAGGTGTCGACACATATAATAGGCCATGACACTCGTAGCACACCTGGGACGAAGCAGGTGCGGAAGTGGCAGCGAAAACGGACGACCAAAGCCGACGGCTGTAGATAGATGTTCTGTTATTGTCCACATAGCCATGCTTTGATCGACTAAAAAAGTTGAGAAAGGAGCGAGGGCGGATGGCCAACACCCTCAAGCCAACAATGACGGAGAAAGGAGCGGTCGAAATCTGGACGTCGTCACCACCTGTAACCATGGTAGAAGAGCACAGAGATGTCGTTCATGGACACGAGGTAGAGTGTCTCGACGGTGGGCATGCTCATTCGACTTAACCAACATTTTTATGCTCCAAGTTGGTGAGTTTGTGTGGCAAAATTTAATATGATATAAAATCAATTCTGTACATATAGCACCAATCTCATGTTAAAATTAGTTTAGTGAGTAAAATGAAATTAGTTTAGTGTTTTTACAAGTCCATATCTTTTGAGAGGTACTGCATGAGCTTGTGCGCCACGACATATGACAACATTGTCATTCCATGGTAGAAGAGATCCCATCAGTTCAGAGCCACCACATTTCGATAAAACACTTTGTAGTTGCTCTCTAGACGGGTTAGTCTTGGTGAACGAGAATGTGTAGAGGTTGTACTCCTAGTTGATGTCATCGTTGTTTTTTTGTTTCTTCCGAAAAGTGGATTGAACCCCTGACTTTTGCATCATTGTGATCACACATCCATTTGTTGTTCGCCGTTGTAAGTAGCCGCTAACAATGAATGTTAGCACCTTGGAAAAGGTTGAGCAATCCAAACACAACATGTGTCGTGGATGTTTGCATTTAAAAGAGCAATAGTGGCACAACCATCGACAAAGTAAACTTTAAAAATGAGCATGTGGAGCATGTTAGGTGTCGACACATATAATAGGCCATGACACTCCTAGCACACCTGGGACGAAGCAGGTGAGGAAGTGGCAGCGAAAACGGACGACGAAAGCCGACGACTGTAGATAGATGTTCTGTTGTTGTCCATATAGCCATGCTTTGATCGACTCAAGAAGTTTTTTCTGAACCCACGAATTTATGAAGAATTTTTTTTGCTTCCTATTTTTTCACGACTGCTCAAGCCGTGAGCAGAGTACCAGGAAAAACAGAGTTGTTCCGGTACAGTGCTCGACACCACTGTGGGCCTACCCACGAGGGGTGCGCGTGAGTGCCGTTACCCTCCCTGGCACTTAAGGGGTTGGGGAGGTGGTCTCGCAGTTTCCTATTTTGACGCATTCTTCGTGAAAATGTCGGCACACAACACGCGCGCGACGGAAGTGGTCGAGAAGGACATGCCGGCCCGTTTAGAAGCGAGGCGTGCGTTCCACTTTTGTGAACCTACAGGAAGGTTCCAGCTGGTTTTTCTTATTTTTGGGAATCTAGAAGGTTCCTAAACTGGTTTTTTAGTTTCTTATTCATTTTTTTCTTTTCTCTCTTTTTTATTTTTTCGTTTTTCATTTGTCTTTTGTATTTTTTATTTTCTCCTTTTCTTTTCTTTTCCAGTTTTATTTTTTCAAAAAGAATAATCTGAAATTGTTTTAAAAAACTGCACAATATTTTTGTTCACAAATTCCAACATTTTTTGTAGTTGCTAAAAATGTTCCAAGTTTTAAAATTTTGTTCACACATTATAAAAATGATCATGTTTTCAAAATTTATCTGTAAATTGAAAAATGTTCCTACACTTCAAAAAATGGCCCAATTTCTAATTTTGTTCACGAATTTCAAAACTGTTCATGTTTTGGAAATTCATTCCAAAACTCAAAACAAGTTCCGGGATTTAAAAAATGCCTGCATTTTTATTTTTTATAAAAAAATTAGAAAATGTGTGGAATTTCAAATAATTTTCTAGCTTCTCAATTCCATTCACATATTCGAAAAATGTTCTTATATTTAAATTTTGTTCAGGGAATTGCAATAAATGTTTGAGATTTGATAATTGTTCATTATTTTGAGCAATGTTCTCATTTTCAATTTTTTGCTATTTTCCGTAAAATGTTTGTGTTTTTTTTACAAAATTGTATGTAATTTCGAAAGATGTTCTTGTTTCCAATTTCTTTCCGTTCCTGCGGGAAAATGGCTGCGAATCCCAAATAATTATCGTATTTTCATGAAATGTCCATGGTTAAAATTATGTTCACAATTTTGAAAATGTTCTCATTTCACAAGATATTTAGTTTAAAAAATCATGTTTGAAATTTCGGAAATGCTTTATTGGTTGCAGCTTATAGTTGATATACACCGAGCTGCAATTTTGGAGACAAATTCCCAGGAATTATAGTGGCTAGCGACATGTTTCCCTAGTAGGAGTTGCTCGTTTTGACCCCTCACTGGGCTTTAGCTTTTAGTTTTTGGGAATTTTTAGCAAACGTTAAGTTTGTCGCTGTCCTTTATTTCTTGTTGTGTTGGGCTGGTAGTCGAGCATGATAGCTAGTTGGTCACAGCAGCTCGCACAACGCGGCACTACTATAAGTCACGGGTTTGAAACTTAGCGCTAGCGAGTTCCTTTTCTCGCGCTTTTTAATCTTGCGAAAGCTGAATGTGCCAGGCCAGGTGTGCCACCCTTGTGCGTAACGTCGACTCTTTGACGCAACGGACGTCACATAGTAGCTCCCGTGGTCTCGCACCTTAAGCACCACATAGTGTAGCCAATGCTCATGCGCCCATCATGATGTTTCCAAATGCGGGGAATAAAATTGTCATCAGATTTAAAGTTGTCCTCCTCGAGCACGAACTTGAAATCATTTCCATTTAGCTTGACATACACGTCTGCAGGGACGGAACACCAGCATTGTCTTCCCTTTTGAACATCATTGAACTTAAAATTCTTACTTGGATGCAAAACAGTGCCACGACGGCGCATGCAGAGTATATCATCATCCCGAGTTGTGTCAACTGTGGATCCCACCACCCACAAACAAATAAAATCTCAAAGAGGTGTTGGAACCCCGATGACGTGCACCCACACTGGCTTTAGCGGAGCATATCTTGGCCTAGCATCAGTTTTTGATCATTCGATTTAGTGTTTTTACAAGTCCATATCTTTTGAGAGGTACTGCATGAGCTTGTGCGCCACGACATATGACAAGATTGTCATTCCATAGTAGAAGAGATCCCATCACTTCAGAGCCACCACATTTCGATGAAACACTTTGTAGTTTCTCTCTAGACGGGTTAGTCTTGGTGAACGAGAATGTGTAGAGGTTGTACTCCTAGTTGATGTCATCGTATTTTTTTTTGTTTCTTCCGAAAAGTGGATTAAACCCCTGGCTTTTGCATCATTATGATCACACATCCATTTGTTGTTCCCCGTTGTAAGTAGCCGCTAACAATGAATGTTAGCACCCTGGAAAAGGTTGAGCAATCCAAACACAACATGTGTCGTGGATGTTTCCATTTAAAAGAGCAATAGTGGCACAACCATCGACAAAGTAAACTTTAAACATGAGCATGTGGAACATGTCAGGTGTCGACACATATAATAGGCCATGACACTCGTAGCACACCTGGGACGAAGCAGGTGCGGAAGTGGCAGCGAAAACGGACGACCAAAGCCGACGGCTGTAGATAGATGTTCTGTTATTGTCCACATAGCCATGCTTTGATCGACTAAAAAAGTTGAGAAAGGAGCGAGGGCGGATGGCCAACACCCTCAAGCCAACAATGATGGAGAAAGGAGCGGTCGAAAGCTGGACGTCGTCACCAGCTGTAACCATGGTGGAAGAGCACAGTGATGTCGTCCATGGACACGAGGTACAGTACCTCGCCGGTAGGCATGCTCATTCGACTTAACCAACATTTTTTATGCTCTAAGTTGGTGAGCTTGTGTGGCAAAATTTAATTGAGTATGATATAAAATCAATTCTGTACATATAAAATTAGTTTAGTGGGTAAAGTGAAAAAAATATATATAATTACTCCTTTGGAAAACATATCTTCATTTCCACATACACAACTTTGTTGCCGTCTCGATCGTTAGGTACAACCTCAGCTAGCTCCCATGGCATCCTCCTCCCCGACCTCCTCATCCTGGTCACCGGAGCATGCCAAGCCCACCCGCGTCCGATCTCCCCGCAACAGAGCCCACGACGGAGGCGACGAGGAGGAGGACGACGTCTCGCCCTGGCGGGACGCCTCGCGGGTGCGCAGTGTCGAAGCCCTGAGAGCCATCTGCAGGAAGTACTCCATCCCCGACGGCTTCACCCCTCTCCTCGCCGGCGACCGGTCGGCGCGCGCGCCGCCGCCGCCAGGGTCCGTCTGCGTGTACATTGATGCGCTGGAGGCCGGGATGCGCCTGCCCCTCCACCCCTTCTTCGGCGTGGTGCTCGACCACTTTGGGATCGCCCCGGGCCAGCTCGCCCCCAACGGCTGGCGCGCCCTGGCGGGCTTCGTCGTGCTCTCCCACTTCGCCGGCACGCCGCCGTCGCTGCCCGTATTCCGGCACTTCTTCTCGCTGGTCGCGTTCCCCCATAAGCTCTACTCTCTCCGCGGCAAAGACGCCACCGGCGCCGGTTTGCTCTTCCGTCCGACGAAGGCCAAGAATGCGGGGTGGAAGGAGGAGTTCTTCTTCATGTCGTCACCGGCTGCGTCGCCGTGGCAGTGCCCTGTGCAGTGGGGTAGGCCATTCAGGTCTGCCACCTCTGACCCGTCGCTCACCGGCCCGGAGAAGGCCGTGGCGGCGAGCCTGCTGCGCGCTCGAGGCGGTTGCCCGATCGATCTCACGGCCTATCTCCGCGACAGCAACTTGGCCGCGGCCAAGATCATCGGGGCACTATCACCGCCGCCGCCGACTCCTCAAGGTGAACTTCTGAAAAGAGCGGCGCACGCTCCAGCGGAGGAGTCCACGGTGAAGAGCGAGCCGGACTGCGTTGCGCCGTCGCCCAGTGCGCCGTCGTCTTCCCGAAAAGAAAAGAAGCGGAAGCTGCCGGAGCACCATGCAAACGGCGAGAGCTCGGCGTCGGGATATCTCTCTTTCCCGCCGGGCTTCTACCCACATCTCCGGAAAGCACGGACCACCACTACGACCACGAGCACACACGGGAAGCAATGCCACGGCGGCGAAGAAGGGGACAGGAGCGGCTGGAAGGCGGCGAGGCAGCTGCTGCAGTGCATCGTCACGCCGGAGCGGCAGCGCGAGCACGCGGCGTCCAGGCCGGCCGACGTCGTGGCGTCAGAGCTACGTGTCCCTGCTCCAGGTGAATTTACTTAGGAATCATCCATCCATTAGCTGTGCGTTCGATTCGAGCATGATTTGTTTGTTGATCTCGACTGACACACATGCATGCCGATGCCGGTCTCGACCGAGTCCTGTAGACGGCGAACGAGGTGGCGTTCTCGCTTGGCTACGCTCTGGAGCTCGAGGAGAGGCTGAGGGACGCTGACGAGCTGCGGGCGGAGCTCCGCAAGGTGAAGGCCGAGCTCGCCGACACCAAGGCCAAGGCGGCGGCCGTGCGGGAGTCCCGGCGACCCAGGGCGCGCTGACGAGTGACGAAGAGCTCTTCGTGAACACCACGTCATGGCTCCTGGTGTCTCCACGGTGATACGCAGGCTGATGGACCTATTTATTTATCTGTTGTTGTTTGATTGTTGACTGATTCATTTGGGTGTCACCATTTCACCAAATTACTATTTGAATACTGATTTACCTATTTATTTATCTTCGAGCTGCGGTTTGACATATTTAGGCGACTAAGTTTTTTTTACCGGAACAGGTAGGTACCGGTGAAAGATCCACCACATGTCGGCAACATTGAAATTGGTGTTGGTTTTAGAGTATAAACTAGCTAATCATTTTTGCACTAGAATACACAAAGAAATACAAAATGGTGTGTGGTCCCCTCTGCATGCACTTCAGTTTTTGTCAGAATATGGATGCATGGTTATGCTCAGTACGTTAACTCTCTCTCCACTAAAATGCACCTATAAATTTCCATAGCAAATCTTTTGAACATTGATATCTTTTGAACCAAAATTCCGTTTTCAATTATTTCTATATATTTGAGTTCATGGCGATAAGATCTTTAAAATAAGACCGATCTCGGATATATTCTGAATAGTTTAAATTTTATAGTTTCATATTTCATTTCGAAGTTGATTTCACTCGGTGAAAAAGACGGCTTTCACTCATTTTGAACTAGATTCCACCCTTTGCAAAAGAACTGATTTCAATTATTAAAAAAACAAGTTCACTCAATTCTATAAACTATCAACTAAAAACAATTTCACTCATTTCATAAAACAGATTTTGGACATTCAAAAAAGATTTGAAATAATAAGCTTCACAAGTTTGAAATAATTAGTTTCAAAAAATTAAAATAACAAGTTACCCGTATTTCACACCAAAAAATGTGCCATATGTATGGAAAACAGATTTCACTCATTTCAAAAATTGGTTCTCAATTTAGGAAAAAAAAACTTTTACTTCAGGAAACCGGTTTCACTGTTATAGTGATTGGCGATTTTATGAGCCATCCATCCACTCTGATCTGACGGTATGAAAATAGGAGTTACGAGGAGTTATAAAACTAAAATTACGGAAAATTATATGTAACGGTGGGACCATTACAATATTTTAGTGGGACCAGTTTGTTTTTTTCAGGGTAAATTCATGACACGATAGCCCGCGGTGCCCACATCGAACCCACGTATCTGCCTAGCCAGCCACGCCGCCGCGGGGATTATGGATCGCCGCCGCATGGCTCAGCCATGGCCACGTCGCCGCCGTCCACCTCCGCCATGGCTGGCCTAGCGCCGCCGTCCATGTGCGCCATGACTGGCCCAGGGCCTCTGTCCACCTCCTCCATGGCTGCAATGGCGCCGCTGTCCACCTCCCCCATGTCTGCCTCAGTGCCGCCGCCTGCTTCCACCGTGCTCACCCCACTGCCGTTGTTTACCTCGGCCATGCCCCCCAGCAGATCTTCCCATCACCAATCCATCCCCCTATCTTACCATTCCTCCATCGCCGGCAAGGTCTGCCAGAAGAGGCGGACATGAATCCCCAAGATCAAGATCCAAGAGGACTAGGATGATTGCAGCGTCAGAGAAGAATTTGTAACAATCTACAATAAGGTAAACCCCCTCTTCCAATTTAACCTATAAACCCTGGAGAACCGCTAGGCAGGATGAAGGTGGCCACGTCGCCTCTAATTCGCCATGAACAGTACTTACCCTGGAGAACCGCTAGGCAGGATGAAGGTGGCCACGTCGCCTCTAATTCGCCATGAACAGTACTTGTGCCACCGCCTGTAAATTCCGTGCCCCGCCAGGGGCATTTTCGTCATTTCACATACGGGCGTATAAAAGGCAGCCGCTTCGTTGGAGGTAACCTAGCCTTCTGTCCATCCCGCACTCGCGCCGCGCCCCTCTCCTCTCTATCCCTCCAAACCCTAGCTAGACCACGCCCACCTCCCTGCCCCGCCACCGTCGTCTTCTCCACCCGGCCAGCCGTCGCCGCACCTCCTCCACCCGGCCAGCCGCCGCCACTCACGCCCGTCTCCTCCAGCCAGCCTCCGCCCGCAACCTCCCCCCTCCCGTTTTCAGAAGGGAAGGGAAGGGAAGAGGGAGAGCGAGCGGGTCAGGCGACGGGAAGGGAAGAGGAGAGGGAGTCGAGCCCCGCGCCTCCACCACCTCGTCTTCGCGTCTCACCCCCGTCCTGGTTTCACCCGCGCCCCGCCCCTTTTCCTCCGCCCCACCTACCCTCCGTCCACCTCTTCTTTCTCCGGATCTCGCCTTTGCTCCCGTTGCTTCCCCTGCACGTGGGCTTCTCCTCCGGGGCGCATGGGGAGTCTCCACCGTACCGACTCCAACCTGCAACCTGTTCCAACTCAGGTTTGTCTTGGCTTTCCTTGGTAGGCCACTGGCAGGAACATGTATGCTGATGTGTTCCTCGGTCCAGCAACTCCCACTCACCTTCCTCCCTATCTCATATAAATTTATCTCTGTTGTTGTGTATTGTAGTGGTTTGGACATAGATTTGAGGGAGGACAAGCCTCACATGAAGGCAATTTGATGGAGGGAGGCATCCATGACCTGAAGTATATGGATTCAGTGCACACTATCAATTTGATGAAATGCAGGTACAAGGTGTTCTCATTATGCTTTGGTTCTCCAGTCTCGTTTTTTGTTGCAGAACTTGATATTTTTTAATTTGTGGTCATACCAGGCAACATAAGGTCTTTAGTGTGGATTATCTCATCTTAAGTTTCTCATAATCAGTGTTCAGTTGAGCACAAGTACAGTCTTGCTGAAGTTGTGCATTATCTCATCTTAAGTTTCTCGTAATCAGTATTCACTTGAGCACAAGTACAGTCTTGCTGGAGTTAAAAAGATAAAAACTTTATCCTTGGCGCAGGAGGAATATGGTCTGAATTTGATTTCCACTGTTAACAAATTCTCGTCTTTGATATAGATGGCATTTTGCACATTTAGTGTGCGTTATTTTTGCAGGAAACCATTTAATGTGCTTTGAATGTAAAATTCTAATCTTTACTCTCTGAAGAATTGCAAGGAGGACAATAGATTAGCTCCTTATGATATCTTGGTTGATGCCATCAGTGATATTTAGCCCTTACTTTGAGTCGTTATTTCGCATTTGCTTCGTCTCTAAAGTTTTGTTCCTGCCGCAGGAGAGATACGACTGTTGGTTGCATTCGTGCTACTGGCTTGGCCTGAGATGGATCTATTCAGTTCAGGTATATATGTTTCTACCCTGCCTTCCCACATTGTTCTTTTTGCCTTTCAAATTTGTAACACGTTGTCCTATCTATCAGTAGGTGTCGTTCTGCTTGTCCTTGCATGTCGGTTCGTGCGCCTGGGTTGTTGAGCAGGTTAACGGCACATAGGGCATGTGGGTTGTACTATTACTGATTATACGTGAGAAGATGAGAGTGGTCCACTAAATAATTAGAGGGCGACTGGCATAACTGAACTGTTGAAATTACCCTCCTACAGATCATCACTACTTGTTTCCTCTCTTTGCCAACTTTTGGATTAGTTGTGCAACTGAATGTGGGTCTCTTATTTATTTTATTTTTCACTAGCAGAAATTAAAGTAGATGTGTGAACTTGTTGCGGGTGGTGTCCTTCCATGCCGGGGTTCTAGCGGAATGCTTAAGAAATTTCTCATGAAAATGGATGTGCAGAGACATGAGCAAGATCTTCAGAGGGCCAAGATGCATAGGCTATATCTGTGGCACATGTCTCTCTTCTGTTCCAAAAAAGGCGAGTCTTTCCCTTCCTTTCCACGCATCTAATTGAGGAGAGCATATTCTTTAATTTGTTGTTCAGTAAAAATGACATTGAGTTGGTTGAAGCGTGATACTGAAGATGCCAACGGTAACCATGTCTCTTAGTTTGTATTATATATGGGTTCTTTATGCTTGCCTTTAAATCCTTCTTAATTTTCCCTGTGCAGTCCAAGCGCTGCCATCAGCATCGCAAACCACTCGAGTATCTTCATTCCCCACGTAGAACTATTCAAGAAAAGCACATGTCAAACCAAGTTCGTCTTTTGCTCTGCAAACCTGCTCAAAAATAGTAGTCGTCCATTGAGACTTATTAGTTTATTGTTTCCCATATCACAGCAGCGCATAGGAGCTGGCTTCCCGTGTCAGAGTTGCGTGTACTTGCGGGCTACTTCACCGTCACCAGCCCATCTGCAGGTATGCTAGCTCCTCCTCTTCTCTTCTATGATGCGAATGCACAAAAGGAGAGGCTCAAATCTGGAGAGTAGCCAATGTGATATAGTTTTAAATTTTGTCTTTCTGCTGCAGTATTGTAGGGATGGACATATGGATTGAGTGGTACCCTCCTGAAAGATACACATCTCAGCAGCCAAGAACTTCAATAAAAATGTATATCCCAACTCCTTTTATAATCTTGAATGCTTCTCGGTCAAAGTCGGTGTCACTTCCAGTCTTGGTTGCTACCAGGATGCCAGGTGCAAACTTCATGGAGGCATAATGGCTCTGTACTAGCTTCTCTTGATGAATGAAAGCAGTGCTGCTGAAGTGCTGATATGGACTATCCGAACAATCCACATTAGGTGGGTTTCTGCAATTAGTAAAAAAATGACCAACGCAGTTAGCGGACTACATGGGTGCACTGACCAAGCTCTATTTATATTACCCGTTTTCCGTTTGAGTGATGTTACTTTGCTTGAAATTTTGAGATTGAACTATTAGCTTACTATCAGGTCTGCACCATTCTAGATATCATCTTGACTTTTAACTTCTCCAAACGCAACATTAGATAACATAAATAGGAAAAAAAAATCAAATTGTGAAACTGTAAGTAATAGCTTCACCTAAATATTGATCTGATGTGTTATTGCAGGGAAGAGGTATGAAATTCTTAGCTTAGGAAGGGAAATCCAACCTGTAATGTGTCGATCACTAACTAATAAACATGAATCTGATGTTGGAAAGAAGCAACTGGATATCAAAGAAAAAGGATCACGGCTCCTCTTACAAATCAGTGAAGTATTCTAATTCTGGCGATCTTAGCGCCGGTCCAGGGTGATTTACCTCTTCCAGCCACTTTCAGTTTGTTCCAATTCAGCCCCCCTCTGAGTTTATGCTAAAAGAAAGTTCTTGTTAGGGATTTGAGTTTATCCTTTTAACGTGTGCTCGTGCTAGAGCAGCGGCGCTCCCTCGGCTACGCCTGGGTGTTTGAGCTGTCTGTGTGGTACAAGAGCAGCAACCACCACCGCTGCCAAGGAGCTCCAGCTATCACGCGCTCACTCTTGCTTCACAGACTATGTATGGTCAGTTCAGGTGATTTTTCCTCGGTGATTGTTGGCACCCAGGATGTTACAGTCTATTCATGATCTGATAATTAGCTAGGAATTTTTGGAATAGGATTTTTATCAGTTAATGTTTCTTCATTTGGTCCAGAAAATTGGAGGTTTTAGGATCTTTGGAAGTTCTTTGAGGCATCACCCTTCTTGTCCGCAGTTGAAAGGTGTGTGTGAGTATGAGAAAAATACTTTTGCTTTACTTATGTTTCAACTTTGGCAAGGCATGTTTGTACAGGTAGTAAAAATGTGGTGCGAATCTTTCTTTTGCTAATTGGGGATTTTGATAGTAGAATGTTGTTTTGGGCTGGTGCTAATAATCATCCAGTTTCAAGGAAAAAATATATGTGTGGTTTCTTTGCTTTACAGAAGATGCATTATATGATGTTTTCATTTTGGTAACCATAAGAAATTTTACATTTGATGGTGAATTTCAAAATTATTTTGTTTGGATTCTGAATCTTGTTAGGCAATGTCGTCTTTGTAATAATTTAAAAGGTGTGCTAGGCAGAACCAAGCCATCCACGTAGGCTATGAATAGTGCAGCGAGCGAGTGAGTAAAAACCTAGCTTCCCCACCCATGGCCACGACAGCACGCGACCGTCCCTCCTTCTCGACCTCCCTCCTAGCCGCCGCCGCCTCCCCCTTCCTCCTCAGGAGAAAAGCCATGAGTTGTTTTACTGAGAAAAGAAACAAGTAATATCACATTCTGAAGGTTCATTTCCTTATATATGGGTGAGGGGTCCTTAAAATTGTAAGCATAGCAGTTTTCTAACCATGTATATGGGTGGTAAGCAGCTAAGCACTTGAGCTATGATTATTGTTGTATGTATGGATTAATAGTGGTAATCATTGTTTGGTTCAAGCCTTGAGCAGCTAAGATAACTCAAATGTGTACGCTCATTCAAAGTAATTGATTTACCTAAAGAACTTGATTGATGATCAGGTGTGCATTTTGTATGCATTGGAATTAGATTCAGAATGCATGATGATTGGTTTCTTTTGTGTTCATATAGGAAGTAGCTTCTCATGCACCAACTTTTTTTGGGTGTGTTGTGCCGAGGAAATCTTATGCTTCCGTGCATACATTTCAGTTGTGTTTATCTAGAGTTTTTTTTTCTTACATGACAAAGTATTCTTATTTACTTTGATTCATCTATTTGTAGCAAATAACTATTTCTTCGTGCATAAATATGTTGTGTTCATTATTCAGGTCAAATGAGTGAGACCGTCGTTTTTGTATTGGCTTCAAGGGAGGATGATTTGCTGTGTACGTTTCATTTGCTATCAAGGCCATCATGACTTCCACTCATGTACATGACATTCTCTTCTTTTATGACATTCTCTTCTTTTAAACAAGTGTCGAATGTTTATATTTGCCGCCACAAAATATCGTGGGAACCGCTAGCATGTGTACAAAGACAAATAATTCTCGAGGCACTGGCATGACCGGAGGAAAAGAGGTTTTGTGACTCCGGGTTGGGTCGTCATGTGTATATTTATTTATGTATTCATATCCATGCTTGTGCCGTTTCCTCTATTTTTGGGACGCAGTCGCATGCCTTCTTATTTGCTTTGTCAATGTTCGTTTGGGCCCAACTCAATTATTGCTGCTTGTATGTATGTGCTTTCTTAATGTGGTAGATAAATCTTGCTTTAATATGTGCACTTCTAGGTTTGACGCAGTACAGCATGGGGGAGGCGGTGTCCTCTGCAGCTAGGTCTACTTGCTGGCGACCTCACCATCACCAAACCATCTGCAGGTATGCTAGCTCCTCTTCTATTAATGCAAAAAGGAGATGGTCAAATGAATTGAGTGGTACCCTCCTGAATCTATTGTAGGGATGGACATATGGATTGAGTGGTACCCTCCTGAAAAGTAGTGGCAGGTATGCTAGGGATTTCTTTTCTGCTGCAGGAATGACACTATTGCCCAAATCCTCAACACATATTTTTTAGTAACTGAGAGGATTATTCACCTTTGCTGCTGTAGGCGTTCAAGACCTGGCAGGGCTGGGTCAACCGGCCCTTCGTGTTCAAGACCCGGCTCTGATGAGCCTTGACAGCCGTCCTACTGGCTGGACATCTTCATCCTGAGCCGTGTCCGGAACCAGACCAGTAGGGGCACCCTGAGCGAGCACCCTATTGCCGTTGGTGCCAAGAACTTGTGATTTATGGCTTATGTCAATTCCGTCTTTATAGATGCTTGTGAAGTACATGGGGGAGGCGCGCATGATTGATGATTATGTTCTGGGTTGGCCATTGAGAGGGAGGCCGAAGCAAACTCCGTCAGGTGTCAGGTGCACGCCCCCTGTCCCTGTTTTCGTCTCTGTAGCTAAACTTGAGAATTGTACACTTTGGTATATAAAGTTAGTTCCTGAGTTTACATGCAGTTATGAAAGTTAGAGCACATACATGCTTGATTTTACTCCTTTAATACAGGGCATTCTATAATTACTAAGAACTGATTTGTTGAAGTGTGCCTTCCTATTTTGTCCAGATAACTACTTCAGGTTAGGAAGGAGAAATAAAAAGGGTAACCATAGATATATGGTCTAGCATCACGAGGTTCAAGTTCCTGCTGTTGATCAACCGTTGCTTCGGTCGAGGTGGGTTATGCTTGATTGTGTTCTTCTTTGTATTTTTGTTCATGGCCTACACTGGTTTTATCATCTATTCTGTTTCAAAAATTTTAACGACTTAGTTTCATGTCCCAGTACCACTTGAAGTACAACTAAGTACATTCTGACAGGACAATAATGTATGTGTTTACCTATGGTTATTGTTTCCTATAAGAAACATGATCATCTCACCTTGGTTTCCCCTGTATCTGACTTGGGACAGTTTTATGTGAGATTTGATTTGTGTTTTCCTCTATTTTGTTATTTGGTTCAGTTAGAGATTAAAGAAGACTGAAATTATGGGCTCGCAGTGAGGATTGTTGTGTCCAACCTGCACAAGAATGCCAAGAAGTCCTTCTTGGAGACGTAAGCCACGACACATGTTTCTGCCATGATTTCCTTCGGTTGGATTTCGTGGATTTAGGTGTTGAATAATTATGGGCTGTGGATGCAGGATTAAGGACATGTACCTGCACTACAACGAGAGATCTGGGCTGCTTCTTTGTGGCTTCGAAACTTGAAATGTTTGTTTGGAAGTTAGTTTAGTTTTTTGTTGTGGATTCACAGCTTCTCACATGTACCATCCTCCTAGACCTTTCGATTTCCAAAGAAACTAGACCTTTTGATTTCCAAAGAAACTAAATGAAGATATGGTGGTATGGTCTCAATAGTACAACTTAAAGCTTTCCATACTTTATATTATCTCTGAAATTTGCTCTTGAAGAATCACGTATCTATGTTAGATCCAGTGAGAAAAGGCGGCTTCCAAGCAGAGGATGCGGGAGTGTTGGCTACATTTGGTTTTCGACTTGGGTGTCTAAATATTCTCACAATACTTGGCTCCCTCTCGGCCTTTGTGCCATTGGCGCAACGAGTCATCTAGTTAGCATAAAAGCTCCAAGTTCTCCCCTTTGTTCTCCAATTAGCATATTCTCTGGATGGTCTGCATGTTCGAGTAGAAACACATCAATGAGGTCTTGTTTCATTAGGATAACAGAACACATAATCTGTAGAAGTAGGATGCAGTATTTTCATTTGCTGAGTTGATGAATAAGCTTTAGTTCATCTTATACCAGAATGGCATGAATCATGATACTGATGTGCTTCCATGGCAAAAATAATCCAGTATAAGAAGTAATATTTTCTCCTGTTCATGTACTCAAAATGTAAAAGAAATTACCACTAGAATTATCCAAAGAAAAATAATCTAAATCAAAAGGAAATGGTTGAGACTCCAAAAAAATAAGTGGTTAAAAGACAAGGACATCATGTAGGTTGTAATCATGTAGCCTGTTTGCCTATCGTGGATTGCAGCCAACCTGAACTCTCTGCATTGTAGTGTCATGCCCAACTAAATTCCACAACAAGCTAGCTTGAACTATCTGGATAGCTTGAATTGTAGAAGCAGAAGCAGTAGCAGTAGCAGTAAGCTGATCTACTAGGATTATTTTATTGTTATGTCTTCAAATTTCTGGTGCCTCTCGCTTCATAAGAAAAGATTAAATCTTTCAAATATTACATTATTATTTGGAAGCAACAAAATCATAGATTACAAAACTGAAGTGTAATCAACCTTTTTTTCTCAGCTAGTAGTTGGATGTAGCAGTATGGGAGTTAGTAATTGGATTCTGTAGTTCACCTACCAGCAAGCACTCTTACATTTAGTTCGGTCACATTCTTTTGAATACTGGTAATTGAATGATACAGGACCGTGCTAGTACAGACACGAAGATATGTTCTTTTATTTACTTATTTTATCATTATGTCATCGACATACAAACCAAAACCATTTTATAACCGCAGCAGGATGAGCAGGCACAATAACATTATCAAGAAATTTGACTTGTACATTGTGAAAAATATCCATTCTCGGATGATAGTGGCGATGCCATGAATGAACATGTTGGTTATAATGCCAAGTTACTACATATTATAAAAACAAATGGCTACATCATTCTTATGTTGATCTAACTACCATTCTACGATTTTGGACAGGGTATGTACGAACAAAACAGAAATTCATGTGAGTTCAGGGATAGGGGCGAGGGGGGTTCGGACGAGGATGGGTCATCGCCAAGAACGAAGAAACGAGCATTTAACAATCCCAGGAAGGCATTGACTTTTGGCAGCAATGACGATCTTCTTTAGTAGCCTTTTACTTTTTGTTCATGTTTATTAAGCTTGAGAGCTGATCTGTTGCTCAAACAGTGTTCATAATTTATCTCCAACCAAAAAACACTTCATTCAAGACATAATTGTGAGACTACTTTTACAAGAATATGCTTTCACCTTCAAAGTTTTGTTCAATTTTAAGATGATGGTTCGTTTGATGCCCACACACTAAATAGTGGCTTGTACTAATTTTCAGCATTTCAACATTTTCAACATAAGGAATTCTACGGGCATGTGTTTTTCTCACTTATATCTACCACCTTCTCATTGCAATATCTTCCATGGTTTGGTTTTTATTTTTATAATGCAAGTAAAAGAAATATCATAGCCAAAATTCCTTAATTTTGTACTAGACATTATGATAAAAATTTAGCTCATTTGGCGGCCCCCTTCTCCCTTGCGGGGCGCTAGGAAGCTTCGAGCCCGAGCCAGAGTGCCTTTCAGTTTTTGCATTGAAGGTGCCTAGCGTTGGACTCCTCCGTGGTCAGCAAATGCCGCATGACCTCGCAGAGGAGTGCCTTCTCCGGGTCGACAAGGACCGAGCGTGCACATTGGCCAGAAGAGTTGGGCTCCACCGTGGCCGCGGCCCGTTGCTGCGCACGCCGGGCTGCCTTCGCCTCTGAATATGGCATGTGCATCCCCACGGGAGCCAAGAGCACGAGCACCCAGTGCTGCCCGGGTGGTGCTGGCAACAAAGGGGAAGGAGAGATGGCCGCGTTGCTCCAAGATCTGGAGCGGCGCAGAGCGGGACATGCGAACACGACATGCATTGCATCGGTGCGACCCGGAGGAGCTGGCGGCGAACGAGACGGAGCTCGAGCTCCCGTCGGTGTCCAACCACGAACACTAGATGGCATTGCAGAGCAGGAGCTTCTCGTCGTCGGACACGTCGCTTCCAGAACCGGCGTCCTCCTTCACGAGGTCGTCCAAGTCCATCGAAACGGTCTCGCTGCCGGAGTCATGGCTAGACCTGGCCATGGCGAAGGAGGCGGAGAGATTAGGAGAGGAAGTGGAGAAGACATGAGGGGAGCGGAGAGGGCGAGAGGACTGAGAGTGACTATGGTTCGTCCGAGTGGGTAGGGTTTTTGTGGTAACGACAGTGGGAGCAGGGTGGGCCAGAGCGGGCCGGTTCGACGTGGTGATGGTGCGCTGGCGCGTCTAGGTTGGATATGGAGACTGCCGATCAGTCCGGGCGTTTGAGCCGGTTTTAAGCGGCGTAGTTGGATGTGGTTTTTGCGACCAAGTAGTGACCTGGCAGCCCACCCAGACGTGTGGGGCGGGTATTGTGTCCGGTTGCAGATGCTCTAAGACACGAATAAGGAAGTCAGAGTTGTGTCTCAGGGAGCAAAAAAACAGAAAAGGAAGTGAGTTTTGAGAGTGCTGGCGCATACGGAGCACTTTAATGCTACCCGAATGTCTGGAAAATTACACATTCAGAATCTAACAAGGTCATGGATACATGGCGGAGTTAGAATAATTGTAAGAAGTTCTCCAAAGGAATTACTAGTACACAATTAACTATGATGCAGAGGTTGAGGACAGTGCCTGTCAGGTGAGACAGACGTAGACGACGGTGCTGTCTGGCGATCCGGCGAGGCGATATGTAGACGATGGGTGGCGGAGACCATGTACCAGAGTAACCAGGAGGTCAAACATGTGATCAGAACCACAAAGCTAGGCACTGGAGCAGTCCTCATCACAATTATGAAATGGTTTTGTTCGTTCTCATCATCTTTAGGCCTTGTTTGGTTAATCGTCCTCCCAAGGGGATTGGAGAGGATTGGAGGGGATTTAATCCACCTCAACCCTTGCCAATCCCCTTCAAATCCACCTCAAACCGAACAAAGACTCAAGGAATTGCAGACGAGCACATGGGTTCACACTTGGGAGCTTTTACATCCTCTCCTATTCCACATCAGTCTTCCAATTTGCCGATGCAGAAATCCTCAATGATGTCGAAGACTCATGTGCCATGCTGCAGGCTGAAATTGTGTCAAGTTAGTATAGTTATGTGAAATATAGTTCTTAGTACAATGACATGCGAGCGTCACGTGCTCCTGAAAAGTATAATGGAATAGAAATACAAGTAGGAAAAATCAGATGTAGCTCTCCACCATGTCCAAACTAGCCAATAAGAAACATCCACATAAGTGTTATTATTTAAACTAAAATTTTCTCCTTTGGACAATCCATCAGCTAGAACTATAAATTTACTAATGCAAATATCTTCTGTCTTGTTTTGGATAACATCATCATGTACCAAGATATATCATGGATATGGGCCAGTCAATTTTTTCAGAGGGCGAACACACACAATTTCAGTGATAACAGAAATTAAAATACATGGGCACTAAATTACGAATATGAATCAAGTGATTCGAGTGAAAATTGTGGATGAGAATAAGGCTCGGGAAATTGGCAGCACACCTTTTCCTTAAGCTGGTTGGAAGCTACATGTTCAAGTTTCACCAAGGTTGATTAACTTGAATTGTGGACATGCGAAAACATAATTAGAACTGCCGTTTATTGTCGTTTGTAATCATGCATTTTTCATCAAGTAAAACTACTTGAATAAATTGGAAGTTTTAAACCAAGTACTCTTGAAATCGCTACCCCCTGGGATGGAAAAAGAGGCTCAGGTTTTAGCCCTCCGTTTTACCCCGGAAGTCGTTGTTCGTCTTTCGATATGAGAGGATGGCAAGTGTTCGCAATGACTTAGCGACTTCGCCAATTGGTTACATATTCTAGACTGATCGATCAGATCACATCATCTCGAGCAAAGAGCTGAGAGCAGAGAAGCGACAGTATGGGGCAAATGACAACGCTTAAATATAACAGTTATATCAGAATACATATTACAATTCATAAAGTATAAGGTCCCAAATTCAAAACCAGGCATACCTGAGCAGATGCCAGGATATGTGACAGTACCACTTCCAATATCTGATCCAGTTTACCTACCCATCCTACTACTGCAAGAACAAGTTCTCTGAGTGCAACATCCCCCACAACCCCATAAGGGTCACGGACGAACTGAAACAATAACTCTTCAACCTACCAAACAAAAATAAAATTAGGCAAATTCCAGAGGTTACAGATTGGGAACAAAAGCAAATAGGTTCGATACATGGCCGAAAAGGCCTCACAAGCCACACAGTGCATGCCGATAATAACTTTCACACCACACCACCAACGAAAGCACCCCAAGGACTAGGTGATTATGCTAAGTAGATGTTTCCATGATCTAGAGAAGTCATAAGCTTGCTCTCAGTATACTTAATTAATATTTTCAGTAATAAAGCAAGCTAGATTTCAGATTTGGACTCTCACAGCTACTCTAATCATGCATGCCAACAATTCGTACAACTGGTAAATCGCCCTAATCAGGTGCTGAAATCAATATATCTGAACTAAAGAGGATTACATTTTATCAAACATCCCCCAGGGCATAAACCATTCATCTTCATCATGTCGCAGGGGAGAGCTTAATTGTGAGCACAACCCAATACATGAGTATTCTTTTTTTTCCTGGGAAAAGACATGAGTATGCTAATCACCACAGTAAGCATGAACATAATATGTTCAGAAAACTGAACATGCAAAAAAACAGAGTTATAGTACTAGAGCGTATCGGCAAATGTATTCCTCTGAACTAACAGCTGGTTGGGCGTTGTTGATTGGCAATCACACCATGGGACAGCCGTCGTGCAAACTTGAGGATCAGAAGAGCTAGTACAACACGTATGCAGTTACCTGTAGTGGGAGGGAAGGTCGTCGGCGGCGCTGACTCAGGGTATCCGACGTACGGTGGAGAGAGATCCTCTGTCCCTGGCGGCGGGTTGGGGGCGGTGGGGCAGCCGAGGCTTCGGCGCGCCATGATGTACGACCTGCAGTACTGCCGGCCGGCCGGAACATTGACGGCAGGAGCGACACCAAGATACCGGATTGCTGCTTCTCGCTTGGATCGGGTCCGTCGCGCGGGCATGATCCGAACGGCGCACCGCCTAGCCATCTACGAGCGGGATGTGCGGCGGCGGCTATGCGAGGAGAATTGGATCGTGGGGATAGCCTCTGAACGTGCCGTGAGGAACGGAAACGGACCAGAGATTCGGTTACTATTATAAAAAATACTAATTCTTTAAATGATTTTTCGAGATCCAATGGCCAGAAAAATTCAGAGTTGGAGTTACAGGAAATTACAAATTGCAACTCTACAATCACCGTAAAAGAGCTGTATTCACTTATTTCTAAAAACTACCGGTTAGAAAAAAAACATTCAATTCAGAAAAGACATTACACTCATTTTGCAAAACTAATTTCACTGTGAATTTATGAAAATATATTGAAACATATTTCACTCATCACAAATATCAATTTCAAACACTGAAAATAGATTTCACTCATTTCACATATTTATAGAAAATGCATTACACTCACTAAATAAATATACATTTCAGTAATCTAAGAAAACACATTACACTCACTCAATTGAAATACTCCTATATTTCACTCGTTTCAAAAACAGATTTCACTCATTACAAAAAAATATATCTAAAACTAATTTCACTGTGTATTTCTGGCAAAACGGAAACGTATTTCACTGATCACAAATATTAGTATCAAAACAAAAATGGAAACATTTTGTAAATAACCAATTTGACATCTTTTCACACACTGGAATAACATATTTTCACACTCAGTTCCACTTATTTTAGAAAAAGGATTTCACTAATTTGAAATATGTTCCAAAAAATGATTTCCCTGAAATTCAAATAAATTTGAAATATGTTTCATAAGTAAAAAAAATACCATTTCATATGTTTGAAATATTCAATTCACGCGTTGAAACAATCAAATTCACATGTTTGAAAGAACATGTTTCACATATTTTCACTCATTTTGCATAACAGATTTCGCTCGGTATATGTGTGTAATTAGATGTAAAATTTAAATGTGTTTAAAATCTATCGAATATTGATCTTGTTCTAAAGATCTTAGTGTCACGAGTTCAAATATATAAAATATTTCAAAAACGAAATTACTGTTTAAAAGATATAAACGATTGGAAATGTCAAAGAGAAAATAAAAGCCATGAATATATAGGATGGGAGATGAGATAGATGGGTCGCTTTCATGCATTTGCAGCAGGGAGTGGATGTCTCATGCATGCATGCATGGGTGGGACCTATGCATGATGTGACGTAATGGTGAATACAAACAAGCAAAGTTGAAATACGTTGAGATACAATAATGGTGTGGGCCATCAAACTGCACGAATCTCAAACTAGACTAGTGATGGATGCTTGACTGGTACCTCCCTCCACCGGTAAAAAGAGGTTTGCGCATATTTAGGCTTGTTTGGATTGAACGTAAAATTTGTGTGCTGCCCCGGTATATATGCAGCTCAAACTTGAGCTAAATATCAGGGAGCACACACTAATTTTAATTAAGTGTGATGTGTTGCACTGCACGTCACTACATTCTCAACGCATTCCTATGTATTTATTATTCATGATTTTCTCCACAAGTTTAAATTAAATTTCCAAAAAATTGTTCTGATTTTTGGCAAAACTACAAATTTTGAAGATTTTTTTTACTTACATAACTATTTCTAATAAAGTGTTTATATCAACTTCATAGTCTTCGAAACACATTAACATACTGGGCTGGTACTTGTGGCTTTCTCTAGGTGGGCACAACATCTTGGAAACTTTTCACATGAATAATCCATGTGCAGAAAAATGTTGTTAGGTCGCTTATTCCAAGAAATTAGCTCAAAGTTCCATGTTTTTAGAAAAATATAAAAATCTTGCAAACCACAAATGTCAGTAATGAAATAGAAAAGTTTTAGCTAATTTCGACCAATGGTTTGGGAGAAACAATTGTTTGAGTTACTCATACATGTTTTCAACATAAAATTTAAAGTTTCTAAAAAATATCACAATTGTTCCCATTGGGGAAAGTCTTAGATCCTTTTGACTAGTGGATAGGAGAAAATAACTTTTCAGGATCGGTTTATCATTTCTTTAGTTTATAATTCAAAATATCCAAAAGTAATAAATCTAGTAAAACCCTTAAATTTTCCTAGCGATGAATTGGGGGGTTTTATTAGCGTTTTAACCAATTGTTTGGACAAAACAACTTTTAAGATTGATGATTCATATTTTTCAAAGTTTCCAAAATGCAAATAATCGTAAATATTTGTGTTAGTGAACTGGGAAAAACAATTAGGCCTTCTTGACCTATGTTTGAGAGAAAACAACCGTTTAAGATTGGTGATTCGTATGTCAAATTCAAAATTTAAAATTTTATAATAAACTATAGATAATATAATAAAATATAAATGTTCCTGGTAGCGATTCGGAGGAACTCCACTAGAGTTTTATTGCTAACATTTTGTCCGTTCAAAACAATCGTGATTGCTACTAGTGAAGGTGCATCCAACAATGCAGAATCAGCTACCAGTGATGTGCGTGTAGGCCTGCCACTGATAATCGTTATACTAGTGGGGATCACATTTTCACGCTCACCATTGCTAACACTTTAAGAAAAGAAAAAATAGGTGGCACCTTTGGTGGCGGCTTTGCGTAGCGCAACTCTACCGGCGGCTTCTCCGTCACGTTGCCCACATGGATGCCTCTCCTAGCGCCGGTGACATGCTTCCCTGTCACTTTGCCCACGACGGCGTCCTCTCCTAACAGCGGAGGCCTCAACAAGGCATGGCCGGCACCTGTCCGTTGCATTGTGTGCCCATGGACTCGTCCTCTCCTGCTTGGTGACACTTGTGTGGGGGCTGCTCTCAACGGTGGTGGCCCCTCCCCATGGCGTGGCACACCCTGGCGGTGTCTGCTCCCCGGTGACCTGCAAAAGAAACATGGGAAGGATAAGAGAAGGAGAAACGGGCACATGTGTGACTGGAGAACAATAAGAGAAAGAAGAGAAGGAGGAGGAGAGAAGAGAAGAGGAGGAGGAGGAGGAGGAGGAGGAGGAGGAGGAGAAATGACTTTTACGGTTAATTTAGTTCTTTATCACAAATTGTGCCAAGCTTTATTGTATTCATTTCATTTTGACATGCAGTTTCTACCAACTTAATTTAAATATGTCAGGAAAAAATTATGAAAGGGTGATGTATTGAGATTTTGATATTATTACCTAATTCTTACTTTGTATTCCCTTCATCTAAATCATTTTTCCAAATTAGTATATGCTATTTGACAATTGCTTCATTCGTGTGTGTGTGTGTGTGTGTGTGTGTGTGCGTGCGCGCACGCGTGCGTGTGCTTTCTTTACCTATCTGTAATAGCCAATCCGCGACTTCACAATTGGGCTCAGCTTTACTACTCCATGCTTTCAATTTGATGCCCATTGACTAATGCTTACTTGATCTGCCTATACTTTTCATTTTACACATAATCTGCCCATTGACTTGCTCTGAAGCGCAAGAAGAAAAATCGTGAGAAAGACGATGGCATTAAGAATCTAAGAGGTCAGGTGGAGCAATATCTAAGGGACACTATCAGTGTACTGGACGCTCAAGTGCAGCAGCCAGCTGAAGCAGTAACTTGCCCAAGCTGCTTAGTTGGAGCTGCTGGCAGTGTTGCCGGTGTTAATCAGATTGTATAGGGCGGCAGATGGCATCACCTTCCTCACATGTAGCCAGAGAAGCGGCAGAGAAGCACGGGATCTGTGGAGAAACTTTATGCAGTCTCGAGGGGAGGGGGCCAATGCCCCCCCCCCCCCCCCCCACTTAAAATTTGGTGAAGAATTTTCTATGCATCATAGATTGGTGAAAATAGAGGCCCTCACCTTAGGGTGGTGTTCAACGCGATTTCGTATATGAAGCTAAGTAAAAAATATGCATGGTAATAAAAATATAGAGAAGATGATTAAAAATATTTTTTAACATAGTGGCTTTCTTTATTTTCAACTCAAATATAGATGCGCCGTCCACAATCAAACTACGAATGGAAGAGGGGGGGGGGGGGGGGTTCTCTGTCCACACACCTAGAGGTTCAACCCTAGCCATACTAGCTAGTTCATGAGCCACACGATTCGTCTCTCACGCACAAATCTAAAAAATAACTTGTACAAATCATTTCCTACATTGGTCGTTTGAGTTGTAGGATTGAATCCTATAGGAATCTTTTCCTACGGAATCGTCTGCACTACATTTCATTGGAAATCTAGCATCCACTCCAATCTCTTTTTTCGCTTCCTTTATTTTCCTGTGGCATCAAACATTCTATGCTAATCATATGAGATTCAAGTGGGCATGCCACTCCAATCCTTTATTTTCCCTATTCCCGCGTTTTGAATTTTTTCCACGAATCAAGGAGGGCCTAAATATACTGACTTCTCTTCATTAGGCCTTGTACAATGCAAGATGCTTAGGAGAGGTGCTTATAGAAATAAACTAGGTTTTTTCTAAGTACCGGTGCTTATTTGTACAGGGTAGACGCCTAGTTAGGCATCTCTCTTATAGAAACAAGCATTGATACTTCAAAAAAATCCGGTTTATTTTTATAAGCATCGCATTGTACAAGGCCTCAAAGAGCAACTAGCTCTTGGCGCTTCCTCGCTCAAGATTCATGGGGGAACGTGTGGCACAGTAACAGCAAGCAAGAGGAGAGACTGGTGCGGTGGAGACAAGACCGGGCAGCCTGACAGAAGCGGTGGAATCTTCCAACAATGTACAGTGCACTATGAGGCCTAGCTCCCGCTGTTACTTTTCAAAGCAGACCTGCTGAATAAAACAGCAACGCAGTCCGTAGCACAAATCCCGGATCTTCTGTTGTGCACCGACGGTGGTGATAAGAGGGAGTCTAGACACCGGGGTCCTAAAAAGCCACTCTCGACGACATGTTATTACCTTTAGGCTTTAGCTGGGCCTTGGGCCTTCATTTCTCTAGCGTCTGTGTGATACTAAGTGGTGGTGGGCTGGCTATGTTAGGGAGCGATTTTTTTTTAGCAGGAATTGGCATAGCGATCGATTGATCCACACATGCGTTCATCGCTTGCAGCGGCGGCGCATTTAGTTCAACCCTAAAAGCGCGATGGCAGAGAGGTAGGAGTCGCATGCGCGGCTAACGGCGGTCTTCCAGCCTGGTCTGCGACGTGGTGAAAACGAAGCATGGATGGGTTGGTTCTGTTGTTTCCGTCGCTTTGGATCAGGTACTAATTCTTTGTTTTCCGATAACTATCAGGTACTAAGTCTTTTAGTATGGAAAAGATGATTCCATGTTAAGGCAAATGCGGAGCAAGCTTTGAGAGTTAAACATGTCATTGATACTTATGCTGCAAGTACTGGTCAACTCATTAATCCAGCAAAGTGCTCAATCCAATTTAGCAAGCTTTGTCCGCTATCAGATCAAGAAGCAACACGCAGAATCCTTCATGTGGAGCAACAAGTGTTTGAAGCAAAATACTTGGGTCTACCAACTCCGGAAGGTCGCATGAGTCATGGTAAATTCCAGAGTCTTCAGGCCAAACTCACACAGTGTATTTTGCTTTGGGGTGACAATAATCAAGCACGAAGTGGGAGAGAAATCCTTATCAAGTCGATCGTGCAAACACTACGTACCGACATATGTTATGGGAGTTTTTAAACTTCTATTCTCTGTTTGTGATGACCTATCCAAGTTGATCCGAGACTTTTGGTGGGGAGCGGAAAATGGGAAGCGCAAAACACATTGGCTCAGTTGGGATAAGATGATCAGATCAAAAGGGCAAGGTGGAATGGGATTCCGAGATATGTGGATTTTTCATCAGGCACTACTGGCTCGTCAAGCTTGGCGGTTGCTGCAAACACCGGATAGTCTGTGTGCACGCGTACTGAAGACCCGATACTACCCACAAGGCAATTTACTAGACACCGTGTTTACAGGGCAACCCTCGTCAACTTGGTCTGCTATATCTTATGGGCTGGAACTTCTCAAGGAAGGCATGATATGGCGCATTGGTAATGGTGAATCGGTCTGCATTTGGCATGACAATTGGATACCACGCTCGTCTTTGCTCAAGCCGTTTAGCGCTCGAGGCCGGTCCAGACTCATCAAAGTTTCCAGCTTGCTTGACGAACGAGGTACATGGGATGTAGCTGCTGTGCGGGCTAATTTTCTACCGATCGATGCTAGGGCCATTTTATCCATCCATACCTCACCATGACGTGAAACGGACTTTCTTGCTTGGCAGCCGGAAAAAAAGGGTATCTTCTCTGTTAATAGTGCTTATAAGCTTGGTCTCAGCTTGACAAAGCATGCTCGTAATGTGCCGGCCACAAGTACTAGGCCGAATGGTGATCGTGAGATTTGGAAGAAGCTGTGGAGTTTGCTAGTTCCTCCCAAAGTCCGTACTTTTGCATGGCGTGCAATTACTAATTCAGTAGCAATAGAGGAAAACAAGAAAAATCATCATATCCCAGTCACCGGAGTGTGCATGATATGTGGGCAGGAACAAGAGGATATAAAGCACGCTCTTTATCGCTGCCCGCCGGCTCGGGCTTTATGGAACGCCATGCATGACGTTTGGGACCTTCCCTCACATGCGATTATGGAGTGTCTACAAACTGAATGGATCCCGGAGCTCTTATTACCATGCACTGACCAAGTCTGTGCTCGTATCCTAATGATTCTCTGGAGAGTATGGCATGGACATAATGAGCTTACTCATGACAAGCCTTTTGTTGGAAATATGAGCAATTTACCGAATGATTTTATTAATAGAAATACTAGATAAAGCATGACTAGTATAGCAGTGATAAAACAAGCCATGCGATTTGACAAAGAGAAGGTAAATAATATCTGCATATATGAGCTAGAACCGATCATCTCTAGAGCAGACAGTAGAACAAGATGCATATCTGAAGTAGAGCCTAACATGTCTAGGGCAAACACTAGACCAAGAAACTGTAGCAGAACCTCCAATAGAAAAGGGAGAAACACGTACGTGACAGCAGCAGGAGCAGAGGCACTGGACTTGGGGTCGGTGTCCTCCATGTCGTCGAGGAGGTTGTCAACGTCGGGGAAGTAGTTGTCGGAGTCCCGGGCGTCCGTGACGTAGAAGTCAGTACTCGCGCAGAGCGCTCCCGAAAAACCTTATCACCCTTCTCCCGTACAGGACTCAAAAGGTGTGGTTTCGGAGGCCTACTGTCCCGACCTGCGGTGCACGCCGCAAGCCGGGATGGGGAAGATCGTAGCAGCAGCGCAGTGCTCAGGAACCGGTGGTGAGAGGAAGAAGAAGTTCTGGTGCGTCTTGCTGAGAGGAGCGACCTCCCTTTTAGACATCGGCTCGGCTCATTCCCGCAACCCGCGGCGCGTCGTAACGAGGCGTGGCGTGGCGAGGCGGGCGGCGGAGGAGGAGCGCGCATGGATGTCCCTCTTGTTCTCATGCTCATACAAGTGGGGAAGGAGCCTCCCTTATAAAGAGGTCCAACCCCCTCCAAACTAGCAATGTGGGACTAAACTTTAGTTCCACCTCTTGCCTTGCACGAATGGGCTGTGTGGGCCTCTAGGATTTATTAGGAATTTTTGAAACTGCTATTGGGCTAGGCCCAAATAGACAAAAATTCCAGCAATCCCCCACCAGATCCCAGAGGCACACAAAATTTGCCTTTGGTTCCAAAACACTGTTTTATATATCGGTACTGCAGTGGAGACTGTTAAGTTGAACTTCCACCTAGAACCCTATGCTACACTAGTAAGCAACTTGAACAGTGGACTGGGCCTTGAACTGCAAGTTTTCTGCGAATCTAGCTTCACATAAAGCCTTGACCGATACGTGGCTACCATGGGTCTTCCCCGCGGGTGGAGCTTATGCGTCATACTCCGAGACCTTTCATGAGTTTACTAGAGAGAACCCTACTCTCATAGATTGCGACGTTTAACAATCAGACTCATATAGGTGCATTCTTCAAAAGATGTTCTGCAGGACAACATCTCTGCTTCAAAGAGCCACTAAGAACACATTAAGATATACATCAACCTGCCATGCAGATTAGGAGAGTATTGCATCTTCATGGAGTGGTATTTTAACAGTAAGGATACTCTCCTCCCAGTTGACCAACAGTTTGTCTTCCACATCTAATTCACGGGATCTCCGATCACAAAGAATAGGTTACCACTGTGAACAACTCATATTTTGGGTCTCATACCCATCTCCCTCGATGCATTATCTATCACATTACGTGATAGACCCTTAGTAAAAGGATCTGCCAGATTTTTAGACGTTTGGATATAATCCAATGCAATAACTCCGGAGTTTTTCATTTTCCTGACAGACTTTAACCTTCTCTAAACATGTCTTGATGACTTCATGTTATCCTTTGAGCTGCTCACTTTAGTGATCACAGTTTGATTGTCACAGTTCATAAGGATACCCAGTACAGGTTTCTCAACTACCGGCAAGTCATTCAAGAGACGGCGAAGCCAATCTACTTCGACCGTAGCTGTATCTAATGTTGTGAGTTCTGCTTCCATTGTTGACCTCGTTAAGATAGTCCGCTTGCAAGACTTCCAAGAAACAGCGTCACCTCCATGAGTGAATACATATCCGCGTGGCCTTTATCTCATCAGCATCTGAGATCCAGTTTGAGTCACTATACCCTTCAAGCACCTTTGGGTGCCCGATGTAGTGAATTCCATAATTCGCAGTGCCTTTCAAATAATGCAAAACTCTCTCTAGAGCTTTCCAATGCACATCTCCTGGTTTTGAGACAAACCGACTCAGTTTGCTAACAGCAAAAGAGATGTCAGGTCTTGTAGCACTGGCTAAGTACATAAGCGAGCCAACAATCTGAGAATATTTCAATTGATCTCTAGCAGTTCTTCGATTCTTTCGAAGCAGCACCCTAGCATCATATGGTGTTGGAGAGGGCTTGCAGTCACTATAGCCAAAGCGACTCAAGATCTTTTCCACATAGTGAGATTGAAGCAATGTAATCCCACCATCATCATATCTCAACAACTTGATGTTCAGAATGACATCAGCCACTCCTAAATCCTTCATCTCAAAACAGCGAGATAGAAAATCCTTGACCTCCTTAATAACATTGAGCTTTGTTCCAAAAATCAGTATGTCATCAACATACAAGCAAAGCATAACTCCCTCGCCCCCACCATGGAGATAGTACACACATTTGTCAGCTTCGTTCACAACAAAGCCTGCAGCTGTTAAAGTTCTTTTGAACTTCTCATGCCACTGTTTGGGTGCTTGCTTGAGTCCATACAAAGACTTCAGCAACTTGCACACTTTTCCTTCTTGACCATCTATTACAAACCCATCTGGTTGTTCCATATAAATTTCCTTATCCAACTCTCCATTTAGGAAAGCAGTCTTAACATCCATTTGATGAACGAGAAGACCATGTGAGGCAGCTAGAGAAAGTAGAACTCAAATAGTGGTCAGTCGAGCCACAGGTGAGTAAGTATCAAAGAAGTCTTCACCTTCCTTTTGGGTATAACCCTTAGCCACGAGCCGAGCCTTGTACTTTTCAATAGTACCATTAGGCCTAAGCTTCTTCTTGAATACCCATTTGCATCCTATAGGTTTGCACCCATAAGGACGATCAGTTATCTCCCAAGTTTCATTCGCCAAGATGGAATCCATCTCGCTACGAACCGCTTCCTTCCAGTAGTCAGCATCTTCCGATGCACATGCCTCCGAAATAGAACTGGGAGTATCATCTATGAGATACACAAGAAAATCATCACCAAAGGACTTTGCTGTCCTCTGTCTCTTGCTCCTAGTAGGAACCTCATTGTTCTCCTCCATAGGACTTTCAAAGTGTTCCATCGAAATGGCAGGTTCGGTAATTGTAATTGGTTCCTGATTCGATGAACTAGGCATCTCCTGATTAGATGAGGTAGCCATATCCTTTATGGGAAAGATATCTTCAAAGAAAGTCGCATCATTCGACTCCATGATCGTACCGACATGCATGTCAGGTACCTCAGATTTTACAACCAAGAATCTATAGCCAATGCTATGAAAAGCATATCCCAGGAAAACACAATCCACAGTCTTTGGTCCAAGCTTCCGCTTCTTTGGGATTGGAACATTGACTTTCGCCAAACAACTCCATGTTCACAGATAAGAGAGTTTTAACCTTTTCTTCTCCCATTCCTCGAATGGAGTTATCTCTTTGTTCTTTGTGGGGACTCGATTTAGGACATGACATGCTGTCAATATTGCCTCCCCCCACCATGCCTTGGAGAGACCCGATGTGTCTAACATGGCGTTAACCAAATCAGTTAGAGTACAGTTCTTTCTTTCGGCCACCCCATTTAACTGAGGTGAGTAGGGAGACGTCCTCTCATGGATTATACCATGTTCCGCACAAAAAGCATCAAATTCATTTGAAAAATACTCTCCACCACGGTCGGACCTAAGCCTCTTGGTTTTTCGATCAAGTTGATTTTCCACTTCAGCTTTATAGATCTTGAAAAAGTTCAAAGCCTCATCCTTAGATTTCAAAAGATACACATGGCAGTATCTAGTGGAGTCGTCAATCAACGTCATGAAATATTTCTTTCCACCTTTTGTCAAAACACCATTCATTTCACATAGATCTGAATGTATAAGTTCTAGTGGTGCAAGATTTCTCTTTTCCGCAGTCACGTGAGACTTACGAGGTTGCTTAGCTTGCACACACACTTGACACTTAGATCCCTTGACAGTGGTGAAACTAGGGATTAAGTTCAACTTCGCTAGTCGCAACATGCAACCAAAGTTAACATGACAAAGACGTGAATGCCACACATTTGATTCACTATTGTTGCAAATATGATTAACAACTTTATTGCAAACGTCTGATAAGGATAAACGAAACAGGCCTCCTGACTCATAGCCTTTACCAACAAAGGTTCCATACTTGGATATTACAAATTTATTCGACTCAAAGACAAGCTTATAGCTATTTCTACACAGAAGAGATCCGCTAACAAGATTTTTATTGACGAAGGGGACATAATGCACGTTCTTCAGCCGCACGATCTTCCCCGAAGTAAACTTTAGATCGACCGTGCCAACACCACGAACAGAAGCACTTGAACCGTTGCCCATCAGCACGGTTGAAGTCCCTGCGGTCTGATAAGACGAAAACATGGAAATATCACCGCATACATGCACATTAGCACCCGTGTCAATCAACCAATCAGGAGAATGACATATTGAAAGAATAGTGGGAAATATACCATACCTATCATCCTTCATGTCAGTGTCTCCAATGACAAGATTAGCGGTATTGCCGCCTTTCCCAGGATGACGCTTGTCATAGCGATTGGGGCAACTAGGAGCCCAATGATCAGGATCTCCACACACATGACAAACACCTTTCTTCTTGTCATTCTTCTTCTTGAAGTTCGTGTGCTGCACAGCCTTGTTCTTCCCATCAAACTTTGCTTTACCATCAAGCTTGCCCTTGTTCTTGAACTTGTGGTACTGGAAGTTTTTCTTCTGTACCAGATTGGCACTAGATCCTCCCTCAATACCTCGAGCACGTGTGTCCTTTGCTCTCACCTCTTCTTCCACATCAAGAGTACCAATGAGATCCGGAACGGAAAACTCCTGTCTCTTATGCTTCAGTAAGGTAGCAAAGTTCCTCCATGAAGGAGGAAGCTTAGTGATGATACCCCCGGCAACAAACTTATCCGGCAGCATGCAATTGAAGTGCTCAAGTTCTCTAGCAAATGACTGTATCTCATGAGCCTGCTCAACCACGAAGCGCTCTTCAGTCATCCTGTAATCATAGAATTGCTCCATGATGTACAGCTCAGTGCCGGCATCCGAGACCCCAAACTTGGCCTCGAGTGCATCCCACGTATCTTTTCCATTGTCAATCGACGCATAAGCATCAACTATGTTCTCACCAAGAACACTCAAGAGAGCAGCCTTAAATAGAGTATCCATTTTTTGAAAAGCTTGTGCCTGTTGGGCATCTTGCTCTCCTTCAGGTTTGCCAAGAGTGGCGTCATAGCAACTCATGGTTTGAAACCATAAGACTGCTCTCACGCGCCACCTGTTATAGTGGATACCCTCAAACATAGGAGGTCTCATGGAAGCAGCAAAACCACTTGGGGTAAATTGCCTATAATAAGGTTTTTGGATTGTTGGAAATATGAGCAATTTATCGAATGATTTTATTAACAGAAATACTAGATAAAGCATGACTAGTATAGCAGTGATAAAACAAGCCATGCGATTTGACAAAGAGAAGGTAAATAATATCTGCATATATGAGCTAGAACCGATCATCTCTAGAGCAAATAGTAGAACAAGATGCATATCTGAAGTAGAGCCTAACATGTCTAGGGCAAACAATAGAACAAGAAACTGTAGCAGAACCTCCAATAGAAAAGGGAGAAACACGTACATGACAGCAGCAGGAGCAGAGGCACTGGACTTGGGGTCGGTGTCCTCCATGTCGTCGAGGAGGTTGTCGACGTCGGGGAAGTAGTCGTCGGAGTCCGGAGCGTCCGTGACGTAGAAGTCAGTAGTCGCGCAGAGCGCTCCCCAAAAACCTTATCACCCTTCTCCCGTACATGACTCAAAATGTGCGGTTTCGGAGGCCTACTGTCCCGACCTGCGGTGCACGCCACAAGCCGGGATGGGGAAGATCGTAGCAGCAGCGCAGTGCTCAGGAACCGGTGGCGAGAGGAAGAAGAAGTTCTGGTGTGTCTCGCTGAGAGGAGCGACCTCCCTTTTATAGGCGCAAGAGAAGGAGGCGAGAGGGCAGCGCCGGGAGCTGAAACGAACAGACAGCAGCCGAAGGGTGCAGCATTCGTATTTAATGTCCACTACAGCAAAAACTTTTCAGCTCCCGAGTGACCTTTCGTATACCCGTAGTGCGTGGCAAAAATTTAGACATCGGCTTGGCTCATTCCCGCAACCCGCGGCGTGGCGTGGCGAGGCGGGCGGCGAGGAGGAGCGCGCGTGGATGTCCCTCTTGTTCTCATGCTCATACAAGTGGGAAAGGAGCCTCCCTTATAAAGAGGTCTAACCCCTTCTAAACTAGCAATGTGGGACTAAACTTTAGTTCCACCTTTTGCCTTGCACGAATGGGCTGCGTGGGCCTCTAGGATTTATTAGGAATTTCTGAAACTGCTATTGGGCTAGGCGCAAATAGACAAAAATTCCAGCACCTTTTCCATCTGTGGAAGGATCCCGGTGGTTCTTATGCAGTTACCTGGCAAGTTTACCACAGGTCAAGAACTAGTCTACTGAGCAAATTATCAGAGGAAAAGGTGTACAGAATGGACCGGCCCCGGCTGTAGTTTCACATATAACACATGCTACAACCAATAGTTGGGAGAGACCACCTGCTGGCATGCTGAAGCTGAATATTGATGGGTCATACAATGAGAGTACAGGGGTGGCAGGGGCAGGTATGATTCTCCGTGACGACTATGGACGAATTGTTTTCTCTTCCTGCCGTTTCCTTAGTCGTTGCGGATCAGCACTTGAGGCGGAACTAAGTGCCTGTATGGAAGGCATGTCCCTTGCACTGGAGTGGAGTCAGCAGGATGTGCTTGTTGAAACAGATTCCATGAAGGTTGCTAAGATGATTAATAATCCATCTTGAGATAGCTCACAGCTAGGTCATCTAGTTGAGCACGTGAAGCATCTCATGAACCAAGGAAGACGTTTTGTAGTCAACAAAATCTCTCGGGAAATGAACCAAGCGAGCGATCTGCTTGCTCGTTTTGGTCGTCTCGAGGAACGAACAGTAGTTTGGTTAGGATCAGGCCTGATGAAATATTAGACCTCATCCTACGGGATTGTAATGTGACTATTATTTAATCAATACAATCCCTTTACCCCGTAAAAAAAGAGATGATTCCATGTTATGAGTTACAGCTAATTGTTTCGTAACCAATGTTTAGGGTTCTAACATCTTACTTTGGTTTTGGTATTTTTGTATAGGTTGAGTTTAGTTGTCATCCGGCCAATTTTTTTTCTTTTTGTGATACAATTTTTTGCACGCTATCATTTTTGTACATCAAACAGTCCATCATCCGCTAGAGCGTGTTAGCGCAATTTCGCTCGCTTGATGGTAAATGCAATTTGGCTTGATCTCCTCTGCAATCACCCATGTTGACTTGTATTTAATCAACGCTTGATTTCTTGTGCATCATGGCCCCTTCGGCCGCGCCAAGAGGCGAGTCGTTGAGATGACACCTCTCCTAATGGGGTGATTTTTTGGTTGTGTCTAGGAATGCTAGCGCCCATGTCCTAGTTTCGCCCCGGGCCCCCAAAATCTCAGGACCGGGCATGTGTATAAATATTTTTCGCGCCTTCGTGCATACATACATGGATCAAAGAGTGTTCATAAGTGTGTAGGGCTATGCTAGTAATATCATGCACAAGCTCAAAAAATTATGCATGTGTGCATACGTACGTGCACGCCTCTTTGGTTGATGTACTAGTCTTCATGACTAGGTGACCAGATGAAGAGCGGTCCAAAGAATCATCCGAAAAAATTGACAGGGCTAGTTATAGACGAGACCGACTGTACAATGAAAGGTATGTTATGACAGGTAGTCCTACTTCCTAATGAGGTTGCTTCCGGTGGCGGTGGCCAAACCTTGATCCGGATGCAGAAACAAAAACAGAGCCGAGCGTAGTATTTCGTCTCAATGTGCTGGAAATCAACATCATCAGGAAAAACGACATCAATCGATCACATGAAACGTACGTGTAGATCCTATACAACATTACAACACCGATGGAATTTGCGCAATCAAATCGATGTTATTCATAAAGTGAATAGTTAAATCAGCCAAAAAGGCACGACGGTATGATATACCGTGGTTGTCGATCTAGATATGTACAGAGACATTACACACGTACACGGGAAAAGCAGCCGGTAAGATCAATCGTGGTTGACTATCAACTACTCCTGCTGAATCCTACATCGACGAGAAAATCCGATCTGTTGATCACGCCAGAACCACGTGCACGGTGGAGCGGTGCAGCCCGAGATCGCGGAACGAGGCCGAGCCGGCGCGCACCTCGTCGGATGCGCCGCCGGCGAGCTTCACGAGCCGGAACGGCCTCCGCCCCGCGCCGCCTTCCCCGAGCAGCACCGAGCGGCAGTACCTGAACAGCGCCGCGACGGGGCGTCCGGCGCCGAAGCTCCTGCACGTGACGCGGCCGTCCGGGAACCGCACGCGCAGGACGCACGCCTCCTCCCCCTTGGCCGGCTCGCGTTCTTCTTCTTCCGTCTTCATCATCGTCCTAGTATGGGAAGGCACGGTCGCCGGCGCATTGGGTGGTGGGGCGGCGAGGCCAACCGAGGCGGCGGCGAAGGCGGCGACCAGCTCCTCCATGTTGAGCACCATCTTCATCTCCGGGCTTGTAGACGTCGACGTCGAAGCTGTGGCAGCAGGGCGCGGCGCAGGGAGGCTGTTGTTGCTGCTGCCGGACATGGTGACGGAGGCGGCGAAGGCGGCGACGAGATCCTCCATCTTGGGCATCGTCTCAAGGCTGGTCTCCATCGCCATCGCTGCTGAGAGTTATGCAATAGGTTACGTCGGTGCACACGTGCTGCCGGCCCTTTTGTAGACTCTATAGGGGGAGTCCGAGAAGGGGTTCGACTTGGGGAGAAGCGTACACGCACACGGTCTCTTTTTTCCGTAGCCAGGGAGGCGTACGTACGCGTACGTGTAACCATGGATCGTGTGAGTCGGTGCTCCACTCGGAGACGGACTTTCTTTCCCGTTCATTACTTCTTCCTCAAGCAATGATCCGATCAGGCCCTTGTGCAACCGTCAGCCTGCCCCACCCCTTCTGCTTGACTGCATCCCCTGCGGCTGGTGGTTGCAGGCCATGTGCCGCCTCACCGCCCCGCCCTTTCCTCTACATCTTCTCACCGTCGTATTTGTCGCCGCTCTCATATCAAAGCCGACCTGACTTTGTCAATTACAGCCGAGAAGTCTTCGTGCATGTGCCCCTAAGGACCAGCGCCCTGGAGCCATAGTTGTCGCTGTTGAATCCTTGAATCGATCTTAAGAACCCCACACCAAATACCGTCATTGCGTACGCACGACGAGAAACCCTAACCTCGCCGCTCCGAGGAGCTGGCAGGAATCAACGTCAAAGTTTTGTCTAATCCATCCCAACGGACGAATTTTACGAGGATCGGAGCCTGGAAGGCTGACTCGAAGAAGAAACGCCGCCCCTGCGAAGATTAAAACGAGGATCGGAGCCTGGAAGACTGACTCGAAGAAGAAATGTCGCCCCTGCGATAATTAAAACCCTGCGTATCTACTAGCCAGATCCGATGCATCAGAAATCCCCTCACCGCCACCGGCCACCGGAGCGACGGGCGGAGAAGGGGCGAATCCACGGACCCACCGGTGAAGATCGAGGGGAGGAAAGTTTTCCCTAGTCGCCTTCTAGAAGGGAAAGAAAAGCTCTCGTGTAGGACGTGCTAACAATGAATTGAACGTCTTGCCTCCCACTACTTGTGGGAATTGTTCGGCGAATCTTCTCTTGGTGGATGCTTATCGTGTAACTGCTGTTTGGGATTTTCGCTTTAAATTAAGTACAGATGGTTTCCAATATCCATTTCTGAGCCTAGGCTCATCTGCCCTGTCAAGAAAAAATTCACAAAAAATACAATACAAATTTTAAAAATCCAATTATTTTTTGCATGGTGGATAATTTGGCATGTGAGGTACACTCCAAATTTCAGTTCATTTGGACATATGAGTAGTTCTCAGCAAAAATATAAATTGGGTCATGACAATACATGAACAACAAACTTTTTTACAGACCCCAAATTTGTCTTTTTTGTCGAGAGCTACTCAGATGTCCTAATGGTCTGAAATTTGGAGCACACCTAGCGCATCAAATTGTCTACCATGCAAAACAAATTGGAATTTTGAATTTTTCTAGTATTTGTTTTGATTTTTTTCTTCACCGCATGTGCAGATGAGTTTGGGCACTGAATTGTTGCTCTCTAGTTGGTTCCTCCTATTTTACACATTTTGTCCTACTAGATCTGAAATAACTTCAGGTCAAAAAAAAAGATCTGAAATAACTTGAAGTGACAATTTGAACCATGAACTGTGAAATATTTATCTCCGTTGATTGATTCCCTTGTCAAGCATATGCTCATTTGGTGGGTGGGCTTGGCCTTGAATTATTTCGGACGCGTTTAGATCAATATATTTTAGTTGATGGTGGTCAACTATAATATACTCCCTCCGTTCCTAAATATTTGTCTTTCTAGAGACTTCAAATGGACTACCACATACGAATGTATATAGACATATTTTAGAGTGTGGATTCACTCACTTTGCTCCGTATGTAGTCATTTATTAAAATCTCTAGAAAGACAAATATTTAGGAACGGAGGGAGTAGCACTTATCTTTTTGAACCTATGGTTTGGGAACAAATGTTCTCACCATTGTTATACAGTAGTAGAAAATTGGCATGTCCCCAGTACATAATTCCGACTTTTTAAATACGAAAACAGCATAAGCGAGTTATATAGCATAAGCCCAACAGATCCAATATGCACCCACAACGTTAACGTACAACACAACATTTCCCTCAAGAGGGCAATTACTCGTAAGAGATCCGCACTTTAACTGCGCCATGGTGGGCGTTGCAAATGGATTTTTCATACTGGTCACGGTCGAAGCTAAGATCACCTTGGAAGGAGATGGTATGACCATCAGGATCATGCTCAGGGTTAGTAGAGACGTGAAGGCTCAACTTGATTATCAAGAGCGGATCTAAGTATATCGGAACAGCCGCCCAAGACCGTAACAGTGGAAGCTTGCCGCCAACAACCTCCGCTTTGTTCCCTTCTTCACAGTAAAAGAGCATGGCATTCTTGTCGCCGTAGAACTGATGGTGTGCAGTGATTTCGCCGTAGACATAATAGATGGCGCCACCCGTGCTAGAGCCAGCACCAGCTACCAAATCAAGGGTGACAAACACCCTTGCCTGTATAGCACAGTAGAGCGGCACAAAAGCCACGTCTATTTTGCGGCCACAAGCTGTCAGGATGGTGCGGGTTATAACTTCGTTGCACGCGTACGGGTTTACCCTGAAGACCAGGTACCCATAATCAATTCCATTATCTCCATCTGGGATTTCAATTTTAATTTGAAAGGCGTCCTCAATGGCCTTGCCTTGTGCACGGAGTAACAAATTTCCCTGTGTATATATGAAACACGATTCAAAAGGAGATACATAAAACAAATACTCCCTGTGTCCCAAATTAACTGACTCAGATTTGTCTAGATACGAATGTATCTAGACAATAAAACATGCCTAGATACATCCATGTCTAGACAAATCTGAGTCAATTAATTTAGGACCCAGGGAGTAATAAAAATATTAGTACTCCTACATGAATGCATAGGCAATACCTGAGAATCCACATTACGTTGTTGTTGACCTTTCGGCGAGGAGAAGTAGTAGGCAGAACGATCGTTGAAGGCAGCGAAGGTGCCCGCAAAGGGAAAGCGAGGACGCACAGACAACAGCTCCACCAGGTCCCGGGAAAAACAGTAAGCCGCGTCTACATTAGGGCTATCTCCACCATAGTAAATTGCGAGACTCGGCGGAGGCCAATCTGGATCAACTTCTTCGTGGTCGGAGTCTTCAAAGTTTCTGCGGTCATTATCGTCGGTGACTTGGAGGTAATACTCAGCCTGTAGGTTGATGTAATAATCATAATAATCGGCATCAGCAGATTGTTTTTGTCCCGTTCGCTCCTCAGCAGTATTGACAGTTTCTCTTTCCACCCCCATTGCACATTCCCGTCCTCTTCCCATTCCTCTATTACAGAAAAGTCGTCGAACAGCGTCGAGAGCGTAATGAGTAACTCTAAGGGGCTCAGAGATGCAAGTCTGTTTCAGTAGAGGATCAAGAATTGTAGAGAATTAAGAAACAAAATATAATACTCCCTCTGTCCTAAATAAGTTGTCTTAGATTTGTCGTCTAGATACATATGCATCTAGAATAACCTGAGACAACTAATTCGGGACCAAGGGGAGTAGTAATCAATAATCAATAATCAGTAATCAATAATGCTTCCATCGAGCTACATCGATGCGTCGAAAAACTATTTGCTCTAGCTACCAGGTTCATAATCAAAAGGGCGGATATAGATGTCGTAATACCTGCAGATCGCAGAAGATGGTCCAAGAAGATGCTCTTTCGGGCCTCCCTCCGGCGGCAACCCTCTGCAGCATACTTCTCATGGAGTTGGCTAGGTCGGCGGCGGCTCTTGGCAGGTTATCAAACCCTAGATCGACCTTACGGTGCTGGCCGTCCTGATCCACCCTTTTATGGGGTCGTTGACTTTCTCCATCTGCAACATCTATCCATTAGCAAGAATTTAAAGTAGCAACTAGTACCAAGCAGCAGCAGCACAGTACAAAAAATGATCAAAAATTCTCACATACACAACGCCATTGACAGTAGACAGTACAAAAAAAAAGTTGTTCATACTAATACCATGCATCCATCCATCCATCAAACAAGCTAATAGCAAACAGCAGCATCATGGTTGGTTCGAACAGAGAGATGAAAGTGGCAACATAGTAGTAACATTCATCCATCCATCCATCCATTCATAGTAAGCAGCAAGAATTCATCCATCCATGCATTCACAGTAAGCAGCACAAATTTCTTACGTCGGCCGAGGGCCCAGGTGGGCGGCTTCGGCAGAGGGGCCAGAGGGGCGAGGGCGGCGCAGAGGGAAAGGAGGAAGAGGGGCCGCGGCAGGAAGGCGGCGACGGGGCTGGCGAGGCGGTTCCGGCGGCGGCGGCGCGGTTGCCTCCCGCAACCCTAGCGCTGGATGCGGTCGATGTGGAACGAGCGCCGACAGAACGACGAGTCGTGCGAGTTGGTTTTTTGTGCGAGGCGTGGAGATGCCGGTGGCATTTAGGTCGTAATTGCCTGCTCCGAATTTTATTTTATTTTTTATAAGCGAACTAGAGTCTTTATTCAAACTCTTTTTTGGGGGAAAAAAGAGTTTTATTCCATATTTAGAGAGTTACAGTTGAGAGGTAAAAGATTCTCAATACATGATGGTCCAAGGTGCATCCACACAGTTGTGGTACATTCTATACTACGACTATAATTTGTCAAGTGGTCGGCAACTCTATTTTGATTCCTAATTAACTTCTACGGAGTAAACATCATCTGTATCATCAACTTCTTAATTTCAGCCATAAGATGACCATAAGCATAACTACTAGTCCATCCCCCAATAGACAGGATAAAGCCTCAATTGAGTCAGATTGCACCATGACTGGAAGAACGGAATGTTGTATAGCAAGCAACATCCCTTGCATGATTGTATGTATCTCCGCTTCCAGTGTATCAATACAATTGAAAATAAATCGATATGTTGCGAAAATAACTGAACCATCATGTTGTCGGAGAATCATTCATGCCACTGCCGTGCCGGATTCCCCAGAATATGATCCATCCACTGACAGAGCAATAACCATTGGTCGGTGGTGTTCATGGCCTAGAAACTTGTACAATCATCTCTTTCGGTAAAACCAAATCAGCAACCGGCATTTTACCCTTGATACCTCTGTACTATACTTGCAAGCATGTCCAATAGACTTTATATAACTATTCAGATAATCCATTGTAGTGGCTACAGGGGGAACTTCTTTACCATAATTAAAACCGTTCCGTAATTGTCAAATACGCCAAATAAGCATAAAAACTCTGTTTCGGTCAGCTTCGTTGCAATTTAGCGGCAAGTTTGGCAGCCATTCCTTGCCGCTATTTACCGAAAAGGGGTTTTCCCCTGCTTTGTATTACAAAGCACCAACACCGATACAAAGGAAGGCTCGGGCGAGAAGCACAACCGTAAGGGGGGCATTCTCCACACGGGACGGGGCCAAGGCCTTCATGTATGGGTGACAGATCCGCCATAGGAGTACTCCGGGATATACACCAGGGCAACTAATGTCGAGCATACGATGATGCCGCCCGTTTTCATTTCGTGAAAGTCCCCGGGAGAGGAAAGGGCTGTAGGTGATGGCGCGTTCTGCTTCTTAGGGCGATGAAATCGTTCCTATGGGATCGTGCGTGGCAGCTGATATAGATGATGATGAAAGGCGGGCCGCTTGAACCGGGACTTATTCTCATAATAGGCAGCAAGCAAAGCTAAATAGGAAAGGGGGCGACTGATGACTGCCTTTTTCATCAGAAATCAAAAAGGGTGGAATGTGGAGCTAATATGGCTGGCTACAAGTATAGCCAATAAAAGATCAGACGAGACGGAATTGGTAACGTGAACGTCTTTTCGTCTTCTTGCCTTAGTTTCATATAACTCAACCTCGCTTTCCAAAAAAGAAGTACTGATTGAGATTTCCCTTTTATAATGGCTATCCCGTTTCTATTACTTACTGAATCGATCCCTTTACCGAAGTGATTGATAGCAGGGCTCCAAAATCATAGGGCTTCTTCTATTTTTAGTGTGAACTCACTTCTATTCTATATCAAGATAGGGGCTTCAGTACTTGGTTGACCGCCCGGTGGAAGACCGGAGGCCATAAAAATTAGTAGTGCATTTTTGAAAGATAAGATTACAAAAAGGCGAGAGCAGCATAATTGTTAGTTAGGGGTAAGAAGGGACGGGCCCGTATAGAAAGTCAATCCTTCTTTTTCCGATATGCCGCTCCGCAAGCAAGGAGTGCCGCACACGAGCGGAGCGAAAACTAAGCAAGGGGAATTCCGTCATTCCATGGAAAGCATGCGAAATCCTTCGATTGTTTATAGAATCAAAATAACTATATAGTCTTTCTTGTTCCACTTGCAAGGCAAGGAAAATAAAATGTCAGTTTTGTTATTACAACCTTATTTTTTTATGTCAAAGACAAAAAGCTACGCGCAAATTCTCATTGGATCTCGGTTGTTCTTAACAGCGATGGCTATTCATTTAAGTCTTCGGATAGCACCACCAGATCTTCAACAAGGTGGAAATTCTCGTATTTCGTATGTACATGTTCCTGTGGCTCGGATGAGTATAGTTATTTGTATCGCGACAGCTATAAACAGTTCCTTGTTCCCATTAACAAAACATCCCCTTTTTCTTCGCTCTTCCGGAACCGGTACAGAAATTGGTGCTTTTTCTACTTTGTTTACGTTAGTGACTGGGGGATTTTGGGGAAGGCCTATGTGGGGTACCTTTCGGGTGTGGGATGCTCGTTTAACTTCTGTATTCATCTTGTTCCTTATTTACCTGGGTGCACTGCATTTTCAAAAGCTTCCTGTCGAACCGGCTCCTATTTCAATATGTGCTGGACTGATCGATATACCAATAATAAAGTCTCGAGTCAACTGGTGGAATACATCGCATCAACCTAGGAGCATTAGTCGATCTGGTACATCAATACATGTTCCTATGACCATTCCAATATTGTCTAACTTTGCTAACTTCCCCTTCTCTAGCCGTATCTTGTTCGTTCTAGAAACACGTCTTCCTATTCCATCTTTTCCCGAATCTCCCTTAACGGAAGAAATAGAAGCTCGAGAAGGAATACCACTAAAAACCTAGTTCGCTCTCAAATAAAAACCTAGTTCACTCGCTAAAGCATCCATGGCTGAATGGTGAAAGCGCCCACCAACCTAGAAAGGCAAAATGGGTCAAAAAGTAGGTTCGATTCCTGCCGGATGCACTGCCTCTTAAAGACAGAAACAGAGGAGGGAAAGAAGGTAGTATGGGGAACTTGCTTTTGGATTCTTATCGAAAGTGAATCCCTATAACACTTCTGTTAGTGTTTTATGAGAAAATCTTTTATAGACACAACAAGTGTGAAAATCCTTAGTCACTAGGCAAGAAAGCTCGATGGGAACAAAAAGGATACAATTAGTTCATAATCAAAAAAATGTACAATTTCAAAGGAAAGAAGAATGGCAAGTTTCCCTCCATTGAACATCAATCAATCTAGAATAGGTAAAGGAAGGCGTATCACAGGGGTATTTTGCTTTTTTTCTATTCACTTCCGTGGGGTTCTAAATTGAAAACATGAACACAAACGAAATCGTATTGAAATTACATAAAAAAAGAAAAGGGAGGAGTAGCTATTGGTTTAAAGAAAAGGGAGGAGATGGATAGAATTCAGTCTTTTTCCTTTCTTTCATGATCTTCAACACATCTATTTGAATTCCCTGCAAGTGAAGGATTTCTCGTATGGAGAAAAACCTCTTGAGCGCTATCTGATCTTATTTTTGTATTTCAAATATGGGACCTGCCTTTTTAATGGGACATCCCGGCAACATGCCTACTCATGCATGTGGCCAAGTACTCGATCAATCCTCGGAGCGAAGGGATGAACGAATTCTCGAGGTCTGGTTCATTGAGGTCGGCATCACATGAAACCTTTAGCACTTCCGTTCGATATTGGATGGAGTATGGCTGGAAGGTCAGCCTAGCTAGTCTTGTCAATTGGCCCTGACTCGTCTTCTCCTTGGTACCTACCGCTATTGAACTTCGGTACCTATATTCCTGAAACAAGACAGACCTTCATGAAGACCTTCTATTTTGGAATAAGATCGGACATTTCCACATTGAGGTGAAATTACATATGAGGAAAATAATCCTGGACTACGAAAGCTGCCCTTGTGTGGTAGAACCAGGTCTTCCACCGGGCGGTCAGCCAAGTACTGAAGCCCCTATCTTGATATAGAATAGAAGTGAGTTCACACTAAAAATAGAAGAAGCCCTATGATTTTGGAGCCCTGCTATCAATCACTTCGGTAAAGGGATCGAAAGATTATGGTCTGAAATAGAGATTTGAGAGTCCCTCGTGTGAGTACGTGCTGAAGAGCAAGGAGTGAAAGTGCGTTCATCTTTCTTTCTGCTAGTTGTTTCCTTCTAATAGTGATTAGTGAGTGCCCCATACATAGCCAATGTCCGTCCGTGTTCACATCCAGTCTTCTATGTACACTAGTGCAGCTTCCAGCTCTATGCTATGTATGGTAGTCATTTGACTCGGGAATCCCTGATAAAAGCTTTTAGTCCGTGCCTGGCAGTTTCAGCTGTGGTCTAGTCCAGTAGCCTCTTTTCGATCCAAGAGTCGCATGAGAAGAAAGCTTCCGGTTAGCTTCAGTTAGTGTTAGTTAAATAGAACGGGAACCTCGTAACTATGCCAAGCCCGATCTTGGTTCCAATGCTGCAGAGACAGGTTATGGGTAAAAAGAAGGTCTTTATCCTAGTGCTGCGGAGACCGGTGTTGCTGATCGAACTCATTTTCTTTCGAGGAGATCGAAAATCTCTGAATTTCTGCGAAACAAATTTACATATTTATTGCCGGAAGTATGCCTTTTGAGCTTTTTCTCCACACACCTCTGAGCATCCTGTTGGAATGGTCCTAGGAAAGACTACGTACGCGAAATCATTCTCACAGCCAACTTTCCTTCTTCTAAGCAAATAAATGTAGTATTTAGTCCAACCAATAATTGGTGAATCTATGTCTTTCGTGAAAAGTGGAGTATTTGTACCCAAGATCTTTCTATTCCCTATAGTAGGTGCACACATCTCGTATGGTAAATGAAGGAAATATGCCCTAGAGGCAATAATAAAGTTATTATTTATTTCCTTATTTCATGATAAATGTTTATTATTCGTGCTAGAATTGTATTAACCGGAAACATGATACATGTGTGAATACATAGACAAACATATAGTCACTAGTATGCCTCTACTTGACTAGCTCATTAATCAAAGATGGTTATGTTTCCTAACCATAGACATGTGTTGTCATTTGATTAATGAGATCACATCATTAGGAGAATGATGTGATTGACATGACCCATTCTGTTAGCCTAGCACTTGATCGTTTAGTATGTTGCTATTGCTTTCTTCATGACTTATACATGTTCCTGTAACTATGAGATTATGCAACTCCCGTTTACCGGAGGAACACTTTGGGTGCTACCAAACGTCAAAACGTAACTGGGTGATTATAAAGAAGTACTACAGGTGTCTCCAAAGGTACATGTTGGGTTGGCGTATTTCGATATTAGGTTTTGTCACTCCGATTGTCGGAGAGGTATCTCTGGGCCCTCTCGATAATGCACATCACTATAAGCCTTGCAAGCAATGTAACTAATGAGTTAGTTACGGAATGATGCATTACGTAATGAGTAAAGAGACATGCCAGTAACGAGATTGAACTAGGTATTGGATACCGACGATCGAATCTCGGGCAAGCAACATACCGATGACAAAGGGAACAACATATGTTGTTATGCGGTTTGACCGATAAAGATCTTCGTAGAATATGTGGGAGCCAATATGAGCATCCAGGTTCCGCTATTGGTTTGACCGAGAATAGTTCTAGGTCATGTCTATATTATTCTCAAACACGTAGGGTCCGCACCCTTAAGGTTTCGATGACAGTTATATTATGAGTTTATGAGTTTTGATGTACCGAAGGAGTTCAGAGTCCCGGATGAGATCGGGGACATGACGAAGAGTCTCGAAATGGTCGAGACATAAAGATCGATATATTGGACGACTATATTCAGAGTTCGGAAAGGTTCCGAGTGATTCGGGTATTTTTCGGAGTACCGGAGAGTTACGGGAATTCGCCGGGGAGTATATGGGCCTTATTGGGCCATACGGGAATAGAGGAGAGAGGCCAAAAGGAAGGAGGCCTGCGCCCCCCCTCTGGTCCGAATTGGACAAGGGGGCCGGCCCCCTTTTCCTTCTCCCTCTCCTCCTCTTTTCTTCTCCAACAAGGAAAGGAGGAGTCCTACTCCCGGTGGGAGTAGGACTCCCCCCTTGGTGCGCCTCCTCCATAGGCCGGCCGCCTCCCCCCTTGCTCCTATATATATGGGGGCAGGGGGGCACCCCAAAGACACAACAACGATTGATCCTTGAGATCTGTTAGCCGTGTGCGGTGCCCCCCTCCATCATAGTCCTCCTCGATAATATTGTAGTGGTGCTTAGGTGAAGCCCTGCGACGGTAGAACATCAAGATCATCGCCATGCCGTCGTGCTGACAGAACTCTCCCTCGACACTCGGCTGGATCGGAGTTCGAGGGACGTCATCGAGCTGAACGTGTGCTAGAACTCGGAGGTGCCGTAGTTTCGGTGCTTGATCGGTCGGGCTGTGAAGACGTACGACTACATCAACCACGTTGTTCTAACGCTTCCGCTTTCGGTCTTCAAGGGTATGTAGATTACACTCTCCCCTCTCGTTGCTATACGTCACCATGATCTTGCGTGTGCGTAGGATTTTTTTTGAAATTACTACGTTCCCCAACAGTGGCATCCAAGCCTAGGTTTTATGCGTAGATGTTATATGCACGAGTAGAACACAAGTGAGTTGTGGGCGATATAAGTCATACTGCTTACCAACATGTCATACTTTGGTTCGACGGTATTGTTGGATGAAGCGGCCCGGACCGACATTACGCGTACGCTTACGCGAGACTTGTTCTACTGACGTGCTTTGCACACAGGTGGCTGGCGGGTGTCTGTTTCTCCAACTTTAGTTGAACCGAGTGTGGCTACGCCCGGTCCTTGCGAAGGTTAAAACAGCACCAACTTGACAAACTATCGTTGTGGTTTTGATGCGTAGGTAAGAACGGTTCTTGCTCAGCCCGTAGCAGCCACGTAAAATTTGCAACAACAAAGTAGAGGACGTCTAACTTGTTTTTGCAGGGCATGTTGTGATGTGATATGGTCAAGACGTGATGCTATATTTTATTGTATGAGATGATCATGTTTTGTAACCGAAGTTATCGGCAACTGGCAGGAGCCATATGGTTGCCGCTTTATTGTATGAAATACAAACGCCCTGTAATTGCTTTACTTTATCACTAAGCGGTAGAGATAGTCGTAGAAGCAATAGATGGCATAACGACAACGATGCTACGATGGAGATCAAGGTGTCGCGCCGGTGACGATGGTGATCATGACGGTGCTTCGAAGATGGAGATCACAAGCACAAGATGATGATGGCCATATCATATCACTTATATTGATTGCATGTGATGTTTATCCTTTATGCATCTTATCTTGCTTTGATTGACAGAAGCATTTTAAGATGATCTCTCACTAATTATCAAGAAGTGTTCTCCCTGAGTATGCACCGTTGCGAAAGTTCTTCGTGCTGAGACACCACGTGATGATCGGGTGTGATAGGCTCTACGTTCAAATACAACGGGTGCAAAATAGTTGCGCACGCGGAATACTCATGTTAAACTTGACGAGCCTAGCATATAACAGATATGGCCTCGGAACACGGAGACCGAAAGGTCGATCATGAATCATATAGTAGATATGATCAACATATTGATGTTCACCGTTGAAACTACTCCATCTCACGTGACGATCGGACATGGTGTAGTTGATATGGATCACGTAATCACTTAGAGGATTAGAGGGATGTCTATCTAAGTGGGAGTTCTTAAGTAATATGATTAATTGAACTTAATTTTATCATGAACTTAGTCCTGGTAGTATTTTGCAAATTATGTTGTAGGTCAATAGCTTGCGTTGTTGCTTTCATATGTTTATTTTAATATGTTCCTAGAGAAAATTGTATTGAAAGATGTTAGTAGCAATGATACGGATTGGATCCGTGATTTGAGGTTTATCCTCATTGCTGCACAGAAGAATTATGTCCTTAATGCACCGCTAGGTGACAGACCTATTGCAGGAGCAGATGCAGACGTTATGAACGTTTGGCTAGCTCAATATGATGACTACTTGATAGTTTTGTGCACCATGCTTTATGGCTTAGAATCGGGACTTCAAAGACGTTTTGAACGTCATGGACCATATGAGATGTTCCAGGAACTGAAGTTAATATTTCAAGCAAATACCCGAGTTGAGAGATATGAAGTCTCCAACAAGTTCTATAGCTAAAAGATGGAGGAGAATCGCTCAACTAGTGAGCATGTGCTCAGATTGTCTGGGTACTACAATCGCTTGAATCAAGTGGGAGTTAATCTTCCAGATAAAATAGTGATTGACAGAATTCTCTAGTCACCATCACCAAGTTAGTAGAACTTCGTGATGAACTATAATATGCAAGGGATGACGAAAGTGATTCCCAAGCTCTTCGTGATGTTGAAATCGACGAAGGTAGAAATCAAGAAAGAGCATCAAGTGTTGATGATTGACAAGATCACTAGTTTCAAGAAAAGGGCAAAGGGAAAGAAAGGGAAACTTCAAGTAGAATGGCAAACAAGTTGTCACTCCCGTGAAGAAGCCCAAAGATGGACCTAAGCCTGAAACTGAGTGCTTCTACTGCAAAGGAAATGGTCACTGGAAGTGGAACTACTCCAAATATTTGGTGGATAAGAAGGATGGCAAAGTGAACAAGGGTATATTTGATATACAGGTTATTGATGTGTGCCTTACTAGTGTTTATAGTAGCCCTTGAGTATTTGCTACTTGTTCGGTTACTAAGATTAGTAACTCAAAACAGGAGTTACAGAATAAACAGAGACTAGTTGAAGAGGAAGTGACGATGAGTGTTGGAAGTAGTTCCAAGATTGATATGATCATCATCGCACACTCCCTATACTTTCGGGATTAGTGTTAAACCTAAATAAATGTTATTTGACGTTTGCGTTGAGCATGAATATGATTTGATCATGTTTATTGCAATACGGTTATTCATTTAAAGTCAGAGAATAATTGTTGTTCTGTTTACATGAATAAAACCTTCAATGGTCATACACCCAATGAAAATAGTTTGTTGGATCTCGATCGTAGTGATACACATATTCATAATATTAATGCCAAAAGATGCAAAGTTAATAATGATAATGCAACTTATTTGTGGCACTGCCGTTTGGGTCATATCGGTGTAAAGCGCATGAAGAAACTCCATAAAGATGGATTTTCGAAATCACTTTGTTATGAATCATTTGATGCTTGCGAACCGTGCCTTTTGGGCAAGATGACTAAAACTCCGTTCTCCGGAACAATGGAACAAGCTACTGACTTATTGGAAATAATACATACCGATGTATGCAATCCAATGAGTGTTGATGCTCGTGGCAAGTATCATTATTTTCTGACCTTCACAAGATGATTTGAGCAGATATGGATATATCTACTTGATGAAACATAAGTCTGAAATAGTTGAAAGGTTCAAAGAATTTCAGAGTGAAGTGGAAAAATCATCATAACAAGAAAATAAAGTTTCTTCGATCTGATCGTGGAGACAAATATTTGAGTTATGAGTTTGGTCTTCAATTAAAACAATGTGGAATAGTTTCACAGCTCACGCCACCTAGAACACCACAACGTTATGGTGTGTCCGAACATCGTAACCGCACTTTATTGGATATGGTGCGATCTATGATGTCGCTTACTGATTTACCATTATTGTTTTGGGGTTATGCATTAGAGACAGCTGCATTCACGTTAAAAGGGCACCATCTAAATCCGTTGAGACGACATCGTATAAACTATGGTTTAGCAGTAAACCTAAGTTGTCGTTTCTTAAAGTTTGGAGTTGCGATGCTTATATGAAAAAGGTTTTCAACCTGATAAGCTCGAACCCAAATCGGGGAAGTGCGTCTTCATAGAATACCCAAAGGAAACTGTTGGGTACACCTTCTATCACAAATCCAAAGGCAAAACATTCGTTGCTAAGAATGGATCCTTTCTAGAGAAGGAGTTTCTCTCGAAAGAAGTGAGTGGGAGGAAAGTAGAACTTGATGAGGTAATTGTACCTGCTCCCTTATTTGAAAGTAGTTCATCATAGAAATCTGTTCCTGTGACTACTACACCAATTAGTGAGGAAGTTAATGATGATGATCATGAAACTTCAGATTAAGTTACTATAGAACCTCATAGGTCTTCCAGAGTAAGATCCGCACCAGAGTGGTACGGTAATCCTGTTCTGGAAGTTATGTTACTAGACCACGACCAACCTACGAACTATGAAGAAGCGATGGTGAGCCCAGATTCCGCAAAATGGCTTGAGGCCATGAGATCTGAGATAAGATCCATGTATGAAAACAAAGTATGGACTTTGATTGACTTTCCCAATGATCGGCGAGACATTGAGATTAAATGGATCTTCAAGAGGAAGACGGACGCTGATAGTGTTACTATCTACAAAGCTAGAATTGTCGCAAAAGGTTTTCGACAAGTTCAAAGGTGTTGACTACGATGAACAAAAGAGTTGTATATGATGCAACCAGAAGGTTTTGTCAATCCTAAAGGTGCTAACAAAGTGTGCAAGCTCCAGCGATCCATTTATGGACTGGTGCAAGCCTCTCGGAGTTGGAATATACGCTTTGATGAGTTGATCAAAGCATATGGTTTTATACAGACTTTTTGAGAAGCCTGTATTTACAAGAAAGTGAGTGGGAGCTCTGTAGCATTTCTAATATTATATGTGGATGACATATTGTTGATTGGAAATGATATAGAAATTCTGGATAGCATGAAAGGATACTTGAATAAGAGTTTTTCAAAGCAAGACCTCGGTGAAGCTGCTTACACATTGAGCATCAATATCTATATAGATAGATCAAGACGCTTGATAAGATTTTTCAATGAGTACATACCTTGATAAATTTTTTGAAATAGTTCAAAATGGAACAGTCAAAGAAGGAGTTCTTGCCTGTGATGCAAAGGTGTGAATTTGAGTAAGACTCAAGACCCGACCATGGCAGAAAATAGAAAGAGAATGAAAAGTCATTCCCTATGCCTCAGTCATAGGTTCTGTAAAGTATGCTATGATGTGAACCAGACCTATTGTATACCTTGCTCCGAGTTTGACAAAAGAATACAATTTTGATCTAAGAGTAGATCACTGGACAGCGGTCAAGAATATCCTTAGTGAGGACTAAGGAAATATTTCTCGATTATGGAGGTGATAAAAGAGCCCGTAGTAAAGAGTTACATCGGTGCAAGCTTTTACACCGATCCAGATGACTCTAAGTCTCAATCTGGATACATATTGAAAGTGGGAGCAATTAGCTAGAGTAGCTCCGTGCAGAGCATTGTAGACATAAAATATTTGCAAAATACATACGGCTCTGAATGTGACAGACCCGTTGATTAAGCTTCTCTCACAAGCAAAACATGATCATACCTTAGTACTCTTTGGGTGTTAATCACATAGCGATGTGAACTAGATTATTGACTCTAGTAAACCCTTTGGGTGTTGATCACATGACGATGTGAACTATGGGTATTAATCACATACAGATGTGAATATTAGTGTTAAATCACATGGCGATGTGAACTAGATTATTGACTCTAGTGCAAGTGGGAGACTAAAGGAAATATGCCCTAAAGGCAATAATAAAGTTATTATTTATTTCCTTATTTCATGATAAATGTTTATTATTCATGCTAGAATTGTATTAACCGGAAACATGATACATGTGTGAATACATAGACAAACATATAGTCACTAGTATGCCTCTACTTGACTAGCTCATTAATCAAAGATGGTTATGTTTCCTAACCATAGACATGTGTTGTCATTTGATTAATGAGATCACATCATTAGGAGAATGATGTGATTGACATGACCCGTTCCGTTAGCCTAGCACTTGATCGTTTAGTATGTTGCTATTGCTTTCTTCATGACTTATACATGTTCCTGTAACTATGAGATTATGCAACTCCCGTTTACCGGAGGAACACTTTGGGTACTACCAAACGTCACAACGTAACTGGGTGATTATAAAGGAGTACTACAGGTGTCTCCAAAGGTACATGTTGGGTTGGTGTATTTCGAGATTAGGTTTTGTCACTCCGATTGTCGGAGAGGTATCTCTGGGCCCTCTCGGTAATGCACATCACTATAAGCCTTGCAAGTAATGTAACTAATGAGTTAGTTACGGAATGATGCATTACGTAACGAGTAAAGAGACTTGCCAGTAACGAGATTGGACTAGGTATTGGATACCGACGATCGAATCTCGGGCAAGTAACATACCGATGACAAAGGGAACAACGTATGTTGTTATGCGGTTTGACCGATAAAGATCTTCGTAGAATATATGGGAGCCAATATGAGCATCCAGGTTCCGCTATTGGTTATTGACCGAGAATAGTTCAAGGTCATGTCTACATTATTCTCAAACCCGTAGGGTCCGCACGCTTAAGGTTTCGATGATAGTTATATTATGAGTTTATGAGTTTTGATGTACCGAAGGAGTTCGGAGTCCCGGATGAGATCGAGGACATGACGAGGAGTCTTGAAATGGTCGAGACGTAAAGATTGATATATTGGACGACTATATTCGGAGTTCGGAAAGGTTCCGAGTGATTCGGGTATTTTTCGGAGTACCAGAGAGTTACGGGAATTCGCCGGGGAGTATATGGGCCTTATTGGGCCATACGGGAATAGAGGAGAGAGGCCAAAAGGAAGGAGGCCTGCGCCCCCAACTGGTCCGAATTGGACAAGGGGGCCGGCCCCCTTTTCCTTCTCCCTCTCCTCCTCTTTTCTTCTCCAACAAGGAAAGGAGGAGTCCTACTCCCGGTGGGAGTAGGACTCCCCCCTTGGTGCGCCTCCTCCATAGGCCGGCCGCCTCCCCCCTTGCTCCTATATATATGGGGGCAGGGGGGCACCCCAAAGACACAACAACGATTGATCCTTGAGATCTATTAGCCGTGTGCGGTGCCCCCCCTCCACCATAGTCCTCCTCGATAATATTGTAGCGGTGCTTAGGCGAAGCCCTGCGACGGTAGAACATCAAGATCGTCGCCACGCCGTCATGCTGACAGAACTCTCCCTCGACACTCGGCTGGATCGGAGTTTGAGGGACGTCATCGAGCTGAACGTGTGCTAGAACTCGGAGGTGCCGTAGTTTTGGTGCTTGATCGGTCGGGCTGTGAAGACGTACGACTACATCAACCGCGTTGTTCTAACGCTTCCGCTTTCGGTCTTCAAGGGTATGTAGATTACACTCTCCCCTCTCGTTGCTATACGTCACCATGATCTTGCGTGTGCGTAGGATTTTTTTTTGAAATTACTACGTTCCCCAACAGTAAATATACCTTTGTGCCCTATAAGGTAAGATTGATTGACAGGGTCAAGAGATGGAGATCTTGGTTTAGCAGCGGCTGACTGTCCTTTTCTTTCGTGAAAGGTATGGTCTAGAGTGTGATTCTGATCTCGTGATTGGGTGCTTGGCGTAGAATGAGTGGAGCATACTAGGAATGCCGAATGCTCGCTCAGTGAGGGTTTCTACTGGTTAATGCGTTCCACCCTATTGATGACAGCTAATGTTACTAAAAGCTTAGATGAAGAAAGAGCTTCTGAGCCAAGGCTTGTTGGCTTTGGTTGTTGGCGTGGATTATCTTGTTAAGCTCTGCAGAGATGGTGAGCATGAAGAAAGGACACTACCATCAAAGAAATACAGCTCTCAAATGGATTTGCTGGTCTATGATGACCAAGTAGAAGCATCCGTTCCACATAGGTGATTTTTGTAGAAGCATAGGCGCAAGCTCTTCTCAAAAGAATTTCGTTTATAGGATTCAGTCGTCCGTTTGTTTTGTTTTGAATTGACATAGAGAAAGATTTCTCGCGTTCCCTTAATTCAGGAATAGGTGGCAAAGGCTACTTGTTCCTTGTATATATATAAAGGAAAGGGGTTATTTTTCCTTTACAGCAATAAGAGTTGATTCCCTTGCTTGTAGTTTTGGATCGATTCCGTGTATTTCACATATTTAAGAGTGGTTAGGAGAGAGAATCAATGTTTATGGGAAGAGGGAAAGAAAGATCAGGGGAAGAAGCGGGGTAGAGGAATTGGTAAACTCTTCAGGCTCATGACCTGAAGACTGCAGGTTCGAATCCTGTCCCCGCCTAATCATAGTCAAAATCTGAGTTTGATCCTGGCTCAGAAGGAACGCTAGCTATATGCTTAACACATGCAAGTCGAACGTTGTTTTCGGGGAGCTGGGCAGAAGGAAAAGAGGCTCCTAGCTAAAGTTGTCTCGCCCTGCTTCAAAACTACAGGGCGCGCGCTACGGCAAGCCCAAAGGAAAGAGAAAGAACAAAGAAGAAGAAAGAAATGCCAACAACGGCAGTTCGACAAAGCGTGGATGACTCGCCACCGCTGCGCCTTCCGAAATTGACCCACCACAAACCCCTTGCCGCTATTTATAAGAAGTTGGTCCTGGGGAAGCGACCAGACCTACCTCATGGCCTCCCATAAGCTACGTGCATGGTTGCACGCCACCAATGCATGATAGCTATCCTCATCTACAATACCGCATAGGGGGCATGTCCGACGCGACACCAGGTGCCGTCATTGCATGCAAGCTGCCGTAGCTAAGCACTAGTAGAAAAACACCTAATAGTCCCGGTTCATAAGGGCCTTTATTCCCGGTTCATGAACCGGGACTAATGGGTCGTTACTAATACCTCCACCCATTAGTCCCGGTTCAAACACGAACCGGGACCAATGTGCCTCCACGTGGCCCTGTGCGCTGAGCCCAGTGAGGGGGCCTTTGGTCCCGGTTGGTGGCTCCAACCGGGACCAAAAGGCATCCACGCGTCAGCATTCCAGTGGTTGGGGTTTATATTTTTTTTGAAAGGAGGGGAGGTTGGGGGTTTTGGGGGGTTAATTTAGGTGTTTCATATATTGTGTTAGCTAGCTAATTAATAGAGAGAAGTGTCCTCTCTTATGTCCGTGCTTGGTCGACGCTACATACTATATATACATAAGTGATCGAGAGAACCATTCAGTACAGAAGTTCGTCATGCATACCGAGAGAAGTGATCGATCGACCTCTCCTTCTCCGAGAGATTGGTCGAACAACAAGTTTTCGTATCATATATCCGACGCTACTGGCTACATACATGTACAATATGTATAAGATCTCTTAATTACAAACCCCTAGCATTTGAAATCAATTTCCACATGGTATTCTCCGGCTTTACTGATGACGTGGTCAAGAAAGAATCCCGCCAATTCCTCTTGAATTGCTTTCATGCGATCTGGTTCTAGGAGTTCATCCCGCATCTGCCACGTCTAATTTGAAGAAGGGGGTTAATTAATACATATATATGAATGAAACTCAACAGAAATGATGGTGTAATAAAATGAAATTGTGAATATTATTGCTTACGCACTTCATATTGTCTTCTAGAGTAGCCCCGCTTGTTTTTCAAAGTCGCGGTGTGGATGAACTCGCACACGTAGTATCCACAGAAATCATTCCCTTCCTCCTGCCACAAGCACTTTACGAGAAATAGAGGTCAATCAAACTGATAATGAAGCATTATAAATGGCATTGATGAAAGTATAGCTATAGAATCAACGGGAGATGCGCGCAACTAGCTAGCCAGTAGTACTTACTTTCGGGTATTTATATCGCAGCTCCTTCGGCAGTCCCGGAGATTCTGCGGTGAACTGTTTCCAAACCCTGCAAAACAAAGAAAATAATTATTATTACTTGAGATATCAGGAAATGAACAAAAAGTTGCCGATATGGTGCGATAATGATCGATTGAACTTACTTGCTGAGCATTTCAGTGATGTCCGCATAGGTTTTGGGATCTTTCCATCTCGAGTCTAAGACGGTTACTAGTTCACGCTCAAGCTTAATCTCCAGAAGAATATAGTGGTACCTGCGCACGCATGCATAACTCATAAATTACATTACTATAAGCTCGCTTGAGTAATAAGGGAAACCGAATATGCACATGACAGTAACACTCACGGGCCGTTGTAAGGAAAGAGTATGGTATCTTTGTTTTGATTTTTTGATCAACGATTGTAGCAAGTTGTCCTCGGCCTCTTTGACGTTCTTTTCAACCAGAAATACATCTATGATATTTGTGTTAATGAACCCAATATCATAAATTTCTTGTTTTTTGCACTCGACGATCTTCAATCTGCATAATATATTGAGGATAATTAATTATAAATACATGCAATGAAAGAGCCGAGCTATATATAGAGACTTAATGACAAAAATAGTACTTACAGGCAGTAGCAAAAGACCATTAATTTATCGAGGGCCTTTTTATTGAAGAACTCGAAGAACTCCTCAAATGGAACAGTCAACAGATCATTTGCAATGAGATCGTGCTCCTCTTTAATATGCAGATACAAAGCATTCTTACCCTCAGACTCTCTGCAGGTTTCCATGTACCAATTATGGAATCTTCGCATCATTGTTGTCAGAGATTTTTCATGTTTGACGAGAGGCTTCCCGTACTCGTATCTGTGTTCGTCCACCTCCAAGAAATCAGGAAGTGCATCGTCAGGCAGGTAATCGTCAAGATTGCCATAACCGGCCACCGTCCCCGAAGCATTAGACACATTGAGCGGGGAGCACGATTGCTGTGCTTGTTCACCGAGCTTGGCAATTTTTTTCCCCTTTGCTCATTCTTTTGACCTTTTAGCACTGACAGTAGTTCCCGACCGCTAGGCTTGGAGATATGTCTGTTCAGTAATGCGCTCATAGTTGGTTCTCGGCGGAGACTTTGGTGGTTTCTTCAGGGCATCGATAGTGCGCTTTACTTTCACCGGATCTACCTTCTCCTCCGGAGGTGGATATCTCTTTGCTTTCACCCCTTCAAAGAACTCCTTCACGTGGGTCCGCACAATCGTATCGTTTTCCTCCTCAGATCTCTCGTACGGTAACTTCTCTAGAGGCTTGAGAGATGATGGACCGTATTTGTATTGCCTCCCGCCTCTGGTTGTGCTGCTAGATGCCGGAGCAGACGGAGCGGCTGCGGCGTCTGTCTTCTTTCATGCTTGCTTACGAGGCGGAGGAGAAGGAGTACGACGCGCCGGAGCAGCCGGGGCGGCGGCGGGTCTCTTCCGCCCTTGCTGGCGAGGCGGAGAAGGAGGATGCTGCTGGCTGCTCGGGAGCGCCGGTGCAGGCGGAGAAGGAGGCGGAGTGCCGCCATGCGTCGGAGAAGGAGGTGGAGTGCCGCCACGCATGCCCTGATCGTCACTCGCCGGAGGAGGAGGCGGTGGAGGAGGCGGAGTGCCCTGACTCGCCGGAGCAGGAGGAGGAGGCGGAGGCGTCCAGTTCAGAAGGTTGATGAGGTCCTTCTTCCATAGGCATGGAGTCTTCAAAGCAGAACCCAGCCTAGTCTCCCCTTCACCGGTAGGGTGGTCAAGCACGAGGTCCTCAAATCCCTCTGTTATTTCATCCACCATCACCTTAGCATATCCTTTTGGAATCGGCTGGCAGTGATAAGTTGTGCCGGGTCCACTAGGATAAACTTGGCCAACAGCCGCCTTGACCTTCAAAGTCATCCATCGCGCCATCATGTGGCAATTTTGAGACTCCGTGATACCATCCACGGGATAGATGGCAGGAGCCGTCAAGACATGCTCCGGCTGAAGCAGCTTGGTGGAAGCCATGATGCTTCTCCGCTGAGATGGCGGGGTAGCTTCGGGGGAAGCTTCGGCAGGTCGTTTGCTGCGATCTGCTGCTTCTCATTCCTCTTCTCGATCCTCTAGCCCCATTACCCTTTCGTGCAGCGCCTGCAGTTGGTCCTACTCCAGTTTCTTCCTCCTCTCGTGGGTTTTGTAACCCCCTGCATTAGGAAAACCAACCTTCCACGGAATGGAGCCTGGCGTGCCTCGTGTCCGTCCAGGGTGCTCAGGATTCCCAAGGGCCATTGTGAGCTCGTCCTTCTCCTTGTTTGGAAGGAACGTCCCTCGCTGCATTGCATCGATATAGTGTCGAAGGTTCTTGACTGGTATTTCCAGTTGCTCGTCCGTCCACTGGCAAAACCCTGTTACAGGGTCCAAGGTTCCGCCAGACCCGAAGAACCAAGTCCGGCAACGGTCTGGCCATCTCATTGTCTCTGGTTCGATCCCTTTTTCAAGCAGATCATTCTCAGCCTTGGACCACTTAGGCCGGGCTTGCAGGTAGCCACCTGACCCCGTGCGATGGTGAAGCGTCTTCTTCGCAACATTTTTCTTGTTTGTCTCCGACATCTTCTTACTCTTTTCCGATGTCTTGTGGGCCACAAATGTGGGCCAGTGATCTTTGATCTTCTCATATTTGCCGATGAATTCTGGTGTCTTTTTATTTTTGACAAACTGGTTCAGCTCTTTCCTCCACCTCCTCATTGGGGTTGCCATCTTCTTAAGAGCACAAGACTTTATTAGTTCCTCTTTAACTGGCTTCTCCGGATCCTGCTCTGGCGGTAGGGTGAAATTTGCCTTCAGCTGAGTCCAAAGATCTTCTTTCTGCATATCATTGACATAAGACACCTCAGGGTCTTCCTCCTTAGGCTTATACCATTGCTGGATGCTGATCGGGATATTGTCCCTAACAAGAACCCCGCACTGAGAAGAAAATGCCTTCCTTGTCCGGATGGGTTCAATCGGTTCGCTGTTGGGCGCGATTTCTATGATCTCAAACTTTTCATCCAAGCTCAACTTTTTCTTCGGGCCTCGTCTCCTTACCGAAGTTGTGCTCGATCCGGAGGGCTAGAAATTATAAGGAAGAAAGACGAGAGTAATTAATATGTGTACATATACCAAAACAATGGAAGCATCAATTAACTAGTCAGCACGGGCTTAACTAATATATATATACCTGGCCGGGATCGGTTCGGTCACCGGAGCAGTCAGCACGGTCTCCTTCTTGTTCCTCCATCGTGTCATCGGAGCCATCATGAACATAGTCCTGTTTCTTGTACCGACATTAATGGGCCGAAGCCATCATGAACATAGCCCTCTTCTTCACCCCGTTCTTCTAGCTGACCAACGGAGTCGAGGAGAAATGACGCAACTTCATCCCTTCCATTTGCGATTATGTCCCTCAATATCGCTTATGTTTCTTCGTCTCGGCAGTGCTCCATAGTTTCTGCAAATATCTACAACATGTTTATATATGGTACAGATGGCAAACGTAGAACTAGCCAGCTAATCACAATAAGGAATCATGTTAGTGGCCTCGACGCTGCTTCTCTAGGGTTTGGGGTCGCCTCGACACAACAACGCTTCGAGAGAGTTAATTTGTCGGGTAGGGGCGCGGCGGGAGGGGGTAGGAGACCAACATCGTTTTCTCTCTAGGGTTTGGGTGTCCTCGAGAGTTTTGGTCGAGCGAGAGGGCCGAGGGGGGGGGTATTTATATCGACCGCCCCTCATGTCGAAGTTATCTCGAGGGGGTTATATCGACAACGACGCGACAACAACGAGAAAGGAAAATAATTAAGGAAAAGGAAGAAAAGAGGAAGAAGGAAGAAGGAAGAAGAAGAAAAAAAAGAGGAGAAGAAGAAAGGAATAGAGGAGAAGAAGAAAAAATAGAAAGTTCTATTTTTTCTTCTTCTCCTCTATTCCTTTCTTCTTCTCCTCTTCTTTTTCTTCGTTTTTCCTCTTCTTATTTATTTCTCCTCTTCTTCCTCTCCTCTTCTTCATCTTCTTATTTTCCTTTTTCCTCTCATTCTTTTTCTTCTTCTTTCTTCTTTCTTCCTTCTTCCTCTTTTCTTCCTTTTCCTTATTTTACTTTAAATTTCTCCTCTACACTAACCTAAAATGCACTAACCTAAAATCGATATCTACTAACAACTTAAAAAAACAATACATATATGAAAAAATGCATATATGAAAAAAAAACATCATCATATCATCAACAGAAAAAATAGTATTTTTTCTAAAAATCTATCTTTTGCATATATACATCAACATATATATACACTAACCTAAAATGCACAAAAATGCTATCGGAGAGGGGGTATATCGACCCCCCTCATGTATATATCCACATACATACATCTATACATACATATATACTTACATATATGTATAATTTTTTGCATATATAAAGTTTTTCTAAAATCTAACTTTTGCATATATGAACATATATACACAGAGAACATATACATATATACACAGAGAACATATACATAAAATGCACAAAAAAAGAGGAAAGGGCGCCGGCGGCCGGACCGAAGGCGGCGGCGTGTGGTCGGGGCGACGGCGACGGGGTTGGGGAAGGGGCGGCGCGCGCGGCGACGGCGACAGGGTCGGGGAAGGGGCGGCGACGGCGACGGGGTCGGGGAACGGGTGGCGCGAGCGGCGACGGCGACGGGGTCGGGGCAGGGGCGGCGCGCGCGGCGACGGCGACGGGGTCGGGGCCGGCGGGGGCGGCGAGCGCGACGACGGTGTCGGGGCAGTGGCTCGGCGGCGGCGACGGCGAGCTGGACCAGCCTGACGGCGTCGGGGCAGGGCTCGGCGGCGACGGCGACGAGGAGCAGAGGCGTCGGGGCGAGAAGAAAGAGATGAGTTTTGGCGAAAACTACTAAGTCGTGTATATATACGAAGGGCATTGGTCCCGGTTCGTGGCTCCAACCGGGACTAATGCCCCCTTTAGTCCCGGTTGGTGCCACCAACCGGGACCAAAGCCCGAACCGTCGGCCTTTGGTCCCGGTTGGTGGCACCAACCGGGACTAATGCCCCCCCCCTTTAGTCCCGGTTGGTGCCACCAACCGGGACCAAAGGCCTCTGTGCTGCCCGCCTCGGGGCCAAAGTTTAGTCCCACCTCGCTAGTCGAGAGGGGCGCAGTGGTTTATAAGCCTCACTGTCGCACCCCTCTCGAGCTCCTCTCCACCGCAGGCTTTCGGGCCTACTTGCTATTGCTTTGCCTGATGGGCTTTTTGGGCCTACTGCGGGCCTGAATCCTGGCCCAGAGTAGGGTTTCTAGTCGTATTCAGGCCGTGGGGGCCCAGTAGGAGGCATTTTTTTTGTTTTTTTGTTTTCTTTACTTATTGTTGCTATATTTATTTATTTTCCAGTTTTTTTCTTTTGTTTCCTGCATTATTTATTTTCTTTTGTTTTTTGCTTTATTTTTTAATTGTTTTTGCTTTTAGTTTTAGGAAAATTATAAACTTTCTGTTAGTGCCATTATTTTCAAATTTGAAAACACTTTTTTTGTTTTTTTGTTTTCTTTCTTGCTTTATTTATTTTATTTTGTTTCTACTTACAACAAAATACTTATTGTTGTTTTTTTCTTTTGTTTTCTGCATTATTTATTTTCTTTTGTTTTTTGCTTTATTTTTTAATTGTTTTTGCTTTTAGTTTTAGGGAAATTATAAACTTTCTGTTAGTGCCATTAGTTTTCAAATTTGAAAACTTTTTTTGTTTTTTGTTTTCTTTCTTGCTTTATTTATTTTATTTTGTTTCTACTTACAACAAAATACTTATTGTTGTTTTTTTCTTTTGTTTTCTGCATTATTTATTTTCTTTTGTTTTTTGCTTTATTTTTTAATTGTTTTTGCTTTTAGTTTTAGGAAAATTATAAACTTTCTGTTAGTGCCATTAGTTTTCAAATTTGAAAACACTTTTTTTGTTTTTTTGTTTTCTTTCTTGCTTTATTTATTTTGTTTTGTTTCTACTTACAACAAAATACTTATTGTTGTTTTTTTTCTTTTGTTTTCTGCATTATTTATTTTCTTTTGTTTTTTGCTTTATTTTTTAATTGTTTTTGCTTTTAGTTTTAGGAAAATTATAAACTTTCTGTTAGTGCCATTAGTTTTCAAATTTGAAAACACTTTTTTTGTTTTTTTGTTTTCTTTCTTGCTTTATTTATTTTATTTTGTTTCTACTTACAACAAAATACTTAGTGTTGCTATTTTTAATTATTACGAGGGCCGAACCATAAGACATTAAAGCATTTCAAATGAACTCTGAAAAAGTTGAAAGTTGGCATGGTATCATAAATTGACCCACATAGCATGTGCATGTACAAAACGGACAATGGTATCATACTCGTCAGTTACAAAGTTGGCATGGTATCATCATAATAGTTGCGGGAGAAAGTCTTCACTTTTTCTTCGCTTGTGTCATTTGCTTATTGCGCCGTAACCATGGATAATCTTCATCGTTTATCAGGATGCTGGGGTCAGCCTTGACTTTGAAGGGAGGAATTTCATGAAACTTTTCATAATCTTCAGACATGTCTGTCTTGTCCTCCACTCCCACGATGTCCCTTTTTCCTGAAAGAACTATGTGGCGCTTTGGCTCATCGTATGATGTATTCGCTTCCTTATCTTTTCTCTTTCTCGGTCTGGTAGACATGTCCTTCACATAGATAACCTGTGCCACATCATTGGCTAGGACGAACGGTTCGTCAGTGTACCCAAGATTTTTCATATCCACTGTTGTCATTCCGTACTGTGGGTCTACCTGTACCCCGCCTCCTGACAGATTAACCCATTTGCACTTAAACAAAGGGACCTTAAAATCTACTCCATAGTCAAGTTCCCATATGTCCACTATGTAACCATAATATGTGTCCTTTCCCCTCTCGGTTGTTGCATCAAAGCGGACACCGCTGTTTTGGTTGGTGCTCTTTTGATCTTGGCCAATCGTGTAAAATGTATTCCCATTTATCTCGTATCCTTTTCAAATCAATACAGTCAAAGATGGTCCCCTGGACAACAAGTACAGCTCATCACAAACAGTGTTGTCACCTCTGATATGTGCTTCCAACCAACTGCTGAAAGTCCTGATGTGTTCACATGTAATCCAGTCATCGCACTGCTCCGGGTGTTTGGAGTGCAGACTGTTCTTGTGTTCATCGACATACGGGGTTACCAAGGTAGAGTTCTGTAGAACTGTGTAGTGTGCTTGAGACCAAGAATATCCGTTCCTGCATATTATTGAGTCCCTTCCAAGCGTGCCTTTTCCAGTCAGTCTCCCCTCATACCGCGATTTAGGGAGACCTATCTTCTTAAGGCCAGGAATGAAGTCAACACAAAACCCGATGACATCCTCTATTTGATGGCCCATGGAGATGCTTCCTTCTGGCCTAGCGCGGTTACGAACATATTTCTTTAGGACTCCCATGAACCTCTCAAAGGGGTACATATTGTGTAGAAATATGGGGCCCAGAATGACAATCTCGCCAACTAGATGAACTAGGACGTGCGTCATGATATTGAAGAAGGATGGTGGGAACACCAGCTCGAAACTGACAAGACATTGCACCACATCACTCCTTAGCCTTGGTATGATTTCTGGATCGATCACCTTCTGAGAGATTGCATTGAGGAATGCACATAGCTTCACAATGGCTAATCGGACATTTTCCGATAGAAGCCCCCTCAATGCAACCGGAAGCAGTTGCGTCATAATCACGTGGCAGTCATGAGACTTTAGGTTCTAAAACTTTTTCTCTGCCATATTTATTATTCCTTTTATATTAGACGAGAAGCTAGTCGGGACCTTCATACTAAGTAGGCATTCAAAGAAGATTTCCTTCTCTTCTTTGGTAAGAGCATAGCTGGCAGGACCTTCATACTGCTTTGGAGGCATGCCGTCTTTTTCGTGTAAACGTTGTAGGTCCTCCCGTGCCTCAGCTATATCTTTTGTCTTCCCATACACGCCCAAGAAGCCTAGCAGATTCACGCAAAGGTTCTTCGTCACGTGCATCACGTGGATCGAAGAGCGGACCTCTAGGTCTTTCCAGTAGGGTAGGTCCCAAAATATAGATTTCTTCTTCCACATGGGTGCGTGTCCCCCAGCGTCACTCGGAACAGCTAGTGCGCCGGGACCCTTTCCAAAGATTACGTGTAAATCATTGACCATAGCAAGTACGTGATCACCGGTACGCATGGCGGGCTTCTTCCGGTGATCTGCCTCACCTTTGAAATGCTTGCCTTTCTTTCTACATTGATGGTTGGTCGGAAGAAATCGACGATGGCCCAGGTACACATTCTTCCTGCAGCTTGCCAGGTATATACTATCGGTGTCAAGTAAACAGTGCGTGCATGCGTGGTATCCCTTGTTTGTCTGTCCTGAAAGGTTACTGAGAGCGGGCCAATCGTTGATGGTCACGAACAGCAACGCCTTTAGGTTAAATTCCTCCTGTTTGTGCTCATCCCATGTACGTACACCGTTTCCATTCCACAACTGTAAAAGTTCTTCAACTAATGGCCTTAGGTACACATCAATGTCGTTGCCGGGTTGCTTAGGGCCTTGGATGAGAACTGGCATCATAATGAACTTCCGCTTCATGCACATCCAAGGAGGAAGGTTATACATACATAGAGTCACGGGCCAGGTGCTGTGATTGCTGCTCTGCTCCCCAAAAGGATTAATGCCATCCGCGCTTAAAGCAAACCATACGTTCCTTGGCTCACTTGCAAACTCATCCCAGTACTTTCTCTCGATTTTTCTCCACTGCGACCCGTCAGCGGGTGCTCTCAACTTCCCGTCTTTCATATGGTCCTTACTGTGCCATCGCATCAACTTGGCATGCTCTCTGTTTCTGAACAGACGTTTCAACCGTGGTATTATAGGAGCATACCACATCACCTTCGCAGGAACCCTCTTCCTGGGGGGCTCGCCGTCAACATCACCAGGGTCATCTCGTCTGATCTTATACCGTAATGCATCGCATACCGGGCATGCGTTCAGATCCTTGTACGCACCGTGGAAGAGGATGCAGTCATTAGGGCATGCATGTATCTTCTGCACCTCCAATCCTAGAGGGCATACGACCTTCTTTGTTGCGTATGTACTGTCGGGCAATTCGTTATCCTTTGGAAGCTTCTTCTTCAATATTTTCAGTAGCTTCTCAAATCCTTTGTCAGGCACAGCATTCTCTGCCTTCCACTGCAGCAATTCCAGTACGGTACCGAGCTTTGTGTTGCCATCTTCGCAATTGGGGTACAACCCTTTTTTGTGGTCCTCTAACATGCGATCGAACTTCAGCTTCTCCTTTTGACTTTCGCATTGCGTCCTTGCATCGACAATGACCCGGCGGAGATCATCATCATCGGGCACATCGTGTGGTTCCTCTTGATCTGCAGCAGCTTCGCCCGTTGCAGCATCATCGTGCACATCGTCTGGTTCCTCTTGATCTTCAGTAGCATCACCGTATTCAGGGGCACATAGTTGTCATCATACTCTTCTTCTTCGCCGTCTTCCATCATAACCCCTATTTCTCCGTGCCTCGTCCAAACATTATAGTGTGGCATGAAACCCTTGTAAAGCAGGTGGGTGTGGAGGATTTTCCGGTCAGAGTAAGACTTCGTATTCCCACATATAGGGCATGGACAACACATAAAACCATTCTGCTTGTTTGCCTCAGCCACTTCGAGAAAATCATGCACGCCCTTAATGTACTCGGAGGTGTGTCTTGAACCGTACATCCATTGCCGGTTCATCTGCGTGCATTGTATATAATTAAGTGTGTCAAAAATCATTACAGAACATCATGAATAGATAATTAAGTGATCAAATTAATAGAAGTCCATCATCACATTAAAACCAAAGTACATACATAGTTCTCATCTAACAACATAAAGCTCTGCAGAGCATCTAAATTAATTAAACCATACACTGAAACTATGTAAAACATTTCAATGCGAAAACAAATGCGATCATAATCGCAACCAATGTAACAACTGATCCAACGGCATAATGATACCAAGCCTCGGTATGAATGGCATATTTTCTAATCTTTCTAATCTTCAAGCGCATTGCATCCATCTTGATCTTGTGATCATCGACGACATCCGCAACATGCAACTCCAATATCATCTTCTCCTCCTCAATTTTTCTAATTTTTTCCTTCAACAAATTGTTTTCTTTTTCAACTAAATTTAACCTCTCGACAATAGGGTCGGTTGGAATTTCCGATTCAACAACCTCCTACATAAATAAAATCTATGTCACGTTGGTCGGCATAATTGTCATAAACAATAAATGAACCAATAGTTATGAAAAGATAATATATACCACATCTGAATCATAGACAGGACGAGGGCCGACGGGGGCGGATACCAAAACCATCGCACTATATAAGATGCAATAATAAAAGTAAGAAAATTATACAAGTGTCTATATAAACATACAAGTAAGAGTTTTTTCCTTTCGAAAAGAAGATAAGAACAAGAGGCTCACCACGGTGGTGCCGGCGACGAGATCGGCGTGGGCGATCGACGGCGGTGAAGACGGGGACGGGACGTGACGGACCGCTAAACCTAGACAAATATTGAGAAAAATGGAGCTTGGAGGTGGAGCTTGGAGAGGAGAAAGCTTAAGTAGTGTGGCTCGGGCATTCCATCGAACACCTCGTGTGCATAGGAGGTGAGCTAGAGCACCACAAAGCTCTCTCCTCGCCGGCCACGAAAAACAGAGCAGTGGGAGTGCTCTGCTCGCGGGGTATATATAGGCAATTAATTGGTCCCGGTTCGTGGCTTGAACCGGGACTAAAGGGAAGCCTTTGGTCCCAGTTTATTCCCCCAACCGGGACCAATGGTGGTGGGCCAGGAGCAAGGCACATTGGTCCCGGTTCGTCCCACCAACCGGGACCAAAAGGTCCAGACGAACCGGGACCAATGGCCCACGTGGCCCGGCCGGCCCCCGGGGCTCACGAACCGGGTCCAATGCCCCCATTGGTCCCGGTTCTGGATTGAACCAGGACTAATGGGCTGACCCGTCCTGGACCATTGCCCCCTTTTCTACTAGTGAAGGCACCAGTCGCCGCATGCCATGTCGTATGTTTCATATGCGGAGGTACAGAGGACCGTTATATAAGATTTCAAATGGAACGGTTCCCGTCCGGGTTAACACTGAGCGCCCCGCCAGCGAACTTCTCATCATGTTCAGTTGTTGCCAAGTAATACACACTCTTCACTGAGAAATGACCATTCTTCTCCAAGTGCCAGGCGAAGAAATCTTGATGTTTTCTCGGTGAGGTGCGGATTTTCAGAATTTCGCGTACATCCATCGGCCAAAAGTGAGCATCCAATCGTTGCACCATCCAGGCGCCACTATCATCAAGAAAATCAGATACCCAGTTGAAACGAAAATTCCTTTTGGGTGTGACTGGTCGGAGATTACGGCCACGGGGTATTCATGGATCCCGCCATGTACGTACGTATCAGTGAACCATCTCTAGCCCGCCAAGTGATTCCCTTTTTAACAAGTTCCAGACAATGTTCAATTCCCTTCCACACAACCGAAGAATTTCCTGTAAAGACTGTATCCAGCAGATTCCCATGGGGGTAGCACTTTGCACATAACAAACGAGCACACAGACTATCGGGAGTATCAAGGAGATGCGAAGCCTGCTTGGCGAGCAGTGCTTGGTTGAAGGCTCTCATATCACGGAAGCCCATACCACCCTTAGACTTTGGAAGTCTCATTTTATCCCAACTCAACCATGTCATTTTTCTTTTCCCTTTCTCCACTCCCCATCAATATTGCCGCATTAATCGTGTGAGATCATCCAGTACAAACACTGTTGACCGGAACACACTCATCACATAGGTGGGTATGGCTTGCACAACCGACTTAATTAACAGTTCCTTACTTGAAGTAGCCATATAATGTTCACTCTAGTCAACGAGTCTCTTCCTAAGCCGGTATTGCAATGTTTCAAATTTCCCCTTATCACTAGTAGAAAAGGGGGCATTTGTCCCGGTTCATAAGGGCCTTTAGTCCCGGTTCATGAATCGGGACTAATGGGTCGTTACTAATACCTCCCCCCTTTAGTCCCGGTTCTAACATGAACCGGGACAGACGGGCATTCACGTGGCCGCTGCGGGAAGCCCAGGCAGGGGGGCCTTTGGTCCCGATTGGTGGCACCAACCGGGACCAAAAGGCTTCCACGCGTCAGCAGCTGGCTGGAGCTAATGTTTTTCTTTTTTAAAAAAAAGTGGCTGCTTTAGGGGTTTTGGGGTTATTTTTAGGTTGTTATTAGCTAGCTAATAGAGAGAAGTGTCCTCTCTTATATCTTCGTCCTTGGTTTACCAACGATACTGCTATGTTCATTTCACCCGCTGATATAATAACTCATGCATGCTCGCATCATACATCATCATATATAATAACAAGTCCTACTAATCATGCATCATCATACAACTTCTACTCGTTATTAATAATAGGTCATACGATCATCATCCTCATAGTCATCGAACCCAACCCTACATAATTGTTCTTAGCACATGATCATTAGTATCAGGTAGGACCTAAACACCTTTAAGGTAAAATAGCATAAAACAATATAGACCCTGACTCTCCATTATGAAGAATGGAGACCATCCTGTCTCCAATTCTTGCGCTTCGCTGCCTTTTGCTTCCAAGAAGCTCCTTACGACTGTCCATACATTTTTTCCATTCTTTGATTGTCATGTCTCCACTTCTTTTAGAAACCCGGTATGGACAGTTGAGATTCGTAGGAAGACCTAGTTGTATGTTCAAAACATGAAGGCTACCGTGCGTATACATCAGATGAGGCACACAATCATTCGGGATTATCTGTTGAAAAACATAGTAATAACTTCGTAGTTAGCAATGATGTACTAGTTTTAGAAGTGTGCAAAAAGATGCACGGATGTCGTAATAGTAAAAAATCTTACCAGGGTATCTCCATGGTAGTTACCGTAGTTCAACACGTGCACTAGTGGCACGTATTGACCATAATGTTGAGGAGTTCAATTGTAGACATTGTAATTCTCAAGATCAGTACAAAATGCGATCAGATGATTTTTGTCCCTATAAGTTAATTCGGAGCCATCGGTGTAGTGGGTTTTGTCTACCATCTTCCGCACATTCTTTGAAGAATGAAAATAAGCTGTCAATGGAAATAAGCTATCAGCTATTTTGAAATAAACAATATAAGTTACTTAATTACTATGTTAAGCTCACATGGGGGAAGAATTGGAGGTGTATCCACAAGGACCCAAATCGAAGGTCTGTCTTGCTCGATTCTAGGATCACCAAGATCCATGGTGACAAGCATACCCTCATCAAAACCATATATCTTGCAAAGTGCTTCCCAATTTTTGCAACCAAAATGGGTTACACTCTCAGCATTGTACAACTTTACTTGAAAATCCACACCATGATGGGTCCTTAGGAGAATTTTTTTGGTTTCCATACTTTCATGGTCTTCAAAACCCATCCTCTCCAAGACATAGCGTCTTGCATAGCATGGGATAAGCTAGTCGAATTGGAAAAGATGAAAAATACATGTTAAAATAGTTGAAGTCGTGCTTAATTACGAAAAAAACTATTGTCGTTGTTGCGTGCCGTATGAACATCGAAGGTCTCCTCGAGCTTAATGCTGAAGCACCGATCTTCGTCCAGCTCAATGAACCTGTCGCACATACCTCGGTCGTCGTGACAGCAGTCGCACTCCCCCGGGCGGTTTTCGTCGTTCGAGTACGAGATTTCCGTCCTATGTTCATAATTCAAATATTAAACTTGTACAATTAAATATATGTACTAAAAAACCTAAATTAGATCATTATTATTAATCACGGGTTGACTATCGGTGATGGTACGTAGCTCCTCCTTTCATTCCCGAGTCCATTATTACACCAAATTGTCTAGCACACGGGAATGAAGGAGAAGCTACCCCCATGACGGAGTGGATGATGGAGGGGGCTCCTAGATTTCTTCATAGTGCTCTCTAATTTTAGCATTCAAAGTAGGAGTACTTTTCCAATATGAGCATTCAATGAGCAAAACCAAATCATAAAATAAAGTAGTATTCAAATTAGCATGCATTCAATTATAAGCAAAAGTACATCATCTCTTGTGTCCGTACATCGTCAAATATTATCACTAATACTCCTCGAATACTATCATACATATAGCATCACTAATACAGCTAGAACCGTAGCGCCCGACCGGTATCATCGCGGGCGGTGGACACCCAAAGATAAGGAACCATCACAAGATCATAGCTCCAGTGAGATTCCTGAAGAACCTGTCAGGTATTGTCGAACTTGCCCTCCAATGCAACCATAGCGATGGACGTGCTCGTCCTCCTCACTGACACGGTGACGTACCACCTCCACGGTGTCCGGAAGCCTTGGCACCGTCACTGGCCCACGCGACCGCCACCAAACAAGAATCGGGTCAACAACGGGCTGCCTCCTCACCAACCTACGTCCCCCGGAAGGTAGCACCTCCCAATACCAGCCCGGCGGAGCCCAGTCCCGAACATGGCCCTGATCAAACAGGCCTCCACCGCCGAGTCGACGACGATGAGAATGGGGATAAGCATCGCCGACGTCGATGCGGGAACTACTTCTATATATAGTTAAATAAAGTAGTTTATTAAATCAACTAGCTAGTTCAACTATATATGAAGCAGTTACTATAAATAAAATAAACTAGTTTAACTATAGTTCTATTATTTTTCTAACTAATTATATTAAACACTTTCTCTTCTTATTTTTTCCTTTTTCCTCTATTCTAAATATGAACATATTCATAAATGACTTATATCATTCACAATTTTCCTATACATACACAATAAATTGACAAAGAAAATACTATGAACAAAAAAATCATTAAAATTCTATGAACAAAATTACAACACAAAAAATCATTAAAAAAATCTATGAACAGAAAAAAATCATAAAAATTTGACATCTAAATTACTTACACAATATGAAAAAATATTGACATCTAAATTACAACAGAAAAAAATCATAAAAATTTGACATCTAAATTACAACAGAAAAAATCATAAAAAAATCTAACACAATATGAACAAATTAATTACACAATATGAAAAAAAAATCTAACAGAAAAATCTATGAACTACACATCTAAATTACTACACATCTAACAAAAAAATCTATGAACTACAAAAAAATCTAACAAAATCTAACTCAATTAACTACTACTAACATCAAATCAAATATGTTGCTTACCGCGACGGTGTCGGGGACGGCGACGGCGACGGTGACGGCGACGGCGACGGCAAGGAGCGGCGCGGGGCGGGGCGGGGCGGCGCGGCGACGGGCAGGGGCGGGGCGGGGCGGCGCGGCGACGGGCAGGAGCGGGCCGGGGCGGGGCGGGGCGGCGCGGCGACGGGCAGGGGCGGGGCGGGCCAGGGCGGCGCGGCGCGGCGATCGGGGCGGTGCGGGACGGCGCGAGGCGACGATGGCGACGGCGAGGCGGATACGGCGGGAAGCCTGGCGGCATCGGGCGGGCGGGAAAGAAACTGAACCAAATTTTCACGAGTGCTGCTTATATAGGCAGAGCGTTGGTCCCGGTTCGTGAGACCAACCGGGACCAATGCACCCCTTTAGGCCCGGTTGGTGCCACCAACCGGGACCAAAGGCCTCTTTTCAACAGCCCAAAGGGCGGGAAGCAGAGGCCTTTAGTCCAGGTTGGCTTTAGTCCCGGTTGGTGCCACCAACCGGGACTAACGGCCTTGTGCTGCCTGCGTCGCGGCACGAAAGTTTAGTCCCACCTCGCTACCTGAGGGAGCTCGAGAGTGGTTTATAAGCCCCAGTCACGCTGCCCTCTCGAGCTCCTCTCTACTGCAGTCTTATGGGCTTAAAATTACTCTCTGTGCTTGTGGGCCTATTGGGCCTACTGCGGGCCTGCATCCTGGCCCTAGTAATGGGTTTCTAGTCGTATGCAGGCCGTGGTGGCCCTGTAGGTGGCACTTTTTTAAAAAAAATTCCCAGTTTTTTTGCTTTCTTTTTTGTTTCTAATTACTTATTTATTTTCTTTTATGATAATTCTTTTTGCTTTTAATGTTTTGAACAGAATTCTTATTACTTATTTATTTTCTTTTATGATAATTCTTTTTGCTATTAAAGTTTATAACAAAATTCTAATTACTTATTTATTTTCTTTTATGATAATTCTTTTTGCTATTAAAGTTTGTAACAAAATTCTAATTACTTATTTATTTTATTTTATGATAATTCTTTTTGCTTTTAATGTTTTGAACAGAATTCTAATTACTTTTTTTTATGATAATTCTTTTTGCTATTAAAGTTTGTAACAAAATTCTATATAATTTTAGTTTCAATAATACTAGAGGTTTATAAAAGCTTTTTAGTTGATTCCTTTAGTACCAGTTCTAAGGCTGTTACAAAGGCATTTTATTTGGTACAGGTTTTAAGGTTGGTGCCCGACGAGCACCTTTTAGTACCGGTTCGTGGCATGAACCGGTGAAAAAGTTTTTTAGTTGATTCTTTCTGCAGCTGTTTTTTAGTCCCACCTCACCAAGCGAGAGGCACTCACATCGGTTTATAAGCCCTGAGTGTAGAGACGATGAAGGGAGAAGCGCAGTGCTCACCTGCACGTTGGCCTGAAGCTAAGCAACATGCAGGTGAGCATTGCGCCTCTCTTTCATTTTGGCATGATATATATAGGCATATCATTGGTCTCGGTTGGTTGCATGAACCGGTTGGTGGCATGAATAGTTAAAATTTGAATTCTTTGAAATTTGTGTGAATCACAAGTTTGTGATTAACTTTACTAAAAAAATTAGCATAGATGCGCCTATAGAGAGAATTCAACCTAAATTCATAATAAATTTCTATGAACTTCAGAGAAATTCAATATGAATTTAGGTCAAATTCTTTATATAAGGGCATCAATTTTTACTTTGAGAGGAGCTCAACAAGGTAGAGAGGGAGGGGCTTATAAACCGGTGTGAGCGCCCTTCGGTTGGCGAGGTGGGACTAAACTCTGACCGCAACGAGGACCAACCCTTTAGTCCCGGTTCGTGGCATGAACCGGGACTAAAGGGCAGCCTTTGGTCCCGGTTCAGGCCACCAACCGGGATCAATGGTGGTGGGCCAGGAGCGAGGACCATTGGTCCCGGTTCGTCCCACCAACCGAGACCAAAAGGTCCAGACGAACCGGGATCAATGGCCCACGTGGCCCGGCCGGCCCCCGGGGCTCACGAACCGGATCCAATGCCCCCATGGGTCCCGGTTCTGGACTGAACCGGGACTAATGGGCTGGCCCGGCCTGGACCATTGCCCCATTTTCTACTAGTGTATGCATTCTTCCTTCAGGAACTGATAGACCAAGATACTTGGATTAAAAACCTCTTGCGTCACCTCCAAAATTGATTTAATTCCCACGGCCACCGTCACTAAACAATTATTAGAGAAGAGGATGGAGCACTTTGTAGGGTTTACGAGTTGCCATGTCACTGAAGCGTAAGTGTTCAACAAACCTTGACCAATGTTGTCAGCTGCTTAGAGGCACGAAAAAAATAACAAAGCATCATCCGCAAAAAGGAGGTGTGAAATAACAAGGGCCCTCCTACAAATCTTGATCCCTTCTAATCCCTCATCAGACATTGACTTACATAATAGAGCAGATAAGGCGCCAGCAACAAATAGGAATAGAAAGGGAGACAATGGATCACCTTGTCGCAGCCCTCTCGACGGTGTGAAGGACTCCAATAATTTATCCTAGTCAACAATGTTCGGAATACAAATAATGTATAGTAATAACCCTAGTCACATATGGCGACCAACTGGCAGCGAAACTGCGGCCTTAACTCGAGAATGAGCTTCATAGTTACATTCTCTGTGCTCAAACAAGAAATAGACATCTAAGAATTCACTTCGCATGTGCTTGATTTCAGCTAGTACCATTGCATAAGCTGACGTTGCTCCTCTCTTGATGTTCGCCATGACCTCAAGGCAAGCCCACCCAATTACTAATCGGTTGATGTTCAGATCCTTAGCTAGAGCCAGTGCTTCATTAAAAGCATGGGCCTCCAGAGATGATGCATCAATGAGGACATCAAACACAACAGTCGAGGCTCCCAAGAAACATCCGGAGTTGTCTCTACATATCACTGCTGCTGCTGCACGATCCCATGGCGAGAAAGACCACCATCCACATTAAATTTCACCATTGTTCCTGCTGGAGGTAACCATTTGCAAGCACGTTGAGCTAGCCGAGCATTGAGAGCATTAGGTTGTAGAGAACTAGCGATCTCAAGGTCTTCAAGATATATGTTGATGAAGAACCAAGTTGTCACTGGACTTTGGTACTGATTGTCATGAATGGCTCTCCTCCTGGCCCACCAATGGCCCATAAAGTCACTAATATACGGGTGAGATCATGCTGACTGGTAGTCTCGAATAACCAAAAAAGCCACAAGCGAGCATCTTTACGGTTGTTTGATAACAAATTCTCTAGGAGTTCTTCATCACCAAGTGTCCATGTACACCTTGCCATCCTGCAGTTGATCAATGAATGTCGCCATGTGTCCGACGGTGCCCCACAAATTAAGCACTCCTCTGTAGTCGCCATGTTTTTAGAGAAGCGAACGGAGCCCGTGGGTAGCGAGGTATGGTCCAGCCTCCAAACAAAACCACAAACCGTTGATGGAATTTTAACATTTCCACAATTATGTCCATGATTTCTTGTCATCCGATGGGTCGGAATGACCGGGCCACTGTCTAGCCAATCCTCCCGCTGTGCCTGCCTTGAATGTTGTAATCATCCTGTAAGCCGAGCGTGCCAAAAAAACTCCCCGTCTGTCATAGTGTCACGCCCAGAAGTCCTCCTGGACTCGTGAACTTAAGGGGATATTAGTGATCGCATCTATATCAGGAGCAATAAAGTGTGCTTCTAGCATCTTTCTATCCCATGTTCTAGTCACTGGGTCGATCAACTCTGATACTAACTATAGTGGATTCTGAGAGCGCACAAATTGGCCTGAGCTTGAAATCCCTCGGCAACCAGTTTTCATGTCACATGTTTGTATCGGATCCAGAGCCAATTGTATCTATGAGTCCCAGAGCCAAAACCTCTCTTCACTCCATGATCGAGCGCCATACCTGAGAAGGGGCTGATCCTAGTGTAGCATCCAACAAATGAAAATTAGGAGAGTATCGAGCTTGAAATACTCGTGCACTCAGAGAATTTGGTTCCTATAATAACATCCATGCTTGTCGTGCTAGCAAAGCCAAATTAAACAGCTCTATGCCCTGGAATCCCATGCCCCCCATGTACCCAGGCATTGCCATGGTCTTCCACGACACCCACACGGTTTTCCTCTATTCTCTCTTGCTACTCCATTAGAATTTTCATATCAAGCCATTGATGTTCTCACACAAACCACGTGGCACTTTGAAACAAGCCATAGAATATGTTGGAATGGAATGGGTAATAGATTTAATTAGTACCTCCTGCCCACCTACATAGAGCCACTTTTCCATCCAACCTTGCACTCATTTCCAGACTCTATCTTTGAAATATTTGAAGCAACCTTCCTTTGATTTACCCACGATCTGATGGCAGCCCCAAATATTTTTCTGACAAAGATTCATTTTGAACCTCAAGAATATTTTTAACGCCAGCTCGGAGTGGTTCGGCAACACCTTTGCTAAAATAAATAGAGGACTCGTCGATGTTAATTCTCTGCCCTTATGTGTCACAACATTGTTTCAGAACATCCCTGACTTTCGTAGCACTCTCTTATGTGGCCTCAAAGAAAAATAAATTGTCGTCTGCAAAGAGTAGGTGATTAACCGCAGGTGCACCCGCTACCAATGAAACACCTCGAACACCCTCTCCTTGCGCCTTCAGGGCAATCCATCGGCAGCAAGCAGGAACATTTACCTAGAGATTGAGTCACCCTGCCGCAAACCCCGAGTAGGCCTGAAAGAGTCCAAGCTGCCACCATTAAACAAAACAAAAAAGGAAACCAGAGACACACACCTCATTACAGTGTCTGTAAATCTAGGGCCGATCCAATTTTGAGCATATCAATCTTCAAATAGGGCCATTCCAATCTATCATACGCCTTCATCATATCAAGCTTCAACACATAGAACATGTTATGTTTCACTCTTTTTGTTTCCATATAGTGTAGACACTCATAGGAAGTTATGAAATTATCAGTGATAAGTCTACCTGGAACGAACGCCGACTGCTCTTCGGAAATGACACTGGGGAGAATAAGTTTTGGTCAGTTTTCATAGACCTTAGAAGCGATCTTATAGATCACATCACAAAGGCTTACTGGCCAAAATTGTCAGAATAATTTTGGACTAGCAATCTTGGGAATCATAACGATGAACGTTTGGTTTATCTCCTCTGGGGAATCCTCTCCATTCAGCACTCTGATGATCATCATAGTTACTTCATCACCATAGTAGCCCGAGTGCCTCTGGAAAAATGCGATGGGAAACCGTCTGGACCAGCTGCCTTGGTCGGAAACATCTGAAATAGAGCTACTTTGACCTCTTACTATACTCTCCATTTAGGCAGGAGTTCATCAATCCATCCACCTGAACTGGTATATGGGACAATACCTCTTCCATGCCAATTGTTCCTTCTGAGGTATACATATTGGCATAGAAATCATTTGCCATGCTTGCTAGTTCATTCGGATCGGTACATGCAGAGCCATCCAGACAATCTAACTATGAATTTTATTTTTCGACCTCCTTGCGTTCGCCTTCCATAGAAAAAACTTTGACTATTGTTTTCGCCCTTGGACAGCCATGTGACACGTGATCATTGTCTTAACATCATCTCCTCGACGTAGCAAAGTCACCATTCTATCCTCAATTCTTTTCTCCTCCGGTCCTGGTCCAACCCGAAGTGGGTCAGCACAACCCGCTGCTAGCTACACTCGAAGTTCATATAGCTTCTCTTCCCTCCACTCGATCCTTGTAGTAACTAAGCTGAAAGAAACCACTAAATCCTCCGCTCGATCCTTTGCTAATTATGTCTTGATTATGCAAAGAACTAACTGCGCACAAGCCTCCACAATATCGCAGAGCTCATGAACCATCGCGGGGTCATCAATCCCGCGACAGTTCCAACATAAATTCTGCATCAGGCCTGGCGGCCCTCCTCGAAGGAGGTCGCCTCAGTTGTGTGTTCCATCTCAACATTCTCTTCTCTCCCATCTTGCCTTCTCCTATTTACAATTGGTACCTTCCCCGGAGTACTTGTCATCGGATCCACAGTAGAGATTGGTGTTGCACCTTCAATCATAAGCATTGTACCAGCCACCTTGCCAGCCAAGTTTGGTAAGGGTTGGCCTCTGATGCTTACTGTTTTGTTCGGCGACACCAGATGTTTCCGAGCATTACTCCCCAATGGATCGCCATGATACTGGTTGGTACAATCCATCGGAATGGGTTCTCCCTCCTTGCCCCATGCATGCTAATGCCCGCGGCTCCTCTACCTCTCCCATCTGAGCCTCCTCGACCACTCCTTCCTCCTCTTTCCCCTCTTCCTCCCATACGGCCTCGTCCTCCATTATTTTCCCCACCTCAGTTCCCCATTGAGCTGTCCATAACTGGTTCTGGTACCCATAACAGCTATTCTCCCCAATCAAAAGAGCTTGGGTCGTGCACCCCATCACCACATTCTTCTGCGATATGTCCCATCAATCCGCAAACTAAACAGAAGTCTGGCAACTTCTCATAATATACTATGAACTTCCTACTTTCCTTCAGAGTTATTGGGACAGAACGAACAAGAGGTTTGTTATCCAGAAAAACTCTAGCACAGAGTGGGCTTGATGGGTTTATGCGTCCTTCGTTTACTACAACCTTGAACAGTGGCCCTCCCACCTTTGCTGCTACGTTCTCCGCTAGCTGCTTCTTCCTAGTGAGCCCATCAGGGGGGCCCTTGATTCTCGCCCAAACCGGAGTTTTGTTCCACTTGTAGTTCGACACATCAGAGAATCCATCATACTCCTGAATAACTACAAGAGCTCTCCCGAAAAGCCACTGACCACTATCCATGATTCTTCTCCAATCACCCAAACGGTGGCATTGGACAAGAGAAAAATTGGGACCTTTGATATTGAAAGTCACTCCCTGTGCCGAAGACCACGCATTCCGCATCCGATTGAGAAGTGCTGCATGACTGAACGATCGAGTTGTATGCACACGAAACAGACCCAGACAGCGAACATCCTTAATTAGTTCATCAACCTCCTCTGGAAACCGGTCTGCAAGGACATTTTCACTGTTTTGACCCGCCTGCTTAAGTTTAGCAAGATTTAACCCTATATTAAAAATATTTCAGAATTTGACCCATTTCAAAACGCCGTCAACTACGGCGTTTTGGTTACACGGAAGACGCCACAGCCTATGGCGTTTAACTCTGGCCCACATACACCACTGATGCTGATGTGTACCAAAACGCCATAGTTGATGGCGTTTTAAAATGGGTCAGATCCGAAAATATTTCCGATTCAGGGTCAAATCGTGCTAAACTTAAGCAACCGGGTCAAAACAGTAAAAAAGTCCGTCTGCAACGTCATCCCTGCAAACCGGTATGCAAGTTCCGTCTCGGACCCAACATAGTATCCAAACTCATCTTCATCCGCCTCAGATCGGTCCAGGCGAGCAGGATTTGTCTCATCGGCCGCTGCCCCTCCATCTGTCTCCTCAATCCCGTCCTCCTTGTCATCTACCACCCCAGGATCAACCCGCTCTGCCCCTACGTCCATCGCCTCCCCACCCGCCGCCTCGCTCGTCCCATCCCTTCGCCATAGGTACCAGCAACCATGGTTCAGCCATGCGAGAGATACCACGCATCGAATCTAGGTAGATCTCCCGTGCGCCCGGAGGGGTCCTGCTGCCGACAAGAGTTGACATAGACTCTGGCGTGATCACTAGAGGAGATAGTGGACCCTAGCGAACCCTAGGGGGAAAACCGCCTCAGGACGGGAACTGGTTAGACCCCCCCCCCCCCCCCCCCTGCTCCAATAGGGGTAGCTCTTTTTGTTTCCCTTCCAGTCTGCCCAGGGCGAACAAATTTTCTGCTTTAACCTTTTGTGCTAACAAATTCCAAAATTGACCTCGCTTATAATAAAAGTTCGAATCTGACCTTTTTTGGTCACACCAACATCCTTGGCGTTTGGTTTACACGGGAGACGCCATGGTTCATGGCGTCTGGACCTGGCCTGCATGAGCTTAGTTGGAGCTGACGTGGCAAAGCGAAATGCCATGCTCCTTGGCGTTTGCAGGAAACGCCATAAATCTTGGCGTTTGGTCACTAAGATTTGCTAATTGCTGACCGGCTGCATCGCTGCATGCATGCTCGGCCGCTCGCTAGCTTCTCTGAGTGCGCGCACGCATACATGCACCCTGCAGCGGCTTAGATAACTACTCGTAGGTCGTTGTTGGCTGTAGCACGCCCATTATCAGGGTCATCTAGTTTAATTGTCGTTCATGATCTTTCACTACGTAAATGCATATATGACCCCTTAATCAAATATTAGAGCCTCGGTAAGGGTATCTCTAACACTGACCCGCAAACCTTCTGCATTCATTTGGACTACGTTGTCCGGACCGCGGAAGCAATCCAACGCGCCTATATCAGTCCGTGGTGCGGTCCGGACGTATTTTCTCCCACTGCTCCCAAGCCCTCTTCTGACCGCCATGGCCCATCCAGCCACCCCCCGCCTCAACCATGCTTTCCTTTTTATGCACGCTCCGCTTACCGCGCCACATTCATGCTGGCCCAGAGCACGGAGCAGCCAACATTGATGCCGCGCGATGTGACTGGACAGAGGGCGACGCTGTTCGATGCGACCTCTCATCAGCCGCAACTTCCCGAGGAACTAACTCCAGTCGATGGGTCAATGACAGTATTGGTGATCCACACCCAAGACTGGACCCAACCACTGCACGCCTATATGACCAAGGGTGAGCTCCTCCAGGATAAAACCAAGACCCGACACATCGTCTATCGCTCCAAAGCCTACACAATAATCACCTCACCAACCACCACGCACATCAGATGAGGCAATGGTGATCCACACCGAAGAAGATGTTTGTCAACGTTGTATATCCCTTTGTCACACGTATGATTTGCCACGTCAAAACGAGATTCAAATTTTTGTCCGTGTTTTTTTTTTCACTGTCAAGAGCTACGTGTTGTGTGTTTTGTTATAATTTATAAGATGGTGGTTTACTGCATTTACGGACATGATTGTGATGGTTTTCTGCATTTACGGACGTGATTGTGATGGTTTTATGCATTTCACTCGATTCAGAACCAAAGAGGAACGCCTCAGTGATTTTGGTGCTATGTAGTTCATACTCTGAAAGGGAACTACGGTGAAAGAATGCTAAGAGCACTACAGCCAGACATAGCAAATATGACCCCTTAAACGTCCACGGACGCGGCCGGTCAGTGACCGCGCGTGTCTGTTTTAAGCCCCTATTTATCTGTTTGCGCAGCCACATTCTTTTTTTTCTCATATGTCCGGACACTTGCACATGATTGGTGGAGATGAAGAGAGAAAAAGATGGTCCGGGATGAGGCCGCGTCCTATGTTGCGGAATGCCTAGGCGCGTCCGCGAGCCCCCATATCCTCCCCATATTTAAGATGGATATGAGGATTCGCAGACAGCCCAGGTGTACATGAATGATACGAGGGGTTCGGTTGGGTCGCGTTTTTTCTTCTCTCTCATGTCCGGTCACTGACCAGACGCGCCCGCGGGCGTATGAGGCATGGTTTGAGAAGTCCGGCTGTAGATGCTCTAACATTGTAGTACAGTTGCATACAGGAGTGTAATGATAATACCCAAGACTTGATTAAAGAATCTATCTAATAGCACTTATGGTGGAGTATATATTGATTTTACCATTTTGGTCAGAGAATCTTCTTAATATAAAGCAGATCATGAAAGAACTAGGGACACTGTCACGGCTCATCGCTGATAATCAACGTGCTCCGCCACATAACGACCTACTTACCCATGCATGCATGCACGCATAGAACCTACGTCTCATGTCACTCACCTAAGCATGCTATGGCAGGCAGACAACGTGCATGCATGCAGCGATGGCAGCTAGTCAAATCTGAGCGTCCGGGGACCAAACGCCAAGATGTGTGGCGTTTCCTCCAAACGCCAAGGAGCATGGCGTTTCGCTTTGCTACGTCAGCGCCAACTAAGCTCATGCAGGCCAGGTCCAGACGCCATGGAGCATGGCGTCTTCCGTGTAAGCCAAACGTCAAGGATGTTGGCGTGACCAAAAAAGATCAGATTCAAACTTTTTTTATAAACGAGGTCATTTCTGGAATTTGTTAGCATAAAAGGTTAAAGCAGAAAATTTGTCCGCCCAGGGCCATCACTCTGGAATACCAACGCATCTTTCTTAGTCCATCGCCCGTGAGACAGGCGCTCTAGCCCGATGGTGAGGGTCGCCAGTGGCAACCCCACCAGCCCGAGTTTGATCCAGAGCGGTGATGAATTTCCGGTTGTCTCACTGCGCTACACTGTAGCGTCACTATTCATCATGAACAATGTAATAAATTTAGCAAGTGCCTCATAATGTCTACGAGCCACAGGTGAGGTCAACGTGCCCGTTGTTCCTGGAGTCGCGGACTTCGGAAGTCTCAGTAGACCTACTACAGATATAGGTTGTAGGTCTAGTTTAGGTGCATAGTCGGGTCGTGAGTTGTGGTGTGTGTGACTGTGCGTCCGAATAGATGCTACAGTCTATATACTCAGTTGAGGCTAAAAAAAAGAGAGTTTGAGACGGTAACCTCGCCGCGAAACATGGTGCACGATACAGTTCGAGGGACTAAGATCCAGTGCCTTTATCAAGTGAAGTCATGCTGCAACTTTACCCTTCTATTCTCCATTCAATCCACATCCTATGGTCCAGATCACACAAAGGAAAAGGCTCTCAACACTTAGCAGTTTTCAGCATAGCAGCAAACATCAATACAGACTAGCTGCAAACAACGATGCAGTGGCACTTGAACTCAGTTTTATTTGAACAGATTGAAACCCAAAAAATAAAAAACTGCTGATACTCATGAACGGACTATAAAAGTGGAATAAATCAATTGCAGTTGACACTAAATCCAGTAGAACTTGATATTAAAAGGCCGCAGCGCATAATATCCGAATGCTACAGCAATAAGTGTCAATGTTGAGTAATCATCTACACAAAAGCAGGCCATTTCACTTATACATTTAGGCCAAAAGAGACTATCGTAACCCCCCAAAATACTGTTGTTAGCACTGTCCAAAATACTACCTAACAACTTTGAAGATACTAGATCATATCATCATAAAAGATATGATCGTCAACTCGTGAAGTTGTCAAGAGCTCGGTAAAGCTGTCAATTGCATCATATTCTTGACGCTTCTCACTATTCTCTTTCACCTGCACTTGCACTTCAGGTTGCAGACTATTGCCATTGTTCTCCACTTGCACTTGAGGCTGCGCACTATTTTTTTTTCTTTTGTTGTTGTTGCTGCCAATAAAAATGAAAAAATATTTTGTTATTACAGGAACGAATAACAACTCATATTACATACATACTACACCTTACCTTTGCTCCTTTTTTTGTCGTTGCCGCTGATTTAGTTGGCTTTCGTCCCTTGCGTAACTTATCAAACCTTGTGAAAGGTGGACAGCCCGTGATATGATTCCGTGAATACTTTCTCTATAGCTTTTCCCATTGCTACATCTTGATCCGTATAAATAGTTCTAGGTTGTCGTCCATTATGTGCAGCTAGTAAAGTCTCAAATAGCCATATAAATGAGTCCTTCGTTTCATCAAACAGCAAGGCAGCACCAAAAAAAGTGGTTTCTCTGAACTGATTGAGCCCAAGAAAAACACCAAATGGCCTATACTCTTTATTTGTGCCAAAAGTAGTGTCAAAAGTGACAACATCACCAAAATGTGCATAGTCAAGGATCATTTTAGCATCAGCCCGGAATATGTTGGTTATATCCTCCTCACAATCCAACTGTAGTGCATATTGGAATGATGGATTGTCAATAATTTTTTCATGAAAATATTTCAACATACTTCCAGCTTGTCCAAGCAAACAAAGCTACATCAGACTATAGGTACTCTGGAGAGTTCATCATTCTCATACACTGGATACCCAGGAATTTCGAACAACACGCTGTCAACTTATGAAGAAACTAGTGAGGATGAAAGATCTCTGAATAAGATTTTAACAGCAATAGTGGATAATATAATATCTATGGCCAATCAACTAGCGAACTGCAGAAGCAAGGAAGTAGCAACTGGACATATATACGTGTCCTCCTGCGAATTAGAGAAATACAGGGCAATGTTTGCTGTCATGCCACCAGAGCTTCACAAAGATGCGCTGATGATACAGAATTGTGAACTCAAGGATGCAGATGATGCAAATAAATTGAACCACGATGATGCAGATGCTGATGATTTACAGCGATGATTTACTCACACCTTGTCCTCTGCCGCGGCTGGCCCTCCTCTATCGCAGCGACGGCACGGCCCGCCCCTCCTCTCCTCCGGCGATGGCCGCCCCTCCTCTCCCACAGCGACGGCGTGGCCCGCCCCTCCTCTCCTCCGGCGGCGTCCGCCCCTCCTCTCCCCAGCGACGGCGCGCCCGCCCCTCCTCTCCCCCAGCGACGGCGCACCCGCCCTCCTCTTCTCCGGTGGCGGCTGCCCCTCCTCTCCCCGAGCGACGGCTCTCGACCTGCCCCTCCTCTCCCCGAGCGACGGCGCGCGACCTGCCCCTCTTCTCCTCCTCTGGTGGCGGCGCGACCTGCCCCTCCTCTGCTCCGGCGGCGCGGGAGTGTTCCGGCCGTGACGCAATAGCCCGCGAACCCCCAATTTCCTGTCCGCCATCTCCCAAACTGATAACTGCTGAAGTTTTTGCCTATGTCAAACGTACACCGTAGGATGTGGATTGGATGGAGATTAGAAGGGTAAAGTTGCAGCGTGACTTCACTTGATAAAGGCACTGGATCTCAGTCCCCGCGAGCGTCAAACGCCAGAGCTTTCGCAGAGTTTCAAGAATGGGCGATCCTAATAGGCTAGCCCATCCAGTTGCGCCATAAAGCGACCATAAAATACCCAAAGAATGCGCTCCTGGGAATCAAACTCGCAGAAGAATTGATGTTCCTTACCACTAAAGCTGCCGAGTTTAAGCGATTTTTAGGGACCAAAAATCTAGGAGTTAAATGCAATGGCAGATAAAAAAATCCAAAATTTTCAACTATTTGTTTAAAAAATAGTGAACACTTTTTTAAAAAAAGGAATAATGTTTGGAATTGTAACCAAATTTTGAAATTCGAAAAAAAATTTAAAACGTGAATAATTTTTAATATATATTAAACAATTTTGTAATATACCCTGAAAATTTTAATACACGCTAAACATTTTTGTGATATATGCTGAACAATATTTAAATACGCATTGAACATTTTTTATAAATACACATTGAACATTTTTGTGATATATGCTGAACAATTTTAAAATACATGATGAACATTTTTGTGATACAAGCTGAACAATATTTATATACACATTGAACAATTTTTTATGTATGCGGAGTTTTAGAAAAAAATACATGATGAACCTTTTTAAAAATAGTTTCAAATTTTTCTTAATATAGGGCGAACATTTCCTTAAATATAAAATGAGGATGTTTGTATATAACCACTCAATGAACTTGTATAATACACGAAAAAGGAAAAAAAGATTAAAAAAAGAAGGGAAAAAGGAAAAGGGAAAAGGGAAAAGAAACGAAACGAAAATAAATAACACAGAAACAAAAACAGAAGAATAGAAAGTAAAGGAAATCGAAAGGAGGCAAGCTTCAGTCAAACCGTACATAACCTATTCTTTCGTGCAAAATAACCCAGAAGAGGCCCATGCCGGAGAATATGGGCCGTTTGCTCTTTTACAACCAACTAGCTCCAGCCCATCCATTTTTTCTTTTCATTTTGAATGTCCAGCCCATTTAGTTTTTGTTATCATCGTCGTCATCGCCCTAACCATCCTCGTGCCGGAGGAGAAGCAGGTTAAGGATTATTCCCTTAATTAAAAAACAAAACAAAGGATTGCTCTGAACGTCAGCGTAAATCAAAGCATAATCCGCCAAACAAAAGGATAAAAACTGCGCATGAACCTGAAGGTGAGTGTTATTTAGCCAAAATCATCACAGTTGAGACTAGGGTAACAACTTGGTATCAGATTCGTGCAGGGCAAAAAAACCATTAAAATTGCGCCTAATCTGTAACACAGAGCACTGATTGTCGAATTTACTCGTGAAGACAGTCGTTCTGACATATTGGGCCCACTTGTTGGCTGACGTGGCGAAGACTAATCCCCCACCTCCATTCCCCCTCTGTCTCCTTTCCTACTCGCCCCATGAGCACACAAGAAGCTCCTCGCCTACGCCATTCGGCTGCCACGCCCGGACCCGACGCTCAAAAACGGATGCCAACCGTGTCCAGGAATGCGTCTCCCAGGTCCACGCCGCGCCGCGCCGGAGGGTCTCGCCGCGCTGCTCACCAAGGGCCTCGTCGTGTTCTCCAGCCTGACACCGATGCGCAGCTCACCAAGCGCCCCGCCGCGCTGCTCGCGCTCCGGCTCACTGGCACGCTCACGAGGGATGTCGCCATGGTGCCGTTGGAGTTCATCGAGATGCTCGGGACTATGCACAACACTTGGGGGGCGGCGATGATCTCTGTCTTTCCGTAGATCAGAGCACCCATGGCGACGTCGGGTGGAAGCAGGTGAGGGCTCGGGATGCGGGAAGCACGCCGTCGTTCTCTGGCCGCAGCTCTCTGGTCGCCCTGAAGGTGCTCGAATGAATGCCCCAACAAAAAACTGATATGAAGAAGACCTTCTAGTGCACGCCGCCATTCTCTGGCCGCAACTCATTTTTTGGCCACGTCAGTTGGCCAATTTTTTAGCCTTTGCCACGTCAGCCCGACAAGTGGGCCCAATAGGTCAGAACCATTGTTTTCATGAGTAAATTCAACAATCAGTGCTACGCGGTACAGGTTAGGCGTAGTCTCGGTAGTTTTTGTGCCCTGACACAAATTTGATATCAAGTTGTTACCCAAGGCTCAACCGTGGTGGTTTTTGGTAAATAACTCTGAAGACGACATGACGTGACATGTCATAACAGAGGAACGTAACCTAATCTCTACGAACAAATCAGTACAAAAGCACACACAGCTTCTTGCATCGTTGAACTAATAGAGTAATGTCTGCATAATAATTGCAAGGAAAAGGCGTGGTTGAATTTGCTACCGCCCTCTTATATATTTGCAAGGATGTCGAATCCATTATTGCTGAAAAATAATGATAATTATTAAGCTCGGACTTGAGGATGACGACAGCTTGACGTAACAGAGCATGCTGGAAGACCTGTTGAGAGAATGGAAGGGTTGAGATGGACAGGACAACGAACTATATATATGGAAAAAAAATTCTATGAGACCAGGTCTCACGGATTAGCAGAATTTTTTTTCATAATCTTCACTTGATCCAACACACAACATATGCAGATTGCTGTAATTATATATGCTAACCCTAATCCTTGGCTAGCTATCCAACAATATAGCTTCTGTTTTGACAAATCATATTTGCTATCGCCCTCAGCCCCTTCATATATTTGCTATAAGTGGGATCCATTATTGAGAAAATGATAATAGTAAAATTTAGACCCTAGGCATTGTTAGGATGATGCCAGCTTGACGCAACAGAGCATGCTGCAAAACCTGCTCTCTCTTTGCGGAAATCAGAGAATGGAAGTTGACACGAGCTAAACATGGTAGAGTAATAATCTCAGAAGCCCAAAACACTGGCTAGCCAACAAATATAGCTGGCCAACAAATTTTGACAAACTTTTGACCAACCTACTACTGAAGTCGGCATCTATATATCTGCATACAGAGCATCTGCTCACTGATGGAATTTTCCTCTGTTCCAGTTCCTTGGGCAAGAGAGATAGTAAAGGGGGAAACGGTTTTCGACAGCAGCGGAAACCAGAGGAAAAACTTCATCAGGAACGCTACTGCTGCACATAGTGGCAAAAACGGAAAAGAAATGAGGAGAGCATATCGTCTTGACTTTTCATCAGGAACACTACTACACACACCACTTGGTTTTTACTATATTTTTTTAGTATAAGCCTCAAGTTTGTGTGTCACAATCACCCGATGTATCTGTCCGGACCAAGGTTCGAGATTCCGGCCCTACGATGAAAGTAGAGGTTGATTATTACTAGCTACGTACGTACTTCCCACAGAGTTGCACTCCTCATTGGCTCACCGCGGCAGAGGAGTGCAAGTTTCTCTTGGCCTCGCTTTCATTAACTTCCAAGAGAACTGAGCTGCCTAACCCGACCTAACCATAGTGCCCCACCTCGCTAAAAAGTTCACACATCTAAATAACCCTTCCGTTCCGAATTACTTGTCTTTGATTTGTTTAAATACATCTGTATATAGACATGTTTAAATACAGCCATATTTAGACAAATCTAACTCAAGTAATTTGGGATGGAGGTAATACAACATATCTTCCATCCTTTTGCACCCGAAAACAAATTGAAATGAAAATGGTTTCACCTTTTTACAAAAAGGAGATTGCCCCCCGGCCTCTGCATCGCTGAGCTCGTTGTTTAGTCCCAGCGATGTTTGTAGCGTCACCGAAGGGCGTGCGGAGGTGTGCCTCCGGCGGATCTCATGTGATACGGTCGGCGTGTGTCTTTGGTGGATCCGTTTGGATCCGGTCTTCGTTAGTCTATGTCGCTGCAGGTTGGATCCTTCCGATCTATGCTTCTCTTTATCGGCGGTGGTTGTCGTTCTAGCGTGCTGGTCCTATGGGGCCTTAACACGACAACTTGCCGATTGTCTATTACAAAAAAATGTTTGTTCGGCTAAGATGAGGGAGGGATGATAACGGTGGCGCGCCTTCGGCTCGCTTCCCGTGCTTGTGTCACTGTGTGGTCTACTGACTTGGATGTAATTCATACTGCTGGTGTTTTTTGTACTATCTTGACAGTTAATTAATAGAATGAAAGTTTTCTCGCAAAAAATATATTACCACGGCATTTTTAGGGCAGCTCCTTTTCTGCAAGGCACTCATGCAAAGTAGCAGTAGAATTACCCGTCAAAAAAAGTGGTAGCAGAATCATCGTAGACTTGTTGAACACGACAGAATCGCAGCGTGAATGCCAAACCTGTCCGGGGAAAAAAATAACCGCGGGCTTGGAAATCAAGCAGACATGCGTATGTACGCCTAACTTAATTCCCAAGTCCATTCTGTATTGCCCCCTCCTCCAAGCAACCAAACCCAGGCAAGACACGTGCACCGACCACAGGTCCGGCGAAACGCTGGCAAGTGGGCCCCGACACCGCCCCTTCACCCCGACTACAAGTAGCCAGGCCAGACCACCCCGCCTCAATACAGACAGCCATAAACGAACAGACACGTACGCGAATCCAAGGTTTTGAGACAGCATCCATGGCGGCGGCGACGACGATCCAGTCGGTGAAGGCGCGGCAGATCTTCGACAGCCGCGGCAACCCAACCGTCGAGGTACCCAGCAAGAATTCATCGCTATTTGTTCTGTTCTGAACACGTTCCTTCCCCTGTTTCTCTGAAACTAACTGATCTGGGTTCAGGTGGATATTGGCCTCAGTGACGGAAGCTTCGCCAGGGGCGCCGTGCCCAGCGGCGCCTCCACCGGTATCTACGAGGCCTTGGAGCTGAGGGACGGGGGCTCTGATTACCTCGGCAAAGGTGTCCTCAAGGTTAGTCGTTCACCAGTCACAGTTACTGCATATATACTTGAGCGACGCTGATCGGACCGGACCGGACCGTGACATCTCTGAATTTCAGGCGGTGAACAACGTAAACGCCATCATCGGGCCGGCGCTGATCGGGAAGGACCCGACGGAGCAGACCGACATCGACAACTTCATGGTCCAGCAGCTCGACGGGACCTCCAACGAGTGGGGCTGGTGCAAACAAAAGGTATACGTCATCATCGAATGATTATTCATTCTGACACTGCATAAGTTCTCAAAAAACATGTTCACTTTTCATACTGATTTAAATTTCTTTCCTTTGGATGCGATGAAAAGCTCGGGGCAAACGCCATCCTCGCGGTGTCGCTCGCGGTGTGCAAGGCCGGTGCCATGGTCAACAAGATCCCTCTTTACCAGGTCTGCGAAAACTCAACCACCTACACAAGCCATCAGTTGAATTACTAGATGATGTAGTATACTGAAGCTGTTAGTGTCATCTGTTTGCAGCACATTGCAAACCTTGCGGGGAACAAGACCCTCGTGCTGCCCGTGCCTGCTTTCAATGTGATCAACGGAGGCTCTCACGCCGGGAACAAGCTCGCCATGCAGGTAAGGATACTGCTTGGAGTTGCAGGTCATGGATGAATAAATGGAATTTTCAGAACATGTTTCAGATAAATGTGATGATTCTCATGTAATTGGTGTACACACAGGAGTTCATGATCCTTCCGACCGGCGCCGCCTCGTTCAAGGAGGCCATGAAGATGGGAGTTGAGGTGTACCACCACCTCAAGGTGAACGCAACATCTAACCCTTTTGATCATGTCCCTGAACTTCAGAAAATTTGCAGTTGGGATGAATGCTGATATATTTTGTATGCAGAGCATAATCAAGAAGAAGTATGGCCAAGACGCTACAAACGTTGGGGATGAAGGTGGCTTTGCACCTAACATTCAGGTAAGACAGACCCACTTGTTTCTCTCTTGTATCAATAAGTTGTAGACACTGGTAGGAAGCTGAGTACAGACTACATAGTACTCCCTCCGTCCCAAAATTCTTGTCTTAGATTTATCTAAATACGGAACATCCGTATTTAGATAAATCTAAGACAAGAATTTTGGGACGGAGGGAGTAAAACAAGTTGTAGGCACCGGTAGGAAGCTGACGAATACGATGAATCCAAATGCTGACATACGATTTTCTAACGTCACATATATATTCAGGAAAACAAGGAGGGCCTGGAACTGTTGAAGGCAGCTATAGCCAAGGCTGGCTACACTGGAAAGGTATTTTTTTTCCCTCTTTGCTTAGGTCATGTTTCAGCCATTAGATTTATTTATTCTTGTATAACATTGAATTTATCTACGTGTGGCAGGTGGTCATTGGAATGGATGTTGCTGCTTCTGAATTCTACAGCGAGAAGGACCAGACCTATGACCTGAATTTCAAGGAGGATGTAAGACCTCCACCTTGCTCCCCTGTTCTCATAATGCTCAACTGCCCTTTGTGCAATTGCAGATACCTATCAGAGTTTGTGTCAGTAAAAAACAGGCTTAACATATACTGTAGTATATAGTATTGTTTAACATGAAATGACTTGACTGAACAGAACAACGACGGTTCCCACAAAATCTCGGGCGACAGCCTGAAAGATCTGTACAAGTCATTCGTCTCTGAGTACCCCATCGTGTCGATCGAAGACCCGTTCGACCAGGATGACTGGGCCACCTACGCCAAGATGACCGGTGAGGTCGGGCAGCAGGTGCAGATTGTCGGAGACGACCTCCTTGTCACCAACCCCACGGTAAGCTAAATATCACCAGCATATCACTGGATTTGCCAGAGAAGAACATTTTTACGAGCTTTACCGGTGCCTGTTTGGATTCTGCAGAGGGTTGCCAAGGCGATCAGTGAGAAGACCTGCAATGCCCTTCTCCTCAAGGTAGCATAATGCTAATAATAGCACTTTTCTTAAAGAACCATAATGCTAATAATAGCACTTTTGTTTATATGGAATGAACAGGTGAATCAGATAGGCTCGGTGACTGAGAGCATCGAGGCCGTGAGCATGTCGAAGCGCGCCGGGTGGGGAGTGATGGCGAGCCACAGGAGGTAATAAGCGCTGCAAATTTGCAAAGCTTCTCAACCCACTCTTGGCGAAAGGGTTTTGCAATTGTGATATGATCCGTTTGCACTGAACATTATTTTCTGCTCTCTGCAGTGGTGAGACAGAGGACACCTTCATCGCCGACCTCTCGGTCGGCCTGGCCACGGTACGCACCGCCTTCGGCTGAAACAGAGCTTCAAATCCTTACACTTTTTACTGCATTGGGTGACACCATGGTCATATCTTTCTCCGCTTGCTTGTTGCAGGGCCAGATCAAGACTGGAGCTCCCTGCAGGTCCGAGCGTCTGGCCAAATACAACCAGGTATACATATGGGCGGCATGAAGTTCAGGGTTACAGTGGCGACGCCATAGTTATCTTTCCAGTTTCCACATGCTACATGTTCTGTGTTCTGAGGCTTCTTTTCTGTGCTCGCTGCAGCTGCTGAGGATAGAGGAGGAGCTCGGCGACGCGGCGGTGTACGCCGGAGCGAACTTCAGGGCGCCGGTGGAGCCCTACTGAAAAGAAGCCAGCTTGCTGCAGGACTTGTTGAATGGGTCTGGAGGAAGGGATGGACCATGAGTTCTTGTGGTGCTGCTAGTTCTATTATTACTGCTGTTGTCATTACTCATACGGTTTTCCTGTTCTGCCGATGGGCAGATTAGCGGTGTGTTTTCATTCCTCTTAAATAAAACAGTTTCTACTCTTCTGACAAGTTCAGCTAATTATTTATGCTCGGAGGATAACACCACGAACCTTGTTTATGCGCAGAGGATAACACCACGAACATGGGTGCTACATTAAGTTCAAAAAAATACCGAGAAATTTGAAAAAAAATTGGGACTTTTAGATTAAACTTGGGTTTCTGATCTAATTTGAAATTTCATGAAAAAATGTCAAGAAACATGGCAAAAAACACAGAAAAAATCTATTTATAGAAAAAACTGATTGGATGGATTTTTATTTGCACAGGGGTATTTTTTTCACGAAACTTCACACAGGAGTAGATTGCGGACTCCAGTTTGATATCCCCAAATTTCAGATTGGGAGCCCCTGTGTATTTTCCGACAAACCTTGTACTACTTGGTACTGTATACTACAGTACTTATCAATAAACTGTAACAAAATGCATCCATAAATGAAAATCTATACCACTTGGTACTGATGAATCAACTGAAACATAGACCGAACACTCCTGATTGCACTCCAAACTGAAATGCCTACTCTGCTTGGATACCCATAAATCAACTACTACACAAATCGACCACAGGATCAACATAATCGACAGCATTTAACGGTGCAACGCAACACAAAACACAGTTGGGCGCAGCAGTTACTTTGCCCCATATGAACGGATGCACGATCAAATAAACAGGAGGGAGTGGCTCCTAACTTACATGTTATGTTACACGCTACAACAGCAGGAGATTTCACACTAGGCGCGAGCAACAAACAGCACCTCGGACACGTAGTCTTCGCCCTTCTGCTTGCATCGTTTCTCCATGACACCCTAAATTTATCCAAAAGGGCTTTCATATGAACAATAACGGCATCGGAGTAGGTGTTCAGCAGGCCACGAGGACCACGTCGTAATACCTAACTAACGGCTGCAGAACCAGGTTGAGCTATCACAATCACAGTGTTTTCTCTCATTCTACTCGTGCTCCTCCAGTACACTCCAAATCATCCTGCAGACAAGCACAGAAACAAGAGGCGGTTATTTTCCTTCTTTGCTGGTTGCAGACTTGCAGTGAATAGCAAATAATGCAGGTATATGCTATGTTTACCAGAACAAGGACAAGAATAGGAGGACGATAAGAGCAGCTATCTTAAAAAGACGGCGCTTCTTCTCCCGTGAAAGATGGTTAAATATCTCTGTCACATCTACAAGATGCTGCCGCCGCTCGTACCTGCAAAGACAAAAAAGGTTACACTTATTCGCAACATATAAAACCAAGAAAGGCGCATGCAAAACTTGAAGTGAGTACATCCCAACCAAGTAGAGCTAATTATTAGTTCAAAAACGGATTTAGTAGGGTTATGTGTGACACCATGTTCTGTTGTAAAGAAGTTATTCAGATAGTACAAACAGTAAGTGTGTGAATGACCTTAATCTGACAGCAGGTCAGTGCCCTGAAGTCCCAAAGTCAATATATATATGGAGACAAAATCAGAATTTTAAGGGTGCAGGTCATGTTCTTAACTTCGCTGCAGAGCATGTATTGCCAATTTTAGGTTAGGTATAATTTGCAGCTGTATATGACTAGCTGCTTGATTCCAACTAGTGACGCCATATTTGCAAGCCCATTAAATAAATCTACCCTTCATAGATTTTCACACCAACTAACATGACGATATTGTAGCACAGGCACAGCACTTAGGTGCATCCAAATATCATAGGAAAAATAAAATAATTTCCAAGAACTTAGATCATGAAAACACCTTCAGAACATTATGTGTAAAGTACAAAGACTGAAGCAGGAGAAGACTTGGGTCCTTATCACTAAATATTTCTATCAAAGCTAACAGTCTAACAGCACATAGAAATATAAAATAGATGTATCAGTGTTCAGTTGAAGCATATTACTATTTCGAACTTCCAGTTAATTTGTTAAACTATGCATGGTACGTTATGTAGCAGCTAGTGTTCAATAAACAATATACTGACCACAGCCTGGAGGAAACATATCAGTTGTTTAAAAAATTGTAAGGCAAACAGAAGACAAGAGTCACTTACAATGTATAATTATAGTACACCATTGGGGCAGAAAGCAGAAACATCGCCCAGTGCCCAGATAAGAGGAATAATGCACTTAGAAGTGCTTGCACTATAAATTCTGGCATAACCACTTTATTGATTCGAGAGGATGAATCAAACGGGTTGATATAATCGAACTCCAGATCTGCCAAGCACATCAACTGTAAAAGAAACACACATCGTCAGGAGCAAGAATAACTTTCTGGCCAAGCTTACTTATTATGAATGTTGTTGATTAAAACGTTAAACATGAGTAATGAGCCATGCAGATTCCACCTAAAGCAATATAAGCAAGGATGAACGATCCACTTCACATGAAACAAAAGTAGTCAGGTTCTATGTTTAATCAGGAACATTAGGAAATACTAAATGCCAAAACAACTCGGCAATCAAAATCAATGGAGATATATATCAACGATTTTCCCTTTGTCCTACAAGAAAATCAAAACTAGTTTGCTGAAAACGTTCATCTCCCATGAAGGGCGCATCTAAGCACAGAATAAGTTGCAGCTAGAACCAACAAAAGGATACAGTAACAAAAGCTAGATACAGGAAGGCAGAAAATGGAGCCGGGAAAAGTATACAGTGACAAAAAGAGAAGGTTTGGGAAAAGGCAGTAGAAAAGCTAGATACCTCACCCAATCTAAGGGCAAAGATCAGGCACTTGAACACGGAATGTTTCACATCAAGCAAGCTGCAAAGATATTCTAAGTTGATAACCATCCACTACCTGATCTGATCTCTAGAGGTATCATGATAGACTAACAAGTAGCAGGATAGAGGGTGGAACTCGTATAGCCCTACCAAACTGGGACAAGAGCTTGATTGCACATTTGGTGAACAAACGGCACCACAACAAAATCGTCAGTACGACCTTATAAAGATCAATTCTTTTTTTTTTTTACTGAACATACTGTGTGCTAAATACCTAACGGAGCACCTACTGCGTCTACCAACAAAACAAATGAAATCGATTTTCAGAACTGAAACTGAGATTTTCAGAGCTGCAAGACTAGAAACGACGGTTGCCGGGCGTTAATTCTGGGTTACTGCAGGCTAACGCAGGACGAACATGTGGAGATCTGGACGCAGACACCGCGCAGGAACCAGCACCAGCAGCAGGACACGCAGCAGCACCCAATCCCCTGGCGCTCCTGCGCTATCCAGCGAGCCAACCAGAAGCTCCAAATCCGCAATCCGGGGTTAGAAAGCCCCTCTCCAAACCCCGGATCGCCGGAGAATTCGGCTGGGAGAAGGCGTGAATCCGCCGCCCACCCCTTCCCAAAATCTCGGCAGAGTCGCCAGGGGGCTAACAGACGACAAGGCGAGATCGCGCCGGGGCCCAGGGGAGCCGACCGCGAGCGGAGACGAGGCGGGGCGGGGGGGCGCTCACCTGGAAGATGACGAGCACGATGAGCGTGACGACGAGGAAGAAGGCGGCGAGCCAGACGAAGACCATCTCGCCTGCCCTGGGCGCGCTCCGCCTGGTCGGGGGTCGGGGGCGCGCCGCTGCGGGAGGAGGGAGCGGGTCAGGGAGGTGAGATCGCTGCGCTGAGGGAAACCCGATGCGTGTGGCTTGCGATTGCGAGCTGGGTCGGGTCGGGAAGGAAAGCGAGGCCGAAACTTACTGGAGATGGAGATGGTGGAAAGGGAGGGGCGAGATGAGATGGAAGTGAGCTGAGCTCACGCCGTGCGTGGCTGCGTGCGGCGAGAGCTGCTTTTCACCGCAGGGAATGTGCGTCGCTTCTTCCCGAGGGCGTCCAGATCTGGGTCAAAGCGTGTCTCGCCGGTTTTACACCTGGATTTTCCTCATATTACAGCTAAACTGAACAAATTACAACTAAACTCGACAAATTCAACCACAATTTCAACTAAAATGCATTTTCACTGAGCTCTCCCTCCTCCCACCGCTCTCTCCTCCTCAGCCAGTTTCTCCGAGCGCCACCTTATTAGCCTTGCCGCCTCACCCATCGCGCCAACCTTCGCCTGTGGGGCTGGATGCTTTGCCTCTCTCGTTTCTATCCCTGGTTCGTGTGGGGTCGCGGAAGATGGATGCCTAGCCACACAAAACCAGCACCGTCGGCCGCCACCCCTGCCACTTGCAGCCAACGATGAGAAGAAGCCCGCAACCACCTAAAAGCACCGTTGCTGGTTGTCGTCGCCAAGTTCGACAAATCAGGTCGTCTCATACCACACCATCGTGCCACCAGGAGAATGGAGGAGAACTCATTCATACGAAGAAATGGCCAAACCGTTGCCCGTGGAGGACGACTTTCTCGACACCTTCCTCGTACTCGGTACATCGCGCTCAGTGAGACTCTATCAAATCACTTAGGTACAACATCTATCGAAGGTCCTAGCGATCTCATGCACATCATCCACTGGCCAGAAGTCATAGTTGGCATCGCCTTGGAGCCAACGGTTCGTCATATGCGGCTTCATCTCTTCACGGTGACGTGTTCACGGTCGAGGACCCGGCTGCTCTTGTAGTGCTTGGGGTGGTGTTGCTGCGCTCAGCGCTTATGTATCTTGCCTCGGGTGTGTGCGTGTGTTGTGGTGGCGTGGTTTGTACCGGATTGTTGTTGGTCGTTGCTTTATATATAAAGCGGCGCGAAAGCCTTTTTCGGTAGAAGTCATAGTTAGCTGAGAAATAGAGTGGATTTGGAGAAAGGGAGAGGAAATGAGGCTTGCACATGGGGCCCAACTCTATTGAGAGTTAAGTTTAAGGGAAGCACTAGGTGCAGAATTTTAGTTCCTCAAATTTGAATGTTTTGGGGGAGTCAAGTTTTTCGTAACTTTAATTTCTCAAATTTTAAAGTTTAGGGGAGTCAAGTTTTCCGTGCTGAACATCATTTACCTATTGTAGTCGGCAATACATCCCTATGTGAGAATAACACTCTCGCAAAAAGACAAATTCTAAATGCAAGTATGGTTTTGATTTTAGTTTCTTTGCCCAATGAATTCTTCCGGCTTTATATCATAGCTTTATATCCCTATTGCTGACTACTATGATACATCTATGATACATTGTCTCCCAGCAATAGGGATGTATTGCTGACTACTATGATACATCTATGATACATTGTCTCCCAGCAATAGGGATGTATTGCTGACTACTATGATACATCTCTTCTACTATTGATTTTAGTTTCTTTGCCCAATGAATTCTTCCAGCTTTATATCATAGTAGAAGAGAGCAAACAGATTGCAATTTTATGATCTTGTGCATTCAACTTACTCATGCCCGTTCTCCTATGCTTCAAAATTCAAAATGTTATCTTACTAAATCTTGCCAAGTACCTATTATGGTTGCTTAAGATTTTTCTGCAACATGATCTTTCGTTACAGTTTTGCTTTTTTTTTTCGAGAGTACGCAAATTGTGTACCTTAGCTTTATAGAAGAAGAAAATTGCAAGTACAAGATGACTACCACTCGTTGCGAACAAGAAGCATGGCACAACTCCACATCCGGCTAGTCCAAGGACAGCCACCCATTACAATACGGCTACAACACAAAAGGCCTACCCAAAATCAAGCACCTAGCCGCGTCTCTGTCGACGTCATCACTACCAAAGAACATCATCTCCCGCCAAGCATCTCAAGTCGACGCACCATCCCCCTAGAAGCCTAGGAGGTGGCGAGAGGATGGCAGAAATCGATACAGCCCGGGGAAGACACCGTGTTGGAGTCGCCAATGACGACCATACATAGCGTCAGAAAAGAACGATCAGGGCAGCGACGAACACCGGAGGACCGCAACCTAGGAACTCCATGTCTCCTAGCACGATGCTCCAACAGAGGCACGACGTTGAAGACGCCACCATCATACCGATCCAACACCGAATCGAGGCTTTCGCCCGGAGACAACTGCCAACACCAAAGAAGCGAGGGGAATGACGACACACTAGCTCGACGACGCCTCCAGGGAGGGGAATGACACCCACAGGTGCCATCGCCGCCGGCTTGGACAAAACCGAGCAGGATTTTCATCCGTAATGGCGCGCATCTCCACACCTTGCAGGTTTCGGCCATCATTGTCCAAGATGCCTCACACCGCTGTCACCACAGCTAATTGTCGAAGCTGCGCTGCAATGGGTCTCCCCACCTGCACTGCCGAGAGAACGTGGCCCAGACCACCACCAACTCGGACGAGGAATTTGAGAATACTTTTTTCTTTTTGAGTCCCTTTAATTGACATAGATACAAGTACTCTACTAGGATGATGCACAATAAATAGTCAGGATAGCGTGCGTAATAGAAGACTACGGCCCCATCCTCTCGGACCATTACCCTTTCAAGCTTGGCATCCAATATATGGAGATAGCAGTGAATGAGGACAGGTTCAATCGGGCTTCCGAGCGGTATTCCTCGCTTCTGGCACGTGTAACTCTTACCTTTTCTATCTACGTGTGGTTTTCATGAAAACCTATTTTATCAACCTATGGACTCCTTTCAATGACAGAGTCTTTGGAGCAAATTGGTTCAGGATTCTAAGGTTAGAAAAGAGTTACCACTCAAGGGAGGAACAGGATATGTGGAAGGCTATCCTGGTGGCTCAAGACTGACCGGTATACCTGGACCAGTCTATATTGAGCCATATTCATCAATTCGTCAGGCAATTTGGCCTCACACAATGTATCCCTGTTCCACCAGACGCTTAATCAACCCTGGAACACAAGAGAACCCTTCTTATCGAAGAGAATTGCGTATTAAACAGATGAGAGAAATAGCCCTAAATATGTGCATCGAGTAAGTCATTACCTTCTATTCGATCTCCAGTATCGCTCATCAAGTACTTGATCAGATTCCTCTTTTTTCTTGCAATTGCAAAGTGGTGGAAAAAATTTGTATTTCGGTCACCATGTCGTAGCCAATTGGCTCTGCCCCGCTGGAGCCATGCTACTTCTTCTTGTTCAAACAGGTTCTCGAGCAGCAGTCAAATTGACTTCCCCTGCTTGAGCGTAATGCCCGCCCCTGGTGTGGTGGAAAAAGCCTCGTTTTCTATTCCTTTTAAAGCTGCTGATGCGAGCTACCGAACAAACAAGATTAGTACAAAAAGCCACAACTAGCACTAGCTTTCGTGATTGCTTCTTTCTACCTTTCTCACTCCGGTAATTGCTCCTTCTCCAAAATATCACTACGGACAAGATTAGTAGATCCAGCCATTACTATCAAAGCTATTGGACATCAATGGTATCGGAGTGCGCCTCTTAACGAGGGTGATTTAAGTGCAACGAAATGTACCGGTGGTTCGCGAAGCATCTGGCTTACCGGTCATCTCCCATTCCCGTCGTCGAGAGACTAAAAGAACTATAGCATGCCAGAAACGGGGAGTTGAGGTGGTTAGACCTATACCCCGAAATGCTCCCAGCATAGGAGCCTATGGTTCCATTCTTGTTATTGCTGGAGGTACACATACCTCTTCTCGGTGTGGTGGAGCGATATACGAAAAATAGATGCTAAGCCTGCAATGTCCGATAACGGGGCTTCAGTAGTGAATCTATCGGCACCACAGCAGTGGCATACAACTTTGGACCTAAGGGCTGGTCCCGTTACCTTTCGGAATGGGGGATCCCCGTTGAGATACTTCCGCAGGAGCATAATCGATTTTCTGGTTAAATACATTACAAGATGTTTTTCCATACTTTCCGCATTCAGTTCTAGCTATTTCCGCACCCCCTAATCGACCAGAACAACAAATACGTATCCCATTCCACCCCTCCATGCACTGGAGGTCCCATCGACGAAGGCCACTGAGACTTACTATACGCGTTTTCTGAAGAGCAACAACGGAAAAAAAATAGGTGAACCTGGATACAACTAAAGAGAAAGACACAGCCTTGACTTCTTCCTATCTACACCCACACAATCTCGAATCGGGACGCAAGTGCAGCTTATTGCAACGAAGCTGAATCGAGGAGTTTCCTTTCTTGCTCCGGAGGAAGGATGACCGCATCAATTCTTTCTCTATGCGTTTTTTGATCCGATGTGAGTGCGATGCGATTGTTTATCCAATCAGCTTTCATGGTAATCCGTCACAAGCCGTAGTTCCCAATTTATCAAGGGAGTGTGGTCTGTAAAATGCACACCGTAGTCTTGCCCACTTTGCCTTACGCTCATAGAGATCTATAAGTATCCCTCTTGTCTAAGTAGGTAAGTACGCTCGGCCCAGTACTAAACTTTAGCATTAAAGCCAGAGTCCTTCTTTTCATGAATGTTCAGGAAGAAGAGAATCCCTAAGTTAGAATTGAATGCCATCCCATTTCCTAAAGAAAGAGATTTCCAATATACGTGAATCACGAAAGAACCAATGCTGTAACTTGCTTCATCCGGCATTCTAAGTAATCAATGAGATTTTCTTCCTCGAGAACAAAAAGCTACACGAGGAGAGCCTTGTTTACTGATATGTTACTAAAAGACCAGAGGTGATGGCCTCTGAATTGCAGGGTATGGAAAGTGGGTGTTAATCAACAAGATTATCTACATTTGCGGAAACCACTACTGGAATAAAGTTAGATCTTTATTTCATTTCAAGGAAAAGTTTCAGGGTTTAGCCACCACTCAGACAGTAGTGAAAAATAAAACTAACTCTAGGCGAAAGTGCACGGAGGATCTGTGATTCCTCCTACCTTATGAGCCCTTACGAAATGCCATTTTGAATGATGGACAAATCATGGGTGTCGGCGGTCTAGTCAGAGCATTTTGGAGCGCCTGAGCAGGCAAAGTAGGTTGACCCGTCCCGAGGGGGAGGGAACAAACGGGCAATTGAACACCATAGGGCACAAACGAATCGCCAGTAACGACCTGTATATATCAGGCAAGAGGTGCTACTCCGACCCGGAATCCTGCGTGATGGTTGGTCACCTTACCAATAATCTTCTTAATGTTGGAGAAAATGAGGATCATTGACTTAAATTGGAATTGATACCTAGAAAACTTGGTTCTAGCTTGCCACCCCAGAAGGCAACGTATACACAAGTATAGACTATAGGTAACACTGTAGGGTACAGCCTTGGGTAGTCTTAGGGTTTTCCAAGATATGATATGATCGGGTTATTTATTAGAATTGGAAATAGCTAGACGAATAAGTAGGCTTTAAAAGGACGAATAAAGTAGGCCTTCTAACTCAAAGTACTCCAGCTTAAGGAAAGACATGCAACATTGGTGATCAACGTATGGAATTTCCGCTATTCCGTTCCGGGAAAACACTTGTTTTTTCACGTTTTTCCTTCGCTGTTCTTTCCTGGATTTTTTGTTGATGATTCTTCCCCTTAAAAAAAGCTTTTCCCTATAAAAAATATGTGGCCCTTTTCTTTCCCGAAAAGGCATTCATTGTTCGTTCTGTGCCAGGAACCAGATTTGAACTGGTGACACGAGGATTTTCAATCCTCTGCTCAGGTATTGGTACGGGTCATGCTGTTGAGTTGGAAGCGGTTGGTTAAGGTAAGTATATATTGGCACTTCTGGTTTCATGGAATTTCCAGCATAGGGCAAAAGTATTGGTTGGGAAAATTGGATATTTGGTATTGAATTGGGTCTTGGTTGTGGTGGTGGAGGTGCAGGATTAGGTCTAATATTATCATGTTTTGAGCTGTGAGGAAGGCCATAGGTGGCTGGAAACAAGTGTTCGTGCCAAGGTTTTGAGGGGGATAGAGAGGGTTATTTTTGTGATTGGGTCTTTTAGTTGCTTTGCTACTAGAGGTCTAGGTGGTCAGGGGTTTAAAGGTCTGGAATAGGTGTGAGTGGTGGTCGTATTCAGTACCAATGGTACGGTAATTGGAGGTTCAGGCGGTTCAGGCCTAGGATAAGAGCTAGAGGCTTGTTGAGGGGTAGCCATGGTTTCAGCTTCACTGGCAACAGCTGGTAGGGACATTTGTTGTGGTGTTCTAGGAAAATGAACCATATTGCCCCTAGTTGTGTTAATCGAGCTATGCTCTTCTTCAACGCTCCGCGCCTTCAAAAAAGTAGTTTTGTTGCTTGCGCTTTAATTTAGGAGTTTCAACTTAACTAGCATATGTGCATTTGGGTTGTTGGCATATGTCGGCTACATACTGGATGCTTTTCCATCATTGTTCGACTTGCACAGAAACAATGGGTCCCTTCTGGTTTCTTTTTCTCCCTCCAAGTTTGTTCTTCACTGTAATGTGTGTCAACTCAACAAGAGTGAGCACACCCTTCCTGCTGGTCTTCTTCAACCTTTGTCTGTTCCATTACAACCTGGGTCTTCTATTTCAATGGATTTTCTTGAGGCACTCCCCAAGTTTTATGGTTATAGCTCAATACTTGTGGTCGTGGACCGTTTCACTGGCTCATTTCATTCCTCTATCTCACCCTTTTAGCTGTATACCCTATCTTGTATCCAGTAGTAAGTCTACTCTTCTTACCCCCTCTCCTCTACCTTTTGTGGCCCATCTATTAGCTTTTTGACCATCTTTGAGTCATAGCGAGACGGCTCTATCTCTTTTCACAAGTACAGCCGTAAGTACAGTTGCGGGCGTCAACGATCAGCAGTACTGAGCTACGGAAAGTCTATCGAATTATAGCTACGGAAAGTCTATTGAAAGGACCTAATCAAAGGCTACTACAGCTATAACTGACCCGCCTATGGAATCTATTGGCTCGGCTGAACCGACATGAAATGAAAGAGAGGAAGGCGGAAGCTATTGGCAAATAGAGGGGGGATGTTCTCCGTGTCTTTTAGCCCTCACTAGATGACAACTTGCTTACTTTTCACTTCTTCTTAAGCTTGGCAGACTAGTTCCTGACTGACTTGATAGTGCGATGAGCTTACTTGCTCTAGTTCTATCCTCAGGATTTACTCTACTCGTAACGGAATTTCAGGTGTCAAAGTGCGGATCTCATATAGTCAAAATAAGAAGGGACGTGCTATATCCGAAACGTACGAAATATAGTAAATATTTTAAATGCAGATGTAGTAGGGGTCGCGAACCGGATGGTACACAACTTGGTTTTGGAAGATATGGCACCAAAAGTTGTAGAGCTGGTCATCTTTCATATCGAGCCATTGAAGCAGCGCGTCGGGCTACAATCGGACAATTCCATCGTGCGGTAGGTAAGAGCACGCACAAGCACTTGACCGAAGGGGACCAGCGCTTCTACTCCTCCACCGAGGAGCCGTTCTTGCGAGAAGCAAGGGATGTCGTGAACGGTGGGAGGTCAAAGAAAGAGAATTGACCTCTGAATACAGTGATCCTATGATCTAGATAGACTCCGTCCTTTTTTTTTTAGATAAGGGTGACTCAAGAAATTGGGGGTGGGACCTGCTGGCATAATGCAGGCTGGAACGTGGGAATTCGAGGTCTCATGAACGAGTTTTTTTACGTGGACAAACATACTTTCCGGTCTTTTTTATGGATCCTTTTAGATCTACGGGCCGGCCGTTCACATGAGCATAGGGAATCTATACTCGAGCCTTCGACTTGGCCCCTGGCAGGATAGGTGAGGAATCACTCTTGAGATCTGATCTATTGGGGCCTACAACTTCGCCAAAGCCGACTAGCATCCCTTTCCGTGGTGAACTGGCCGTCCCATACCTTCATTTTGTCTCATGTGTGTTGAACATTGTCTTCCTCGGTTCCAGCTTCACTGATGTAGGTAGGGCTGGGCGAGAAAGGGTCCCCTCTTGCCTATTAGTAAGCGGGCCAAATATTCCACCGGGGTCTTACGGTCTCATAGAGGGGGGAGAACTACCTAACTAAAGAAGAATAGTGCTCTTTATAAATAAGAGTAGGCGTGGAGAGCTTTTTGCGGGGAAACTTGCAAGTCAAGTTTGGGGGGAGGCGGGCGTCGACCCAACCTTATGAGTATTCGGACTATAACAGTTCCGATGAACAGTCACTCACTTTTGACAGTTATACGATTCCAGAAGATGATCCAGAATTGGGTCAATCACGTTTATTAGAAGTTGACAATAGAGTGGTTGTACCAGCCAAAACTCATCTACGTATGATTGTAACACCCGCTGATGTACCTCATAGTTGGGCTGTACCTTCCTCAGGTGTCAAATGTGATGCTGTACCTGGTCGTTCAAATCTTACCTCCATCTCGGTACAACGAGAAGGAGTTTACTATGGTCAGTGCAGTGAGATTCGTGGAACTAATCATGCCTTTACGCCTATCGTCGTAGAAGCAGTGACTTTGAAAGATTATGCGGATTGGGTATCCAATCAATTAATCCTCCAAACCAACTAAACCGGGGAAGCTGAAGCGGAAATGCAATTCTCGGGTGAGGGAAGGGGGAAGCTCCAGGAAGGCTTCGCTTGCTCGCTCAAAAAGCTCTAACGCTCGTTTACGAGTGGAGTGCATAAGCCCTTATTGAAGTAGGGTGAGGCCTTACTACACGAGCTCGTAAGTCAAGCACGGAACGAGCCTTGTCTACGAAGCTTCGCTTCATCATCTTGCTTGCTTCTGGCGAAGCTTAACGCACTATAACATAGGCATGCATGATGGTATGGTAGGAAGACTCCTTTTAAGGCCGACCACTACATAGGAGCGATAGGAAGCCAAGCCGTCAAAAGGAAAGGCGAGCAGCCCTTATTGCAATAGCAAACGGCCTACTTATAGCCCTATTTATACCCTTTCTCGGGGACTTCAACGGGCCTTACAAGCTCAATAAATTGCAATTCTTCACCTTTTCCTCAGACAGTGGGAATGCATTTTCTTACTTGATTGACATTGACAGATATGTGTACCACACCGAACAAGCAATATGTCATATGCTTGATGTACCAGCCAAGCCAGCTCTTTTTTTCTCAGTTCCCTTATCCTTAGCGCAAAAGTAAAAAGAAAATGAAAGAGAGTTTGTATTTGCAAATGCAAATGAATATGGATCTAAATAAATTAGATAATCAATAAATAAGAATTGGAATAATAGAAAAAATATCCTTCGCCCCTTATCTCTTCATCATCGTCGGTTCCGTCACTTGTGGTATTCGTTTAGAATCTTGTTGACCCTACTCGCTTACTCCTATTTTCCTTATTTCTTTTTCTACATAATTAATTAGAACTTTCTTGAAAGAATGGGGTTCTCTCTGGGGGGGCGCACCCTCTCTTCCTTTTTGAGAAAGATGGGCTTGTTTTTTTTTTCAATAAGTTCTATTGCTTTGACACATTTAGTATATAACATAATATATATAAGAAAAGTACTAAAGGCGAAGGGCATTCTGTTGTACAGCTACTTTGGTATAGTTACAAAGGTAACCGGTAGGTGACTGTTGAATCGACAGTAGTTACGAAAGGGGGAAATAGCTCAGTTGGTTAGAGTGCTGGTCTGTCACGCCAGAAGTCGCGGGTTCGAACCCCGTTTTCCCCGCCCGATCTTTCTTTCTTCCCGAGGTCATACCTCTGCCACTTTACCCTGAGTTTCACTAAGGCATATAACCCCATTCGGGTAAGAGGAGCAAGCAGTGGGGAACATCTATTTATATGCGTGTTAGCATCAACAGCATCTTTTTGAAAGTAAATTACATCGATCCTCGGTGCTAGCAGCCGCAACCAACCATGCCCCAGATCCGCCGCTTCGGCCTTCAGCCACACTAGGGGACTGCCACCGAATCAGATCTGACCAGCACCTCCACGCACACCCCAGCGCTAGACCTCTCGAGGCAACACCGCACCCCTCACACGGAGGCAGGCATCAACCCACTGCCCGCCAAGATCCTTCTTGGGTGGGCCTCCTTGGCTGCGGCGCCTCTGTGGTTGGGCTTGCGCCGCCGCCACCAGCAGCTGGTGCACCACCCACATCCACCACCCTGCAGCACACCACGCCTGGATCCACCGCCCTGCCGTGCACGGGCGACCAACACCACGAGACACGCCGCCGGTCACCCCCACCACCATGGCTGCCTAGGGGACGACCCACTCCGCGTGAAGGGAGACCGTCGAGGGGCACCGCCAGCACCCGCCGCCTTTGACGGCCGGGCGCGGCCGCCACCGCCAGCGCCGGCGGCGGCAGCTGCCGGTCACTCTGTGCGTTCGGTTTATTCGGTTTACATGGTTTGGTTTATACGGTTTTTCGGTTTGTACAGTATCAATACTTCGGTAAATACGGTATGAAATTAAAAATACTGTTCGGTTTTGGTATATACCAAATTATTTCGATATGGTTTCGGTATATACCATAATAACCAAAGTTGACGCGAATTTGAAAAGACATAATAATAATTTGCAAATTTATGACTCAAAACACATATTTCTTTTACACAAATACTATATAACTATATATGTAAGTAAATATGCACGCACTGATTCATCTATTGATGGTTATGGACGTGCTTAGCATTTTAAAAAGAGAACAATGACTATCTTACAAGAAAAAATTATGTGCTTAGTAGGGAATTTGACTCATGTACAAGAAAAATGACAACTTGTATGGTTGTTCATCTCAAGAAATATAAATTTATTTTTTACTTTGATTTATTCGGTTAACTGTTCGTTTTCGGTATATACCATAAAAACCAAAGTTCAAATCGGTATGAAAAGTTCATACCATACCAAAACCAGAAACCATAAAAACCGTAAAATTTATTCGGTTCGGTTTTTATTTTCGGTATGGTTTTTCGGTTCAGTTTTCATATGCACAGAGTGAGCTGCCGGGGGAGCGGATTTGGGGGCTGCTGGACCTAGGGTTTGGGGAAGCCCCCGGAGCCGGACATGCGTGCGACCCGGGAGGCAGGGGAAGGGGAGGTGTTGCACACCAAAAAATAAATAAAGCTTGACTCACTCCACGATCAGTTTTGCTCTCTTTCCAATCATGAACCATGTAAAGCCCAATACACCATCATCCTTTGATGATCTCCAAGTTGTCTTTTTTATGGCTTCGTAGCAACGCATGGGCATTATGCTAGTAAACTATAAGTTATATGTAGCAAAATAATACATTTAAAAACTACATTCAAATATGATTCCAAAAAGAGAGAAGTGCATATTACACCCCTCAACTCTAGCCCTAGTCTAATATACACCCCCAACTCCAATACCGTCTATTTTACACCCCCCCCCCCCCCCCCCCCGCCCAACTCTCAAAACCAGCCAGAATTCAATCCTCTCCTCCTCGTTGACCGGTTTTGACCCAGTTGATCAGTTTTGACCTGTTGACTGGGTGAACAGTAACTAAAAAAACAAAAAAAAACATTTTTCAACGAGTGAACAACAAATTCAGGAAAAAAAAGTTGGAAATAAAATTCAACAAACGATTTCGATTTTTCACCAGGTGAATAGTAAATTAAAAAATACTATTTTTTCAAAAAAATCCGAATCCCTTTTGTGTGGACAATTTTTCAGTGCGTGATGTATGTGCCAATTTTCAGCTTGTTTGGACATTTGAGTGGTATCTCAACAAAAGAAAAATCGGCCCAAACGGTACACGAACAATTAACTATTTCACAAATGTCACATTTGTCTTTTTTGCTGAGAGCTATTCAGATGTCCGAACAAGCTAAAAATTGGAACGAACATCATGCACTCAAACATCGTCCATGCAAAAATAATTCAGAAATTTTAATTTATTTTATTTTTCTGAATAACTGTTCACCCGGTCAAAAAAATAAAATTTTTAAAAACCAATTTTTTTTGTTTTTTTGCACTTTTCTGAATTTACTGTTCACCCGGTGAAAAATGATTTTGTTGAATTTTCTTATTTCTTTTGAATTTACTGTTCACCCAGTGAACATGTCAAAAACGGTCAACAGGGAGGGGAGGGTTGAATTGCGCCTGGTTTTGAGTGTAGGGAGGGGCGGGGGGGTGTAAACGAGACGGTATTGAAGTTGGGGGGTGTATATTAGACTAGGGCTATAGTTGAGGGGGTAATATGCACTTCTCTCTTCCAAAATTTTTTATGACATGCATTAATATCTTCCAAACTTTGACCCAAAATACTATACGGACAAAGAAACCTAGATGTAGATAGTAACTAGTGACAGAGCCAGCAAGGGCGAGTTGGGGCCATGGCTCCTCCATGCTGGAAAAATAATCCTCAAACCACTCCTATAATGTCATCTATAAATCTCTAAATCTTATATACCTAAATAGTTCATCCTCACTAAATCAAGTATCTTAACATGAAACTATGCCAATTCATCCTGCTACCATGCATACCTCACAAAATTTAATCCTCTCATCATGCAACTATACCACTCCACCATGTCATTATCCATGGGAAAAGACCCCCCCTAACAAGCACCATGCACACTACTCATACTCAATTAATATTTTACAACTATATAATAATCCAATATAAAAAATACATGTACTTTGGTTTCAATTCTCATACATACCTAATAATAAAGGGGCTATTGCTTCTGGCGGTACGTCCCGAAAATTGCCCCCAAAGTTGTAGATAAAAAACGTTTCACACAGGGTAATCCTCCTATACTGCGCTCTGTGCGCTGGGGGAAGACACAGCGTGCCCGTTTTGGGCGGCCCTGATTTTAGTTTTCTTTTCTTTCTTTTCTATTTAACTTTTTTCTACTTCAAATAATTTGGGAAATCTAAAAAGTTCCAAAAATTGAAAAAAAATGAGAATATTGAAATAAAATTTTTAATACATCATCAATTTTTTGTGGATTCAAAAAATGTTCGTGATTATATAAAAAATATTTGTTTATTCAAAAACTGGTCGAACTTGTGAAAACAAATGTTCAGGAAATAAAAAAATGTTCATGATTTTTTGAAAACTTAGTGTATTAAAATGTTAATGAAATTGAACAAAATTTCACCAATTCGACAAATGTTCATGAAGGAAAAATATTTTAGAAATTCAAAAACTGTTCGTAACTTATAAAATTGTTTATTCATTCATAAAAAGTAGTTGATTAAAAAAATGTTCGTTAAATCAAAAAAATGTTTGTCAATTTCAAAAATTGTTCCACCAATTTCGAAAACAATGTTTGTCCATTCTAGAAATGTTCGCCAATTCAAAAAAATTGTTAAAAAATCACAATTTTTAAAAAATGTTTGCAAATAGTATAAAATTAAAAAAATCACAATTTTTTTTAAAATGTTTGCAAATAGTATAAAATGTTCATGAATTGAAAAAATGTTGTTGATTTTAGAAAATATTCAAAAATCTGTAAAAGTGTTCATGAATTTGAATAATGTTCACGATTTCAATATGTTCATGAATTTTTAAAAATGTTCATAACTTCGCGAAATTGAAAGTGATAGTGTATCTTGGTGATGCAGCAAAATGTGATCATGACAATTGGAGATTATGATTTTTTATCTCCCGTTTCAATGCACGGGCCCTTTTGCTAGTATTGCTGATACAAGTATTCTTCTTTCATACCGCCGGGATCTCATAGAAATAACTGCATTCAATTCACACAACAACGCGCGGTGTATCTTGTTTGTAACTGTTTGGCTCCTACGACTAAAAATTAAGCTCTTCTCTTCTCGTCTTGCTGTACGCCTGTACCCAACTAGTATGAACTTGAACATAGCTTTTGTTTAAAAAAAAAACACTTGAACATAGCTTACATCCCTATCTGCCACAGGCCCTTGTCACGCTGAATGATGTGGTGCTACCGAGTGTGTGACCATATATACCGTCGTCAGAATTCGGAACAAGAAAAAACATCACTGGCAAATGCTAGCCATCTGGTAATTAACAGTACATATTACAGTATCAGTTACACACTTGGTTGCCTGTGTGTGCCTCACAGACATTCTTAAGCTTGAGGGGGTCAAATTTCCCAATAGTAGTAGTAAGAGAGAGGAGCAAATTCAGTTTGGTGAATTTGCTTTAAAAAACTTGTGACCGTTTCTTTTTCACGAAACCCCTATCAAATACTCCCTCAATCCCATAATATAAGAACGTTTCTGAAACTACACTAGTGTCAAAAACGTTCTTATATTTTGGGACAGAGGAAGTACGATGGATCTCACGCGAAAGAGTGAATTACTAAAGAGAACACAACGCAGCAAGAACAACCAAATGACAGCAGCAAACATCTGAACTCAGGTGCTCAGCTCACAGCAAGAACCATCAGATCAGGGTTGATATTAAAAGATGCTTCATCTAAGAGAAACCCAGCTGTTCACACAGGTTCTGAAGTTTAGAACCGCAAGGGCAGAATAGATAGCTGAAAGCCTGAAACACACGAGCTGCTGGGTTTTTAGGTGTTGTTCTGAATTCTCAACAATCTGTTGCTAAAACAAGACATTAAAAGACAAAGGAGGCAGCTGATGTACAAAACTTGAAGGTGTAGTGTGTACAGTATAAACTGGAGTAGCTTTCATGTAGAGCTCCTGGATAAAATCTGAATCTTGTTCACACATTAGAAACCCCTTTCCTGCCCCCTTGGCCGACACACAAAACAGCATAACTAAAAGCACCATCGATAGCTCATAGGAAGAACAGACCGCGTTTTTCATTTACACGCGAAATGCATAGTCTAAACGGAATGCAGGACCATCAGCTCGCTGCAAAAACCTCTACATTTTCCAGTTATCATAAAATGCATGATCTACAAAAAGTTGCAGAATTATCAACTCATTGCAGGAACCACACAGTGAAAATCGCATCACAGCGATGAATGTCAGAAGAGTGACACTGCAGCAACTATAGTATGACCAGCATCACTACAAAATTGTTCAGCCCTTGGAGGTAAAAAATTGACAGGGCTTACCCCTGCCCTGTCAGGGGAACAGAGCAAATTTAACTAGCAGAAGAAACACGAGTGTTGCCGAGTTTTCTCAACCTATATTCCCATAGGCAAAAGTAGGCGTCCAGTTCTGCCGTCATCGCATCCGAGGCGGCGAAACTTGTGAACAGGTGAACTTTCAGGACTCCTGCTCCGATCTTTCTCTACGTGCGTCGACATCGGGGTGTCGCAGCTCGTGATAGACTGGATCAGCAGAAACAATGAGGCAGTTAGGCGGCAGCCAAATAATCGATAACAATATAATGATAACATCATGAAGGCAAAACCTGAAACAATATGATGTGCAGAAAACTAAGATTCTATGCACTATCTATTGTAGCAGGATACAAGCTGAATTTTGTTCACTGGATAGTAACTTAGTATATTCTCTGCAAAGATGGAATGAGATGACTGAACTTGGTTGGGCATTTCAGATTAGTACTATCTTCAAAGTTCAGACCAGCTGAATTATCTGAATCGATAAAAGGAGTGCGGAAGCATGCTACTAGGTTCAGAGTTCAGACCATCTACAGACTGATAAATCCACATGACATGACACCTACGACTATATCCATTCAAAGTTTCAGACAGGTCCCAATCCTAACAAAACCTATCATTATATCCCTTTCAAGCATGATCTCAGATTAGCACTCCACCAAAGTAAGATTCCGAATGTCATGTTCATACAGTAAACAGTATCTACTTCTACACCAATATCTGTGCATTTCTCACCAAAGAAGATCAGTAGGAAGTAGGAACTAGGAAGAACATCAACTATCTAAATCTCAGAGATCATCAATACAGCTCATGTACAAAACCTGAAGGCAATACAGCTCATGTGCAGAAACGAACACATTCCATTTCCACATCTGAATGTCATGTGCAGAAGTTGTGACATGGAGAGAGGGAGGCTCTGACCTTGGGTCCCGGAGAGCGCCACGATAATCTCGAGGGTCTCGCCGTCGCCGCCGCGTGGCAGGTCGACGACGAGCGGGGTGAGCCTCCCGTGGCGGCCGGCTCGGACACAGATGACGAAGCCGTCGGGCAGGTCCGCCTCTCCGAAGGAAGGCACCACGTGACGAAGCCGCGGGGCAGGCCTCCCGTTGAGGACGCGGACGCGAATGCTGAGTTCCTCGCTCAGGTGGAAGACGGACCTCCCGAGGAACGGGAAGTTGTGCCAGCCGTTCTCCGGGTACAGCCCCTGGGAAAAGCCGTTCTCGATGAAGAACCGGATCGTCCGCCATGCATCCCGCTCTTGCCGCCCGAAGATGATCCCGGAGAGGCGCCCCTGGACGCGGATCTGCAGAAGTCGAGTCGCAAAGAACAAAGAAGAGTCATGGCACAAATATTGAGGAGATCAAAGAAGCACAAATGCGACCGGGAATTGCAATTGAGAGGCGAGAAGAGTCATGGCGGGCGAGCGAGCGAGCTCACCGGAATCGGGGGTGGAAGGGCAGGCGCGCCCTCTCTGCGGGGGATGCGCTCGACAGCCCAGCGCGCCATGGTGGTGATGTAGTCGCCGTCGACGCTGACGCCGTTCTTCCAGCGGCGGTACCTGCCGTTGGCCCGGAGGTAGTGGCCGCCGACCGTGCGGAGCATGACGTCGCCCTGGGAGCCCGCCCTGACGGCCTCCCACATGATGTCCGGAACCACCGGATGGTCGTAGTCGCGCTGCTCTGCGCGTGAGCCGCGGTGGCCGGGCGGCGCCGGCGCGGCCGTGTTGGCGGCGAGGTAGCGGCCGTAGGCGGCGCTGTGCAGGAGCAGGTGCACGCCGCGGCCTCCGTTGGGGCGGAGGTGCACCGCCCACGCCGCGTTCAGCGAGGCCCGGCTCCGGCGGAGGACGACGCTCTCCCCGTCGTCGGCGGCGTGGAGGTACCCGCCGAGCGCGCGGCTCCGCAGCCGCACGTGGTGCCGGTCTGGGAACTGATCCATCGGTCGCCGGCGATGGAGGGCAGAGGAGGTGGGCGCTGCGCGGTGGAGGGCGGTGGGGATGAAAGGTTCTTGGTTTGCAGGGGCTCCGGCGACGGCGAGGCGGAAGCTGTTGGTTGAGGCGGTTACGCTGGGCGCCAATGCGAGGTATTTCAAGGTCGCCGTCCCGGGCTTTGGCAGAAGGTGGGCCTGCAGGCTGTTTTCCCGGCCCAACCCACACAGGGTCGCGCCAGTCACCACCAGTGGTACCGCTTGCTACCCTGGTGTGCGGCATTTCCTATTTCGCGCCACAGGCGCCAGTTAACGTGCATTTCGTTAAGTGGCGGCTGTGGCGTCCGTCAGTGGGCCGGCCCATCTAGGCGCCGGTTGACGATTTTTTTAAATTCTATGAACTTTTTTGAGATTGATGAACTTTTTTGAATATTGATGAATTTTTTCGAAATTTAATGAACATTTTTCTTGAAATTGGATGAACTTTTTTTTTGAATTCCATGAACTTTTTTTAATTTCTATGAACACTTTAGAATTTAATGAACTTTTTTTCAATTTAATGAACTTTTTTTTAGATTGATGAACTTTTTTGAATATTGATGTATTTTTTAGAAATTTAATGAACATTTTTCTTGAAAACGGATGAACTTTTTTGATTAGTGAACTTTTTTTCAGTTCCATGAAATTTTCTAAAAATACATGAAATTTTTTTCAATTTCTATGAACTTTTTTCAAATTTGATGAACTTTTTTTTCAATTGGAATGAACTTTTTTTCAAATTGATGAACTTTTTTCAAAATTGATGAACCTTTTTTAAAGATATGAACATATTTTTTCAAACGGATGAACTTTTTTTCTTTAAATCTGTAAACCTTTCTTGATTTTATATTTTTGTTGTTGGAGGTTTTTTCTGCAGAGTTTCAACAATGTTATATTCTCTCATGCCCTCCAGTTGTTTCTGCGCGAATTGGTTGTAACCTTGTTGTTTTACGAATATAAGCATGTTGACCTAAAAAAGATTTTGATGTTTGTCTTTCTTTGTCTTTGTGTAATTGTCTGACATGAAATTATGTGATGTGATGATTGGAGCCTTATTGTTTGGGCGAGTTGGGCTCTCATGACGCCAACAGCCAGCCTTCTCCCCCATTCGTCGCCCACCACCCACCCCTAGATCCGTTGAGACGCGCCACCGCTCTATGTCCCTCATGCCCATCTGCTTGTTGACATATGTTGAGCCCTACAGTGTGGGGCTCGAGGTCGTTTTGGGAGAAATATTTGACTTCGAACCCATTGCGAAACGACCATGGATAGCGCGCGGTCGTTTGTCGACCGTCTGTTCCTAACGGGTCATTCGATGGAGCCAGATCAGGCGTTGGATCGGGCAGCGTAGGAGGCGTCGTTGACCCCATGGGTTCAGCGGGAGAGGACAGTGGGGCCTCCTGGTCAAGGGCGTTAACACCCCCCCTTCTTGAGTCGCGGCTTGATCCCAGGCGACAAAATTTGGGAAACGGTCTTGGAGCATCACGCAATCTTCCAAGATAGTGCCCATCGCTGCATTGCCAGACCATTGCACCTTGACTTGTTCCACCATTGAACCATTCTTCTGGTGCCACATCAACTATAGTTCTTCCACGGAAATTTCTAGTTCGTCGGAACATATAGGAAGTTCAGGAGCAACAACCGTACCAGGGAGAAGTGCTTGTCAGAGTTGTGATACATGAAAAACATGATGGACTAAAGCTTGTGGTGGAAATGGCAGTTTATAGGCCACATTGTTTATCTTCTCGATGATGGGATAATGCCCCTAGAACTTGGAAAAGAGCTTATAGTTGGCGCAGGGGCAACCAATGTCTGCACATAGGATTACAGCTTTGGGAAGACACTGTCAGCCATCGAAAACTTGTGAAATGAGCGTTTCTTCTCATCATTGAGCTTCATGTATTGGCAAGCACGGTGGAGATGCTGCTGGAGCAAGTGTTGGACGACTGAACGCTCTTCGAGCCATGTTTGCAGCAATGACACTGATCGTGTTGTATCCGTTGTAATTCCCAAGTGCTTAGGCTCATGACCAGCTTTGAAAGGAGTCATTTCAATAGCAGATTGGTGTGAGGAGTTACACCAGACCTATGTGAGAGGGATCCAGAAGCTCCAGCAGCGAGGATATGCATGAGTGAAACATCGCAAGAAATTCTCTATGCATTGGTTTACACACTCTGTATGGACGCCTTTCTAAGGTGGGTGTGATGGCAACATTAGGGTCTAGGAGTGGGAAAAGAGAGTGGAGGAGGAGGGGTGGATTGTGCGATGGGGAGGGGTCAGGATTGTTTTTTGCGTGGTGCCGGGCTATCAAATCCAACATGCCAGACTCAAGGAATCTAAGCAAAGAGGGAGTGGGATGCTTCTATACACCCTTTGGAACATCTGTAAAGAGCGGAACCGCCGCATCTTTTATGGCACGTGCATGAACCACATCGAGGTGGCGGCCCTGACTTTTGAAGATATCAACTAGAGGGCGATGGTTTTTCCTACGCCACAAGCCAGCAAGGGTATTGGTTAATTTGCATGAGTGTGTGTCGGGGAGTTTTCACCAAGTTCCTTCCAAAACCATATCACCCCTGTACATAAACCATCTATTTTCTTCTTCTATACAAAAAGGCAATGTTCTCACCTGTTCGGGAAACAGAAAATTTCACCTGTAAGAGCCGATGCATTTAGATTTTTTTGAGCCATGAACTATAGAACAATTTTTATATGGTGTATTATATAAATAAATAAGCATACAAAATATTTACAATAGGGACAGAAGTCACCAAAAGCCTAAAGAAATCTTAAAACATGTTTAGACCGATCTTCGTTCTTGCGATGGAAGGCCAATCACTCAGCAAGCCATCCAAAGTGTAGGTCGGTGCCCTCATCATCTATCCTATCTCTTGAGAGTAAAGCCATAACCTTACCTACTACACACAAACACGCGCTTGCAGCCGCGCACACACAAACAAAAGCATGGTGCACCTGGTTACTGTTTGATACACATTTTGTGGGTAGCCATACACGTGTGCTGATAGTAAATAGTAATAGTAGATATCTTAAAACCAGCAAACAACCAAATATTTGCACACTATTGGCTACGTATGCACATGTTCATGTACTCATTAGATAGTCCATATTTATAGGTTCAGTTTCATACTTTACATCTTGCTATTTCAGTTTCATACTTTACAACCTGGTTTCAGTTTCTTACTTGTACTACATAAGTTGATAAAGGAATTAATACATGCATGCAAATAGCAACAACAACAACTAAATTTGTTCATACATGGAAGCCCAAAAGTTTAGTTTATGTTAACTTTCAAGAAAGACAGTCTCTTTGTAAAGTGATCACTTTTTAGAAAAGTGTATTGAGCAACGTACAACAAACATACCATTTTCGATATTAACACACTTTCTAGGTGCCATAAAAAACATACTTTCTGGGTTGTGCTGAACATGCAAAATGAGGAGATATTCTCATCCACCGACCCTTTGCAACATGTGTGTTTCCTATATATTTTGATTTGTATTTCTTTTATCAATCGGCATAGCTATTCCAAAGTGCAAGATACAAAAAGAAGCATCTCACTTGAAACTTAATTATACAGTAGCATGTATATATGCCAATAAAATCAATAATTTTATATTTCAAAAAAATTAGTTATTTTGTTTACTCACGGTTCAATGCTTTCACTATTCTTCACATCAAATACTTGACAATTAATTAGAAAACATGGAAAATATTGTTCGATATCATGTACCAGTACTTCTCATTAATTCATGGAATAACTTTAAGGCAATTTCTAATTATCTTATTAACATAGAACTCTTTGTTTGAAAGCACTTACTAATCAGATGTTTGAATATATGCTTATATCGACAACAACAACATATATTTATCAATTTTACAAAACTATACTATTGTCTGTGAGAGGTGCAGTTTGCTCACATGTGCAAAACAATGTCAATGCCTCACATAGAGACAACTAGACCAATAAGTGTAAAAGAAGGAGACAAGCAAGTGAAAGAAGCCATATAAGGAAGAAAGAAAGAAGCCACTAAAAGTAATATGTAGTAACGCTTGATATTAGTATATATAAATAGCTATAGGTGTTACCAAAACACATATCAACAAGGACAACTTTAACACAATAGTGTCCCTAAATTGATTGCACACCTATATTCAAGTCTTTTCATGGAGAAGGTAGAGGTTTTCATCGTCGGAGCAGGTCCTTCTGGGCTTGCCACAGCAGCATGCCTAAGCAAACTCTCTATACCATATATCATTGCTGAGCGTGAAGATTGTGTTGTGTCGTTATGGCACAAACACACATATGATCGCCTCAAGCTCCACATCGCCAAAGAGTTTTGTGAGCTACCCCACATGGCATACCCAACTGATTCGCCGACCTACCTTCCCAAAGATCAGTTTTTAAGGTATATGGAGGATTATGTCAAGCACTTCAATATATCCCCAAAGTTTAATACTACAGTTGAGTCATGCATGTACGATGAGGTGAGAAAATGTTGGGTTGTCACGACACATAACAAGGTGGATGGCCCAACTATGTATGCATCCAAGTTCTTGGTTGTAGCAACAGGTGAAAATAGTATGGGATATGTTCCAGAGATTGTTGGCCTACAAAGCTTTCCTGGTGAAACAATCCACTCATCAAATTACAAGTCTGGAAATGATTATGTTGGGAAAAGCGTTCTTGTTGTTGGATGTGGGAACTCTGGCTTTGAGATTGCACATGATCTTGCAATGCATGGAGCTAATACTTCCATCATTATTCGTAGTCCGGTACGTAAATTTCACGATCCCACTTCTATTATTTTCTTAGTTTTTTCTCAGAAAAATCATGGTTGAAGTTCTACTAAACAAGTTCTTACATGGGTAATTGTGAAGTTGCATGTTATGACAAAGGAGTTGATCCACCTGGGCATGGTACTCTCAACGTGGCACCTTCCACTGAAGCTTATAGATCTTATTCTTATGATCCTCGCATATATCTTATTAGGTGATTTATCAAAGTATGGAATTGTGAGGCCTAATATTGGTCCACTCACCCTAAAAGCAAAAACTGGTCAGTCTGCTATCATAGACACTGGCACCACTAAGCTAATAAAAAAAGGTGATATCAAGGTGAGAGCAAAATCATGCTTATAAACAAATATACACATACTATATGGGGAATGTGATAGACTAATTTAAAAATATTTTGTATGACAGGTATTCGGTCCAATATCATGCATTCGAGGAAATCTCATAGAGTTTGCGGATGGGAATGAGAGGTACTATGACGCTATTGTGTTTGCCACAGGTTATAAAAGCACTGCCAATATATGGCTCAAGGTATATAGACAATCATTTCAATTTATCTGAAAGAACACCATTATTATTATTTATATATAACATCATAGTAATATGAATAATGTATGATGGTAAATAAGTCAAACCAAATTTCTAGCTTAAAAGGACAATCGGTTTCAACTTATAGTCATACTAGTATGCAGGTATGTGCACAACATGTCAAATCTCAATTCACGGATACAAAGCTTGCTTGCTTCAAGCACTGCACCTTGGCATGGAAAGCTTCATTGAGTCAATTGTTGTAGCCGTTCGATTTTGGATGTAAAGCTTTACATGCTTAGAATTAGTATCTTATACTATAACCAACTTAAAGAAACTCCACCAGAACTTTCAATTCTCGTTGACATGATTAGTATGCATGCTGCAGATTCTCACGATCCAGCAGCCAATACGTGTGCCATGACCAGCATGCATAGATGGATTACAGCTGACAAGTGAACTTTACCTACACTGGAATATAGCAATGGTTCTAGAAATCAGTAGTACCTTTGCTATATTGTAGCCTGTACTTTAGCCACAAATCCCAACATTTTGAGCCATACCATGGACTCTATGAATGGCAAGCTGCTTTTTGGTGTTGAGATTCAAAAGTTTAAAACTCATACACTATATATAGTAGTATAGAAATTTTCTCCAAACATTGTATCATATTTTTTAAAATATTCTTATAAAAATATTTTAATAAATGCAGAACGACATGAGTATGCTAAATAGTGATGGCATACCCAAAAATGACTTCCCCAACCACTGGAAAGGTGCAAATGGACTCTACAGCGTCGGCTTTGCAAGGAGGGGATTGGCTGGTATTGCACATGATGCCAATATTGTTGCAAGTGACATCCATACCAATAAGGAAATGCCATGTTTTAATTAGGCTCTCCTAGTACTTCATCACATTTTCTAGATCATTCATCCTGAAAATGATCTCTGAAAATGCAATAGCTTGGTTTGTTGTTAAGTGTTTATTTTGGTGAAGTTGATTTTATTGAAAGGGATGCAATAATGTATTATACTTGAAGTATTGTATTGTACTTTTATTGTGCCAACTTTTTGTGTGGGGGTTCTATCATGTTGACATGTGTCCACTAATTGAAATGTCTTTAGATATTTGTTTTGTGTTGAAATATACACAAATCTTTATATTGTTGTTTGAGCAACCTTATTAATCTCTACAGGAACTAGTACCAACAACACGTAACTAGAAACAACAAACTCATAAGACATAAGAGTGGATTTATTTAGAGAAAACCTATTTTGTTGTAATCCACAAAAATTCTCTTCAAAATACCCAAATAGAACTAAGAAGAAACTAAGCCATATTGTTTGGTACTTTCCCTAAGATAACATGAGGCCGTCTTGAGAGGCATGTTACTTTTCCGTAGAACATGAACTACATGGCCGGTTTAAAAAAACTATGATAGTCTATAAGTCTAAATATCACCCATGTTTTTTTTGTACCAAGCCATCTCTGATATGAGCTCTATTGCATACTTTTATTTGGAACTACATTCAAAGTAATATTAATCAAGAATTAAAATAATCCTTCTTAGGAAAAGGTGGCATTGTACTATTGAAACACATATTTCTATCATTACCTGGCTTAAAGAAAATATTTGTTCTAGTTTGACCGCTCCCCTTGTCCATAATTGTTCTCCTTGCCTTCACTTTGTAGCATACCACGAGGCATCTCCAGCATTAGGATTTGAGTAACTTTGTTGGTTCAAGTGTAGTGTCGATTCTTCTCCTATTCTGTAATCCAGTTTGAGCAGACTAGCTCCCCTATTCTGTAATCCAATGTCGAGATAGATGAAGAAAGAGTGGTGTCAGGGACGGGCAATTAGAGTTTTCATTGTGGAGGGGCAGTGAAGATTTATTATAATAGTTCATGAATAAAGAAATACTGACCGAAGGGAAAATTGAAGGGTATGATTTCAATAGACTACACAAATGGGTTAAATATAGCGGCCAACAAGTGATTACCTTCTAGGACAATCTATCACCAGCTAGCCAAGTTTAGGTCTGTTTGTGATAACCATCTTGCTGAGCCTGAGAGTCGATATCACTGACGGCTCTGGAGTGGCCGGTCAGTGTTAAGGCTCATCACTGATGCGTCTTCAAGGTCGGTATGTGATGAGGGGACTATGCTATTTGGATCTATAGTAGTGAAAGTGCTACAAAGGCCCAAATCAGTTGCCCCCCACATGCCTTGGAGGGAAAGCTAACTCGAAAGAGGAGTCCTAGGAGGACTGCACCACCTAGGTCGACTAACCGCTCGACCTATTTATAGGTGGTAGGGGGTGCATATATAGGAGGGCACTAGAAGCCTCTCACATTCGACACTTTGAAGTCGCAACCCTCTCTCTTATGTAGATTCGATCTATATCGGAAAGCAACTAGGTTGTTTATCTATCTAGTTCTTCATGTAGTTTCTTCGTGCTGTTCAACGGAGTGTTGCAGTACTATTAGACTGGTACACATGGATACTTTGGAGGTGTCTTCTTCCTTTTCGACACCAGATAGGCGGATTTTTCTACGGAAAATTCATGCGACTCGGAGCTATACCATAGGTGCGGGAATCAAGAATATTCACCAGCCCTTCTTCCTCTTCTGCTGCATTGATCATTGGTGAGATCATCATTACATGTACCTCCATAGTCTTCCTGGGCTTGTTTGTCCATGTAGAATTTTTGTTGTGTAGCACATCCCGCTATAGTTTCTATCATGGAAAAATCTCCCACCAAAGCACTAACAAATCCTTTAACACTAGAACTCCAATGTCGGAGGTTATTACTTGGTTCCAAATTATTTCATGCCTATTTCTCTCTGAACTACTCAATTTCTCACAAATCTTCTGCTTGACAAACTTCAGTAGGTGACAAACAATATATATCTATTTGCATGGATGTCGTATCTATACATGACATGATGGCATATTCATATAAAAGTAAGGAGCTCTTCTAGAAATCCTAGTGCCATGCCTTGTAGGTACGGAGTCGAGTGCAGATAAGAAAGGAATCCTACGAATAGAAGCAAATTGATTAAGAGGTATCTTTCCATAGTTCGGTGCAATCTAGGGGACCACAACATATTGATGCCGACTTAGAAGCCAAGATAGGATGCATATAAATGGACCCATATGCCAAAGAAAAGAATAAGTAACTTGTGAGCTATAAAACGCCAATAAGATCTGCCAAATCTGGGTTAGTTCTTTTAGCCACAAACTCATCTCATAGCCATACAAATTTTTGTAAGAAGATCATCTCAAGGCAAGAAGTAGGGCATTTATCACATTAGGGTCCATAACCATGGTAATTTTTTATCTCATCATCTTTCAAGCTTGATTTCGTTCACTAGAGGGAACATATCTTTGAACTAGCCTCTTGATTGTAATGATTTCCTTTTTTCCATCATGCTGCAGTCAGATGCCATCCTGCTCCTTGATCCTCAATCTCAACCATTCAATCATTTAGCTGCTTCTCATGAATATGTTGAACTTAGTTTGTTCGTGGTTTGGTCTCGATGCATTTTGGGATCACCTTCCTCACTTTGGTTCCGAGTTCCAAATCAGTGTGTGATATTGCTCCTTGGAGCCTCCCATCGTTTAAGGGCAAGTCATCACTTCAATGTATCTAGGTTGACATACTGACTGCAAATCGCAACACCAACCATAAACACCTAACAAGGGCATAAAGTCGCAAGGTCCAAGTCTGCCTAGATCTCACCTGAAAAGAACATCTCCGATTAGCTCATTTTTCATGCAAGAGACAAATAACTATTGATGGGCAGGGCACCCTAGTGCTTGAGCTGTGCTAATCAATTCAATGTCGTTGGGTCACCTAAGTCAAAGCCATTGTCAATTACGCACAACATGATGAGATGATTGGAGCTCTTGGTCTTTCTCCATGCATAGAAATTAAAGTCGATCCACATGTCCTTGCATATGCTTCGAGAGTAGAATCTAAGATTGCTATCGTGAAGGACCTCATTGAGGATCCCGCGGAAGGCATTTTCCTAGGCGAGATTGATTTCAGTTTTTTTGCCTAGATGAGCTCAATATAGCGCCATTGTGGGTGCTAACTATATATTCACAATTCGCACTGATCATGTATTAATGGTTATATGTAGTAACACGAGGTAATTTGGGTGATATAGGGAACCCGCCATGATACAAAATGATATTTAAAATACGCGAGAGATGGTGTACCAGTGTGTAGGACTGCAATGCAGGTAGTAACCATAGTATCTTCCCCACACATATACATCGTCATGTCCTATATTTGTCTTATACAAATATGATATTCACTTGAATATAGGTATTTTTTTTTGTTAAAAGTACCATATGGGCGTGAACATACCTTACGAACCTATGAGTGCCTACGATCTATCAACCCGACACATAGTCATTACAAGGTATGTACTCGGAGGAGTTAAGGGTGTACACTACTTCATATTACTATCATATTCATGCATAGAAGATATACCCTAGTTTGGTCGCGAGATCGGATAGAATTTTATTGTATTGAAGATTGTAGACTTATCGATGGAGAATGCACCTCTATATAAAAGGGTAATCAATATCTAGTCCTACTAAAGACTAAAGCCATTATAATAGCCACTCTCATAAGTTCTAGCTTGTAGATGCAATTTAGGTTGTATACTATATACGCATCTTATAAATAAACGCTCATTGCAGGAAGTACTACTATCACCAATCTATGAGACCTAAATGTGCATAAACATTGTTTTTTGTCTTCGGCAAGACCACTTTGACTTCTATGCCATTGCAACACAATCACAATATCATCAGTGATGTATCTCTAGAGCCCGGAAGTGAAATATGCTTTCTCCACTAAATAGTGACAGCAAAATGTATCAGGTTTGCACAGACAAGTATAATGAATCATTCTATTCTATGAATTATTATTAACTAAACTATTCTATTTATATTATCAACATAAAAGGGTAGGCGTTGTGTGGATTATATGTAACATGCTCATTTTTCACCTTAGTGAAAATCTGGATTCGGCATGAACTCAAGTTGCCACTCATAGTAAATAATCCACCACCTCCACACCTGCGTGTAACCAACCCGATGACTCTCCTCCCTCATCTCATGATTCCACCAATCCATACCTAGCTGATATTTAGCATCTTCTTGTCACTAGTGGTTCCTAATATGCGAATCCATGGCGATAATGTCACACCGCCTTAACTTCTCTCCCGTTAGGGTATCTCCAATCCCAAAACCCAAATGGACAAGCCCATTTATCCACGTACCTAACACTAGCCCCATGCCCGAATTTGCCTACTTTTTCCTCTAAGTCTTGAATTTCATCAATTCGCAACAACCAAAAGCAATTCGATGATACATATAGCACTTCCAAAGGATTGGAAGATGAATTGTGCATGACGAACAATTCAACATGTCAGCAAATCAAAGAAAGTTCATACCTTGACATTCTAAGGCCTTCTTGTTGGTGTGACACTTTTGGCGGTTGCATGCTCTGCGGGTTTGGCCCGGTGGTGGCCGCACTTGTTGGCCGTTACGACAAGTCGAAGGTGTCCAACATGGACAGTTCCATGGGTCTAGGTAGATCTGTTGCAGTGGCGGCAACATGTGAGGTGGGTGTGATGGAAATTTCGAGGTTTAGGAGCGGGAAAAGAGAGTGGAGGGGGAGGGGTGGAGTGTGGGATAGGGAGGGTCTGATTTTTTTGCGTGGAATCGGGCTGTCTGGTCCTATGTGCCAGACTCGAAGAATCTAAGCGGCGACAGAGTGGGATGCATCTATACACCCTTTGGAACATCTAGAAAGATCGAAACCGTCACATCTTTTATGGCACGTGCATGAACCATAGCGGCGACCCTGATTTTTGAGGATATCAACCAAAGGGCGGCTTTTCCTAAGCCACAAGCCAGCGAGGGTATTGGTTAATTTGCATGGGTGTGTGTCATGGGTGAGGTTTTTTGCCAAGTTCCCTCCAAAAACATGTCACTCCATGTACATAAACCGTCTATTTCTTCTTCTATACAAAAAGGTAGTGCTCCTGTTGGTCCGGAAAAGGAAAATTCACCCATACGACCCGACTGAGACAAATAGGTGCAGAATGGAAGAGCCATTTGGATGCGTTTAGACCGATTTTTTTAACCATGAACTGTAGAAAAATTGTTCTACGGTGTATTATATAAATAAATAAGTGTACATTACAATAAGAGTGATAGAAGTACAATAGTGACAGAAGTCACCAAAGTCCTAAAAAGCTTAAAACATATTTAATTAGATCAATCTTTGTTCTTGTTATGGAAGGCCAATCACTCAACTAGCCATCCAAAGTGTAGGTCGCTGCCCTCCTCGTCTACCTACTACACACAAACACGCGCGCGTAGCCACGCTCACAAGAACACAAGCACGACACACCTGATTACTGTTAGATAAACATTTTGTGGGTAACCATATACGTGTGCTGATAGTAAATAGTAATAGTAGACATCTTAAAACTAGCATACCAACAAATATTTGCACACTATAGGCTACGTAAACACCTGTCCATGTACTCATTAGATAGTCCGTATTTACAGGTTTAACTTCATACTTTACATCTTTCTATTTCAGTTTCATACTTTACATGTTGCTACTTCAGTTTCATACTTTACAACCTGGTTTCAGTTTCTTACTTGTACTTCCTAAGTTGATAAAGGAATTAATACATGCGTGCAGATAACAACAGTAACAACTAAAATTGTTTATACATGGAAGCCCACAAGTTTAGTTTATGTTAACTTGTAAGAAAGACAATCTCTTCATAAAGTGATCACTTTTTAGAAAAGTGTATTGAGTAATATACAACAAAAGTGCCATTTTAATTATACAGTAGCGTGTATGCTTGCCAATAAAGTCCAGAGTTTTATATTTGAAATACTACCATATGCACATCTAGTGCATGGCTTTATCCATTAAGAAAATTATTTATCATCCCATTTTGTGAAATTTCAGTTCTTTTGTTTACTCACGGTTCAATGCTTTCTATTCTTCACATTAAATACTTGACAGTTAATTAGAAAAACATGGAAAATATTGTTCAACTTTAAGGCGGTTGTTAATTATCTTTTTAACATAAAAATATCTTTGTTTGAAAGTACTTACTAATCGGATGTTTGAATGTACGGTTATATCAACGACAACGTATATTTATCAATTTTACAAAACTATACCACTATCAATGAGAGGTGCAGTTTGCTCACATATGTAGAACAATGCCATTGCCTCACATAGAGACAACTAGACAAATAGCGGTAAAAGAAAGAGACAAGCCAGTGAAAGAAGCAAGAAACAACATCCATCTAAGGAAGAACGAAACAAGCCACTAAAAGTAATACATAGTAACGGTTGATATTGAAGGAAATATGCCCTAGAGGCAATAATAAAGTTGTTATTTATATTTTCTTATATCATGATAAATGTTTATAATTCATGCTAGAATTGTATAAACCAGAAACTTGATACATGTGTGGATACATAGACAAAACACAGTGTCCCTAGTAAGCCTCTACTAGACTAGCTCGTTAATCAAAGATGGTTAAGTTTCCTAGCCATAGACATGTGTTGTCATTTGATGAATGGGATCACATCATTAGGAGAATGATGTGATGGACAAGACCCATCCGTTAGCTTAGCATGTTGATCGTTCAGTTTTATTGCTATTGCTTTCTTCATGTCAAATACATAATCCTTTAACTATGAGATTATGCAACTCCCGGATACCGGAGGAATACCTTATCTGCTATCAAACGTCACAACGTAACTGGGTGATCATAAAGATGCTCTCCAGGTATCTCCGAAGGTGTTTGTTGGGTTGGCATAGATCGAGATTAGGATTTGTCACTTCGAGTATCGGAGAGGTATCTCTGGGCCCTCTCGGTAATGCACATCATAATAAGCCTTCCAAGCAATGTGACTAATGATTTAGTTGCAGGATGATGCATTATAGGACGATTAAAGAGACTTGCCGGTAACAAGATTGAACTAGGTATGAAGATATCGACGATCGAATCTCGGGCAAGTAACATACCGATGACAAAGGGAATAATGTATGTTGTCATTACAGTACGGCCGATAAAGATCTTCGTAGAATATGTGGGAACCAATATGAGCATCCAGGTTCCGCTATTGGTTATTGACCGGAGAGGTGTCTTGGTCATGTCTACATAGTTCTCGAACCCGTAGGGTCCGCATGCTTAGCGTTCAATGACGATTTTGTATTATATGAGTTATGTGATTTGGTGACCGTATGTTGTTCGGAGTCCCGGATGAGATTACAGACATGACGAGGAGTCTAAAAATGGTAGATAGGTACAAATTCATATATAGGACGATAGTATTTGGACACCGGAAGTGTTCTAGGGGTACCGGGTACGTATCGGGTCACCGGAAGGGGTTCCGGGCAACCCCCGACAAGCTATATGGGCCTAATGGGCCAAGAGAGGGACAGACCAGCCCCAAAAGGGCTGGTGCGCCCCTTATAGGCCGAATAGGAGGAGAAGGAAAGGAAGGGAAGGGAGAAGGAAAGGGGAGGATTCGGCCTCCCCCCTCTCTTTCCTTCCCCCTCCGATGGATATGGAAGGGGGGAGGCCGACTTGGAGGAGGCGCCCAAGTAGGATTACTCCTACTTGGGGCACCCCTTGTAGCCCCTCTCCCTCTCCCACCTATATATATGTGACAGGGAGCACCGCTAGAACATCAAACATTGATTCCTAGCCGTGTACGACGCCCCCTTCCACAGTTTACACCTCTTGTTATATTCACGTAGTGCTTAGGCAAAGCCCTATGCGGATCACTTCACTGTCACCGTTACCATGCCATCATGCTGACGGAACTCTCCCTTGACACTTTGCTGGATCAAGAATTCGAGGGACGTCATCGAGCTGAACGTGTGCAGAACTCGGAGGTGCCGTACGTTCGATGCTAGATCGGCCGGAATGAGAAGAAGTTTGACTACATCTACCGCGTTGTTAAACGCTTCCACCGGTCTACGAGGGTACATGGACACACTCTCCCCCTCTCGTTGCTATGCATCTCCTAGATAGATCTTGCGTGAGCGTAGGAATTTTTTTGAAATTGCATGCTACGTTCCCCAACAGTGGTATTCGAGCCAGGTCTATGCGTAGATGATATGCACGAGTAGAACACCAAGAGTTGTGGGCGGTGATAGTCATACTGCTTACCACCAACATCTTATTTTGATTCGGCGGTATTGTTGGATGAAGCGGCCGGACCAACCTTACATGACCACGTTCATGAGACCGGTTCCACAGACAGACATGCAACTAGTTTTGCATAAAGGTGGCTGGCGGGTGTCTGTTTCTCCAACTTTAGTTGAATCAAATTTGATTGCGGCCGGTCCTTGTTGAAGGTCAAAACAACAAACTTGATAAGTCACCATTGTGGTTTTGATGCATAGGTAAGAACGGTTCTTACTAGAAGCCCGTAGCAGCCACGTAAAACTTGCAACAACAAAGTAGAGGACGTCTAACTTGTTTTTGCAGGGCATGTTGTGATGTGATATGGTCAAGACATGATGTGATATGCGTTATTATATGAGATGATCATGTTTTATAAAAGTTATCGGCAACTGGCAGGATCCTTATGGTTGTCGCTTTATTGTATGAAATGCAAACGCCATGTAATTGCTTTACTTTATCACTATGCGTTAGCGATAGTTGTAGAAGCAATAGTTGGCGAGACGAAAACAATGCTACGATGGAGATCAAGGTGTCAAGCCAGTGAAGATGGAAATCATGACGGTGCTTTGGAGATGGAGGTCGAAGGCACAAGATGATGATGGCCATATCATGTCACATATTTTGATTGCATGTGATGTTTATCTTTTATGCATCTTATTTTGCTTAGTACGGTGGTAGCATTATAAGATGATCCCTCACTAAAATTTCAAGGTATAAGTGTTCTCCCTGAGTATGCGCCGTTGCGAAAATTCTTCGTGCTGAGACACCACATGATGATCGGGTGTGATAGGCTCTACGTTCACATACAATGGGTGCAAGACAGTTTTGCACATGCGAAATACTCGGGTTAAACTTGACGAGCCTAGCATGTACAGACATGGCCTCGGAACATTGGAGACCGAAAGGTCGAACGTGAATCATATAGTAGATATGATCAACATAGATATGTTCACCATTGAAGACTACTCCATCTCACGTGATGATCGGACATGGTTTAGTTGATTTGGTTTATGTGATCATTTAGATGACTCGAGTTCTTAAGTAATTTGATTAATTTAAGTTTAATTTATCATGAACTTAGTCCTGATAGTATTTGCAAATTATGTTGTAGATCAATAGCTCGTGTTGTAGCTCCCCTATGTTTTTTGATATGTTCCTAGAGAAAAACTAAGTTGAAAGTTGATAGTAGCAATGATGAAGACTGGGTCTGTGATCCGAGGATTATCCTTGCTACACAAAAGAATTATGTCCTTGATGCACCGTTAGGTGACAGACCTATTGCAGGAGCAGATGCAGACGTTATGAACATTTGACAAGCTCAATATGATGGCTACTTGATAGTTTAGTGCACTATGCTTTACGACTTAGAACCGGGACTTCAAAAACGTTTTGAATAGCACGAAACATATGAGATGTTCCACGAGTTGAAATTAGTATTTCAGACTCATGCCCATGTCGAGAGGTATGAAACCTCTGACAATTACTTTGCCTATAAGATGGAGGAGAATAGCTCAGCCAGTGAGCATGTACTCAGAATGTCTGGGTACTACAATCGCTTGAATCAAGTGGGAGTGAATCTTACAGATAAGATAGTGATTGACAGAGTTCTCTAATCACTATCACCAAGCTACTAGAACTTCGTGATGAACTATAATATGCAAGGGATGATGAAAACGATTCCCGAGCTCTTCACGGTGCTGAAATCAGCACAGGTAGAAATCAAGAAAGAGCATCAAGTGTTGATGGTTGACAAGACCACTAGTTTCAAGTAAAAGGGCGAGGGAAAGAAAGAGAACTTCAAGAAGAATGACAAGCAAGTTGCCACTCCCATGAAGAAGCCCAAAGCTAGATCCAAGCCTGAAACCGAGTGCTTCTACTGCAAAGGAAATGGTCACTAGAAGCGGAAGTTCCCCGAATACATGGCAGATAAGAAGGATGACAAATTGAACAAAGGTATATTTAATATACAGATTATTGATGTGTACTTTACTAGTGTTCATAGCAACCCCTGGGTATTTGATACTAGTTCAGTTGCTAAGATTAGTAACTCAAAACAGGAGTTGCAGAATGAACAGAGACTAGTTAAGGATGAAGTGACGATGTGTGTTGGAAGTGGTTCTAAGATATAATCATCATCGCACACTCCCTATACTTTCGGGATTAGTGTTGAACCTAAATAAATGTTATTTGGTGTTTGTGTTGAGCATGAATATGATTTGATCATGTTTATTGCAATACGATTATTCATTTAAGTCAGAGAATAATAGTTTTTCTGTTTACATGAATAAAACCTTATATGGTCATACACCGAATGTAAATGGTTTATTGAATCTCGATCGTAGTGATACACATATTCATAATATTGATGCCAAAAGATGCAAAGTTGATAATGATAGTGCAACATACTTGTGGCACTGCCGTTTAGGTCATACTGGTGTAAAGCGCATGAAGAAATTCCATGCGGATGGACTTTTGGAATCAGTTCATTATGAATCATTTGATACTTGCGAACCATGCCTCATGGGCAAGATGACTAAGACTCCATTCTCCGAAACAATGGAGCGAGCCACTGACTTATTGGAAATAATACATATTGATGTATGTGGTCCGATGAGTGTTGAAGCTTGCAGTGGGTATCATTATTTTCTGACCTTTACAAATGATTTGAGCAGATATGGGTATATCTACTTGATGAAACACAAGTCTGAAACATTTGAAAAGTTCAAAGAATGTCAGAGTGAATTGGAGAATCATCGTAACAAGAAAATAAAGTTTCTACGATCTGATCGCGGAGGCGAATATTTGAGTTACGAGTTTGGCCTTGATTTAAAACAATGTGGAATAGTTTCACAACTCACGCCACCTGGAACACCGCAACGTAATGGTGTGTCCGAACGTCGTAATTGTACTTTATTAGATATGGTGCGATCTATGATATCTCTTACCAATTTACCACTATCGTTTTGGGGTTATGCATTAGAGACAGATGCATTCACTTTAAATTGGGTACCATCTAAATCCATTGATACGACACCATATGAACTGTGGTTTGGCAAGAAACCTGAGCTGTCGTTTCTTAAAAGTTTGGGGTTGCGATGCTTATGTGAAAAAGCTTCAACCTGATAAGCTCGAACCCAAATCGGAGAAGTGCTTCTTCATAGGGTACCCAAAAGAAACTACTGGGTACACCTTCTATCCCAGATCCAAAAGGCAAGATCTTTGTTGCTAAGAATGGATCCTTTCTAGAGAAGGAGTTTCTCTTGAAAGAATTGAGTGGGAGGAACATAGAACTTGATGAGGTAACTGTACCTTCTCTCGAATTTGAAAGTAGCTCAAAATAGAAATTGTTGGGGAACGTTGCAGAAAATTAAAAATTTTCCTACGGTTTCACCAAGATCCATCTATGAGTTCATCTAAGCAATGAGTCAAGGGAGATGCATCTACATACCACTTTGTAGATCGCGAGTGGAAACGTTCAAAAGAACGGGGTTGAAGTAGTCGTTCTCGTCGTGATCCTATCACCGGAGATCCTAGCGCCGAACGGACGGCACCTCCGCGTTCAACACACGTACGGAGCGGATGACGTCTCCTCCTTCTTGATCCAGCAAGGGGGGAGGAGAGGTTGATGATGATGGCTCCAGCAGCAGCACAACGGCGTGGTGGTGGTGGAACAGCAGCACTCCGGCAGGGCTTCGCCAAGCACGTGACTGAGGAGGAAGAGGTGTAGCAGGGGGAGGGGGCGCCAGGACTTCAGGGTGCGGCTGCCCCTCTCCCCCTCCCTTTATACAGGCCCCCAAGGGGGGGCGCCGGCCCTGGGAGATTCAATCTCCCAAGGGGGCGGCGGCCAAGGGGGGAGGAGTGCCCCCCAAGGCATGTGGTGCCCCCCACCCTAGGGTTTCAACCCTAGGCGCAGGGGGTGGGCCTAGGGGGGCGCACCAGCCCACTATGGGCTGGATCCCCTCCCACTTCAGCCCATGGGGCCCTCCGGGATGGGTGGCCCCACCCGGTGGACCCCCGGGACCCTTCCGGTGGTCCCGGTACAATACCGGGTGACCCCGAAACTTTCCCGATGGCCGAAATACCACTTCCTATATATAATTCTTTACCTCCGGACCATTCCGAAACTCCTCGTGACGTCCGGGATCTCATCCGGGACTCCGAACAACATTCGGTATACTGCATACTCATATTCATACAACCCTAGCGTCACCGAACCTTAAGTGTGTAGACCCTACGGGTTCGGGAGACACGTAGACATGACCGAGACGGCTCTCGGGCAATAACCAACAGCGGGATCTGGATACTCATGTTGGATCCCACATGCTCCTCGATGATCTCATCGGATGAACCACGATGTCAAGGATTTGAACAACCCCGTATACAATTCCCTTTGTCATTCGGTACGTTACATGCCCGAGACTCGATCGTCGGTATCCCAATACCTCGTTCAGTCTCGTTACCGGCAAGTCACTTTACTCGTACCGTAATGCATGATCCCGTGACCAAACACTTGATCACTTTGAGATCATTGTGATGATGCATTACCGAGTGGGCCCAGAGATACCTCTCCGTCATACGGAGTGACAAATCCCAGTCTCGATCCGTGTCAACCCAACAGACACTTGGAGATACCTGTAGTGCACCTTTATAGTCACCCAGTTACGTTGTGACGTTTGGTACACCCAAAGCACTCCTACGGTATCCGGGAGTTACACGATCTCATGGTCTAAGGAAGAGATACTTGACATTGAAAAAGCTCTAGCAAAACGAACTACACGATCTTGTGCTATGCTTAGGATTGGGTCTTGTCCATCACATCATTCTCCTAATGATGTGATCCCGTTGTCAATGACATCTAATGTCCATAGTCAGGAAACCATGACTATCTGTTGACCAACGAGCTAGTCAACTAGAGGCTCACTAGGGACATGTTATGGTCCATGTATTCACACGTGCATTACGATTTCCGGATAATACAATTATAGCATGAATAAAAGACAATTATCATGAACAAGGAAATATAATAATAATGCTTTTATTATTGCCTCTAGGGCATATTTCCAACAGTCTCCCACTTGCACTAGAGTCAATAATCTAGTTACATTGTGATGAATCGAACACTCATAGAGTTCTGGTGTTGATCATGTTTTGCTCGCGAGAGAGGTTTAGTCAACGGATCTGCGACATTCAGATCCGTATGTACTTTGCAAATATCTATGTCTCCATATTGAACATTTTCTCGGATGGAGTTGAAACGACGCTTGATGTGCCTGGTCTTCTTGTGCAACCTGGGCTCCTTGGCAAGGGCAATAGCTCCAGTGTTGTCACAGAAGAGTTTGATCGGCCCCGACGCATTGGGTATGACTCCTAGGTCGGTGATGAACTCCTTCACCCAAATAGCTTCATGCGCTGCCTCCGAGGCTGCCATGTACTCCGCTTCACATGTAGATCCCGCCACGACGCTCTGCTTGCAGCTGCACCAGCTTACTGCTCCACCATTCAACATATACACGTATCCGGTTTGTGACTTAGAGTCATCCAGATCTGTGTCGAAGCTAGCATCGACGTAACCCTTTACAGCGAGCTCTTCGTCACCTCCATAAACGAGAAACATGTCCTTTGTCCTTTTCAGGTACTTTAGGATATTCTTGACCGCTGTCCAGTGTTCCTTGCCGGGATTACTTTGGTATCTTCCTACCAAACTTACGGCAAGGTTTACATCAGGTCTGGTACACAGCATGGCATACATAATGGATCCTATGGCTGAAGCATAGGGGATGACACTAATCTCTTCTTTATCTTTTGCCGTGGTCGGGCATTGAGCCGAGCTCAATCTCACACCTTGCAATACAGGCAAGAACCCCTTCTTAGACTGATCCATTTTGAACTTCTTCAAAATCTTATCAAGGTATGTGCTTTGTGAAAGACCTATGAGGCGTCTCGATCTATCTCTATAGATCTTGATGCCTAATATATAAGCAGCTTCTCCAAGGTCCTTCATTGAAAAACACTTATTCAAGTAGGCCTTAATACTGTCCAAGAATTCTATATTATTTCCCATCAAAAGTATGTCATCTACATATAATATGAGAAATGCTACAGAGCTCTCACTCACTTTCTTGTAAACGCAGGCTTCTCCATAAGTCTGCATAAACCCAAACGCTTTGATCATCTCATCAAAGCGAATGTTCCAACTCCGAGATGCTTGCACCAGCCCATAAATGGATCGCTGGAGCTTGCATACTTTGTCAGCGTTCTTAGGATCGACAAAACCTTCCGGCTGCATCATATACAGTTCTTCCTTAAGATGCCCGTTAAGGAATGCCGTTTTGACGTCCATCTGCCATATCTCATAATCATAGTATGCGGCAATTGCTAACATGATTCGGACGGACTTAAGCTTCGCTACGGGAGAGAAAGTCTCATCATAGTCAATCCCTTGAACTTGCCGATAACCCTTAGCGACAAGTCGAGCTTTATAGATGGTGACATTACCATCCGCGTCCGTCTTCTTCTTAAAGATCCATTTGTTTTCTATCGCTCGCCGATCATCGGGCAAGTCAGTCAAAGTCCATACTTTGTTTTCATACATGGATTCTATCTCGGATTTCATGGCTTCAAGCCATTTGTTGGAATCTGGGCCCGCTATCACTTCTTCATAGTTCGAAGGTTCACCGTTGCCTAACAACATGATTTCCAGGACAGGGTTGCCGTACCACTCTCGTGCGGAACGTGTCCTTGTGGACCTACGAAGTTCAGTAGTAACTTGATCAGAAGTACCTTGATCATCATCATTATTTTCCTCTTCAGTTGGTGTAGGCATCACAGGAACATTTTCCTGAGCTGCACTACTATCCCGTTCAAGAGGTAGTACTTCATCAATTTCTACTTTCCTCCCACTTACTTCTTACGAGAGAAACTCTTTTTCCAGAAAGGATCCGTTCTTGGCAACAAAGATCTTGCCCTCGGATCTTAAGTAGAAGGTATACCCAATGGTTTCCTTAGGGTATCCTATGAAGACGCATTTTTTCGACTTGGGTTCGAGCTTTTCAGGTTGATGTTTCTTGACATAAGCATCGCATCCCCAAACTTTTAGAAACGACAGCTTAGGTTTCTTCCCAAACCATAATTCATACGGTGTCGTCTCAACGGATTTAGACAGTGCCCTATTTAAAGTGAATGTAGCTGTCTCTAGAGCGTATCCCCAAAATGATAGTGGTAAATCGGTAAGAGACATCATAGATCGCACCATATCCAATAGAGTGCGATTACGACGTTCGGACACACCGTTTCGCTGAGGTGTTCCAGGCGGCGTGAGTTGTGAAACGATTCCACATTTTCTTAAGTGTGTACCAAATTCGTGACTTAAATATTCTCCTCCACGATCCGATCGTAAGAATTTTATCTTTCGGTCACGTTGATTCTCTACTTCATTCTGAAATTCCTTGAACTTATCAAAGGTCTCAGACTTGTGTTTCATCAAGTAGACATACCCATATCTACTCAAGTCATCTGTGAGAGTGAGAACATAACGATATCCTCCACGAGCCTCAACACTCATTGGACCGCACACATCAGTATGTATGATTTCCAACAAGTTGGTTGCTCGCTCCATTGTTCCGGAGAACGGAGTCTTGGTCATTTTGCCCATGAGGCATGGTTCGCATGTGTCAAATGATTCATAATCGAGAGACTCTAAAAGTCCATCGGCATGGAGCTTCTTCATGCGCTTGACACCAATGTGACCAAGGCGGCAGTGCCACAAGTATGTGGGACTATCGTTATCAACTTTACATCTTTTGGTATTCACGCTATGAATATGTGTAACATTACGTTCGAGATTCATTAAGAATAAACCATTGACCATCAGAGCATGACCATAAAACATATCTCTCATATAAATAGAACAACCATTATTCTCGAATTTAAATGAGTAGCCATCTCGTATCAAACGAGATCCAGATACAATGTTCATGCTCAAACTTGGCACCAAATAACAATTATTAAGGTTCAAAACTAATCCCGTAGGTAAATGTAGAGGTAGTGTGCCGACGGCGATCACATCGACTCTGGAACCATTCCCGACGCGCATCGTCACCTCGTCCTTCGCCAGTCTCCGCTTATTCCGCAGCTCCTGCTGTGAGTTACAAATATGAGCAACGGCACTGGTATCAAATACCCAGGAGTTACTACGAGTACTGGTAAGGTACACATCAATTACATGTATATCAAATATACCTTTGGTGTTGCCGGCCTTCTTATCCGCTAAGTATTTGGGGCTGTTCCGCTTCTAGTGATCCTTCCCTTGCAATAAAAGCACTCAGTCTTAGTCTTGGGTCCATTCTTTGACTTCTTCCCGGCAACTGGCTTACCGGGCGCGGCAACATCTCTGCCGTCCTTCTTGAAGTTCTTCTTACCCTTGCCCTTCTTGAACTTAGTGCTCTTATTGACCATCAACACTTGATGTTCTTTCTTGATTTCAACCTCTGCTGACTTCAGCATTGAAAATACTTCAGGAATGGTCTTCACCATCCCCTGCATATTGTAGTTCATCACAAAGCTCTTGTAGCTTGGTGGGAGCGACTGAAGGATTCTGTCAATGACCGCCTCATCCGGGAGGTTAATGTCCAGCTGGGACAGGCGGTTGTGCAACCCAGACATTTTGAGTATGTGCTCACTGACAGAACTATTTTCCTCCATCTTACAACTATAGAACTTGTCGGAGACTTCATATCTCTCGACCCGGGCATGAGCTTGGAAAACTAGTTTCAGCTCCTCGAACATCTCATATGCTCCGTGTTGCTCAAAACGCTTTTGGAGCCCCGGTTCTAAGCTGTAAAGCATGCCGCACTGAACGAGGGAGTAATCATCAGCATGAGACTGCCAAGCATTCATAATGTCTTGGTTCTCTGGGACGGGAGCGTCACCTAGCGGTCCTTCTAGGACATATTGTTTCCTGACAGCTATGAGGATGATCCTTAGGTTCTGGACCCAGTCCGTATAATTGCTGCCATCATCTTTCAGCTTGGTTTTCTCTAGGAACGTGTTGAAGTTCATGTTGACATGAGCGTTGGCCATTTGATCTACAAGACATATTATGCAAAAAGTTTTAGACTAAGTTCATGATAATTAAGTTCATCTAATCAAATTATTTTAATGAACTCCCACTCAGATTAGACATCCCTCTAGTCATCTGAGTGTTACACGATCCGAGTCGACTAGGCCGTGTCCGATCATCACGTGAGACGGACTAGTCATCGTCGGTGAACATTCTCATGTTGATCGTATCTTCCATACGACTCGTGTTCGACCTTTCGGTCTCCGTGCTCTGAGGCCATGTCTGTACATGCTAGGCTCGTCAAGTTAACCCTAAGTGTTTTGCATGTGTAAAACTGTCTTACACCCGTTGTATGTGAATGTAAGGATCTATCACACCCGATCATCATGTGGTGCTTCGAAACGACGAACTTTAGCAACGGTGCACAGTTAGGGGAGAACACTTCTTGAAATTTTTGTAAGGGATCATCTTATTTACTACTGTCGTTCTAAGTAAACAAGATGCATAAACATAATAAACATCACATGTAATTATATAATAGTGACATGATATGGCCAATATCATATAGCTCCTTTGATCTCCATCTTCGGGGCTCCATGATCATCTTCGTCATAGGCATGACACCATGATCTCCATCATCATGATCTCCATCATCGTGTCTTCATGAAGTTGTCACGCCAACGACTACTTCTACTTCTATGGCTAACACATTTAGCAATAAAGTAAAGTAATTTACATGGCGTTCTTCAATGACACGCAGGTCATACAAAAAAAATAAAGACAACTCCTATGGCTCCTGCCGGTTGTCATACTCATCGACATGCAAGTCGTGATTCCTATTACAAGAACATGATCTCATACATCACAATATATCATTCATCATTCATCACAACTTCTGGCCATATCACATCACATGACAATTGCTGCAAAAACAAGTTAGACGTCCTCTAATTATTGTTGCATCTTTTACGTGGCTGCAATTGGGTTCTAGCAAGAACGTTTTCTTACCTACGAATAACCACAACGTGATCTTGTCAACTTCTATTTACCCTTCATAAGGACCCTTTTCATCGAATCCGCTTCAACTAAAGTGGGAGAGACAGACACCCGCCAGCCACCTTATGCAACTAGTGCATGTTAGTCGGTGGAACCGGTCTCACGTAAGCGTACGTGTAAGGTTGGTCCTGGCCGCTTCATCCCACAATACCGCTGAAGCAAGATAAGACTAGTAGCGGCAAGCAAGTTGACAAAATCTACGCCCACAACAAAATTGTGTTCTACTCGTGCAATAGAGAACTAGGCATAGACCTAGCTCATGATGCCACTATTGGGGAACGTTGCAGAAAATTAAAATTTTTCCTACGGTTTCACCAAGATCCATCTATGAGTTCATCTAAGCAATGAGTCAAGGGAGATGCATCTACATACCACTTTGTAGATCGCGAGCGGAAGCGTTCAAAAGAACGGGGTTGAAGTAGTCGTTCTCGTCGTGATCCTATCACCGGAGATCCTAGCGCCGAACGGACGGCACCTCCGCGTTCAACACACGTACGGAGCGGATGATGTCTCCTCCTTCTTGATCCAGCAAGGGAGAAGGAGAGGTTGATGATGATGGCTCCAGCAGCAGCACAACGGCGTGGTGGTGGTGGAACAGCAGCACTCCGGCAGGGCTTCGCCAAGCACGTGACGGAGGAGGAAGAGGTGTAGCAGGGGGAGGGGGCGCCAGGACTTCAGGGTGCGGCTGCCCCTCTCCCCCCTCCCTTTATATAGGCCCCCAAGGGGGGGCGCTGGCCCTGGGAGATTCAATCTCCCAAGGGGGCGGCGGCCAAGGGGGGAGGAGTGCCCCCCAAGGCATGTGGTGCGCCCCCCACCCTAGGGTTTCAACCCTAGGCGCAGGGGGTGGGCCTAGGGGGGCGCACCAGCCCACTATGGGCTGGATCCCCTCCCACTTCAGCCCATGGGGCCCTCCGGGATGGGTGGCCCCACCCGGTGGACCCCCGGGACCCTTCTGGTGGTCCCAGTACAATACCGGGTGACCCCGAAACTTTCCCGATGGCCGAAATACCACTTCCTATATATAATTCTTTACCTCTGGACCATTCCGAAACTCCTCGTGACGTCCGGGATCTCATCCGGGACTCCGAACAACATTCGGTATACTGCATACTCATATTCATACAACCCTAGCGTCACCGAACCTTAAGTGTGTAGACCCTACGGGTTCGGGAGACACGTAGACATGACCGAGACGGCTCTCGGGCAATAACCAACAACGGGATCTGGATACCCATGTTGGCTCCCACATGCTCCTCAATGATCTCATCGTATGAACCACGATGTCGAGGATTTGAACAACCCCGTATACAATTCCCTTTGTCATTTGGTATGTTACATGCCCGAGACTCGATCGTCGGTATCCCAATACCTCATTCAGTCTCCTTACTGGCAAGTCACTTTACTCGTACCATAATGCATGATACCGTGACCAAACACTTGATCAATTTGAGCTCATTGTGATGATGCATTACCGAGTGGGCCCAGAGATACCTCTCCGTCATACGAGTGACAAATCCCAGTCTCGATCCGTGTCAACCCAACAGACACTTTCGGAGATACCTATAGTGCACCTTTATAGTCACCCAGTTACGTTGTGACGTTTGGTACACCCAAAGCACTCCTACGGTATCCGAGAGTTACACGATCTCATGGTCTAAGGAAGAGATACTTGACATTGAAAAAGCTCTAGCAAAACGAACTACACAATCTTGTGCTATGCTTAGGATTGGTTCTTGTCCATCACATCATTCTCCTAATGATGTGATCCCGTTGTCAATGACATCTAATGTCCATAGTCAGGAAACCATGACTATCTGTTGACCAACGAGCTAGTCAACTAGAGGCTCACTAGGGACATGTTATGGTCTATGTATTCACACGTGTATTACGATTTCCGGATAATACAATTATAGCATGAATAAAAGACAATTATCATGAACAAGGAAATATAATAATAATGCTTTTATTATTGCCTCTAGGGCATATTTCCAACAGAAATTAGTTCCAGTGATGCCTACACCAACTAGAGAGGAAGCTAATGATAATGATCATGAAACTTCAGATCAAGTTACTACCAAACCTCGTAGGTCAATCAGAGCATGTTCCGCACCAGAGTGGTATGGTAATCCTGTTCTGGAAGTCATGTTACTAGACCATGACGAACCTACAAACTATTGGGAAGCGATGATGAGCCCAGATTCCGCAAAATGGCTTGAGGCCATGAAATCTGAGATAGAATCCATGTATGAGAACAAAGTATGGACTTTGGTTGACTTGCCTGATGATCGGCAAGCCATAGAGAATAAATGGATCTTCAAGAAGAATAATGCTGCTAATGGTAATGTTACTATCTACAAAGATCGACTTGTTGCGAACGGTTTTCGACAAGTTCAAGGAGTTGACTACAATGAGACCTTCTCACCCATAGCGATGCTTAAGTCTGTCCGAATCATGTTAGCAATTGCTGCATTTTATGATTATGAAATCTGGCAAATCGATGTCTAAACTGTATTCCTTAATGGATTTCTTATAGAAGAGTTGTATATGATGCAACCAGAAGGTTTTTTCGATCCTAAAGGTGCTAACAAAATGTGCAAGCTCCAGCGATCCATCTATGGACTGGTGCAAGCATCTCGGAGTTGGAATATACGCTTTGATGAATTGATCAAAGCATATAGTTTTATACAGACTTGCGGTGAAGCCTGTATTTACAAGAAAGTGAGTGGGAGCACTACAATCTTTTTGATAAGTACATGTGAATGACATATTGTTGATCAGAAATAATGTAGAATTTTCTGGAAAGCACAAAGGAGTGTTTGAAAGGAGATTTTCAAAGAAAGACCTCGGTGAAGCTGCTTACATATTGGGCATAAAGATCTTTAGAGATAAATCAAGACGCTTGATAAGACTTCCGATGAATACATACCTTGATAAGAATTTGAAGGAGTTCAAAAAATGGATCAGTCAAAGAAGGAGTTCTTGCCTGAGTTGTAAAGTATGAAGTTGAGTAAGACTCAAAACCTGACCACGGCAGAAGATAGATAGAGAATGGAAGTTATTCCCTATGCCTCCTCCATAGGTTCTATAAAGAATGCAATGCTGTGTACCAGACCTATTGTGTACTTTGCCATGAGTTTGGCAAGGAGGTACGATAGTGATCCAAGAGTGGATCACTAGACAACGTTCAAAGTTGTCATTAGTTACCTAAGAGGACTAAGGAAATATTTCTCGGTTACAGAGGTGATAAACATTTCGTCGTAAAGAGTTACGTCGATGCAAGCGTTGACACTGATCCGGATGACTCTGAGTCTCAATCTGGATACATATTGAACGTGGGAGCAATTAGATAGAGTAGCTCCGGGCAGAGCATTGTAGACATCAAAATTTGCAAAATACATACGGATCTGAATGTGGCAGACCCATTGACTAAACTTCTCTCACAAGCAAAACATGGTCACAACTTAGTACTCCTGGGTGTTAATAACATGGCGATGTGAACTCGATTATTGACTCTAGTAAACCCTTTGGGTGTTGGTCACATGGCGATGTGAACTATGGGTGTTAATCACATTACGATGTGAACTATTAATGTTTAATAACATGGCGATGTGAACTAGATTATTGACTCTAGTGCAAGTGGGTGACTGAAGGAAATATGCCCTAGAGGCAATAATAAAGTTGTTATTTATATTTCCTTATATCATGATAAATGTTTATTATTCATGCTAGAATTCTATTAACCGGAAACTTGATACATGTGTGGATACATGGACAAAACACAGTGTCCCAAGTAAGCCTCTACTAGACTTGCTCGTTAATCAAAGATGGCTAAGTTTCCTAGCCATAGACATGTGTTTTCATTTGATGAACGGGATCACATCATTAGGAGAATGATGTGATAGACAAGACCCATCCGTTAGCTTAGCATGTTGATCATTTAGTTTTACTGCTCTTGCTTTCTTCATGTCAAATACATAATCCTTCGACTATGAGATTATCAACTCCCGGATACCGGAGGAATACCTTATGTGCTATCAAACGTCACACCATAACTGGGTGATTATAAAGATTCTCTATAGGTATCTCCAAAGGTGTTTGTTGGGTTGGCATAGATCAAGATTAGGATTTTTAACTCCGAGTATCGAAGAGGTATCTCTGGGACCTCTCGGTAATGCACATCATAATAAGCCTTGCAAGCAATGTGACTAATTAGTTAGTTGCAGGACGATGCATTACAAAACGAGTAAAGAGACTTGCCGGTAACGATATTGAACTAGGTATGAAGATACCAATGATCGAATCTCGGGCAAGTAACATACCGATGACAAAGGGAATAATGTATGTTGTCATTACGGTAGGACCAACAAAGATCTTCGTAGAATATGTGGGAACCAATATCAGCATCCAGGTTTTGCTATTGGTTATTGATCGGAGAGGTGTCTCGGTCATGTCTACATAGTTCTCAAACCCGCAGGGTCCGTACGCTTAACGTTCGATGACAATTTTGTATTATATGAGTTATGTGATTTGGTGACCGAATGTTGTTCAAAGTCCCGGATGAGATCACAGACATGACGAGGAGTATCGAAATGGTCGAGAGGTAAAAATTCATATATAGGACGATAGTATTTGGACACGGGAAGTGTTTCGGGGTACCGGGTACGTATCGGGACACCGGAAGGGGTTTCGGGCAACCCCCAGCAAGCTATATATATGGGCCCAATAGGCCGAATAGGAGGAGAAGGAAAGGAAGGGAAGGGAGAAGGAAAGGGTAGGATTGGTCCTCCCCCTTTCCTCGCCCCCTCTCTTTCCTTCCCCCTCCGATGGATATGGAAGGGGGGAGGCCGACTTGGAGGAGGCGCCCAAGTAGGATTACTCCTACTTGGGGCGCCCCTAGCATCCCCTCTCCCTCTCCCACCTATATATATGTGGGGGGAGCACCGCTAGAACATCAAACATTGATTCCTAGCCATGTGTGACGCCCCCTTCCACAGTTTACGCCTCTTGTCATATTCACGTAGTGCTTAGGTGAAGCCCTGCGCGGATGACTTCACCATCACCGTTACCACGTCATTATGCTGACGGAACTCTCCCTCGACACTTTCCTGGATCAAGAATTCGAGGGACGTCATCGAGCTGAACATGTGTAGAACTCAGAGGTGCCGTACTTTTGGTGCTTGATCAATCAGAATGAGAAGAAGTTTGACTAGATCAACCGCGTTGTTAAACGCTTCTGCTTTCGGTCTACGAGGGTACGTGGACACACTCTCCCCCTCTCATTGCTATGTATCTCCTAGATAAATCTAGCGTGAGCGTAGGAATTTTTTTGAAATTGCATGCTACATTCCCCAATATATATTTGTATATATAAATAGCTATAAGTTTTCCCCAAACACATATCAACAAGGACAACTTCAACACAATAGTGTAACTAAATTGATTGCACACCTACTCTAACATCCCAAATTTTCAATTTGGAATGTTATACATTAGATCATCATTGCATATCACATTTTGTTGCATTTGGCTTGACCCTAGAAATTCTACGCAACTCAGGGACCCACGGAGAGAGTTGGGGATTTCGTTATTTTCATATTTGAGTTTTTCTCAATTTTAAAAAGAGGATCTTTTGATTTTATTTATTTTATCTTCGTATATTTCTTTTATAAAATAAGAGAAAGGGAATAAAATGACTTTCCCTAAATAAAGAAATATTGGAGATTTAATAATAAAATCAAATAAGATTTTATTTCAGAGTTTTATCACTATTTTATTTGAATTAGGAAAATACGCATTTTTCAAAATTGCATTTTAGGCCCAAATAAATGTTCACCTTGTTCGGCTTATTTTTAGAGGATGGGGAATTTTTTTCGGGATTTTTGGAGTCCGTTTAGTATTTCTTTTCTTTCTTTTTCTGCACATCGGAATTATTAAAAAAAAGGGAAACCGACTTCGGGCTGTACCCGCCCAGGACACCTCGGGCCGGCCCTAATAAGCCGCGACCCCGGCGCCCTGCCAGCACAGCCACCCCTCGCCCCCAAACCCCAACCCTAAGCCGCCGCCGCCGCCGCCCCCGCCGGTTGCCGTCGCCCCGCAGCACGACGCCTCCGCCGCCGACCCCGCCGCCCGACACCGCCGTCGCCTCACCCCGCCGCCGACCGCCGCCACCACCTTGCCGGACCGCACCGCAGCTGGAGGTAGCGCCGCTGCCGCCGCGGTTTTCCTCAGAAAACCGTACATTTTTTAGAAACCCCGGTTTATTTTAGATCGGTTCGTCGGTTTTTCTCGGTTTAGTTTATTTAGCAGAAGTCCGTTCGTACATTCGTTTTAACGAACGGTTTTCACCGTTTAGCCACAGACAGCGAAAGTTCGTTCGTTAGCCTGTTCGTCAGTTTTTCTTTTTCTCGGGTTTCTCGCGATTATTTTCGATCGCGATTTCTAATTCGATTTTTGTTTTAGTATAACTTTTTGCTTGTTTATCGGAACCAGGCGATTCAAGCCCCTAGGGTTTCGTCTCGAAACCCTCTTTCTGTTTAACCAACTTAAACAAGTTTTTGCTACTGTAAAATTTGACTTAGGTCCAGATTAGTAAACGAAGCTTGTTTCTTTCGCTGTTTGAGTTCCGTTGCTTTGTTTGATTTGATTCTTTTTGCAAACCGGAGTTCTTAAGTTGAACTTTCTTATTAGATCTCTTATTTGAGTTTTACCCATGCGTTAGATGAGTGCTTATTGTATGTTTATTTTTTTGTGATAGAGTACCCGGAGTGCGCAGCGTGCTACTACGAGTCTCTAGGTTTCACTGATCATCAGCAAGTCAAGTAACACTTTGATCATACCTCTTTACTACCCAGTTTTATGGCATTAGATCAATCCTCAAACAATTGCATGGTTAGGATCTGGTGAATATGTGGGTTTTGGGAAGTAGATGAGGTAGAACCTATTGTCCTGTTTATTATCAAACCTTTCGGAGTTACTTCTACGTTTGCTTATATTGCTATGCTATGCTTGTAGACGTGGATTGGGTGAGTGTATCCATGCCAAATGTGAGTATTGTTAATTAATGGTTCAACTTAAGGTGGCAACTTTAATTTACATCTGGGTGGATTGAGGCACCTGGGGAACCCAGTGTTGCCTGTATTTTTGGAAATCCCGGGGTACCGTGTGATTCTCCTATGGACTGCCACCCAGGCTCAAAGGGATCATCAGCTTATTCATGCTAGAAACTTCCGTGTGCATCCGCAAGCTACTATGGGCTCTAGCATAGTTGAGTATGTTGCGTGACCTCTTTCAGTGGTAGACTAGCAGATGTAGGGGATATAGGTTGGTACTGTCTACCCAGAGTAAAGAGTTAATGCTTCTGAAAGACCGTGTCTCGGTCATCCATTTCTCAAACACCATGTAGTGCGAGAAATCCAATGGAGGAGATCGAGTCTTGTGGGAAAAAGTGTGCAAACCTCTGCAGAGTGTATAAACCAATCATGGTTAGTCGTGTCCCCGGTTATGGACGTTTTGAGTATCTAGTACTTGGATTATCATGTGAATCTCATCATGTTACTTAATTTAAATTGTTGGGTTTAATGTTGAAGCTTAATTGGGATTGAGTTAGAGGAACCTTCTCAATGTTTAACAACCACCATGATAGTTAAATGAAATTTATTCCTTTGTTGTAGGGAAAAATTGGCTTTATGCAAAACTGTAACCATAGAGCTTTCCACCAGCCATATATGCATGTAGTGATAGCATTATTCTGTTCATTACTCTCTATGTGTTACATTGCCAGCATATTCCATGTGCTGACCGGTTTTCGGGCTGCAACGTTCATGTTGCATACTTTTCAGACGACGAGTAAGATGCCTTAGGTCGTGATCTTTCACTCAGTGATGCCGTTGGAGTTGATGGACTCGCTTTATCTTCCAAGCCTTCCGCTGTTATCGTATTTAGATGGCCTTAAGCCATATTTATTGTAATGAGTTCTCTTTTGAGATATTCGATGTAATAAGTGTGTGATTGCTACTCTGTTATAAATCCCTCAAGTATTGTGCATGTCAGCATTACCGATCCAGGGATGGCACTGATGCACAGAGATCAGACTGTTTGAGGTCTAGTCGCTACAAGATGGTATTAGAGCGCACGCTGACTGTAGGACACGACCACTAAGCTAAATCCCTAGATCACTACTCTTTTGTCATTTCTAACTCCTCTCCCTTTTCTACTCTTTAGGATCGCGGATGCAAGGAACAAGTTCGTGCAACCGGATGAAGATACACCTTTTGGACGCCACTTGAAGGAAGTCACTAGATACCTGAACATAGGAGTACCAAGCTTCACCGGGACTTACATCACCACCTTGCCAGAAGAGAAGCGTTGGCTGATTAAAGTTCAAGTTCCAGGAAGGACGTTCATGCCAGTCACTGAGCCCATAGAGTTTTCCTTTGATGCACCAACCTGGAGTCCAGGAAAGAGCATGGCAGCCCACATCACCATGGGACACATTGGAGAAGTTTACCATAAGGATCTCAAGGATACTATCTACCAGATTTGTGGGCACCGAGATGAGCAATGGGAGATAATCAGCACCAGGAAGGATAGATGTATTGCAGCTTTCATCCAGGAGTTAAACCAACACATTCGTCGCCAGGAGAACCAGATGTGCGCAGGCATGATAGATCTGAATAAGGCAATGACCAGGATCACGAAACTGGAAGAAGAACTCAAGTCTACACGCGATGGATATGAGGAGGAAATCGTAACATTATTGGAGAAGAATGACGATATGATAAAGAAGATCGGAGTATTCATGGGAGACCCCGCGCCAAGAGGAGATGACGACGATTTCCACTTGCCCGGAGAACTACATCATCATGGACGACACTGACTCGGACCCTGACGGTAGTGATGATGACTTTGTTGATGAAGCTGGAGTAGATATCATGGAGTCTTCGACCGATCAAATTTTCTAGTCGACCACCATAACAATAGTAGTATTCCCCCATGTATATAGTATAGTCCGAGCACTTTTGTAACGGTAGTTAGACTGTTGTATGCCCTTGTTTGAATTGATTGAAGTGATATGTTTGTGTTTGTCTCATGTGCATATGGGTAGTGTTTTCTCTTTAGACCTCATTCTATTCTATTCTCTCATCTTTTCTAAATCCTCAGATGCCTCTAAGACGCGACAATGGATTTGCTTTCCCACCGAAGCTCACTCAGTTGATCCAGCAGCAGAACACATTGATGCAGATACTAGTCCAGAATCAAAACCAAGGGAACAACAACAACAACAACAACAATCCACCACCACCACCACCCGTTGATCACTTAGCCCGTTTCTTAAGGCTTAATCCGCCGGTGTTCTCCAGTAGCATCGAGCCGATAGTTGCAGATGATTGGCTCCGCAAGATTGGAAGGGAGTTGACCACTGCAGGTTGCACAAATGCGGAGAGAGTGCGCTTTGCTGCACATCAGCTTGATGGATCCGCATCATCATGGTGGGAGAATTTCACAGCCACTTACCCATCGACACTGTCACATGGGATCAGTTTCAGCAGGCTTTCCGTACTGCTCATATTTCAACAGGAGCTATGGCCATGAAGAAGCGTGAGTTTCGCAACTTGCGCCAAGGAGGACGTACAGTTGGCCAGTATGTGGATGATTTTAGTAAGCTAGCACGTTATGCCCCAGATGACGTTGCTACAGATGCAACTAAGCAGGAGAAGTTTCTGGAAGGACTGAATGATGGGCTGAGCATGCAGTTGATGGTGGCAACCTTCAACAACTACCAGGAGTTGGTATACCGAGCTCTCATGATTGAAGGGAAGCAGCAGCAGATTGACAGCCGCAAGAGGAAGTATGGACAAGGAAAGTACAATTCTGGAGCTCAGTAGAAGCCTCGTTTTACCCGAACTCGGGAGGACCTTTTCAGCATACTCATGGAGGTCACAATCAAAATGGAGGGAGTTCGCACAACCATAGTGGCCCCAAGAATGGCAATGGGAATGGAGGAAGCAACGGCTAGAACCGTACCAATCCATCAACACCAGCCAAGAGGGATCTAAGCCACATTACTTGCTACAAGTGCTAGAAGACTGGACATTATGCCACTAAATGTCCTGAAGCAAAGAATGGAAATGGCAATGGAAGCTCTGGGAAGAAGCCTAACCCTTTCAACAGGGAACAGGTGAACCACGTTAACGTGGAGGAGGTTGAAGCACAACCAGATGCAGTAATAGGTAAGTTTTTGGTTAAGTCATTTACTGCAATCGTTCTTTTGATACTGGTGCATTGGTATTCATACATGTCAAGGGGATTTGTGGATAAGTATAAACTGCCAACCCAAGCCCTTAGGTCACCCATGTTAGTAACCTCTCCAGGAGGAGAGTATATGGCTAATCTATGGTGTGATCGGTTACCATTAAGTATTGGTAACTACGTGTTTCCCTCAGACCTAATAGTATTGGATTCACAAGGACTGGATGTGATATTAGGAATGGATTGGTTATCGAAGTATGGAGGGAACATTGACTGCGCCAGTAAGTCGATTTTGCTTACCACGCCCCAGAAGGAAGAAGGATCAAGTATGTATCCCGGCATGTGCCAAAGAGGACTCAAGTGAATTCCTTATCAGTAGTTGTACAGGAGGAAGTACCAGTGGTGAAGGATTTCTCCAATGTATTTCTAGAAGAGTTGCCAGGCATGCCACCAGGTAGGGACATTGAGTTTTTTATTGAGCTTTTGCCAGGCACATGGCCAATATCTAAGAGACCGTACAGGATGCCCGCAAAGGATCTGGAGGAAATTAAGAAGCAGATTAAGGAGTTATTGGATAACGGCTATATTCACCCAAGTTCATCACCTTGGGGATCACCAGTGCTTCTAGTGGAGAATAAGGATGGATCGTTGAGGATGGTTGTTGATTATTAAGAATTGAATGAAGTAACAATCAAGAACAAGTACCCACTGCCGATGATTAATGATCTGTTTGACCAGTTGCAAGGAGCTAAGGTATTTTCCAAGATCGATCTGCGATCAGGATACCACCAGCTGAAGATTCGAGAGCAGGATATACCTAAGACAGCTTTTACCACAGGGTACGGGCTATATGAGTATACCGTTATGTCATTTGGTATGACTAACGCACCTGCCTATTTTATGAACATGATGAAGAAGGTGTTTATGGAGTTTCTGGATAAGTTCGTCGTGGTGTTCATTGATCATATTTTGGTCACTCGAAGAACGAAGAGGAGCATAAGGAGCATTTGCGTTTGGTACTTGGAAAGCTCAGAGAACATCAGTTATATGCCAAGTTCAGCAAGTGTGAGTTTTGGTTGACAAAAGTTGGATTCCTCGGACATGTTATATCCAGAGAAGGAATAGCAGTAGACCCCACCAAAGTTGTCACTGTGACAAATTGGGAAGCACCCACAACCGTTGGAGAGATCCGGAGTTTTCTTGGACTCGCAGGATACTACCGGAGGTTCATTGAGAATTTCTCGAATATTGCAAAACCCATGACGAAGTTCTTAAAGAAGGACACCAAATTCAAATGGACTGAGGAATGTGAGGCCAGTTTCCAGGAGTTGAAGAAACGTTTGGTTACATCACCGGTGTTGATTCTGCCAGATCAACGCAAGGATTATGATGTATATTGCGACGCTTCACGTTGAGGACTTGGAGCAGTGCTTATGCAGGAGGGAAGAGTTGTGTCATATGCCTCCCGACAACTTAAGCCCCATGAATTGAATTATGCTACACATGATTTGGAGTTAGCAGCCGTAGTGCATACATTGAAGACATGGAGACATTTTCTCATCGGAAACCATTGTGAGGTGTACACGGATCACAAGAGTTTGAAGTACATTTTCACATAGAAGGAGTTGAATCTCAGGCAAAGGAGCTGGCTGGAGCTCATTGAAGATTATGATATGAGATTGCATTATCACCTAGGAAAGGCTAATGTAGTAGCCAATGTGTTGAGCCGAAAGAGCCATGTCAACACACTCATGACCGGAGAGTTACCCAAGGAGTTAGCCGAGGATCTTAGCGGGCTATGTTTGGAGATAGTTCCGAGAGGCTATGTAGCAGCTTTGGAGATTCAGTCTACGTTGATGGATAAGATCAGAGAAGCTCAGAAGACCGACAAGGAGATTGCTGGGATAAAGGAGAAGATGAGCAAAGGAAAAGCTAAGAGTTTTCGTGAGGATGAGCACGATACCTTATGGTTTGAGGACCGCGTTTATGTGCCTAATGACCCGGAGATCAGGAAGTTGATTCTGCAGGAGGCCCATGATTCACCGTATTCGATCCATCCAGGAAATACCAAGATGTATCTGGATTTGAAAGACACTTTCTGGTGGACCGGAATGAAGAAGGATATTGCGGAGTATGTAGCAGTTTGTGATGTATGTCAGAGAGTGAAGGCAGAGCATCAGAATCCAGCAGGATTGCTATAGCCATTGCTGATACCTGAATGGAAGTGTGATAAGCTAGGCATGGATTTTATCACGAGATTACCCAGCACACGTTCAGGCTATGACTCGATATGGGTTGTAGTTGATCGTTTGATGAAGGTAGATCATTTCATCCCAGTGAAGACTACTTATACCAGTGCTAAGTTGGCAAAGATATACATGACCGGGATCTTATATTTGCATGGAGTTCCGAGGACCATTGTATCAGATAGAGGAACCCAGTTTACCTCAAAGTTCTGGAATCAGTTGCACGAAACTTTGGGTACCAGGCTAGAGTTAAGTATAGCCTTTCATCCACAGACAGATGGATAGACCAAGAGAGTCAATCAGATTCTGGAGGACATGCTGAGATCTTGTGCGCTAGATTATGGATCTAGTTGGGACGACAATTTGCCATATGCAGAGTTCTCTTACAATAACAGTTATTAATCCAGTTTGAAGATGGCCTCTTTCAAAGCTTTGTACGGAAGGAGGTGCAGGACACCGTTGTTGTGGGATGAACTTGGAGACCGCTAGTTGTTTGGACCAGATTTGATTAAGGAGTCTGAAGAGAAGGTTAAGCTGATTCTCGATAGGCTCAACGTGGCTCAGTCCAGGTAGAAGATGTTGGGGAACGTTGCATAAAATAAAAACTTTCCTACGTTCACCAAGATCAATCTATGAGTTCATCTACCAATGAGAGAGAGAGATGCATCTACATACCACTTGTAGATCGCGTGCGGAAGCGTTCAAGAGAACGGGGTTGAGGTAGTCATTCTCGTCGTGATCCTATCACCGGAGATCCTAGCGCCGAACGGACGGCACCTCCGCGTTCAACACACGTACGGTCAGCGTGACATCTCCTCCATCTTGATCCAGCAAGGGGGAAGGAGAGGTTGATGAAGATCCAGTAGCATGACGGCGTGGTGGTGGATGCAGCAGGACTCCGGCAGGGCTTCGCCAAGCAACTGCGGGAGGAGGAAGAGGTGTAGCAGGGGGAGGGAGGCGCCAAGACTCAGGGTGCGGCTGCCCTCCCTCCCCCCTCCTTTATATAGGCCCCCAAGGGGGGGCGCCGGCCCTGGAGATTGAATCTCCCAAGGGGGGCGGCGGCCAGGGGGGTGGAGTGCCCCCCAAGGCAAGTGGTGCGCCCCCCCACCCTAGGGTTTCCAACCCTAGGCGCAGGGGGGCCCTAGGGGGGGGGGCGCACCAGCCCACTAGGGGCTGGTTCCCTCCCACTTCAGCCCACGGGGCCCTCCGGGATAGGTGGCCCCACCTGGTGGACCCCCGGGACCCTTCCGGTGGTCCCGGTACAATACCGGGTGACCCCGAAACTTTCCCGATGGCCGAAACAGCACTTCCTATATATAATTCTTTACCTCCGGACCATTCCGGAACTCCTCGTGACGTCCGGGATCTCATCCAGGACTCCGAACAACATTTGGTTTGCTGCCTACTCATATTCATACAACCCTAGCGTCACCGAATCTTAAGTGTGTAGACCGTACGGGTTCGGGAGACATGCAAACATGACCGAGATGGCTCTCCGGTCAATAACCAACAACGGGATCTGGATACCCATGTTGGCTCCCACATACTCCTCGATGATCTCATCGGATGAACCACGATGTCGAGGATTCAAGCAACCCCGTATACTATTCCCTTTGTCAGACGGTATGTTACTTGCCCGAGATTCGATCATCGGTATCCCAATACCTCGTTCAATCTCGTTGCCGGCAAGTCACTTTACTCGTACCGTAATGCATGATCCCGTGACCAGACACTTGGTCACTTTGAGCTCATTATGATGATGCACTACCGAGTGGGCCCAGTGATACCTCTCCGTTATACGGAGTGACAAATCCCAGTCTCGATCCGTGTCAACCCAACAAACACTTTCGGAGATGCCTGTAGTGCACCTTTATAGTCACCCAGTTACGTTGTGACGTTTGGTACACCCAAAGCACTCCTACGGTATCCGGGAGTTACACGATCTCATGGTCTAAGGAAGAGATACTTGACATTGGAAAAGCTCTAGCAAAACGAACTACACGATCTTGTACTATGCTTAGGATTGGGTCTTGTCCATCACATCATTCTCCCAATGATGTGACCCCGTTATCAACGACATCCAATGTCCATAGTCAGGAAACCATGACTATCTGTTGCACCGAGCTAGTCAACTAGAGGCTCACTAGGGACATGTTGTGGTCTAAGTATTCACACGTGTATTACGATTTCCGGATAATACAATTATAGCATGAATAAAAGACGACTATCATGAACAAAGAAATATAATAATAATCCTTTTATTATTGCCTCTAGGGCATATTTCCAACAGTCTCCCACTTGCACTAGAGTCAATAATCTAGTTACATTGTGATGAATCGAACACCCATAGAGTTCTGGTGTTGATCATGTTTTGCTCGCGGAAGAGGTTTAGTCAACGGATCTGCGACATTCAGATCCGTATGTACTTTGCAAATATCTATGTCTCCATCTCGAACGTTTTCACGGATGGAGTTGAAATGACGCTTGATGTGCTTGGTCTTCTTGTGAAACCTGGGCTCCTTGGCAAGGGCAATAGCTCCAGTGTTGTCATAGAAGAGAGTGATCGGCCCCGACGCATTGGGTATGACTCCTAGGTCAGTGATGAACTCCTTCATCCATATTGCTTCATGCGCTGCCTCCGAGGCTGCCATGTACTCCGCTTCACATGTAGATCCGGCCACGACGCTCTGCTTGCAACTGCACCAGCTTACTACTCCACGATTCAACATATACACGTATCCGGTTTGTGACTTAGAGTCATCCAGATCTGTGTCGAAGCTATCATCGACGTAACCCTTTACGACGAGCTCTTCGTCACCTCCATAAACGAGAAACATGTCCTTTGTCCTTTTTAGGTACTTTAGGATATTCTTGACCATTGTCTAGTGTTCCTTGCCGGGATTACTTTGGTACCTACCTACCAAACTTACGGCAAGGTTTACATCTGGTCTGGTACACATCATGGCATACATAATAGATCCTATGGCTGAGGCATAGGGGATGACACTCATCTCTTCTTTATCTTCTGCCGTGGTCGGGCATTGAGCCGAGCTCAATCTCACACCTTGCAATACAGGCAAGAACCCTTTCTTGGACTGATCCATTTTGAACTTCTTCAAAATCTTATCAAGGTATGTGCTTTGTGAAAGACCTATGAGGCGTCTTGATCTATCCCTATAGATCTTGATGTCTAATATGTAAGCAGCTTCTCCAAGGTCCTTCATTGAAAAACACTTATTCAAGTAGGCCTTAATGCTATCCAAGAATTCTATATCATTTCCCATCAAAAGTATGTCATCTACATATAATATGAGAAATGCTACAGAGCTCCCACTCACTTTCTTGTAAACGCAGGCTTCTCCATAAGTCTGCATAAACCCAAACGCTTTGATCATCTCATCAAAGTGAATGTTCCAACTCCGAGATGCTTGCACCAGCCCATAAATGGATCGCGGGAGCTTGCACACCTTGTTAGCATTCTTAGGATCGACAAAACCTTCCGGCTGCATCATATACATCTCTTCCTTAATATAACTGTTAAGGAATGCCGTTTTGACGTCCATCTGCCATATCTCATAATCATAGTATGCGGCAATTGCTAACATGATTCGGACGGACTTAAGCTTCGCTACGGGAGAGAAAGTCTCATCGTAGTCAACCCCTTGAACTTGTCGATAACCCTTAGCAACAAGTCGAGCTTTATAGATGGTGACATTACCATCCGCGTCCGTCTTCTTCTTAAAGATCCATTTGTTTTCTATTGCTCGCCGATCATCGGGCAAGTCAGTCAAAGTCCATACTTTGTTTTCATACATGGATTCTATCTCGGACTGCATGGCTTCTAGCCATTTGTTGGAATCTAGGCCCGCCATCGCTTCTTCATAGTTCGAAGGTTCACCGTTGTCTAACAACATGATTTCCAGGACAGGGTTGCCATACCACTCTGGTGTGGAACGTGTCCTCGTGGACCTACGAAGTTCAGTAGCAACTTGATCCGAAGTACCTTGATCATCATCATTAATTTCCTCTCTAGTCGGTGTAGGCACCACAGGAACATTTTCCTGAGCTGCACTACTTTCCGGTTCAAGAGGTAGTACTTCATCGAGTTCTACTTTCCTCCCACTTACTCCTTTTGAGAGAAACTCTTTTTCCAGAAAGGATCCGTTCTTGGCAACAAAGATCTTGCCTTCGGATCTAAGGTAGAAGGTATACCCAATGGTTTCCTTAGGGTATCCTATGAAGACGCATTTTTCTGACTTGAGTTCGAGCTTTTCAGGTTGAAGTTTCTTGACATAAGCATCGCATCCCCAAACTTTTAGAAATGACAGCTCAGGTTTCTTCCCAAACCATAATTCATACGGTGTCGTCTCAACGGATTTAGACGGTGCCCTATTTAAAGTGAATGTAGCTGTGGGACTATCGTTATCAACTTTACACCTTTTGGTATTCACACTATGAATATGTGTAACATTACGTTCGAGATTCATTAAGAATAAACCATTGACCATCGGGGCATGACCATAAAACATATCTCTCATATAAATAGAACAACCATTATTCTCACATTTATATGAGTAGCCATCTCGTATTAAACGAGATCCAGATACAATGTTCATGCTCAAACTTGGCACTAAATAACAATTATTGAGGTTCATAACAAATCCCGTGGGTAAATATAGAGGTAGCGTGCCGACGGCGATCACATCACCTTGGAACCATTCCCGACGCGTATCGTCACCTCGTCCTTTGCCAGTCTCCGCTTATTCCGCAGCTCCTGCCGTGAGTTACAAATGTGAGCAACGGCACCGGTATCAAATACCCAGGAGTTACTATGAGTACTGGTAAGGTACACATCAATTACATGTATATCACATATACCTTTAGTGTTGTCGGCCTTCTTGTCCGCTAAGTATTTGGGGCAGTTCCGCTTCCAGTGACCCTTCCCCTTGCAAAAAAAGCACTCAGTCTCAGGCTTGGATCCATTCTTTGACTTCTTCCCGGCAACTGGCTTACCGGGCGTGGCAACATCTTTGCCGTCCTTCTTGAAGTTCTTCTTACCCTTGCCCTTCTTGAACTTAGTGGTCTTATTGACCATCAACACTTGATGTTCTTTCTTGATTTCAACCTCTGCTGACTTCAGCATTGAAAATACTTCAGGAATGGTCTTCACCATCCCCTACATATTGTAGTTCATCACAAAGCTCTTGTAGCTCGGTGGGAGCGACTGAAGGATTCTGTCAATGACCGCCTCGTCTGGGAGGTTGATCTCCAGCTGGGACAGGCGGTTGTGCAACCCAGACATTTTGAGTATGTGCTCACTGACAGAACTGTTTTCCTCCATCTTACAACTATAGAACTTGTCGGAGACTTCATATCTCTCGACCCGGGCATGAGCTTGAAAAACCATTTTCAGCTCCTCGAACATCTCATATGCTCCGTGTTGCTCAAAACGCTTTTGGAGCCCCGGTTCTAAGCTGTAAAGCATGCCGCACTGAACGAGGGAGTAATCATTAGCACGTGACTGCCAAGCGTTCATAATGTCTTGGTTCTCTGGGATGGGTGCTTCACCTAGCGGTCCTTCTAGGACATATGCTTTCTTGGCTGCTATGAGGATGATCCTCAGGTTCCGGACCCAGTCCCAATAGTTGCTGCCATCATCTTTCAGCTTGGTTTTCTCTAGGAACGCCTTGAAGTTCATGTTGACATGAGCGTTGGCCATTTGATCTGCAAGACATATTTTGCAAAGATTTTAGACTAAGTTCATGATAATTAAGTTCATCTAATCAAATTATTTAATGAACTCCCACTCAGATTTGACATCCCTCTAGTCATCTAATTGTTACACGATCCGAGTCGACTAGGCCGTGTCCGATCATCACGTGAGACGGACTAGTCATCATCAGTGAACATCTCCATGTTGATCGTATCTTCCATACGACTCATGTTCGACCTTTCGGTCTCTTGTGTTCTGAGGCCATGTCTGTACATGCTAGGCTCGTCAAGTTAACCCTAAGTGTTTATGCATGTGTAAAACTGTCTTACACCCGTTGTATGTGAACGTAAGGATCTATCACACCCGATCATCACGTGGTGCTTCGAAACGACGAACTTTAGCAATGTCGCACAGTTAGGGGGAGCACTTTCTTGAAATTATTATAAGGGATCATCTTATTTACTACCGTCGTTCTAAGTAAACAAGATGCATAAAACATAATAAACATCACATGCAATTATATAAAGTAGTGACATGATATGGCCAATATCATATAGCTCCTTCGATCTCCATCTTCGGGGCTCCATGATCATCTTCGTCACCGGCATGACACCATGATCTCCATCATCATGATCTCCATCATCCTGCCTCCATGAAGTTGCTCGCCAACTATTACTTCTACTACTATAGCTAACGGTTTAGCAATAAAGTAAAGTAATTACATGGCGTTAAATCATTGACACGCAGGTCATACAATAATTAAGACAACTCCTATGGCTCCTGTCGGTTGTCATACTCATCGACATGCAAGTCGTGATTCCTATTACAAGAACATGATCTCATACATCACAATATATCATTCATCATTCATCACAACTTCTGGCCATATCACATCACATGACAATTGCTGCAAAAACAAGTTAGACGTCCTCTAATTGTTGTTGCATCTTTTACGTGGCTGCAATTGGGTTCTAGCAAGAACGTTTTCTTACCTACGAATAACCACAACGTGATTTTGTCAACTTCTATTTACCCTTCATAAGGACCCTTTTCATCGAATCCGCTCCAACTAAAGTAAGAGAGACAGACACCCGCTAGCCAGCTTATGCAACTAGTGCATGTCAGTCGGTGGAACCTGTCTCATGTAAGCGTACGTGTAAGGTCGGTCCGGGCCGCTTCATCCCGCAATACTGCTAAAGCAAGAAAAGACTAGTAGTGGCAAGCAAGTTGACAAGATCTACACCCACAACAGATTTGTGTTCTACTCGTGCAATAGAGAACTACGCATAGACCTAGCTCATGATGCCACTGTTGGGGAACGTTGCATAAAATAAAAAATTTCCTACGTTCACCAAGATCAATCTATGAATTCATCTAGCAACAAGAGAGAGAGATGCATCTACATACCACTTGTAGATCGCGTGCGGAAGCGTTCAAGAGAACGGGGTTGAGGTAGTCGTTCTCGTCGTGATCTTATCACCGGAGATCCTAGCGCCGAACGGACGGCACCTCCGCGTTCAACACACGTACGGTCAGCGTGACGTCTCCTCCGTCTTGATCCAGCAAGGGGGAAGGAGAGGTTGATAAAGATCCAGCAGCATGACGGCGTGGTGGTGGATGCAGCAGGACTCCGGCAGGGCTTCGCCAAGCAACTGCGGGAGGAGGAAGAGGTGTAGCAGGGGGAGGGAGGCGCCAAGACTCAGGGTGCGGCTGCCCTCCCTCCCCCCTCCTTTATATAGGCCCCCAAGGGGGGGCGCCGGCCCTGGACATTGAATCCCCCAAGGGGGCGGCGGCCAGGGGGGTGGAGTGCCCCCCAAGGCAAGTGGTGCGCCCCCCACCCTAGGGTTTCAAACCCTAGACGCAGGGGGGCCCAAGGGGGGCGCACCAGCCCACTAGGGGCTGGTTCCCTCCCACTTCAGCCCACGGGGCCCTCCGGGATAGGTGGCCCCACCCGGTGGACCCCCGGGACCCTTCCGGTGGTCCCGGTACAATACTGGGTGACCCCGAAACTTTCCCGATGGCCGAAACAACACTTCCTATATATAATTCTTTACCTCCGGACCATTCCGGAACTCCTTGTGACATCCGGGTTCTCATCTGGGACTCCGAACAACATTCGGTTTGCTGCATACTCATATTCATACAACCCTAGCGTCACCGAACCTTAAGTGTGTAGACCCTACAGGTTCGGGAGACATGCAGACATGACCGAGACGGCTCTCCGGTCAATAACCAACAGCGTGATCTGGATACCCATGTTGGCTCCCACATACTCCTCGATGATCTCATTGGATGAACCACGATGTCGAGGATTCAAGCAACCCCGTATACTATTCCCTTTGTCAGACGGTATGTTACTTGCCCGAGATTCGATCGTCGGTATCCCAATACCTCGTTCAATCTCGTTGCCGGTAAGTCACTTTACTTGTACCGTAATGCACGATCCCGTGACCAGACACTTGGTCACTTTGAGCTCATTATGATGATGCACTACCGAGTGGGCCCAGTGATACCTCTCCGTTATACGGAGTGACAAATCCCAGTCTCGGTCCGTGTCAACCCAACAGACACTTTCGGAGATACCTGTTGTGCACCTTTATAGTCACCCAGTTATGTTGTGACGTTTGGTACACCCAAAGCACTCCTACGGTATCTGCGAGTTACACGATCTCATGGTCTAAGGAAGAGATACTTGACATTGGAAAAGCTCTAGCAAAACGAACTACACGATCTTGTGCTATGCTTAGGAGTGGGTCTTGTCCACCACATCATTCTCCCAATGATGCGATCCCATTATCAACGACATCCAATGTCCATAGTCAGGAAACCATGACTATCTGTTGATCACCGAGCTAGTCAACTAGAGGCTCACTAGGTACATGTTGTGGTCTAAGTATTCACATGTGTATTACGATTTCCGGATAATACAATTATAGCATGAATAAAAGACGACTATCATGAACAAAGAAATATAATAATAATCCTTTTATTATTGCCTCTAGGGCATATTTCCAACAGAAGATCTATGCGGATTTCCAAATGCAAGGCGATAGTTTAAGAAGTTGGAGATAGAGTTTATCTTCGTGTATCCCCAGTTCGACGAATTAAGCATTTTGGAGTTAAGGGAAAGTTAGCACCATGTTTTGTGGGACCATACAAAGTTTTGGAACGTATGGGAGAAGTTGCTTACAAGCTGGAGTTGCCTGAAGGATTGTCAGGAGTTCACGATGTGTTCCACGTTTCCCAGTTGAAGAAGTGCCACACAGAGATGGCTGATATTCCTCTGAGAGATGAAGTGCCACTGGAAGCGATTCAGTTGGATAGCTATTTGACCTGAGGAGAAACCAGTCAAGATTCTCGAGTTTGCCACCCGAGTCATGCGCAACAAGCAGGTTATCAAGTTCTGCAAAGTTCAGTGGAGCCACCATACGGAGGATGAAGCCACCTGGGAGCGAGAGGAAGACCTACGGAAGGACCACCCTTACCTATTTTCTAGCCAACCCGAATCTCGAGGGCGAGATTCATCTTAAGGGGGGTAGGTTTGTAACGTCCCAAATTTTCAATTTGGAATGTTATACATTAGATCATCATTGCATATCATACTTTGTTGCATTTGGCTTGATCCCACAAATTCTATGCAACTCAAGGACCCACAGAGAGATTTGGGGATTTCGTTATTTTCATATTTGAGTTTTTCTCAAATTTTGAAAAGAGGATCTTTTGATTTTATTTATTTTATCCTCGTATATTTCTTTTATAAAAATAAGAGAGAGGGAATAAAATGACTTTCCCTAAATAAAGAAATATTGGAAATTTAATAATAAAATCAAATAAGATTTTATTTCGGAGTTTTATCACTATTTTGTTTGAATTAGGAAAAATACACGTTTTTCAAAATTGCATTTTAGGGACAAATAAATGTTCACCTTGTCCGACTTATTTTTAGAGGACGGCGAAACTTTATTTCGGGGTTTTTGGAGTCCGTTTAGTATTTCTTTTCTTTCTTTTTCTGCACGTCGGGATTATTTAAAAAAGGAAACCGATTTCGGGCCGTACCCGGCCAGGACACCATGGGCCGGCCCTTATAAGCCGCGACCCCGGCGCCCTGCCATCCCAGCCGCCCCGCTCCCCCGAACCCTAACCCTAAACCGCCGCCGCCGCTGGTTGCCGTCGCCCCGCCGCCATCGCCTCGCCGCGCTGCCGACGCCGCCGTCTGCCGCCACCACCTCGCAGGACCCCGCCGCCACCGCGGTTTTCCTCGGAAAACCGTACGTTATTTTAGAAGCCCCAGTTTATTTTAGATCGGTTCGTCGGTTTTTCTCGGTTTAGTTTATTTACCGGACGTCCGTTCGTACATTTGTTTTACTGAACAGTTTTCACCGTTTAGCCGCAGACATCGAACATTCATTCGTTAGCCTGTTCGTCAGTTTTTCTTTTTCTCGGGTTTTTCGCGATTATTTTCGATCGCGATTTCTGATCCGATTTTTGTTTTAGTAAAACTGTTCGCTCGTTTATCGGAATCAGGCGATTCAAGCGCCTAGAGTTTTGTCTCGAAAACCTCTTTATGTTTAACCAACTTAAATAAGTTTTTGATACTGTAAAATTTGACGTAGGTCCAAATTCGTAAACGAAGCTTGTTTCTTTCGCCGTTTGAGTTTCGTTGCTTCGTTTGAGTTGATTCTTTTTGCAAACCAAAGTTCTTAAGTTGAACTTTCTGGTTAGATCTCTTATTTGAGTTTTACCCATGAATTAGATGAGCGCTTATTGTATGCTTGTTTGTTTGCGATAGAGTACCCAGATAGCAAACACACACACAACAACACACATGCACGCGTGTGCTCACACACACACACACACACACACACACACACACACTCAGCAGTAGCACACACATACGCGCACACAGAAATACCACTTGAGGGCCAAATGGTCTTTTCATGTGTCATTTAGACTCAAAATGGACAAAAGTGTTATAAAAGGCATAAAATTTAGACTCGTTGTTAGATAGGAAAGAAATTATTTACCGATATCAAATAGGGCACAAAATTTAGGCACGGTGTTAAATACGGAATTCTCTCTTTAACTAAAGTTGACTCATCTCCAGGCCCATCATTATCAACATTCATATTGCAAAACATGGATTTAATAGGGGATACATCAATAACTTTTAGATCTTCATCATTATTTTCATGGAGACTGGCAGAACATGCGTTTACAAAGCAATCTTTCTTAGCACGCAACCTAGCGGTTCTTTCTTTGCACTCATCAATGGAAATTCTCATGGCCTTGAGAGACTCATTGATATCATGCTTAGGTGGAATAGATCTAAGTTTCAAAGAATCAACATCAAGCGAAAGTCTATCAACGTTCCTAGCCAAATCATCAACTTTAAGCAATTTTTCTTCAAGCAAAGCATTGAAATTCTTTTGAGAGATAATAAATTCTTTAACACTATTCTCAAAATCAGAGGGCATCTTATTAAAATTTCCATAAGAGTTGTTGTAGGAATTTCCATAATTATTAGAGGAATTATTAGGAAACGGTCTAGGATTAAAGTTTCCTCTATAAGCATTGTTACCAAATTATTCCTACCAACAAAATTCACATCCATAGATTCATTATTATTCTCAATCAAAGTAGTGAAAGGCATATCATTAGGATCAATAGGAGCACTCTTAGTAGCAAACAATTTCATAAGTTGATCCATCTTTCCACTCAAAACATTAATTTCTTCTATAGCATGCACTTTTTTACTAGTAGATCTTTCGGTGTGCCATTGAGAATATTTAGCCATAATGTTATCAAGGAGTTTAGTAGCTTCTCCTAAGGTGATTTCCATAAAAGTGCCTCCTGCGGCCGAATCTAAAAGATTTCTAGAAGCAAAATTCAATCCGGCATAGAAATTTTGTATGATCATCCATAAGTTCAAACCATGAGCAGGGCAATTGCGAATCATTAATTTCATTCTTTCCCAAGATTGGGCAACATGCTCATGATCAAGTTGTTTAAAATTCATAATATCGTTCCTAAGAGAGATGATCTTAGTGGGAGGAAAATACTTAGAGATAAAAGCATCCTTGCACTTATTCCATGAATCAATACTATTCTTAGGCAAAGACGAAAACCAAGTTTTAGCACGATCTCTAAGGGAAAACGGAAATAACTTCAATTTAACAATATCATTATCCATATCTTTCTTCTTTTGCATATCACACAAATCAACAAAGTTGTTTAGATGAGTAGCGGCATCTTCACTAGGAAGGCCAGAGAATTGATCTTTCATAACAAGATTCAGCAAAGCAGCATTGATTTCACAAGATTCAACATCATTAAGAGGAGCAATCGGAGTGCTAAGGAAATCATTATTATTGGTATTGGAAAAGTCACACAATTTGGTATTATCTTGCACCATCGTGACAAGCAATCCAACACAAAAGAACACAAGAAGGCAAGTGAAAGAGAGAGAAGATTGGGAAAGAGAGGGCGAATAAAACGGCAAGGGTGAAGTGGGGGAGAGGAAAACGAGAGGCAAATGGAAAATAATGTAATGCGAGGGAGATGAGTTTGTGATGGGTACTTGGTATGTCTTGACTTGAGCGAAGACCTCCCCGGCAACGGCACCAGAAATCCTTCTTGCTACCTCTTGAGCACTGCGTTGGTTTTCCCTTGAAGAGGAAAGGGTGATGCAGCAAAGTAGCATAAGTATTTCCCTCAGTTTTTCAGAACAAAGGTATCAATCAGTAGGAGGCTCCTCAAAAGTCCCACGCACCTACACAAACAAACAATAACCTCGCAACCAACGCAATAAAGGGGTTGTCAATCCCTTCACGGAAACTTGCGAAAGTGAGATCTGATAGAGATAATAAGATAAGATAAATATTTTTGGTATTTTTATGATATAGATTTGAAAGTAAAAGATGCAAATAAGAGATAGATGAAACTTGTATGATAAAAGATAGACCTGGGGGCCATAGGTTTCACTAGTGGCTTCTCTCAAGATAGCATAAGTATTACGGTGGGTGAACAAATTACTATCGAGCAATTGATAGAAAAGTGCATAGTTATGATAATATCTAGGCATGATCATGTATATAGGCATCACGTCCGCAACAAGTAGACTGACTCCTGCGTGCATGTACTACTATTACTCCACACATCGACCGACTCCTGCCTACATCTAGAGTATTAAGTTCATGAAGAACAGAGTAACGCATTAAGAAAGATGACATGATGTAGAGGGATAAACTCAAGCAATATAATATAAACCCCATCTTTTTATCCTCAATGGCAACAATACAATACGTGCCTTGCTGCCCCTGCTGACACTGGGAAAGGACACCACAAGATTGAACCCAAAGCTAAGCACTTCTCCCATTGCAAGAAAGATCAATCTAGTAGGCCAAACATAACTGATAATTCAAACAGACTTGCAAAGATAACCAATCACACATAAAAGAATTCAAAGGAGATTCAAATATTTCTCATAGATAAACTTGATCATAAACCCACAATTCATCTGATCTCGACAAACACACCGCAAAAAGAGTTACATCGAATAGATCTCCAAGAAGATCGAGGAGAACTTTGTATTGAGATTCAAAGAGAGAGAAGAAGCCATCTAGCTAATAACTATGGACCCGAAGGTCTGTGGTAAACTACTCACAACTCATCGGAGAGGCCTTGGAGATGATGTAGAGGCCCTCCATGGTCGATTCCCCCTCCAGCGGAGCGCCGACGAAGGCTCCAAGATGGGATCTCACGGATACAGAAGGTTGCGGCGGTGGAATTAGGTTTTCGTGGGGCTCCTGGATGTTTTTAGGGTACGGGGGTATATATAGGCGAAGGAAGTACGTCGGTGGAACAACGAGTGTCCCACGAGGGTGGGGGGTGTGCCCACCCCCTTAGGGCGCGCCGGGCCGCCTTGTTTGCAGCTTGACATCCACTACAAGTCTCCTGGATTGCGTTTGTTCCAAAAAGATCACTCTGGAAGGTTTCATTCCGTTTGGACTCTGTTTGATATTCCTTTTCTTCGAAACACTGAAATAGGAAAAAAAACAGCAATTCGGGCCGGGCCTCCGGTTAGTAGGTTAGTCCCAAAAATGATATAAAAGTGTAAAGTAAAGCTCATAAACATCCAAAATGGGTAATATAATAGCATGGAACAATAAAAAATTATAGATATGTTGGAGACGTATCAGTGCACCCCCCCCCATATGGGCCGACCTAAGGTGGGGAAGGAAATGGAAGAAGGGAAAGGAAAGTGTGGAATAGGATTCCCACTTCCTTCCCTCTTCTCCACCCTCGGTTATATATGGCAGGGGTGTTGGAAATACGCCCTAGAGGCAATAATAAAGTGGTTATTATTATATTTCCTTGTTCATGATAATCGTTTATTATCCATGATATAATTGTATTGACCGGAAACTCAAATACATGTGTGGATACATATACAACAACATGTCCCTAGTAAGCCTCTACCGGACTAGCTCGTTGATCAAAGATGGCTATGGTTTCCTAGCCATTGACATGAATTGTCATTTGATAACGGGATCACATCATTAGTAGAATGGTGTGATGGACAAGACCCAAACTATGAACATAGCATAGGATCGTATCAACTTTATTGCTATCATTTTTCTGCATGTGAAGTATATGTTCCTATGACCATGAGATCATGCAACTCGCTGACACCGGAGGAGTGTCTTGTGTGTACCAAACGTCGCAACGTAACTGGGTGACTATAAAGGTGTTCTACGGGTATATCCGAGGGTGTCTGTTGAGTTGGCATGGATCAAGACTGGGATTTGTCACTCCGTAGAGGTATCTCAGGGCCCACTCGGTAATACATCACAACAAGCCTGCAAGCAATGTGACCAATAAGTTAGTAACGAGATCTTGTATTATGGAACGAGTAAAGAGACTTGCTGGCAACGAGATTAAACTAGGTATGGAGATACCGACGATCGAATCTCGGGCAAGTAACATACCGATAGACAAAGGGAACTGCATACGGGATTAGCTGAATCGTTGACATCGAGGTTCGACTGATAAGATCTTTGTGGAATATGTAGGAATCAATATGGGCATCCAGGTCCCGCTATTGGTTATTGACCGTAGAGGTGTCTCTGTCATGTCTGCATAGCTCTCGAACCCGCAGGGTCTAAACACTTAACGTTTGGTGATGATATAAGTATAGTTGAGTAATTATGGTGGTTACTGAAGGTTGTTTGGAGTCCCGGATGAGATCTCGGACATGAGGAGGAACTCCAAAATGGTCTGGAGGTGAAGAATGATATATTGGACGAAGGGTATTGGAGTCCGGAATTGTTTGAGGGGTACCGGGTGATGACCAGCATCACCGAAAGGGGTTTCAGGGGGCCCGACAATGTTGGTGCCCCATGGGCCAAGGGGAGGGGGCAAACCATCCCACTAAGGGATTGAGAGCCCCCTCACCCTATCTCATGTAACCAGGATGGTTGGGGGCGCCCCTAGGGCTTCCCACCTCCCGACTTGGGGGGCAAGTCACCCTAGGGGAGATCCCATCTTCCCTAGCCGCCACCCCCTAGGGGAAACCCCTCCTCCCTTCCCCTATATATAGAGATGTAGAGAGAGGATAACCGCACCCCAAGAGCACATCTCCACGCCACGGTGCTGCCTCTCCTCTCCCTCGCATCCCTCTTCCTCTCCGTAGTGATTAACGAAGCTTTGTTGAGATTCTGCCGCCACCACCGCCAGCACGCCATCGTGCTGCCGGAGGAATAGATCTACTACTTCACCATCTCTCGCTGGATCAAGGAGGTGAAGGCGTCATCAAGACGTACTATGTTGAACGTGGAGGTGCCGTCCATTTGGTACTTGGATCGGGAGTTCACGGGACGGATCGTGATTGGATCGTGAAAACGTTCGACTACATCAACCGCATTTCTTAACGCTTCCGCTTAGTGATCTACATGGGTATGTAGATCCAATCTCTCCTCTAGTAGATGGTAATCTCCTAGATTGGATATTGGTGAGCATAGGAATTTTTTTGTTTCCCATGCAATGTTCCCCAACAGTGGTATCAGAGTAGAACACAAAGGAGTTTGTGGGCGTTGATATTCAGATTGCTTCCTTCCTTGGTATGACTGTCTCTTCCAGACCAACTTTATATGTCCACGTACATGTGACCGGTTCCATCGACTCACATGTGACTTTGTTGCATAAAGATGGCTGGCGGGTGACTGTCTCTCCCACCTTAGTTGAATCAGATTCGACAAAGGCGGTCCTTGTAGTAGGTTAAGTAGGAACTTGCGTATCACTATTGTGGCTTTGTGTAGGTAAGAATCATTCTTGCTAGATACCCATAGCATTCACGTAAAACATGTAACAACAATTATAGGACGTCTAACTTGTTTTCGCAAGGTATGTTGTGATATGATATGGCCAAAGACATGATGAAATATATTTTATGTATGAGATGATCATGTTTGTAATAGTTTATATCCGCATGCATGTTGATGCATACGGCAACCGGCAGGAGCCATATGGTTGTCTTTTATTATTGTATGACCTGTGTGTCAATCATTAAGCGCTATGTAATGCTTTACTTTATCGCTAAGAGGTAGGAATAGTAGTAGAAGCATGGTTGGCGTGACAACCCCGATGGCGGCACAATGATGGAGATCATGGTGTCATGCCAATGACGATGGAGATCATGCTGATGCTTCGGAGATGGAGATCAAAAGCACAAGTTGATGGACATATCATGTCACTTTTGATTTGCATGTGATGTTAATCCTTTGATGCATCTTATGTTTCTTAGGATGAGGTAACATTATAAGGTGATCCCTCACTAAAATTTCAAGATAAAAATTTGTTCTCCCCAAGTGTGCACTGTTGCTAAAGTTCGTCGTTTCGAAGCACCACATGATGATCAGGTGTGATAGACTCTATGTTCACATACATCGGGTGCAAGCTAGTTTTGCACACGCGGAACACTTGGGTTAAACTTGACGAGCCTAGCATGTACAGACATGGCCTCGGAACACAAGAGACTAAAAGGTCGAACATGAGTCATATAGTAGATATGAGCAACATGGAGATATTCACCATTGAAGCCACCTCATCTCACGTGATGATCGGACTTGGGTTGGTGAATTTGGATCGTGTTACACTCGGACAACCGGAGGTATGTTGATTCGAGTGGAAGTTCTTAGGTAATATGATTAATTGAACTCATTATCATGAACAATAGTGTAAAGTTGCCTTTGCAAATTTATGTTGTAGATCAATGGCTCATGCAATAGCTCCCCTGAGTTTCAATGCGTTCCTAGAGAAAGCTAAGCTGAAAGATGATGGAAGTAACTTTGTGGACTGGGCCCGTAATCTGAGGATTATCTTCACGACTTCCCATAAGTCTTATGTCCTTGATGCACCGCTTGGTGCACCACCCCCTCCAGCGACTGTGGACATTGTGAACGCCTGGCAGTCATGTGTTGATGACTACTCAATAGTTCAGTGCACCATGCTGTATGGCTTAGAGCTGGGACTTCAAAGGCATTTTGAACGTCATGGAGCATATCAGATGTTCCAGGAGTTGATGCTTATCTTTGAGAAGAATGCCCGGATCGAGAGGTATGAGACCTCCGATAAGTTCTATGCCTGCAAGATGGAGGAGAACGGGTCTGTCAATGAGCACATACTCAGAATGTCTGGGTGCTACAACTGTCTAGCTGAGTTGGGAATTGAGATCCCTCAAGAGGCTGTCACTGACAGAGTTCTTCAATCGCTACCACCTAGCTACAAGAGATTTGTGTTGAACTATAACATGCAAGGGGTGAACAAGTCAGTCTCTCAGGTGTTCGCGATGCTGAAAGTCGCCGAGTCAGACATCCAGAAGGAGCATCAAGTGTTGATGGTGAATAAAACCACTAGTTTCAAGAAGAGCAAGGGAAAGAAGGGAAACTTCAAGAAGGGTGGCAAAGCAGTTGCTCCTCCCATGAAGAAACCCAAGGCTGGACCCGTGCCGGAAACTGAGTCCTTCTATTGCAAGGGAACTGGCCACTGGAAGCGGGACTGCCCCAAGTATCTGGCCGACAAGAAGGGGGACAACATCAAAAAAGGTATATATGATACATGTTATTGATGTGTACCTTACCAACTGTCGTTGTAGTGCCTGGGTATTTGATACTGGTTCGGTTGCTCACATTTGCAACTCAAAGCAGGAACTACGGAATAAACGGAGGCAGGCGAAGGACCGAGTGATGATGCGCGTGGGAAATGGTTCCAAGGTTGATGTGATCGCCATCGACATGCTCGCACTTCGATTACCATCGGTATTAGTAATGAACCTGAATAATAGTTATTTAGTACCTGCGTTGAGCATGAACATTATATCTGGATCTTGTTTAATGTGAGACGGTTACTCATTTAAATCAGAGAATAATGGTTGCTCTATTTATGTGGGTAATATCTTTTATGGTCATGCACCCATTGTGAGGGGTTTATACTTATTGAATCTCGATAGTGATGATACACATGTTCATAGCATTGATGCCAAAAGATGTAGAGTTGATAATGATAGTAACACTTTCTTGTGGCACTGCCGCTTAGGTAATACTGGTGTAAAGCACATGAAGGAAGTCCATGCTGATGGACTTTTGGAGTCACTTGATTTTGAATCACTTGACACATGCGAACCATGCCACATGGGCAAGATGACCAAGACCCCATTTTCCAGAACAATGGAATAGGCAAGTGATTTGTTGGAAATCATACATACCGATGTGTGCGGTCCGATGCGCATTGATGCACGCAGTGGATATCATTACTTTCTCACCTTCACCGATGAATTGAGTAGATATGGGTATAGTTACTTGATGAAGCATAAGACTGAAATGTTTGAAAAGTTCAAGCAATTTTAGAGTGAAGTTGAGAATCATCGTAACAAGAAGATTAAATTCCTACGATCCAATCGAGGGGGAGAATATCTGAGTTATGAGTTGAGCAATCACTTAAGACAATGTGGAATTGTTTCACAGTTGACGCCCCCTGGAACACCACATCGTAATTGTGTGTCTAGACGTCGTAATCGTACCATATTGGATATGGTGCGTTCTATGATGTCTCTTGCCGATCTGCCACTGTCGTTTTGGGGTTATGCGTTAGAGATAGTTGCATTCACTTTAATTAGGGCACCATCTAAGTCCGTGGAGACGACGCCATATGAACAGTGGTTTGGCAAGAAACCTAAGTTATCGTTTCTGAAGGTTTGGGGCAGCGATGCTTATGTAAAAAGGCTTCAACCGGAAAAGCTCGAACCCAAAGCAGACAAATGCGTCTTCATAGGGTACCCAAAAGAGATGGTTGGGTATATCTTCTATCTCAGATCCAAAGGCAAAGTGTTTGTCGCTAAGAACCAGTCCTTTCTCAAGAAAGAGTTTTTCTCGAAAGAATTGAGTGGGAGGAAGATAGAACTTGATGAGGTTGTTGAACCGCTACTTAAACCAGTGAGTAGCACAACACATAAATCTGTTTATGTGACACCTATGTCAGTTGAATAGGAAACCAATGATAGTGATCATGAAGTTTTGGATCAAGTTAGTATTGAACCTCGTAGGTCGACAAGGGTACGTAGAGCTCCTGAGTGGTACGACAACCCTTTCTTAGAAGTCATGTTATTAGACAACGATGAACCTACGAGCTATGGAGAAGCGATGGTGGGCTCGGATTCCGACAAATGGTTAGAGGCCATGAAATCCAGATGGGATCCATGTATGAAACAAAGTATGGACTTTGGAAGTATTACTTGGAGGGCGAAAGGCCATTCTGAATAAATGGATCTTCAAGAAGAAGACGGACACGGATGGTAATGTCACCGTCTACAAAGCTCGACTTGTGGCAAAGGGGTTTTCACAAGTTCAAGGAGTTGACTACGATGAGACTTTCTCACTCGTAGTGATGCTTAAGTCCGTCAGAATCATGTTAGCAATAGTTGCATTTTTCGATTATGAAATCTGGCAGATGGATGTGAAAACAGCGCTCCTTAATGGTTTCCTTAAGGAAGAGTTGTATATGATGCAACTAGAAGGTTTTGTCGATCCATAGAATGCTGACAAAGTGTGCAAACTCTAGCGATCCATTTATGGACGAGTCACTACAAAATAATACACTTCCGTGATGATACGTGTTTGTCACAGTAGGTCACGTTTTCTGTCATGCATGTACATCCATGACGATTTTATGACAGAATCAAGATAGTCAGACATGTGCTATCGTAGAAGTGTTCCATGACATTACCAAAATTATCATCATGGAAGTGTCCACTTCAATGACGATAAATTGCGCGTCATAGAAGTGCTTTCGTCAAGGGTGACTGATAACCCACAAGTGTAGGGGATAATTGTAGCCTCTTTCGATAAGTAAGAGTATCGAACCCAACGAGGAGCTAAAGGTAGAACAAATATTCTCTCAAGTCCTATCTACCACTGATACGACTCTACGCACGCTTAGTGTTCGCTTTACCTAGAACAAGTATGAAACTAGAAGTACTTTGTAGGTGTTGTTGGATAGGTTTGCAAGATAATAAAGAGCACGTAAATAAAATCTAGGGGCTGTTAGACAAAGAAGCAATAAATTAAATATAGCGAGTGCGGAAAAGTGGTGGTAGGAGTTGTAAAATTGTCCCTAAGCAATTGACTACTTTACTAGACCGATAGCAAGTTTTATTTGGGAGAGGCATAAGCTAACATACTTTCTCTTCTTGGATCATATGCACTTATGATTGGAACTCTAGCAAGCATCCACAACTACAAAAGATCATTAAGGTAAAACCCAACCATAGCATTAAAGCATCAAGTCCCCTTTATCCCATACGCCACAACCCCCTTACTCGGGTTTATGCTTCTGTCACTCAAGCAACCCACTACAAGCGAATCATGAACGTATTGCAACACCCTACATCGGGAATCCCTCACGCTTGCGCGAAATGGAGGGCACAATAGGACAGCAACATAAGCACAAGCAAATTAAACCAATCATAGCAATTCATCAATCACCGATAGGACAACGAAAATCTACTCAGACATCATAGGATGGCAACAAATCATTGGATAATAATATGAAGCGTAAAGCACCATGTTCAAGTAGAGGGTATAGCAGGTTGAGGGAGAGTGGACTGCTGAATATAGATGGGGGAAGGTGATGCAGATGTTGGTGAAGATGATGGAGGTGTTGGTGTAGATCGCGGTGATGATGGTGGCCCCCGGCGGCGTTCCGGCACCACCGGAAGCAAGGGGAGAGAGCCCCCCTTCTTCTTATTCTTCCTTGACCTTCTCCCTAGATGGGAGAAGGGTTTCCCCTCTGGTCCATGGTCTCCATGGCGTGGGAGGGGCGAGAGCCCCTCCGAGATTGGATCTGTCTCTCTGTCTCTCTCTCGGTTTCTGCGTTCTCTGATTCTGCCTTGGCATCATTTCTTTTATATCTGGAGATCCGTAACTCCTATTGGATTGAAACCTTCGCCTAGATATTTTTCCAAAAATTAGCTTTCTTGCAGCCAAAGAAGGGCGTCAACCGCCTTACGAGGGGCCCACGAGGGTCAGGGGCACGCCCAGTGAAAGTGGGCGTGTGGCCCACCCTCGTGGCCACCTCGGGCATCGTCTCGCATTGATTTTACTTCCCAAAAATCACAAATATTCCAAAAATAATCTTCGCCCGTTTTTATCCCGTTTGGACTCCGTTTGATAACGCACAGGCGGCGATGGATGGCGACGGAGCTGGACTTTCTCTCCCACAATGGCGGCTGGTAGCATGCATCTCCTTTGGACCGTGGTGGTGCGGAGGACACCTAGAAATTGATTAGCAGGCTACCAGATCCCAACTCGCAGCCGGAATAGAGCCGCATCATTGGTGCCCGAGAACTGAAGCCGGTGATCTCCCTTGCAATGCCTTTATACTCTTCCTGCCCTGGCTCATGAATGTGAAAGCAGTATTTGGAACCATGTCTCCACTTTTTGTGTAATTCGGGCTTCATGATGTTTGTCAATCCCCTGGCATGCACCAGCCCTATTTGTAGGAGATTAAAGTATTTTACCATGGATTGAATCTGACAGAGTATAAATATTCAAATATATACATCTTAGTGGTAAGAAAAATTTCAGTTGGTGGATGATCTTATTAGTTACATTACAGTATTACCTGCACAATCATCTGATGTCTTGTACTGCAAGTTATCGTCTTGTTTTTTAAGGACACTTCATGGTCAGTTGATGATTAACCAAATCCCAATCATTTACTCCCGGTGATGGTAATAGTACATCTGTAGATACACGATTAAGTGACATGTATTTGTGAAGATTTGGTAATTTTAGAACTCCTTTGCTGTTAAAAAAAGTGAACCATAGATATCTACTTTTGGTCGTATGGTCTGACTCAGTACCCAGCTCATTCTTCCGATTACATGGTGTTTCATAGTATCGGATTGCTTAGCCGATTCCAAAAAAGCACTATTCTTTTCCTTCAAAGTCAGTTTACTAATCAAGTTGTTGTCTAAGAAAATTTTTTATGCATTATGAAGTGGCCTTCTATGTGAAGTCAGATACAAGGCATCGCATGTCGTCGTTGTTGTTTGTACACACTTCATTTCTTCTATGCACATGGCTTATCTACAGGAAAGACAAAAAATAATTAAATGTTAATTAGTTGCTTCGAGGATACACTTGATTAAATGCCATTTTCGAAAAACTTGCCCATTAGTGCTACTTCAGTTACGAAGAATCAATGGGGGAGATCAGGCAGCTTCATATATGAGTTGTGTACCTGTTAATATTTGTATTGAGCTTCATATATGAATTTACTTGAAAAATATATGTTGTTTTTTAATATATATTGTAGACATGTATTGTGGTAATAGATAGTCAAAGTTGTGCATAACTAACGAAGTCTTGAATATGTAGTTCTTGTTTCATACTTCATGCAAACAAGTGGCCTAGGACAAACTATCTTTGTAAGAGAAAGGAATGACATCTACAAGATAAACATGAGGTATTTTGAAAGATAGATTTTGAAAGATAGATATTGTGATTAGTTCTTTTCTTTACTATCTAACATCCTTCCATTTTTTTAGTTATTCATTGGAGCAATTATATATTGAAGTCAATCCGAAGAAATTGCAATTCATATTCTTTTGGATGCCATCTCAGTTTTCTTTTATAGGTTACCTTTCCTACTTTTCTTTCATACAATATTTTCGCTTTTATTTTCTAAATGTATACTCAGATATATGTTCGTCTTTCATAGAGTCCAGAAAAAGTAAATTTGACATGGCATGGCAAATGCCATGTTCTACCAGCCTATTGTTTTGACATAGTTCTACTAGCAAACCATCCATTATTGACTGTTTAGGGACGAGCGCGGCAACACGTGTCATCATGTTCTAGTGTGCTATTGTATTCTGAAGGACATCAAAGCTGCGCTCAACATGTTTATGGATCACAAAGTCCTCTATGCTGCACGGGAAAGCAATCAACTGGCTCATGAGCTTGGCGTTGAAGCTAGACTAAGGGGAGATCAGGTGATCATCGCCCACGTCCCGGACAAATTAAGACACCACATATTTTCAGATTGTAACTCTGCCTGAGTTTGTACCCTGGCTCTCTCAAAATAAATGTGAGGCTCACCTTGCTGATGATTAATGTTACTTGGAGAGGCAGTAGCTGCAGGCTTGGAGGAGGTTGTGGATATAATCCTCGAGCCATAAGCCCGTGGAAGATGTGGTGCACTATCTAAGATTTCATCTTCCTCATTCATCTCTGTCTCTCCTTCCTCCTCTTCCTACCGGTTCTCAACTGCGGCAGCACATGACAGTCAGCACCACAAAGGAGTACGCAAGGTAAATATTGAAACTAAGATGGATAATAATGAGATATTAAGATGAGCAATTAGTTGTCACCTGATTTTTTAATCTATCTACCTGTACTATAGAAACCTTGCAACAAACTTTTAGAACTGGACCAACAGAATGACATGTGGACGGGATCAAAAAGGGCTGAAAGTATCATCCACTTGGCATACTTACATACCAGCCGATTTACTCCAAGGACATGCTAATTGATCTCGAGGCACCAGTTCCTTTCAAATCACATAAAACTACATCAAACAAAGATGGATCTAGTCATTCATCACAACTTTTGGCCATATCACATCACAAGGCATATGCTGCAAAAACATGTTAGACGTCCTCTAATTGTTGTTGCATGTTTTACGTGGCTGCATTAGGGTTCTAGCAAGAACGTTTCTTACCTATGTAAAAGCCACAACGTGACATGCCAATTTCTATTTACCCTTCATAAGGACCCTTTTCATCGAATCCGCTCCAACTAAAGTGGGAGAGACAGACACCCGCTAGCCACCTTATGCAACTAGTGCATGTCAGTCGGTGGAACCTGTCTCATGTAAGCTTATGAGTAAGGTCGGTCCGGGCCTCTTCATCCCATGATGCCACCAAAGCAAAATAAGACTAGTAGTGGCAAGAAGATTGACAACATCTACGCCCACAACAGATTTGTGTTCTACTCGTGCAAAGAAACTACACATAGACCTAGCTCATGATGCCACTGTTGGGGAACGTGGCAAAAAATAAAATTTTTCTATGTTTCACCAAGATCAATCTATGGAGTTCATCTAGCAACGAGAGAGAGGACTGCATCTACATACCCTTGTAGATCGTGAGCGGAAGTGTTCAAGAGAACTGGGTTGAGGGAGTCATACTCGTCGTGATCCAAATCAACGATGATCCTAGTGCTGAACGGACAGCACCTCCGCGTTCAACACACGTACGGTTGGGAAGACCTCTCCTCCTTCTTGATCCAGCAAGAGGGAAGGAGAGGTTGATGGAGATCCAATAGCACGACGGCGTGGTGGTAGATGCAGCAGCGATCTCGACAGGGCTTCGGCAAGCTCTACGAGAGGGAGAGGTGTTGCAGAGGGAGAGGGAGGCGCCAGAGACTTGGGTGCGGCTGCCCTCCCTCCCCCCCCACTATATATAGGGCCCCTAGGGGATCGCCGGACCTAGGAGATTCAATCTCCAAGGGGGGGGGGCAAGGGGGGAAACTTGCCCCCCAAGCCAGGTGGAGACGCCCCCACCCCTAGGGTTTCCAACCCTAGGCGCAGGGGGGCCCAAGGGGGGGGCGCACCAGCCCACCAGGGGATGGTTCCCCTCCCACTTCAGCCAATGGGGCCCTCCGGGATAGGTGGCCCCACCCGGTGGACCCCCGGGACCCTTCCGGTGCTCCCGGTACAATACCGGTGACCCCCGAAACTTTCCCGATGGCCGAAACCTGACTTCCTATATATAATTCTTCACCTACGGACCATTCCGGAACTCCTCATGACGTCCGGGATCTCATCCGGGACTCCGAACAATTTCGGGTTACTACATACTAATATCTCTACAACCCTAGCGTCACCGAACCTTAAGTGTGTAGACCCTACGGGTTCGGGAGACATGCAGACATGACCGAGACGACTCTCCGGTCAATAACCAACAGCAGGATCTGGATACCCATGTTGATTCCCACATGTTCCACGATGATCTCATCGGATGAACCACGATGTCGAGGATTCGAGTAACCCCGTATACAATTCCCTTTGTCAATCGATACGTTACTTGCCCGAGATTTGATCGTCGGTATCCCAATACCTTGTTCAATCTCGTTACCGGCAAGTCACTTTACTCATACTGTAATGCATGATCCTGTGACCAAACACTTGGTCACATTGAGCTCATTATGATGATGCATTACCGAGTGGGCCCAGAGATACCTCTCTGTCATACGGAGTGACAAATCCCAGTCTAGATCCGTGTCAACCCAATAGATACTTTCGGGGATACCCGTAGTATACCTTTATAGTCACCCAGTTACGTTGTGACGTTTGGTACACCCAAAGCACTCCTACGGTATCCGGGAGTTACACGATCTCATGGTCCAAGGATAAGATACTTGACATTGGAAAGGCTCTAGCAAACGAACTACACGATCTTGTGCTATGCTTAGGATTGGGTCTTGTCCATCACATCATTCTCCTAATGATGTGATCCCGTTATCAACGACATCCAAATGTCCATAGTCAGGAAACCATGACTATCAGTCGATCAACGAGCTAGTCAACTAGAGGCTCACTAGGGACATGTTGTGGTCTATGTATTCACACATGTATTACGATTTCCGGATAACACAATTATAGCATGAATAATAGACAATTATCATGAACAAGGAAATATAATAATAATCCTTTTATTATTGCCTCTAGGGCATATTTCCAACAGGTATGGTGGCTGTTTTGAGGAAGATATAAGGAGGCTTATGTGTGATAGAGTGTATCATATCATGGGGTTTGCATGCACCGGCGAAGTTTGCACTAACTCTCGAGGTGAGAAAGGGCAATGCACCGTACCTAAGAGGCTAGCAATGATGGAAGGGTGAGAGTGCGTATAATCCATGGACTCACATTAGTCATAAAGAACGCATATACTTATTGCAAAAGTTTATTAGCCCTCGAAGCAAACTACTACCACGCATGCTCCTAGGGGGAGGTTGGTAGGATTTAACCATCACGCACCCCCGACCTCCACTCATAAGGAAAGCAATCAAAGAACACCACATGCTTCAAATTTGTCACACAACGGTTACCATACGTGCATGCTACGGGACTTGCAAACCTCAACACAAGTATTTCTCAATTTCACAATTACCCCACTAGCACGACTCTAATATCACCACCTTTATATCGCAAAACTATTGCAAGGAATCAAACATATCATATTCAGTGATCTACAAGTTTTTGTAGGATTTTATGACTAACCATGTGAATGACCAATTCCTGTCATCTCTCTAAATAGATATAAGTGAAGCAAAAGAGTTTAATACTTTTCTACAAAAGATATGCCCATGCTCTAACAAATATAAGTGAAGCAAAAGAGCATTCTACAAATGGCGGTTTTCTATGTGAAGAGAAACAGGCAATCCAAACTTCAAATGATATAAGTGAAGCACATGAAACATTCTATAAAGCCATACTCAAAAGATTTAAGTGAAGTGCAATGAGCATTCTATAAATAAACCAAGGACTATCTCATACCAGCATGGTGCATAAAAGAAAATTGAAAACTAAATGCAAAAGACGCTCCAAGACTTGCACATATCGCATGAACGAAACGAATCCGGAAACATACCGATACTTGTCGAAGAAAGAGGGGATGCCTTCCGGGGCATCCCCAAGCTTAGACGCTTGAGTCTCCGTGAATATTTACTTGGGGTGCCTTGGGCATCCCCAACCTTGAGCTCTTGCCTCTCCTCCTTTTCCTCACATCGAGACCTTCTCGATCAAACACTTCACCCACACAAAACTTCAACAGAAAACTCGGTAAGATCTGCTAGTATAATAAAGCAAATCACTACTCTAAGTACTGTAGAAAACCAGTTCATATTTTGTTTTTTCATTGTGTCTACTGTAATATAACTTTTCCATGGCTTAATCCACTGATAGAAATTGATAGTTTCATCAAAACAAGCAAACTATATGCATAAAAAACAGAATCTGTCAAAAACAGAATAGTCTGTAGCAATCTGAACATTCACCATACTTCTGGTACCCCACAAATTCTACCAAAATTAGGAAAAGTAAACAATTTGTACAGAAACACAGTTCAAAATGAATCAGAACCATTTGACGTTCCAGCAAAAAATGTAGAATCGCGCACTATAGCTAAAGTTTTTCTGTCCTGCACCGTACAAACCAACAAGCATTGTAAACATCCTAAAGGCAAACCTTAGCACATTATTTTTATAATACAGTGGGATTGTACAAGGGGATAATTATTTTTGATGAAAATTTTTTGTAATTAAGATTCACAAAGTTTCCATGAGCATGAACAAAGTTCAAGGAGCTCTCCCACTTCAACAATGCTTGTCTCTCTTACTTTCACTTTCCTTTTTGAAAAGTTTTGGGTTCCCCTCTTTTTTTAGACTATATGAAAGCACACAACAGAAATAAATGACTCTCTAAAACTTCTGGGTTGTCTCCCTGGCAGTGCTTTCTTTATAGCCATTGAGCTAGGCATATAGTGCTCAAGTAATGGATCCACTCGGATCCCAAGGTATATCAAAGCCAATTTTCATTAACAATGATTTGTAATTTAGTAATGAGCACAAAGTAACATTTATCATACAACAACGAAGTCTAACTCTCTTCCTATGCATCAGCATGTCATAAAAGAACAATTCATGCACACATAGTAAAGGCCAATGCATAGTATAAGCAGTTTCTTGCAATTTTATCATATTGGAAACATAGAGAGGTGGAGATATAGTTCCTCTCTCATAATAATTGCAAGTAGGAGAAGCAAGCACATGCATATTATATTCACCAAAATTATCATCTGTAGTATTAAAACGCAACCCATCAATATAATCCTTAATAAGCACAAACTTCTCCGATATAGTGTAGTAGGGAGAATTCAAAAAGATAATAGGACTATCATGCGTGGGTGCAATAGCAACAATTTCATGTTTAACATGAGGAACTATAGCAAGTTCATCTCCATAAGCATAATTCATATTGGCATCTTGGCCACAAGCATAGCAAGCATCATCAAAAAGGGATATTTCAAGAGAATCAACGGGATCATAGCAATCATCCTTCGGTAAGCACGAAGGGAAATTGAGCAATGTATGAGTTGAAGAGTTACTCTCATTAGAAGGTGGGCACGATTAGCTAATCTGCTCTTCCTCCTTTTGTTCTTTGCTCTCCTCATCATCTTTTTCATCCAATGAGCTCACAGTTTCATCAATTTCTTCTTCCATAGACTCTTGCAAAATATTAGTCTCTTCTTGGACAGTGGAGAATTCCTCAATATTTGGTTTAACATAGGCATTAGAAGCATAATTATCATAACAATATTCAAGTATGGCAAAAATTTTCAGATTTGTAAAGAGTGGCATCATACTTTTCAATCAAAGAAGCAATTTCATGAGCACCCTTAAAAGCAAGAAATTCTTCAATTTGTTGAACATCATAGTAATTATAAACACCCTTAGCATACGAAGGTACGATTCCATTATCACTAAACAAGCATTGGTAGGGAAGGTGTTTCTTAGGGTCTTCAGAACAACAAGTAATATCATATATTTCACATAAATTCCAAGCATAGCATTGCAAACGATGAATTTGATCCAGTAAAAGATTCCCTTTTTGAGATATACAGTGTCGCACATAACAAGCATGCTCATCTAAAGATTTGCCCTCAACTAAGCTAGTTGGGGTTTCAGCACGAGCACAAAGGGATCGAAGATGATCCAAGTAAAAAGCTTCTGGAGTGTGATAGATTTTCGGTTGTTCTTCAACCATTGGTGTAGTAGGTACAACTATTTTTTTTGGTATTTTGCGTTTCTTACCCATAACTAAAGATGAAAACAACTGAGAACAACAAATAAAAATTACTTAGTGATAAAGCAAACAAGCACACACGAGAATATTCACCCCCACGCTATGACTCCCCGGCAACTGCGCCATAAAAAGGTCTTGATAATCCACAAGTGTAGGGGATAATTGTAGCCTCTTTCGATAAGTAAGAGTGTCGAACCCAATGAGGAGCTAAAGGTAGAACAAATATTCTCTCAAGTCCTATCTGCCAATGATACGACTCTATGCACGCTTAGTGTTCGCTTTACCTAGAACAAGTATGAAACTAGAAGTACTTTGTAGGTGTTGTTGGATAGGTTTGCAAGATAATAAAGAGCACGTAAATAAAATCTAGGGGATGTTTAGATAAAGAAGCAATAAAGTAAATATAGCGAGTGTGGAAAAGTTGTGGTAGGAGTTGTGAAATTGTCCCTAAGCAATTGACTACTTTACTAGATCGATAGCAAGTTTTATGTGGGAGAGGCATAAGCTAACATACTTTCTCTTCTTGGATCATATGCACTTATGATTGGAACTCTAGCAAGTATCCACAACTACTAAAGATCATTAAGGTAAAACCCAACCATAGCATTAAAGCATCAAGTCCCCTTTATCCCATACGCCACAACCCCTTACTCGGGTTTATTCTTCTGTCACTCAAGCTGTTGGGGATCGTTGCAAAAATTAAAAAAATTCTACGCATCACCAAGATCAATCTATGGAGAGACTAGCAATGAGAGAGAGGGGAGTGCATCTTCATACCCTTGAAGATCGTGATGCGGAAGTGTTACAAGAACGCGGATGAGGGAGTCGTACTCGCGGCAATTCAAATCGCGGAAGATCCGATCTAACGCCAAACGGACGATGCCTCCGCGTTCAACACACGTACAACCCGGGGACGTCTCCTCCTTCTTGATCCAGCAAGGGGAGAGGAGAAGTTGAGGGATAGCTCCGGCAGCATGACGGCGTGGTGGTGGAGCTTGCAGTTCTCCGGTAGGGCTTCGCCAAGCACTACTGGGGAGGAGGTGGAGTTGGAGAGGGGGAGGGCTGCGCCAGGGGCAGGCCGTGAAGCTCCCATGCGCCTCCCCACTATATAGGGGTGGAGGGGGCTGGTTTCTTGCCCTCCAAGTCCATTGGGGCATTGGCAAAAGTGGGAGGAAAGAAATCCCATCATTTCCTTCCCCACCGATTGTTATCCCCCCTTTTTAGGGATCTTGATCTTATCCCTTCGGGATATTATCTTATTCCTTCTAAGGGGGGATCTTGGTGTGCCTTGACCAGGGGTGTGGGGCCTTGCCCACACTACCCACGTTCATGTGGGTCCCCCCATGTAGGTGGGGCCCACTCCGGAACCTTCTACAACCTTCCAGGTACAATACCGAAAAATACCGAACATTTTCCGGTGGCCAAAATAGGACTTCCCATATATATATCTTTACCTCCGGACCATTCCGGAACTTCTCGTGATGTCCGGGATCTCATCCGGGACTCCGAACAACATTCGGTAACTGCACACTAATTCCCATAACAACTCTAGCATCACCGAACCTTAAGTGTGTAGACCCTACGGGTTCGGGAATCATGCAGACATGACCGAGACAACTCTCTGGCCAATAACCAACAGCGGGATCTGGATAACCATGTTGGCTCCCACATGTTCCACGATGATCTCATCGGATGAACCACGTGTTGGAAATATGCCCTAGAGGCAATAATAAATTGATTATTATTATATTTCCTTGTTCATGATAATCGTTTATTATCCATGCTATAATTGTATTGATAGGAAACCCAGATACATGTGTGGATACATAGACAACACCATGTCCCTAGTGAGCCTCTAGTTGACTAGCTCGTTGATCAATAGATGGTTACGGTTTCCTGACCATGGACATTGGATGTCGTTGATAACGGGATCACATCATTAGGAGAATGATGTGATGGACAAGACCCAATCCTAAGCCTAGCACAAGATCATGTAGTTCGTATGCTAAAGCTTTTCTAATGTCAAGTATCTTTTCCTTAGACCATGAGATTGTGCAACTCCCGGATACCGTAGGAATGCTTTGGGTGTACCAAACGTCACAACGTAACTGGGTGGCTATAAAGGTGCATTACAGGTATCTCCGAAAGTGTCTGTTGGGTTGGCACGAATCGAGACTGGGATTTGTCACTCCGTGTAAACGGAGAGGTATCTCTGGGCCCACTCAGTAGGACATCATCATAATGTGCACAATGTGACCAAGGGGTTGATCACGGGATGATGTGTTACGGAACGAGTAAAGAGACTTGCCGGTAACGAGATTGAACAAGGTATCGGGATACCGACGATCGAATCTCGGGCAAGTATCATACCGATAGACAAAGGGAATTGTATACGGGATTGATTAAGTCCTTGACATCGTGGTTCATCCGATGAGATCATCGTCGAACATGTGGGAGCCAACATGGGTATCCAGATCCCGCTGTTGGTTATTGACCGGAGAACGTCTCGGTCATGTCTGCATGTCTCCCGAACCTGTAGGGTCTACACACTTAAGGTTCGATGACGCTAGGGTTATAAAGAAAGTTTGTATGTGGTTACCGAATGTTGTTCGGAGTCCCGGATGAGATCCCAGACGTCACGAGGAGTTCCGGAATGGTCCGGAGGTAAAGATATATATATAGGAAGTCCTGTTTCGGCCATCGGGACAAGTTTCGGGGTCATCGATATTGTACCGGGACCACCGGAAGGGTCCCGGGGGCCCACCGGGTGGGGCCACCTACCCCGGGGGGCCACATGGGCTGTAGGGGGTGCGCCTTGGCCTACATGGGCCAAGGGCACCAGCCCCAAGAGGCCCATGCGCCTAGGGAACCCTAGAGGGAAGAGTCCTCAAGGGGGAAGGCACCTCCGAGGTGCCTTGGGGAGGATGGACTCCTCCCCCCTTCTTGGCCGCACCCCTTCCTTGGAGGAAGGGGCAAGGCTGCGCCTCCCCCCTCTCCCTTGCCCCTATATATAGTGGAGGGGAGGGAGGGCATCCATACCTGAGCCCCTGGCGCCTCCTTCCCTCCCGTGACACCTCCTCCTCTCCCGTAGGTGCTTGGCGAAGCCCTGCAGGATTGCCACGCTCCTCCATCACCACCACTCCGTTGTGCTGCTGCTGGATGGAGTATTCCTCAACCTTTCCCTCTCTCCTTGCTGGATCAAGGCGTGGGAGACATCGTCGAGTTGTACGTGTGTTGAACGCGGAGGTGCTGTCCGTTCGGCACTAGATCATCGGTGATTTGAATCACGACGAGTACGACTCCATCAACCCCGTTCACTTGAACGCTTCCGCTTAGCGATCTACAAGGGTATGTAGATGCACTCTCCTTCCCCTCGTTGCTGGTCTCTCCATAGATAGATCTTGGTGACACGTAGGAAAATTTTGAATTTCTGCTACGTTACCCAACAGTGGCATCATGAGCTAGGTCTATGCGTAGTTTCTATGCACGAGTAGAACACAAAGTAGTTGTGGGCATTGATTTTGTTCAATATGCTTGCCGTTACTAGTCTTATCTTGATTCGGCGGCATCGTGGGATGAAGCGGCCCGGACCAACCTTACACGTACGCTTACGTGAGACCGGTTCCACCGACAAACATGCACTAGTTGCATAAGGTGGCTGGCGGGTGTCTGTCTCTCCCACTTTAGTCGGATCGGATTCGATGAAAAGGGTCCTTATGAAGGGTAAATAGCAATTGGCATATCACGTTGTGGTCTTTGCGTAGGTAAGAAACGTTCTTGCTAGAAACCCATAGCAGCCACGTAAAACATGCAAACAACAATTAGAGGACGTCTAACTTGTTTTTGCAGGGTATGCTATGTGATGTGATATGGACAAAGGATGTGATGAATGATATATGTGATGTATGAGATTGATCATGTTCTTGTAATAGGAATCACGACTTGCATGTCGATGAGTATGACAACCGGCAGGAGCCATAGGAGTTGTCTTTATTTATTTATGACCTGCGTGTCAACTTAAACGTCATGTAATTACTTTACTTTATTGCTAACCGGTAGCCATAGTAGTAGAAGTAATAGTTGGCGAGACAACTTCATGAAGACACGATGATGGAGATCATGATGATGGAGATCATGGTGTCATGCCGGTGACGATGATGATCATGGAGCCCCGAAGATGGAGATCAAAAGGAGCAAAATGATATTGGCCATATCATGTCACTATTTGATTGCATGTGATGTTTATCATGTTTATGCATCTTGTTTACTTAGAATGACGGTAGTAAATAAGATGATCCCTTACAACAATTTCAAGAAGTGTTCTCCCCTAACTGTGCACCGTTGCTATAGTTCGTCGCTTCGAAGCACCACGTGATGATCGGGTGTGATAGATCCTTACGTTCACATACAACGGGTGTTGACGAGCCTAGCATGTACAGACATGGCCTCGGAACACATGCAATACACTTAGGGTTAACTTGACGAGCCTAGCATGTACAGACATGGCCTCGGAACACGGAGACCGAAAGGTCGAGCATGAGTCGTATAGAAGATACGATCAACATAAAGATGTTCACCGACGTTGGCTAGTCCGTCTCACGTGATGATCGGACACGGCCTAGTTGACTCGGATCATGTGATCACTTAGATGACCAGAGGGATGTCTATCTGAGTGGGAGTTCATAAGATGAACTTAATTATCCTGAACATAGTCGAAAGGTCTTTGCAAATTATGTCGTAGCTCGCGCTGCAGTTCTACTGTTTAGATATGTTCCTAGAGAAAATTTAGTTGAAAGTTGGTAGTAGCAATTATGCGGACTAGGTCCGTAAACTGAGGATTGTCCTCATTGCTTCATAGAAGGCTTATGTCCTTAATGCACCGCTCAGTGTGCTGAACCTCGAACGTTGTCTGTGGATGTTGCGAACATCTGACATACACATTTTGATAACTACGTGATAGTTCAGTTAAATGGTCTAGAGTTGAGGCACCAAAGACGGTTTTGAAACGTCGCGAAACATATGAGATGTTTTGAGGGCTGAAATTGGGATTTCAGGCTCGTGCCCACGTCAAGAGGTATAAGACCTCCGACAGTTTTCTTAGCCTGCAAACTAACGGAGAAAAGCTCAATCGTTGAGCTTGTGCTCAGATTGTATGAGTGCAACAATCACTTGAATCGAGTGGGAGTTAATCTTCCAGATGAGATAGTGATGTTTCTTCAAAGTCATTACCACCAAGCTGCTAGAGCTTCGTGATGAACTATAACATATCAGGGATAGATATGATGATCCTTAAGGTATTCGTGATGTTTGACACCGCGAAAGTAGAAATCAAGAAAGAGCATCAATTGTTGATGGTTGGTGAAACCACTAGTTTCAAGAAGGGCAAGGGAACAAAGGGATACTTCATGAAACGGCAATTCAGCTGCTGCTCTAGTAAAGAAACCCAAGGTTGAACCCAAGCCCAAGACTAAGTGCTTCTGTAATAAGGGGAACAACCACTAGAGCAGAATTACCCTAGATACTTGGTAGATTAGAAGGCTGGCAAGGTCGATAGTAGTATATTGGATATACATTGTGTTGATGTGTACTTTACTAGTACTCCTAGTAGCACCAGGGTATTAGATACCGGTTCGGTTGCTAAGTGTTAGTAACTCGAAATAAAAGCTACGGAATAAACGGAGACTAGCTAAAGGTGAGCTGACGATATGTGTTGCAAGTGTTTCCAATGTTGATATGATCAAGCATCTCACGCTCCCTCTACCATCAAGATTGGTGTTTGCGTTGAGCATAGACATGATTGGATTATGTCTATCGCAATACGATTATTCATTTAAGGAGAATAATGGTTACTCTGTTTATTTGAATAATACCTTCAATGGTCTTACGCCTAAAATGAATGGTTTATTGAATCTCGATCGTAGTGATACACATGTTCATGCCAAAAGATAGTAATGATAGTACCACCTACTTGTGGCACTGCCACGTAAGTCATATCGGTATAAAACGCATGAAGAAGCTCCATGTTGATGGATCTTTGGACTCACTCGTTTTTGAAAGGTTTGAGACATGCGAACCATGTCTATTGGTGTATATGCATGAAGAAACTCCATGCAAATGGACCGTTTGGACTCACTTGATTTTTGAATCACTTGAGACATGCAAATCATACCACATGGGCAAGATGACTGAAAAGCCTCGGTTTCAGTAAGATGGAACAAGATAGCAACTTGTTGGAAGTAACACATTTTGATGTGTGCAGTCCAATGAGTGCTGAGGCATGCAGTGAATATCGTTATGTTCTTACTTCACAGATGATTTGAGTAGATATTGAGTATATTCACTTGATGAAACACAAGTCTGAATTATTGAATGGTTCAAGTAATTTCAGAGTGAAGTTGAAGATCATTGTGACAAGAGGATAAAATGTCTATGATATGATCATAGAGATGAGTATCTGAGTTACAAGCTTTGGCATGCAATTAAGACATTGTGGAAATTGTTTCACAATTAATACCGCCTGGAACACCATAGTGTGATGGTGTGTCCGAACATCATAGTTGCACCCTATTGGATATGGTGCGTACCATGATGTCTCTTATCGAATTACCATGATAATTTATGGGTTAGGCATTAGAGACAACCGCATTCACTTTAAATAGGGCACCACGTAATTCCGATGAGATGACACCGTATGAACTATGGTTTAGAGAAACCTAAGCTGTCATTTCTTAAAAGTTTGGGGCTGCGACGCTTATGTGGAAAAGTTTCAGGTTGATAAGCTCGAACCCAAAGCGGATAAATGCATCTTCATAGGACACCCAAAACAGTTGGGTATACCTCCTATCTCAGATCCAAAAGCAATAAGGGATTGTTTCTAGAATCGGGTCCTTTCTCGAGGAAAAGTTTCTCTCGAAAGAATTGAGTGGGAGGATGGTGGAGACTTGATAAGGTTATTGAACCGTCACTTCAACAAAGTGTGTAGCAGGGCACAGGAAGTTGTTCCTATGGCACCTACACCAATTGAAGTGGAAGCTTATGATAGTGATCATGAAGTTTCGAATCAAGTCACTACCGAACCTCGTAGGGTGACAAGGATACGTACTACTTCAGAGTGGTACAGTAATCCTGTCTTGGAAGTCATGTTGCTAGACAACAATGAACCTACAAGCTATGGAGAAACGATGGTGGGCCCAGATTCCGACGAATGGCTCAAAGCCATATAATCCAAGAAAGGATCCATATATGAAAACAAAGTGTAAATTTTGGAAGAACTACTTGATGGTCGTAAGGCTGTTAGGTACATATGGATTTTAAAAGGAAAACGGACAATGATGGTAAATGTCACCATTAAGAAAGCTCGACTTGTCGTTAAGATGTTTCCCGACAAGTTCAAGGAGTTGACTACGATGAGACTTTCTCACTCGTAGCGATGCTAAGAGTCTGTTGGAATTATATTAGCGATTACTGCATTATTTATGAAATCTTGCAGATAGGATGTCAAAACATTGTTTCCTCGACGATTTTCTTGAGGAAAGGTTGTATGTGATACAACCGGAAAGTTTTTGTCAATCCTGAAAGATGCTAATAATTATGCAAAGCTCTAGCAATCCTTCTAAGGACTAGAGTAAGCATCTCGGAGTTGGAATGTATGCTTTGATGATGATCAAAGATTTTGGGTTTATACAAAGTTTATGAGAACTTGTATTTCCAAAGAAGTGAGTGGGAGCACTATAGGATTTCTGATGAGTATATGTTGTTGACATATTGTGGATCAGAAATGACGTAGAATTTCTGGAAAGAATATAGGGTTATTTGGAAAGTGTTTTTCAATGGAAAGCCTGGATTAAGCTACTTGAGCATTGAGCATCAAGATCTATAAGGATAGATCAAAACGCTTAATGGTACTTTCAAATGAGCACATACCTTGACATGATCTTGAAGGTGTTCAAGATGGACCAGTCAAAGAAGGAGCTCTTGCCTGAGTGGTAAGGTATGAAGTTAAGACTTAAAGCTCAACCACGGCAGAATAGAGAGAAAGGACGAAGGTCGTCCCCTGGAGCGATGTCTGCATGACATTGTATTTCCACACAAAACTCTTCTCTACATGTTCAACATGACTATGCACAATATCTGACATGCATACGAAAAGATATGGTGAGAATATGTAAGGAGAGCAGGCAGAAATTTAGAGTGATGATAACAACCAATGGATGGATCCAAAAATAATGATAGTAGGCTGATGATTGCGTTAAATTAATAAAAAGACAGATGATGATTGCTTTACTATTTGTTTCCCACCCAAGATGAACAACATAGGCATACCCTAGGTGAACCAGATATTAGACAGACATAATATTCATTGCTACCTCGATATGTGCCCCACAACTAATTTAGAAATCAAGTTTCAACATTAATTTGGACCTGACTTGGGAGTCCAAGAGCTAAACAGGACGATGAAGTAGCAGGTAAGTTTAAGCAATGCATAACATAAGCAGAAACAAAAGAGTGTGACATCTATTGTGGACCCGTGTACTCCTCAGGTTCATCTGCTGAGTCGATGATGGTGATGTCGTTGCGGTGGGTGTCGGTGGCAGGGAAGGACATATGAGGCGGCAAAAGACGGTCAGGAGTCGTGATGTCTGATTTGGTGGATTCTTATGTCGATGGAGCAGCTCGGGTGAGGTGGACGACGTCGTGGCAGGAGCAGGACAAACCACACAAAGTTCCCTTGGACACGCACCTGTAACTGAAGTAATTCTGTAAGGGCTCATTTGGCTTGCATATTTCTTAAAATGCAGGGATAGGAAAAACACCGGAATAGGATAGGAAAATGCACATGGTAAACAGAGCATTTGTAACCAACAGGATTTCTGTCAACTTGGGTGTTTGGTTTATAGGAATTGGAAGAGCAGAGGAATGCAAAGAAACATGGCCAAAATAATGTGAAACCATATGAAAGCGTGTACAGTTAGAATGTTATTCTGGCACTAATGCACTTGGTCTTGTTTTCATGCATAGGATTTTGAAAAGTAGGTCCAGGTGGATGTTTTGCTTCATTCCTTTCAACAAAATGCAATAATTGAATAGTAGAGTGCCATTGGAAAATTCCCTATTGCTATGTTTTTCCGTTGAACCAAAATAGCCCTAATGGATCGACGTGAATGTATAGTAATAAGTATTGCAACAAGTGTACAACCTCTTTGCCGTAGCCGTGTCGACCTCAGCATCATTGGTTTCGTCGTTGAAGCAGTTGAGGCAGAGGTGGCTATCGGAGGTGTGGAGGAAGATCTGAGGAATCTGTAGACGGCGTCTAGGGCACTACTCTGTTGTGATGGTTCGTTCTGTCGTTGGAGCAGCTCCGGTGAGCCCATATGTCAAGGCTAAAGCAGCACAGACAGACATCGTCAATCTCAAATGGGATTCTAATAGCATCTCCAATAGATGATGTAAAATGGATGTAAAATTAACATCACCAAAAACCACCTGACTACAACAGATGAGGTAAAAACTGTTGACTCTGAACTTAATTGTCGAAACTGAAATTTACTGTGGAATCTGAATGCTACTGTCGAAACTGAACGCAATTGTAGCAGAGAGGCACTTGACATGTAGTTTAGGGAGGGTCTGCAGTTCATCTTCAACCTGCACCCCCCTGAGCCGCCAGCCACCACCGGCCGAACCGCCGGCCCCAGCGCCGCCTCGCCGCCCCAAAACAACTCGCCCCGGCCAGCCCTCTAGCCCCCCCCCCCACCCACCCAACCTGCACCCCCCAGATAGTGGGGTACCTCTCCGGCGAGGCCCCGTCCCCGCTGCGGGTGGTTCTTCCTTAACTCCGGCGAGCCTCCCCAACCCCTGAAAATCGACTGACCCAAAAGTCGATTTAGTCGACTGAAGTGTGGCTTAATCTGAGCAGAGCAGTAGCATGAGCGAGGGGGAGAGCAGCAGCAGCAACTGGGCGAGCGAGCGATCGAGCGACAGCCAGAGCAGCAGCAGCAGATCCGGCTGGTGTCGCCGCCGCCGCCGAAGGGGCTTCGCACTGGGGGAGAGCCGCCGTGGAGATGTCGCCCGCGGCACCAGCTTCAAGGTAGCCGCTCCATGGGGGTGCGGGATGGAGCACCGTCGGTGCCGGGAGGTTGAGTTAAGGAGAAGGTGCGATGCAATGAGTGTACAACCTCTTTGGTGGCGCTGAGTAGGCCTCGGCTTCGTCCGAGAAGTCGGTGAGGATATTGTGATTCTGGTGGAGCAGGTTAAAGCGGCGTTGTGGGGATGGAGCAGCCGCGATAGACGAGGCGATCGTCGGAGAAGCTCCTTGGAGGTGGAGGACGGGGCGGCTAAACCAGCGGGACGGCGAGAAGGACGACGGATCCTCATCCGGGGAGGTGGACGAGGGACGTCGAGCTATTGCGGTGGACGACATCGTCGGGGAAGAGGCTTCGGCTGGGCAGCGGTGACGTGGCGGATGGAGGAGGGTTGGCTTTCGCGGCCTGGGATTTTGAATGGCGAAAAGGCGGCGATGGGAGGGGGTGAAGCATGACTTAGGGACGCGCTTGTCCAAAATGTAGGGTGTGTTACATAAGTACCCCCCACCGATTTGAACTAGCGGCCCTTTCGGCTCAGGGTTAGAAGGGGGATTTCGCGTGTTGGGATTTGGCAGCTGGAGGGAGTTTTCGCGCGCATTGTAATTTCGGGATAGCAACGCGCGGGTTGTGAAGGCGCCAGTTTTGAGAGCACGATATCTGAATTTTCGGGATATAACAAGACGCGGGTTGAATTTTAGGGACAAGCCTAACGTGTAGTAATATTGTACGTGTACGTACCAAATCAATTTGCACTTCCCTCAACCAAAAAGAAAATGAAAAAAAATAAAACTATTCACACCACACAAAGAGAGAGTCTTGCCCTGTTTTACTATACAAATGCTATTCAAAGCTACTCCCTCCTTCCATCTATATAGGGCCTAATGCTTTTTTCGATGCTAACTTTGACCAAATATTAGAGCAATGATATATGACATGCAACTTACACAAAGCACACCGTTAAATTCGTCTGTGAAAGGTTCTTTCAATGATATAATTTTCACATTGTGCATGTAATGTACTATTAATCTTGTCAATAGTCAAAGGCGGTCTTAAATATCTCATTACGCCCTATATAGATGGAAGGAGGAGTATGAATCCATGTTATGTCCGATTAAATTTTTTCGCTTGCTGTATAATGCATGTAACCTACTCATACCAACATTTTAGTGCATTCCAAATGTCTATACTACCGCTGCAATTCGAACTAAATTTGAATTCGTTTCTCTATTTCAATAAGAATCTACAATCATGATTGTTGCCAACTTCAACCATCATTCATGTATTACCTTAATAACACACCACATGATTACTATAGAGATAGATATGAACTATGTGTACTACATGAACTCAAATTCTATTTTTTGAATACACTTGATGTTGATTCCAAATAATAGTACATTTGATGTAATAACTATATGTTCATAATTTAAACCATGTTCCATACGTACACCGTATTTATCACACAAAGTATAGTGCCCCGCCCCCTACATTATGACAAGTATTTAGACCTGAGTTGCAATAGCCACACATTAGCCCAAATTATAATCAATGTTTTACATTATGATATCTTCTTCATGTATCCGTATCCACTTTTTTATAATGAATTATGATATTTGTTCGTCTTTTACACCTTCAAAATCCTCTTCTATTTGTAGCTAGCTAGTGCTAACTTTCTATCATGCATGCACACGCCCGCCCACCTCACACACCCTTAGCGTCCCCTCCATCGCGCACGTTCATTATTTCTCTTTAGGTCGTCCACCAGCGGTGTGTGTAGGCCCCCGGCTCCTTCTTTCTGGCACACACCGGTCGATATACCTCTCTAGCCAAGTGTGCCTACAACAAACACATATATACTTCCCCTCTTCTCTTCTCACCGTCCATGCCCCCATATGTCCAATACGATTCCACGCAGGTGCACACTCCCGCCCCTCTTTTCATTTATCACATGCTCGCACACTCCTCCCCCTCGACATGGTAGGCCTCTCGCACCACCTCCTAGCCACACCCTCTCCCCCTGTCTGCCTCTCCAGACCTTATTTGCTTCTAACACATGTAGGCATGTATATGAACTGATCTCCCTACATATAGCCAGGTCGACTATCATTCGTTTTGACCAAGCACCGATACACTTACCTCGCTAGTTATGTCTCTCCTTTTCTCGGACACACGACGGTTGATCTTCCTATGTAGTTACGCATGCTTACCACAACCATATCTTCTCCCCTCATCATCCTTGAACACGTCCTGACCCGTCTCTCACACGCACGTGCATAGATAGACAGACATCCCCCGCCCTCTCTTATTGATATTGCACTCATACCCTCCATTTGTCTAGCAGGCCTCTCCCACCATTTGTGAGACGCCACTCCACCACCAACCCTCCGACGCTCTACCTTTGTCTTTTTCCCAACCTTATTCGTCTGCTACACATATCCATGGATGTGGATCGATCTCCCTCAATACATAGCTAGGTCTCTCTCCTTCCCCACACATATACTAGTCGACCGGTCTCTACCGCCCCTCCCCCCCCCCCCCCCCCCCCACACACACACACGCACCGATAGTCGAACATTGTAGGTAGGTATCCATGCCACGGAGAAGAACTGCACCTCTGCCCTCTCAAATTCTAGTAGGCCAGCCGCCCTGTATCTTTGACGTGGGCAAACAAAAATTCGATGGCACTCTTTATCGATCGTGCAGCCACACACTTCATCCCTGTTTTCAATTTTATTGATATCTCACGTCCATGACTCCGTTTCACACACATTGCATATGTTACGGTTTTCTGATTGAGATGTCATCAATACATTGCCTCTGTTTCGCACAAACCATCTCTCTCACACCCACCCACCTACGTACCTGCACCTAAAGAGGAAGTGCACGCGGGACACACGTACTCACGTCTCGTTCCCGGCCACACCCGTGCGGGTACACGGTGGAGTTCGTTTCTGTACGAAAAGGCAGCCCATGTGATAATTTGACGCGTGTAGCGGTTGTTTACTCGAAGGAGGGTTGGGTACCACGCCTAGAATATAAAACGATTGTCATGGGGAAAATTGAAAAATGTGTTTGTCTCTCGTCACACCATCTCACACGAGGCCGCCGTGGCCTCTCTCTCTCAGCGTTGGTCAGTGATCCGGCAGTATCCCGTCCGCCGGCGGAAAGGGAGGATGTGCATCGTCTCTCTGTTCGACGGCATTGAGGTAGCTCGTCCCGATCTGCGGTACCCGCCATTCTCTCTGACCAAGCTCCGGTGCGGTAGGGCCTTCCCCACTTGCTTGCTGCCGCAGTATGGGAAGATCCCGGCCGCCGGCGCCCTCCTAGTAACATCCCAACGACCCTCGGGTACAGCTTCCTCCGGCCTTTGCACCATTGCCCATCTTCCCACGTTGCTGCATGTGGACCTTCTTTAGTTGTTTGCTTAAATTGTATCTCGGTCGGCGTACTTTCCATCTTGCAATCTCGTCCTCAAACCATTTTTGATAAACCACCATGTGCTATCTTTCCAATTTTACATGGAACATGCTTCTTTTTTGTCAGCGTATGTGTCTTCAACTCGTGTTATTGGGTAGTAATTGTTTCCTTTCGACCTCCTTTTGCAAACAGGGCTATACATTTTCACCTCATTGCTATTGCGACCTTTTGGTGAACTGCACAAATCACTTTTCTAAAGAGTGTTTTGTGCAGTTCCGCCAAAATGTCAAACGGGCAACGTTTTTACATTTCTGTGGGACAGCGGAAAGGGAGATTGGTTTTCCTATCCTCCTCATCCAACTCCGTGCCTAATCTTCTCCAACAAGAAGTTAGTCCTAAAGAGAGATCGTAGAGGTGATCGGCTTCTCTTTATGTGTGTTATGTTTTATCATCTAGTTCCACTATTATTGTAATCGCACTGACTGGATATCTTTGCAAACAGGGATGGTCCGCTCGATTTTAGTGGAGCTGCACAAAATGATCGAATTGTGGTGTCCTTCATACACCTCTTTTTTGGCTACAGAGCTGGGTGAAACTAGCTGCCAGGCAATGAACACTGTGCCAAGGAAATGGAGCCATGCCTACGAACAACATCGATCAATTATAATTTTTTTCTTTATTTGTACACCTTCTCACAACTTTGTCTTCAGTTGTGATGTGAATATTGGCACTGATCTGCGAACCATTGAGATGCATTAGCCATGGTAGTTTAATTTGTATTTGATGGAATGTTGTAACGAGATAATCTCGAGGCAAGACACATGAATCCTAAGTTGAAACCTTTTTTTCCTGCGGGAACCAAAGTTGAAACCTTCATAGCATCACAGTACAATTTCATCAAAATTATGCGTACATATAAACAAATCCTGAAGGATTGATAGCAATGCCAGAAACAATTCAACTTCGTTTCGCCGACATGTTGGACATCCTTCATCCGGCTCCACCTGCCATGCAGCAATATTGAGTGCACAACACAACTTCAGGGGAAGATTCGCCCCGGTCGTTGCGTCGTAGTAGTAATGACTAGTGAGCAGTCAAATCACAGAGCCCCACCTTCGCCACAGTAAGTTGCTCGGACGAAGCAACCATCATTTCTCTGTTCCTTGAATCCGCTGGTACTCCCATATTCCCACAGTACTAAGTTGCTCGGGCGAATCAACCATCACTATATCCGCTCACGTGTGATGACCACAGGTGCTATCCATTCAGATTGCATGTTAAAAAAATAAAGGTCGATAACTAATGCGACAAACTTTCAAAAAAAAACTAATGCGGCACCTCGGGCCAACGTAGACAGATCGCATTTTGGACTAGAAATTACACACCATGTTTCTTTGACATGTGGTCCCGTTCCAACATATCAGTGAGACGACAGTGTGTAGCAGGAGTATTTCTGAACGGACGTGTAGGCCGGGGCGCCTCTTCATGAACCATGGCAAACTGGCAACCGTCCAACGACTCTTTGCCTTTTCCTCTCGATTTGGAACTGCTGTCACACGCTCTTCCTCTCCCTCCTCCATTTTCCTTCAGCCCTTCACCCTTTCTTCTGCCATTTTTCGATCCTCTTCTCCATAGAGGGAACAGGCCGGAAACGACCCCGTTATTCTTTCCCTGATCTGAAAGATGACGTGGTGGAGGAACTCATTGATCGGTGCAACGTCATCACCTCAGCTAGCATGGCAGGTTCGTTCAAGCCCATTCTGGACTCAACTAATACATCATTACAAGGAACCCAAGAGTCAAGGAGCGGTTTGATCTCCCCTATCTTCTTCGCCGTGACCCTGATGATTGGCGCCGGCATGACGGAGGCCTCGCCCTATGCAAGTTGATGCCGCTTGATAATGATACGTATGATGTTAAGATGTCATCGCTTGAGGGCAAGGCTTGGGCAGGCGCAAATGGAGATTGGGTTGTTTACATTGGATCCAACTATGAGTGGGAACTTATGAATGTGTACATTCGTGACTGGGTTCCACTTCCAAAAATCTCAGCAGACTGCCTAGAGGTTGAGCACACCGGTATTGTACGCGCGTTCAAATACGATCATGGTGACTGTCTTCTACGGAAGATAGCAATTTGTCGAGTTCCCAACCGCTCCTGGAATTACAACAACTATGAAGTTGTTGCTATCTTCGACAAGTTTGTTGCCGTCCTTCATGGTTTGACTCGATGGATATTGCTCAAAAATCAGTTTGTATACATGGATGTGTACTTGTGGTTCAAAGCAAGTGTTTCCAACGCTGAGGAATGGTTGAGTTGAAGTTCATTTCATTGCTTGTTATTTGTTGTGTGGTGAAAAATTTAGTATTTCTAATGTATCCTCGTTGTCGATGCGGGTTGATGACCTGTTGTATGTAATAGAATGATATGCATGTGATACACTTACAAAATTTATGAATGGCTTTAGAGTTGCTTCTGTGAGTGTGTGGTGCGCCGAGGCAAAAAAATATTTTTCGAATACATAATTGTACGTGCGTTGCAACAGGTTATCGGATGAGGCCAATCAACAATAGTAGTACACTATTTGTACTAGCTTCACATGCTTCGCGCTCGTGCGGGTGTTTTTACTGTAGCCATATTGTACGTAACCAGCACCTCGAATCCTCGATACTAGTACTATATAGTAAGTAGTAGGAGTAGTACGGTGGCATGGGCCAGAAAAAGCATTCACGTCCAGGACTACGGCACACGCCACCAGCACGACTTCCATCTGACACCATATTTCTTGGAGTCCATAATAGATCGATCTCTTCAACCTCATCGTTTCTCTAACTCAGCCATCGCGCGGCAAGCGAGGTTGGGTTTTCCAATAGTCGGTTTCCTCAACTGCGGTCCCACTTGTAAGGCCAACTGCAATGCTCTATCAATATATGGATGTACTCTTCTTCCCAATACAAAAACTTGCATCCATTCTACTCCCTCCGTTGCATAATACATGCCTTCTATTTGTAAAAATATATGTGTATCTAGACAGGTTTTAGTATATAGGTACATCCATTTTTGGACAAATGGAAGTCAAGTATTTTGGAACGGAGGGAGTACAGAACAAATTTTTTAAGTTAGCACAATTGTCTAATCTGAGAGCACAACCGAAGATTTGGTCGGGTTCTTCCTCCTTTTGCCGACATGTGGGACATATCCAGCATCCAGGTCGTGTCATGAAAGAAAATAGAGTGGTATAGTTGAAGCCACGATATGTGCCTCTTGGGTTAAACTGTAAATAGAATCTTACTACTCTTGAGTAACTCCAAAAGCGGCCACCGAAGATCTTTATTGGATTTGTTTTTCATCACCAGCACGTCGAGGTGAAAGATGTGCAGCTTTAGTGGGTCCTCTTGCGTTTTCAGTAACATGTGGGACCGCATGAGCAAATAGATGATGGGCTCCGCACGTCCGCTGGCTGGCTCAGAAGAGAGATAGAGGAGGGCTGAGTACGGACTGCAGGAAATTTGTTCTACATAACCAGCACCTTGATATTCGCGTGTGGTTGTTTCTAGAATAAAAAAAGGAGGTACCCCTACTTATGTTACTCCCACTACGCCTAGCCTAAGGTTAGTAGGTGACCTTGCGCTTGGCTCTTCGCCTCTTCCGGAAGTCGATGGTTCCATAGTAGTGCTTCTGGCAATTTGACACCAAATGAACTGTTGCACGTCCACCGCTTGTAAGAAAAAGTTTCTCCTCGTGCTACGATCCACCGCGCACGTGTTGGCGAGGGAGAAGGCGTAATCAAGCTTCTCGTCGTTCTGCGAGTTGACGGGACACATCAAAGTTATTTACTAGTAGTACGTACTCTCTCCAAAAAAGGGCTGACCATGTCATTGCTACCATCCCGTGCTCTGTCATTGAGTACGTGCACTATTCACGTGCCATCGAGGAGAAAAATATTGCATAGGTGCCATCGAAGTGCATGACTCACTTACAAAAAAGGGTTTCCCCCCGCTCCCCCCTCCCCCCCCCCCCCCCCCCACACGACTCACTTACGCACTGCTTATCTGATTATCTCCATTTTCTTGCATGACACGTGCACCTTGATGCTAGATGTCTCGCGTGTTGGGAAAAGGATGAACAAAGCTCACGTAAAAGAAAAGGGTTGAAGAGCATAGATTCCCGACGACCAAGGAGGAGCAAGGAACCTCGTGGTGGAGCGTCTGCAAGGAAACTTGCACGTTTTCCCCTGTTGTTTGCCGCCTGCCCATCTATAAACAAATAAAAGAACATGAACTTTTCGCTAACCACTAGAAACGGTACATCAGGATGCTAAGTTGAAGATGTTTTATACTCCCTCCGTTCCCAAATATAAGTCTTTTTAGATATTTCAATAAGGGACTACATATGAAACAAAATGAGTGAATCTACACTCTAAAATATGTCTACATACATCTGTATGTTGTAGTCTATTTGAAATGTTTAGAAAGACTTATATTTGGGAACGGAGGGAGTAGTTTACATTGAATTATTGATAACCACGCAACAAGCCACGCATGTACAGGACGCATGCAGCCACGCATGTACTCAAGCCAACGCACTAACTCCATCCGATCCAACTCATGCATATACGCGCACAGCATGGAGCACACAACATGCGTACACAAGACGTGCATGCACACACGCTCGGCCGCAGAATGCAAGTGAATAACACATGCATGCGCACACAATCGGCTGCATGGAGGCATGCGCCATCCACGGCGACGTCTGGTTCATCGTGCTACGGCGAAGCTCGCACGCAACGGCGCATACGCATCTCTTGCAACACCTCTTTGCCGTCGTTGCTCAACTACTAGTCGGAGACGAAGACGACCGCAGCCTCGGCCTTAGATCTAGCACCGATGGGAAATACGCACGCTGCACACACACGAGCACATATGGAGTGCCCACGACGTGGTGTTGGTGCGTCCCCAGTCGCCTCTACTCCTTCTGTGCACGTTGTCTATCAAGGCGGCTGCATGCTAATGATGATGTGGGTGAGATCTTCTAGGACTCAGATGATGACGAGGAAAATTTGGAGACACAAGGTGACGTACACCGTCAAGGTCCACAGTCAAGGGGGTGCTAGTAAGTGCTTAGATGTGCTTAGAGCAAGTACAATAGAGCTGAGTCAGCGGGCTATAAGGAATAAACTAGTATATTTCTACTTAGTTGGAGGAAAAAGAGGAGGAGAGAGAAGGTAAGCGGGCTCTTCATGAAGAGCCAGCTCTAGCACGTGCTCCTAGGCACTTTGTGAGAATGAAAGGTGGGCCACAGAATAAAAAACTAGTAGTACACTCTTTTGATCTACTATTGTACATGTTGACTATAAGATGGGTTGTAGATGACATGGCACCGGCTTATAGCCAGCAGCTGGCTATACTATTAATGCTCTTTAGATGAGGTGCTAAGTGCATTAAATGGCTTAGTAAGTCAAGTCTTCAATGCATAGGTGCTTAGTTTATTGGTGCGACATCATATTTTTTGCCTACGTGGTAGGCTTAGCAGCTGTACATAGTGGAGCACTAGGAGAAGCCAAGGCTGGTCGTAGTGGGGAGTAACTTGTACTATAACATATTACTATGTTACTCTATAAACATCTTTATAAACCGGAAAGGAGGGAGTAGTAACATAGACTAGTGTCATATGCAGAATATGGGAGCACATGATATCTCCTCGTCTGGACCGATCCCAAGTTGGCTTCTCACCTTCTTGGCCCAACAAAAACCCCTCCCCCCTCCTGCGCACACTTCCCGCCCGGCGCCAGTTGAGCCTGCCGCTCCCCATTGATGGCAAGTCAGGGTGACGCGACCTCTCACTGCTTCCTCCGTTGAAGCGGCGCGCTGACTGAGGGCACAGCCCGCTGCACGCCCGGCATTTCAGACTACATAGTGGATAGTAACTTTAGAGCAAGTACTACAATTAGATGGCATAAGCAGGCTATAAGTATTTAAATATAGTATTTTTGCTTAGTTGAAGGAGAGAGAAGAGGAGAGAGAAGAGAAGCGGATTGTAAACGAGTGGCCGGTTGTACTCCAACATACCTTCTAAGACAAAATGTGCGGCATTATTAATGATATTGTATTTATACTAAAGGGACTAACGGACGCCTTAGTTACTCCGTTTTTTAGACAAACCTTGGTGGGGCTATTATTGAATTTTTTTGAGCTATTATTGACTTGGACGTGGGGTTTGGGGGCCAAAGGCCTACTAATATACTCGCACGACCAGTACTAGGAAAAGGCCTGCTAGTGGCGCACCAGTTTTGCCTACTAATGGCGCACCACTGGTGCGCCACTAGCACCACGCCATTAGTATTAAATACTAATGGCGCACCACTCGTGCTCCATTAGTATATGGTATACTAATGGCACACCACACAGTGCGCCATTAGTATAGCCCAACGTACGCCATTAGTATGCCTCCCAGGGGGCCATATTTACCCATGTGCTTTGGCATGCTAATGGAGCACTTGGGGATGATGCGCAATTAGTATCCTTTCTGCAGCGCGCCATTAGTGTGTTGAGTGGTGCGCCATTAGTATGAATATTAGGGATTATTATTTTTTTCTTGTCACATCCCTAGTCCTGGTATGCAGTAGGCTAGCCCTTCATGTGTGCATCATGTTTAACTTTCAAATGAACTTGAAATGGGGGATGTCCAAACCCTAGTACCAATGGAATTCAAATAGGTTCAACTTAAAAATATTTTCAGTGAATCCAAATGGCTTTCAAAAATGTTCATCATTTCTGGAAAATGCTAGAACCATAACCAGAGGTGTTGCACATTTTTCCATGACATATTTGGTCACTGAATTAAATCATATGTACTTTGCATTTGGGCATTTAAATGTTAGTAAATATTTTAAATGCTCAAATAATTCTGGAAATAAGTGTGGGCTGTTGGCATTAATCTAAACAGAGCCTATGATTATTTTCAGGATTTTTGAAGGTATCTAACAATTTTTAATAAAGCCACAAACTTACAGAAAAATAGAAAAACAGAATATAAGAGAGAGAGAGAGAATCACCTGGGCACTTGCCTGGCGCCCACCAAGGCCACCTGGGCCTCTCCTGTGCTGGCCCAGCCTACCTGGCCTGGTGCCAGTCATCCCCAACCTCTGCCATTAGGCAGAGGAGGGACAACGCACGGCGCGTGCGGGGGCGCCACGCCACCAGGCTGCTTGCCTGCGTCGCATGGCCACCACGACGCCTCGCGCCTTCTCCTCGGTGTCACCCCGAAGTCTCTGTCCCCTCTCCCTCACTCTCTGCTCTCTTTCCCCTCCCCTGGCTCTCTCCCTTGAGCTCACCCGAGCGCAGCCGTCGCCGCCGCTCGCTGCTGCCGCGGCCATAGCCACCGCCTCACCTCCCCGACGCATCCCAAAGCTCCGCCTCGACCTACTCTTCCTCCTCACCGCGCCAAGAGACGCCGGAAGCCCTATGGAGCCGCCATCACCGTTGACTTCACCTCCGGCCGCCCGAGATCGTCGCCGCCGTTCTGCCCGCGCTGGACCTTCCCCGAGCTCGCTGACACCTCCTGTGGATCCGCTGTGAGCCCCGTCGCCGTTTCCCTCTCTCCGTTTTCTCATTCGTGCACCGTAGCCGTACTAACCACCGGACCCGAGCGGCCGCGCCGCCATGGATCCTCGCCGTCGTGGCCAGAGCCACCACAGCTCGCGCCCATGCATGTCATCGCGCTCATGAGCCTCCCAGAAGACCAAAGCCGCCGCCCACAGCTCCCGGCTGTGCCCTGTAGCACCCCGCGCGCACCTGGCCGTGCACCGGCTGTCGCGGCCGAGCTCCTCGCTATCGCCTCCGGCCACCCCAGGCCGCGTTTGTTGCCGCCGTCGGCTAAACGCCGGTGGGTTTGACCCACTTTGACCACGGTGGGACCCCCCCTATGTCCATGACATGTGGGGTCGGCCTTTGTCTGAATTAGTGTCGGGTTTAATTAGTGCTAATTGCCCCTGTTTAGTTTAGGTGTTAGTTAGTTAGCGCTAATTAACTTAATTAATTAGTTGTCTCTCTGACAATTGGGCCAGGCACTAACTAACCTAGGTTAGTGCTAACATAACACTAACTAACCCTGTTAGTTAGTTGTTACACTGACATGTGGATCCGAGCCATCACGTTTGACCTGGGCTGGTGCCTTTGACCTGCTGACGTCACAGTGACGCTACGCTGACGCAGTTAGTAATTTTCTGGATTTAAAATAATTCAGGAAATTCCAGAAAATATCCAAAACTTCAAAAATTCATATAAATTCAACCGTAGCTCAGAATGAAATAATTTATATATGAAAAATGATCAGAAAAATCCAATCTATCCATCTGTACTGTTTTCATGCATGTTAGAACAATTTATAGCTGCTGTTTAGGAAAATTCATTAAATGGCATTTAAACCTTCACATATGGAGTTTGAATTTGAATCTTGTATTCAAACCAACTTCATTTAAATTGTTGCTAGTTGCATTAGCTCAAACCACAGCATATTGCCATGTCATGATCATGCATCATATTGTGCATTGCATTGATTGTGTTCTTCCTTGTTTGCCGGTATTTGTCCCCTCTCGGTAGACGATGTTCCGACGTTGTGATCGTTGACACTGATGAAGACTCAATGCTATCTTCAGAAGTGCCAGGCAAGCAAAACCCCCTTGTTCATTCCGATACAATCCCACTCTCTCACTCCTGCTCTCTTTTACTGCATTAGGACAACAACGACGTATTGTTACTTGCTGCGGTAGTTGAACCCCTTTCCTCTGCATGACCTGGCATTGCCACAGTAAATAGATGAAACCCACTAGCATGAGTAGGAGTTGTTTGAGCCCTGATGTGCCCACTCATTCATGCTTATTTGTCATGCCTGCTATTGCTTAGAGTTGTGTCGGGTCTGATTCATCGGGGATGAATTGGAATGTGGTGAACATGTCCTACTATTGAGAGCTAAGTGTGTGAACACGATTTGGTAAAGGTAGCGGTGAGAGGCCATGTAGGAGTACATGGTGGGTTGTCTCATTGCAGCCGTCCTCAGGAACTGAGTTCTGTGTTTGTGATCCATGAACAACTACTACCACGCATTGGGATCCTTAATTGACTCTCTCGACTTATTAATCAACTCGATCTCTGTCCAGGAGTTGCAACTAGTTTCTGGTGTTTGTAGGTAGTGTTAGTAGACTACCAAGTGGCACCCGATACAGGTGAGCTTGGGACAGACTAGGCACAGTGGCCCTATGTACCAAGTAGCACCCGGATGGTGGGCTTGGGAACCCTGCACACATCGTTTGGGGCCGTGAGCGACACCCCGGCCGGATCTCCTTGCGGATGGAACCCGAATAGGCGATAAACCTGGACGAGAGACTTGTGTGGTTAGTCAGGTCATGGCCGACACCCTCGCTGGGCTTCCGCTTGAAGGTTGCCGAGTACATGTCGTGTAAACGGCGGTAAGTGGTGAGAGTGTGTGTGAAGAAGTACACCCCTGCAGGGTTAATATGATATATTCGAATAGCTGTGTCCGCAGTAAAGGACTTCTAGGTTGCCTATACAGTTCATAGACAAGTGAAAGTGGATACTCTAAAATACGCAAGATAAGCGTGAGTGCTATGGATGGCGTTCTCGTAGGGAGACGGGAGCGGATCCATAGTGGTGTATTGATATGGTGAATATGTGGACTCGTGTGCGCCACCTCAAAAGAGTTACTTGCAGTCGTAGTTCAGGATAGCCACCGAGTCAAAGCTGGCTTGCTGTAGTTAAACTCCACCATCCCCTTGTTGATAATGATGCATATGTAGTTAGATCTGATGTAAGTCTTGCTGGGTACATTTGTACTCACGTTGCTTAATTTATGTTTTTGCAGAGAGACTTTAGTCTCGCTAGTAGTTCCACGTGGACTTTGATGTTTAGCTTGTTACCTCAGCTACGATCTTGTGCCCTCGGTAGGATCTGGTAGATAGACAGGCTTCTCAGCCTTTTTCATTTGTAAATGTCTATACTGATACATGTTAAGTTTTCGCTTGTGCTTTGACTTGTATGCTCTGAATGTTGGGTCATAAGACTCATGTTTGTAATATCTCGCTCCTCGGAGCCTATTGAATAAAATACTTGAGTTGTAGAGTCATGTTGTGATGCCATGTTGTATTTGCACATATCGAGCATATTGTGTGTATGTTATTGAAATGCTAGGTATGTCTGGGATCTGACTATCTAGTTGTTTATCCTTGGTAGCCTCTCTTACCGGGAAATGTCTCCTAGTGCTTCCACTGAGCCTTGATAGCTTGCTACTACTCCGGAACACTTAGGCTGGCCGGCATGTGTCCTTCTTGTTCCTGTGTCTGTCCCTTCGGGGAAATGTCACGCGGTGTTTACCGGAGTCCTGTTAGCCTGCTACAGCCCGGTTTACCGGAGTCCTGCTAGCCCAGTTGCTACAGCCTGGATTCACTCGCTGATGACCAACACGTTCGTTGTTGGGTCATGTATGCATGTCCCTGTAAGTTAGTGCCACTTTGGGTTCACGACTAGCCATGTCAGCCCGGGTTATTTGTCATATGGACGCTAGCGACACTATCATATACGTGAGCCAAAAGGCGCAAACGGTCCTGGGCCAGGTAAGGTGGCACCCGTGGGAATACCGTGCGTAAGGCCGCAAAGTTATATGATGTGTTACATGCTAGATCTGTGTGACTTAGGATCGGGGTCCTGACAGCTTTGGTATCAGAGCTTGACTGTCTGTAGGATTACCAAGCCAAACTGGTCGAAGTTGAGTCTAGAAATTCTTTAGTTATATTAGGGAATTGATTATGGGATGGAACGTAAGGCTCTTTTACTCCTTATACCTTATGCCCTTCTGATCCGAGTCATCTTATCTTTCCTACGGGGTTAAGGAACTAGGCTTTCTCTTCTTTCTATCAGGATCACGTGTTACTAATCCGTAGCCCTATAAGATTGTTGGATTTAAGCCTCAGTTTAGTTCCTACTACTTATGTATGTTAACTATTGATCTCGAAACCTTGATATTATGCTATGAGTGGTTATGCCACCATTTTTGTAGCATGTCCCAAATCTTTTTGAGCATTTACAGTCGTTATGCTGTCCGAGTCATCCTAGGTTTCTAAATAATCTGATGCAATTGCAAAATCCTTCCCTCTGTTTTCGATGACCCTTCTGGCCAGGTTAACCACACCAAACGCTGAGTTGAGGTATTCTATTACCTTGACATATATGTTGGAGTTATTATTATGAGCCTAGGTGTCCTAGGGGATCATCTAGTAATCTAGCCATGATTTATGTCCTAGTGTGATGACTCTGGCCATCATTCTCGAAAGCATCCCGTGATGCCACTTAGTATGTAGGTATTCCACTTCTGGGTTTTTGAACCCGAGATTTCTCTACTTACCTCTTGTTCTTAGTCTTTGCTAGTTCCTTTAGGATATTAGTAACTTTGCGATAGTCCTCGAGGTCCGTGGTATTTCATTCTTCCAATACCATGAACCAATATGGCAGAAGTTCCTCGTTGAACCGAAATATCACAATAGAGTGCTCTTTGGTGAGTTCTCCATTCTATATTGTGACTCTGCCAGTTCAACCTTTCTACATGGGTTGTCCGGAAGAAATATGTTGAACTTTGTTTGACATACTAAATCTATGCATCCGCAACTCAGAAAATCATATGTTCTTTGGAGTTGTCCCTCTTTAGTTGTTTTCTGACCTTCGTCTATCAATTGATAGTCAAGAGTAGTTGTGCACTCGTGCTCATCGATGCTTATTACTCTTGTGGTCCGTCGAGCCATTCTATTCGGGATGATTAGGAGAAACAAACTCCAGTACCTCTTCCATATCCAGGATTGGGTCAAAATAGTTGTGCTCCGCAGATTGAAATGCCAACCCATTTTCCACCCTGAAGTATTACCATCTTATGTCAAGAATGTCATGAGAATTTCACCACCCCTTGCGAACTCTTGACGAAGTGATATTTCTTGCCATCACTGTTCCTTCCTCGGTTCCTGTGTTATTGTAACCGGAATGCCGACAAGTGAATCGTGACGTGTGAAATCAATACTCCTAGAAACTAGTTGCTCGGTAGTAAAGGGACAATATTCTCACTCTCAGCGTGTTGGTTATTGAATCATCATTCTAAAATAGACTGTGCTACCTAGTCCTTATCCCGGTGCACTTTTCGACCAATGAGTTAGGATAGTGTTAGTCCTTGCTTATTCGTCATATCGTCTTGCCCTGAAAAGCAAGATTGTTCCCGAGCTTGGAAACATGCCAGTGGTTCGTGATTTTCCGAATATCTTCTCAAAGGTATCACCAGGTTTTCACCTGACCGCTATGTTGAGTTCGTGATCAAATTGGTTTCTTATAAACCACCCTTTCTCCAAGAATCTGTGTTGGATACCCCTGAGCTAGTTGGTTAAGCTGAACAGCAACTTGGAGAGTTGGAAGATAAAAGCTTGCCCAACTTAGTTCATTTTAAGGGATATCTTTTTTGTGTGTGTTGACGAAAGATGATATCTTCATCAGTTGGTCCTCGTGATCAGTTGTTGGATCTATTGTCTTGTCAAAACTTTGATTTGAGTGTGGGCTATCCTCAAATCAAATCAGAACCAATGATATTCGTAATGTTGTCTTACTCGTGGTTTTTCCTCGAGCATACACTACTATATTCTTTGTTATGACCAATGCTATCACCGTGTTCACTTAACTATGGAATTCCTTTTATATGGAAACCTGGATGAATTATTGTTGAGCCCATCGATAACCTCCTTATCTCCTCCATGATTATGTTGAACATTAAGCTAGTGTTGGAAACTTGTGTAAGCATTTTCTTCATGCCCCGTTCATGAAGTATATGTTTGGATGAAAGAAGTGACTTCCTCTAGCTCATGTGCATTTGATGCAAGTTACCGCCGTGAATTCGAGAAAGTTAGTTTTGCTTCCTCCGGAATCATCCCAAGTCAGTCATGTACATGCGAAGAATTCTGTGGTCTGTTAGACTAATCATCTTCATTCCATATGTATATCCTAGCACACCAAGCCACTGATTGAGTTGTTCAAAGATAAAGGAGTCTGTCCAAGGTGAACTCTTTGGACTTCCACGCGTTGAGACTTCGATGTCATTAATGATGGTTTCCACCTGAACTCGGTAGTGTTTTATTGTAAGACTACCATGTGATAATGTTTTGTCTGGGACAACGTGTTCACATGTTTGTAGCAGAACCAGCTCATGTTTTGGAGCTTGCTATCGTAGTTCATTTCCCGAGAATCTCGCAACGTTATCTCGTCGATTTGTGTTGCAAACTTTCATTTTTCTTCCTAGATTCGATGAGTCTGGAATATCCTGACACTAACCAGATCTGAATCTTAGGCAGATATGATGGTTGGAACATTTCCCAAGAACTATAATATTGGTCCCTTGATAACCGGTAAAGTGGATGTCGTGGCCAACACACCCAGCCGGAAGACCTATTATTGTAGTATCTTGATTGAGGAAGTTGGCCACCTCCCCATAAGGATTTCATAGGATTTACTCCAGCAGTTACTCCTTATGGATTCTTGTGCTCCCGAAGTCCGACCTTTAACTTGATGTCCTAGATACCAAACCATATCTATAAATGGGTTATGCTAGCACATCAAGGAGAACATTAGAAGCGGAGTGCTAAATGTCTCCTGATCGATCATCCAGATTTTATTCCCTTGGCCCCGCTAAGGTGAAATCTGAGAAGGTTATCTTCCTTTGCATCTGCATCGTCCATCGTTGTTCATCATGGTAGTACATTGTGTTGCCAGGATGCTTGACACGGATATTGGTAAAACCTTGATGAATATGGAAATGCTCAAGTTCTTGAGAGCACACACAAGCGCTAGGTGTTATCATTGGCACTAAGTGGGATTGCTCTCAGTTTCCTCGGTTATGCTATAACTTATCAAACAGTGGACTCACTCTCTACTGTTGAGCTTCTCCCCAGTTACTAAAATCATCCCATGTGTTGTTTTCAACTAGGTAATCCACATCATCCATTCTAATCCGGGCATGCCATTCTACCGAACCCCTCTAAACGATCTCTCGAGAATTGCCTTAGGCTGGTATAAAGAGTTTCAATGATCTCTAAATCAAAGGTAATTCTTTTTGCCACTTAAGGGGATATTTCTACGATACACCTTCCCTAAGGTGCATCGTTATGGTATCATGGAAACTCAACTCCTCGCTATGTTGACAACCGTTCACCACCTTCTTAGGTGTAGAATTATTGCCTACCTAGTGAACCTTTGTCATGTGTTTCACTCCATCCCTCTGGACGAATGCTTTGTGTCTCAGCTCGAGGGATGTTTCAATGTCCCCCTCCGTGAGTTGATCATGAGTTGTTCGATCTTCGAGAAGATCGATCCTTCTAGAGTCTCCTTCTTCTCTCCTTGTCATGTTAGCTGGAGTTCTCAGAACAAGACGACAAGACAAAGATGGTGATCGAGTCAACATTCTTTGAAGGGACACCTGGATCGTGAAGATTATGTTAGTTTGCGTTCTCCCTTCATCTTACCCCATGCTTGAATCTCGGGACGAGGTTTTGCTTAGTGGGTGTGAGTTGTCACATCCCTACTCCTGGTATGCAGTAGGCTAGCCCTTCATGTGTGCATCATGTTTAACTTTCAAATGAACTTGAAATGGGGGATGTCCAAACCGTAGTACCAAAGGAATTCAAATAGGTTCAACCTAAAAATATTTTCAGTGAATCCAAATGGCTTTCAAAAATGTTCATCATTTCTAGAAAATGCTAGAACCATAACCAGAGGTGTTGCACATATTTCCATGACATATTTGGTCACTGAATTAAATCATATGTACTTTGCATTTGGACATTTAAATGTTAGTAAATATTTTAAATGCTCAAATAATTCTGGAAATAAGTGTGGGCTGTTGGCATTAATCTAAACAGAGCCTATGATTATTTTCAGGATTTTTGAAGGTGTCTAACTATTTTTTATAAAGCCACAAACTTACAGAAAAATAGAAAAACAGAATATAAGAGAGAGAGAGAGAGAGAGACTCACCTGGGCACTTGCCTGGCACCCACCAAGGCCACCTGGGCCTCTCATGTGCTGGCCCAGCCCACCTGGCCTGGTGCTAGTCATCCCCAACCTCTGCCAGTAGGCAGAGGAGGGACAACGCACGGCGCGCGCGCGGGCGCCACACCACCAGGCTGCCTGCCTGCGTCGCCTGGCCACCGTGACGCCTCGCGCCTTCTCCTCGGTGTCGCCCCGAAGTCTCTGTCCCCTCTCCCTCACTTGCTGCTCTCTCTCCCCTCCCCTGGCTCTCTCCCTTGAGCTCACCCGAGCGCAACCGTCGCCACCGCTCGCTGCTGCCACGGCCACAACCACCGCCTCACCTCCCCGACGCATCCCAAAGCTCCGCCTCGACCTACTCTTCCTCCTCACCGCGCCAAGAGACGCCGGAAACCCTGTGGAGCCGCCATCGCCGTCGTCTTCACCTCCGGCCGCCCGAGATCGTCACCGCCATTCTGCCCGCGCTGGACCTTCCCCGAGCTCGCTGACGCCTCCTCCGGATCCGCTGTGAGCCCCGTCGCCGTTTCCCTCTCTCTGTTTTCTCATTCGCGCGCCGTAGCCGTGCTAACCACCGGACCCGAGCGGCCGCGCCATCGTGGATCCTCACCGCCGTGCTCACGAGCCTCCCAGAAGACCAAAGCCGCCGCCCGTAGCTCCCGCCGTGCCCTGCAGCACCCCACGTGCACCTGGCCGTGCTCCGGCCGCCGCGGCCGAGCTCCTCGCTGTCACCTCCGGCCACCCCAGGCCCGACTGGCTCCACCACCCGACGCGCGCTGGTCTGGGCTCTCGAATGAGCCCAACCCCGCTGCGAACGGGGCACCACAGCCCGTTCCCGAGTGCCCCGCCGCGTCTGTTGCCGCCGGCGGCTAAACGCCGGTGGGTTTGACCCACTTTCACCACGGCGGGACCCCCCCTATGTCCATGACATGTGGGGCCGGCCTTTGACTGAATTAGTGTCGGGTTTAATTAGTGCTAATTGCCCCTGTTTAGTTTAGGTGTTAGTTAGTTAGCGCTAATTAACTTAGTTAATTAGTTGTCTCTCTGACAAGTGGGCCAAGCACTAACTAACCTAGGTTAGTGTTGGAAATATGCCCTAGAGGCAATAATAAAAGGGTTATTATTATATTTCCTTGTTCATGATAATTGTCTTTTATTCATGCTATAACTGTATTATCCGGAAATCGTAATACACGTGTGAATACATAGACCATAACATGTCCCTAGTGAGCCTCTAGTTGACTAGCTCGTTGGTCAACAGATAGTCATGGTTTCCTGACTATGGACATTAGATGTCATTGACAACGGGATCACATCATTAGGAGAATGATGTGATGGACAAGACCCAATCCTAAGCATAGCACAAGATCGTGTAGTTCGTTTTGCTAGAGCTTTTTCAATGTCAAGTATCTCTTCCTTAGACCATGAGATCGTGTAACTCCCGGATACCGTAAGAGTGCTTTGGGTGTACCAAACGTCACAACGTAACTGGGTGACTATAAAGGTGCACTACAGGTATCTCCGAAAGTGTCTGTTGGGTTGACACGGATCGAGACTGGGATTTGTCACTCCGTATGACGGAGAGGTATCTCTGGGCCCACTCGGTAATGCATCATCATAATGAGCTCAAAGTGACCAAGTGTTTGGTCACGGGATCATGCATTACGGTACGAGTAAAGTGACTTGTCGGTAACGAGACTGAACGAGGTATTGGGATACCGATGATCGAGTCTCGGGCATGTAACGTACCGATTGACAAAGGGAATTGTATATGGGGTTGTTCGAATCCTCGACATCGTGGTTCATCCGATGAGATCATCGAGGAGCATGTGGGAGCCAACATGGGTATCCAGATCCCGCTGTTGGTTATTGCCCGAGAGCCGTCTCGGTCATGTCTACGTGTCTCCCGAACCCGTAGGGTCTACACACTTAAGGTTCGGTGACGCTAGGGTTGTATGAATATGAGTATGCAGCATATCGAATGTTGTTCGGAGTCCCGGATGAGATTCCAGACGTCACGAGGAGTTCCGGAATGGTCCGGAGGTGAAGAATTATATATAGGAAGTGATATTTCGGCCATCGGGAAAGTTTCGGGGTCACCCGGTATTGTACCGGGACCACCGAAAGGGTCCCGGGGGGTCCACCGGGTGGGGCCACCCATCCCGGAGGGCCCCAAGGGCTGAAGTGGGGAGGGGAACCAGCCCATAGTGGGCTGGTGCGCCCCCTTGGCCCACCCCCTGCGCCTAGGGTTGAAACCCTAGGGTGGGGTGGCGCCCCACTTGCCTTGGGGGGTACTCCACCCCCCTTGGCCGCCGCCCCCTTGGGAGATTGGATCTCCCAGGGCCGGGCCCCCCCTGGGGGACTATATAAAGGGAGGGGGAGGGGGCAGCAGCACCCTGAAGTTCTGGCGCCTCCCTCCCCCTGCTACACCTCTTCCTCCTCCGTCACGTGCTTGGCGAAGCCCTGCCGGAGTGCTGCTGTTCCACCACCACCACGCCGTTGTGCTGCTGCTGGAGCCATCATCATCAACCTCTCCTTTCCCCTTGCTGGATCAAGAAGGAGGAGACGTCATCCGCTCCGTACGTGTGTTGAACGCGGAGGTGCCGTCCGTTCGGCGCTAGGATCTCTGGTGATAGGATCACGACGAGAACGACTACTACAACCCCATTCTTTTGAACACTTCCGCTCGCGATCTACAAAGTGGTATGTAGATGCATCTCCCATGACTCGTTGCTTAGATGAACTCATAGATGGATCTTGGTGAAACCGTAGGAAAAATTTTAATTTTCTGCAACGTTCCCCAACGGTGGCATCATGAGCTAGGTCTATGCGTAGTTCTCTATTGCACGAGTAGAACACAATTTTGTTGTGGGCGTAGATCTTGTCAACTTGCTTGCCGCTACTAGTCTTATCTTGCTTCAGCGGTATTGTGGGATGAAGCGGCCCGGACCAACCTTACACGTACGCTTACATGAGACCGGTTCCACCGACTGACATGCACTAGTTGCATAAGGTGGCTGGCGGGTGTCTGTCTCTCCCACTTTAGTTGGAGCGGGTTCGATGAAAAGGGTCCTTATGAAGGGTAAATAGAAGTTGACAAAATCACGTTGTGGTTATTCGTAGTTAAGAAAACATTCTTGCTAGAACCCAATTGCAGCCACGTAAAAGATGCGACAACAATTAGAGGACGTCTAACTTGTTTTTGCAGCAATTGTCATGTGATGTGATATGGCCGGAAGTTGTGATGAATGATGAATGACATATTGTGATGTATGAGATCATGTTCTTGTAATAGGAATCACGACTTTCATGTCGATGAGTATGACAACCGGCAGGAGCCATAGGAGTTGTCTTTATTTTTGTATGACCTGCGTGTCATTGAAGAACGCCATGTAAATTACTTTACTTTATTGCTAAACGCGTTAGCCATAAAAGTAGAAGTAGTCGTTGGCATGACAACTTCATGAATACACGATGATGGAGATCATGATGATGGAGATCATGGTGTCATGCCGGTGACGAAGATGACCATGGAGCCCCGGAGATGGAGATCGAAGGAGCTATATGATATTGGCCATATCATGTCACTACTATATAATTGTATGTGATGTTTATTTTGTTTATGCATCTTGTTTACTTAGAACGACGGTAGTAAATAAGATGATCTCTTATAATAATTTCAAGAAAGTGTTCCCCCTAACTGTGCACCGTTGCTAGAGTTCGTCATTTCGAAGCACCACGTGATGATCGGGTGTGATAGATCCTTACGTTCACATACAATGGGTGTAAGACAGATTTACACATGCAGAACACTTAGGGTTAACTTGACGAGCCTAGCATGTACAGACATGGCCTCGGAACACAGAGACCGAAAGGTCGAACATGAGTCGTATGGAAGATACGATCAACATGGAGATGTTCACCGATGATGACTAGTCCATCTCACGTGATGATCGGACACGGCCTAGTTGACTCGGATCATGTAACACTTAGATGACTAGAGGGATGTCAAATCTAAGTGGGAGTTCATTCAATAATTTGATTAGATGAACTTAATTATCATGAACTTAATCTAAAACCTTTGCAAATATGTCTTGTAGATCAAATGGCCAACCCTCATGTCAACATGAACTTCAACGCGTTCCTAGAGAAAACCAAGCTGAAAGATGATGGCAGCAACTATACGGACTGGGTCCGGAACCTGAGGATCATCCTCATAGCTGCCAGGAAACAATATGTCCTAGAAGGACCACTAGGTGACGCTCCCGTCCCAGAGAACCAAGACATTATGAATGCTTGGCAGTCTCGTGCTGATGATTACTCCCTCATTCAGTGCGGCATGCTTTACAGCTTAGAACCGGGGCTCCAATAGCGTTTTGAGCAACACGGTGCATATGAGATGTTTGAGGAGCTGAAACTAGTTTTTCAAGCTCATGCACGGGTCGAGAGATATGAAGTCTCCGACAAGTTCTATAGTTGTAAGATGGAGGGAAATAGTTCTGTCAGTGAGCATATACTCAAAATGTCTGGGTTGCACAACCGCCTGTCCCAGCTGGACATTAACCTCCCAGATGAGGCGGTCATTGACAGAATCCTTCAATCGCTCCCACCAAGCTACAAGAGCTTTGTGATGAACTACAATATGCAGGGGATGGTGAAGACCATTCCTGAAGTATTTTCAATGCTGAAGTCGGCGGAGGTTGAAATCAAGAAAGAACATCAAGTGTTGATGGTCAATAAGACCACTAAGTTCAAGAAGGGCAAGGGTAAGAAGAACTTCAAGAAGGACGGCAAAGATGTTGCCGCGCCCGGTAAGCCAGTTGCCGGGAAGAAGTCAAAGAATGGACCCAAGCCTGAAACTGAGTGTTTTTATTGCAAGGGGAAGGGTCACTGGAAGCGGAACTGCCCCAAATACTTAGAGGATAAGAAGGCCGGCAACACTAAAGGTATATTTGATATACATGTAATTGATGTGTACCTTACCAGTACTCGTAGTAACTCCTGGGTATTTGATACCGGTGCCGTTGCTCATATTTGTAACTCACAGCAGGAGCTGCGGAATAAGCGGAGACTGGCAAAGGACGAGGTGACGATGCGCGTCGGGAATGGTTCCAAGGTCGATGTGATCGCCGTTGGCACGCTACCTCTACATTTACCTACGGGATTAGTTTTAAACCTTGATAATTGTTATTTAGTGCCAAGTTTGAGCATGAACATTGTATCTGGATCTCGTTTGATACAAGATGGCTACTCATTTAAATCCGAGAATAATGGTTGTTCTATTTATATGAGAGATATGTTTTATGGTCATGCCCCGATGGTCAATGGTTTATTCTTAATGAATCTCGAACGTAATGTTACACATATTCATAGTGTGAATACCAAAAGATGTAAAGTTGATAACGATAGTCCCACATACTTGTGGCACTGCCGCCTTGGTCACATTGGTGTCAAGCGCATGAAGAAGCTCCATGCTGATGGGCTTTTAGAGTCTCTAGATTATGAATCATTTGACACATGCGAACCATGGCTCATGGGCAAAATGACCAAGACCCCGTTCTCCGGAACAATGGAGCGAGCAACCAACTTGTTGGAAATCATACATACCGATGTGTGCGGTCCAATGAGCGTTGAGGCTCGCAGAGGATATCGTTATGTTCTCACTCTCACTGATGACTTGAGTAGATATGGGTATGTCTACTTGATGAAACACAAGTCTGAGACCTTTGAAAAGTTCAAGGAATTTCAGAATGAAGTAGAGAATCAACGTGACCGAAAGATAAAAATTTTACGATCGGATCATGGAGGAGAATATTTAAGTCACGAATTTGGTACACACTTAAGAAAATGTGGAATCGTTTCACAACTCACGCCGCCTGGAACACCTCAGCGTAACGGTGTGTCCGAACATCGTAATCACACTCTATTGGATATGGTGCGATCTATGATGTCTCTTACTGATTTACCGCTATCATTTTGGGGATACGCTCTAGAGACAGCTACATTCACTTTAAATAGGGCACCGTCTAAATCCGTTGAGACGACACCGTATGAATTATGGTTTGGGAAGAAACCTAAGCTGTCGTTTCTAAAAGTTTGGGGATGCGATGCTTATGTCAAGAAACTTCAACCTGAAAAGCTCGAACCCAAGTCAGAAAAATGCGTCTTCATAGGATACCCTAAGGAAACCATTGGGTATACCTTCTACTTAAGATCCGAGGGCAAGATCTTTGTTGCCAAGAACGGATCCTTTCTGGAAAAAGAGTTTCTCTCGAAAGAAGTAAGTGGGAGGAAAGTAGAACTCGATGAAGTACTACCTCTTGAATGGGATAGTAGTGCAGCTCAGGAAGATGTTCCTGTGATGCCTACACCAACTGAAGAGGAAAATAATGATGATGATCAAGGTACTTCAGATCAAGTTGCTACTGAACTTCGTAGGTCCACAAGGACACGTTCCGCACCAGAGTGGTACGGCAACCCTGTCCTGGAAATCATGTTGTTAGACAACGGTGAACCTTCGAACTATGAAGAAGCGATAGCGGGCCCAGATTCCAACAAATGGCTTGAAGCCATGAAATCCGAGATAGAATCCATGTATGAAAACAAAGTATGGACTTTGAAAGACTTTCCCGATGAACGGCGGGCGATAGAAAACAAATGGATCATTAAGAAGAAGACGGACGCGGATGGAAATGTCACCATCTATAAAGCTCGACTTGTCACTAAGGGTTATCGGCAAGTTCAAGGGATTGACTACGATGAGACTTTCTCTCCCGTAGCGAAGCTTAAGTCCGTCCGAATCATGTTAGCAATTGCCGCATACTATGATTATGAGATATGGCAGATGGACGTCCAAACGGCATTCCTTAACGGACATCTTAAGAAAGAACTGTATATGATGCAGCTAGAAGGTTTTGTCGATCCTAAGAACGCTAACAAAGTATGCAAGCTCCAGCGATCCATTTATGGGCTGGTGCAAGCATCTCGGAGTTGGAACATTCGCTTTGATGAGATGATCAAAGCGTTTGGGTTTATGAAGACTTATGGAGAAGCCTGCGTTTACAAGAAAGTGAGTGGGAGCTCTGTGGCATTTCTCATATTATATGTAGATGACATACTCTTGATGAGAAATGATATAGAACTTTTGGACAGCATTAAGGCCTACTTGAATAAGTGTTTTTCAATGAAGGACCTTGGAGAAGCTGCTTACATATTAGGCATCAAGATCTATAGGGATAGATCGGGACGCCTCATATGTCTTTCACAAAGCACATACCTTGATAAGATTTTGAAGAAGTTCAAAATGGATCAGTCCAAAAAAGGGTTCTTGCCTGTACTGCAAGGTGTGAGATTGAGCTCGGCTCAATGTACGACCACGGCAAAAGATAAAGAAGAGATGAACGTCATCCCCTATGCCTCAGCCATAGGATCTATTATGTATGCCATGTTGTGTACCAGACCTGATGTAAACCTTGCTGTAAGTTTGGTAGGAAGGTACCAAAGTAATCCCGGCAAGGAACACTGGACAGCGGTCAAGAATATCCTGAAGTACCTGAAAAGGACAAAGGACATGTTTCTCGTTTATGGAGGTGACGAAGAGCTCGCCGTAAAGGGTTACGTCGACGCTAGCTTCGACACAGATCTGGATGACTCTAAGTCACAAACCGGATACGTGTATATGTTGAATGGTGGAGCAGTAAGCTGGTGCAGCTGCAAGCAGAGCGTCGTGGTGGGATCTACGTGTGAAGCGGAGTACATGGCAGCCTCGAAGGCAGCGCATGAAGCTATTTGGGTAAAGGAGTTCATCACCGACCTAGGAGTCATACCCAATGCGTCGGGGCCGATCAAACTCTTCTGTGACAACACTGGAGCTATTGCCCTTGCCAAGGAGCCCAGGTTTCACAAGAAGACCAGGCACATCAAGCGTCGTTTCAACTCCATCCGTGAAAATGTTCAAGATGGAGACATAGATATTTGCAAAGTACATACGGATCTGAATGTCGCAGATCCGTTGAGTAAACCTCTCTCGCGAGCAAAACATGATTAACACCAGAACTCTATGGGTGTTCGATTCATCATAATATAACTATATTATTGACTCTAGTGCAAGTGGGAGACTGTTGGAAATATGCCCTAGAGGCAATAATAAAAGGGTTATTATTATATTTTCTTGTTCATGATAATTGTCTTTTATTCATGCTATAACTGTATTATCCGGAAATCGTAATACGCGTGTGAATACATAGACCATAACATGTCCCTAGTGAACCTCTAGTTGACTAGCTCGTTGGTCAACAGATAGTCATGGTTTCCTAACTATGGACATTAGATGTCATTGACAACGGGATAACATCATTAGGAGAATGATGTGATGGACAAGACCCTATCCTAAGCATAGCACAAGATCGTGTAGTTCGTTTTGCTAGAGCTTCTTCAATGTCAAGTATCTCTTCCTTAGACCATGAGATCGTGTAACTCCCGGATACTGTAAGAGTGCTTTGGGTGTATCAAACGTCACAACGTAACTGGGTGACTATAAAGATGCACTACAGGTATCTCCGAAAGTGTCTGTTGGGTTGACACGGATCGAGACTGGGATTTGTCACTCCGTATGACGGAGAGGTATCTCTAGGCCCACTCGGTATTTGTAAAGAGCACAAAGGGTGCCACCTTGTAGAGTTATGCTACTACGTGTTTGGGGAAGGATCGATGGAGTGGTATACATGCCCGCACACAACACAATGTAGTATTCTAGCCGAAGTGATCGGTAGTGTCTTGTGTCCCTACATGCTGGAATGCATCTTCTTTTTATGGAACCAGACTACTCCTAGAGTTGGTACCTACGATTATGTCGTGTTTCCTAGGACTAAATGGCACCACCATTACTCACTGCAGCAGGGCTTGCATCACATTGGCCTCGTCGGGTGCCATTGCTCACTAGCTATCTACTAGCTCTCTAGAATGTTATACGACAATATTTTCTCTTTGTTTCTAGTTGATGTGCAGCCATCACTACTTGAAAGTACAATTAATCTCTATTGGAAGAAAAAGATAGGGTCATGTGAACCAACGCGGAATGGAGTGTCTTGTGTAACAAACATCGCAACATGTGCAAGCTCGTCAAATGTGCACGGATAGCATAAAGAAAATTGTTGATCCCTTAGGATCATACATACTTTTTGAACTGAATCTGGGTCGCATTCGGCTGGTCGGCAAATGAACAACTGAACAAACATATATTTTTCAATGGAAGACCTTGGGTGCCTCTTTCACACCCTTGATTCAGGAAAAAAGTATTGAAATAGAAAAAAGCCGGCTTACCAAGACATGTACTCTTCAACAACACGAGCAAGACAACAATGGTTGATATCCACTTACTAACATGATACTAAGTTACTGAACCATCCTATTAAGATCTACAGGAATAGGTTTTATTTTTGTGAGGGTACATGACTATAGGTTATGCATGTGCTCTGCTAACTAGGACTAGTCTGGTTTTGTTTCTGTGAGGATCCATGTCTATAGGTTATGCATGACTCGAGTTGTCTTAGTTCGTACAGCATCACCTGTACGTATATGTATCGCGCCTTTGCCAAACCATAGCTAACCTAACACTACGTGTTGATCCAGAGGATCGGACGTTAGTTACACTGTACACAACCATACATGGGTCGAGACGTCGGGTTCTAACTTCTCACCACCATTTTTACAGCACTACTCTCTCTCTTCCAGACATCAAGACATGGCTGTACGGAGTGAAGAAGCAGATGATCTGAACTCTGGGTCTTCCTGTTGGAGCAGAGGAAGAAGTTGCGAGAGCCTTGCTCTCCGGGTCCAGAGCTGCACGCATGACCAACACAGTATCTCATCGTCAGCGATCGATGCAGCTCGAAGTTGGACTGGCAAACTAATCAATTGCTCAATGGAATACATCACATACGGCTTGTTACGTATACCTACCATCGAGTGCGTACCTGGAGAGGTGCAGCTCGAACCGCGCGGCCTCGTCGGTGGCGCCCTCATCGGCCGGGTGCGGCCGCCTGCGCCCCTCGGCGGCATAGGCGTCGACGGTGGCACGCGCCAGGTCGGCCACTGTGGTGTCGGCGCCCAGCAGCACATGCACCGGCCACAAGCTCCGCCCCATCGTCACGTTCACCAGCAGCTCCGACAGGGCCGCCACCGGGTGGCATAGCAGCGCCTCTACCGCGGCTAGCACGTGCACTGAGCTCCTCAAGGCCGGCCGGGATGGAGAGAAAAATCAATCAAGAATTCAAGATCGATATCGACGGTACGTATGTACGTGGCTTCTAAAGGCGCGATAGTGGACCGTTGTCTGACTGACTGATGTTTGCTCTGACACTGAGTCCGGCAACCAATATATATGTAGAGGCTTTGCGTGTGTGCTGGGTGGTGATGGTTAGCAAATTTGATATGATATTGACTGCGGCCGCAGGTGGAAGACGACGATTGAATCGGTGGAGGGAGCGAAGATGTACGTACGACAATACGAGGCCACGCGGCGAGGAGGAGGCCGGATGACGGCATGCATGCACGACGGCGCCGATGGAGCTCAGCCGGGGGAGGAGGTACGCGGTGATGGGTGGTTGTTACGTGCTACGGTCGGGGGCACGGCGGCCGGGGCAACGAATGTACGTCCAGGTCTTCCTGAAGACTCGAACTGAATCCACTACGGAAACGGTTCATGATCGATCGCCTATAATAACTAAAAAATGGGCAGGGGGGCTACCATGTCTCGGACTTCAATTCAACTTTCACTTCTGGGCGGGTTGTTTGGGTATCTTGTAAGACTTCTGTTATCTTCATTGAAAACTCTGTGGGAATGCAGATGCACGGCTATAGAAGAACTTCGCTATTGGTTTAATTTGAACGTTGGAGCTATCTTCGTGCACGGCCAGCTTTGATAAGTTGTCGAAACAGAATCTATCTATCTATTATATTATATAGCAAAAGAGCCCGTGCGTTGCAACGGGAGAGAAAACATAACACACGCTATTAACCCAACAACCATCACTGAAGCCGGTTATCCTCCTTCTCACCCTCGCCGGCGATGGCCTCGGTGTTCACACAAACAAAATAAAACGTGTTTGAATATGGTTAATCCAAAGGCGTCTCTCTCTTCCTCTCTCTCTCGCATTCTCTCACTCTCGCGATGAGAAATCTGTTGTTTTCCCCTGCGAAGTTTTTCAGAGGTATGCATGTGTAGTTATTGATGTTTTCTTTTCCCTATATGGTTATAGTGGGGTGTTTATTTGCAATTCGGATTGCCGCCGGTACGAAAGAAAAAGGATCGTACGCTATAAATTATAAGTTTGCTTCTAAAACAATATTTTAAAAATATTTAACAGATAGAATTAACATCATATTCATATTCCACAGATTTTTCTAATCAAATTTCATATATAACATGTTAAAATCGGAGTTACGGTTTAAAAGATACGTACTCCCTCTATAAAGAAATATAAGATCATTTAGATTACTAAAGTAGTGTTCTAAATGCTTTTATATTTCTTTACGGAGGGAGTATAATTTAGAAACTCATTTGTTTGACTTAACTATCTACCAAAATAATATTTAAAAATACTTAACAGGTAAAAATAATCTCATATTCATATTCTACGTATTTTTTAATCAAATTTCATATATAATATGTTCAAATCGGAGTTACGGTTTAAAAGATATGAATGATTTAGAAAAGCATTTGTTTGACTTAAATATGATCCGAGGATGAATTACCTAAAAGATAAGGGAGGTTTTCAAAAAATGTAAAATAATGGTTCGGGTGTGACTTAAAACAGGACTGTGGGTTGAATTATCTGAAATAGAGGGACTTTTCTGAAAAATGCCATGACGGGCCAGAATAAACCCAATTTGCTTTATTATAACAAATATGCCCGTCCGTTGCAATGGAGATTATGTAGGTGTGCTAGATATAAAAAAAAGTCTAAATGAAATGTCAGGATGAGATAAGGACTTTTAAAATATCATTTCACAAACTATGTCTAAGTGATGTCATGATGAAATAAGGGATTTCTAAAAAATCATTTAAAAAACTAAACATGTGATGGTTTGATCACGATTTGATTTCCTAAGGCGCCACAACGGAAAAAAAATGGATGAGCAAACTGCATTGATAGACCCTGCTTGAGCTAGGGTGATGAATGATGTGCCTCGTCTTGACCTAGTGTAGGGATGTTTACCATACCAGTACCGTGGTACCAGAAATAAACATAGCTGTGTATGAAGGCAAAATAAACATTTATCATTTTTGCATAGCTTACAAGAACTAACCAATAGGAAGCTATGTCTATTTTTTTGGTCTCAGCGTTGTATGAAACACGAAGACCATTTTTAAACCCGACGCAAAGGGACTAAATAAAGTCATAAAACAACCACCACAGATCCCCTAATAAAACTTCTATGCAAGCGACGGTTTGTTTTGTTAATTATTTATAGATATGTTTCAATTTTTGGGAACATTTTCTACAATTCATGTACTTGTTTTTCTATTTCCAGAATATGTTTTAAATACTGGATTATTTTTAAAACATGGATGAGCAAACTGCATTGATAGACCCTGCTTGAGCTAGGGTGATGAATGATGTGCCTCGTCTTGACCTAGTGTAGGGATGTTTACCATACCAGTACCGTGGTACCAGAAATAAACATAGCTGTGTATGAAGGCAAAATAAACATTTATCATTTTTGCATAGCTTACAAGAACTAACCAATAGGAAGCTATGTCTATTTTTTTGGTCTCAGCGTTGTATGAAACACGAAGACCATTTTTAAACCCGACGCAAAGGGACTAAATAAAGTCATAAAACAACCACCACAGATCCCCTAATAAAACTTCTATGCAAGCGACGGTTTGTTTTGTTAATTATTTATAGATATGTTTCAATTTTTGGGAACATTTTCTACAATTCATGTACTTGTTTTTCTATTTCCAGAATATGTTTTAAATACTGGATTATTTTTAAAACATTATGAACATTTTTTTATTTCATGAATATCTATTTGTGATTTGTGAATATTTTTATAATATGCGACCAATTATATGATTTTCAAATATTTTTTGAATTCATAAACAGTTTATGATTATTAGTATATTTTTAAAGCTGATAAGTTTTTGAAATTTGGTTCTTTTAAAAAAACCGAATTAACTTAAAGAAGAAAAGTGAAAAATAAAAATGAAAAAGTAAAAAGCAAAACAGGGGGGCCACCATCCGCACATGGGCCGGGCCGTTAGGGCGTGCGAGAGGAGGAGGCACGTACAGAGAAAAAAGGGGAGAAAAAGGGGTGGGAAGCAGGGATCGAACCTGGGTCGCCTGCGTGGGCGGGCCCGTTAGGGCGTGTGAGAGGAGGAGGCACGTACAGAGAAAAAAGGGGAGAAAAAGGGGTGGGAAGCAGCGATCGAACCTGGGTCGCCTGCGTGGGAGACCATTGCCTTAGCCATCGGGCTGTTTGAGCTCCTATGTAACATTAGTGTATTACACTTTAAGAATCAAACCCGGCGGCGATGTTGAAATAAACCGAATCGTTTTATTACTTACGGGTGGCATGGTGGGTAATTTTCTGCCAACTTTGGGGGCAATTTAAATGACGTACGGACAGAAACCCAATTCTCTTTATTATTACTAGCAAAAGAGCCCGTGCGTTGCAACGGGAGAAAAAAATAACACACACTCTAAACCCAATAACCATAATATGTTCATGCCCTTTATTTTAGCGAGGCATCATTTTTGTGTTGTCGCTTATCCTCCTTCTCATCTTCGGTGGCCTTGGTGTTCACACAAACCAAAGTGTGTTTGAATGTTGTTTTTCCCCTGCCAGTTTGTTCAGAGGTGCTCATGTGTGGTTATCGATGTTTTCTTTCGTCTCTTTATGATTTTTGTGGTTGTTTATTTGCAATCCAGATCGTCGCGGTACGAAAGAAAAACGGACGTGCCCTATAGGTTACAAGTTTGCTTTTAAAATAATATTTTAAAATATTTAATAGGTAAAAATAACATCATATTCAAATTCTACATATTTTTCTATTCAAATTTCATATATAACATGTTAAAATCAGAGTTACGATTTAATAGATATGGATAATTACGAAAAATATTTGTTTGACTTAAATATCTTCCAAAATAATATTTAAAAAATATTTAACAAACAAAATAACATCATATTCAGAGTCTACACATTTTTCTAATCAATTTTCATATATAACATGTTAAAATCGGAGTTACGGTTTAAAAGATATGGATAATTTAGAAAAAACATGTGTTTGACTTGTATATGATCGGCGGGTGAATTATCTAATATGTTAGGGGGGTTTCCGTAAAAATGTAAAATAACGGTTCGGTTATGACTTAAGTGTGTACTGCGGGTTAATTCATAGAAAACGCAGGGGGTTTTCTACAAAAGTGCATGACGGACCGTCGAAACCAATTTGCTTTATTATTAGGTGGAGACTAGCAAATATGCCCGTGCGTTGCAACGGGAGAAAAATAATCAGATTATATAGATATGATAGAGGTAAAAAAAGTAAATCAAATGCAAGGATGAGATAAGGATTTTCAATATGTCATTTCACAAACTATGTCTGAGTGATGTTATGAGGAGAAGGGACTTTTAGAAAGTCATTTCAAAAACAGAAAATGTGATGGTCTCATCATGACTTAATTTCCTAAGGTGCCACAACGAAAAATATTTTTTTGGTTGAGCAAACTACATTGTTGGACCGCTGCCTGAGCTAGACTGATACATGATGTGTCTCACATTGACCTAGCGTAGCGATGTTTTCCAAAACCAGTAGAACTTTGGTACGAGAATAGTTGTGTACGGAGGCAAAACAGACATTTATTCATTTTCATATAGTTTACAAAAACTAACCATAGCAAGATGTGTCATTTTTTTTGGGCTCGGCGCTGTAGAGAACACGAAAATCTTTTTTTACCCCATGCACGAGGGACTAAATAAAATTATAAAACAACCTCTACAGATCTCCTAATAAAACCTCTACCTAAGCGATTTTTTGTTTTGTTCGTTACTTAAGAACCGGTTTTAGTTTTTCTGAACATTTTCTAAAATTTCATGGACATTGTTTTCAAATTCCCGAATATGTGTTGAATACACGATCATATTTTTAAAAATCATGAACATTTTTTATTTCATTGTTTTTTAAATCGTGTTTTTCTATAATGTGCGAACAATTTTTTTAATCATGAACATTTTATGATCCCTTAATAAAACCTCTACAGATCCCCTAATAAAACCTCTGCCTAAGCGATGGTTTATTTTGTTCGTTACTTAAGAATCAGTTTTAATTTTTGTGTACATTTTCTAAAATTTCATGGACATTGTTTTCAAATTCCCAAATATGTTTTGAGTACACGATCATATTTTAAAAATCAAGAATTTATATTTTATTATTTATAAATTGTTAATTTTTTAAATATGCGAACATTTTTGTTTTAAATCACGAACTTTTTATGATTTTTCAAATGTTTTCTGAATTCACAAACATTTTATGATGTATCTATATATTTTTTTCAGTACTCCTAACTTTCTTGAAATTTGTTTTTTTGGCAATCCCAGAGTAATTTAAAGAAAGAAAAACAGAAAAAAAAATAAGAAAGGAAAAAACAAAAGAAAAACAGGGGCGTCAGTACGGGCCGGCCCATTACCGCCTGTATATTGCAGAAAAGGGGAGAAAAAATGGTACTACCAGGGGATCGAACCCTGGTGTCCCATCGGACAGCTTTGGCCTTGGCCACTGCGCTGCCTTCCTACAAGTGTTATATATTTGTATTGGAGGTCTTATAAGAATCAAATTTGACGGTGATTTTTTTTAGAAAAACGAATCGTTTTCTTTACTTACCGGTGGCATGGTGGGTAAATAGGGACAACTTTAGGGGCAATTTATATGACGGACGACAGAAACCCAATTCTCTTTATTATTAGGTAAAGACTAGGAAAATTGCCCGTGCGTTGCAACGGGAGAATAAAAATCGACGTGCTTTGTGGTAAAGCAAACATCAATTATCATTAATCAGGCTGGAGAGATAGAGGTTAAGTATGACGATGACAAAAATCATGATTTAATTAACAATAGGACTCTTTGGGGTGCCATATTAATTATTGTACTACCACCAGACAATAAAAATGTTGTGCATGCAACACTTTCAAAGTAATTTTACCTAGATACAATTATTGATGTTTCTTCATAGCATTAATGTTTGAGGCAATAGTGTGTATAAGGTGGTTGTCAAGTTCCTTCATACCACATCCAATACACCCTCTTTAGGGACTTCAAACATGGCATCCTTTTTCTGATCCGGAACAATAGTATTATTGAGATCAACTAAAGACTCTATTGTCATGACACGTATATACCTGTGTTTTGGCGTTGATGGTTCATTATGCACTTATATGAACCGGAATCAATTGCGTCGAGAGATTATTTATTTGATATTTACTTTACTGAACATGCAAGCATATATGTTTTTGTTGTGCGTGCCGTACTTTGTGTATATATGTTAGGCCAACTCCAACGGGCAACCCCAAACAGAAGTCTATTTTATTCGGATTTTGTCATTTGGTTTGGGTAATGGAGCACCGTTAGGCCTCTTTGCAGACCCGTTGGCAGTGCGTCCAACACCGACGACGCATTTGGTCCGTTCGGCCGGACGGCCAAATGTAGACAATTTTTATTCTCAATAATATAGTTTCAGAACCGAATAAAAACACTCATTGCATATAATTTACAGCCAAATAAATTACATAGTGTCATAATAATAAATAATTTAGATTCCAGATATACAAAGATAGCAACCAAATTCAATTTGTGTCCATTTCACTTCAAACGGACGCGGCCGGGTGAAATGGGTCGCTCATTGAATTTGGCCTTAGTTCAACTTTATCTAATCCTAATCCATAAACAAAGTAAAATTGAACCTTAAAACAAAAGTAATTCTGCATGCTAACACACGTCATGATGGACTCGGAGACTTTAATCGTCAACATGCGCTAGCTAGCTGTCACACATCGGCTTGTCTAGAAGAAACCAGACTCCAGGTGTCCTGAGTCTGTCGTCGCAACCTTATCTCCTCATTCTCTCGTTACAGAACAACCCAACTCCCCCGAGGACACGCCGCTGCTGCCGCTGGGATTCTCTCCTCCACGCATCTCCCGCACACCCGCACCACCTCCGCACGCCAGCGGATTCCGCGCTCCACCGGCGGCCACCAGCACTCCAGCTTCGACAGCCACTATCGGCCCTTTTTCTGGTTTTTCAGATCAGATTGGCTCCGTCACTCCTCCCGCTCGACGCCGCCGTCGCAGCTCGAGCACCGTCGTCGCTGCACCCCCCTTCCCCTCCAAATCAGACACGGGTCGGTCTCGCGCGCGAGCACGGCGCCGCCCACGGCCCGCAGCCCCTGAGCAACATGTCAACGCCCACGGCCCACCGCGCTGTCGAGCGTCTCCGGCAAAGTCGCGCCGTCGGTGAGCCCTCCCCGTCCTCCATCTCTCTTCTTTCTCCCGCGCTTCTTTTCTCTAAGATCTCTCTCTGTCTTCTATTTTTCAGCAGATAGAGAGGACCATGGCCGCCTGACGCCCGAGCGCCGCCGGCGTCCAGACCCCTCCACGCCATCCCCATCTCGCCGAAGACCTGCATCAAGTCTCCCATCCAGCGCCCGTGCCACCCTTCGGCCCCCGCCCCGCAGCTCTACACCCCGAGTGCTTCAGTCGCCTCGCGACCCGCCGGTGTCCAGACCCCCTCCACGCCATCCCCATCTCGCGGAAGACCTGCACAAAGTCTCGTCCAGCGCCCGCGCCACCCATCGCCCTCGCCCCGCTGCTCTGCTATTCGAGCGCTTCAACCGCCTCGTGCCCGAAGCAGAGGAGAGGAGCTCCCTGCCACGAGCCTCTCCAGTGTCGGCAGCGCTTCAGTCGCCTCGTGCCCGAAGCAGAGGTGAGGAGCTCCCCCTGCCACGAGCCTCTCCAGCGCCGGCAAACCAGCAGGGCGCCCCTTCCTTGGCTCCTGCGGCGTGGACGCCGGCGGCAAGCTGCGGCCCCGGCGGTGGGAACGCAAATGGATAGCGGCGGTGGTGCCGGAGGCAAAGGGAGGCACGCGCGGACGGCGGTGGTGCCGGACGCAAAGGAAGGCGCGCACGGACGGCGGTGGTGGCGGAGGCAAAGGGCAGCGGCGCGCGTGGTCGTGCTACTGGATAGGATGAAGAAAGGATCGCGGGTTGAATACTAAAAAGTGTAGGGGCTTTTTTAAAAATGAAACGTTTTCTCTGTGTGCCACTAAAACAGAGACTGCGGGTTGATTTCCTGTAAACCGAGGGGCTTTTTTGCAAAACAACCATGACGGATGACAGAAACCCAATTCTCTTTATTATTAGGTAGGTAAAGAGTAAAGATAAAGACTAGTATAGTACTAGTACTAGTACAAATGCCCGTGCGTTGCAACGAGCGAAAAAAATCGTAAAACCTGCTCTGTGTCTCATTACACACGACATTTCATATATGTAGTTCCGATTAACATCGGTAATAAGATCACACTATTACCGCTTTTTGAAGCATGAAGTGTGGACGTGAAAAGGCACCTTAATATCTTTCATATGATGGAAGAGTAGTGGTGCATGAAATAGTCTGTCAATCGGTTTTATTTTTTGCTTTTTAAAAAACACAAATACAAATTTATTTTTTGAAAATTTGAACAATTTATAGTTTTTATTTTTTATTAAAACTAAAACACGTTTTCAAGACAAACATTCTTTAACACATGATTTGTTAAACAATTATTAATATTTGTTAATTTTGTGAACAATTTGAAATGTTTTGAAAAGGGATATTTTTGGGGGAGTTTTGAGAATTTTTTAAAAGGCGTGAACATATTAAAAAATGTGGATATTTTGAAAGAGAAAACAAATTGAAGCACTTTTTATCTTAAAAAAACACAAACAGTGTCCATAGTTAAGAAAAAAAGATTGATGGTGTCTGCACCATGAAGCATGGAGTTGAGAAAGTCGTAAGGATGTCTTTCGTTGGCACCTCCTTCAACTTAGCACTATCATTCGGTGGAAGCGGAGTGGTTTATCTGTTTTCAGTGGGATACACAGAGGGTCGAATTCATTTGCATCGACAGCGAGATGTTTGTGGTGACTTCATCAATCTGAAGACCCGTCGCCTGAGTCTCTCTAGGGTGATTGTGTATGTATGTTTGTGAGTGCCTAAATTTATACCGTGTTTTTCAAAAAAAAGATTTCCTTTAGCCTTTGTATGCTATAATTTAATGCGCTATGTGTTGCATGGGAAGAAAAAAAACTCGTATTTTTAGTGACTGATTTATGATAACATTTTCATGTTCGACACCATGGTTGGTGTCCGCAATTCAAAAACAATTGATGAAGCCACATCCATGTCTTTGACGGCTTCTCCATCGGCATTGCACTATCATCGAACGGAAAAATTGTGGTGCATCGAAGTGGGATTGTTTATATAAAATTTTGTTAATATTTGAGGTTAGTATTTTTTTAGCAAGTGTTGGTTGTTTTTGGTTTGCAAGATTATTCCGTTCCTTTTCTAAGCCACCCACGTATAAATCGCCTCTTTCTGTCGTCACGTGTCCCCCGCATGGGTCCGGCAGCGCACACGCGTTCGTTCCCACCGCTGAAATCTTATCCTCTCGACTCCTCTCTCGTCCTGTTTCTTCCTCTTCCTCTTTTTCCATTGTTCCCTTCTCACTTTCCTCATCATCATTCGCAACGCAACTGCTGTGTCCACGGGAGACGCTGGAGACGATGCACGGTTGGGTCCTGCTGCGAAGCTTCCTTCGTCCATGCGCTCCGATGCTGCCCGGAGGGCGCGCTGTCTTGCTCGCCTGCGCGCGCTCCGATGCTGCCGGAGGACGCGCTATCGTGCTCGCCTGCGCAAGCTGCGGGTTTTGCAAGGCAGGGGCTCGCTGCTGCTAGCCCGCACGAGCTGCTCCAAGGGCAGCCCCGGCCTTTTTTTCGTAAGGTGACCAGAAACATGGTTGCTACAGCTTGAGGGAGTATAGCTGGTGCTCCTCCGGAGTTACTCACGCGACGCGGTGAGTGCTGTTTGGGTGGGGCTGGAAGTGATCTTGTGGTTGCGAATCTAGTGGCCTAAATCATACTGTATTGACGCATTTTCTATTCCTCAAGGGGCCGTCGTCCACTTGCTGATTGGATTGTGCTTCTTCCTTCCCTTCGTCTGGTTGTTGATGCCTCAAGCAGCCACTGCCGAGTGTGTGCTCTGGTTATTGGATATCCGTAGTTGTTCCTTCGTAGCCTCCCTTTGAGTTTATTCCGTTCCCTTTTTTCTGCTTGTTGATGCCTCAAGCAGCCGGTGCATATGAATTGATCTGATTGATTACAAAGGAGCGAGGTGGTACCGCAGTTGTTTCTATTCTTCTCCCCTTCGCAAATCCCCACTTCTTACCACTCCAGCAGCCCGACCTTCCTACCTCCGACCGCGCCTGGAGAGGAGCTCTAGCTATGCCACGAACAGGCCATCCCAGCAGCTGCCGCCGCCCCTCTGTCCTTCTCTCTCTCTCGGCTTTTCCCTTCTCCTTCTCTCTGTCACTAATCTTTGTCTTCTATAGGGAAGGAAGTCACCATGGAACAACCCAGCCGCCTTGGAGCTCGCCTCGCCTCCGGCCCACCACCTCTCCGTCGGCCTCGTGCTCCTTCGCCTCGATCCGTCCGCCCCGCCGCTGGATCCACGCCGGAGCAGCCGTATCCGCCGCCCAGACCACCAACCAAGAGTCGCCTCTTGCCTGTCCTGCGGTCGAGAGGAAGACGACCGAGAGGAGCGCCCATTCATCCACCGCCTTGGAGCTCGCGCTGCCTTCAGGCCGCCACCTCTCCGTCGGCCTCGATTCGTCCGCCCCGCCGCCCAGACCACCAACCAAGCGCCGCCTCTTGCCTGTCCTGTGGTCGCAGGTTGAATAGTAAAAACTGCAGGGTCCTTTATGTAAAAATGAATCGTTTTTTCGGATTAGCCACTTAAAAATAGGACTGCGGGTCAAATTTTCGGAAACAGATGGACTTTTATGCAAAATCGCGCGCGACGACGGACGACTGAAGCCCAATTCTCTTTATTATTAGGTAAAGATTAGCAAATATGCTCGTGCATTGCAATGGGAGAAAAACAATCAGATTATATAGATATGATAGAGATAAAAAAAAGTCTGAATCAAATGCAAGGATGAGATAAGGATTTTCACGTTTCTTAAATCATGTTTTTCTATAATATGTGAACAATTTTTTTAATCATGAACATTTTATGATCCCCTAATAAAACTTTACAGATCCCCTAATAAAACCTCTGCCTAAGCGATGGTTTATTTTGTTCATTACTTAAGAATCAGTTTTAATTTTTGTGTACATTTTCTAAAATTTCAGGAACATTGTTTTCAAATTCCCAAATATGTTTTGAATACAAGATCATATTTTAAAAATCAAGAATTTTTATTTTATTATTTTTTAAAATTGTGAATTTTTTAAATATGCGAACAGTTTTGTTTTTAAATCACGAGCTTTTTATGATTTCTCAAATGTTTTCTGAATTCACAAACATTTTATGATGTATCTATATATTTTTTCAGTACTCGTAACTTTCTTGAAAGTTGTTTTTTTGGCAATCATAGAGTAATTTAAAGAAAAAAAAAGAAAAAAAATAAGAAAGGAAAAAAGCAAAAGAAAAACAGGGGCGTCAGTACGGGCTGGCCCATTACCGCCTATATATTGCAGAAAAGGGGAGAAAAAAGGGTACTACCAGGGGATCGAACCCTGGAAAATCCTATATGCCGCTGGTTGCGTCAAACTGCCCGCGCTTCGCACAAGCGAGCGACCGAGCAGCGACGCAACGGGCCGGCCCGTTGAACCGTTCCAGCCCTCCCGGTTTTGGAAACCTTCTAGAGGTTTCCAGCTGGTTTTTTCCGGTTTTGGGAACCTTCTAGAAGGTTCCTGAACCGGTTTTTTTTCTTTTCCTATTTCTGTTTCGTTTTTTTCAAGTTTATGTTTTCTTTTTCAAAAAAATGTTCACGTTTTTTGGAAAATGTTCGCGCTTTTACAAAAATGTTCAGAATTTGAAAACAATTCATGTTTTCAAATTTTGTTCACAAATTCAAAAACTGTATGCATTTCTCAAAAATTGTTCAGAATTTTCAAAAAATATTCAAAAAATGTTCGCGCTTCCAAATTTGTTTGGTATTTTCAAATTTGTTCTCTGTTCGAAAATTTGTTCTAAATATTCAAAAAATGTCCGTGCTTTAATACATTGTTCATGCTTCCAAATTTGTTCTCTATTTCAAAATTTGTTCTCAAGATTCAAAAAATGTTCATGCTTTAAGAAATTGTCCAAATTTGTTCTTTGTTTCAATATTTGTTCTCAAGATTCAAAAAATGTTCGTACTTTTAGAAAATATTTATTTTTAAATTTTGTTCTCAATTTGAAAATTTTGTTCTCTAAATTCAAAAAATGTTCGGAATTTAGAAAATGTTCCTGTTTTTTCAAGATTTGTTCACCAGTTCAAAAAATGTTTATGTTTTTAAATATTTATGTTCAAAAATAGTCCGTGCTTTAATACATTGTTCATGCTTCCAAATTTGTTCTCTGTTTTAAAATTTGTTCTCAAGATTCAAAAAATGTTCATGCTTTAAACAAAATATTATGGGATTTAAAAAATATAACCTTTTTCGAAAATATTTGTCTTTTCCCTATTTTAGTTTTCTTTTTTTCCTTTTCCTTTTTGTTTCTTTTCAAAATAGTATAAATAAGAAAATCTTTTTACTAAAAATGTTCGGGTTTTGGAAATTTGTTCGGATTTTAAAAATATGTTCGCGATTAAAATATTTGTTCTGAAATTCAAAAACATTTCCTGGTTTTAAAATTTGATCCAAAACTCAAAAAATGTTCACGTTATTGATAATGAGTTCATAATTTTAAAAATTGTTCATTGTTTCTAAATGATTCAAAAACTTGACAAACATTGACCTGCTCGAAAAATGTTCGACATTCATAAATTGTTCACTTTTTCAATTATTTTTCGTTTTTGTTCACTTTTTTTGTAAAAACGTTGGTGTTTCAAAAAAAAATCCAACTTCTTTGAAAAATGTTCAGATTCTTCAAAAATTGTTCGCGTTTTAGCAAAAAGTTCCGGATTTCGAAATTTGGTCACCATCTCTTCCTGTTTACGAAATATGTTTGGAATTACGAAATTTGTTCACATTTTTTTTATTTGTTTGTGTTTTCAGAAAGAATGAGAATCTCAAAACTGTTCATTATTTCAAAGAAATATAAGCAAAATCATAAATGTTTCAAATCTGCCGCTAATTTCTGTTCTTTAGAGTTCGCGCTATATAAAATTTAATAGCATTTCTGTTTCGTAATGTGTTTGTTCAAATTTATCAGAACTTTTCTAATAATGACCGACATTTCAAAAAATGTCCTTATATTCAAAACTTGATCGCAAATTCAAAAAATGTTCTCGTTTCCAAATTTTTGATCATGTATTCAAAATTTGTTCACATTTTAATTTTGTTGGTATTTTTGAATGATTCTCCATTTCAAAATTTGTTCTAACAATTCCAAATATATTCATGATTTAAAAAATTGTTCCTCTTTTAAAATTTCGCTCATAAATTAAAAAAATGTTCATGTTTACAAAAAAGCTCACAATATTAAAAACTGTCCTCGTTTTCAAATGATGTTTGTGTTTCCAAAAAATGTTCGGGAATTGCAAAATATGTTTGAGAATTTCGAGAAATGTTCAGCAATTCAAAATAGTTCCCATTATCAAATTTTGTTCTCAAAACTCAATAAATATTCGAGTTTTTTGAAAATATTCTGGAATTTTAGAAAAATATTTGCACTGTTAAAAATTGTTCCCAGTATTAAATTTTTGTTTTTAAAATTTCAATAAATGTCTGCGTTTTCATCAAATATTCTGGAATTTCAAAATGCTTACTGTTGAAAAATGTTCACATTTCTATTTTATTTTTTCAAAATTTGAATAAAAATCCGAGTTGTTCAAGAAATTATTAGATTTTCAAACATTGTTTGTTTTTAAAAAGAATCAGAATTTCCAGATAAAGTTCCAAAAAATTCAAACCAGCTGTCCGAATTCTGCTTTGGAGTTAGTTCTTATGCATGCACGCTCCCATTTGTACACTGACGTTCGTTGGCTCCGCTGGTTAGCTGCTTGGGTACACAAGGTGGAGGTCGTATGTTTGAATCCTACTTGAGACAGTTTATTTACGCTTTGGTTTTTTTTTCCAAGATAGCTGCTCTGCTCTGCTACAGTGCCGCTATTGGGCCGGCCCAGTCACGGGGTCTGTGCGTGCGTCGGCTGGCTGTTCGATGCAAAATGCGTCGAATAGGAGCTCCCTCGAACCCTGGTGTCCCGTGCGAACAGCTTTGGCCTTAGCCGCTATTGGCTTCCTACAACTGTTATATATTTGTATTGACGGTCCTATAAGAACCAAATTTGATGGTGATTTTAAATAAAAAAAAGAATCGTTTTCTTTACTTACCGGTGGCATGGTGGGTAAATAAGGACAACTTCAGGGGCAATTTATATGACGGACGACAGAAACCCAATTCTCTTTATTATTAGGTAAAGATTAGGTAAAGAAAAGATAAAGATTATTATAATATTATTAAAGCGATAGAAAACGAACGGTAAAGATTAAACATCATAATGTTACGATACATCAACGGTAGCGATTATAACAGATCTACACTAGGAAAGGCACGTGGTACATGAATCTTAGTACGTAACAGGCAGGAAGAGTCCACAGAAAGTTCAAAAGGAAAGAAAGGAGTCCATGCAGAATCCTATTCCTCGATCTAGGCAAGGCGGGCGGGGTGGCACATGGACCTTGCGCACGTGCACACACAAACGTTCATGCATGCACAAACGTATTTGAGTTGGACTCTAATTAGCACTTGCTTTCTTTCACTAATTAGTAGACGTACGTAACAGTACAGACTTTTGAGTGAACCAGAAATCTTCACTGTGCAGGGTAGAAACAGTTACGTCTTCGCTTTGCATGGATTCATTTGCAGAAGGCAATGCATAATAAATCTCAAAAAATAAAACAGTGCTCCCAAACACTTCTAAAAACATATTTTTTTGAATCTCTTTTTTGGACCAAACCATCACAAATGTTCCCTTTCAATAAATTTGCATTTAGGTGAAACACTGAAGAATGTTTGTTGAAAAAAAAATCAGCTTTTCAAATTTTACTAACAATTTTTTTTTTGTTCACCTGGGTGCATCTAAACCGGGGAGCCAGAAATCCATGTATGTACATACATGTAAAAGCAAAAATAATTACATCAACCTATTTTAAGTATAATGTTCATATTCATAACATAACTACAGGAAAATCTCTTCTAATAAAACATATAAGCGTAAAAGAATTGAACAAGCTCCTGGATTTGAACATATTTGCTCAAATGCGAAGGAGACGTAGATGCGGCATCTAGCTTTGCTTACAGCATCCCGTTGGTGGATGCATGAGGAAAAAGATTTCGGCACTCTCAAGGGCTTGGACGTATTTTTCATAAGGGTGTCTCCTTGGGACCTTTTTTTCGGGAAGTGTTTCTATGGGTCTTTAACATATGACCTTTGGGCTTACCTAAAAAAATGGTGGATGTCCAATGTGTTTGACGGAAAACCTTAATTAGTGAATGGCAGAACAACACAAGTGCTATAAGATTCGCTCATGTGGGCAGATTGATGGTCACCAATATAAGGCATAGTGGTTTATGCGAATTAGATTTTTATATTAAATTTGAAAACCTATAATAATATAGAACTCTTATTAGTTGGATATAAATAATATATTCAATAAACTGCAATGTCATATCTCTATTATACATATATTATTACAACCAAGAAACAAACAAGCCACATGGTGTATCTACATAGGCTGGAAATATCCACACAGCTAATCCTTAATTTTAATGGACAAATTAGAGATTTGTGCATTAGATAGAACAATGATAGGCACGTAGGAGCAATCTACGTATATAGGTTATGTATGAGTTGCTACCTGCCCGGACTGAAAGTAAAAGGGAATATGAGTCCAATAACAATACATGTGAGCTGCTCGGAATGGAAAGAAAAAAAATAACACATGCATGGTATATATACGCAAATAGATTGCTCATCATACTTATACGTGCAAGATTCTTCAAATTTGTAACAGTAGGTTGTTTGGAAATATTACATATCAATAGACAAAAAAATATACGGGTGAAGTGACAAAAAATACATATCATTAGATGGACTAGACACTATAGTTAGGGCACCCCTTCTATCCCAGCATGTGGCTACGAGTTATTACAAACAAAGTGAAACATTAAAGTTGTTTGTCAATGCGAAGCACACGACATAAATGAAAAGGTTAAATAAAATCTTCTTATGGCGTAGGTGGTGCATAACTACAATTGTGGCCATACTTATATGCAAACAAGAGAATGCAGAAATATTATGTGTTTACATGGAGAATATTTGGTCATTTTAAATGGAAAATGTTCATAATAAGATCTCGATGTGCAAATAAATGGACACACCCCATATACATTAATAGAAAAATATATCCAACACAATAGGTGCTAAGAGACAAGTCATAGTGATTTTTCTTAATAAAGATCTTACAAGAGATATCGTTTTGCCATCTTAAATGGGCTTATTATGCATTGAATTCCTTTGAAATGCAACAATTCATAATTTATAACTTATACTAAATGCATATTTAAGATGGCAAATGAATTATAAAAACATGACAAATCTAGCCGCGCAAATGCGCGGGTTACTCCGCTATTTATATAGTACAAAGCAACATCATAACAGTGTACACGGCTGAACGATATAATATGGGAGAAGCCCCCTTACAAAGCAGATCAAATGACGAACAAGAAATCAGAACAAGCCTAAAACCTAGATGAAGTTCGACCAAGGACACCTGAGCACCATGACAACGCCGCCAATAGAGTGCCGAGATGATGCGACGCTGCTGCCGAGTCCATGCAGACTAGAGTTTTTGCCCGAAGCCCTGGCACAAGGGCGACATCCATGATGACATCTTCAAGAAGCATGCGGCACTAGATACGCAAAGCTTTTGCTCAACACTCGCCACCACCACTAGAGGGATCCCGGTTAACACCACAATTAGGGTCAGCTCATCCACACCACCACACCTCTTGCCGCCACATGACCAAGAAATGTAGTCACTACCGCTACCATGGGGCCTGCCGAAAAGCCAATCATGGAGCATGCCATCTAGGACCACCGTCCCGACATCCAAGTCGCAAGGCACCACCAACCATCCACGTCACGACCACACAACCACGGTAGTAGAAGTGAAAGACGTCATCTTTCACCACTTGCCCCGCATCAGTCACTGGGTCTAGGTCGGCCCCACCACAGTAGGGAGCACCCACACCCGTAGCCCCAGCCTGTCCCGGTGCACTAGGAGGGATACAACCCAGAGACTAGCGACGGCCTCCACCAAGCACACTTGAGCGCCGCCATATCCATGGCACTCGGCGCCGACCTGATCGATGACACGCTAAGGCCCCTGTCGTGAAACTCAGACCGACGCCGCGAATAGGGAGCAAGCAAGTGGGTCATAGCGCGAAGGCTTGCGGCGATGCCGACCAAGTTAGCCCGCAATGTCTGCAGACTGCTAGAGATCGCCCACCACCTCAGACCATGAACCTCGCCTCCACCCGTACACTAACTCCATAACGTGTGGATGCCACCCCAAACAACCTCGGGTCTCCACTCGACATTGCCAGAGATGGCCAGGGGACAATGGTGTCGCCGACAAACTACGGGAGAACACTATCGGGAGGGCAAAGACTGCCCCATCAAATTTGACCGTTCAAATCGAGAGCGGGGGGAGGGGGGGAGGGGTGCTCTAGGCAGCCGACAACTCCGGCCCCGGGGCAGCTGCCAACGGCCAACGAAGACCTTCACCTGCACCGAACCAGCACCTCCAGCCCCAGTCGAGATCCGCCAGGCAGCCGTCAGATCCACATTCACAAACCTGCAGCCAGGGGAAGACGCGGTATGAGCAACGCGGACCACAACGTCCATGCGAGCGCCCAATCCCCACCATACCGGACCCGAACCTCCCTCCATGGTCCTAGCCTCGTGCCACCTACCGGGACCCTGTATCTAAACCTAACCGGGACCCTCGCAGCGACCCATGATGGACTCCCCGCAGCCTCCACACTTTAGAAGAACGCTAGAGAACCACGGAGCCACCGCCAGGCGACCGCGCCATGGACCCTCGCGGCCACTGCTGAGCCGCTAGGCCCTTCTTTAGCAAGCGCCTCCGCTCGCAGGAAGGACCGCGCCCTCCAAGATCCAAGCGGAGAGGAAAGAGTTAACCCTACCGCCACCTATGCCCGCTGGGCATCGCCTAGCGGCGACCATCGATGGCAGCGGGTAGGGTTCCTCCCATGATGCGCCTCGTGGGAGCAGGGAGGTGGTTCAAGCTCTGATAGGTTAGATTGAGCCTAACAAATTGGTGCAATTACCATAAAACATAATGGCCACATGGCTACCTTGACAAACTTGAACTCAGTGGGCAATTTTGCCGGAAGTTGGTGCTCTGAAAGAAGGACAATAAAAATATGAAGATATGGATTGTCTTGTGGAACACCTTGAAAAATTTGAACTCAAAGGGAAGTGCTGTTGGAAGATGGTGCTCTGAATGAAGTACAATAAAAAGGCGAAGATATTGATTGTCCGTGGGATGTCCCACAAGACAAAGCACAAGAATTGACATGCACATTTATACATTAGAGAAAGAAAAATACCTCCTCATCCAGCAAAACCTGGATATCCCTAGGAAGATTAAAATGTGGCTTTTTGGTTGGAGTGGATATTGATGTGTTAGAAACAATTAGTCGGGAGATCAAAACCTACTTTGTTACTAGAATAGTTAAAAACAAACGGAAAAGTGTGTCATTGCAGTTGCAACTGTATATGGCCCCCCCTTATGAAGAAAGAAAGCAACCTTTTTATTTCTAAATTACATGAGATGTTTCTAAATAGGTCAGGGCCTCCTATTGTTGGTGGTGATTTTAACCCCGTGAGAAAACAAGAAGATACCAGTAGTGGTAGGATGATAATGTGTGGGTTGGACCAAGAAAACAACCGACAAGTCCACCTTGTACACAATTCTACTACGTTTCGGTAAGATCAATGCAACAACCCACTAGCTATAGCTAGATCACTAATGGGCTTCTTTTGGTAGAACAAACATTGCTAGAAACACAAGCACCTGTAGCCAATTTTGTGGTAGTGGATGTCGTCTAGACCGTCACATCTCCTGGCGATGTAGATGGAAATGTTCACATTGGAAGGGTAGTGATGATATCCTTGCTAATATAAGGCTCTATGGGATCAGGTTGATTCTAGCATTGTGATGAACAACAATGTCCTGTAGGACTGCCATCAGAACACAATGTTCCATAATGAAATCGACCCATCCTCTCATTCCCGGTGCCTCTTATTCTATAATGGTCATCACACACTATTATTTTTTCCTTCTCTTGTCTCTCCAACCTGCTAGCTAGCACCGACCCTTTCTCATATGTGGACTGCTCAAATGATAGTACTCCTCGGATCAACATTATATAGAGGATGCTTCAATTAATTCAGATTGGATGGAGTAGCAGAAATGGTTGTTTTGTCTAGCACATTTACTGAGAGACTTTATGGCAAGCGTGGCTATACCTGAGTGAAGATTAAGTAGTAGTGTTATATGGTTGTTGGACGAGTACATAGGAGTACAATTATGCATTGGTTCCTATCCAACAAACTTTACTAGTTTATAAGATGCTAGAGTACCCTCCATTTGATAGCAATTGTGGATGCTGCCCTTTTTTGTGTTGGCCGACTAATTTACAGTTTCCGGTTTTGGTTGTTCGCGCTCGACCAGCTTCTAATTTGTTTGACACGTCCGAGAAGGTTCACAAGTGAAAGGCAAGCGGGGATCGTTAAGCATTGGTCCTTGAAATGAGATGATTCTGCTTCCGTTTTACTATGAGAAAATGTTGTGTGAATGACCCGAGCAGTAAATTATAGCTACCAATCCCCTCCTACCCTTGAGCCCGACACGTCGCCACCTTCTTTTCACTTCTCTCATTCACCTTCTCTTCTCGATCTCCATCGCCTGGTCACCATCGCCTTTCGTCCCACCTCACTTTGTTCTCCATAGTCAATCTCTTCCCAGCACCCTGACCAGACAGCGTGACCTCACAACAGTACTAGCTTATGTTTCAATCTTTGGATGAAGATCCAATGGAAAGAAAAAGAAATGACTCAAACCAGAAAAAAATAATGCACCTATCCGGTCCTATTTTTTCTAATCTTTTTCGCAGCATCAATGATGTTGCGCTGGCATTGCAGTTGCATACATACATACATACATACAACGACATGTACATATCTCGAGCTCGTAGGATTATCCGACAAATACGTATATGTATCATCCTTGGCCGAAGTTTTCTGGCAGGATGTTTTGTTAATCACGGAAGGTTTTTTTGTGACAAGACCTGGAGATATCAGAAGTGACAATGCTGGCATGAGTAACGAGAAATCATGTGAAAAACACGATAGCCTGCCAGTGCAAGGCTTTCTGCGAGCATACGATGATGTCACCTGTTTTCATTTCTTGAAACTCCCTGGCAGAGGAAAGGGTTGTTGGTCATGGCGCTACATGTAAACTTGACGTTTCTCTGATTACCCTTACGTGGCTAGGAAAAGCAATGAGTCAAGGGAGCACTAGCATGTCTTTCTTGGGTTGATTGACATATTGCGATTCTATGACTGGTAATCTTGAGTGCACAGATTCAACTCCATCAAGATTTGGTGTTGTTGTGGCCAGGAGAAAATTTTATCTCTTTCCTTGTGCCTTCTATTCTTTGAAGCTCTTCATATTTTTCATTATTTGTAATTCCCTCTAGGTAGGCCACTAGATCCATGGTTTTTGGATTTTGATTTGCATTTGGCTTGCTGATATACTTTGGGTGAAGATGAAGAAATATTTAGACCCACATCGTTGTGTTCACACTTTGCGGTGCTTTTTTCCATGTTTCTTTGCTGTGACTTGTTGCATCATCTTGCATAACATGATCATTGAAGATGAGAAGGCATGCCTGAGAACTATCGATGCATAACCAATGAAAATTATGTTGAGCCAGAGCATGTTGCAAATAGGATATAGAGATTCCTCGAAGCACATCGCAGGATCCAGAACCTAGAAGTTCATATCCAGCTACAATATGATCTAGTTGAGCATCAGTGGCATCTCCATAGCACTTCGTAGTTGTGCATTTAATTATCATGATATTTACTTCATCTGAACCCTTATGTGTGTTTGAATTTGAATAATTTGCTTTGTAAATTATGAATTTTAATATTCATGAATTGTGTAAACCTTAATTATTATGATTGGTTTTAACATGTGTGCAAATATGTAGTTGAAATCATTTTGGGTGAGGCTTTCCAGGAGCCGGCAATGCAACGGCCTAGCACGTGGCAATACTGAAAGTGATATGTGATTTAATTTATTAATTTGTTGCATTCTGTAGTCCAGCACGCGGTTCGCCTCACTTCCTTTTGGCACTACTACTGGTCATGAAAGCTCACACGAACGGTAGCTTTGCATCCCAAATGGATACATCACCGAAGTATGAGATCCAACAAGTACTCTTGCTCTGACTCCTGGCATCTCCTATTCCCAACAACTAATCTATCGCATCCTCTTTCTGCCCGTCTCATCCATGCTTTATACTATTATTATTGGGCTTTCACATCCATGTCGATTTGATATGATAGCTACAGAAAAGTGTGTGTCGCCTAACAGAGCATGATTCCACTTGGGTGTAGAATGAACAGAAATATATATACGCGCATGCGCACAATTAATAAGCAGTCGATCTGCATGGTTGAATTTTATGGAGTACATCGGTGTATCACGTGAAAACCCATAGTGAGTGAATACATGGAAATCTTTGAAAGTGGGCCATCAATTCACTAAGGAAGGTGAGATCACACGTGGGGTGATAGCCAGCCACTTAAACGTGATTTTGGAGACAACCATCTTCTTCTCTTATCCACCATCAGGAAAGCCTGATCGTTTCGTCTTTATTATTGTGGCGCATTGGATAGGGATGAAAACAAAACAGAAACGGACAGAATTGGGTACTACCACATTTGTTTTCATATTATTATTTTTTACAGAAGCGAAAACGAATACAGAAATCCCGGAAATGAATACGGAAACATATACTATCAGAAACAAACATGAACCGAATATAGAGCGAACACGAAAACAAAAGTTTGTGTTGACCGGAACATAAAACCCCCTTGGATCATAGAGAAATACACACAGAAAACAAACAGATTTAATGAACTGTTAACATGGCTACAAATCAATATGGTTGTGTTAGCAACTTAGCGTACTATTATAGTAGTACTAGACAATTTCATATATGGTCTAGTTGAGTACAAGTGTGTGGTAGTTGAAGTTGGTCCTCAAATGATCTATTATCTTCATTTTGTTATTGTGTGTTGTTTGATAGTTGGCTACAAAGTAGTGATAGGCATATAATAGAAACAAAAATTTCATATTTGCGGAAACAGAAAGTTCCGTTTCCACGTCTGTTCCATCAGAACGTTGTTCCGTTTTTGTTTTTGTTGCCGCATAGAAAATTCCATTTCTATTGTTATTTTGCAAATTTTCATCTCCGTCTTCTTATATCTTTCATGAAATTGCTACACCTATGAACATCTATTAGCTAACCTACGTAATTTGCTAAAACGCTAATCAAACCGCCCCCTGATTTCTAGGGGTGGGCCTGTGTGCCTAACTAATGACGAATTAAAACTACCAAATCAGGAATTACGTGAGCTACGTAACAATACCTAACACTGGAGACCTGCTCTCTGCCACCCGTGTGCCCTCGCCCTCCGATGGGTGTGAGCCATAGCTCTTCGTAAGCTTTGACTAGTCCCAGGGCCGGCCGCCCCGGGCCCCCCGAATCCAGGGGGGCCCATCTAGAGTACGTACGTGTAGGTAGCCTACGACGCAGATCGGCAAGAACGCAGCGGCGCAGCCTCACGCACGCGGCCGTCGCAGCTACGCTGGGCAGGCCAGGCAGTCCCGAAGATATAGGTAGGCCACGCACACATCCACTTCTTCGATCAGGGCCCTGGTCGATCCTGAATTCCTTGTAGTCGTCATAGGCTCGTACGACTGTACGAGTTGATTGCGTGACGCCTGTTCAGTTTCCTAATTCCCACCTTCCAAAAATAAAGTTTCCCTAATTTCATGCCAAGATCCGATCGTGAGTTCACGTCTTCCAGTACCCCCAGCCACGATCATCAGCTCCTCTGAACGCGAGGACGCGAGTTGCCGTTTCATGGACGACCTCCTTTCTTCCATCTCTACTCCAGCACACACGCGCTCATGCACATCGCCCAGCGCCTGCCGCACATGCATGTATACGGATCATGTCATCGCAGAGCACCCGATCGGACAATTGCCGGCAAAGATTCAACCTATCCAAGGTATTATCATATTCTTAATTCTAAATCACGGGTGAAACAGCCATGGTTGTGGCACAATCGCCGCTGGAAAATCGTCCGCGATGATTTGCATACAGGCCAAAATCATGTGAGATCACAGGGATTGCAAGAGATCGTGCTGATTTAGGCTAAAAAAATTGCTGCAACTTAGGCTGCCGCGATTTCCTTTCTCTGGCAACTTTAACAAGTGATCAAATATTATCATGCCTTTTCCATGTTACAAGTATATTGCTAATTAAGTAATTTATCTTCGTCAACATGACGCATGCCTTTATTGTTAAACTTAATTTTGATGCAATTTTTTTACTTTCAGCATTCTTTATAAACTATTTCATATCAATATTGCTTATGGATTTATTATTAAAAATGATGGATTTATTATAATGTTTGTTGGTAATATTTCATGTTGGTAATAAATTTATGCATATATTATTTATAATTTATCAGATGCTTATATTAAAGACCCGATATACCCATCCAAATTGTATATATTAAGGGCCCCTGAGTTTTAGTTTCGCCCCGGGCCCCTCAAATCTTAGGACCGGCCCTGACTAGTCCTTCAGAGCATCAGTGGCGTGCCCCTCCTCTGTCCCTTGCCATGCCCCCGCCTCCTTGTAGCCTTGCACTAATAAGTAATGGGGTGCCTCTTAATGATTATTTTTCTTTCTTAATCGATACTCCTGAAGCATCTAAATTGACTCGTTGAAGCTAGCATGTGCATACATACATACAGTTACATGTACATGTCTCGAGCCCGTAGGACTCTCGGACTAAGTACCTATATGTATCGTCCCGCAGGCTCTGACTTCTGAGTGATTCCCACCATTTTTTTACAGCACTACTTTCACTCTTTCAGACAGTGCTAAGTGAAGAAGCGGATGATGATCTGCTCTCTGCGATCCCCTGTTGGAGCAGAGGAAGAAGTTGCGAGAGCCCAGGTCAAGCACAGTATCTCATCGTCAGTGATCGATGCAGCTCTAAGTTGGACTGAAGGACTAGTCAATTGAACAATGGAATACATCACAGACGGCTTGTTACGTATACGTACCATCGAGAGCGTACTTGGAGAGGTGCAGCTCGAACCGCCCGGCCGCGTCGGTGGCGCCGCCATCGGCGGGGAGCGGCGGCCTGCGCCCCGCCACGGGATAGGCGGCACGCGCCAGTTCGGCCACAGTGACGTCGGCGCCCAGCAGCACATGCACCGGCTATAGGCTCCGCTCCACCGTCACGTTCACCAGCAGCCGCGTCAGCCGCGGCGCCGGTCTCTCCGACAGTGCCGCCACCGGGTGGCCCAGCAGCGCCTCTACCGCGGCTAGCACGTGCACTGAGCTCCTCATGGCCGCCCGGGACGGAGAGAGAAATCGATCGATGGTGTGTATGTACGTGGCTTCTAAAGAAGCAAGAGACGAACTGTTTGTCTGACTGACTGATGTTCGCACTGACACTGACAATCTCTCTCTCTTTATATAGTACATGCTTTGTGTGCGTACTGGGTGCTGGTAGTGGTAGTGAGCAAATTCAATGCGGTATTGGTCACGGTCGCAGGCTGGAAGACGACGATTGAATCGGTGCTGGGGGCGAAGAGGCACGTACGAACGATACGAAGCCACGGGGCGAGGAGGGGGTGGGAGTATGAGTATGGCATGCACGACGGCGCCGACGGAGCTCAACGGCGGGAGGCGCTGTCTGACTCTGGCTACACGGTGATTGGTGGTCGTTACGTGGTATGGTCGGGGGCACGTGCTGGATGGCCGGGGGCACGGCGGCCGGGACAACGAATATACGTCCACGTCTTCCCCAGACTCGAACTGAGTCTATTGTGGAAACGGCCCATGATTGGTCCCGGACTTCGACTGAGCTCCCAGTACTGGACGCGTTGTTGTTTTCTTTCCCTTCCGACATGTCCTTTTGCTCTTTTTTTTTTGGGAAAAGGAGGTTAAGACCCCCGACCTCTGCATCAATGGATGCATACGGCCATCTTTATTTACTAGTAAAACGTCCGTGCGTTGCTACGGGCTACAACACATATAAATAAATTAAAAAAAATTAATATTGTCTTTAAGGGCAAAACTAATCTCTTCATCATACGTCCGGACGTGTTCGGATATCAAAAGGGCGCCCAACAGGCTCCCAAAATTCAACCGTCTAGATAGTCCCTGCTCCCCTAAATCTAGACCATATATGGAGGACAAATATAGTTGTCCAAAGACTATCTACATTGTCATCTCGAACATGTGGGCCAAACATAAAAATCCCCCCCCCCCTTCCCCCGACGTAACCTTCATTTTTCCTGTCGGACACTCCCCTTCCTGCTCGATTTCCCGTTGTAGCGGAACATTTCTCGCTAGAAGCCTCTCCTTTAGAACTGAATAATGTCCACCTCAGATTCACCCTGGCTCCCTCTCTCCTTCACACCGTACTTCCCCACAAACATTGAAGTCCCTCACCAATCGTCCGCCTCGATCCCCTCCGCATGTGTTCATGTCGATACGCCACAACAATCCGGCAATCAGAGGGGACCCCCAAAAAAGCTTAAAAAGCAGATATGATGTCTCCTGAGCCATTGCCAAGAGCCATTGCCACGTCCTAAAATATAGTTGAATGTTGTGCATTACCAACAATTGCAGCAAGCACCACTAGTGTTGTAGCGGCCCACTTCTAATGTCGTTGTTTATATATGAATATATCGTAAGCAAAAAAAGGTTACATACCTTTAAAAACATAAAAGAGATAACCATAATGTTCTAGCTGAGGGTTGTATAAGGGATCCTGGAGCAGCCCTAGTGCATGTTCCATTTGAAAAAAAATACATAACTATCTGATCAGACTACTTGCCAGGAAATTAATCATTTGCAAGATGAGAACTAGCACAAAGAGTAACAGATGTATGGATGCTTTTGTCGAGATTCAGCTTAAAAACAAGTGAGAAGAAATATCATCAAAACACATACTGATCTTCATTGTAATTTCACATGTTATGCCATGGAGCCTATAAACAAAAGAAGAGGTCTGCAAAATAGCAGGAACCACAAAATGCACAACTATATCACATCTCACAGGCGAGCATGTGAAAATCCAATGGGCTGGAACTATCAAGCAACATAGCAGAAAAAGCTTTGACAATCCATGTGCTAAATTAATCAGAAGACATGCTAGCATATCATCTGCAGAAGTGGCTGTGGCACATTATATGAACAATCTGATAGCAGATCACCTGTAGTGCAATTAACGAACATTTATAGTTATTCCATTGCTTGATTCGCTCACCAGTGAAAGCAACAATCTGCTCCCAGATCATTTGAGCAAGTTATTTAATATATCATGATAAAAGATCTAATAAAGTTGTGAAATCCTCAACAATCAAGGCTCCTTTCATATGCTACAACAGGACTCACATACATTCAGTACCCACATTAGACAAAGAACTCGAGCACCTATTTGTCAAGAAGGAAGAATGCTACATTTCTGTTAATTCAATAAATCCAAAAGTTGAATTTCACATGTTATTCTGCTAAAGATCAACTTGCTCCATATAACTTATGAAGTGTAGAGAAAGATTGCAGTAGTGATTAATTCCATACCCGAGACATTCGAGAAGCATATGTTTGGGTTCTATGCATTGGAAATAGAAAGTGTGGGGACATCTAGAACAATTTGTATGTTGTTTGGAAGTAGTCCTGCATATTACAGAAGAGCCTCATACTAATGCAACTGTAGTTAGAAAACAAAGTCCTGGAGGCATGACACAATAAAACGTAAAGCATAGAAACAAACTACAACACGGTAAAGAGACCAAGAGATTTTCTATGATTCTAAAAATGTGTTGAGGGGCGACAGATGGCGTCGACTTCGGCAGCCAGCAATCCCAAGGTGTAGCATGGTGGAGTAGGCGATGATGTGCAGCCTCGGCCAGCGTAGGGCAGCGACCAATCGTTGTAGCAGCAGGCGGAGCTCTTGCCTTACCCGTAAAAGAAATCGGCATCATATTGAGATCTAAACTGCACAACACTAATATATGAGAGCCTGTGGAAAGTAAGTGCAAGCAGAAGTATCAAGAACTTTGAAGTTTGCTGCAAGAAAATTGATAACATTAAATGGAAGTTCCCCTAGAAGGCTAGAAATGTGTTAAGTTTTGGAGTGTTAATATCAAATGTAAAAGGTCCAATAATATACGCAACTGGCCACTGGCACACCAAGAAACATTGTCATTAGCTAAAACCCGAAAAGATAAACATTGTAGGGAAAAGGGGATTTTTAATATCCTAATATTAGAAATATGATGAACATTGATGCAATCCACCAAAAACCGATTGACACCAAATTTTGAATGGATGCATACTTGACACTCCATGCAGCGATGCTTGCAGCTATCCATGCAGCTCTGGCCACTGCATGCGCCACGCTCGCCGACGCTGCTCTGCCATTGCCGCAAGCACCAGCCACATGCTCCACCGTGAGCAGCCAACCAGGTGTTGCGTTCAGGTGTGCAGTTCATTTTGTAAATTAAACACATATAAATTATCACTCAACAACATATGGGCAAAATACATTAGTTCGTATACTTGCAATGAAGATTCTGAATTTTGAAACATCTTGCCACTTCACACTCACGGCTGGGGAAAAAGAGAGTACCCATGCGGACTTTTAGTTCAAACTCATGATAGCAAAGAAACACCATGAAAGATAAAATAGGTTTATTATTTACCAGTTCAACGCATGACCATTTGTCTGAACAAAAACAAAATTTGGCTTCAGGCCATTGTCGACCATGGTCATGTGGATGCTCTAAATCCCTTAAATCACCAATACGGAGATATTAGCACCATTCTCGGCGAGCGTCAACTAACCTTCCTTTCTTGTTTCGTCACAACCTCATGGGTTATGAGTTATGACGACCATGATGTCGGCCGTGAGTCTGAGCACCTGTGGTCTGTACATCGACGGCCTGCCCTTTTCTCATTTTCTGGTCCCCGAAGAGTTCGATCGATCAGAAACTTGGAAGGGCGAGAGTAGTCATGTTCCTGCCCTGTGTGTGTTTTCTTTGCGCGAAAGTTCCTGTTTCAGTCAGAGAGGTAGAACTCTGTGTCAGCAGTTGTCTTGTCACTGAACTTTTAAATGACCGGCAATAAAGGTTGCTGCCTAATTTTAGAATGCCATTTAAATGACCGGCAATAAAGGTTGCTGCCTAATTTTAGAATGCCAAGTGTAAGTTTTCCACGTGTAGGTGTAGCAGCTAACAACTTTGAACCAAACTGAATAAAAGAGTCAAAATGGAATCCTTTCTGACCTCACAATGCCTATGAATTTCAAGTAGCCATCATTTAAACACCAGACACATTGTCCATGCAAAAAGATGTGAAAAAAATCAAATCTGAACTGAACTTGACAAAATTCAAAAGTTGTATAGCTGACAATAGACCATCATATACAACAAGATCTAGTAAGCAATGCAAGAGCACACACGTACAAAGGGGTGAACATGCCTGATTGGTACTTTAATTTAACACATCGAATCATTGAGTTAGCTAGGTCTAGTTACACATACAGAGTTTAACATCAAGTGGCTGAGTTGGCAATGTCTAGCACGAAGTTAGGCATGTGGCCTTCATGGGAAAAGAACTGGAAATACCAATTCATTTGCGAGTCCAGGCCAGACCAACCTGCTTCTTTCCCCCTCTGCGCTAGCTCCAAGATGCATCTCTCGTCCTGGTCGATTAACCGCGACCTCGACCACTTCGATCCGTCGATGCTCGGCCAAGACCCACCAATCAGTCCTTGCTTGTGTCCATGGTGAAGATGAAGTCGCAGAATGCAGATGTTGGCGGGTTGGCCAACCCACTGACCACACACACATGTGTTGGCACGGTGCCCCGGGCGTGGCCTGATGTTGGAGTTAAACACGAATAGTATGTCACGTGTCCGGTTCCGTGTACGTTACACGAGTCCGTGTTGGCTTCAAAGTCATTGCCGAGTAGGATTGCTAGTAGACATAGGTTAGCTACTACTCCCTCCGTTCCTAAATACTTGTCTTTCTAGAGATTTCAACAAGTGACTACATACAGCGCAAATGAGTGAATCTACACTTTAAAATATGTCTACATACATCCGTATGCTGAGTTCATTTGAAATGCCTAGAAAGACAAGTATTTGGGAACGGAGGGAGTAGTATATATACTTGACTAGTCCTGCAAACTTTCCACCACCGTGAGTTAAGCAATAAAGTAAAATCACTACGTACGATACGTACGTGTGGCAATCAGCCAAAGTCTCCTGTGCGTGCGTGCGTCTGAGTATCCAGCCCAAAGGCTGTTGTGTACGTGCGTGTTTAGGCTTGAAGATCAGTGAGCTGAGGCCTGCTTTATACTACGGTGTATCTCGGCGTAAAGTACTTCGTCGAGTTCATCAACAAGCTTTCACTGTCATCGTCGTTTGTTGTCGGTCGTATCGCCGTCGCCGGAAGTACTCGGCGTCGGGACTGGGCCAACACCTGACTGGTGGAGCGCGCTGAACCTTCCTCGCGTGGTTCCTACACCTGCCAAGGTCAGCAACGCGTGCCTGCACTTCCTCGGCCTCTGCTTGTTCCTGCACCTCGCTGTAAACATCATCAGGTGTGTAACCTGCATACAGAAGAAAGATTGATATGTGCATGTAAAACTGAGAACCAGCAAAACTGATTCAAACACAAAAGAACAAGGGCAAGCTTATGCTATCCTGCTGAGCCACGACCGGCACTACCCCTCGCCGTTTCAGGAGGAACAGGAGAGCACGAGCAGACCACCTCGGGACGAAGACCACCTTGTTCCAGGAACCAACCCCATCGAGACGGGCGAGGCCGTCGACGCAGGCGAAGGTGAGGTTTAAGACAAGGGACTCCTCGACCTCGTTGACGCGACTGAAGCCACATTCTATCCATGGGCGGCGGTTGAGCGGTAGGAAGGAGGTGAGACTTGCAGATCCATGGACGCCCGCATGAGCGCTGCCCCGGCGCGCGAGCGAAGAGGAGGATGAGACGGGCCACGGCCGTGGGAGCAGCGGGCGCGTGGAGGAGGAAGACCGAGTTGATCTAGGAGGGAAATCCTGTGAGTGGCCGTCGGCCAGTAGAGCAATGGAGAACGGCTGCTACGGCGGTGGGGGATTTTTTCCTCGGGAGAGATGGGATGGGAGGAGCGATGGGATGGGAGGAGAGATGGGTTGGGGACGTGGGTGCCTGGTCGTGGGTGTTTTTTTACCGAGGTTGGTTTTCTTTTTCTTTTGATCGGGAAAGTGGGAATTTAGGGGGACGCTGGTGGAACTAGGAACGAAGGGAGGTGAGGGGGTGGTCGAACCATCACGACGTTCGATCCCTTTAATAGTAGAGATTATTCAACAAAGGTCTAACAAAATATACATCAAGCCACCTAAAGCCACCACTCACACCTACAAAACTCGATAATGTGGAGTGCTCTCACTCCTCATATCAAAAATTGGCGTCGTCGCCGTTTCATCCACATAACGTATCGGAACCGACAGCCGGTGCAGCAGACCTAAAGCGTACACCACATGCACACGTTTTAGACGCCGCCATCAGCATCGAACCGCTGACCCATCTTCAGGAGAGAGATTTGTATCATCCTTGCAAGTCTGTCCATCCGTCGACGCCACCACGGCGTCCAACGGCGCCACCGCTCGACGCTCTCCGTCCGAAGATCTGTTGTGCGTAGCACCTGCCGACCATGCACGACACAACATAGCACGTGTCGACCAGGCATGACTTGACGTCTCCACCGAAAGCTCCATGCAAGACGAAGCCGCTCCACCTCCTGCCTTTGTCTTCCAGCTCTGCTCCACAAACGATGGTCCCAAGAGAGAAAACAACACCGCAGTACCGCCATCGTTCGATCTTGAAGACCAGGTCCCAGGGTTTCCCCCGAAGCAGTATAGTGGGTCGAAAGTAGTTACACAAGGATGCCTTCATCAAGGTAACGACACAGAATGTCGCCATCACCTGCCATTGGCTCGGTTTTCACCGGCAACTATGTCTTCCCTACCGCAGCCGAAACTAGATGGTGGATCTCGAGATCTGACCATCCATCCTCAGGCCGACCACCTCTGACGGAGGAGATGGGCACCACCGCCAGCCATCTCCACTGGCACCGTCGACCAGTCAACCATGGCCACGTCCCCTCCTGATCCGCCCTTCCCACGAAGCCGCCGGAGCAGCGTCAAACCGTCGGAAAAGATGAAGACCGAAAGGCGATCTCGCGCCGCCGTTCCCTCCAGTCCGTGGGGCTGCATCCTAGATCCCCAACGTCCCCATCACCGGTGGCGCCCAGGCTTAGCCGGGGCACGTCTCTGGGGACGGCGAGGTGGAGGAGAGGGGGAGAGGGCGGCGGCCGGGGTGCTAGGGTTGGCCCCCTGACCGTCCTGGAGGGAGCGATACGAGGGAGCCCGAGGCTTAAAATTGGGGGAGAATTTCCTTCCGCATGGAGCTCCTACCGTACAACTTTCGTAAATTGGGGGAGAATTTCACTTCCTCGGCCTCTGCATCAACTAGGGATGCATACGGCCTTTTATGTATGAGTACTAGGATTTTTAATCTCAGTTACATATGGCCTTCTATGTCCTTTTGTTGTGTTGCAAGAATTTTGTTGTTTTCGTTGAAAATTTAGTGGGGAAGGCAGATGACCGGTTATAAAGAACTTTACTATTGTGCAGGTCCAACTTCTTATAAGTTAGATTGAACCCAACAAATTGGTGCAATTACCACAAAACTCAAGGCCCACATGGCTACCTTGACAAACATGAACTCGATAGGCAGTTTTGCTAGGAAACGGTCCTCTGAAAGAAGGAAAATAAAAAGGCAAAGATATGGAGTGTCCATGGGGTGTCCTAGCATGTCTGAGGTGGAGCAGGTCGACATCGACGACCATAGCTCACAGAGCTGACAGCGGCGCGCCTCCGTCTACTGGATGTTTCTTCCCTAAGCTTGTGTTGGTGTCCTGCGTGGTGCTTTGCTCTCTTCTGAGGGCTTCTCCGGCTTCTAGCTGCATTCACGCTTTAGTTTACATATCTTTGCTAGTAGTTTATCGTAGGCAGAGAGCTTTTACACAGCACCATGTATGTTCGTATTGTTTCTTTTTTTCCTTGGTTCATATGTTTGTTTGATGCAGTTCTAGCCAATTGATGGATTTGATAATTCAAAGCCGGGTACTCCTTGAGCCTTTGTTCTAAATGAATGAGTATACTGTGGACAAAGCAAAACACCTCCCCATCCAGCATAACCTAGAGATCCCTAGGAATATAATGTGGTAGTTTGGTTGGAGTGAATATTCATGTGTTAGAAACCATTAGCTAGGAAACCAAAACCTCCTTTGTTACTAGAATAGTTTTTTTTGGAGAAATATTACTAAACAAACAAAATAACTTGGCCATTGCCATTACAACTGTATATGGATCCGCTTATGAAGAAAGGAGGCAACCTTTTATTTATGAATTACATAAGATGTTTCTAAATAGGTCAGGGCCTCCTATTTTCGATGACAGCCAAGGTCCACTACTTAGCTGCCTCCCCAATTATGCAAGCAAGAGATCCTGCTGATTAGCTTCTACTGTTGTGGAGTTGCCACCACGATGCAATGCGGCTTCGGGGCATGATCTTATCATCCCACCTCTCGAGATTTGCTTCGGTGAGAGATTAAGCTGAGCAGGTCTTTTTGTAAGTCATCAATACAATTGCCAGTATATGCAAAGTTGCATGCGTGTGAATTAATTACTTAACTACACTCTCGAGCATAGCAAGTGGTGGAGCTTGTTCCCTTGAATTTCTCTTCCTGCACCTACCGGTAATGAAGCCCCACGTGCATTGTGTGTTTGGGATCAAATATGAAAGTGTCCCTAATCCTAGGGATACATTAGAGACATGCGAGGTGAAGCAAGGCCCGTGCTCTGATTCCCGATGTCTCCTATTCCCTACTACTAATCTGTTGCATAATCTTTCCATCACGTCTCATCTAGATTCATACTACTACCATTGGCCTTTCCCAACCATGACTGTTTGATATGATATATAGCTACAAAAGTGTGTGTCGCCTAACAGACCATGATTCTTCTCGGGTGAAGACAGACGAGTAATATATATGCACCCACATGCACAATTAATAAACTACTCCCTCTGTCCGGGAAAAGTTGTCCACTGCTTAGTTCATTTACAATTTTGCAAAAACCCCCTTCTAGCTTCAAATCTCTTGCTAATCAGACCCCGCTGCTGCTTCCTCCTTTCTCCGTCGCCGGCGCACACCGTGGTCGCCCGCGCCACCGTCGGCACCCACCATAAGGCCGACCACGTGACGGCGGCCAGGGCCTGCGCCATCGCTGTGAACCACCGCCGCCCTTGCCCAGCTGCGCCGCCCGAGGCGAGCTGTGTCGCCCGCACGGAGGCGAGCTGCGCCGCGCCGTCCACCTGCTCCTCCGCGGCGACCACCTCGACGGGCGGCGGCTCCACTGCTGAAGGGCGCTGCTCCGCCGCCATCCTCTCCAGCCGTGATCCCTCCCGCCGCCTAGGGCTGCGTCGCTATCCCCTCCCGCCGCTCAGGGCTGCGCTGCTATCCCTCCCGCCGCCCAGGGCCTGCGCCGGCGCCGCACAGGACCTGCGCGCGCCTGGGTCTCGAGTGCCTGGACCTGGAGCTCCAGGCGGGCTTGGAACTCAAGCTCCTCCTCAACCTCGAGCTTCTTCTTCTTCTCGTCTGCAAGTTGCTGCTCTTCCCCGACGGGCCTGCTCGTGCTACCGCCCAGAGCTCCCGTGCTCGTGCTTCTGCCGGTGAGAAGAAGAACCTGAGCTCCAATTTCTGTACATTGCGCTTGTTCATTAATTTGAAACACAATTGATCATCTACTCTGCAGAAATGTCGCAAAAAAGATAACTGAATGTGTTCAACTCCAATGTCAAAGAAGTTAACTGAATGTTCTTAGTCTGGATAAACATGTTCTTCAGTTAACTGGACAAGACTAAATCAAACTGAATGTTATAGACTGAGTAGAAAAAATTGGACAAGATTTAGTGAATTGGAGGTGAATAGTAAGGGCATGCCTGCGCCTTCACCTGTACTTTGCGGCCCAGCCGGAGGATGAACCGGGTGTGACGGCTCGTATGGCAGTTCGTCGACGCAACTCTGAAAGTGAGCTTCGAGCAGCCGGGAGGAAAAGGAAAGGAAATTACTCCATCTTGTGTACTCCAAAATCAGCACTGTAATTTGTCAAGATGGAGTACTGGAGTAGATCAGTTTGCAGTGAATAGGAGATGCTAAATTTGAGTGAATACCCCACTGTTTTCAGTGAGCAGTACTCCACCAAATTTGAGAAAACTACCGAATTATTGTTGTTTAGTTAATGTCAGGTTCATTGTCAGGTTCAAAATAAACACCAAATGTTAATGTCAGGTTCATCTTACTCTAAATTGATGCATTCAGTGTGTAGATCATCCAATAGGGAAAAATCTTCTTGTTATTCAACACAAGCAAAGAGTACCAACAAATTCTCTGAATGAACATATCTAATCAATTTACACAGGTGACAAGATTTACCAAGTTGCATTTCAGGCTTATGACGAAGCTACTCCGACAGTTAGGAATTTTGCCTGCATGGAGTATTAATCAAGTTTTAGAATTGGAGGTCACAAGGAAACGATTACAGAATGAAAATTCAGTGAGTAAATAAGATTACAGAATAAGAATAAGAATAGGGGCTTGGGGATGTTCCTCTGAATTTTGGTGTGTCATGTTTCTTTAAGGAATGACCATCTACTTTTAATCTCTCAGAATAAGATTACAAAAAAGTCAGTTTGATGTACTAGAATATGATCATGTTCAGTAGTGATCACTGCTTGTCAAGGAGTAGTTTGATGTTGATCATAGTCTTACTTTTCAGTGAGCTTTGTTTTGTGCAAATAGTGTCATGGTGTGCTACTGAAAACTGTTAAAAAGACCAATAAAAATAAAAATGGAGATGATCTAATAGGTCATTGCTCATGATGTGTCCAGTAATCATGTGTCCAGTAAAAAAAGGAAAATTGTTTTGCTTTGCTTTGCTCCCCAGTTAAGTTAACTGAATTATTCAGATTAAGTTAACTGAATTTCTTGCCTTAAGTTAACTGAATTTCTTGCCTTAAGTTAACTGAATTTCTTGCCTTGACTCAAGCATCCACTTTGCTAAAGAAGCTCACAAGCTCAAGCTCCAGATAGACTAAGTTTTACAGCTACTGTACTCAAAAGAAGCATTTTGGATTACCACAGCAAAAGAAGCATATTCATTTTAAACTTGTGTTTAACAATGACAAACTACTCCTAAGTGGGTCTTTGATCAAGAATCCTGACATGATGCATTTATTTGGATTTATTTGAATTTATTCTCATTGAATTTAATCTCCACAGTAGTTGTTCTCATTGAACATGTCTGAATTTCAGCAACCACATCACTCACTCAATCACCTGATCTTGGACTCACCCTTATTCTTCTTACAAGTTGATGTCAGACTTGACACATAAATAAAATTTGACATCAATGAAATATATGCAGTCAATATATAGTCATTGGAGTAATTTTTGGTGTTGTACATTCAGTGAATATACAGTCATTGGAGTAATTTTTGGTGTTGTACATTCAGTGAATATACAGTCAACTGGAGTACATTCAGAGTAATTTTCAGTGTTGTACAATCCGTTCTCTAGGGAGTAATAATGCCAAATTAGTTAATTGATCGTGTACTAAAAGCAATTCATTTTGAAGATTTACACTGAATCTTGTGTACTGTAGAATTATACTGTCAAATTCAACTGGACCAGATTGTTGCTATTATGGCCTAAAATGGGAGAAGGAAAAAATGTTATGCCTGTCAATTGTTGAATTATTCAGAGTATTTGAATTATTCAGAGATCCATGTTCTGTATCCAGGATAATGCACAATTGCAGTGTCCATGGATCACAGGATAATCAATTGCAGTGTTAAATTCAGTCAGTGTGTACTCCAAGTAGTGATTTTAAATTCAGTCATCAAAATACAGTCAATTTTTCTACACAATCTGCATATGAGTGTAAATTCAATCAATAACCTGCACTAGTTGTCAAGAAGAAATACAGTAAAAGTTGAGATGTACTCCTGGCCCCTGCTTTTGTTTGCTTTTTAATTCCTGGCCCTGGTCCCTGCAAAAAAAAGAGAGAGATGTAGTAGGACCTGTAGTTGCTTATGAACAAGGAGTACTTTTAATATCTACTTTCCCTTTCTTGGTTTCTTTGCTTTTTGTCTAGGATTCTTCATGGTTTTCTTGTTATGATTATATGCCCACCATTCATCTTTTGTATACTCTTGTTATGAGATCAGACAGGAGCACACAACTATGGATTTGAATTTGATGCCGGAGGAGGAGGACGAAGCTCAAGAAGAAGAACAAGCTCAGCAGGGTGACGCTATGGATTTGAATTTGATGCCGGAAGATGAGGACGAAGCTCAAGAAGAAGAACAAGCTCAGCAGGGTGACGCTATGGATTTGAATTTGATGCCAGAAGATGAGGACGAAGCTCAAGAAGAAGAACAAGCTCAGCAGGGTGATGCTATTGGTTTGAACTTGATGCCGGAAGATGAGGACGAAGCTCAAGAAGAAGAACAAGCTCAACAGGGTGACGCTATTGATTTGAACTTGATGCCGGAAGATGAGGATGAAGACATTGAATTGAATTGGTTGACTGAAGAGGAAGAAGCTCAATATGCACAAGAAGATGCAGAAGTGCAAGAAGCTCAAGATGCACAAGAAGATGCAGAAGTGCAAGAAGCTGATGCACATGGCAATCCAAGAGGGAAGGACTTGACAGACAAGGACAGACATGGTGTTTACTTTGCTCTGCGAGTAATCGAGCTTAGAGATGGACAGGTTCACGTGTATGACAAGGTGCTCATCGCGACTATGCTGAATGTTCACCTGCGAACAGTTACAAGAATATGGAATCTAGCCAAACGACAACTTGAAGCAGGCCAAGAAGTTGATGTTTCAACCAAGAAGAACAAAAGTGGTAGGAAGAGAAAAGAACTAGATCTGTCGAGAACAGCCACAATCCCTTTGAACAAAAGAAGAACAATCTGTTCTCTAGCAAGGTGTTTAGGTGTGCCCCGATCAACCCTACATGACAAATTCCAATTGCAAGAGCTGAAACGCATCACAAGCACCATCAAACCCACCCTCAAGCCACATAACAAGATAGCGAGACTAAAGTTCTGCCTATCCATGATGGATGAAAGATGGATATCAAGTCCTTGGCCCAGTTTCAAGCCAATGACAAATATGGTCCACATTGATGAGAAATGGTATGACATGACCCGAGTGAAGAATAGCTACTACGTACTGCCTGGAGAGGAAGAACCAAATCGAACTGTGCACAATACTCATAGCATTGGGAAGGTAATGTTTCTAACAGCTGTGGCCAAACCTCGCTACAATGAAGATGGGGAGATGACATTTGATGGAAAACTTGGCATTTGGCCGTTCGTGGTAGAGACCGAGGCACAACGAACAAGCCAGAACAGAGATAGGGGGACAATAGAGTTGAAGCCGGTCAAAGTTACTAGACCTGTGTGCAAAGATTACCTGATCAATAAAGTAATCCCTGCCATTCAAGACAAATGGCCTGACGGTGACGAGGACACAACGATCTTTATTCAACAAGATAATGCAACACCGCATGTCCTCCCTAATGATGCTGGTTTTCTAGAAGCCGTGGCACAGACAGATCTGGATATTCGATTATTGCAACAACCACCAAACAGCCCTGAGCTCAATGTTCTAGATCTTTGTTTCCACTGCTCCCTCCAATCCCTAACTGACTGCAGAGCGCCTATGAATATACAGGAACTGGTACAGGGTGTAGAGGAGGAGTTTGAGAACTACGATCCCCATAAGCTGTTCAAAAGCTTTATGACGTTGCAAGCAGTCATGGTGGAAGTGATGAAAGATCAAGGAGGAAACAACTACCAGATACCGCATCTGCATAAGGAACGTCTACAGAATGCTGGAGAGGAAATAACCGGTGTATACTGCAGTCCGGAGCTAATTACTGACACCAAGGCCATTATAGAACAAGGAAATGAGTAGATAGAGAAAGGAAAAAAGAAAGGGAAAGGGAAAAGGAAAAGAAAGGATAGGAGTATGTGATGTCTCATGTGTCATGTGTATGTCTTGTGTCATGTGTATGGCTTGTGCCATGTGTATGTATTGTTTCATGTGTTCAATGAGAAAGGATAGGAAAAGAAGGATAGAGTATTTGGATTTATTTGAATCATTTGAATTTATTTGATTTATTTGGATTTATACACCATTTGTCCAATTGCACAGGTAGGGCTTCATATTTAGGTGTAAGTATTCTGTATGCATTAGAAACTGAATAAGGATACTGAAAATAGAATATTACAGAGAACATTTACACTGAAAATAGAACATTTACACTGAACAAGACTATATCTACATACTGCTAAATTCTACTCCCTCATAAATCAATGTTGACTAAATTTTTTAAGTGCTCTCCCTAAAATTCACTTGAGTAGGAAATCTTCAATATTGTATTTTGACTACTTTCAGACCAACATTATTCCAAGGCACCATCATGGTGTGTAACTCTTTTGGTGCATTTTCTGCAGAACCTATGTGTAACTCTTTTGGTGCATTTTCAGACCAACATTATTCCAAGGCACCATCATAGGTTCTGCAGAAAATACACCAGCATTTAATCTCCACTTCTTTTCTTTTGGTAGCGAAATTCAATCTGAATTTTGTAAGCACAGAAGCAATGTGACTGTACTCCAAGTTAAATTGTGCTCCGAATAGTAAACTAAATTGTGCTAAATTGTTTCAAAAGCAGTAAACTAAATTGTGCTCCGAATAGTGCACAATTATGCAACAAACTGCAGTAAACTACAGTAGTTTATTCCTCTCAGAGTGAAAATTCAGTTAGCTGTGTGTGTGATGACTTGACATATCATCAGATACACACAGTTTCAGTAGGCACAATGCAGCAAAGATACACTAGAGTACTCCATACACTTTCATTACCCACAATTGCCTCCTGATTGTAGCTAAAAATTGAAGTTTGCACGGAGAATTGACAGTACTCCGACAACATTAGCCACAGTTTCAGTAGCCAGAATTGACAGTACCAAGAACATTACCGTCAGCGAGAAGAGAGGAGAGAGCTGAGGAACTAACCGGCGGCGAGGGCGAGGCGGCGTACGGCGGTGAGGGCGAGGAGGTGTGGGCAAGGCGGCGTCCGCCATGGAGGAGTCGACCTCGAGAACTAGGGACGGGGCGGAGTCGGCCAGTGGTCAGAAGCTCGGCGCGACCAATGGTGAGAAGCTGAGGACGGCGCCGCCGACACGCCGTGGCTGCTCGCGACTCGCCTCGCTCGACCACCGTCTTCCGCCGCGCCGTCGCGGCCGCGCCCCACGCCACGTGGGTCGGAGCGGCGGTGCCGGGGGAAGGCGGGGGCGGGAAGGCCGCGTCGCCGGCCACCAGGCCGAGGGCTGGCCACGCTTCTTCCATCAACGCTAGGAGGGAGGGGGTGGGCGTGAGCAAGAGACACGGCAGGAGGAAGAAGAAGCAATTTTTTGGGTGAAAGAGGGGAGATTCGGGAGGGAGGCAAGGAAGGCAGGGGAACTGCGCGAGGCAAAAGGGAGCGGCGGAGGAGGCAGCTGCGGTGGCGGCGGAGGACGCGCGGGAGAGCAAGGGAGCAACGCGGCGCAGGGGAGCTCCGGCGTCCATGCGCCTGTGTCCGAGCGGCGGAGCATCGAGTGGAGAAGACGAGGAGCGTTGGTTGTGTCGGGAGTTTGGGGAGGGTTTTTCTGTAAAATCGCCATGGAGACAACTTTTTCCGGACGGAGGGAGTATTAATTTGCATGATTGAATGTTGTGTAGCACATGCTACCATATAGTACTCGTCTGTCTTCGACATTGTCTACATCAAATGCATGGAGGAAGATCACATTCAGAATTCTCTACATTGACATGATTATCTATTTGTGCATGTGGGTGCATATATATTACTCGTCTATCACCATGACCTCTTTGTCTTCGACATTGTGGCGAGATGGAGACTTGCTCTCTATCGACCGTGAGCCCTCGTGCTCCAATGGCATGGGAGAAAAATCTTATACGATCAGGTCGTTCCTCTCATCAAGAGAGACTCGGTCCAAAAGATGCCACGTGACCACACATATCTCAAAGCATAGCAATCTCTTTTTTCCCAATTTTCTTACTGCAGTTCTGTTGTGAAAACCAGTGCCAGATCTACAGAAGTCAGAATCAATCACGTTGGTAGAAATCATTCACCCGTGATATGACACATGCGCACGACATAGGTGTTGGCCAAATCATCAACGAATTATTCGTCAAACAGATACGATGTGTCCGCCGCCATGGCCGGTATTACTCGTGCTCTTTTGCAGACGGCCACACATGTCACACATTATTTTTTGCATTGAGTCCTGCTGCGAACTATGAGAATGAGGATTCTATCAGTCTGTGCTAGCCGAGGACATTGTTGCAACATGGATGTGGTACGCCTAGCTATGGTCCATGTGTTCTGCGCTTCTCTTCGGCTACATATATCCGCAGCTCATCTGAGCACATGTTCCTACTCATGCACTTTTGCACTCAGCACCGCCTTGATCCTATTGGCATTCGAGAACGATGGTGCTCCTTGACTGACTGTGGATGTGTGATAATAGAAGAAAGAAGATAATCAGGAAAGAAGAAGACTACAGTGCTCTTAGATTGGTGTTTCCACATTGCATCTCACTAGTAGAAAACGGAGCTTTAAAACCGGTTCGTAAGGGCCTTTAGTGCCGGCTGCAACCGACACTAAAGGGTGGAGACTAAAGGCCCCTCCCCTTTAGTACTGGTTCGGCACGAACCGCCATTAAAGGCTCACCATGTGGCGTGAGCTCGCGCCGTGGTATGGGTACTAAAGGTATTTTTTTGAATTTTTTTAAAATTTTGTAAAAAATATTTGATTTTTTTCGATTTTTAATTTTCTGAATTATTTGATGATTTAGTCTCTAATCACCCCTCTTAACTGCTCAAGTGTGGATCACTCATTCCAAATCGTCTAACTTCCCGTCCAGTCACCCATTCTCTCACTCTCCCAGCCTGAGCACGCTTAACTTCGGAGTTCTATTCCCCCTACTTTCCAAGTCTGCACTTGTTGTTTTCCTGACAAATGTAAGCTGTCAATCCTATTAACCCTCAGAAGTTTAGCTTGAGCATTAGGTTGACCATAGTTTGACCATATTTTGACTAGATTTGACCAAAATTCAAAAAATTGAAATAATTATTTAGTAACACTAATATTCTTGAATAATTATGTTGCAACATTAATACTTCTTGAATAAGTAGTTTGACCATAGTTTGACCAGATTTAACCAAAATTAAAAAAAACTGAAATTTGAGCATATTTTTTTTCCTTTTGGAATTTGAGGATTCTAAAAAATTGCAAACAGGCCGTGGGCAGTCAAAATCGGATGCGGATTTTCGTGCTAATTTTTTTGATAAATTATATGTTTTATTCCGACATCGTATGCAAAAGTTATAGCCGTTTTACATTTTCCCTACACTTTTTGCAAAACATGTCCAAATTTAGGTTTTTTAATTTTCCTAACTAGTAGATGTAGTAATATAACTACTTCTCCAAGATTTTTTTTTTGAAATTTTACCATTTTCATTTGTATTTTTCAAAACTGAAATGGCGATAGGAGGGGGGGGGGTAGAGTTTGAAAATATCCCTATAGTCCCGGTTTGTGTCTCCAACCAGGACTATAGGTCAAACCCCTTTAGTATCGGTTTGTGCCACGAACCGGTACTAAAGGTGATCATGGGGCCCCGGCCTGACGCCAGCCTGCCACCACCCCTTCAGTATCGGTTCGTGGCACGAACTGGTACTAAAGGTTCATAACAAACCGGCATTAATGCATAGCCGTTCGAACCGGCACTAATGGTACCATTAGTATCGGACCAAAATCGAACCGGGACTAATGTGTCTCACATTAGGTCATTTTTCTACTAGTGTCTTTGTGGCTGGGTCCCACTTGATATGAGAAAAGACCTAGTCGTATTGGAATTTTTTTCCAACGGCACATGAGCCATAGCCCTCCATTGACTTTGACTAGTCCTTGAGAGGTCATGATCAACGGTCTTGCGCGCGGCTCCTCTCTCCCTCGCCATGCCCCATCCTCCTTGTAGCCTTGCGCATGCAAGTAATTTTTTTTAGAAAAGGAGGATGACCCCCGGCCTCTGCATCTGGGCGATGCATACGGCCACTTTATTAATTATTCTCACAAGACCTTACAAAGTAATACAACAGTAAGACTAAAGCCGCCGTCTAAGCCACTCTATCCAGTTGATGAAGGGGCGCAGATTGCTTGGGCCTAATGCCAAACAGACATCACAGCCAAACCTAACATCTAAGACCTGAGATCCCATCCAGGACGCCTGCCGGGCATGGGTCTCACCGGTCCAGCATGCACTCAAAGGCTGCCGCCACCAACTTCCACCGCTCCATCTTCAGAATTGTACTAATGCATCAGCCTTGCTCGGTCCAGCTATCATCGACGCCACCACAGCGCCCAACGCCACCTCCTCTCTGCGCGCAAACATCTGAGGACGTCGCGGTCGCCACTGATACACCTCAGCACCATTCTGCCAAGTACCACCAGCCGACACAGCTTGAAGTCTTTGGAAGATCTGTCGTGCGTAGCACCTGCCGACCAGGCATGACAAAGCGTAGTCGACCAGGCATGACTTGACATCTCCACCGAAGCTCCGTGCAAGATGAAGCCGCTCCACCTCCAGCCTCTCTGAACGGGACGGGAGCACCCCAGGAATACACGGCGAAGAGTTGGGCCCCACAATCACCACAAGAGCCGGACAGCCGACTGCCATGGCGAAGCGACACCACTAAAGAGAACCGCCGCCATCAAGAACGCCTAGAACGCGCTGCAGCTGTCCCACCTCCCCACGGACCCAAAGCGGCGCCTTCAAGAAGGTGACGAAGCCGGGCACCGCCGCCGCCCAACCAAAGTTGTGGGTTTTCACCCGGGTGCAGGGGGAGGACAAGGGGGAGGGAGTTGGATCTCGAAGCCGCCTTCAAGAAGGAAACGGCGCCTGGGGCGCCGCCGGCGTCGTGGCCGCCGCAGCCGGCCAAGAAATTACTCCGATCTAGAGATCACAACCCCACATCCGCGCAGTCCGCCACCGGATCCGGCCAGATTGACGAGGAGGAAGCAGCAGCACGGGGGCGTCGTGTTCAAATCTGGCGAAGGAGAGCAGCAGGGGATCCCTCCACATGGCGCCTCCATCCACCGCCAACTCGCCGCCCGCGTGGCCGAGAAGACGCGGTCCACAACTCCGGCGAGCGCGGCCCGCCGCCCGGACGACGCCGCCCTTACCAGCAGAGGCCGCCGCCTCAAACCCTAGGCCCGGGCCGGACGGATCTGGCGGATCCGATCCATGCGGCTGCTCGAGCGCGAGAAGCTCCCTGCCGCCACCTTCCTAGGCTGCGCCCAGGGCCTGCCCGGCGCTAGCCTCTGGCAGCGGCGAGGAAAGGAGGGACGTGGTGACGACGAGGGGCGGCGGCGCGAGATCGCCCCCGTGTCGCCCAAGCGGGGCGACGCGGGGGTACGGGGGTATCTCCCACAATCGATCTGCAACCTCCTATAAAAATGGGAGAGATTTTCACTTCCCGGCCTCTGCACCAACTAAGGATGCATACGGCCATTTTAGTATGAGTAAACCCCTGTGCATCACCTGTCAATTCTAGGAATTGAACTCGGATCGTTGGGTTGCACAACCGCATACCCAACCACTGAGCCAAGGCTCTCTCCGCATGCAAGTAATGGGGTTCCTGTTCAAGATTGTTTTTCTCCGTCAAACTATAATACCAAAGCATCTGAATTTATTTGGTCTACTGAAGCTAGTTATTAGTCTTCAAGTTCTACCCATATTTATCAATGTTGCCGATGAGACCAAGGATAATTGGATTGTTAAATATCCGTAGGCCGTAGCCAGTTTGTGCTGAAGTTATTTGTGTTGTTCCGGGAAAAATTAGACATCCATGAAACATTGAGCCATGCAGACATTGTATATTCCATTCACAAATATGTTTGCTTCAAGTTGGCTGGACAAATGAAACATTATGTGGCAGGCCAGTCGTGGTCGCCTTTACGGCCCTCTGTTGGCTGTAAGCCGCCTTCCGACAACAGTTAGACATGGCTCACCGCCAGGTTTGAAGAGAGAAAGACGTGGTGAGATGAGTGCCCTTTCCTTCTGAATCTTGGTTCTTGGTCGACCCAAGCAGCGTGTGACGCTGCCCTTATTATGCAATAATCCATGTGCATGCGTGCGTATGTGCGTGCGTGCGTGCGTGCACAGAATGCATTCGGTTAGTCCAGAAACGTAACATCATGGCACTAGGTACATACATAAACGTTGCATCTTGCAGCTGTATACATACAGCGTCGCCACGTACATATCTTGAGCTCGTAAATACGCCGGACATGTATCTGTATGTGTATGTATCGTTGCCTGGCCGAACTGTATGTATACCTAAGCTAACACTACGTACATACTGATGCAGAGGATCTGGCAGACCGATCAACCAAAGAAGGATCGAACATGAGTTATATATACTCCACATATATAGGCCGACATGCCAACTCGTTTTACATGGCACACACTTTTTTTCCTTCAGACATCAAGACATGTCAGTGATGAGAGAAGACGCAGATGATGATCTGATCTCAGCGTCGACTTGGTGGCGCAGAGGAAGAAGTTGCGAGAGCCCAGGTCAAGCACCTTCTCCTCCGGGTTAAGAGCTGCATCAACAGAATTAAGCTCTATTAACCCAGGTGGCGAGATTTATCTTCTCGCGATGGCCGGCTTCCTGCTTACCGTCGAGGGCATACATGGAGAGGTGCAGCTCGAACCGTGCGGCCGCGTTTGTGGCGGTGTCATCGGCAGGGAGCGGCGGCCTGCACCCCTCGGCGCCATTTGCGGCGACGGCGGCACGCGCGAGGTCGGCCACGGTGGCGTCGGCGCCCAGCAGCACATGCACCGGCAAAAGGTTTGTAAGAGGCCTGGAAGTTTCAGAAACATCTTTGATAAATCTTCTATAGAAACCAACATGACCTAGGAAACGACGAATACCTTTGATATCCTTAGGACATAGCATTTTCTCAATAGCATCAACCTTAGCTTTGTCCACTTTAATACCCTTTTTAGAAATCTTATGACCCAAGACAATACATTCATTAATCATAAAGTGACATTTCTCCCAATTCAAGACAAGGTTTGTTTTTTCACATATCTGCAAAATTCGTTTAAGATTGCTTAAACAATCATCAAAAGACTTTCCATAGACAGAGAAGTCATCCATGAAAACCTCAACAATCTTTTCACAAAAGTCAGAGAATATAGCAGTCATACATCTTTAAAAGGTAGCAGGTGCATTGCATAAACCAAAAGTTCCAAAAGGATAAGTAAAAGTGGTCTTTTTTCTTGAACAGGTTGAGAAACAGGTATTTGCGAAAAACTAGAGTATCCATCAAGAAAGCAAAAGTGTGTGGGCTTAGATAATCTTTCTAGCATTTGATCAATAAAAGACATAGGGTAATGATCTTTTTTAGTTGCTTTATTTAATTTTCAAAAATAAATTACCATTCTATAGCGTGTAACAATTCTTTGTGGAGTAAGTTCATTATTATCATTAGGAACAACAATAATACCTCCTTTCTTAGGGACACAATGAACCGGACTTACCCATCTACTATCAGCTATAGGATAGATTATATCTGCTTCTAGAAGTTCTAATATTTCCGTTCTTACCACTTCTTTCATCTTCGGATTTAACCGACGTTGGGGATCAACAACGGGTTTAGCATTAGGTTCCATATTAATCTTGTGTTGACATAGAGTGGAACTCATGCCCTTTAAATCATTAGGAGTATATCCAATAGCAGCTCGGTGCTTCCTTAAAACTTTCAATAATCATTCTTCTTCATGTTCTGAAAGGTTAGCACTAATAATAACAAGATATTTTTTTTCATCTAGATAAGCATATTTTAAAGTGTCTGGCAATTGTTTTAATTCGAACACAGGATCACCCTTAGGTGGAGGAGGACCTCCTAGAGTTTGAACAGGAAAATTATGTTTAAGCAGAGGACGTTCTTCAAAGAAAATATCATCTATTTCATGCATATGTAAATCATTTTCATGGTCTAGCAAATATTGTTCCAGTGGGTCAGTGGGAGGCACATCAATAGAAGCAAGACCAATCATTTCATCCTTACAAGGCAATTCTTTTTCATGAAGCTTTCTACTTAACTTGGAGAAATTAAATTCACGAGACTCATCACCAAAACTAATACCGATAGTTTGTTTCCCACAACCTATTCTAGCATTAACGGTGTTCAAGATAGGTCTACCAAAGATAATGGGACAAAAGTCATCTTGTGGGGAACCAAGAACAAGAAAATCAGTAGGGTATTTTATTTTCTCACACAAGACTTCAACATCTCTAACAATTCCAATTGGTGATATAGTGTCTCTATAAACATCTATGTCTTCTATCCCTGCGGGTGCTATGTCATTCATAATTTCTTGGTATAAGGAGTAGGGAAGAGCACTCACGCTAGCACCTATGTCACACAAACCATGATAACAGTGATCCCCTATTTTAACTGAGACAATGGGCATGCCAATACACTACTAGGGAAAAGCCTATACACAGAATCTTACCAGCAGCGCACTTTAAAATAAGGCGTTGCTGCTAACTAGCAGTAGCGCGTGCGCACGAAACTCGCTGCTAAAATAAATGTATCAGTAGCGCGCCCGGTCTAAGATGCGCTACTGGTATAATTGCCACGACGCCGTCGCGAGGCTATTTCTAGCAGCAGCGCGTTAATATGAAGAGCGCTACTGCTACGGATCGCAGCAGTAGCACATTTGCACAATAACCGCTACTGCTAAATTTACTAAAAAAATTAGTCCCACCTCGCTTCGTGAAGAGAGTTTGTACCACCTTAGATATGTTACTTCTCAAATTTTCACAAGCACTTGGTCTTCATTGAAATCTATGTGTAGAATTTGTGGCCGCAATATGAGTCTTCACCAGTTCCTAAACTGGTGAGGACTCATATTGACAAATCAGATTGTAAATAAAAGATCATTGATGATCAATGTATTTTTGATGCCTAATTTTTACATGCTAACACATAGCAGTAGCGTGTTCTTTGTGAAAGGCGCTACTGCTAGGTCGTTTAGCAGTAGCGCCGTTTGCTATAGCGCGCTACTGCTAAGCCATTCCATCTCTCCCCTGTCCTCTATCCGATCCACTCAGACTCACACTCACTCGATCTCCCCCTCAACCCCCCACGCCGGTCCTCGCTCGTCGCCCTCCTCCGATCTGCGCCGCCGTCACCTCCTCCTCCTTGCTAGACTCGGTACCGGCCTCCTCCTCCGTCCTCCCTCTAGTCGCCGCTGGCCGGCCCCTCCTTGCTCCGCCTTCCTTCTCCGTCCTCCCTCCACTCGCCGCCGGCCGGTACCTCCTCGCTCTGTCTTCCTCCTCCGTCCTACTCTCTTCTCCCTCCTCGAGTCGCCCCTCCTTCTCCCTCCTCCCTCCTCCATCCACAACCCCTCCTCTCTGCTACATTTTAATTGAGTAGGCTAGTTGATTTAGTAGGATAGTTGATTTAGTTGATTTAGAACATTTTCATTTAATTGATTTACTATGCTAGTTGATTTAGAACATTTTGATTTAGTTGATTTAGTAGGCTAGCTGATTTAGTAGGCTAGTTGATTTAGTAGGCTAGTTGATTTAGTTGATTTAGAACATTTTGATTTAGTATGCTAGTGGATTTAGTACATGGATAAGTAAATGCTTTTGTTTTTTTGTAATAAGTTATTTTTTGGCAAAATGTAGGTGCCAATTTAGTTAAATTTGCCACTTGTTTTTTTAATCAATTATCTTAGGCAATAGGGGCCAAATGAGATGAAATGTCTTGGTAGGCGGTACCCTTATTTGGTAGATATTTGTGAAAAGTTTTTTTGGCAATAGGTGCCACCGAAATGCTTTGTCCATAAAATTGCTTCTCGCGGAAGAACCAAAAATATCACATGCTACTGTTTTTCTTTCCTGTGAAGTGAATCGTTAATTCTTTGCTCATATTGCTTTAGGAAAATGGCGCCACCACCACCACCACTATGTCGACTGTGCAAGTCAAGGTGCGCCAGCAGCCTTGGAACTGGCAAGCTGTTTGACATCTACTTCCAACCGAGTTTTCGTCATGCAGTGGTAAGAAACTAGATGAAATGTAACAACTATTTTATTTTTAGTGTTGGCATTACTACTTTGTGTCATTTTGCTTTTTTTATACAGATCGTCCCATGCAATGTGAGGTTGAAATTCAACAAGCTGACAGGAGACATTGTGACATTTGAGGCTCCTGGGGGGCCGTACACTATGGAGGTCGAGAAAGGACGCAATAAGTCGCAGATTAGAGGAGATGGATGGGCCCGTTTCCTTGCCTGCATGCGTCTTACTGGTGGTGAGTTGACCAGCTTCTCCTTCAGAGCAGAAAGACACAAGCTGGCTGTCATTTATCTCAACCTGGTGGAAGATGATGAAGATGACGAAGATGATGAAGATAACAAAGATGATGAAGATAATGAAGATAGTGAGGACCCGCTCGATGAAGATGATGAGAACCCACTTCATGAAGCCATCGTAGCTCAAAGAATGAGGCTGAGCGAGGAGGAGGTGTGCAACCTATGGGTCATAATTCCGCCACGTTATGACTTTGTCGGGCTGCCATTCGTGACCCGCCTGACAAGTACCATGGTCGATCGGCATGAAATGATATGTTATACGTACTAACTATAGTAATTTGATGATATATATATATATATATATATATATATATATATATATATATATATATATATATATATATATGCTTTATTGTCATACTTACAAATGCAAATTATTCGATGATATGCTTAGTGAATCCGATGATATGCTTAGTGTGGAGTCCAATGATATGCTTTGTGAAATCTAGTCGATGATATGCTTTAGTGTAGAGTCTGATCACATGCTTATTAGTGTAGAATCCAAGGAACTATCAATAGTGTAGATAATCCATACATACTTATTAGTAGAATTCATGATTAGTTAGTACAAATGCGAAGTACTGTGTCTTTTGATAGTGTATAAATCTAGACTTAATAGAAATATATTTGCAAGAGTATGTGCGAGGCTATTTATTAATTGATATTTTTTCTTATTCAGAAATTGCCAAAGAACCTATCTGTGAGTTGTGGTATCGAGCCTGATGAAGAAGGCTCAGCTGGACTACGCCTTACCGCAAGGGGCTCCGTCACCACCTGTACTTACCACATGGACACAGACGGTCGCACACACTTAAACTCGGTTGGGTGGAAGAGATTTCTCGTTGGGAAGAATCTTTGTGTTGGGCAGACCATCCTAATTACTATCAGGAACACCCACCGCCCAGGCTTGAGGATGATGATCATCATCAATATCATCTAGAACTACATATGTGTGTGTGGCTATATCATCTAGAACTACATATGATGATCGTCGTTGATATCATGTAGAACTACATATCATGATCGTCGTCGATATCATCTAGAACTACATATGATGATCACCTTGCACTGCTTGAGGATGCATGTTGGGTATATATGAAATTGTTATCTAGTACTCCCTCCGTTCCAAATTACTCGTCGTAGTTTTAGTTCAAATTTGAACTAATACCATGACGAGTAATTTGGAATCGAGGGAGTACTACCTAGTATCGATAATGTTTTATGAAATTGATATCTAGTAGTACATAGTATCTGGAAATTGCAGTTTATTGAAGCTGAAACGGGGGGTAGGAAGCGGGGGAAATGATGGAAGATATAGCAGTAGCGCGGGGCTAGGAAATCGCTACAGCTAATTAATAGTAGCGCGCTACGGAAACGTGCTGCGGACATAGTCCATAGTAGTAGCGTGGGTACAGACCGCGCTACTACTAACAGTTAGCTGTAGTGCCTTATTAGTAGCGCGGCCACCCGCGCTGCTGATAGCCTGAAAACTCGCGCTACTACTAGGGTTTTCCCTAGTAGTGATAACATGTCTGTATTTATCCTTTTATCATGTTTGGCAATTCTAGCAGCTTCTTCACAGAAGTAAATAACATGCACGTCTACATTTTCTTCCAAGAGATCCTTAACCATAGCAATACTAGGTTCTACTTTGATTTGTTCATCTGGTTTAGGTGTTCTAATATAACTTTTGTTGACTACAGTTGAAACCTTAGCATATTCCTTTATCCAAACAAGGAAAGTTGGTTTCTCAATATAAGCGGTAGGAACAACTGGATCAACATTATAAAGTATAGTTTCTTCTTTAGCTAGTACCGATTCTTTAACTTCTTCTTTAATAGGTGGGTGATATTTAAACCACTTCTCTTTAGGGAGATCAACATGAGTAGCAAATGATTCACAAAAGGAGGTTACTATCTCAGAGTCAAGTCCATATTTAGTGCTAAACTTTTGGAAAGCATCAGTATTCATAAAAGATTTAACACAATCATACTTAAGCTTAATACCTCACTACTAGCAAAAGGCCTACTAATGGCGCACCTAATTTGGCCATTAATGGCGCATTAGTGGTGTGCCATTAGTGCCACGCCATTAGTATATTTTACTAATGTCGCACCACTGGTGCGCCATTAGTATCTGGTATACTAATGGCGCACCCCTGATGCGCCATTAGTGTATACAGAAGTGCGCCATTAGTATGCCTCCCAGGGGCCATGTATACTCAGGTGCTCTGGCATACTAATGGCGCACAGCAACAAGATGCGCCATTAGTAACCTCGGCATACTAATGGCGCACTGTTTAATGATGCACCATTAGTATACTTTGTCATACTAATGGCGCACTGTGATGTGATGCGCCATTAGTATGAATATTAGTTTTTTTTATTTTTTATTTTCTGTTTTTTGCACAGGTTACAAAATGTATAATTGGACAAAATATAGACAACACACATCAACAACAGATTCATCGAATACAATAGAAGATTAGTCTTTGAATACAATTCATCATATTAGTCTACGAATACAATTCATCATATTAGTCTCCGAATTGAAAAGACCAAACAAAGATAGAACATTATATTACAAGTCTCGAGACCGCGAGTAGCGAGTTTGTCTTCACATTACAAGTCGATATCGATCATCTAAACTACCATCACATAGAAGAGAGCTGCGGTCATCACGATGAGCATCATCACGATGAAACTCGTCTTCATCCGGTTCCTCCAACGCTCCCTCCCCTCTCCCTCTAGATAGCGGGCGTATCTAGATTCGGCCTCGGCCCTAGTGGTGTACCCTTTGTAACTGTTACCGCTGAATCGGTGAACCTGTCTCCGACACTCCTCCCAGTCGTCGTAGACTCTGGGAACCTTACCCTTGTACACGACATACGTCGGCATCGCTATGCACTAGCCAAACGAAACGTTAGTACCAATTCACAGACAATACATAAGCAATATATAAGTATGCAATAGAACGATCGGAAGAGAAAAGCAAGACATTAATAGCATCGATTACATCTAAGTTGAACGACTCTCGAAACCAAAGAGACATACTACAAGTTCATTAAAGTTTAATTACAACATGAGCCAATCGATGTTTCAGAACTAGACACAGCATCACTGCTTTCGACTCGACTCAAGGGACCGGAGCGTGGATGAAGCCGCCGTCTATCGTGGGAGTCATGAAATAACGGTCGTTTTCAGCCTGCATTTGTAGCATTGTGTCGATGTCACTGTTGGACGGTTGATTGTTGAGGTAGAACTGCCCCGAGGTACGAAGGACATCTTGATGGATGATTTCCGCAAACTCCGACTGGATGCGAAAGAATTCTTGTGGAGGTCCGCGTCCTGGATTGCCGACATGGTCTTTGCCCAATCTTTGAGTTTACTCGGTAGCAGAAGTTGATGATGGTCCCGTACGATCACTCGCATGTGATGGATGGCGTAGTAGGCACCCTTCTGACCGCCAGGCGGCTGCTTGACGCAGCAGAACATCGTATTGTGGGAGAACACGTGCTTGCCGTACTTACGAATAGGCTTGGTGAAGGTGCCTCCAGATTTGGCGTAGCCGTGGAGAACATCATCAAGAACCTTCTTGACATTTGTGTAGTCTACGTTCGACTGACGATCCGGGTCGAAATACGTGGCCATGGAATATTTGGGGCTTAGGAGGATGAGCGTGCAATGTGTGTCACTGCAGAAAACACGGAATGTTAAAAGAAAAACGATCAAAATCTAAGAATTCATATGTTACGGGCCGGTTGAGGGGAGGACTTACTCGGGAAAGTAAGGCACGAGGAAGTTATCCTTATCTTGGTTTGCCAGAATGACGCCTTCGAGGTAAGAACTCGCGACTTGCCGGTCCCCAGCGCTGCCCAAGATCTTGGCACGCATGTAGAAGGGGTCGACTATCACGATGTCCGGGGTCTTGTCGCGAATGATCCGCATCTCCATACTCAGCGAAAGTAGCCGAACGAAGGTGTAGTGCAGCGGATGAAGGTTCAACATAGCATGGATGTCATCAAACCGTAGGACGATCGTACGCCCGATGGAGTTATCTACAAAGCCCGTGCCTTCTGGCACCTTGGCCGCGAAAACCGGGTATGCCACATCCTTCTCTCTGAGATGCCGCTTCTCCAAAGAAATAACACTGTCATGCAGACTCCGCATAGCACCGGTTGCAGCATTGACCATATTTGTCGGTAGCATCGCCCTACCCGCCACATGCACCCTCCTCGAGATATCCTTAGGTGAAGGTGGCCCGTCCTGAGCACGGATCGTACTCGGTGCCGGCTGGCTCGCACCCTTCTTAGTCTTTCTTTTGCGTGCCTTCTTCTTCTCCTATAATGGGACTGAGTTCTGCTCACAGACCGCCTTCTTGAGTGTGTTGGGGCTGATAATATTTCGCACCTCGCCTATCTGAGGCTCGGTGAAGTCGGCAGCTGGAGGCGTCTCCTGAGATCTGAACGCCAGACGGCGCCTGTTGCAACTTGGCTTCTCCGCGGTACCAGCTAGATCGCACACGTCTTTTGTTGGGTTGGGTTCTTGAGAAGGAGGCCCCACGAAGTCGCCATCGTACCCATGATCGGCAAAGTACTGATCGACGTTGCCAAATGTATCGTCGGCGTCGTCGTTCTGATCCTGTGCCATATGCATGTTTGGATCCAGTGGCATAGGGATGTCCGGCACCGTTGCGGCGGTCTTGCCATGGGGCCGACTTGGCGCCGGCACGACTGGCGGTGTTGTCTTTGGGGTGGTGTCCCCCGCCCCCAAACGAATCTGGCTCTTCGGCCAAAGCAGGGGCCAGCTCAGGCAGGCGCTGAGGGTCATCACGTCATCATCGTCGGCCCCGACGGGTCGAATCGGAGGTAACAACTCATCGCAGCCTGGCAGCACCCGAACCAGTTGAACCCTAAACAAGTTGGGTGGCATCTGGGTACCATGGAACAAGGGGTTGCTCGGTTGAACGATTTTGCCCTTGGCGACATCGACCAACTCGTTGTTCACGAAGTGCAGGAGAGTGCACGGAACGTCGGCGGCGCCCTGCGAAAACATGTAGGGCGTTAGGGATGCCCAGTCAAAGGCAAGGAGATGAAGTCCTCGGCCGAGAGAGGCTTAATTAGTTACCGTGATGATGGCGTCGAGCTTGGCTAATGTTGAGGCACCGCCAATGGCGGGCGTGCAGTTGACGGAGGGGCCGCTTGCTGCAGAGGTGCCGGCCGGCGTACACCCGGGTGCATTAAGCTCCCGTGCCGGCGTCGGAGACACCAATGCCGCCTCCGCCGGAGACACCAATGCCGCCTCCGCCGGAGGCACCAATGGCCCCACCATCGCATTATGCGAGTTGCTGGCCGTGAAGCTAGGAATCGGGGGCGGCCCCTGTTGGCCGCCCGCAATCCACGCACTCAACCCCGAGATCAAGGTAGGCACAATGGCGGTGATCGTCGCTCCGAGTCGTTGTGCCACTTGCTCTTGGACAATCTCCGGAATCCGCGCCACCTGTGCCTTGAGTTCTTGAACCTCGCGCGCCTGGCTTTCCGAGCTGGTCTTTTTCTCCTTCCGCACACCAGCGGTATAGTATGACCCCCATTTTGTCACAAGCCTTTGCCGGCCACACGACCAGCTGACGTCGGCTTACTGAGCTTATCCTTGTTCTTCATTACATTCAACGCCCTATTTAGAGTGGTGTCCCAAGGGTTGCTCTTAGTCGACCCCGCGCTACTACTTTCAGTCGCCTGCGGAAGGAATGTGAACCATTTAGAAATTTGGCTTCATTAATTAGAATGCAACCATATGGAGCTAATTACGCGGGGGTGTATTCCTTACTAGAACAAGCTCAAGCTTCCTGGTCTTCGGATCCGTGGTAAGCTCCTTTGTTTTCGGGTCCTTCTTGTACCGGGCCCTGACAAAGTTCCTGGTCTGCTTGTCACCGTATTTATCGAAGAGGGGCGGTAGGCCTTGCTCGGCACGGTCCGCCTCCTCCTTGTCCCATATAGGCTCCGCCACTCTGTAACCGTCGGGACCGAGTGTGTGTTCCCCTATGTTCAGCTCCCGCATTTCTTTCCCCCACTGACTTGATTGGGAGTTTGCCGTGCTCGAGCAATTGATCTTGAAGTCGTTGTAGTCATCTTCGGTGATCGAAGGATTTTTCTCCTTGATCTTCTCATAACTCTCATCTTTCTCGATCATTCTCTTCACATTGCTTTTCCAAGTAGACAGGGCCTTGCTCATCTTCGTGAGGGCAGCATTGTTCACTTTATTCCCTTTGAGGCTTGTGTTTGCAAATTCAGCGGGGAACTTGTATCGTTCGTGCAGCTTCGTGAAGAGGAGGTTGCGCAAATTCCCTCGGTCAGGATGCCTCAGGTTCTAGGTGTTGATCGAGACGGTGCTCCGGAGAATGCACCCGAGCTGAAGCGAGTACCCCTTGACTATTCGTTCGGGCGCCGTTGGATTCCCGTTGGAGTCCACTTCAGCAACTTCCTCCTTGAGGGTGAGGAGCACGATCGGGCGCCGGTCCTTCCTTTGCCTCTTCGGTTGGCTGCCATCTGTGCATGCGCCGCCATCATTAGTGGTGGCATCCTCGATGGCACCATCAGTGGTGGCATCAGTGGGGTCATCCTCGGCGGTACCGTTAGTGGTCTCAGGATCGGTGGGGAAGGCGGCGTCCTCATACAACTGAGGTTGGCCCTCCATCTCCTGGGACAGCTCCCAGAATGCCTTGCCGCCCGAACCCCCGGCCTCATCGTTGTTGGCCATGTTTCTCTCTAAATAGGAACAAAGTTTGGTCAAAAAGTTGGTTATTGTTTAGGGTTTGTCGACACCGAGGCATCCTAAAAGCTAAGCTTTTATCATTGAGGGTTTTTCGACGCCGAGGCACCCTAAAAGCCTAAGCTTTCATCATTAGTCACAAGTACCCCATATGTCCTATTTTTAGCAAAGTCATGCTAAAATTCACGGAAAATTTCAGCATGACCTTTGCTGAAAATAGGACATATGGAGTACCCGAATTTGCTGGAACGGAAGTTAATCGACATTCCAGCGAACTCAAGGGCCTCTCGGGTGGACAAGGCAAAAAAGGCCTCCATCACAACATGGAAAATACATTGGCATGTGAACTGGAATGTGGCTTCATTTAACAACAACAGTTTCACACAGAAAACAGAGCTGAATTCATTGAGATATTTGCATTGCTAGCTACATTTCAGTGCCAAATTTCACCAATTTAAGCAAAACTACCGTTTAGCTAGCTATAGTTCAGTGCCATATTTCACTGGATTAAAATAAGCACATACACATAACTGACAGCACACATACACATCACTGATTTAACAAAATTTGCACACAACTCAGTAGCACTTCATCATCATATAAAGTATATTAGCAGCAGTACAAATAAAGAGACATGATCAAAGTACTTCATAATAAACCCAAGCAACTTCATAATAAATCACTAGTCCTACTTATTGATGGTTTCTAAATCATTTATTTGATCGATAAGAAATAGCCTTGTCCTGCACAAAATCACTAGTCCTACCGTTGTATTCTAGCACTTGCTTTTCAGCCAATCAAATGAGCACGAATGCTATCAGTTGTCATAAAAAATGTTTCACCATGTTGATTATGGTTTGCATCAAGAAAATCACCATTTTATTATGAGCTAATATGGTTGATTTTTTCTGTGGTTCAAAGGTAATGTATTCGATCTAATGCATGATCCACGGCTGCTGCAAATGCAAGCACTACTAGTTGTGGTCTAATGAATGAAATACTTAGATGATTCTCCTCCCTCCCATATTCATTCTGTGATGTAATACGTAGAAACAAAGCTACAAGTTTTAGATTTTCATGTGTACATATGTGTTCCGACTTCACAACTCCCAAACAAATAATTGTACCGCGCGCAAATCCTGACAGCAGCTCCAACTTTACTTTTGTGGATCAGTTTAGGCATCGCGACAACCTAAATTGAGCACTAGTAAAATTGGGAAGGCTCAAAGGCCATGGGCAGAGAGGGGGCGAGCAGAGGAACCGAGTTTGTGGTGGCCAGCATGCGTTTTCCATGCGGCGGGGTTAGCGGGGAGGGGAGGGGAATGTGCTGCAAGACAGGGGGTACTCACGCACGGGAGGGCGAACGAAGAGCGGAGATTCCTCCTGCCGGAGTCGGCCGGGCGAGGTCAACGGTGAGCGCCCCCTCTTCCTCCTCCTTCTCCGCGGGGAAAGCGGCGGGGCGGCGCCGTCGGGAAAGGAGAGGGCGGCGTCGCGGCGTCGGGGCGTCGGGGCGGAGACGAGGACGACGGGGCGGCGTCGTGGCATCGGGGCGGCGTCGAGGCGGCGGGGCGGTGTCGTCGGGAGAGGAGAGGGGAAGGGGATCGAGGGCGAGGGCGAGGGAGAGAGAGGGGATAGGTTTGGGCCGCCGGGGTGGGGGCGGCACAATACTAATGGCGCACCACCCATCGGTGCGCCATAAGTACATCCATTCTAATGGCGCACCTCACCCTGGTGTGCCATTAGTAATTTTTTTTTGATTTCTGCTCGAGCCAACAGGTTATCTCCCACCTGACCTGATCCACACCAAGTTCCCTCTACTAGCTCGACTGGTCAGCAGCCAGTTCTCACACCAGGAGGTCCTAGGTTCGATTCCCAGGCTCCACAATTTTTTTATGCATTTAAAATGCTGTTTGATACTTATTTGTGTTTAAATATGTTCAAACTAGTTTAAATTATAACAGTAATATTTTTTTATAAGACAGTAATATTTTTTTTAAAAATATCATCAAACAGTAATGCCGGTGGAGCGGGGGAGGGTGCGCGGGGTGCGGGGGGTCGGCGGCGGTGGTTGAGTAGGGGAGGGGTGCGGGGGGTCGGCGGCGGCGATTGAGTAGGGGAATCGAGGGTGCGGGGGGTCGGCGGCGGCGGCCGGTGGACCGGGGGGTGCTCGGCGGCGAGGGGGACCGGATCTGGCGAGGTGGGATAGCGATCGAGATGGAGGGGGATCGAGATCGAGTGTCCATGAAATTTAAAAATATTCATGATAGTTCAAAAAGTGCCCATGAAATACAATCGAGAAATGAAGGCTACGATTTAAATACAATCGATCTTAGCTAGCTATCTGTTCACATTCTTCTTGCCCTTCTTTTTCGCAAATGGAGTTCTTCTGTGGAACGGACGTCCTTTAGGTAGGGTGGTCCTGCTTCTTCTTGTGGTGTATGCTGCTACTTCATCATCGTCGTCATGTTCGATCCTCGGGTCGCCGTACTTGTCGAAGTCTTGCTCATTGGCTATTCCATCCATTCCGATGATCTTCCTTTTGCCTCTCCTCACGACAACACGACTGGGCTTTGACGGGTCGGTAATGAAGAAGCATTGGTCCACTTGGGAAGCCAGTACCCATGGCTCATTTTTCGCGGTGACGTTTGCGGCCGCGGTCTTGGATTTGGCTTCGGGTATAACCATGGTGGTGAAATACCGGTCTTCTTTTAGGACGCTCTTCGTCCATCTGACACGGAACATCGGGACCTTCTCTCCAGCGTAGCTCAGCTCCCAGATCTCCTCGATCCTTCTGTAGTATCTGTCCTTGTCGTTACCGGTGTAGGATTCCATCGTTACCCCGGAGTTCTGATAACCATCGCTCTTCATGTCCTTGGCCTCGGTGTAGAATGTGTAGCCGTTGATATCGTACGCCTCATAGGTCATCAGGTTGTGCTCGACGCCCTGTGACAAGGCGAATATGAGTTGTTCTTCCGCGGAAGAATCCTCATGTAAAGGGTACGACAGAAGCTTCTGCTTGAACCAACGCGTGAAACATGAGTTGTGCTCTTTGATTATATCTCCGTCCGTCCTCTGTTGGCCCCGGTCATTGTATGTCTTCTTAATAAAGGTTTTGTGCTCTACCACCCAAGGATCGACCACGTCTATGTGTTGTAGCGCGACTAGGTTTGCTCTTTCAAAGTTGGTGAGTCGAACCTCTAAGTCGACATGCATTTCGCGGCGACCCTCACGGTGACCCCATCCAGCGAGCCTGCCGAGGTGCCTGTTGACGGGCAGACCAACGGGGTTCTCGATGCCTAGATAATTCGTGCAGTAGGAGATGCACTCTTCGGTCAGAAAGCCCCTGGCTATACTTCCCTCTGGACGTGACATGTTGCGAACGTATCCTTTGATGACACCACTCATCCTTTCGAACGGCATCATGCTGTGCAGGAACATCGGCCCGAGTTGGATGATATCCTCCACTATATGGACCAGCAGATGCACCATAACATCGAAGAATGCGGGCGGGATGTACATCTCAAGCTCGCATAGTATCACCATGATCTCTTCCTGTAGCCTTCTGAGTTGCCTCACGCCAATCGACTTCCGAGAGATGACGTCGAAAAAGTTGCATAGGCCAAGTAGCGTTTCACGGACGTGCGCGTCCATGATCCCACGGATTGCAACTGGAAGTATCTGCATCATCAGCACGTGACAGTCATGAGACTTCATCCCATTGAACTTCTGCTTCGCTGGGTCTAGGTATCTGCTTATCTTCCCCGCGTAACCATAAGGAAGTTTTACTCCTAGGAGGCAGGTGAAAAACTGCTCGATCTCCTCCTGACTTAGAGTGAAGCACGCGGGAGGATAGTCATTTCCGGTCTTCTTGGCCTTTTTGCCTTTGCGACGACTTTCTATGTCCTGCTTCGCCTCATCATCATCATCATCATCATCATCATCATTAGTGTGAAGCTCCTGCCTGATGCCCATTGATTTCAAGTCTGCCCTTGCTTTCGGCCCATCTTTGGTCCTCTCTGGCATGTTGAGCAGGGTACCAAGCAGACTCTCGCACACGTTCTTCGTGATATGCATGACATCAAGGCTGTGAGGCACACGGTGGATCTTCCAGTACGGTAAGTCCCAGAAAACAGACCTCGTTTTCCATACCTTCAGCAGCGGCTCTGGCGCCTTTCGCTTCTTTCCCGGCTCTGGCGCCTTTTGCTTCTTTCCCGGCAGTGGGCAGTCTTTCCAATTTTTCAACAGCTTGTCTATTTCCTTGCCGCTCCTCGTACAAGGGCGTTTTCGGGGTTCGGTTTCACCATCGAACAGATCCTTGCGTTTCCCCCACGGGTCATCGTCGCGAAGCCACCTTCGATGTCCCATGAACACGGTTTTCGAAGACCCAGGATCTCTATCTAGCTGGCGATACGTTGTGTCATCCATGCACCTTACGCATCCAGAAAATCCTTGGACTACCTGCCCCGCGAGATATCCGTAACCGAGATAGTCGTGCACCGTCGTGAGCAGTGCGGCTCTCATAGGGAAATATTCTTTCTCTGCGGCGTCCCACGTATTGGCTGGCGTTTTCCACAGCGTGTCAATCTCCTCTTTCAGCAGCCCCAGATACAGATTGATGTCATTCCCTGGTTGTTTCGGCCCTTCAATTAGCATACTCATGTGAATGTACTTCCTCTTCATGCACAACCAGGGGGGAAGGTTGTACATCCACACAAACACAGGCCAGGTGCTATGTGTGCTTCTCTGGCTGCCAAACGGATTGACTCCATCGGTGCTCGCGCCCAGCATGATGTTCCTTGGATCGTTCCCAAATTCTGGGTATTCAAAGTTCAACGCTAGCCACTGGCTCGCATCCTTAGGGTGACTCAGCATCTTGTCTTTTTTATCTATCTCCGGATCATTTGCGTCATCTTCTTGCTTCTTCTCCTCCCTATCCGCGTGCCAACGCAGGAGCTTTGCTACCTTAGGGTCCGCGAAATACCGCTGCAGACGAGGAGTGATCGGAAAGTACCACACCACTTTTCGAGGAGCTTTCTTCCTCTTCTTGTATCGAGTGACGCCGCACACCGGACATATGGTAGACTCTGCGTGCTCGTCCCGATAAATGATGCAATTGTTCATGCACACATGGTATTTCACGTGCGGTAAATCCAGAGGACACACGATTTTCTTCGCCTCCTCCAAACTGGTCGGGCACTTGTTCCCCTTGGGAAGACGTTCGTGCCAGAATGACATGTTCTCGTCGAAGCATGCGTCAGTCATTTTGTGTTTTACCTTCATCTCCAGAGCCATGAGCGTTACTTTCAGGCGGGTATCCTCGGGCCTGCATCCTTCATACAATGGAGTAACCGCGTCTAACTCAAGTTGATCCATCTTTGCTTTCTCTCGGGTGGCAGCTCTTGCGTTATCCGTCTGCTTGAGAAGCAGCTCTTGAATATGAGGGTCCTGCACCCAGCCCATCGATGGTCCAGCGTCGTCTGCTCCGCCATCATCATCATCTTCATGATCATGCCCGTCGTCTGCTCTGGCATCTTCCTCATCATCATGTCCTGCATCTTCTACATGATGACTGTGTACAGCATCACCGTCGTGATCATCTCCTGGGGATTCTTCGTCTTCTCGCCCGCACGAGCTGCGGTGGTTGTCTTGCTGCCCTTCCTCATTTCTTGCCCGGCCCCCATGGACGACTTCGTAGTCATCTTCATCACCTTGCCACTGATAGCCATCCATGAAACCACACAAGAGCAGGTGGTCCCTCACCTGCCCGGAATCCGGGTCCGCAATAAGGCTCTTCAGCTTGCATCTTCGACACGGAATCTTATCTCCGTCTCGTTCTTTTGAAGCATATCAGCCTTCGCGGACCTCAAAAACTATTCACGATGCCTTCGATCATCGTGCGGACCATGGTCTCCTGCGGGGTAGAGCAAAACGATATTTTAGAACCAAGAAAAAATTTGGCATGACTTTCCCTAAAAATAGGACCAAAAAGAATGCTTAATGCCAAAATTCTCGCCGAAACGGAAATGAATCAACATTCTGGCAAAATATTGGCAACTATCGCATTTCAAATACCGGTACACCTCCAAACACAAACACATATGCAACACCATAAACATATGCAACACCACGAACATACATAGATCTAGCTAGGCCATAAAAAGTGCATGTGCACATTGTTGTAGGGAGAACAACATAAGTATAGCTTCCCCCCTTACTTACCTATCAAAACAAGGTAATTTAACCACTTAATTTGAATGAATATATGGTGGAAATGAGGTGAAATAGAGGAGGCACCCGAGACAAGGAGGAGGCGGTGGAGAGAATGAAGTGGGGAGAAAATGAGTGTGGGTAGGAGAGGCTGTCCAAAATATCTTGTTGCTGCCCCCTTACTAATGGCGCACCAACCATAAATGCGCCATTAGTAATCCAGGTTACTAATGGCGCACCTTCTGGTGGTGCGCCATTAGTAGTTTTGCAAAAAAAACATACTAATGGCGCACTGCTACACAGTGCGCCATTACTAGTTTAAACTAGTAATGGCGCACGGTGGAAAAGTGCGCCATTAGTAGTTTTGCAAAAATAGGAATAAAAAATATAATAAAAAAACAACTTTAGTGGCGCACTCCCCGACAGGTGCGCCATTACTAGTTACAACTAGTAATGGCGCACTTCGTCTGGATGCGCCATTAGTATGTTTGGACAGGCGCACTAGTTAAAATTTTTTTTTTGATACTAATGGCGCACCTTGGGCCAGGTGCGCCATTAGTAGTTTCAACACTAATGGCGTATCAGAAGATGGCGCGCCATTAGTATATACTAATGGCGCACCACATGTCTGGTGCGCCATTAGTGTCAATCCCATCTATAGCCCTTTTTCTAGTAGTGCCTGACTCTTTACCTTCGTCGAGTTATCAATCTTCAGAGTTGTGTTTAATTCTTTCCAGAAGATCCCACCGGAATTCAATAGTCTTATTCATAAAAGACCTAGTACAAGAAGTATCAAGTATGGATTGATCATCACGAGAAAGCCGAGCATAAAAATTCTGAATAATAATTTCTCTCGAGAGCTCATGATTGGGGCATGAATATAACATTGACTTAAGCCTCCCCCTACCTAGACCGACACTTTCTCCTTCACGAGGCCAAAAATTATATATGTAATTCCGATCACGATGAACTAGATTCATAGGGTAATTTTTTTGGTGAAACTCCAATTCCAATCGATTCCAGTTCCAAACTCCAATATCATCGCATATCCTATACCATGCCAATGCTTTTCCCTTCAAAGATAAAGGGAAAACCTTCTTCATAACTTCATCTCTAGGTAAACCTGCAAGGTTAGACAATCCACAAATTTGTTCCACATATATCAAGTGCATGTCAGGATGTTCGGTTCCGTCTCCTGCATAAGGAATAACCAACAGTTGTTCTATCATACCCGAAGGAATTTCATATTCAATATTTTCAGTAGGTGCAGTAGGTTGAGGGGTAGCTAATTGTGGTTCCGTTCGAGGTGAAGATACCCCGAACAAACCCCTCAAAGGATTGTTCTCCATAGTAACAAGTGACAATAAATTTGAGCACACTATATAAATGTTTCCTTACCAAATTCCACTTACCAAAGGTGCTTCACTCCCCGGCAATGGCTCTAGAAAATAGCCTTGATGAACCACAAGTATAGGGGATCAATTGTGTCTCTTTTTGATAAGTAAGAGTGTCAAATCCAACGAGGAGCAGAAGGAAATGACAAGTGGTTTCTAGCAAGGTAATGTATGCAAGTGCTAAAACTGTAAGTAACAAAGTAGTTTAATAGCCAGATATTTTTGTAACGAGCAAGTAATGATAGTAGTAAGAAAAGTGCAGAAAGGTAGCCCAATCCTTTTGAGGCAAAGGACAGGTCAAAACGGTCTCTTATAGTGAGTAAAGCGTTCTTGAGGGTACGCGGGAATTTCATCTAGTCACTTTCATCATGTTGGTTCGATTTGTGTTCGTTACTTTGATAATTTGATATGTGGGTGGATCGGTGCTTAGGTGCTTTTCTTACTTGAACAAACCTCCTAGTGATGATTAACCCTCCCGCAAGCATCCGCAACTATGGGAAAAGTATTATGAATAAATTCTAACCATAGCATTAAACTTTTGAATCCAATCGGTCCCTTACGGAATATCACATAAACTGGGGTTTAATCTTCTGTCACTGTCGCAACCCATGATCTAATTACTACTACACAATGCATTCCCTAAGGCCCAAATATGGTGAAGTGTCATGTAGTCGACGTTCACATGACAACACTAAGGGAATCACAACATACATATTATCAAAATATCGAACACACATCAAGTTCACATGATTACTTGCAACATGATTTCTCCCGTGACCTCAAGAACAAAAGTAACTACTCACAAATGATAATCATGCTCAAGATCAGAGGGGTATTAAATGGAATAATGGATCTGAACATATATTTTTTCACCAAATAAACCATATAGTAATCAACTACAAGATGTAATCAACCCTATTAGTCACCACAAGCACCAATCTATAGTTCCGGTAACATGATTGAACACTAGAGATGAACTAGGGTTTGAGATGAGATGGTGATGTTGAAGATGTTGATGAATATAGCCCTCCCCAAGATGGGAGAGTTGTTGGTGATGATGATGACGATGATTTCCCGCTCCGGGAGGGAAGTTCCCCGGTGGAATCGCTCCGCCGGAGGGCAAAAGTGCTCCTGCCCAAGTTCCGCCTCGAGACGGCGGCACTCCGTCCCGAAAGTCCTTTCGTTATTTTTTTTCTAGGTCAAAATGACTTATATACCAGAAGTGTTGGGGAACGTAGTAATTTTAAAAAATTCCTACGCACACGCAAGATCATGGTGATGCATAGCAACGAGAGGGGAGAGTGTGTCCATGTACCCTCGTAGACCGAAAGCGGAAGCGTTAGAACAACGCGGTTGATGTAGTCGTACGTCTTCACGATCCGACCGATCCAAGTACCGAACGTACGGCACCTCCGAGTTCAGCACACGTTCAGCTCGATGACGTCCCACGAACTCCGATCCAGCAGAGCTTCGAGGGAGAGTTCCTCCAGCACGACGGCGTGATGACGGTGATGATGATGCTACCGACGCAGGGCTTTGCCTAAGCACCGCTACAATATGAACGAGGTGGATTATGGTGGAGGGGGGCTACCGCACAAGGCTAAAATATCAATGATCAATTGTTGTGTCTTGGGGTGCCCCTCTGCCCCCGTATATAAAGGAGCAAGGGGGTAGGCCGGCAAGCCCTTGTAGGGCGCGGCTAGAGGAGGACTCCTCTTCCTAGTAGGAGTAGGACTCCCCTTTCCTAGTCCTACTAGGAGGGGGAAGAAAGGAGAGGGGGAGGAGAAGGAAAGAGGGGGCGCAACACCTCCCCTAGTCCAATTCGGACTAAGCCCATGGGGGGTGCGCAGCCAGGCTCGTGGCTTCTCCTCTTTTTTCCCTAAAGCCCACTAAGGCCCATATGTACTCCCGTATTCCTGTAACTCCCCTGGTACTCTGAAAAATACCCAAATCACTCGGAACCTTTCCGATGTTCGAATATAGTCGTCCAATATATCGATCTTTACGTCTCGACCATTTCGAGGCTCCTCATCATGTCCCTGATCTTATCTGGGACCCCGAACTACCTTCGGTACATCAAAACACATAAACTCATATTACCGATCGTCACCTAACGTTAAGCGTGCGGACCCTATGGGTTCGAGAACTATGTAGACATGACCGAGACTCGTCTCCGGTCAATAACCAATAGCGGAGCCTGGATGCTCATATTGGCTCCCACATATTCTATGAAGATCTTTATCGGTCAAACCGCATAACAGCATACATTGTTCCCTTTGTCATCGGTATGTTACCTGCCCGAGATTCGATCGTTGGTATCTTAATACCTAGCTCAATCTCGTTACCGGCAAGTCTCTTTACTCGTTCTGTAATACATCATCCCGCAACTAACTCATTAGTCACATTGCTTGCAAGGCTTATAGTGATGTGCATTACCGAGAGGGCCCAGAGATACCTCTCCGACAATCGGAGTGAAAAATCCTAATCTCGATCTATGCCAACTCAACAAGTACCATCAGAGACACCTCTAGAGCACCTTTCACCTAGTTATGTTGTGATGTTTGGTAGCACACAAAGTGTTCCTCCGGTAAACGGGAGTTGCACAATCTCATAGTCATAGGAACATGTATAAGTCATGAAGAAAGCAATAACAGTAAACTAAAACGATCAAGTGCAAAGCTAATGGAATGGGTCAAGTCAATCACATCATTCTCTAATGATGTGATCCCGTTAATCAAATTACAATTCATGTCTATGGCTAGGAAACTTAAACATCTTTGATTTAACAAGCTAGTCAAGTAGAGGCATACTAGTGACACTCTTTTTGTCTCTGTATTCACACATGTATCATGTTTCCGGTTAATACAATTCTAGCATGAATAATAAACATTTATCATGAAATAAGGAAATAAATAATAACTTTATTATTGCCTCTAGGGCATATTTCCTTCAAGAAGATGGGCACCGGAGGTCGGCCTAGGTGAGAACAACCCACCAGGGTGCGCCTAGGCTCCCTGGCGCACCCAGGTGGGTTGTGCCCACCTGGTGAGCCTCCTCTGGTACTTATTTGCTCCAATATTCATCAAATATTCCATAAAAATTCTCTGTGAAGTCTCAGCTTGTTTGGAGTTGTGCAGAATAGGTAGCTTGACGTAGCTTTTTCAGGTCCAGATTTCCAGCTGCCGGAATTCTCCCTCTTAGTGTGTATCTTGCAAATTATGAGAGAAAAGGCATTAGAATTACTCCAAAAAGACTTATTATGCATAAAAACATCACAAATAACAGTAAGAAAACATGATGCAAAATGGACGTATCAACTCCCCCAAGCTTAGACCACGCTTGTCCTCAAGCGAAAACCAAAATCGAAAAACATGTCCACATGCTTAGAGAGAGAGAGAGAGGTGCCGATAAAAATAAAATAAGGACATAGAAGCATCATGTCACTACTAGGGAAAACCTTATACACAGAATGTTACCAGTAGCGCTGTACAAAATCAAACGCTACTGCTACTTAGTAGCAGCGCGCGTAAATAAACCGCGCTACTGCTATGACTTTAGCAGTAGCGCGTACAAGTGAAAAGCGCTGCTGCTATGTTTGAACTGGGCGCACATGGCTAGCCCAACCTAGCAGTAGCGCGTATACTGGCCCAGCGCTACTGCTCCTCTCCTTAGCTGTAGCACGCTTACGTGTAAGGCGCTGCTGCTAACGGAAATAAAATAAAGTGAAAAACAAGTAGAAAAGTAAATGAAAATGAAAGAAATATAAAAAGGAGAAAGGAAAAAAAATAAAATGTAAAGAAAAATAAAAGAAAAAAGGGAAAAAAGGAGAAAGGAATAGCAGTAGCGGGTTTCAGGAAACGCGTTATAGCTAACTTAGCTATAGCGCGTTTCAGAAACGAGCTACCGTTATGTTTCACTTAAATAGCGGTTCCCCCCTCCCCCCCGGCCACCACACTTCTTCCCGAAATACCTCGCCCTCGCCACCCTCTCCCCAATTCGCCGTCGCCCCACTTCGCCGCTGTCTCCTGCCGGCGTGGACGCCCGCAACCTCACCGTCTCCCCCCGAGGCCGCCGTCATCCTCACAGCCGCCGCCCGAGGCCGCCCTCAGCCTCACCGCCGCCGCCCGAGGCCGCCCTCGATGTCACCGTCGGCGCCCTCCACCTCAGCGCCGCCCGAGCCCGCCCAGGACCGCCATTGCCCGTGCCCGAGCCTGCCCTCTCCGCCCCTGCCTCCGTCACCGAGCACCTCCCCGCCACCGTCTCTCCCCTCTATGTAAGTTCCCCACCCCTCCCCCCGACTCCTCTCTCTCTGCATTTTAGAGAAAAAATTAGTAGAGCAAAAGTTTGTTTATAGCAAAAAATTTAGTTTAGAGCAAAGGATGTTAAGTAGTAGATGTTAGAGCAAAAATTAGTTTAGAGCAAAAAATTTGGTTTACAACAAAAATTAGTTAGGGCAGTAGGGTTTAATTAGGGTAGATGCTGCTTGTATAGTATATAGTGATACTAGTAGATGTTAATTAGGTTAGGGCAATAGTGGTACTAGTAGATGTTAATTAGATGTTTTTCACTTAGGGCACTAGAGTTTTGCTAGGTTAATTAGGTTAGTAGTGCTGCTAGTAGTAGTGGTGCAGTAGGTTAATTAGGTGATGTTAAATGAATAACCTAAATGAATGAATCTTTTCATCATTATAGAGCACTAAAGTTAACTGAATTTTGTTCTATTAGTAGTTAAATGAATTTTCTTCTACACTTTGTTTTTGAATTAGCTTGTGAAATTTGGACATGTGGTTGCTCGTGTATATTTGGACATGTGTTGCGGTGTCGAAGAGGGATATTTGAACACTGTTTCCAGGGAAAGATGCTGAGTGGCCTATGTTTTGCCGGAATGTTGATTCATTTCTATTCCGGCAAATTTCAGGCTCTCGATTTGTCCACTTTTTAGCAAAGGTGATGCCGAAATTTTCCATGAATTTTGGCATGACTTGTGCTACAAACTAGGACATATCGAGTGCCCGGGATTTGCTGCACCAGGAAGGAGTCAACATTCCTACAAAACAATAGGCCTTTTTTATGTCATTATTCATTTTATTAGGTCTAGAATTAATTGACCAGATTTAATCATAGGAAACATGGCTAGCAATGATGAAGGACAGGGTTCTGGTGATTGCGACGACGTCTACCGGGCGGCAGAAGAATTTTTTAGCCTTACCACGATCAACCGATGTTGTTGCTGGGCCCACCAGTGGCATCGAGGACTGAGACCGACATGCAGACCGGTGTTGAGACTGAGACCGGCGCTGAGACTCAGACTGGGATCGAGACCAACACTGAAACTGAGACCGGTGCTGCCTCGGGGAGCGGAGCCGGTGTAGAACCGAAAGCAAAGAGGCAACGACTTCCTAACAAACTCAGGACTACTAGACTGGTGTTCATGGAGGTGGACGATGGAATTTTTGAGCCAAAGGCGCACGAGGAAGCGCGTCGATGCTACGGCAATCAAATAGGCTGCATCGTACGGACAACCGCCACCATCAATGATGAGAAACTACAGAAGATAGAAAATATGAGGAGCTCCCTTCTAAAGAAGTTTCACCAGATATTCTTGTTCCTAGGCCAGAATGAGAAGGATTATGAAGATCCAGACGAGGACCCGACAATGAAGAAGATAAACAAACATGCCATGACCAAGTTTAGCGACGCGTTGGCCGCATGGAAAACACGAGTGAAAGCAAGGATCATCGACAAGAAGGAACCCTACTCCAAGATTGTAAAGGATAATCCGACAATCACGGAAGAGCAGTTTCAAATATTCAAGGAGGCTTGCGAGGCCGAAGCTGCCAAAAAAAAGTCTAAGTACATGAAGGGGCTTCAAGAGAGGAACATTGGGAGCCACCACCTCGGAAGCCGTGGTTACGGCGGAAAGAGGTCCAAATGGGCCAAGGAGGACGCGGAAGCCGCGAGTCTGGGCATCCCAGACCCCTTGGCGGATTTCACTGTCCCGCAGGAGCATGACGTCTTGAGGGCCCGGCACCGTTGGGAACCAGTGAAGAAGGTTTACGAGACAACACCGGTCATTACGGAGTTCATGAGACTGCTGGTAATTTTAGTTTCTGATCAATTCGACTGCACACGTTAGTCATATTTATAAACGATCCTTGTGCCTTTTGCAGAGAGAGCAGCACCGGATTGCAGCCGAAAGCGACTCGCCGTCTGAGGCATTGGTGAGGCCCAAGTGGGACACTCCATTCAACCGGGCGTTGAACATACTGAAACGACAACCGGTGGATACTCGACCGTCGTATGGACGCGTGCACGGTGTCGGAGACGGCGCCACGTGGAAGAAGTACTACCCTGAGACCACGGAGGAGAGAAAGGAAAGACGGAGGTTAACTGAAGAAAACATCGACAAGAAGGTTGAGATTGCGGTTGAGAAGAAATCATCTCAGACAGTCGCAATAGTGGTAGCTGCCGCAAAACAGGTGGTTGCAGATTTGTCTACTTCCTTGGTGACGGGCGTTTTCACTTGGACAAGGAAAAATCTAGAAAAAAATGCAAAGGACTTTCCCCTTGCTGACTTCTTGGGAGCACCTGCTCCCGCACCGGCTCCCGCACCGGCTCCCGCACCTGCTCACGCATCGGCTCCCGCACCGGACGTGCTCGGCAATGCTTCGTCTTTGGCTGAGCTCGACGCCCTCTCGGTATCTGTCACACCGGCCCCCTTCAATATAAATGTATAATCTCCCGTTTTCGTTGCCTTTCGGATGTCTCACGTCGCAGACTTTTCTTTGCAGGCCGACGAAACCCCGTGCACCATATTGTACACCATCGGCGACCAGAAGGTGGACATGCACTACTAGAATCAGCTACTTTGCCATCTGCCAGATCTTTGCCGTCCGCTAGCGGACGACAAAGAAGCTCTTTGCCATCAGCTACCAAAAAGCAGACGGCAAAGAAAGAGCTGATGGTAAAGAAGGTCTTTGCCATCAGCCATCTCTTTGCCGTCAGCTAGCGGACGGCAAAGAATCTTTGCCGTCCGCTAGTTGACGGCAAAGAGGGAGGTGGCACCCACTAACAGGAAACTAAACGTCCCCCTTCTTTGCCGTCCGCAGCAGACGACAAAGATAGAACAAAAGCTGACGGCAAAGGCACGGCGGACGGCAAAGGCTAACCTAACTAACGGCCGAGCCCCCCCACCCGTTACTCTCTCTATTTCTCCCTCTCTCCTCCCCGACGCCCACATCGATCCACACCCACCGCGACGCACCCACCGCCCGGTGCCGCCCCCGCCACCACCCCCGCCCCCGCCGCCCTGCGCCGCCCCCGCCCCCGCCCTCGCCGCCCGGCGCCACCCCCGCCACCGTCCCCTCCCCCACCCGCCGACGCCCTACCATCCCGCCGCCCTGGCGCCCCGCCGCCCGGCGTCGCCCCCGCCATCGCCCCCGCCCCCGGCGCCACACCCGCCACCGCCCCGCCCCCGCCGCCCGGCGCCGCCCGCGCCACCGCCCCTTCCCCAACCCGCCCGACCGTCCCACTGCCCCGGAGCCCTGCTGCCCCCACCCGCCCACCACCCCGGCGCCAGCGTCGCCCCCGGCTCCGGTGAGTTTTCTATTTTTCTATTTTTTCTATTTTTTGTTGTTTAATTGTTAGTGTTAGATTTAGTGCTAGATATGTGTTAGTGTTAGTGTTAGATTTAGTGCTACATATATATGTGTTAGTGTTAGATTTAGTGCATGGGTTTTAGATGAAAAAGATGAAAGAAGAAGAAGAAGAAAAGAAGAAAAGAAGTAGAAGAAAAAAGAATATGTAGAAGAAAAGAAGAAGAGGAAGAAAAGAAGTAGAAGAAGTAGAAGAAGAAGAAAAGAAAAGAAGTATAAGAAGTAGAAAAAAGATGAAAAAATAAGAAGAAGAAAAGAAGAAAAGAAAAGAAGTAGAAAAAAGATGAAAAAAGAAGAAGAAGAAAAGAAGTAGAAGAAGTAGAAGAAGAAGAAAAGAAGAAAAGAAAAGAAATAGAAAAAAGATGAAAAAGAAGAAGAAGAAAAGAAGACACCCCGACACCCTGACCCCCTGACCCAGACACCCCGACACCACACCCCGACCCCGACACGACACCCCGACCCCCTGACCCCGACACCCCGACCCCGACACCACACCCCGACAGCACACCCCGACACCCCGACCCCGACACCACACCCCGACACCCCGACCCCCTAACCCAATGAGCTCGTCATTGATTATAGTGATGATGTTGATTATGCATTTATTGATGATACTGATCGAGATTATTATTGTACTTGATGATGATACACTTAAGTGATATACATATTATTATTCATGTCGGTATTTTTTTGCCGTTGTACTAATTTAGTTTACTCTTTGTCATGGCATGTGTTGAAAGATGGTGGGCGCTGGTCGGGAGCGCTCCGAGGACCCTTCTTCGTCGGCGCATGCGACGAGGTCTTCCATTCCACAAGCACCTCTCCGCCGAGCGTTGCTGGACAGTATGGCGACACCGTCGGGCCCTTCTTCGTCGACCGTGGTGCCGAGCAGGGGACGAGGTAAGAAGAAGAGAGCAGCTGGAGCACGTGGTCGCGGGAGAGGAGGTAGGGTGACTGCGAGGGCGCCTTCCTCGCCGCCACCCCCAGCTGTTTCACCCAAGCACGTGAATGCTAGGGTGGACTCGTCCGAGGAGGAGGCTACACGGACTCCGGTCCATGAGCCTCTGGTCCACGAGCCTCCGGTCCACGGGCCTTCGGGCCACAAGAGTTCGGCCCATGATACCCCGAAGGAACACACATCTGGATGGGGTACCTTGCCGGATGAGCCTGAGGGGCCGAGTGGCCATGATGATGATGGCGGGGAGCCGACTAATATTGACGAGGAAGGGGGCACCGTCTACCAGTGTGGTGCTACACGTCTCCCGGACGTGTCGGCGACCCGCGAGCAGAGGTGGTTGATTTTCCCTAATGGGGACAGGTAAGTGCATTTAATCTTTTTGTACCCTTCTGCATTCCCGTTTCTTCAAATATCTAATGCGTTGGCCTTGTCATGCTGCAGGGGTTGGGACCACCATCATAGTGTCCGCCGGCCCAACTCCGTCCTTGGAGTTCTTTGTCAGCAAAAATTCCCGGGGTTGGTTAAGTTGCCTGGTGAGGGTCGGCTTCCAGAGCTTGGATTGAGTTGGGAGCACTACTTGGCTGCCTCGGCCCCGCCGGGTGAGATTATCGACGGTGTCTTGTGCAAGACGAGGGCAGACGTGGTGATTAGAAAGTTCTGGGTAATTTCTCCTTTACACAATTAAATTTTTTTCAACTAGCTAGTTATTAATTGTACTAATCAATATTGTCTCATTTGATTGCAGACATTCTACAGGTGTGAGGAGGGATACGAGGAGGAGGCGGCAAATGTTATCGATAACGTCTGCAAGTGCCTACTACAGAACTTACGGCACAAGGCTCGGGTGCAAGCCGTTCGAGACTACTACGCCGCGCGTGGTATCAAGAAGACCAAGCCGGCGTGCTGCGAGAAGTTCTTGAGTAAGGATGAGTACATGAAGGTAATTCTTAAGGCCTTGTACTTTACTTCCTTCATTTAGTAATTCATAGCCGTAGCGCTCAAGTTTCTATTTCCTAACTTAGGCCCCTCCGAGATGGTGTGCGGATTGGATGGATTGTTGGGAGGTGTTGGTCAATGAGTGGTGCTCAAAAGAATGGCGAGCCCTCCACAACGAGGCCAAGGACAAATGTGCCCAAATGGAAGGTGTGCCACACCATCAAGGCAGCTCCAACTTATATCAGTACGGGCGGAACTGGGTATATGGTTTGCTTCATGAATCATGCAATTCGTTCATCATGCTAGCTTTCAGCCCTTTAATTACTAATTTTCTTTGTTTCTCTCTTTCAGACACGCTACAATAAGGCGGATAAGGTGCTAGAGGTGTACGACCTGTATGCCATGGCCCACACTGGCTCTTACAAGAAAGTCAAGGCATTCTCTGCGTCTGTCCTCAATGATCCAAAAAACTTCACCAACATCTCCTCCCACGACAAGATCGTGAAATATAGAGATGAGGGGAAGGCGAGGAAAGGGGAGGACTTTAACCTGAGCCAGGCTCCCATTGATACCGAGCTGCTGATGATATCTGGTGGTGGGAGGTCCCATGGCTCCATAGCCATGGGAGATGGACTTATCCGTTGTCCTAGCACTCTCCCGGAGATCAAGGCGCGCCAGTAGAGCTCCGCTCCCGAGATAAGGCCTCGTGAACGGCCAGTCCAACTCGCCTTCAAGGTTAGTTATACGTACTCAGCTATCTTTCTCCATTACATTGTGTGCGCTTCCATCAATGATTACAAATGGTAACGAGGAGTGGTGTTGCAGGCTGCTATACAAAGTGAGAGAGATAGAACAGAGAAACTTCTGGCGGTGGCGGCGGAGAGGCAGCGGGAGTTGGAGGAGAGGACGACAAAGATGTTGGAGGAGGAGAGGGAACGGAATGACATGCAGGCAAGGGCCATGTACGAGCTCCTTGTGGTAAGTTTTTTCTACACATTAGCCAAAACATTCTTGGAGTGTTTATCTCATTACTAACTAGTATGATTGAGTCATCAAAACCAAATGTGCAGTCTATGTGCGAGAATTCCGGTCAGACCGCTCCGTCGATGCCAGTGATTGCTTATGGGACCACGGTCAGTTTAATTTGAATGTACATTACTTGCTAGTCTTAACATTTGAGTGTCATCATGCTAACGAGACATTGGAAATGATCTTTGGTGCAGCGTAACTCCAGACAAGCATCGCACGATCCTTCTCCAGCTACTGGCACAAGCCACCCCGCTACAACACCTCCATGATCACGGTAAGTGTCTCTAGTGTTTTGCTTAACAAATGCATAAATACCTAGACTTAGCTTTATTTCCTCCAATATGCTTACCATAATGACTTAGAGTTAGCTTCTTTTCCTCCAAAATGACTTGATAAGCTTACTAACCTCCAAAACCATCCATCATACCTAGGTTAGCTCTAAAATGATGCATTTTACCCAAGTTGGCTCTAAAATGACCCATTTTACCTAGATTAGCTCATAAACGATCCATTTCACCTAGGTTAGCTCCAAAATGACCCATCTTACCTAGGCTAGCTCCAAAATGACCCATCTTACCTACATTAGCTCATAAATGATCCATTTCACCTAAATTAGCTCTTAAATGATCCATTTCACCTTAGTTAGCTAAAAACAATCCATTTCACCTTAATTAGCTAAAAAACGATCCATTTCACCTTACTTAGCTCATAAACGACCCATTTCAACTTAGTTAGCTCATATATGATCCATTTCACCTAAGTTAGCTGCATAAAGCGGACAACAAAGTAGATGTTTGCCGGATCTTACTTTGTCGTCCATGTTTGCCGTCCGCGGTGGACGGCAAAGACCTTTGCCATCCGCCATTCATGCCTTTGCTGTCCGTCGTGGCAGACGGCAAAGTAGCTGATTCCTGTAATGGTGGGGAAGGCGACGATAATGGAGCCGAAGGAACCATTGTTCCACAGCCGGCCGATCCTCCCGAACGTCTTCAAGGTTTCCGTGGCCAGTGTCGAACCGGGCCATGTGAATTTGCCTCCTCCAATACTACTGGTGGATGATGAGGAGACACCGCGCCGGCTTGGTGATTGTTGCAATGGGTGGGTCCTGTTGTGGCCAAAGAGTCTGCTTCGTCTGGAGGCGGTCGGGAGCAAACCCACGAGCACGCAGCCTCAGCAAGGTATGAACATCAACACCCCGCCGACCCAATTAGCGTCGGGTGTCGGGTTGGGTGATAGAGGATGGGGTAAGGAGGAGGCTCCATTAGTCGCTGATGACGTCGCCATGGATGAGGATGATGACGACGGCGGCGCTGAACAGTATGTCTATACTGGCGCCTCCTCAGGGTTTGAGCGTCATGAGTTGGTGCCTGAATTGCCGTCTCAACATATTATGGACGACTTTCCGGTAGTAAAGAAGTCTAGCAAGAGAGCGAGGAAAGGCAAAAAAGCTGATTCTATGATCCAGCCTCCTCAGCAGTCTCGGCTTTAGGACCATATAGATATCCCCGATGCGGATAAATGGCATATCCCCGGTCAACCAATCCTACCTGCAACAACGCTACAGGCTAGATTCGGCGATCTAAGGAGACTTCATGATGATGTGCTGCGGGTAGAGAAAGGCCTCATCGCCTCGACAGATCCAGGATACCCACTCTACGTGGTTAACGTTCCGCGGCAAATGTCGTACATTGACAGCTTCCCCGCGGATATGTTCTTCCTCCGATTCGATTACATATTCGACATGTTTCACATGAAGAAGCTGGATTTTACGTTTGTCCGCCTTTATGCCTTGCACATGAATTACATCATCGGGTTTGAGCAGATATCTCATATCTGTGTCGCTGACCCGTACTACATGCACGAGGGCTTCTTGGGAGTCTACGCAGAGCACCGTGTATACGCGAGGGAATACATCGTCAATTTCATGCCCACCAATAAGGACAAGGGGGCGATTCTCGTGCCTTATCATCCCGTGTAAGTCATCCGCGCTGCTATCCTTCCTTCGATTTCAATCATTCATTTGCATGGTGGAGGCTAAGTAATTTGAGGTGTACTTATTTTGCGTAGCGGCGGGCGCGCCATCCTCATCATCCTATACCCCCGATTCTCCCACGCTCTTTACTTGGACTCATCGAAGAACATTCACAAAAAGGATTACACCCACATCAAGGATGTTCTCGATAGTGCTATATTTTACTACCAAGCAAGGGGTGGAGAGGTCAGGGACAAGAAGAGAAGGGGCGGCAGGGTCGCCTTTGGCGATAAGACCGACTTCTGCTACATCCAGCAACCGAACGATTCTCTTAATGATGGATTCTATGTCCTACACCACATGCTGGAGTACAGACGGGATCGCCAGAACCTTCGCATGTCACCTAGATCCAGCGATGCCCATATTCTGCAATGGGCAAAGAACGTAGGAGGTATCAAGGATCATCGACTTCGAGCCTAGTTCTATCACATCCAGCGCGAACTTGGCCAAATCATCATGAAGGAGGTCGTCGGAATAATAGGGATGTTCTACGAAGAAGGACAAATGTCGCGGGAAGACGTCCGAACATGGGTAGCCGCTCAGCGTCTCGACCTAAAGCCTTTCACTAGGCTCGGGGACTATCACCCTGACATGGATGGATGGCCCGACATGTTGGAGTGATTGTCGATATATGACAATGTGTCCGTTTAGTCCATACTTTTTGTATGACAAAACTTTGAGTAATGCACGGTGACACTTTATTTGTGATGTAATTAAACCGTCCTCCTCCTCGACTAGCGAAAATCACTCTAGTTAGGGAATTTTGGGGTACGATGAACTTTGTTATTTATGCTTATGATATGTTGTTTCTATTTTTGCCAAGTCTGTCTCTTTCTGTTGCTCAACTATATATGTTGCATATCATTGACTCATGTGACGATGCATGTGCATAGATCATCGATGGTGAATAAGTGCTATGCCTGGAGTATATATACGACAAGTGGCCGGAGTGTCAGGCGCAGGTGTACCGGTTTCCGGTTTCCAAGCGACAGGCAGTAGTTAGTTTAGGTTCACGCTAATGTGAGAGAGGGATACGAACTCATGTACTCAAAGTGATAGCTCTTCTCGCGTATACCATTCTTTAGATGGATGACGATGTATTTGCATGTAATCAAGACTTGTATCGCTATTTTCGAGATGATGACGAGAGACCACTTTGTGTTGGATGATGATTATGATGATGACATGATTTGATGAGACTAATTGTATGTATATGCTATGATTACATTTGCATGTGTATGATATGCTAAAGATTATTGTATAAAGCCTATTCAAATACAAAACAAATACAAAAACAAATATGTGGGAAAAAAACTAATAAAACTAGTAGTAGCGAGGGGGGAAAATTTAGCAGTAGCGCCGCATTACGAGTAGCGCTTCCCGGTAAACATCGTTGCAGATAATATCAGCAGCGCCCTTTTCTAAATAGCGCTACAGCTATTCATATATAGCAGTAGCGTGGGACAACAGGCGCTACTGCTATACGTTAGCTATAGCGCCTTATTAGTACCGCCTGTCCCCGCTCTACTGAGAGGCCCAAAACCCGCGCTGCTGCTAGTCTTTTCCCTAGTAGTGAGTAGATTATTATAACAGCAACAAATTTAAACATAAGACTTTTATCATAGACTTCCCATGAATAAGTGACAATTCATCACACAATTGAAGTATAAAGCATAAACTCTATTAGAAACCAACAAACTATGTTGCAGTCAACTTTGCAACTACAATTTATCATCTTTTCAGGAAGGGTCACGTATCGGAGCCTTTAGGAAAGTCCACATACTCAACCATCATATAATATTCTATGATTGCTAACACTCACCTCATACACATGAGCAAAACATTTCAACCGGACACATAGGAAGATAGGGGCTTATAGTTTGGCCTCCCAATGTATTCACCTCATGGGTGATGTCAACAATAATAACTCATGCCACCCATATTCAACTGGACATATGTGCCTAGATCTTTCCTCACCACGTGATGCTTGCCAAAGGAGAAAAATAAAAAGGAATAGAGAGAAAACATTGACTCTTGCATAAAAGTAAAAGATAGGCCCTTCGCAGAGGGAAGCAGAGGTTGCCATGCGCTTATTTATTTGTATGCTCAACCCCTTAGTGCAAAAGAACATCACGTTATATTGCCCCTTGTGATGGCAACCTTTATTATGCAGTATGTCCCTTTTATTCTTTACCATCACAAGTTCATACAACGCTCAATTTTCTCTTACAGTAAATGATCTCACACTTTGAAAAGCAATTTTTATTGCCTTTTTGCACCGATGACAACTTACTTGAAGGATCTTACTCTATCTTTAGGTAGGTATGGTGGACTCTTGAAAATAAGATTTGGGTTTAAGGGTTTTTGGATGCACAAGTAGTATCTCTACTTTCTGCGGATTTTTTGGTTAGCAAAGATAGGGGAAGCTGTTGGGAAACGCAGTAATATCAAAATTTCTTACGATCACGCAATATCTATCTAGGAGATGCATAGCAACAAGAGGGGAGAGTGTGTCCACGTAGCCTCGTAGACAGAAAGCGGAAGTTTTTATTAATGCGGTTGATGTAGTCGAACTTCTTCGCGATCCAACTGAGGGAGTCCTGGATTAGGGGGTGTCTGGATAGCCGGATTACCATCATCGGCCGAACTATCATCGGCCGGACTATCATCATCGACCGGACTCCAATACTATGAAGATACAAGATTGAAGACTTCGTCCCGTGTCCGGATGGGACTTTCCTTGGTGTGGAAGGCAAGCTTGGCGATATGGATATGTAGATCTCCTACAATTGTAACCGACTCTATGTAACCCTAGCCCTCTTCGGTGTCTATATAAACCGGATGGCTCTAGTCCGTAGGACAACGAACAACATCAACCCTTACAATCATACCATAGGCTAGCTTCTAGGGTTTAGCCTCCTTGATCTCGTGGTAGATCCACTCTTGTAAAGATCCACAATATCAATATCAATCAAGCAGGACGTAGGGTTTTACCTCCATCAAGAGGGCCCGAACCTGGGTAAAACATCGTGTCCCTTGTCTCCTGTTACCATCCGCCTAGACGCACAGTTCGGGACCCCCTACCCGAGATCCGCCGGTTTTGACACCGACATTGGTGCTTTCATTGAGAGTTCCTCTGTGTCGTCACCGATAGGCTTGATGGCCTCTTCAATCAACAACGGCGCGGTCCTGGGTGAGGCTTTTCTCCCCGGACAGATCTTCGTATTCGGCGGCTTCGCACTGCGGGCCAACTCGCTTGGCCATCTGGAGCAGATCAAAAGCTACGCCCCTGGCCGTCAGGTCAGGTTTGGAAGTCTAAACTTCACGGCCGATATCCGCGTGGACTTGATCCTCGATGGATCCGAGCCACAGCCAAGTGCGCCGCACTGTCACGATGGGCACGACCTAACTCTGCCGCCGGACAGCGCTTTGGAGGCCGAACGCGAATCCGCTCCGATCCATAGTCCGGAGCCGATCGCGCAGATCGAGGACGGGTGGCTGGACACCGCCTCAGGAGCTTCAACTTCCACGGCGATGGAGCCGAACACTGACCTTGTCCCGCATATAGCTCATGACTCCGAGGTGCCGGACTCCCTACCGGACTCCGAACCTCCTGCGCCCCTGCCAGTCGAATCCGATTGGGCGCCGATCATGAAATTCACCGCTACGGACATCTTTTAGCACTCACCCTTCGGCGACATCTTAAATTTGCTGAAGCACCTCTCGCTATCCAGAGAGCCCTGGCCGGACTACGGCCAGGATGGTTGGGACGCGGACGACGAAGAAATTTAGAGCCCACCCACCACCCACTTCATAGCCACCGTCGACGATCTAACCGACGTACTCGACTACGACTCCGAAGACATCGACGTTATGGACGACGATGCCGGAGACTATCAAGAACCAGTGCCTACGGGACACTGGAAGACCACCCCAACACATGACGTATATATGATGGATACCCCAAAAGGAAGCGACGACGAGGATCAACGGGGCGCGGCAAAGGATAATCCCGCCGATAAACAACCAAAACGGCGACACAAGCGCCACCCTAGACCCCGCCTCGGCAAGAACAGCATTCCCAATGACCCAGCGTTAGAGCAGGGCCAACCAGTGGACGACGAACATGCAACCAAACAACCGTCCGAACAAGACGAACCGGATGATCAACCCCTTCCCGGAGCAACCAACAGTCCGGACAACCTCACACCGGACACACCACCGGAGCATAAGAACCTTCACAAAAGACTCGTCGCCACTGCAAGAAGTTTGAAGAAGGAAAAACAGAAGCTCAAAACAGCGGAAGACATACTCAGAAAGAAGTGGAACAAAATACTCAAGACCGCAAGCAAGTATGGCAATGGCCATCAAACAAAGAGCTACCCGAAGCGCAAGCTGCTGCCAGAATTTGACAAGGAAGCCATAGAGCCCTCACAATCAAAAAATAAAGAGGCCACCTGGCCGGATAGACGGCCAGATGACAGGCCAATAGCGGCGAACGGCGCCGCACACAAGCCGACCTATGACCCTGGGAAAATAGACGACCCAACTAGGTCCATCTACGGGCTAAAAAAGAGGGCCCCAGGAAGTAACACAACACGACAAGTGTTCGAAGACAGCGGCACACCCAAACACAAGGGCGCCGCACACACACTATGTTTCACCGATGAGGTGCTGGATCATGAATTTCCAGCAGGGTTCAAACCCATAAACATAGAGGCATACGACGGAACAACAGACCCCGTAGTCTGGATAGAAGATTACATACTACACATACACATGGCTAGAGGAGATGATCTCCACGCCATAAAGTATCTACCCCTCAAGCTCAAAGGGCCAGCTCGGCATCGGCTCAAAAGCCTCCTAGAAAACACTGTTGGAAGTTGGGAAGAGCTTGAGGACGCGTTTAGAGCAAATTTTCAAGGGACTTATGTCCGCCCTCCGGATGCAGACGATCTAAGTCATATAACTCAACAGCCCGGAGAGTCAGCGCGCAAATTCTGGAACAGGTTCCTTACCAAAAAGAACCATTTAGTTGACTGTCCGGATGCGGAAGCCTTAGCAGCTTTTAAACACAACGTCCGAGACGAATGGCTCGCCAGACACCTCGGCCAAGAGAAGCCAAGAACAATGGCCGCGCTAACAAGCCTAATGACGCGATTTTGCACAGGAGAAGACAGCTGGCTAGCAAGATGCAGCGCCAGCGACCCGAGTACATCCGAGATCAGAGATGGAAATGGAAAATCACGGCGCAGGAAAGATCAGCGTCGGAATAAAGAAAAAAGCCCAAAGAGCACGGCGGTCAATGCCGGATTCAAAAGCTCGCGGCCAAACAAAAAAACGCTGCCTCTTAAGGACAACAGTGACGAGCTATCCAACTTAAACAAAATTTTGGATCGGATATGTCAAATCCACAGTACCTCCAGAAGGCCTGCAAACCATACCAACCGAAATTGTTGGGTTTTTAAACAGTCCGGCAGACTCAACGCCGAACACAAGGGGCTCGATGCGCCAAGCGAGGACGACGACGAACCCCACCAGCAGAGCACCGGAAGTCAGAAGACTTTCCCACAAGAAGTCAAAACAGTCAACTCACTTCACGTGATAGTACGGAAATACAACACGGCACTCGCTAAGACAAGTGTTGCACGGTCCACCCCAGCGGAACACAGAGATTGGATGTCAAAACCAATCACTTTCGACCACCTGGATTATTCCAGAAGTATCCGGAACGCAGGATGGACTGCTCTGATATTGGATCCCATAATAGACGGACTGCGATTTACGCAAGTTCTGATGGACGGCGGCAGTGACTTAAACCTGCTATATCCGGACACAATCCGCAGGATGGGGATAGACCCTACTACAATTCGACATAGCCGCACTTCCTTCAAAGGAGTGGCGCCTGGCCCTTACGCCAGGTGCACAGGTTCATTATTACTAGAAGTTGTGTTCGGGTCACCTGACAACTTCCGACGAGAAAAACTAACCTTTCATGTCGCCCCATTCAAAAGTTGTTATCAAGCACTACTGGGAGGTGAAGCTTTCGTCCGCTTTAACGCAATACCACACTACGCGTCTCTTACGCTTAAAATGCCCGGTCCACGTGGCATCATTTCATTAAGAGGCCGGCTAAGCCCCCGGACACGGCTGGACCGGTCCGGAATAAATAAGCTAGGGGCTACCTAGCCGCACACCCCTTCACAAGGGTTTGTGTACATAAGCTATAATGAGCTACCGTAGGCTCAGCTTTCTACATTTATATTTCAATTTTTTATGTACCTTTTTGCACGATTTCTTTTTCAAACTAAGTTCCTCTCTTTTTACAGATGAACAAACGTGCACACCCGTCCAGGATACGGCACAACGGAGACACAAGCGCAGACGTGCAGTAGGGACCCATTTCAAGGACTCTTTTCAGACTAAGACCCTACGTAAACCTTTCTTACTGTCTCTTGTTGCTATAATCCCCTGGTTTCCTATTATAACCAGAGTGGAGGCCGGCGTTTTGGCATCGGCCACGCCAGAGGAACCTGCCCGTACCTGGACACAAGGGGCTTAGGGCATTATTCTGCCCGCTATTGTAAAAGACCGAACACCTTCGGGAGTGTTCGGCGTGTCGAGTTAGGCCTTATATGCATCAGCTCCAAATCATGTCTTTGGTCAAATGTTGGGTTTGCCCGGCTCCTGTGTTTTGCTGCCTTACGTTCCGTATCATCGGCTAATGCGGCACCAGGAGAACTACTGCGATTGTGCCCCAGTTCGGCTGGGCGAGCGCCTCAGTAGAGAAAGCCGAAAACTGACTGTCATGATACAGCGAGAGACTGGTCAACCACTCGATCGACCAAGGGAATGTTTAGAATTCCTCCGCTTTGACGAAGGGCCGTTTCCCGGTCAGGCACACACGCGCCCCAAATTCGGAGAGCGCGGTGCCCCCAGGGGCTATGTCGGAGCCCCACCCTCAAACTCCATGGCTAAGTGAAAGTGATAAAGCATTATAGTCCGGTTGCCTCGTTTGCTACGCTACCACCTCCTTTACAGGACCGAGACGTCGGATTAAGTGTGAAAACGCGCTATTTTTTGCGAACACCCCCGCACCTTGTGCGTGGGGGCTGAAGCCGACGACTGCCATCTTTCAGGTTATACACACGTATACATGAACGGCCGCATAGGAGATATTACATTACTTGAACGCACAAGTATAAAAGGCGCTTACATCATAAAAATTGTTTTACAACATAAAACGTTCATTTGAACGTAACATTTTTTGAACACTGCGACTCTATTACACGAGCACCACGCAGCACTTCGCCAAAATAGTGCTCAGCGGGTAACCGGCTATCGTCCGAACCCGGGGTCGCAACAGCAGTGGCATCCATCTCTGTCCAATGTGTCTTCACACGGGCGAGTGCCATCCGCGCACCCTTTATGCATGCCGACTGCTTCATCGCCTTCATATGCGGCACCGCCCCAAGAAATTGCTGCAATAAGCCAAAGTAACTCTTCGGCTTGGGCCTATCCGGCTAGACATGGGTCACGATATCCGTCATGGCAAGCCCGGGCAACCTATTCAGCTCAGCCCACTCGGCCAAACGGTCGGTCAGCGGAAGTGAACGCTCCGGACTATGGAATTGAGACCAAAACAGCTCTTCCGTCTCGTGATCCTTCTGGCTTCAAAAATGCACAACGGCATCCGCCGCACTCGCTGCTAAGTCCATATAAGGGTCCTCCGGACCCCACAGTTGGCCCAGCTGAGCATACTTTGGATCCATAAAACTTCGGCGCAGCAGAAAAGGCTTGCCAGCTACAATGTCTCCGGCCTGGCGCAACTCTTCCTTTATAGCCCGCATTGCAGAGCGGGCATCCTTGGCTTCGGCGGTGGCCTTCCCCAGGTCTTCTTGCCCCACCAGGCGCTCCTTCTCAAGAGCCTCATGGCGGTCGGTAGCATCTTTTAACTTCACGGTCATTTCGGCCATCTCTTCCCTGCTTCGGCAGTGTGCGGCCCTTTCGGCCACTAACTCTTCGGCCGCCCTCGAGGCCGCCGCATTACTCCTTCTGGCCTGCTCTTTGGCTTGAGCAAGTTCGGCCCGAAGGCTCTCCACAGCAGCGTCACTATCTGCATTTCACACACATGTTGTAAGGAGCTGGCTTCGGCTCCCTTACCAAGTGACCGCACAAAAACACTTACCTTGCGACTCATCAAGTCGCCTGTTGACTAGCGTGATGTCCGCATCCACAACGGTGAGTTGCCGCTTTAGTTCGGCAACTTCATCAGTCCGGCTGGCCCCCGGATGACCCGCCACCTACATAGGCAAGGCGAAAATTTAAACCTGCGATTTTGATCCTCGGCACGCTGTCGCTTTCGACAACCTACCGAGTCTCAGGGGCTACTATCTATACAGGGAGCATTCTATATGCAAAACTGTTAAAAGGTGTGTCATTTTTTACGTACCTCAAACCCCGCCAGCAAACTCCTGACGGCATTATGCAACCCGCCTTCGGCGGATGAAATCCTTTCAATCACCACACTCATCAATGCGTGGTGATCTTCTGAGATAGACGCCTTCTCAAGCAGATCCTTCAGCGGCACACCAGTTGGCGCCGAACTATCCGGCTTCGCCAAACCCGGGGGCTCCCTCCGCGACGACACTTCAGGCTCGTCCGCCCTATCCGACGGCGCCCCGGACGGAGGTGTCTCGCTCTCCATCATCTCCGGACGAAGGTCCCCCGAAGACGAGCTCATTTGCGAAGGACGGAGATCCGAACTACAAGGTAAAAACTTTTAGTTATCCTCAGAAGCACAAAAAGGGATGTCCCTTAATATAAAAATCCTTTCTTTCTACTTACGGCTCGTTGGAGGGCTGATCCTTTAAGGGAGAATGTGCGGCCGGGGCCTCCCCAGACGCAGGACCCTCTGGCGAAGATTTCTTCCCCCGTTTAGGGGCTTTGGCCCCCGGGTCCTCGGAGGCAATCCTCTTCTCCCCTTGGAGGGAGGCATTCTCGATCCCCCCTCTTTCAAGAGCCTCCTTAGGAGAGGCAGTAGCTTTTCCACTTTCCCCTGCGCCTTCCTCTGGAGGCGTAACCTCCAACATCCGGACCAGCACGGAATCCGGAGCGGTCTCTGGGAGGGGGGCCGGACACCATATCAATTTTGCTTCCGCTATCCACTCCTGTTTAGAAGGAAATTGGTCATAAGGCGAATCATCGAAAGGCAAATAAACGGTATGTCCGGACTTGGAACTACTTACTTGAGTATCCGGGCGATTGCAGCTTAGGCCAGCATCCTCGGTCAATTCCGGACGCGCCTCTTGCGATCCGAAGAATAATTTGTACATCTCCAGGGGTGTCATACCCATGAAGTGTTGAAGAATCCGTGGTCCCTCCGGATTAAATTCCCATAGTCGAAGAGGACGGCGTTTGTAGGGCAAGTAACGCCTGATCAGCATAACCTGCATCACCACGACCAGATCGATTTCCCTCGCCGGGAGATCTCGAATCCAGCCGTGCAGTAGGGGCACGTCCTTTGACGGCCCCCAGTTGAGCCCTTGGTTGACCCACGACATCAATCGTTGTGGAGGTCCCGGGCGGAATAAGGGCAGCGGCTTTTGTTTGCGGCCCCTCGGAACGGTGATATAGAACCACTCTTGCTGCCACAAGCCGAGCTCCTCTTGGAAGGAGCCTGCGGGCCACGGGGCATCGGCCCTCCTACTGACGGCCGCCCCACCGCACTCCGCTTGACGCCCCCCGATCATCTTCGGCGCCACATTGAAGGTCTTCAGCCACAGGCCGAAGTGAGGGGTGACGCGGAGGAAGGCTTCGTAGACGACGATAAATGCGGAGATGTGGAGGATGGACTCTGGAGCCAAATCGTGGAATTCCAACCCATAGTAAAACATGAGCCCTCTCACAAAAGGATCCGTCGGGAAGCCTAAACCCCGACGGAGGTGGGATACAAAAACAACATACTCGCCGGGCTCGGGGGTGGGGATGGCCTGCCCTTCGGCAGGCAACCTGTGTGAAATCTCGTAAGTCAGGTACTTCGCCTCCCGCAGCTTTAGCACCTCCTCCTCCGTGACGGAGGAGGGCATCCACCGGCCCTGGAGGTCGGAACCGGACATCGTTGAAGGTCCGAAGCGCTCGAATCTGGGGCTCTAGGTGCTAGAACTTGGAGCAGGGAGAGGATTCGATGGAGGATTGAAGAAAAGAAACGCACCTTGGTCCCGTTATAAAGAGGGAAAATACCAGGAGCCGTCTCCGTGACCATTCGGGACCCGCCTTCGATAGAGGGGGCGTGGCGACGGGCACGGTTGGGTTACCCACGTTCGTATTGATGAGAATCCCGGCTTAAGGGGGAACACGATCTCTGCTTCGACAAGACGTGCCAAGGAAACCGCCTTGCTAAATGCGCTGAGGTGGTAAATACGATTCAAGTAATGGCTTGGTAGTGGTGTGACGTCATGCCGCAAAAAAAAAACGTCAGCAGATTGAACTTGTGTATATATTATTCTCTCTACGGTGGAATGTGGAATTTATTTTGCAGAGCTGGACACTATCCTGGTGTTCACAATCTTCTATGAATTATTCGGAGGAGGAACCCGCCTTGCAATGCCGAACAATATGCGCGCCGGACTCATCGTCATTGAAGCCTGGTTCAGGGGCTACTGAGGGAGTCCTGGATTAGGGGGTGTCCGGATAGCCGGATTACCATCATCGGCCGAACTATCATCGGCCGGACTATCATCATCGACCGGACTCCAAGACTATGAAGATACAAGATTGAAGACTTCGTCCCGTGTCTGGATGGGACTTTCCTTGGCGTGGAAGGCAAGCTTGGCGATACGGATATGTAGATCTCCTACAATTGTAACCGACTCTATGTAACCCTAGCCCTCTCCGGTGTCTATATAAACCGGATGGCTCTAGTCCGTAGGACAACGAACAACATCAACCCTTACAATCATACCATAGGCTAGCTTCTAGGGCTTAGCCTCCTTGATCTCGTGGTAGATCCACTCTTGTAAACATCCACAATATCAATATCAATCAAGCAGGACGTAGGGTTTTACCTCCATCAAGAGGGCCCGAACTTGGGTAAAACATCGTGTCCCTTGTCTCCTGTTACCATCCGCCTAGACGCACAGTTTGGGACCCCCTACCCGAGATCCGCCGGTTTTGACACCGACACCAACCGATCCAAGTACCGAACATACGGCACCTCCACGTTCAGCACACGTTCAGCTCGATGACGTGCCTCGTACTCTTGATCCGGTTGAGGACGAGGGTGAGTTCTGTTAGCATGATGGCATGGTGACAGTGATGATGATATTACCGGCGCAGGGCTTCGCCTAAGCACTACGGCGATATGATCGAGGTGTGTAACTGTGGAGGGGGGCACCGCACACGGTTAAGAGAAACATGTGTGTTCTAAGGTGCCCCCCTGCCCCTATATATAAACGAAGGAGGGGGAGGCTGGCCGGCCAAGCAAGGCATGCCGGGAGAAGGGGAATCCTACTAGGACTCCAAGTCCAAGTAGGTTTCCACCTAAAGGAGAAGGGGGAAGGAAGGGAGAGGGGGGCCGCGTCCCCAACCCCTTGTCCAATTCGGACTAGGCTTGGGGGGGGGGCACCTTCTGGCCGCTGCCTCTCCTTCCCACTAAGGCCCACTAAGACCCATCAACTCCCCGAGGGGTTTCCGGTAACCTCCCGGTACTCCGGAAAATACCCGAACTTCTCCGGAACCATTCTGATGTCCGAATATAGCCTTCCCGTATATAAATCTTTATGTCTCGAGCATTTTGAGACTCCTCGCCACGTCCGTGATCTCATCCGAGACTCCGAATAAACTTGAGTCATCAAAACACATAACTCATAATACAAATCGTCATCGAACGTTAACGTGCGGACCCTACGGGTTCGAGAACTATGTAGACATGACCGAGACACATCTCCGGTCAATAACCAATAATGGAACCTGGATGCTAATATTGGCTCCTACATATTCTACGAAGATCTTTATCGGTCAAACCGCATAACAACATACGTCATTCCCTTTCACATCGGTATGTTACTTGCCCGAGATTCGATCGTTGGTATCATCATACCTATTTCAATCTCGTTACCGGCAAGTCTCTTTACTCGTTTCGTAATGCATCATCCCACAACTAACTCATTAGTCACTTTGCTTGCAAGGCTTATAGTGATGTGCATTACTGAGAAAGCCCAGAGATACCTCTCCGATATACGGAGTGACAAATCCTAATCTTGATCTATGCCAACCCAACAAACAGTTTCGGAGAGATCTGTAGAGCATCTTTATAATCACCCAGTTACATTGTGACGTTCGATTGCACACAAGGTGTTCCTCCGGTATTCAGGAGTTGCATAATCTCGTAGTCAAAGGAACATGTATAAGCCATCAAGAAAGCAATAGCAATAAACTAAACGATCATAATGCTAAGCTAACGAATGGGTCTTGTCCATCACATCATTCTCCTAATGATGTGATCATGTTCATCAAATGACAACACATGTCTATGGTTAGGAAACATAACCATCTTTGATAAACGAGCTAGTCAACTAGAGGCATACTAGGGACACTTATGTTTTGTCTATGTATTCACACATGTACTAAGTTTCCGGTTAATACAATTCTAGTATGAATAATAAACATTTATCATGATATAAGGAAATATAAATAACAAATTTATTATTACCTCTAGGGCATATTTCCTTCAGCCTCCCACTTGCACTAGAGTCAATAATCTAGTTCACATCGTCATGTGATTTAACACCAATAGTTCACATCTTTATGTGATTAGTTCACATCACCATGTGACTAACAACAAAAGGGTTTACTAGAGTCAATAATCTAGTTCACATTGCTATGTGATTAACACCCAAAGAGTACTAAATTGCTAAACACAGTAGCAAATCATTCACCCGAAATCATCATTGTCTACCTGGGCATACTGCATAATACTCCCTCCATTCCCTTATACAAGTCCACTTTATATTTTTATGTCTAACTTTGACCATTAATTTTACCAACAAAAAGTATTGGGAATTTTACACTTATAAAGAGGCCCAGCCCCAGACGTGCACATCCAGTACGATGCCTAAGCCCATATACAACCCAGAAAGCTCTCGATCGCCACCAGACCACGAGGAACGATCACTCCAAAACAAATCGCCCATCTGGCCTGATCTATGGCCGTTGCTAAAAAAGAAGATCTCGCCTGATCGTTGCTCTCAATCGCTGGCACGCACGGCGCTCTATCTCTTTCCATCGTTTCGCCAGATCGACCAGAAGAAGAAAAAAGACCTCGTTCATGCTGCGCCCCCAATTCCCCTCGAGGCTTCGACTACTCGGCTCGACGAACCGTACGTCCGGACCTGCGCGGCTGCGCCTGGCCGACGGGCGTTCGGAATCTCGGATCATGTAGCCGCAGCCCCCTCCAACCGTTCTATTCTGTTCAGCTCCATTTTCTTTTTTCCGAATTGAAGGGCCATTCCCCCGATTTCATATTTCTCCTTGTGCTGAATTTGTGGTGTACTTCTAACATGCTGTACAATGCATGGTATATGGAGTTTTTTTATACCCACTTAGTTTTAATCCTAGGCTTTGAGAAATCATGGCCCCACCTCTGCCGTATGGTTGTTATCTGAACATAGCAACAGTCCTCTTTTTCCTACTGTCTCCTATTCCTCAATGTTTCTTCTATCAAGGCCAATAGCTTTTCCTTATTGCTCAATGGTGACCTATTCCTAAGTAGCAGAGAAAGGTGTCACCTTGTAGGCTTTGATGCTACGGTGTGCTTGCATGAGGATCGATGGAGCGGTATACATGACAGCACAGACAACATGGTATAGGATTATCCTCCCAAGTGATTGGTAGGGTCTCGTGTCCTACATGCTAGAATGCTTCACCTTCTTATGGAAAGAAACTAGTCCTAGAATTTGTAACTACAATTATGTGGTCTGTCCTAGGTCTAGACTGGCTACTCACTGTAGTGGGGGCCCATGTCACATTGGGCTCTTCAAGTGCCATTGCTCACCAGCTATTAATTATTTCCCCCTTGTTTCTGCCTTTTGTGCGGGCATCGCTTTTTGAATGCAGAATTGATCTCTAGAACATGAAAAGAAAAGGATCATGTAGGCCCAAATGGAGTGTCTCGTGTGGTCACGTGTACTAAACATCACAACATGAGCGAGTTCATCAAATGTGCCCGTGTTGTGGGAATAAAGAAAATCTCCAGTTACTCAGCATCATACGTATTTCACAAGAGGTATGTGAGTTGCACTCAGATAGTTGCCCACTTTTGGAATAAAGGATTAAACGATTTAATACGTATTATCATTATTATTGGATGGAAAAGACTCCAGTGACCTTGGGTGTAGAGAATTATGGTAATGCACGATGTATTTTTTGAACATCAGTACAGACACAAGCGCTCATATACACGCGCATACACTCACCCCTATGAATGCACACACGCACACCCTACCCCAATGAGCACCTCCGAAAGACTGAGCCGACATTTCATCTTGAGATTTACGAAGTCACCGTAGGTGCCTCGTCGTCGACGGGAACGTCTCCTCCCACTGAATGCGCATCGCCAGAAATTCTGAAATAAATCTAGAAATAAATGCGAGCACCAGGATTTGAACCCTCATTACTAGGGAAAACCCTAGCAGTAGCGTGTATTTAAAGCCTATCAGTAGCGCGGGGTGCAGCGCTACTAGTAAGGCACTACAGCTAAAGGTTAGCAGTAGCGTGGGTCCATGCTACTGCTATATCGACTTAGTAGCAGCGCTTTGTACTATGAGCGCTACTGGTAATTAATGGTAGCGCTTTTCCTAGCACGCACTACTACTATTATTCCATATTTCTTTTTTATTTCATGTTGTATTCATACACCTTTATACAAGTTTTCATACCGCAACAATTTAGAGAATGATTTTACATCATAATGAGTTATTACATCACTGGGAGAAAGAACTGTGGACTAGTTTCAAGTGAATGGACATCCACTTGAAACAAATCTGCGGTTCTTTCACCCAATGATATAATATATCATCATCATCACACTAGTAGAAAACATGCTTTCGTCACAGCCGGATCGGAGCAATAGTCGGCTGCGTTACGAACCGGGACTAATGTGAGCATTAGTCCCGGTTCAAGCGGCTAGGGCACCGTACAGGCATTAGTCCCGGTTCAAATGGGACCTTTAGTCCCGGTTGGTGCCATGAACCGGGACTAAAGGGTGCGATGCCCATTAGTACCGGTTCGTGGCACCAACCGGTAATAAAGGTTAGACCTTTAGTCCCGGTTCGAGCCACCAACCGGTACTAATGGGGTTTGAGGCATTAGTACCGGTTCGTGGCACGAACCGGTACTAAAGGTCCTATTTTCAAAACTCTACCCCCGTCCCCCCCACCCCCAGTGGATCGCCTTTTCAGTTTTGTAAAAAGCAAAAGAAAATGATAAAAACATCAAAAATTAAAATCCTTCGAGATGTAATTATGTTACTACATCCACTAGTTAGGAAAATTTAAAAACTTAAATTTGGACATGTTTTGCAAAAAGTGTAGGGAAAATGTAAAACGGCTATAACTTTTGCATAGTATGTTAGAAAAAACATATAATATATCAAAATGTTCAGCACGAAAATCCGCATCCGATTTTGACCGCCTACGGCCTGTTTGCAAATTTTTAGAATCCTCAAATTCGAAAAGGAAAAAAAGTTATGCTCAAATTTCAGTTTATTTTAATTTTTTTAATTTTTGTTAGATCTGGTCAAACTATGGTCAAACTACTATGGTCTAATTATGGTCAAACTATGGTCAAACTACTTATTCAAGAAATATTAGTTTTACTAAATAATTATTTCTGTTTTTTTAAATTTTGGTCAAATCTAGTCAAACTATGCTCAAGCTGTGGACAAATTGTGGTCAAACTACTTATTCAAGAAATATTAGTGTTATGAAATAATTATTGTTTTCTAGAACAATAGTATCAAACTCAAACAGTGAAATATGTGACTTCATGCTCAACCTAAATTCCTGAGGGTTAATAGGATTAACATCTTACTATTGTCAGGAAAACAACAAGTGCAGACTTGGAAATGATGGAGAATGGAACCCAGAAGTTAAGCGTGCTCAGGATGGAGTAGTGAAATGATGGAGAAGTCTCACTACTCCATCCTGAGCACGCTTAACTTCAGAGTTCTATCCAACCCCAGCAACAGCTCACTTCATAGGCACTTGTTGATATATCTAGCATATCAATCCTATTATACCTTGTTGATGTCTAGGACTTTGTTCATTTTCATGACTATGATGAAATTTTGAAAAATATTTCAAACTTCCTAGTCATATTACGTATCATGTTTTGAAAAAAAATAAAAAAATTCAAAACCAATTTTTTTCCTGTTACTAGTGGCGCACCACATCCACGGTACGCCACTAGTAAGTTTGGAATTTTTTGAATTTTTTTTGCCTCTAGAGCTTGAAAGCCCCGTAACTTTTTTCTATTAGGTTTTTGGGGATTTTGAATATGTTTAACAGGGTTCCCCCAGTTAAATTTGGATGTAACTTTTCGAGTAGATGATTTTTCATATAAAAAACTTTTTAATCCGAGTTCGTATGCAAAAGTTATGCCCATTTTACAAATTTCCAGAGAGATTTTGCAAATAAAGTCGAAATTCATATTTGTAAATTTTTCCAACAACTAGACCACATATCATATGGGAAACTTATTATTTTTATTTTTTTGACATTTTTATCATTTTCTTTTATTTTTTTTAAACTGAAAAGGCGGTCCAGGGGGGTGCATTCGGTGGAATTTTTGGGCCAAGTTAGTAATGGCGCACCGTGGGAGTGGTGCGCCATTACTAGTTTTGAAAAAAATTTTGAATTTTTTTTACCAGTGGCGCACCGTGGATGTGGTGCGCCATTATTAGTTAAAACTAGTAATGGCGCACTATCCCCTGGTGCGCCATTACTAGTTTTGAAAAAAATAAAAAAAATTGAAAAAAAATTGATTTTTTTTACTAATGGCGCACAGTGGATGTGGTGCGCCATTACTAGTTTAACTAGTAATGGCGCATTACCCCCTGGTGCGCCATTACTAGTTTTGAAAAAAAAAATGTTACTAATGGCGCACCAGGGATGTGGCGCGCCATTAGTATTTGGACACTAATGACGCACCAACACATGATGCGCCATTAGTATATAGTAGTGGCGCACCACATGTCTGGTGCGCCATTAGTGTCCATTTCATCTATAGCCCTTTTCCTAGTAGTGTTAGGACCTACTATATTATCTTAGGTAAATAGCATAAAACAAGATAGCCCCTAACTCTCCATTATCGAGAATGGAGATTATACTGTCTTCAATTCTTGCCTTTCGCACAATGTTGTTTCCAAGAACCTCCTTATGACTGTCCATACATTTTTTCCATTCTTTGATTATCATGTGTTCACCGATTTTAGAAATCCTGTATGGACAGGTGAGATTCGTAGGACGACCTGGCTGTATGTTCAAAACATCAAGGCGACCATTCTGATACATCAAATGAGGCACACATTCCATTGGGATTTTCTGTTGAAAATCATTGTAATAACTTCGTAGTTAGCAATGTAGTTCAGATTTAGAAGTATGCAAAAGATGCACGGATGTCGTAATACTTCAAAAATTTACCAGGATATCTCCATCGAAGTTATCGTGGTTCAACACGTGCACTAGTGGCAATAGTGGCATGGGATAAGCTAGTCGAATTTTAAAAGACAAAAATTACACATTGAAGTAGTAGAAGTCGAGCTTAATCACGTAAAAAACACTTTGCGTCGTAGCTTACCGTATCACAATCGAAGGCCTCCTCGAGCTTAATGCTGAAGCACCGACCTTTGTTCAGGCGAGGCCTGTCGCAGAAACCCCGGTTGTCGCCACACCAGGAGCACTCCCCGGGACCTTCTTCGTCCGACGACATTTCCTATGTTCATAATTCAAAGATTAAACTTGTATAATTAAAACTCTCAGCTTGTTCACTATTCGTCACGGGTTGACTATCGGTCTGTCGAGTCTTTTCTTGAAAAGTCTCAGCTCACGTGGTGTATATATTCAACCGTCGGTTATGGTAGCTCCTCCTTTCGTTCCCGAGTGCATTACACCAAATTGTCTAGCACACAGGAACGAAGGGGAAGCTACCCTCACGACAACAGTTGGGATTCTTCGTCCTCTCATATATTGTGGATACTCTCCCTCACTGATTCCTCTCTGACATTTGCGACCGTCGGTGATGGTCGTTACTCCTCCTTCCCCTAGTACATAACAAAGGTCTAGCACCCGGAGAAGAAGGAGAAACGACCCCCACTACAACAGTCGGGATTCTTCGGCCTCGACAGACTTAAAGTCAACCCGAAATATCGTTTAATTATATTTCTAGAAAATCCAGGCCACTCGATATTTCCTACATATTCTAGCACAAGTCATGCCAAAATTCACAAAAAATTCCGGCATGACCTTTGCTAAAACAGGACATATTGAGCGTCTGAAATTTGCCGGAACGGAAATTAATCAACACTCCGGCAAAACATAGGCCACTCGGAGGTGTAAACTGAACATGACCGGCCTCTTGGGCAACCACATATCCTATTTGAGCAACACAACATATACATGTTTTTATCTACATCATATCTTATAGGACTCATATTGACATGGAGATTTGTCTGGTCTCACCTCGAGGTCGGAGGGGGTCGGTAACGGGGATGACGGCGGGGATGATGGAGGAGCTCCTTGACTTCTGCAAAAATAAAAACCCTATAAGTTATCACTAATACATCCCGAATATTATCATACATATAACATCACTAATACAACTAAAACCCTAGCGAGCGATGGGTATCGACGACGAGGATGTGGCATAGGCATCGTCGAGGTCGATGCAGGAATAATTGCTTAAATTAAAAAAATAACAACAAATGTGACATGTTCAACTAGTTTTATTAATTCAACTAGTTCTTACTAAATATAAATTTACTATAAATAGAAATAAACTAGTTCTTTCTAAAAATAAACTAGTTCAACTAGTTATACTAATTTTCTTACTAAAAATACATTAGTTCTATTAATTCAACTAGTTCTTACTAAAACTAAACTAGTTCAAGTAGTTTATTAATTTACTTACTAGTTATTTTAAACACTTACTAAAAACAGTAAAAAAATACATTATACAATAGTAAAAAACTACAGTGAAAAACAGAAAAAAAAGATGGAGGGAGGAGGGGAAGGGAGGAGGAAGGAGGGAGGAGGAGGGGGAGGAGGAGGGGGAGGAGGCCGGTGGGATCGGAGGAGGGAGTGGGCGGGGGGGGGGGGAGGGGGAGGAGGCGACCGGAGGGGGGGAGGGAGGGGGAGGGGTGGAGGGGGAGGGGGTGGCCGGAGGAGGAGGAGGAGGGAGGGGGCGGCCGGAGAAGGAGGAGGGAGAGGGGCGGTGGGAGGAGGGCGGCCGGAGAAGGAGGGGGAGGAGGGAGGGAAGGGGAGAGGAGGGAGTACGTCGGCGAGGAGCAGCGCAGCGGCGGTGGACGACGTACGGGTTTGGTGCGGGCGAGAGCGAGTGAGATGGGAGTGAGTGTGAGAGGGTGAACCGCTCCAGGATAAGCTAAGTAAGTAGTAGCGCGTTTCAGAGAAACGCGCTACTGCTATGGGCCGTAGCAGTAGAGCTGGTCAGTGGTACGCGCTACTGCTAAGTAGGGCTAGCCATCTGCACCCGGTACAAATATAGCGGCAGCGCGCTTTCACAGAACGCGCTACTGCTAAAATAGTAGCAGTAGCGCGGTCTATTTAAAAACGCTACTACTAAGTAGCAGTAGCGCCCTGTTTTGTCCAGTGCTACTGCTAAGATGCTGTGTATAAGGTTTTCCTTAGTAGTGCCTGGTGGGCTGGGGATACCACAATCCTTCTAACCATCCAAACACAGGTTGGTTCGCTAATGCACGAATCTGTGTAATATGCACGTATATATGGTGTACAAGATGGGCCTCTACCTGAAACTATACAATGAAATGAAATCGGAGGTGGGCTTGGTGTAAAGAAACAATCTATACATGCAATACTACGTGCTCAACACCCTCCATAGTTGAAGCGTCGCCAGCGACACAAAGACTAGACTTGAACTCCTCAAAGACGGAAGTAGGCAGTCCCTTAGTCATCACATCAGCGAACTGTTGTGCTGTCAGAACATGAAGGACACGAATGCGGCCAAGAGCAACCTGTTCGCACGCAAAGTGAATATCCAGCTCGATGTGCTTCGTCCGGCGATGATGAACAGGGTTGGCGGAGAGGTAGATGGCGGAGACGTTGTCGCATTAGACAATCGTGGCCTTGTTAACCTCAGAAAGCAACTCCTGAAGTAACTAAGTCAAGAGCACTCAGATGCAGCTTTACCCAGTGCTCGGTACTCCGCTTTACCACTGGAGCTAGAGACCGCGGGTTTCCTCTTGGATGACCATGAAATCAGCGTGGGCCCGAGGTAGACACAGTAGCCAGACGTAGAACGACGATTATTGGGGCAGCCAGCCCAGTCTGCTTCCGAATAGGCGACGATGTCGATAGAGGCGGAAGCCGTTAGTGTGAGTTCCAAGGCCATAGTCTCACGTATGTACTGAAGAATACGCTTCACCAGAGTCCAGTGAAAGTCATGTGGGGAGTGCATGTGTATGCACACCTGCCGAATAGCATACTAGAGATCCGGCCATGTGAGCATCAGGTATCGCAAAGGCACCGGTGATGGAGCGGTATAATGCAACGTAAGGTGCATGAGAGCTCTCCAAACCAGAGACCTTGGCCTTCGCGTCGACAGGCATGGTGGCGGGTTTGTAGTTAAGCATGCCAGCTCGCTAGAGTGACTCATGAGCGTACTTCCGCTGATGCAGAAAGAAACCATCAGCACACAGGACAACCTTGATGCCGAGGAAATAATGCAGAGCCCTCAAATCCTTGAGGGCAAACTCGTCGCAAAGGTGATCTGTGAGCTGCTGAAGAAACTCTGTGGAGGATGCCGTCAGGATGAGCAGAGGATACACAGTAATGCCCCCCTGATGGTAGACAATCAGTGAGGCGTCGGAGTGGGTGGACCGATACCCAAGCTACTGGATGAATGCCGTGATACGCTGGTATCACGCCCGTGGCGCCTGCTTAAGCATGTCGAGAGAACGAGATTGAAGGCACACATGATCCAGATGATCGGCATCGACGAATCAATTGGGGTGCTAACAAAACACCTGCTCGACAAGATGACAATGCATGAAGGCGTTGGAGACAACCAACTGATGCACGGGCCAGGCACGAGAGACTGCCAACCGGAGAACTGCACGAATTGTGCCGGCTTGACAACCGGGGCAAAGGTGTCGGTGAAGTTCACGCCTACATGTTGTCAAAAACCACAGACCATCCAGCGAGCCTTGTAGCGCTCATGAAAACCATCGGGACGAGTCTTGTGACGAAAATCCACTTGCCGTTGATGACGTTGGCATGGGGAGGCCGCGGAACGAGCTATCATGTCTTGCATGGCAGCCGCTACAAGCTTATCACCATCGCCGTCGTAGTTGTCATCGCCAGATCCATGGCGCCACGCCGCCATCCCGGCTGTGGGGGTGACATCAACGATAACCCTCTGCATGTCTACCGCCACATCCAGTCATGCCCCGGCACCACAGAGGCGCCCAGGAGTAGCGCCGGACCCAAAGGAGCCGGCTCTCAAGGACAGGATGTGTGGTAGTGGAAACTCCCTTTCCTCTACGTTGCAGCGCTTGCAGCCTGTCGCTGTCGACGGCGCCAGGGAGGGGGTCACGTACACGTTGCAGCATGTCAGCCATCTATCGGATCAACGCCACCATCGCAACGACCACCTCCACTGCTTCAGGTTGCCGGCCGTGTTATTTGATAATACATACGTAATTAATTCAGGTCAACCACGAGAAGCAATCAACTTTCCTTTGTCTCCCCTTCCCAAAATCTCTTGGGACGCCCCCCTGCTTCCACTCACTGATGAAAAGACCAGCAAATTTCTTCTCTCCTCTCTTTCCATCAGATCACGATCCCTCTCCTCCCATCTCCCCCTCCCCCTCTTCTCACTATCATCCCGCACCGCTGCTTTGGGGCACCATCCACCGCCGCAGCATCAAGCACCGCCCCCTCTGCAGATGTCAGGCCAGCTGCCGCCGTTTCCCATGCAGCATACTACGACGGCCACGGTGCAGGCATCCGTTGGTTGCAGGTCAGAGCCCTCTAGATCGGAACCTGCAGTACCGGATGCATGTGAACTACGCTTACTATTGCTTGCGCACCTGCAAGGCGCCAAGGTATGCATGTATCTGACCCTCTCCCATGGGTTTTAACATGTCGTTCTTTTATAAGAAGTTGATGCAGTGCAGCAGGATGATCATATTTTAGACACTGTCTGATGTATGTACCCTGTCAGTTTTTTCCTTAGAAAACCATCCGTCCTGCGATGATGAACATACAGTGCCCAACAATTATTATTACTATGTATACGTTGCAGTGTTCTTCCAGAATGTGACCTAAATGCACCTCCAGAACGTTCTCTTTGTAATGCAACTTTATCCAAGGATTGCTTGTATAGTTGCCATTGAATCCCCAAGACCAATGCACGTACCAGAAGCTTGTGAATCCCAAATTCTTTCTTGAGTAAGCAAACATATTTGACCACATATTTGATCATGCTATTAATTGATCTCTAAGCTCTATAATAATGTTATCCTTAATCTATTTTTGGTGCAGACATAGGATGACAAAGAAATGTTATCCAGAATTGTGTACTAACGTTTATAATTATGGGTTTGTGCTAGCTATTTCTATTTTGAAGCAGTTCCCTTTGGATAGATGATTACATGGTATTATTTTTATAGGAAACATCATTTCTTATTTTTACCGAAAACATCTATAAATAGCAGAGTTGTTAAAACTCTTTGAGTCCAGTATTTACTAACTACAGTACTACAACTACCTATTTATGCATGATAACAATCTGGAAAGTTGTTCCAAAATAACACGAGCAGGTAGAAAATCAAAATTCTAAAATCATCCGGCAAAGCATTCAGCAAACTGCTTGCTATATGACCAGATGAAACTCAGAGTAGTTATCATGGTTAAGATAGAAATATACTAAAACCATCACTCTGAAGGTGAGGATCCTTGGATTCTCCACTGTAGTCGTTGAAGCCTGTGTCGAAGCCATCTTCTTCTCCAAGGATAGTCACAATGATGGAATGTGACAGTAACAGCGTAATTATTGCGGAGCACTTCTTTTACTCCCCCATTCCCTTATAAAAGGCCACAAACTAAAATTACAGGTACCAAGGTAAAATTTAATGACTGCTTTGCAAGCCAATTTTTATTTTCATTAACCGGGATCATTAATACGCCTTCATGCATGTAAGGAAGAAATTAGAAGGAAGTAGCAGTGTCATTATGACTACATGCATGCAAGTATTAAATAAGTTGCTAGTAAAAAGAAACATCATTAATTTTTGCCTCAATTATAATTAGTGGCCTTGTATCGATGCAAAATGTATTTTTCATAGTGGCCTTGTATGGGAATAGAGGGAGTACTTATCTTGGATAATATGTTGTGGTTTCGCTTCCAATATAGAAAAACAGACATCAATTGTACATTTCCAACCATGTCTAATCTACTACTTTCTGCATAACAGATCCAAGGGAGAAAAGAGAGACGACAACATATGGTGATGGTGGTATGAGTATTAAGGATCTGTAGAAATTCAGGGGCAATAATGTTGTATTTCATGCCACATGTCCTTCTGACATGTGCATTATGATATATCACGTGAATAGTGTTCAGCGGTGAGCAACATAGTGACAAGGGAATTATATTATGTCTTCTCCTGCTTTCGTATGTTTCTCAAGGTACACTAGCAATGCACATAAAAACACAAATGGACTACTGCAGAGTGGAAAGGAACAACATGAAAACGTGGAATAGTTAAGGAGTGAAAGAAGATGACCACAACATGTGCTCGAATGATCATGATATACATAATTTGTACCCATAGGAACAGGAAACTGTGTGATATGCACTATTTTAAATCCGTACAATATCTTTGAAACTTGATTTTTTTTTCTTAACTCCTGTGGCAACGCACGGGCAATCACCTGTACAAAGAAATAATTCCTTATTTCACACTATTTTAAATTTTGTTTCACCTTTTGACACTCAAAAACTTTTCCTTCCTTATCTAACATCAAATCAAAATTTTGTTCCCCTTGTCACACTTTCATCATTTTGACTACTAATTGGGTTAATTGACATCTGAAAAGTTTATTACACCCCTAGTGCATTATTCACTTGATTCAAAAGGCAAAAAAACTGTGGTTAGTAAATGAAGAATGAAGTTTCGGTGTGCGATAACACCATCGAGTGTTCAGACCGACGAAGAAATAGTATACGCGCAGACTATGTATTAGATGAGGAAGGAAAAGTTTTTCACTGTCAAATAAGGAAACAAAATTTAAGACAGTGTTAAATAAGGAATTCTCTCCAAATAGGGAAAGAAAATTTCAGACAGTGCGCAAAACAGGGAAAAACATAAGAAAGTGTTAAATAAGGAGTAAAATTTATACTATGTATTAGATAAGGAATTCTCTCTAATTTCACACATTGTTAAATATGGAATTCTCCCGGTTTGTGAAGAATGGATTCCTTGTAGCATGCAGAATACTTTGTTCTGTTGTTGCAGCGAGCACACATAGGAGTTTGGTCCTCCGAATTTCTTCTACCACTTATGTTGGAATTTAAGCCTTCTACTGATTTTGGTTTTGGATCTAGTTTTATACTATCTTCATAGCAGAGGACACATTAGAGTCCATTAACTATTCTTGGTATCTCCGATTCCTTACTGATCTTTGAAGTCCTACTTGTGTTCTTTTCTCCTCGAGGAATGTGCTACCAGATGTTTTTCCTTTTCATCCCCATCCTATTGAATAGCTATAGAAAAGCACAGGTCACCCAACAGAGCTTGATCCTACTCAGTGAAGATTGAGCATCCATATATATGCACACAAATGCTCAATTGATCAACAATGGATCTGCTTGGTTGAATATTGTGGAGCCCATGTGACAACCTAGAAAGTACATTGCATATTGAAGTCCTAGCTTGGAAGAGAACTCGCACTACAGGAATAAAATAAGACCGGCAAGTATCATAAATATTCGGCAAAGGCTTTGCCAAGTGTTGCAATCGGCGAAAACTTCGCACGAGAGAAGGAGAGGGGAAAGAAATAAAAATGCAATACGGAAACATGAACATGAAATAACATATTTTATGTTTTATCAAATGGTGGTATGGGGGGAAAAACCAGGCAAGTAAGCCAAGTGTTATATCTCGGGTACTCGGACTACTTAAGTGCATTAAAAAACGATAATTTACTGTAACAAGGTCATCGGCTTATATCTGTTGCCGTCAAAAAGGAACCATCAGCTGCGCGGGCAGGGTGGGCGCACATGCCCGGTACTTTGCTGAGCAAGAAATATAAGCCCGGTCTTCCATTATTTCATGTTCGTGTTTCCGTATGGCATTTTTGGTGCCTCTTGCCTTCCTTTGATCTATGCCAATCATTATGCGGTTACCAAAAAATTTCTGCCACGCTCTCGGGTTATAGTACGGTAAGCCGAGTACTCGATAAATTACACTTGGCTTATGATGAAATATTAGGATACTTCTGTTCTTCCTAAAGTGTGGATAGTAGGCTAGTGGCTAGGTTATGGTGGCGCAGAATTGCAGAGCTTGAATCCCACTCAGGTGAAGATTGAGTATCAATATATATGCACACAAATGCCCAATTAATCAACATTGGATCTAGTTTGTTGAATATTGTGCAGCCCATGTGACAACCTAGAAAGTACATATTGAAGTCATAGCTTCGAAGAGAACTCGCATTGCAGGAATAACATAAGACCCCCAAGTATGAGAATTATTCGGCAAAGGCTTTGCCAAGTGTTGCACTCGGCGAAAAATTCACGGTAGAGATGGAGATAGGAAAGAAATAAAAATGGAATGAACAAGCATGAACATGAAATACTATATTATATGGTTAATCAAATGGTGATATATGGAAAAATCAGACATGTAAGCTGAGTGTTATATCTCGGGTACACAGCTTATTTAAGTGCATTAAAAAAAGGCGAGTGTCATATCTCTGGTACTCGGATTATTTAAGTGCATTAGAAAAAAGAAAAAGCCCGTGCACCCTCAAAGGGTTACAGGGGAAGTGGGGCACATGTCAGGTACTTTCACTAGTAGAAAAAGGGGCTTTAGTCCCAGTTCTGAAACCGGGACTAAACTGTCGGGACTAAAGCCCAAAACCTTTAGTCCCGGTTCACGGTTTGCTTACGAACCGGCACTAAAGGGGCTCCACCTTTAGTCTCGGTTGGTAAAACACCAACCAGGACTACAGGAAATTATTTGGATTTTCTTTTTCAATTTTTTTTTTAAATTTCAAATTTTTCAGAATTATTTGACAATTTAATCTCTAATCACCCCTCATCATTGTTCAATTTAATCTATAATCTCTATTCTCTAATCACCCCTCATCATGGTTCAATTTAATCTATAATATCTATTCTCTAATCACCCCTCATCATTCCAAATCGTCTAACATCCCAGCCAATCACCCATCCTGTCACTACTCCAGCCTGAGCACGCTTAACTTCTGAGTTCTATTCCCCCTAGTTTCCAAGTATGCACTTGTTATTTTCCTGACAATAGTAAGTTGTCAATCCTATTAACCCTCAGGAGTTTAGCTTGAGCATGAAGTCACACGTTTCACTGTTTGAGTTTGAAACTATTATTCTAAAAAACAATAATTATTTAGTAACACTAATATTTCTTGAATAAGTAGTTTGACCATAGTTTGACCACAGTTTGACCAGATTTGACCAAAATTCAAAAAAACATAAATTATCATTTAGTAACACTAATATTCTTGAATAATTATTTACTAACACTAATACTTCTTGAATAAGTAGTTTGACCACGGTTTGACCAGATCTAACCAAATTTCAAAAAAACCGAAATTTGAGCATGACTTTTTTCCTTTAAGAATTTGAGGATTCTAAAAATTTGCAAAACGGCCTACGGTGATCAAAATCGGATGCGGATTTTCGTGTTGAACATTTTGATATATTATACGTTTTTTTCGACATCGTATGCAAAAGATATAGTCGTTTTACTTTATCATAACACTTTTTTGCAAAACATGTCCAAATTTAAGTTTTCTAATTTTCCTAACTAGTAGATGTAGTAACATAACTACATCTCGAAGGATTTAATTTTAGAAGTTTTTATCATTTCCTTTTTTTTCAAAGCTGAAATGGCGATACACGGGGGTTGGGGGGGGGGGGGGGGGGTAGAGTTTGAACCGTTTAGTCCCGGTTTGAGACACAAAGCGGGACTAAAGGGCGTCGCACCCTTCAGTCCCGGTTGGTGTCTAAAACCGGGACTAAAGGTCTCATTTGAACCGGGACTAATGTTTTCCCGACGCCCTAGCCGCTCGAACCGGGACTAATGCTCACATTAGTCCCGGTTCGTAATGCAACCGGGACTGAAGGGTGCATTGAGCTTGGACCAAAGCCCTGTTTTCTACTAGTGTTTCATTTTTCATGCCGAGTATTTCTTGTAGCCCGAGTGTTGTTTTTGGTGCCACTTGCCTTCTTTGATTTATGCCAAGCATTCTGCGGTTACCGAAAATTTTCTGCCCCGCTCTCGGCTTACGGTACGGTAAGCCAAGTACCAGATAAATTACACTTGGCTTATGTTGGAAGTCTGGGCTACTTATGTTTTTCCTGTAGTGTGGATAGTAGGCTACTGCCTAGGTCGCAGTGTCACACCCTTGCGAACCACGTGGGGACGGGGGCTAAATTCCATGAGGCTTCTCCTTGATGGGATTTCACTTTTGATCTTTCGAAAGAAATGTCATAGCTTGAAAAATAGCGAGATTAACATTTCTAGACTGATTGCCACAGATGTGTTGTACCCTGCTGGATAGTTAGTCGGTTTCAACATCAGTGTGTTATGTGTGCATCTATGTTGAGAATCTGAAGCTATCATAATTATAGGGTGCATCCTCTTGCTTGTGCCACTCTCTTTGCATTTCTTATTTATATATTTACCTCTTAGGCAGCATCTTTGGCGTTGCGCTGCAACCGCCAAGTGTACATATCTCGATCGAGCTCATACATACGCCGGGAACGTATATGGAATCGTTCCTTGTCCGAACCGTCCAAACAATACGTACTTACTCCTCGAATAAGGATCCAACGTCAGTTTTACTATACACATGCCCAATATATGCGTCGGATTTCGACCCGTTTACAGGCAGGATGACATGATCTCATATCTGCGTCGTCCTGCCGGTGCAGAGGAAGATGTTGCGGCACCCAAGGTCCAGTCCAACACGTTCTCATTGGGGTCCAGAGCTGCGTCAACAATGTAAGCTTGATTCATTCAGGTGGGGAGATTAAAGGGAGACGTACGTGCGTGCACGACTTGTTACGTACCGTCGAGTGAGTACTTAGGGAGATGCAGCTCGAACCACGCGGCCGCGCCACCGCTGGAGGCAGGATCGGCGGCAGGGAGAGGTGGCCCCTGCGCCACTCGGTGGCGTAGGCGGCGACCGCTGCGCGAGCGAGGTCGGCCACGGTTGCGTCGGCAGTGAGTAGCACATGCACCAGCCATAGGCTCCGCTCCACGGTCACATTCATCCGCAGCCGCGTCAGGTGCAGCGCCGGCCTCTCCGACAGCGCCGCCAAAGGCCGACCCAGCATCACCGTCGCACTCATGCCTGCTTATGTCACCTTATTATACTTGCTCCGAAAACACGAGTGAATGAACTGTTATTTGACTGGTTGGCGTTTGCACGACACTGACAACGGCTTCTATATTTATATGTGTGTGTGCGTGGTATTGGTGGCCGACGCGGAGGTCGGGATGAGATGGAGAGAGAATGGTGATAGGATTTCGGATCTGCTAAACCCGAATTGTATTTCATAGCCTTGTATTTTGTTCTTCTACCATGTATCCCCTGAGCTTGCTTCTATGCTTTTCCTCACATGTGACCTATTTGATTGCATCAAAAGAAGTTTGTGCCAGCTCGTAGCTAGTGCAGCTTGCCACTCCTTCGGTGCAGATTGAGCAACATATATGTACCTGAAATTATTGGTACCTTGTAAGGTGGTTGACGAGTATGTACTATATTTTATATATACCGATATTATGACGGTAAGTAGTACACTTGTTAATATACCAGTGACCTTTTAGAGCATCTCTAACCAATTTCCCAAAAACATTGAGAGGAGCAAAATAGGTAATTAACCGCACCTAACCGATCCGTCGAATCGTTCAGAGGTTGATTAATTTTACTCCTCGACAGCAAAAGTGAGCCCAAAACTCTCAAATATATTCGCCCCGTGCCTCCGAGAGCACGTCGGAGGCACAAGTTTCGGTACCCTCTCTTCCTGCCCGAGCGGCCACCACTTCTCATTGCCACCGCCACCACCGATGCTCGTGATTCCAGCCCGAATGCACATGCAAGATTCTTCCGCCACCCTGCCGACCACCACCGCCGGCACGACGTCGCCAGAAATGACCCTCGCGTCGCCGCCCACACAAGGTAGAGGTTGGGCACTAAAAACCTCATTCGGGCCACCACACCAACAACCAATACTTATAGCGAGGTCGGTGGCAAGGCCGCAGCATCTCCAGCGATGGCTGGCTGCCCTCCCGCTGCTCCAGCCATGGGCAAGCGAGAAGGAAAGCCGACAGCGGCCGCGACACACTCTCTGAGGAGTTTAGAAGAAGAAGGCTCCAGTGCCTCGTCCTCGCCGGGTGCCTCATACCCCGTCTCTAGCCACCCCTACACCCGCTCGTCCAGCGCGTCGGGCCGCCGCTACCGCCGCCATGGCCAATGGCTGCCAAGTGGTCGACAAAATGCCATCAAGGTTGACGTTCCCGTGGAGACACACACAATCAAGCGTGAAGGCACTATCAGGGTCAAGGACACACAACTCTTGCCAAGATGAAGATATTGCTTTGTGTCATGCTTTGATGAACATGTAACTTGATGCACCAACCTGTCCGCCCGATAATGGTGTGCGCCAAACGTCACGGTGTGCCTCGTGCATCTGGGATCTTCATGCGTGCACGGGATGCTCTTGCATTTTTAAGCAAGGAGAATATGGCCGACAAACTGGAGCACTTGAAGAAAACTTTGAGGTGGAGATGCTGAAATGAGCATCTCTGTTTATAAGTCTCCAACATTGCTGAACATAACTGTTAGAATAAATCTGAGGCATGTAGTCAAATATATGAGGACCGGGCAATCACACGAGCACGACACCGAGATTTGTTAACGTGTTTCACCGATATGGCTACATCCCGGGGCATGACTACGGGCGCTCCTCCTCATGACACCGTCAAAACACCGCACCGGGCCGCCCCGGACACCGGCACATGCCGCCGGCTTCCCCTGCGTTCCTGTTCTATTATGTTGGCATAGGTTACATCGTGTGTCTACCTCCGCTATATATGAGAGGTCTAGAATAAATGTGTCCTGCTTGGACACGACTCCATATCCCATCTAAAGAAAATACAACTACAAGTCCAACTGTAACCTACCTTGTATACAATATTCGACACAACTCTAACTATCACTAATGATGTGCTGCAGAAAAAGTTAGAGTACTTGATCTTTAATTTTGGGATTGGAACCGGGCAACCGGCACACATCACTCATTGTCCAGTGTTAGAAGGGATAGAGGGGCATTGGTGGAATAATTGATGTATTGCTTGAGCCTCGTGGGTATATATATAGTGAGTACATGACCTGCTTGGAGTACAAGACAAGGTAGGGATAAAACCTATACTTCCTAATAGTCGCGATACTCAACATCCCCACGCAGTCACAATAGTACTGACGCAGATGGTGAAACTGGAGAAGAATTCGAAGACAAGCCGACGGACATCCCCCCATAGTCGTAACGGTCGACGCATCACGGAAGATGTGGCTGGAGTGAAAGCCGATGAGGTTGCTCAAGCAAGGCGATAGCCCTTTGTACCGGTGTCGAGGTAGCCGAGAGCGTCGGATGGTGTAGCTGTGGTCGAGGTAGCTGTGCGAGGGACGCCGTAGTCAGTGTCGAGTCGGGGTGGCCGGTGTCGTGGTGGTCGCCGTGGACCGCAAAGAAGAGCGGCGGCGGTAGCCTGAGGAGGAGGCGGCGGCGGCTAGGTTAGGAGTGCAGCGACGATACTCGAAGTAGGCGAAGAAGAACGCGACAGCTGTTGGAGAACGTTGCAGAAAATAAAAAAATTCCACGCTTCACCAAGATCAATCTATGAAGTCATCTAGCAACGAGAGAGAGGAGTGCATCTACATACCCTTGTAGATCGCGAGCGGAAACGTTCAAGAGAACGGGGTTAAGGGAGTCGTACTCGTCGTGATCCAAATCACCGAAGATCCTAGTGCCGAACGGACAGCACCTCCGCGTTCAACACACATACGGTTGGGGAAGACGTCTCCTCCTTCTTGATCCAGCAAGGGGGAAGGAGAGGTTGATGGAGATCCAGCAGCACCACGGCGTGGTGGTGGAAGTAGCGGTGATCTCGGCAGGGCTTCGCCAAGCTCAGCGAGAGGGAGAGGTGGTACGGGGGAAGAGGAAGGCGCTAGGGACTAGGGTGCGGCTGCCCTCCCTCACACCCTCTCTATATAGGGGCCTAGGGGGTGTGCTGACCCCCTAGAGATCCCATCTCAAGAGGGGTGGCGGCCTAGGGGGGGGGGACTTGCCCCCCAAGTCAAGTGGGCCGCCCCCCAACGCTAGGGTTTCCAACCCTAGGCGCAGGGGAGGCCCAAGGGGGGACACACCAGCCCACCAGGGGCTGGTTCCCCTCCCACTTCAGCCCATGGGGCCCTCCGGGATAGGTGGCCCCACCCGGTGGACCCCCGAGACCCTTCCGGTGATCCCGGTACAATATCGGTGACCCCCGAAACTTTCCAGGTTGCCGAAACTGGACTTCCTATATACAATTCTTCACCTCCGGACCATTCCGGAACTCCTCTTGACATCCGGGATCTCATCCGGGACACCGACCAACTTTCGGGTTACCGCATACTAATATCCCTACAACCCTAGCGTCACCGAACCTTAAGTGTGTAGACCCTACGGGTTCGGAAGACACGCATACATGACCGAGATGACTCTCCGGTCAATAACCAACATCGGGATCTGGATACCCATGTTGGCTCCCACATGCTCCTCGATGATCTCATCGGATGAACCATGATGTCGAGGATTTAAGTAATCTCATATTCAATTCCCTTTGTTAATCGGTATGTTACTTGCCCGAGATTCGATCGTCGGTATCCCAATACCTCGTTCAATCTCGTTACCGGCAAGTCACTTTACTCGTACCGTAATGCATGATCCCATGACCAACCACTTGGTCACATTGAGCTCATTATGATGATGCATTACCGAGTGGGCCCAGAGATACCTCCCCGTCATACGGAGTGACAAATCCCAGTCTCGATCTGTGTCAACCCAACAGATACTTTCGGGGATACCCGTAGTATACCTTTATAGTCACCCAGTTACGTTGTGACGTTTGGTACACCCAAAGCAGTCCTACGGCATCCGGGAGTTACACGATCTCATGGTTGAAGGAAATGATACTTGACATTGGAAAAGCTCTAGCAAACGAACTACACGACCTTGTGCTATGCTTAGGATTGGGTCTTGTCCATCACATCATTCTCCTAATGATGTGATCCCGTTATCAATAACATCTAATGTCCATAGTCAGGAAACCATGACTATCTGTTGATCAACGAGCTAGTCAACTAGAGGCTCACTAGGGACATGTTGTGGTCTATGTATTCACACAAGTATTACGATTTCCGGATAACACAATTATAGCATGAATAATAGACAATTATCATGAACAAGGAAATATAATAATCATCATTTTATTATTGCCTCTAGGGCATATTTCCAACAGTCTCCCACTTGCACTAGAGTCAATAATCTAGTTACATTGTGATGAATCGAATACCCATAGAGTTCTGGTGTTGATCATGTTTTGCTCGCGGAAGAGGTTTAGTCAACGGATCTGCAACATTCAGATCCGTATGCACTTTGCAAATATCTATGTCTCCATCTTGAATATTTTCACAAATGGAGTTGAAGCGACGCTTGATGTGCCTGGTCTTCTTGTGAAACCTGGGCTCCTTGGCAAGGGCAATAGCTCCAGTGTTGTCACAGAATAAAGTGATCGGCCCCGACGCATTGAGTATGACTCCTAGGTCGGTGATGAACTCCTTCATCCAGATTGCTTCATGCGCTGCCTCCGAGGCTGCCATGTACTCCGCTTCACATGTAGATCCCGCCATGACGCTTTGCTTGCAACTGCACCAGCTTACTGCCCCACTGTCGGTGTCAAAACCGGCGGATCTCGGTTAGGGGGTCCCGAACTGTGCGTCTAGGCGGATGGTAACAGGAGACAAGGGGCACGATGTTTTTACCCAGGTTCGGGCCCTCTCGATGGAGGTAAAACCCTACTCCTGCTTGATTAATATTGATGATATGGGTAGTACAAGAGTAGATCTACCACGAGATCAGAGAGGCTAAACCCTAGAAGCTATCCTATGGTATCATTGTTGTTCGTCCTACGGACTAAAACCCTCCGGTTTATATAGGCACTGAAGAGGGTTAGGGTTACATAGAGTCGGTTACAATGGTAGGAGATCTACATATCCGTATCGCCAAGCTTGCCTTCCACGCCAAAGAAAGTCCCATCCGGACATGGGACGAAGTCTTCAATCTTGTATCTTCATAGTCCAGGAGTCCGGCCAAAGGTGATAGTTCGGCTATCCGGACACCCCCTAATCCGGGACTCCCTCAGTAGCCCCCGAACCAGGCTTCAATGGCGATGAGTCCGGCGCGTAGATTGTCTTCGGCATTGCAAGGCGGGTTCTTCTCCAAATCATGTGCACCTGTTGAATAGCGTCCGGCTTCTCGTAAATATTGCGCTCCTTGGCTTCCACGCCCAATAATGGCCATCTTCCACGTGTCGAACGAATGCGAAAAGCCAAGGTATTTTTACATTTACCCCCCTAGCTGTGCAAGTGAGCTGCCTATAAAGGAAACGAGGATCTAGATTCGAATCACACCATCCTCCCTTCGCGAACACTCATCGGAGCGCATCTGATAGAAATCCATTCCATCATGGACAGTCGACGCGGCTCCTCCTCTCGCCTTCCCAGCCCTCAGCCTGGAGATTGGGAGAGATGCTCCGTCCCACATAGCGAGCTAGTGACGCTCCAAACCAAGGGATTTCTTCCCCCGGCCTTCATGGTTCCGGTTTGAGCTGGACTCGCCACCTATAAGGGCGGAAAGCAAGCGGAGAGCGTCCCCAGTCCCTCCAAAGGAGAGCGGGTATTGCCTTGTCCCTTATTTGATAAGAGGGCTCGGATTTCCAATTCATCCGTTTCTCCGGGGGCTCCTGGAGTTCTACGGCCTCCAGTTGCACAACCTTACGCCTGCCTCCATCTTGCATATTGCGGGCTTCGTGGCCCATTGTGAGCTGTTTTTGGGCATCGAGGCTCATTTTGCGTTGTGGAAGAAGTTGTTCTGCCTTGTGCCCCGTTCTCAAGAGGGGTCAATATATCAAGTGGGTGGATCCGAACTATGGCGCATCGCCGGAACCGGATATCTATCCGGAACCCCGAAGAAGGCGTCCGAAGACTGGCCTTCGGAATAGTTTTATATAGAAGATGTCCCCTTGCCGGACCCTGTTCGGATCGGCCTCCCTGAGTTCAGTAACGCTCCTTTGAACAAATGCCTAAGTTGGCGTCCACGGAGCCTTCAGAAGGAAAATGACAGGGACGTCCTTTACCTGATGAGCCGAATTAGGTTGTTAGCTCATTCCGGACTGACCATGATCGGGGTCATGGCCACATACATTACGCGGGGGGTGCAGCCGCTCCAGTATAGAGGCCACCCCATGTGGGATTTCAACGGGGAGAATGATGCCACCCACCATGGCCGTAAGGGGCCGGGATCGGTCGCTGATCTGATGAAGATCCTGTCCGTATTGTACAAGGGAGAAGAGGAGGAATTTCTCAGCGTCAATCCACAGGGCTGATTTTCTATGTACAATCCTCCAAGCTGGGTAAGCAGACATTTATTTTTGCCTATCCGATCCATACTCCTATAGTCAAGTATCTCATTTTGTGATTTCGGCGCAGGAACTGCGCCGGGCTGTAAAGGATATAAACAGCCCGCCTCCACAACCCGAGGACCCGGAACGGTTCCTCGATCCGACCTCCCAAGAGGATCCGGACATATCGGTGGAGCTGATCGATGGGGTATTTCACCAACTGAGCATCGATAATGCCTTGGTCGCCATTACGGTCGATTACCCCGGAATACTTCCAGCCTCACAGGTAACTGAGACCGAAGTCCCAATACTTTGAAAATGACCCATCCGTGCTTGTTTTTGATCACCGTATACCAATGGTGATTCGCAGGGGAAGTCCTTGAGGCAGAAGGCCGAGCCTGCGACGGCTAGTCAACAAGGGACAACAAGGCCCAACAGGCTGAAAAGAAGTGCAGTCCAGGTTGAAACGTCGGTGCAACGGTATGGCGTGTCATCTTACTCCTAGGTTTTATTCCCGGGAGGCATACTAACGCTCGTGCTTTTTCAAGAAGAAGAGCGCTCGCTGGACTGTATCCGAAGAGGTTGCCAATCAATACTCCGCTCGCCAGGCTCCAAAGCCAGGTCCAGAAGCGGAGGCGAACACGAGGCATGCATCGGATGCTCCTTCGATAAAGGATGCCAATAGGTTATCTGCCACCAATTCCGAGGTGGTGAGTGCCATGAATCAATTCCGAGGTGCGTCGCCGGACAGTTCTTCGTGACGCATGTTTCTCCCCACAGGCATCGGATGCCTTCAATTCGGGAGATGCGCACCTCCGTGCCGCTCAAAATGGTCTAGCCAGAGCCACGGAGCAGTATGTAAAAGACATACGGGTGAGAAAAATTGACAGTTATATATGCTAGTAGCCCCCAGACTTGAAATAGATAGAATAACTGATTTAAGGATCATTTATTGTGCAGGATCTTACAGAAAAGAATACCCAATTGTCCCAGGAGCTGGAAGAGTGCAAATCCCAACTTGAGGCCGCACTAGCCGTAGTGGGGGAAGCCAAAGAGACCCCCTCTAGTAATATATGCTTCAAAAGATAAGTAATTTGTGAAGTGCGGCGTGTGTATAAGTCTGACAATAATATTGCAGATGGCGCCGGGATAGATCCGGACAAGCAACAGCTCATGCGCCGGTTAAAGGCCGGCGAGAAATGTGCTTACAAGGGTGAGGCAAGAGAAAAATAATCTCCAAGATGCCAACACCCAGCTGGGTGAGGAACTAAAGGATGTTCGTGCCCAGCTGTCTGACTCCGTTAAGGAGAATCGGCGGCTTTGACGCGGCATTTTTAGTAAGTGCTTGAACGAACTTTGAAAAAGAGTTCGGCGAGGAAGTCGACTAACAGAGGTATGTCTGTAGGTATGCTCACTGGCCGTCCTGCAGAGGAAATGCCCGGTTCTACGGGTGACCTTCTTCCCGAGCTCTTGCAACTACACGAACGAGTTCGGCAGGTGATGAAAGGCGTCGCCCAGGCCTTGTGGCCATCTGTCTCCCTGCCCGAAGGCCTTGGAGAGCTTGCAGAGAGGCTTCAGGGAGCGCGGCGGCGCTTCCGATTATGGAAGATATCGGCCTGCCGTCAAGGCGCTAGGGAGGCCTGGGCCATGGTGAAGACACGCTACACGAAGGCTGACCCAAACCACATGGCCGAGGTCGGACTTGTGGGGCCCGATGGGAAGGAGATCCCTGTGAGCTTAGTGTACGGCCAAGTAAAGTTGGCCGCAAAGTATTCCCAGCAGGACTGTAAACTAGACAGCCTATTAGATGGCATTGAAGAGGAATACAATCAGTCAAATTGACTATGTAATTTAAGATGACATGTAAAATGCCTTCTAGCCGGATTGTAGATCGTTTGTCATAGCGGACCTTTTTGCTTCAACCTTGGGACCGATTAGTCCGGAGTGTGTCCGAATACCCTCACGGTTATATACGAACCGGGGCATGCGTGGAGACCAGGCGTAGGGGTCATTAGTGCTTTACCAGACAAGTGCCCAACTAGTTATGTTATATTACATGGTTAGTAAGAAACATCTTCCAGGGAGAATAGTTCCATTAGGGGTTCCTTTCCCTGGGAGGCATGCCCTAAAGTGCATGTCTGGTATGCGAAAAAAGCAGAAAAACATCTGGGGGCAGATAAATATATAAATAGGTAAGAAATCGTCTTTCAGTTCACCGACCGAATATTCCCTTAAGAACGCTAGCTTTCGGCTTCACCCAGTCTGAGGTACACAGCCGGCTGACCCGCCAGTAACAATCATAGAGGTGCTCCCTTTACCACCTGGCCGAACAATCGGGAACGTAGGGGTAAGCCCAGGAGCCAGGCAACCCAGCTTGGCCAAAACTTAAGTCATATCGATGCATATAATGGTGAATAAAAGGTACATGCGGAAGTGTGACACATGTGTTGGGCATGAAGCCCGTATAAATAAGCTTCTGTTAAAGAAGCCCCCAGGTATAATGAGCGCGGATAGCGCGTCAAGTGTGTGCGAGCGAAGCGCGAATGAGCTTTCAAAGGCTGTAAGAGAAAAGGGGGAGAAGGGGAGAAATATAAGACAGCTACTGTATAAAATATAGACGGAGGAAGGAGACGAACTCAGAATCCGGCGCTAGGCGTAGAATCTTCGAAGACGGGCTGCGTTCCATGGGTTCGGCTCGAGTCGGTTATCCGATGCATTTCGCAGACGGTACGCTCCGCCGGTCAGGACATGGTCGATGATGAAGGGACGTTCCCATTTGGGCTTGAGTTTGTCCTTCTTCTTGTCCAGCAGGCGTAGAACTAACTCGCCAACATTGTAAGTTTTGGCCCGTACTTCTCTGCTTTGATATCTTTGAGCCTGCTGTTGATAGAATGCGGAACGGGCTTTTGCCACGTCACACTCCTCCTCCAAGGCGTCCAAACTGTCCTGCCGATCAAGCTTGGCTTCTCTTTCTTCGTACATGTGCACGCGAGGTGAGTCATGAATTATAGCGCAGGGCAAAATTGCCTCTGTGCCGTATACCATAAAGAATGGTGTGAAGCTGGTAGTGCGATTCGGCGTGGTCCGCAGCACCCAGAGTACGGAGCCGAGCTCCTCTACCCAGTGCGCGTTAGATTCCTTGAGGGACCGCACTAGTCTGGGTTTGATGCCGCTCATGATTAGACCATTTGCTCGCTCGACTTGACCGTTAGTTTGAGGGTGATAGACTGAAGCATAGTCGAGCTTGATGCCCATGTTTTTGCACCAGAGTTTGACCTCGTCGGCCGTGAAGTTCGTGCCGTTATTAGTGATGATACTGTGGGGGACGCTATAACGGTGTACGACCCCTGATATGTAGTCCATCACTGGTCCGGATTCGGCCGTCTTAACAGGTTTGGCCTCTATCCATTTGGTGAATTTATCCACCATGACAAGTAGGTATTTTTGCATGTGGGTTCCTCCTTTAAGGGGTCCAACCATGTCAAGCCGCCAGACCGCAAAGGGCCAGGTGATGGGTATAGTTTCGAGGGCGGTGGGTGGCATGTGGCTTTGATTAGCAAAGAGCTGGCAACCGACGCATCGTTGGACTAAGTCCTGAGCGTCTGCCCGAGCCGTCGGCCAATAGAATCCTGTACGGAAGGCCTTGCCTACAAGGGCCCGGGCTGCGGCGTGGTGCCCGCCGAGTCCGGCATGAATTTCGGCCAGAAGATTCCGCCCTTCCTCTTCGGAGATACACCTTTGAAGGACTCAAGTTGTGCTTTTCTTATAAAGCTCTCCCTCATGGACCTTGTAGGCTTTAGATCACCGTACTATGCAGCGGGCCTCATTTTGGTCCTCGAAAAGTTCCTACCTGGTTAGATAGGCTAGGAGTGGTTCCGTCCACGGGGCGATGACTGCCATTATTACGTGGGCTGAGGGTGTTACTTCGTTGGCAGAACCACCAATTGTGTCAGAATGTTCGGTGTCGGGCAGTGTGGTTGGGTCCGGGTTGTTATTTCCGGACTCCCCCTCCCATAGTACGGATGGCTTAAACAGCCTCTCTAGGAAGATGTTGGGAGGGACGGCATCGCGCTTTGCGCCAATGCGTGCCAATACGTCTGCTGCCTGGTTGTTATCCCGGGCTATATGGTGAAATTCGAGCCCTTCGAACAGAGCTGACATTTTTAGGACGGCGTTGCGATAGGCTGCCATTTTCAGATCCTTGGCATCGAAGTCTCCATTTATTTGGGAAATCATGAGGTTCGAATCCCCGCGCACCTCTAGGCGTTGAATGCCCATGGAGACTGCCATCCGGAGACCATGTAGAAGGGCCTCATATTCGGCTGCGTTGTTGGAGTCCGTATACATTATCTGGAGTACGTATTGAACTGTATCTCCGGTTGGGGACGTCAGAACGATGCCAACCCCCAGACCAACCAACATTTTGGAGCCGTCGAAGTGCATGATCCAGTTGGAATATGCGCCGTACTCTTTAGGGAGTTCGGCTTCAATCCATTCAGCGATGAAGTCGGCCAAAACTTGCGACTTAATAGCTTGTCGTGGCTTATAGGTTATGTCGAACGGGAGGAGCTCAATGGCCCATTTGGCAATCCGGCTCGTCGCGTCGCAGTTGTTTATAATGTCATTAAGAGGTACTTCAGAGGCTACTATTATCGAACACTCTTGAAAGTAGTGTCGCAGCTTCCGGGATGCCATAAACACCGTGTACGCTATCTTTTGCTAATGCGGGTACCGTGACTTGCATGGAGTTAGGATAGTGGACACGTAGTAAACTAGTTTTTGAAGGGGGAACGTGTGTCCGTCCGTTTCTCGTTCGACAACGAGTACCGCGCTTACAACTTGATGAGTTGCCGCGATATATAATAGCATTGGTTCGCCCATATTGGGTGCGGCCAGGACCGGGTTTGTTGCCAATATGACTTTTATTTCTTTGAGTCCGGCCGTGGCGGCATCCGTCCACTCAAAGTGTTCGGTGCGTCGGAGGAGGTGATAAAGGGGTAATGCCTTTTCTCCCAAACGGGAGATAAAGCGGCTTAGAGCCGCCACGCATCCAGTCAATTTTTGTATTTGTTTGAGGTCCTTTGGGATATCCAATTGTGACAGAGATCGGATCTTGGCTGGGTTTGCTTCAATTCCTCTGCCGGATACAATGAATCCCAAGAGCTTTCCCGCTGGTACACCGAAAACGCACTTTTCCGGGTTGAAACCTGATGTCATATGTTCGGAGATTATCGAATGTGAGCCTCAAGTCGTCTACTAGAGTTTCGACATGCTTGGTTTTAACGACCACATCGTCTACGTATGCCTCCACTGTTTTGCTGATCTGGTTTGCCAGACTTGTCTGAATCATGCGCTGATATGTTGCGCCGGCATTTTTGAGCCCGAAGGGCATTGTGTTGAATTAGAATGGGCCGTATGGGGTGATGAATACCGTTGCGGCTTGGTCGACCTCTGCCATCTTAATTTGGTGGTAGCCGGAGTATGCATCGAGGAAGCACAATGAATTGTGTCCTGCGGTAGCGTCGATAATTTGATCGATGTGGGGGAGGGGGAAGGGATCCTTTGGGCAAGCCTTGTTAAGGTCCTTGAAATCGGCGCATAGGCGCCAGGATTTGTCCTTCTTTGGTACCATCACCAGGTTTGCTAGCCAGTCCGGATGTTTTATATCTCTGATGAATCCGGCCTCTAATAGTTTGGCTAGCTCCTCTCCCATGGCCTGTCTCTTGGGTTCGGAGAAACGCCGAAGAGGCCGTTTAATTGTACCCCGATGGAGGCCGTTTTTGTAGGGTCCATTGGATGGACTTGGAATTTTACAATTTCGTCCGCCGGTTTAAAGGAGGTACACTTGGATCTCTTATCGAGTATCACATCGTCCCTATTCACCGTGGAGCGCAGCGCAGTGAGTTCTTCGGCCACTAGGGCTTCGGATAGTGCCTCAAGGGCCAGTGCAGCTGTCTTGTTTTCGGCGTAGAGTGCTATGTCCGGGTCACTAGCAAGAGTGATGATTCCATTGGGCCTGGGCATTTTGAGCTTCATGTACCCGTAATGGGGTATAGCTTGAAAAATTGTGAATGCCTCTCGCCCTAATAGAGCGTGATATCCGCTGCTGAACGGGGCCACTTGGAACGTGACCTCCTTGGACCTGTAATTATCTGGCATGCCGAACACCACATCGAGTGTGATTTTTCCTGTACAGCATGCTTCCCGACTAGGGATTAGTCCTCTAAAGGTTGTGCTGCTTCGCTCAGTGCGGCTCCAGTCTATTTCCATTTTTCGGAGGGTTTCCTCGTAAATGAGGTTCAATCCGCTGCCACCGTCCATGAGTACCTTGGTAAGGCGAAAGCCGTCCACTATTGGACTGAGGACCAATGCGACTGGTGCTCAGGCTGTTCGGAATTTAGGTTCGTCACTGGTATTAAAGGTAATAGTCGTGTCACTCCATGGGTTTATTGTTGCTACTTGGTAGACTTCGGCAAGGCTGCGGAGTGTTCGTTTCCGCATATTATTTGATGCGAAAGTCTCGAAGACTGTTAATACCGTACTGGTATCCCTGGGCTGGTGCTCTGGAGTTAGAAGCTCTTCGCCACTTTTGGCCACCTGTCGTAGTATCCAACATGCGCTATGAGTTGGAGTGGCGCCCTCTGTACTATGAATTTTTCAGGGTCCATTGAGCCATCCCTCCAGTACGGTTCCATGCCCGATAGAGGGGTTTTGCTTTTTGGTACTTAACCCAGGTGCCTAGCGGTGATGCACCCTTTTATTTCGGACTGGGGTTGTATTCAGGGCCGGATTGTCCCAAAAATTAATTTTGGTTTTCTAGGCGCTTTCCATCGCACAGTACTTTCGTACTATGGACGCCAAGTCAGCGAAGCATGTAATTTCATGATGACTTACGGCGTTGAGGATTCCCTTGTCCGTGCAATTATTGCAGAATAATGAAATTGCGTCATCCTCGCGGCAATCCTTTATCCTATTGATGATCAGGAGGGATCTGGCCCAGTAATGGTGTACTGTTTCTGCGGGCTCTTGCCGGATTTGGGATAGATCGCTTATGTTTGGGTGGGCGGGTGGAATTAAATTCGGAACCCCGTCCAATCTAAGACTCAGGGGCCAAGAAGTTTCCGAACTTGGAAGCTAGGGTTCTTGGATGTTGTACAATGAATCTAGCCTGCTGCCTGACTTTAGGTTCAGGGCTTGAGTGACGTCCTCCCATCCGCGGGAATCCGGCATGGAGGGATCGGGAAACCGGACATAGCTAGTCCTTAAAATAGAGGAAGGGTCGACGTATTGTTCCTCAACCACAACGACGTGGTGGGTAACCTGGGGAGAGTTGATCTCTCTCAGATCGGGTTTAGGCCCAATCTGATCGTAGTCTGTAGCGACTCCCAGGGCGGCGATGCGATCCAAGAGCTTGTTTAAGGAAGAGAGCTCCATCGGATCTAACTGCTCGGCGGGTTCCGAGTTAACGTGAAGATTGCTTTCGATGACCCGAGAAGTCATCGTCGCAGCGGTGGCTGAACACGCGGTCATAAGAAAACCGCCTGGACGGAGAGTTTGGCCGATGGACAAAGCTCCTTTAGCGACAGTGCCGTCTTTAAAGACGGGATGAGGCATCCTTCCTGATGGCGACGACACAGAGGAACTCTCAATGAAAGCACCAATGTCGGTGTCAAAACCGGCGGATCTCGGGTAGGGGGTCTCGAACTGTGCATCTAGGCGGATGGTAACAGGAGACAAGGGGCACGATGTTTTTACCCAGGTTCGGGCCCTCTCGATGGAGGTAAAACCCTACTCCTGCTTGATTAATATTGATGATATGGGTAGTACAAGAGTAGATCTACCACGAGATCAGAGAGGATAAATCCTAGAAGCTAGCCTATGGTATCATTGTTGTTCGTCCTACGGACTAAAATCCTCCGGTTTATATAGGCACCGAAGAGGGTTAGGGTTACACAGAGTCGGTTACAATGGTAGGAGATCTAAATATCCGTATCGCCAAGCTTGCCTTCCACGCTAAGGAAAGTCCCATCCGGACACGGGACAAAGTCTTCAATCTTGTATCTTCATAGTCTAGGAGTCCGGCCAAAGGTGATAGTTCGGCTATCCGGACACCCCCTGATCCGGGACTCCCTCACCCACCATTCAAAATATAAACGTATCCGGTTTGTGACTTAGATTCATCCAGATCTGTGTCGAAGCTAGCGTCGACGTAACCCTTTACAACGAGCTCTTTGTCACCTCCATAACCGAGAAACATATCCTTAGTGCTTTTCAGGTACTTCAAGATATTCTTGACCGCTGTCCAGTGTTCCATGCTGGGATTACTTTGGTACCTTCCTACCAAACTTACGGCAAGGTTTACATCAGGTCTGGTACACATCATGGCATACATAATAGACCCTATAGCTGAGGTATAGGGGATGACACTCATCTGTTATCTATCTTCTGCCGTGGTCGGGCATTGAGCTGAGCTCAATTTCACACCTTGCAACATAGGCAAGAACCCCTTCTTGGACTGACAAATGGATTGCACCAGCCCATAAATGGATTGCTGGAGTTTGCATACCTTTTTAGCATTCTCAGGATCGACAAAACCTTACGGCCGCATCATATACAGTTCTTCCTTAAGATAGCCGTTAAGGAATGCCGTTTTGACGTCCATTTGCCATATCTCATAATCATAGTATGCGGCAATTGCTAACATGATTCGGACGGACTTTAGCTTTGCTACGGGAGAGAAAGCCTCATCGTAGTCAACCCCTTGAACTTGTCGATAACCCTTAGTGACAAGTCGAGCTTTATAGATGGTAACATTATCATCCGCGTCCGTCTTCTTCTTAAAGATCCATTTGTTTTCCAACGCCCGCCGATCATCGGGCAAGTCTGTCAAAGTCCATACTTTGTTTTCATACATGGATCATATCTCGTATTGCATGGCTTCAAGCCATTTGTTGGAATCTGGGTCCGCCATTACTTCTTCATAGTTCGAAGTTCACCGTTGTCTAACAACATGATTTCCAGGACAGGGTTACCATACCACTCTGGTGTGGAACGTGTCCTCGTGGACCTACGAAGTTAAGTAGTAACTTGATCCGAACTACCTTGATCATCATCATTAATTTCCTCTCTAGTCAGTGCAGGCACCACAGGAACATCTTCCTGAGCTGTGCTACACATCGGTTCAAGAGGTAGTACTTCATCAAGTTCCACTTTCCTCCCACTTACTTCTTTCGAGAGAAACTCTTTCTCCAGAAAGGACCCGTTCTTGGCAACAAAGATCTTGCCTTCGGATCTGAGGTAGAAGGTATACCCAATGGTTTCCTTAGGGTATCCTATGAAGACGCATTTTTCCGACTTGAGTTCGAGCTTTTTAGGTTAGAGTTTCTTGACATAAGCATCGCATCCCCAAACTTTTAGAAACGACAGCTTAGGTTTCTTCCCAAACCATAATTCATACGGTGTCGTCTCAACGGATTTAGACGGTGCCCTATTTAAAGTGAATGTAGCTGTCTCTAGAGCATATCCCCAAAATGATAGCGGTAAATCGGTGAGTGACATCATAGATCGCACCATATCCAATAGAGTGCGATTTCGACGTTCGGACACACCGTTATGCTGAGGTGTTCCAGGCGGCGTGAGTTGTGAAACGATTCCACATTTCCTTAAGTGCGTACCAAATTCGTGACTTAAATATTCTCCCCCACGATCTGATCGTAAGAACTTTATCTTTCGGTCACGTTGATTCTCTACCTCATTCTGAAATTCCTTGAACTTTTCAAAGGTCTCAGACTTGTGTTTCATCAAGTAGACATAACCATATCTACTCAAGTCGTCAGTGAGAGTGAGAATATAACGATAGCCTCCGCGAGCCTCAACGCTCATTGGACCGCACACATCAGTATGTATGATTTCCAATAAGTTGGTTGCTCGCTCCATTGTTCCGGAGAACAGAGTCTTGGTCATTTTGCCCATGATGCATGGTTCGCATGTGTCAAAAGATTCGTAATCGAGAGACTCTAAAAGTCCATCAGCATGGAGCTTCTTCATGCGCTTGACACCAATGTGATCAAGGCGGCAGTGCCACAAGTATGTGGGACTATCGTTATCAATCTTACATCTTTTGGTATTCACATTATGAATATGTGTAACATCACGTTCGAGATTCATTAAGAATAAACCATTGACCAGTGGGGCATGACCATTGTCACGTCCCTAGCTTCTGGTGCTGCCTAGTGTTTGCATCATGTTTAAATTTTTGAAACTTGAACTGAGGAAATTCAGAAGCCTCAAAAAACTTAAATAAAAGAGGGGCAAAAACCCTAAAATCTCATTCATTGTTCCCAAAATGCTCTTCTTAAATGTTTGATTATTTTGGCAAGGGTTCTGGTCCCAACCAAAATATTGAACATTTTTAAGGACTTAATCTTGGGACTTTGAACTTAAATCATTAGCTATTTGAATTTGAATTATATTCATATAGTTAGAATATAATTTCAAATACCCTTGAAATATTTTATGAGCTTTTGGAAAAGTCCATCTAGCAAAATAAAAATATTCAGAGGAGTTTTTAGCATTGTTTGAATTGTTTTAAATTCAAAACAGTGGCAAAAGATTAAAAAAACAGAGCAGAGAAAACTTACCTGACGCCACCAACCGGCCCAGCACTGTAGCTGGCCGGCCCAGCCCACCAAGGGCTCCTCCCTGTCGTCTTCCCCCTTGCCACGAGGACGAGCGCGTGGCCTGCGCGCGCGAGCACGCGTCCGGCCACCTCCTGCTTGCTTGCCGCTGCTGGAGTCGGCCCCGAGCGCCACGTGCATCGCCCCGACCTTCCCTGTCGACGCTCTCTCACTCTCTCCCCGTGCCCTCTCCTCTCCTCTGTCTCGATCCCTCTCTCTTCCCCTCACGCGCCTGAGCACGCCGCCGTGAGCCACCGTGGCCACCAGCATCCCCGCGGCCATCCAGCTAGCCCACAAGCTCCGCCTCGGATCCTTGAATCTCTACGCCGACGTACGCGATGCCGGGTGCCCCGAAGCCACGCCATCACCGCCGTCTTCTTCCGCGGGATTCGGCGATCGCCGTCGTCGCTCCGTCGTCTGCAGGCCTTCCCCAAGCCCGCCGAATACTACAATCGTTGCGCTGTGAGCCCCTGGTCATTTCCCCCCTAATCCCGCCTCCGTTTGATTGCCGTAGCCGCCGCCCCCCTTGCTAACAGCAGCCGCCGCCGCGTGGGATCGTCGCCGGCGAAACCCCGTTGACCATTTGGTCACGGGCGTGCACCCGTTGTGCTTGCCGCGACCCGTAGAGCCCCTCCAGCGCCTCAGCTCCCTCGTTTGTGAGCAGCAGCGCCGAACCCGACCGCACCCGAGCTCCGGCCGCCGCTCACGAGCTCGCCGTCGTCAGTACCGGCCACCACAGGCACGGCCACCACCACCGTTCGATGCGCACCAGTGAGGGCTCTCCAACGAGCCAAACCGCGCGCCAAACCATCGCCCCAAGCTCAAATCCGAGCCGCGCCGCCGTGCGGAATGGTCGCCGCCGGCGATACTCCGGCGACTGCCGATGTGGCATGCTTAATTAGTGTTAATGATCCAACTAATTAACCCCTAGAGCCACTGACAGTGGGACCCACTTAATTTGGTTACCGGCTAACCAAAATAGTTAGATCAATTAACAAAATCTGTGGACCCACGCATCAGCATTGACCCGCTGACGTGGCCATTGACCTGGTCCCACCCGTCAGCCACACAAACCAGCACTGTGTCACCGACCAGTGGACCCCACTATTCAGGTTTGACCTGGGCCACCCGTTGACCTGCTGACATCACTTTGAGGTCATGCTGACGCAATAATTCCTTTCTGGAATTTAAATAAATCTTAAATGATTTATTATTTTCAGAAAATGTCCAAAACATCTAAAAATCATATAAAATCAACCGTAACTCAGAATGAAATAAATTATATATGAAAAATGATCAAAAAAATCCAATCTATCCATCAGTACCATTTTCATGCATGTTAGAACAACTTATGACTATTGTTTAGGACAATTCAATTAAATGGCATATAATAAATCACGTATGGAGTTTGAATTTGAATCTTGTATTCAAACCAACTTCATTTAATCTGTTGCTAGTTGCATTAGCTCAAGCCACAGCATATTGCCATGTCATGATCATGCATCATATTGTTGCATTGCATTGATTGTGTTTCCTTCTGTGTTGCCGGTATTTGTCCCCTCTCGATAGACGTGATACCGATGATGAGATCGATGACACCTATGAAGAACTATACTATCTTCAGAAGTGCCAGGCAAGCAAAAACCCCTTGTTCATTCCGATACAATCCTACTCTCTCGCCCTGCTCTCTTTTACTGCATTAGGACAACAACGAGTCATTTGTTACTTGCTGCGGTAGCTGAACCCCTTTATCCTCTGCATGACCTGTCATTGCCACAGTAAATAGATGAAACCCACTAGTATGAGTAGGAGTTGTTTGAGCCCTGTTGTGCCTACTCATTCATGCTTGGTTGTCATGCCTGCAACTGCTTAGAGTTGAGTCAGGTCTGATTCATCAGGGGAATCAGAGGTGTGTGAACATGTCCTACTGTGTGTGAGCTAAGTGTGTGAACACGATTTGGTAAAGGTAGCGGTGAGAGGCCATGTAGGAGTACATGGTGGGTTGTCTCATTGAAGCCGTCCTCAGGAACTGAGTTCTGTGTTTGTGATCCATGATTCAGCGGATACAGTTCCGCGTGGACTTCTGGGTTGCCTGTACAGTTCATAGACAAGTGAAAGTGAAAGTGGTAAAGGACTTAGTCGTGTCCGCGGTAAAGGACTTCTGGGTTGCCTTAGTCGTCTCCGCGGTAAAGGACTTCTGGGTTGCCTGTACAGTTCATAGACAAGTTAAAGTGGATACTCTAAAATACGCAAGATAAGCGTGAGTGCTATGGATGGCGTTCTCGTAGGGAGACGGGAGCGGATCCATAGTGGTGTATTGATATGGTGAATATGTGGACTCGTGTGCGCCACCTCAAGAGTTACTTGCAATCATAGTTTAGGTTAGCCACTGAGTCAAAGCTGGCTTGCTGCAGTTAAACTCCACCATCCCCTTTGTTGATAATGATGCATATGTAGTTAGTCCTGATGTAAGTCTTGCTGGGTACATTTGTACTCACGTTTGCCTATTTTATGTTTTTGTAGAGAGACTTCAGTCTCACTAGTAGTTCCGCGTGGACTTCGACGTTTAGCTTGTTACCTCAGCTACGATCTTGTGCCCTCGGCAAGATCTGGTAGATAGTCAGGCTTTTCAGCCTTTTTCATTTATAGATGTCTGTACTCAGACGTGATAGCTTCCGCTTGTGTGTTGACTTGTATGCTCTGAATGTTGGTCGTGAGACCCATGTTTGTAATATCTCGCTCCTCGGAGCCTATTGAATAAAATACTGGAGTCTAGAGTCATGTTGTGATGCCATGTTGTATTTGCATGTTGTATTTGCACATATCGAGCATATTGTGTGTATGTTATTGAAATGCTTGGTATGTGTGGGATCTGACTATCTAGTTGTTTATCCTTAGTAGCCCCTCTTACCGGGAAATGTCTCCTAGTGTTTCCACCGAGCCATGGTAGCTTGCTACTGCTCGGGAACACTTAGGCTGGCCGGCATGTGTCCTTCTTCGTTCCTGTGTCTGTCCCTTCGGGGAAATGTCACGCGATGAATACCGGAGTCCTGTTAGCCCGCTACAGCCCGGTTCACCGGAGTCCTGCTAGCCCAGTGCTACAGCCTGGATTCACTCGCTGAAGACCGACACGTTCGATGTTGGGTCATGGATGCCTGTCCCTGTAAGTTTGTGCCACTTTGGGTTTATGACTAGCCATGTCAGCCCGGGCTCCTTATCAGATGGATGCTAGCGACACTATCATATACGTGTGCCAAAAGGCGCAAACGGTCCCGGGCAAAGGTAAGGCGACACCCGTGAGAATACCGTGCGTGAGGCCGCAAAGTGATATGAGGTGTTACATGCTAGATCGATGTGACATTGAGTCGGGGTCCTGACAACTTTGGTATCAGAGCCTGACTACCTGTAGGATTACCAAGCCAAACTGGTCGAAGTTGAGTCTAGAAATTCTTTAGTTATATAAGGGAATTGATTGTGGGATGGAACGTAAGGCTCTTTTACTCCTTATACCTCATGGCCTTCTGATCTGAGTCACCCTCTTCTCTTCTACGGGGATTAAGAACTAGGCCTTCTCATCTATCCATCAGGATGACGTGTTACTAATCCGTAAACTTATAGGATTGATGGATTTAAGCCTCAGTTCAGTTCCTACTATCTCCGTGTATTCATAGTTGATTTCAGAACCTTGTTATTGTGCTTCTGAGTGGCTATGCCACCATTTTTGTAGTATGCCTCCAATCTTTTGAGCATTTACAGCCGTTATGCTGTCCGAGTCATCCCAGGTTTCTATAATATTCCGATGCATTTGCAAATCCCTTCCTCCTGTTTTTGATGTCTCTTTGGGCCAGTTTGACCACACTAATCAGTGAGTTGAGGTACTTTACTGCCTCGACATATATGTTGGAATTCTTATTATGACCCTAGGTGTCTTAGGGGATCATCTAGTAGTCTAGCCATGATTGTGCCCCAGTGTGATGATTCTGGCCATTATTCTCGAAAACATCCCATGATGCCACTTAGTAGTAGGTATTCTACTTCTGGGTTTTTGAACCCGAGATTCACCCTACTTACTTCATGTTGATAGTGTTTGCTAGTTCCTTTAGGTTATTAGTAACCTTTGCATTAGTCCTCAAGGTCCGTGGTATTTCCTTCCTCCAAATACCATGAACCATTCAGGCAGAAGTTATTTGAACCAAAAGATCACAATCAGAGTACTCTTGAGGAGTTCTCCATTCATAAATCGTGACTCTGCCAGTTCTACCTTTCTGCATGGGTTATCCGGAAGAAATGTTGAGCTTTGCCCGACATTCTAATCCATGCGTCCACAACTCAGAAAATCATATGTTCTTTGAGTTGTCCCTCTTCAGTCGTATTCCGATCTTCGTCTATCAATTGATAGTCAGGGGTAATTGTGCATTCGTGTTATGAATGCTTATTATTCTTATGGTCCGTCAAACCATTCTATTCTGGAATGACTAGGAGAAACAAACTCCAGAACCTCGTCCATATCCAGGATTGGGTCAAAGTAGTTGTACTCCGCAGATCAAAATGCTAATCCAGCTTCTGGTCTGTTCTACCTTGAAGTATTACCTTTTTTATGTCAGGATTGTCATGAGAATTGCACCACCTCTTATGAATTCTTGACGCAGTGATATTTCTCGCCATCATTTTCATTTTTGGGTTCCGTGTTGTTGCAACCAGAGTGCCGACAAGTGAATCGTGATGTGTGAACTCGATACTCCTAGCAACCTCGTTGCTTGGCAGTTAAGGGACAATATTCTCATTCTTAGCGTGTTGGTTATCAAATCATCATCCTAAGATTGACCGTGCTACCTAGTCCTTATTTCTGGTGCACTCTTCGATCAAGGAGTTAGGATTGTGTCAATCCCTCGCTTCTTTGAACATATCATCTTGCCCTGAAAAGCAAGGTCGTTCTCGAGCTTAGCAACATATCGGTGGTTCGTGATTATCCGAAGATCTTCTCGGAAGTATTACCAGGTTGTCACCTGACCGCTATGTTGAGTTCGTGATCAAGTTGGTTTCTTGTAACCACCCCTTCTCCAAGGATCTGTATCGAGTATCCCTGAGCTAGTTGGGTAAGCTGAACAACAACTTGGAGAGTTGGGAGATAAAAGATGCCTGACTTAGTTCATGTTAAGGGATATCTTGTGTGTGTTGAAGAAAGATGATATCCTCATCAATTGATCCTCGAGACCAGTTGTTGGAGCTATTGTCTTGCCAAAACTTTTATTTGAGTGTGGGCTATTCTCAAATCAAATCAGAACCAACGATGTTCGAAATGTTGTCTTACTCGTGGATTTTCCTCGAGCATACACCATTATGTCTTTGGGTCTGACCAATACTATCACCTTGTTCACATAGTTATGGAATTCCATCTCCATGGGAACCTGGATGAATTGTTGTTGAGCCCATTGACAACATCCTTATCTCCTCCATGATTTTGTTGAACATTAAGCTAGTATTGGAAACTTTTGTAAGCATTATCTTCGTGTTTCGTTCATGAAGAATATGCTTGGATAAAAGAAGTGACTTCCTCTGATTCACGTGCATTTGGTGCAAGTTGTCGCCGTGAGTTCGAGAAAGATTGTTTTTGTTTTCTTTGGAATCATCCCAAGTCAGTCATGCATGTGCGAAGTATTCTATGGTCTGATAGACTGATCATCTTCATTCTATATGTATCCCTAGTACACCAAGCCACTGATTGATTTGTTCGAGGAGAAGAAGCTCCTTCCTAAGAGTATACCCTATGCAAGGACTTCGATATCCTCGATGATGGTTCCCCACCGGAACTCGGTAGTGTTTTATTGTAAGACTACCATGTGATCATGTTTGTCTGAGACAACATGTTCACATGTGTGTAGCAGAACCAGCTCATGTTTTGGAGCTTACTATCGTAGTCCATCTCCCGAGAGTCCCGCAACGTCATCTCGTCGATTTGTGTTGCAAACTTTCATTTTTCTTCCTAGACTCGATGAGTCTGGATTATTCTGACACCAACCAGATCTGAATCTCAGGCAGATATGATGCTTGGAATGTTTCCCAAGAACTATAGTAATGGTCTCACTCTAACCGGTAAAGTGGATGTCGTGGCCAACACGTCCAGCCGGGAGACCTATTACTGTAGCATCTTGGTTGAGGAAGTTGGCCACCTCCCCATAAGGACTTCGTAGGATTTACTCCTTAGATGTTCCTTATGGACTTTCTTTTGTGCTCCCGAAGTCCGACCTCTTACTTGATGTTCTGGGAACCAAACCATTTTAATTAATGGGTTGCACTAGAACATCAAGGAGAACATTAGAAGCGGAGTGCTAAATGTCTCTCGGTCGATCATCCAGATTTAGTCCCCTTGGCCCCGCTAAGGTGAAATCTAAGAAGGTGTTGTCTTCCTTTGCATCTGCATCACCCATCATTATTCGTCATGGTAGTATGTTGTGTTGCCAGGATCCCTGACACGGATATTGGTTAAACCTTGATGAATATGGAAATGCCCAAGCTCTTGAAAGCATGCACAAGCATTAGGTGCTATCATAGTTACTAACCGAGATTGTTCCCAGTTTTCCTCGGTTATGCTATAACCCTTTCAACAGTGGACTCACTCTCTACTGTTAAGTTTTTTCCCAGTTGCTAAAATCATCCCTTGTGTTGTTTTCAACAAGGTAATCCACATCATCCATACTGGTCCGGGTATGTCATTCTACCGAACCCCTCCAATGGTCGCTCGAGAATTGCCTTAGGCTGGTATAAAGAGTTTCAATGATCTCTGAATCAAAGGTAATTATTTTTGCCACTTAAGGGGATATTTCTACGAGTCACCTTCCCTAAGGTGCCCGGTTATGGTATCATGGCAACTATTTTCCTTGCTACTTTGAAACCCTCGTCAAATTGTTTCTTCCACCCTTCCTGATGTGTGTTTTGCCTCTCAGCTCAAGAGATGTTTCTATGTCTCATCCTGTGAGTTGATTTTGTGATCTTTAGGATGATCCATCCTTGTAGAGTGTCCCTGTCCTTGTGTTGGATGAAGTTCTCGAAAGCAAAGACGTCAGGATCAATATGAAGCAATGAATCAACATCTTTGAGAAGGACAGTTGGATCGTGAAGATCGTGTTAGCTTTGTGTCCCCTCTGTCTTCTTACCTCACGTCTTGAATCTCGGGTCGAGATTCCTGTTTAGTGGGGGAGAGTTGTCACGTCCCTAGCTTCTGGTGCTGCCTAGTGTTTGCATCATGTTTAAATTTTTGAAACTTGAACTGAGGAAATTTGGAAGCCTCAAAAAACATAAATAAAAGAGGGGCAAAAACCCTAAAATCTCATTCATTGTTCCCAAAATGCTCTTCTTAAATGTTTGATAATTTTGGCAAGGGTTCTGGTCCCAACCAAAATATTGAACATTTTTAAGGACTTAATCTTGGGACTTTGAACTTAAATCATTAGCTATTTGAATTTGAATTATATTCATATAATTAGAATATAATTTCAAATACCCCTGAAATATTTTATGAGCTTTTGGAAAAGTCCATCTAGCAAAATAAAAATATTCAGAGGAGTTTTTGGCATTGTTTGAATTGTTTTAAATTCAAAACAGTGGCAAAAGATTAAAAAAATAGAGCAGAGAAAACTTACCTGACGCCACCAACCGGCCCAGCACTGTAGCTGGCCGGCCCAACCCACCAGGGGCTCCTCCCCGTCGTCTTCCCCCTTGCCAGGAGGACGAGCGCGTGGCCGGCGCGCGCGAGCACGCGTCCGGCCACCTCCTGCTTGCTTGCCGCTGCTGGAGTCGGCCCCGAGCGCCACGTGCATCGCCCCGACGTCGTCGGTACCGGCCACCACAGGCACGGCCACCACCACCGTTTGATGCGCACCAGTGAGGGCTCTCCAACGAGCCAAACTGCGCGCCAAACCATCGCCCCTAGCTCAAATCCGAGCCGCGCCGCCGTGCGGAATGGTCGCCGCCGACGATACTCCGGCGACTGCCAATGTGGCATGCTTAATTAGTGTTAATGATCCAACTAATTAACCCCTAGAGCCACTGACAGTGGGACCCACTTAATTTGGTTACCGGCTAACCAAAATAGTTAGATCAATTAATAAAATCTGTGGACCCACGCGTCAGCATTGACCCGCTGACGTGGCCGTTGACCTGGTCCCACCCGTCAGCCACACAAACCAGCACTGTGTCACCGACCAGTGAACCCCACTGGTCAGGTTTGACCTGGGCCGCCCGTTGACCTGCTGACATCACTTTGAGGTCATGCTGACGCAATAATTCCTTTCTGGAATTTAAATAAATCTTAAATGATTTATTATTTTCAGAAAATGTCCAAAATTTCTAAAAATCATATAAAATCAACCGTAACTCAGAATGAAATAAATTATATATGAAAAATGATCAAAAAAATCCAATCTATCCATCTGTACCATTTTCATGCATGTTAGAACAACTTATGACTACTTTTTAGGACAATTCAATTAAATGGCATATAATAAATCACGTATGGAGTTTGAATTTGAATCTTGTATTCAAACCAACTTCATTTAATCTGTTGCTAGTTGCATTAGCTCAAGCCACAGCATATTGCCATGTCATGATCATGCATCATATTGTTGCATTGCATTGATTGTGTTTCCTTCTGTGTTGCCGGTATTTGTCCCCTCTCGATAGACGTGATACCTATGATGAGATCGATGACACCAATGAAGAACTATACTATCTTCAGAAGTGCCAGGCAAGCAAAACCCCCTTGTTCATTCCGATACAATCCTACTCTCTCGCCCTGCTCTCTTTTACTGCATTAGGAAAACAACGAGTCATTTGTTACTTGCTGCGGTAGCTGAACCCCTTTATCCTCTGCATGACCTGTCATTGCCACAGTAAATAGATGAAACCCACTAGTATGAGTAGGAGTTGTTTGAGCCCTGTTGTGCCTACTCATTCATGCTTGGTTGTCATGCCTGCTACTGCTTAGAGTTGAGTCAGGTCTGATTCATCGGGGGAATCAGAGGTGTGTGAACATGTCCTACTGTGTGTGAGCTAAGTGTGTGAACACGATTTGGTAAAGGTAGCGGTGAGAGGCCATGTAGGAGTACATGGTGGGTTGTCTCATTGCAGCCGTCCTCAGGAACTGAGTTCTGTGTTTGTGATCCATGATTCAGCTACTACCACGCATTGGGCCCGAAACCAATGGACCCTCTCGGCTTCTTAATCACCCTTGACCTCTGTCCAGGAGTTGCAAGTAGTTTTTGGTGTTTGTAGTATGATGGAGGCCGTGGGTAGCGCTGACCGGAGGGGTGGGCTGTGATGCGGTAGGCACGTGGTCGGGTATACCGGGCGCCCGTTTGGTGTCTCGAAACCCTGTTCACATCGTTTGGGGCTGTGAGCGAAACCCCGGCCGGATCTCCTCATGGATGGAACCTGAATAGGCGATAAACCTGGACTAGAGACTTGAGTGTTTAGGCAGGTCGTGGCCGACACCCACATTGGGCTTCCGCTTGAAGGTTGCCGAGTACATGTCGTGTAAACGGCAGTAAGTGGTGAGAGCGTGTGTGAAGAAGTACACCCCTGCAGGGTTAACATCATCTATTCGAATAGCCGTGTCCGCGGTAAAGGACTTCTGGGTTGCCTGTACAGTTCATAGACAAGTGAAAGTGGAGACTCTAAAATACGCAAGATAAGCGTGAGTGCTATGGATGGCGTTCTCGTAGGGAGACGGGAGCAGATCCATAGTGGTGTATTGATATGGTGAATATGTGGACTCGTGTGCGCCACCTCAAGAGTTACTTGCAATCATAGTTTAGGTTAGCCACTGAGTCAAAGCTGGCTTGCTGCAGTTAAAGTCCACCATCCCCTTTGTTGATAATGATGCATATGTAGTTAGTCCTGATGTAAGTCTTGCTGGGTACATTTGTACTCACGTTTGCCTATTTTATGTTTTTGCAGAGAGACTTCAGTCTCACTAGTAGTTCCGCGTGGACTTCGACGTTTAGCTTGCTACCTCAGCTACAATCTTGTGCCCTCGGCAAGATCTGGTAGATAGTCAGGCTTTTCAACCTTTTTTATTTATAGATGTCTGTACTCAGACATGATAGCTTCCACTTGTGTTTTGACTTGTATGCTCTGAATGTTGGGTCGTGAGACCCATGTTTGTAATATCTCGCTCCTCGGAGCCTATTGAATAAAATACTGGAGTCGTAGAGTCATGTTGTGATGCCATGTTGTATTTGCACATATCGAGCATATTGTGTGTATGTTATTGAAATGCTTGGTATGTGTGGGATCTGACTATCTAGTTGTTTATCCTTAGTAGCCCCTCTTACCGGGAAATGTCTCCTAGTGTTTCCACCGAGCCATGGTAGCTTGCTACTGCTCCGGAACACTTAGGCTGGCCGGCATGTGTCCTTCTTCGTTCCTGTGTCTGTCCCTTCGGGGAAATGTCACGCGAGGAATACCGGAGTCCTATTAGCCCGCTACAGCCCGGGTCACCGGAGTCCTGCTAGCCCAGTGCTACAGCCTGGATTCACTCACTGAAGACCGACACGTTCGATGTTGGGTCATGGATGCCTGTCCTTGTAAGTTTGTGCCACTTTGGGTTTATGACTAGCCATGTCAGCCCGGGCTCCTTATCATATGGATGCTAGCGACACTATCATATACGTTTGCCAAAAGGCGCAAACGGTCCCGGGCAAAGGTAAGGCGACACTCGTGAGAATACCGTGCGTGAGGCCGCAAAGTGATATGAGGTGTTACATGCTAGATCGATGTGACATTGAGTCGAGGTCCTGACAACCATAAAACATATCTCTCATATAAATAGAACAACGGTTATTGTCGGATTTAAATGAGTAGCCATCTCGTATTAAACGAGATCTAGATACAATGTTCATTCTAAAAGCTGGCACTAAATAACAATTATTGAGGTCTAAAACTAATCCCGTAGGTAAATGTAGAGGTAGGGTGCTGACGACGATCACATCGACCTTGGAACCATTCCCGACGCGCATCGTCACCTCGTCCTTCGCCAGTCTCCGCTTATTCCGCAGCTCCTATTTTGAGTTACAAATATGAGCAACCGCACCGGTATCAAATACCCAGGAGCTTCTACGAGTACTGGTAAGGTACACATCAATTACATGTATATCACATATACCTTTAGTGTTGCCGGCCTTCTTGTCTGCTAAGTATTTGGGGTAGTTCCGCTTCCAATGTCCGCTTCCCTTGCAATAAAAGCACTCAGTCTCAGGTTTGGGTCCATTCTTTGGCTTCTTCCCGGCAACTGGCTTACCGGGCGCGGCAACTCCCTTGCCGTCATTCTTGAAGTTCTTACCCTTGCCATTCTTAAACTTAGTGGCTTTATTGACCATCAACACTTGATGTTCCTTTTTTATTTCCACCTCCGCTGATTTCAGCATTGAATATACTTCAGGAATAGTTTTCACCATCCCTGCATATTGTAGTTCATCACAAAGCTCTTGTAGCTAGGTGGGAGCGACTGAAGGATTCTATCAATGACCGCCTCGTCCAGGAGGTTAATGTCCAGCTGGGACAGGCGGTTGTGCAACCCAGACATTTTGAGTATGTGCTCACCGACAGAACTATTTTCCTCCATCTTACAACTGTAGAACTTGTCGGAGACTTCATATCTCTCGACCCGGGCATGAGTTTGGAAAACCATTTTCATCTCTTTGAACATCTCATATGCTCTGTGTTGCTCAAAACACTTTTGGAGCCCCGGTTCTAAGCTGTAAAGCATGCCGCACTGAACGAGGGAGTAATCATCAGCACGTGACTGCCAAGCATTCATAACGTCTTGGTTTTCTGGGATGGGTGCGTCACCTAGCGGTCCTTCTAGGACATATGCTTTCTTGGCAGCTATGAGGATGATCCTCAGGTTCCGGACCCAGTCCGTATAGTTGCTGCCATCATCTTTCAGCTTGGTTTTCTCTAGGAACGCGTTGAAGTTGAGGTTGACATGAGCGTTGGCCATTTGATCTACAAGACATTTTTGCAAAGGTTTTTAGACTAAATTCATGATAATTAAGTTCATCTAATCAAATTATTTAATGAACTCCCACTCAGATTAGACATCCCTCTAGTCATCTAAGTGATACATGATCCGACTCAACTAGATCGTGTCCGATCATCATGTGAGACGAACTAGTCATCATCGGTGAACATCTCCATGATGATCGTATCTTCCATACGACTCATGTTCGACCTTTCGGTCTCTTGTGTTCCGAGGCCATGTCTGTACATGCTAGGCTCGTCAAGTCAACCTAAGTGTTTTGCATGTGTAAATCTGTCTTACACCCGTTGTATGTGGACGTTGGAATCTATCACACCCGATAATCACGTGGTGCTTCGAAACAACAAACTTTCGCAGCGGCGCACAGTTAGGGGGAACACTTTCTTGAAATTATTATGAGGGATCATCTTATTTACTACCGCCATTCTAAGCAAATAAGATGCAAAAACATGATAAACATCACATGCAATCAAATAGTGACATGATATGGCTAATATCATATTGCTCCTTTGATCTCCATCTTCGGGGCGCCATGATCATCTTCGTCACGGGCATGACACCATGATCTCCATCATCGTGTCTCCATGAAGTTGTTCGCTAACTATTACTTCTACTACTATGGCTAACGGTTTAGCAATAAAGTAAAGTAATTACATGGTGTTTATTCATTGACACGCAGGTCATACAATAATTAAGACAACTCCTATGGCTCCTGCCGGTTGTCATACTCATCGACATGCACGTCGTGATTCCTATTACAAGAACATGATCTCATACATCACATATATATCATTCATCACAACCTTTTGGCCATATCACATCACAAGGCATATGCTGCAAAAACAAGTTAGACGTCCTCTAATTGTTGTTGCATGTTTTTACGTGGCTGCAATAGGGTTCTAGCAAGAACGTTTCTTACCTACGTAAAAGCCACAATGTGATATGCCAATTTCTGTTTACCCTTCATAAGGACCCTTTTCATCGAATCCAATCCGACTAAAGTGGGAGAGACAGACACCCGCTAGCCACCTTATGCAACTAGTACATGTCAGTCGGTGGAACCTGTCTCACGTAAGCGTACGTGTAAGGTCGGTCCGGGCCGCTTCATCCCACGATACCGCCGAAACAAGATAAGACTAGTAGTGGCAAGAAAATTGACAACATCTACGCCCACAACAAATTTGTGTTCTACTGTTGGAGAACGTTGCAGAAAATAAAAAATTTCTACGCTTCACCAAGATCAACCTATGGAGTCATCTAGCAACGAGAGAGAGGAGTGCATCTACATACCCTTGTAGATCGCGAGCAGAAATGTTCAAGAGAACGGGGTTGAGGGAGTCGTACTCGTCATGATCCAAATCACCGAAGATCCTAGTGCCAAACGGACAACACCTCCGCGTACAACACACGTACGGTTGGGGAAGACGTCTCCTCCTTCTTGATCCAGCAAGGGGGAAGGAGAGGTTGATGGAGATCCAGCAGCACAATGGCGTGGTGGTGGAAGTAGCGGCGATCTCGGCAGGGCTTCGCCAAGCTCAGCGAGAGGGAGAGGTGGTACGGGGGAAGAGGGAGGCGCCAGGGACTAGGGTGTGGCTGCCCTCCCTCCCCCCTCTTTATATAGGGGCCTAGGGGGTGCGCCGGCCCCCTAGAGATCCCATCTCAAGGTGGGGCGGCGGCCTAGGGGGGGACTTGCCCCCCAAGTCAAGTGGGGCGCCCCCTCACCCCTAGGGTTTCCAACCATAGGCGCAGGGGAGGCCCAAGGGGGGCGCACCAGCCCACCAGGGGCTGGTTCCCCTCCCACTTCAGCCCATGGGGACCTCCGGGATAGGTGGCCCCACCCGATGGACCCCCGGGACCCTTCCGGTGGTCCCGGTACAATACCGGTGACCCCCGAAACTTTCCCGATGGACGAAACTGGACTTCCTATATACAATTCTTCACCTCTGGATCATTTCGGAACTCCTCGTGACGTCCGGGATCTCATCCGGGACTCCGAACAACTTTCGGGTTACCGCATACTAATATCCCTACAATCCTAGCGTCACCGAACCTTAAGTGTGTAGACCCTACGGGTTCGGGAGACACGCAGACATGACCGAGACGACTCTCCGGTCAATAACCAACAGCGGGATCTGGATACCCATGTTGGCTCCCACATGCTCCTCGATGATCTCATCGGATGAACCACGATGTCGAGGATTCAAGTAATCCCGTATACAATTCCCTTTGTCAATCGGTACGTTAGTTGCCCGAGATTCGATTGTCGGTATCCCAATACCTCGTTCAATCTCGTTACCGGCAAGTTAGTTTACTCATACCGTAATGCATGATCCCGTGACCAACCACTTGGTCACATTGAGCTCATTATGATGATGCATTGCCGAGTGGGCCAAGAGATACCTCTCCGTCATACAGAGTGACAAATCCCAGTCTCGATCTGTGTCAACCCAACAGATACTTTCAGGGATACCCGTAGTATACCTTTATAGTCACCCAGTTACGTTGTGACGTTTGGTACATCCAAAGCACTCCTACAGCATCCGGGAGTTACAGGATCTCATGGTCGAAGGAAATGATACTTGACATTGGATAAGCTCTAGCAAACGAACTACACGACCTTGTGCTATGCTTAGGATTGGGTCTTGTCCATCACATCTTTCTCCTAATGATGTGATCCCGTTATCAATGACATCCAATGTCCATAGTCAGGAAACCATGACTATCTGTTGATCAACGAGCTAGTCAACTAGAGGCTCACTAGGGACATGTTGTGGTCTATGTATTCACACATGTATTACGATTTCCGGATAACACAATTATAGCATGAATAATAGACAATTATCATGAACAAGGAAATATAATAATAATCATTTTATTATTGCCTCTAGGGCATATTTCCAACAACAGCATGACGAAGACCGGCATGGACAGTGGTGTTCCCGCACCTAGGGATGCGGCACAACCCATACCACGTAGAAGTCGACGCGTGGGGACGGCGGAATGGACCGCGTGCCGCGACGCTACAGCCCGAAGGGGCGACACAGCGGCAGCGCATGGAACGCTGGAACGGCGGGGAAGACCTCATGGCGGCAGCAGGGACCTCGTGCAATGCTCGCTACGGCATGATAGGGCGACGCAGTGGCAGCGCGAGGGTCGGTGCAGCCACGGTGACGACCTGTAGTGGATGACCTCAGGGCGGCGGTGACCGCGGGCTGCGGCGCTACGGCCCGAAGGGGCGACGCAGCGGAAGCGCGTGGATTTGAATGCACCAGTAGGAAGAACCACGGGGCGCCAACAGGAACCACGTGCCACGCTCGCTACGGCCCGAAGGGACGATGCTGCGATAGCGCGCCTGTCGATGCAACCATGACAAGAATCATAGGGCGGCAACGATGTGGTCCAAAGGATTGACACAGCTGCATTCCCTTGCTCGATTGGTGAAGAGATGCATAAACTCAGGGACGATCTTCATGAAATTATGTGGCCTGCGTCCGCGCAGCCGGACGATGCAGCGGCTCGTAACCGGTCGTCTGTTCAGGGGTTGAGCTGTACGTGTGCAAGCACACGGAGAGCCTTTGCCTGTACTGCATGCAGCAGGTACGAGCAGCCAACATGCCCATGTGGATCAAGGGGCAGCACAAGCACATGCACGTAGGGATACGGCCACGCGCTGTGTTGAACTATGGGCCGATGCGGATGCTTCAGAGCATGCTTAATAGTATAGCTAGCTGTTGGTTATATGGTCTTGTCACATTATTTAGAGCAACTCCAATGGGAGTACCTATTTCGTCCCCTGCTGCTCGTTTGGGTCAGCGCAGACAAAAACGATGGCCCAACGCAGAGACCCATTTTTATTTTGTGTCCATTTTGTGTTCACGCGGATCCATTTCCGGCCCAAATTTGAGACACATTTGGGTCCGAAGCGGACACAAAGCGGACGCTTTTTGCGTCTCCCTCGTCCACCTCCGCCCGCTGCCGGTCCCGCGTCGCCACCTGCCATCCACTCACAGAATACTTTTTCTCTCTCCCCTCTCTCTCTCGCTAGCAATGGCACAGGTGCTGCCACGCCGCCGCGCTCACCCTGCTTGGACGGTGCCGTGCTGCCGCGCTCGCCCTACTCGGACGCCACTTGTTCTGGCCTCACCCCGGAAGCACCAGCAGCCCGCGTGCCCGACCCGGCCGCGCCCCACCACACAGCAGGAGCGCACGGGCCGGGGCGCCGGGCAGGGGCAGAGCAGCGGCGTGGAGGGGCCTAGCTAGCGCGGCGATCACGAGCTGTGGTGGGCAGGGCACGAGCTGCGGCAGGCGAAGCAATCTGGCAAGGCGGCTGCGACGGGCGCGGGGCTTGCGCGAGCTGTGGCGGGCGCAAAGCACACGAGCCGCGGTGGGCGCGGGGCCTACGCGAGCTGTGGCGGGCCCAAAGCACACGAGCCGCGGTGGGCGCGGGGCCTGCGCGAGCTGCGGCGGGCGTGGAGCGCACGAGCCGCGGCGGGCACGGCTAGCGTCGGGCGAGCGCCGGGGAAACGCAGGGCACGCGAGAGCTGCAGCAGGGGAGGTGGGCGGGGCGCGAGCTGCGGCAGGCGGAGCGAGCTCGTGAGGCGGCTGCGGCGGTCGCAGGGCCTGGGCGAGCTGCTGCGGGCGCGGCGCGCACGGTGAACATCATGCCCGGGGCCGGGGCGAGCGAGCGCCGGGGACACACAGGGCGCACGAGAGCTGCAACACGGGAACGGGCGGGGCTACGTGGGAGGTCGCTCACCAGGTATTCGACTGAATGCCGATGCGGACATGGACAAAATACGCCTGCCTCCTATTGGGCGTACAGACTGACCCAAACCAAAAAGTGGACAAGGACGTGCGGACGGGCGACCCGAACGGACGAAAAGCGGACAAAAGCGGTGTCCGTTTGGGTCAGCCCGTTGGAGTTGCTCTTATAGCCAAGCTTATAGCCGGCAAATACAATAGTTGCATGTAAATATGTAGTATTTTTCTTATACATGGCCCGCCTCCCTCTCTCACAATATGCCTAGGAGCACGTGCTGCAGCCGGCTGTTAATCAGTAGCCCGTTTCCCTTCTCTCTCTTTCTATCTCTCCTCCAGCTCATTCAAAATATAATATTTAAAGGCTTACAGCCCGCCTACGTCATCCTATTGTACTTGCTCTAAGTAAGAAACCATGCTCGCGGGACATGAGGCGAGGACGAGCGGCCAACGCAGAACCGTGCAAGCGACCATCGTCCGTAGCACATCGGACGCGCGTCATGCGCAAAACCTGGGTGTCGCGCCCGCAATTGATCCAGTCGATGATGATGAATATGTCGTTGGAGTAGACACGCGTTGTAGACGACGGACGACAATGGGCGATGCAAACTGATCTAAGGCAGGAAAACCAAAGAAAAATAACGCCGATCAATCAATCTGGGAGAGAGAAAAAACCCAATCAACGGATCGGGAAAAAGACTCTCTAGGGCAACCAGTCAACATGACCGGTGGATGAACCCTAGGTACGGGCGGCGCGGCCTCTGGTGGCGATCATGGAGATTGACCGCCCCGGGGGCGGCGCGGTGCGGAAGCGGCGATGGCGGCTACGGTGTAAATCGGTTAGGCTGATACCATGTTAGAAGGGATAGAGGGGGATTGGTGAAATAGTTGATGTATTACATGAGAGTACAAGACAAGGTAGGGATAAAACATATACCTACTAAGGGCATCTCCAGCCGTTGAGCCCCCCAGGAGGCATTTTTTTCGCCTCTTGGGGGGCTGCCGAAGACAACTTTGGCGTGGGGGTGAGAATTTTTCCACTCATTCTGCCCCCAGGAGGCGAGAAGCGGGGGCCGGCGAGGAGGGAGGAGAAGGACCGGCGTGCACCTCCCCTGCCTGGCCGTCGCGCGCGCCCCTGGCCTGGTGTTGCTGTCCGCGCGCGCCCCTGCCTCGCTCCCAGGCCGCGCCCTCCCGCGCCCGTCCGCGCCCTCCTGCGCCCAGGCCGCGTCCAGGCCTCGCCGGCCGCGCGGCCGTGCCCCAGCCTCGACTCGGCTCCGCCGTGCAGGAGGCCCGTCTCGCCACGCTCGGGGCCGGGGCTGCCCATGCAGCTCGAGGCCCAGCTCCTCCTCCGCCGCGGGAGGATCCACCGCGTTGCCGTGCGCGGCCGCGGAGCACGGGCGCAGGCGGGCGCGGCGAGCACGGCGTGGGTGCGTACGGCGTGTGGCGGCTGGACGACGACGGCTTTGAGGCGAGCGGGGACTGTCCCCCGCGGCGCGAGGAGGAGCAGGCGGGCGGGGAGCGAGCCGGCCCCCGCGGCCGCGGGTCCGAGGCGGCGGAGGGCCATGCGGGCGAGCGGGAGGAGGCGGCGGCGGGGACGGGAGCACCTCGACGAGCGTCGCCATGAGGATGGAGCCCATGGTTCGGGGCGCAGGCCGGCGCGGGCGGAGGCGCGGCGAGGCGTACCGGAGCGCGGGGCTGGGAAGGAGGACAGGTCGGAGGAGAGGAGGGCGGTGGGGTCGGTGCCTCATCGGCTTCGAGGGAGCTGCAGCTGATGCACTTTGAGGGAGAGAGAGAGAGGAGGAAGCACGTGGGTGGGCCAGCGAGGAAAAGTCAGGGGACAGGAGGGAGACGCTAGCAGGTGGGGCCAGCGCCTAAAACGGCAAAATTAGGCCTCCCATGAGCCCCCCGGTGCGCTGGGTGTCACATGCGAGTGCCGGCGCTGTTTTTTCCTTTTGCCGGCGAAAAACGAGCAATTGGGGACGTGAGTGGGGGCTTTTTACCCGCCGGCGCTAAAAAAGTAGCTTGGGGAGGCTTCTTGGGGGCCCTAGTGGAGATGCCCTAATGGTCATGATACTCAACATCCAGTAATGCTCTATTACAACCTTGAGGGACGGATGAGGCCCCAGTACTATGTTGTCAAATTTCTCAAAGAAAAAGGATTGCTAGATCATGAACGAGATTACTATTATGCAGGTGTTCTCGAAAAGAAATTACTAGTATGCAGTCATGGTGACAGAAGACATTCATGGAGAAGTTCTTCCTTCAAAAGGAAGCTGCACCACAACTTTCTGAAGACAATACAACAGCTTGCAGCAATACAATCTTTCAGTCAACCCAATGGTAGTAGCTTATATTCCAGTCTTTCGATACAATGGTAGTAGCTTATATTTCAGTCTTTCGATACAAATACAACGGACAGGTTTTTTTTTTTTTTTTTTTTGCCTGAAACCAGAAATTTACAGGTGTTGCCCTGGCACTGCATATGCATACATAGAGCGACATGTATATATCTCGAGTTGTCTTAATTAGTACAGCATCACCTGTACGTATATGTACTGTGTCTTTGCCAAACCGTACCTAACCTAACACTACGTGCTGATCCAGAGGATCGGACGTTAGTTACACTGTACACAACCATACATGGGTCGAGACATCGGGTTCTAACTTCTCACCACCATTTTTACAGCACTACTCTCTCTCTCTTTCAGACATCAAGACATGGCAGTACTGAGTGAAGAAGCAGATGATGATCTGATCTCTGCGATCCCCTGTCGGAGCAGAGGAAGAAGTTGCGAGAGCCAGGTCGAGTACCTTGGTCTCCTGGTCCAGAGCTGCCCGCATGCCCAACATTGTATCTAGTCATCAGTGATCGATGCAGCTCGAAGTTGGACTGAAGAACTAATCGAACAATGGAATACATCACATACGGCTTGTTATGTACACGTACCATTCTTCGGCCGGGAGCGGCGGCCTGCACAGCATGGCGGCATTGGCGTCGACGGTGGCACGCGCAAGCCGCCAGGTCGGCCACGGTGGCGTCGGCTCCCAGCAGCACATGCACCGGCCATAGGCTCCTGTCCACCGTCACGTTCACAGGCTGCTGCGTCAGCCGCGGCGCCGGCCTCTCCGACAGGGCCTCTACCGCGCCTCGCACGTGCACAGAGCTCCTCATGGCCGGCCGGGGCGGAGAGAGAAATCAATCAAGATCGATCGTCGGTGCGTATGTACGTGGCCGCCACCGATGACCGAGCCAACACCCCCCGCTCACCCCGCCTGCCTTTGGCGGCAGCGAATCGCCGCAGCAATCCACCCACGCGCCGCCGCCGGGGGCGAAGAAAAGTTTGTGGATGACAAAGAACAACCACGTCCAAGCGCCGGCTCCAACCGCGCCAATGATGTCCGGCGTGGCCACCGCATCTCCGGCAATGGAAGGCCGCCTTCCCGCCGCACCTACTGGAGGCACACATGTCTCAAAGCCGAAGCCGGCGGCGTCGCCGCTCGCCGAGGCGGCCGCCAAGAAGAAGACCACGGCGCCGGTTCGTGAAAGGCCTACACCTCATGCGGAAACTCCGGCTACCCTTACGACGACTGCTCAGGCGCGAGCGGCGGCCGCGGCCGGCAACAAAAAATGAGGCCGCCAAGTGCATGAAATGCTAACAATGTAAAAAAAACTCGTGTACCATTGGAGTACGATAGTGATTGTTCGTCATCGGTAGTGAGGTTTTACAGTGCTTGCTTTGGCATTGTAGAGCGGAGATGACCACGGACAAATTCCTCGCATCGTTGGAGTCCTCGGCCATCGTAGGCCTTGATGATCTCAACTATGGTGACTTGTTTTTCGATCATGCGGCTACCCAAGAAACGGAGGAGGCCGAGGAGCCCGAGGAGGAAGTGGTGGAGGTGACCGAATCAAGCATCAAGGCTGCAAGGACCCGCACCTAAAACTACAACCAAAAGGAGGGCCTTGCACTTTGCGATGCTTGGTGTGCCATGTCCATGGATGCAACGATCGGAACGGATCAAATCAAGACCATCATGTTTTGGGAGGGGATCACCGACTTCTACAACTCCTCTGTTGACGTGCAATCAACTTGTTCGCAAGGTTCGCTTGGGCATTGTTGGAGCACCATCCATCAATGCAACCGATGGTCCGGCTGCATCGACCAAGTGAACCATGCTCCACCGAGTGGTGTGCAAGTGGCGGAGTATGGCCCCTACATACAAGAGCTATTAAGGCATTGAAACACCAAGTTCGGCCACAAGTCCTTCACTTTGCATCATTGTTACAAAGAGCTATGCAAGAATGAGAAGTGGAGACCACTCCGAAGAGGTCGAGGTTGAGCATATCCATTGAGAACGACGACGTGGTTGATGAAGATGCCAACAATAGAGCGGAAGGAAACAATATTACAAAAGAAAGAAAGAAGAGGAATGCATTCAGTGGCACTTGCAAGGATGAACTTGTGGCAACGATCGAGACGAAGAAGGTGTTGGTGGCCGAACGCAAACAAGACAAGGTGGCGAGGTGGAATGAGCTCAAGGCCTTCGAGGATGAGAAGTGTAAGACCAAGATGGCGTCCGAAGAGAGAAAGCTGAGGGCCGAGGAGCATAGGCTTGCACTCGATGAGGAAAGGATTCGTGATGCAAAGAAGACCGAAGAGCGTGCTATCATGTTCATGAATCCAAACACAATGGATGAAACTGATAGAAAATATTGGGAGCTCACTCGTGGAGAAATTTTGGCCTCTCTTTGGAATGTTGGTGGTGGCCGAGGGGGCGGTGGTGATGGTGGGCGAGGGGGTGGTGATCGTGCTCATGGTGATGGTGGTGATGGTGGTGGTGGTGGCCGAGAGGGTGGTGGTGAGGGTGATGGTTCCCGAGGGGGTGGCAACGTTGATTTCTTTGCGGATGACCTCGTTTGAGTGGTGGTGACTGAGAGGATGGTGGTGCACGCGAAAGATTGGCTCGATCCATGACATATACATGCTATGTTCGTGGTGATTTTGAATCAAACATTGTGTTTGAAGTGATGTCTTTTGGGTGAACTTCGCATGTTTAAATTTGAAAAACGCGGTGATGAAACTTTATGTTATGAAGATTATTGCTATCCATGCTTTCATTTGAATGATTTTAAGATATGTATTGTGTAGTGTTTGAAGTTGGTGTGGCTAGAACACAAAATCGAGATAATTTTATATTTACTCCACTAACTTTTAGGGAATCGGCTAGGTGCGGCTATAGTGGAGTAAAATTTTACTCCACTAAATTTACTCAGCCGTTTACTTCCTCAAGTTTTAGGGGTTTGGTTAGAAATGCCCTTACATGCTATGGTCGGGGGCACGTGCTGGATGGCCGGGGCAACGAATATATGTCCACGTCTTTCCGAGGAAGTGAACTGATTCCACTACCGGAACGGTCGCCTAACCGGCAAAATGGGTAGGGCAGGCTAATAGTTGTGTTTAAATACATGAAAGAAACGAGAGATGCATTTCTCGATTGAATGATGCATTTTTTAACTTCATGGAGGAGTTGTGTTTAAATATCTAACTAGGACAACCTTTCTTGATCGCTTGTTATTGGATGCACCCCTTGAAGGCGTTGTTGCATGGACCCTAATTCCACCATCTTGCGTCGACAACTTGTAGCAAAAGGCATTGAGGGAGCAGGTGTGAGCTGCACAAAGGATGGGCATTGTTTGCCCATAGGCAATTCCTTCGCCCGACTCTACAACCATAGAAATGTTGGCCTTTTGAGTTGTAAGATAAAGATTGAACCAATGACACTCAGGTTAGCTGATTGTTTCTCAATAGTGATCTAGAGCACGCACTGGATAGATCTAGGACCAACACAGGAGGGGCCAAGGAATCCCATAGAAAAGAAATGAGGTTCCCCGCAGCTTATCAGTAATTTGCAGAAAAGGAGGGGCCAGTGCATGATGTTCAGTGGTCTTCTTCAGGTTCTGAATTTGTTGTGGTCTATGGATATATCCTTACATAGTCCTTACATGAACCATAACATTTCTGATTTATTGTGTTTGTTCTCTACAACTGTTCCTTGCCCGAATCTCGGTTAGGCTGGCCAGAGCAACAATATTCAGCCAAAAATGCAATCCGCTTCACGACCTTGGTGAAGGCCATTATAATACGATAAGATAGAATCCCGAAGGGCGATGTATCCTTGCAATAATTTGATCAGCCAGTTGTGATACGTTCTCTGGTCTGAGTGGGTGTAGATATATATGCACACCCTTCTTTTATAGTTCGGTTATTAGCATAGCAATATGCGTCTAACAAACTGTTAATGTTTTGTTATAGATTGCTTTCGTGTAAGAAAAAAAATCATGTTTAGCTTGATGATATCCTTGACCCAAGTTTCTCCAGCAATTATTGTTATAGTTGGACCTGGTAATTTGCCTAGTGATATTGTTGTCACTAAAATTTGTACTCCCTCCGTCCGAAAATACTTGTCATCAAAATGGACAAAAAGGGATGTATCTAGAATTAAAATGCATCTAGATACATCCCCTTTTATTCAGTTTGATGACAAGTATTTCTGAACGGAGGGAGTATTTGACAATAGCCTTAACATTTACAATGAGTAAACATTCTGATTGGGAAAGTCTTGTCTGGTTTAAGAGAGCTTATGAGATACGACAAAAGCAAAAAAGGGCATGCTTTTTTATTTCTTTATGTGATTGCCACATAGCTCACAGTTTTTTTTTGTCCAGCTTTCTGGGACTATTCAGAAAAGAAATTAGTTGGGAAAACAAAGGCTAAATGGCATGTCCGATGGTCACCATTTTATGATAGACACTACAACTCCAAGGCTTCGAATAGATAATGAGTACGTTTCCTACCGCTTTATCATGATAATGGAAATGGTGTGGATCTTTACATGATTATCTTCATATTTCAAATCTTTGAAAAACTGTATCAGGTGTGTCGACAGCATGACAGGTTTCTCTGTAATCTGTATCCCTCGTTCGTACAAAACAATTAGTGACATGTCGAAGAAATAAATATACAAGCCCTCACATTGCCCTCATGATTGTTGCTTCTTAGTTGTACATGTTGAATAGAAGCCAGAATATCCTGAAAGACTTGGTGACATTGCTGACCTCACAGTATCTTTCTATAGCATAAAAAATGAAGAAGCAAAGAAGCAATGTTCCAGTATATTTGCAGAGGTAAAATATTAACACCAGTTCGAGCGCACAGGCCTCGATGGCAAGAGACCGCTACCATCAGGCTTGCTTCCTTCCTTGCTTGTCAAGTTGCTAGGTTAGTGATTTATCTTTCTTTTTCATAGCAACCTACATCTTTCTATACCAAGAATTTGTTTCTGAATCAACATCTTAGTTGTCTACACCGGTTTCCGAATCAACATTTTAGTTGTTTCTGAATCAACATCTTAGTTGTCTACATCTATCTACACCAAGAGCTTGTTTCTGTCAATCAACAACTTAGTTGTCTACATCTATCTACACTGGGAGCTTGTTTCTGTATCAACATCTTACTGATACATCGGTTAAAGATAGAAAATATTTTTGCTTTGATTTCTGAATCAAAATCTTAGTTGTTTACACCGTGAGCTTGTTTCCTTTCATTGCAGGGATGGTGTTGGCGAAGTCCGATTTTGCCAGGTCTTGCTCTATCAAGTGGATGCAGAGTAGCTGAATGGAACCCACAAATCTCACTTTCACTTAGAAGAGGTATATCTTTCACGCACAGAAATTCTAATAAATTTACTGCAATAACTGGGCCCTGTCCGATCCCCTTGCTTCATAAGGTATCATGTTTTTTCATGATCTTTAGTACTTGTGACTAACTGAGATTAGCAGGGGCGGGCCAGGATTTCAAAATTGTGTACTCAAAATTTCAAAGGCAGTTTTTTGGAAGTCTAAGCCTTGTTTTGGCATATATAACGGATTCTAGTACCAGTTTACACAAATTGGGTAATACGATATCACATAATATAATATATTCATAGTATTGACCATAATTTCAAATTTCCATCTTATAGAAAATACAATTTGTTCAAAGATCGAAGCGGCAACATCTAAGATATATAGAGGTGGAAAATAAATAATGATAAATTTTTTGACAAATTACAGGATGGCAATCCTATCCTTGATGCTTTGAAAATGAGTTTAGTTCAACTAAGAATCTGCATGTTTGGCAACACTGGAGGAGTTTTAGTTTGCTAGTCTGTTAGATGGTATTCTCTTCAATGAACTATTTAGAAACAAGCTGAGAAGCATGAGATACAGAGAGAAATCAATAGCCAAAATCTAATTAGCAAGGTGAATACATCTAATTTTGATGAACAGGTCATATGTACTGCTATGTGAACCTAGGGATTTAAAATTGAAGACCGATGTCTGCAAAGATCAGTACCAGAGGGAGCGGCGGATGGATGACGTACCCGTACCGCTGGAATCAGGGTGCCGCTGGTTCTTGACCTAGATCGATAGAATTTGGGAACAGGGAAGTTAACTGAACCAACGATGGATGCATGGCGTGCGCGCACGGTGCAACCTGAAGCAGTTTGGCCTACGGGCCATGGTGTGGGTGGTGAGGGAGGAGTGCAAGCTGGGCTAGCCTCTGTTTTTGGGCTGAATTGGTTAGGTAGCACGTTTATTGCATATATTTCATTTTTCCTTGTACATACACATGATACACAGTATATATATCTCTAGTTTTTTGGCGAAAATAATGGGTATTCAACTGAATACCCTTGAATTGAGGTGGGCCCGCCCCTGGAGATTGGTTTGCTTATTCTACTATTTCTTTTGAGTAATACCAACTTGACTTGGTTTACGATGTTACTGGTGGTCAGAAGCTTTTATAGAAGCATTTGTGTGTTCTCAAGCATAGGAGTAAGGAGTTCAAGGAGCAGTGATAGAATTTTGTGATCTGCCATGGTGTTGCACCCTTACGGATCTGCTGCTGAAAAATGGTCCTTAACTTCATTATCTATCTTGATTGATGCATGTCTTTTTGTGAGGGTGGGTTTGAAGATTGCATCGACTTCTATTTGTATTTGCTTTTGTCTTTAGAGTTCCGAATTGGATTTCAGTAAATGCACTGAGTTTGGAGCTTAGAATTTTCTGAACGTTCACATAATGTATATCCATTTTTTCAGTTGAGCTGGGGCTACGGATGGTCAGTGCATAAATTATAGTTGGCAAGTCTGTTTATTTGGCAAGTTTGATATACTGTTCTGCCTTGAGACCACTCACTGTCCATAAGTGAGAAGGTCTGTGCATAAATTATATTCTCACTCTCCATGAAACACACTCTGACTAACATAGTATTTTCATTAGCAGATCCTTGCATCACAACATGCCAGACATTCAGACAAAGCTATTTATCTATGGTCTACTCTATAATCTACTACTGTCACCTTATGCTGCGGAATAATCATATGAATCAGTTATCCTCGACTACTGCTATGACTTGCTTTTGGTATATCATGCTACCTTTGAACTAGGCGAAGCAAACCTTTCATCGTGTGTACTCCCACTTGCTGCTACATTTTCTATGAGACGCACTCGGGAGAAAATAGAATACAAAATAGTATCTCCTTCAAAATTTGCCAACTGAGGTGTCTCATTGCTTATGGATATACAAGCTTGCTTACATCACCCAAGATCTCCTTCTCCTGGTCCAGGCAATCACACATGATGAAACCATTCATTTTAGGTTGTTCCGTGGCATCTGTGTCTATTTCCTTTTGATGGTTCTCCTGTGTGATGGTTAAAAAATATAAGTTTTGCCATGTGATACTGCTTTCTTTGGTGTAGTGGTATACCATACTGTGAGCAATCGGGAACAAAAATAGGAGGGTTAATTTTCACAAATCGGTACTACATATTTCTAAGAAGTACGTCCACCTTCTGCTCAATGCCCTTGCATTTGTTTTCTTATCAAATAAGTTTCTTTCATAGAATTTGTTCGGTTCTTGTCTCACTCACACCTCAAAATGCAAGTTTGGTAGCGCGGTGCTGGTATAACTGATATCCCTTTGATCTTCGTTAATTTTTGCAGGATATGCATTGTGATTGAACATGAGAAATCCTTTACCTCCCTGCATTATCTTTATATGTTATAAAAATGTTACACATGTTTTGGTCCTCCAAAACATTATTAACCCATAATGGAAATAACTCTGATGTATGATGATTTTCAGTGAGATATCCTTTTATCTCCAGGAATTTCTTTCATGTAGTGGATATACAAAATAAACTGTAGGAGCAACTGCTGCTTGTGTAGTTGTTGCAGCTGTTCTTGATGGCTGAGCGAACGAATCTGAAAAAGTTTTGTGCTTTCTCATTTTTTTTCTTTCGACAACAAAATAACTTCTCTTTTCGAGACACTTAGTTTGTCATCATGGCCTTTCTTAAGGGTGTTCTGACATTTTTTTCCTTCTGTAAATTAGTGGTCTTCTATTCGTGTTGCAAACCCCAATATGGCATCTCGCCATTCCCCATGATCCACATGTTAACTTTGGATTTATTTAATGATAATCTGATATCAACTGCCTTTTCTTCAGGACAATCTGACGCCTAATAAGGATCAGGAGAACAACAGAGATGCTAAGAGGAAACCTTTTGGGGTTAAGGATATAAACAACAACAGGGCTTATTAGGCCGAAGAGAGCTCAAGTGGTGTCTTTTGGTTCTTGAAGGCCTGCACTTTCCTTGTGGAGTGGCAGCAAAATAATTCAGAGGCCTTAAAGCTACTTAACTTCAGGTAGTTAGGATCAATTCTTTGTTTCAGTTTGAAATACCCCCCAGTTCCTCCTGTTTTATTGATTCATCCAATGGCAAATAAACAGAAGGCATATGGATTGTTACGAGTGAAGCCATCCATACAAGTCGATATATTAATAATCCCATACGTGGAATTCAAGATATAGAGAAATGTTATTGTTCTTCTGCCAATTAGTTGCTTGACCATATGTACTGTAAATGATGTTATTATTGTTCAAGATATAGAGAAATATTATTTTTTTAGTGGATGACATCCATCCCAATTATTGCTATGATGTTAGTACTATTAGGAGTTTTGTCTCTGACCGAATGAAGTTGTCGAGGAAGAAGGGATGAATAAGTGCTGAGGGATGAATAAGTCGCTCGATTCATGGGCCGGACTGGCTGTGATACGGTTCCTTTCAAATATACATGCGTCTAAGTGGCACATAAATACTCTCTTTTTTCAACCAACCAAAACGAAGTTGATAGAAACACTACTCTTTCTAAAATAGCATAAGGCCTCCTTAACTGGTTTTATACATGGTGTTAAGTATACATATGTTCTTAGCCAAAACGATATGTACTTATTTTATATATAGAAGGGTCTAAATTCTGCATACTTGCTCAAACAGAAGATTATTGAAAAGTACATATATTTCCAACTCGACGTGGTTTTGGATGAGACTCCATGCTATCAAAGTAAAATGTGCACGTACATCATATTGCAGACAACAAATCTGTATTATTTTTATTAGAAGGGATTAAATTTGTTACGTATGTGCATGCTCATAACTAAAACAACCAATACATGTTCTTTACAATGCGCACATGGATTAAAAAATATACATATGCATGATTTTGAATGGGACTTTGCACTACCAAATTAGAATGTGTGTATATATCTCATCATAGACAATTAAATACTGTTGTTTCATACTAAATGGGATTAGATTTTGTACATAGATTTTGTTCAAATAGAGTTCTATGCCACCAAATTTAAATGTGTATATACATCTATTGTGGACAACAAGCCACCCTTTTCCCATCTAAGAGAGATTAAAATTATTGTCATATGTGCTTTCTTGTAACAAAATCTACTAAACTATGAACTTCTTTTCATCGCTAACATGAAATTAGTAGGTCTCTACACCATTTGGCGCAACGGGTCCACTAGTACAGGATAAATATGATAGACATATTAGGCTCGCTAGTGTTGATATTTGCAAACAAAGATTCCACATCACCTCCCTAGCGTATGAAATCCCTACTTATCCTAATTTTCCTTTAGTTTTCCATTAGTCACCCCCTAAACCATTTTCCCCTACTATACGCCCTCTCATTCCCTTCTCCTATTTTCTTCTAATCCACTCTCTCTACGCACCCGATTCGCAAGTGTAGATTCATAATTGCTTGCAAGGAAGAAAATTGACATATTAAGAAGATCATCCAATGGAAAAAATAGAAGAAAAGTAGCAAAAGGTTAAGGAAAATCTGCCCGAATCCAAGGAGGGCGCATGCTTTGGTCTAAACTTGACCAAATTTATGCGGGGCACTTGGTGTCGAACACATCTCACACTCGATCTATTGGTGGGGGACTGCAACTACGTTGACTAGGTAGTCGATATCGCAAATACAATAACGACGTGAATTTTGCATAGTTAAACTCTAGAAGGAAAATGCAAAGAGATGAAAAAGATGGAGGATTGTGTTTCCTTAGTATGTAGGTTCATTCGTTTTAAAGAGATTAAATTATATCTTCAAAGATCTCACAGTGCTCTAAACCACAGAAGATGGAACGGTAGCCTCCGTTGTTACAAAACGAAGTGGCATCGTAGCAACATACAATGTGTTACACTGCTTCCGCTTGCTTCAAAGCCCTTCTTTTCGGATCTCTCCTATTCTCAAGCTGATCTCGATCTTTGTTTTCTTAAATTCTTGCTAACATTTGATGTTGTACGAAAGGTAGGTGCTGATAAAAATGTTTCGTCATGGATAGAACACATTCAATGTATGGTCGGTGGTATATAAATTGTGTGCCAAGCATGTTGCTGCTAGAACATCTATCTTGGATCAATTCGTTAGAATATCTAACAAACAGATAGTGGAGAAGCTAAATAACAATAAGTACTATAGGATGCAAGATATGGATGGTCCTTGCTTGTATCACAATTAATGCCAATTAGGTCAGTGTATACATATTAGATGAACAACAAACAGTATAACAATTAATTAATGAGATAATATCACCAGGAGTCATTGAACTTACGCTCGATGTTCAGTTTGGTGCTAGAACTTTGAAAATACGGATTTGTGGTCATCTAACTTGACATCGCGTGTAAATACGGTCACAACATATGCATTTGGATGTATCAGGGTGTATGGCCCCACCTGTTAGTGAGTGGTGACGCATGATGGACTTATTTTTGCACAAAACACCCTCACATTTTTTTATTTCCAAAAAGTCAAATTAGTGAAAAATGGGGGAGAGCCTGGAATCCAACCCACGACCAATGTTCACCACAGAAGCCACTCTAGCCAACAAGCCATCCCTGTTTGCATGTAACGTATGGATAGCCAAGTTAGATGTACTGAGAGCTTAAATGATATTTATTTTTTTGCATCTATGAGCAGTGGATGTACATCTGCAGCCCATTTAAGCTATTTTACCTGAAACATGTAGAGGCGCGCACTGCTACAGTGATTCCGTTAAGCAGGACGAGAAGTCATGTCCAGGTAGGTTGACGCATTAAGATCAACATATAATGCCATCAACACAGTACTTACAAGTTTTTTCTTCTAAGAAACACATAGTACTTACATGTGGAGTGGTAAAACAATGTAAGTGATACTAATTGCACATCAGGATGGTTTGACATAGCAGTAAATACAGGGACATTTCATCAATCAAGCTCCTATGCATGGAAATCTGTTCTTTCTCCGTCTGTTACTCTGGCTGGCTCTCTCTGGCAGTATACACAAGATGCGTGTCTTTCGGAAGGTGATCACGCTGATGGCTTATTTTTTAACATATTGCGGCTCATTTTGCATTTGCTATTTCTTCAAGATATTTGTAAAACGTAATTAATAAAGTTATGTTCTAAGAATATTATACATAAAAACTATCATTAGTACATAAAAACATTTAAATATACACTTGTGTATTATATAAAAAAATAGTTAATACCGACATTGAAAATGTTTGTTAAATAAATATGTTTAACGAATCCAAAATGTATAGACTCGCAACTTATATTTAAATTATGCAAAATGCTGAATTCAAACATTTACGTACCTATATGCAGTACAGTGTGGTTGGCTTTTCCCGTAAATTAAAAAATGTAAGGGTGTTTTGTGCAACAATTAAGTAAGCTGAGCGCCACCACTCACTAACAGGTGGGGCCATACACCCTGATACGTCAGCACGCGTATTTTGTGACCATATTTGCACGCGATGTCAAGTTAGATGACAACAAATCCGTATTTTTAAAATTGTAGCACCAAACTGAACATTGAACGCAAGTTCTATGACTTACGGTGATATTACCTCTCATATTTGTGGCTGCATGACTTGCTTTATTTGTGCAACACACATAATCTACTGTCTTTATTCAAGCCACACGACTAGAAAAACAATCTTTGTTAATCGATTGCTATGGACAGAGGAAAAACCGAAAATGATATTATTTAGCTAGGCACCCAGGTGCCCATGAGCGGCGTCATCATAGAATGGACCATTTTCATCAAAAATGGACACCGCTGTCAAGCCATAATTACGCACATTATTACTATTGACAGTACATTTGCACTAACATGCTCTATATATAGCAAGCCTCTCTTGGTAAAATACACGACACCAACAGGTCTCATATTAGGCCTGCTTGTCCCAAGGATTCCACTTCACCCCCTAGTAGCGTGTAAAAACCGTTACTTATCCTAATTATCACAAGTTTCCCTTAGTCTCTGCCACCCCCTTTTTTTCCATCAACGCACCCTCTCAACACCTTTTTCCATTCTCTTCCTATCCACTTTTTCTATGCAGCTGATTCGCAAGGGGATCTCACAACCGTTTGCAAGGATGAAAAGTGACATCTTGGGATAGATCACCTGGTGAATAAGCAGAAAAAATTAAAAAACAAATCAAGGAAATCTATCCAAGTCAAAAGTGGGTGTTTGCTTTAATCTAAATTTGTCTTTCAAAATTATGCAGAAGCCTTTAGTTCAGCCGAGAAGACACACATGAAGTGAGCACCAACACGTCCCCCGTCCACATCGATACTTGTTTGTATGAATCCTACATAATCTGACTGAAATTACACATGCTCGTGTGTACGCGAGCACTAGGATTTGGACACCTGCACAAACTCACTGAGCACAATGATTTGGACTCCTACACAAATTCACGCTCGCTAGTGGAAAATTCATTTCGCACAGATTCATTTGGTGCGGTTTTCGATTGTTTGTTGACAATGAAACAATCCATCTGGACCATATGTGGGTACTAGTTTGACGAGCCATCTGGACCGTCCATAGGCTCATCAAGATCCACGTATTGTCCCTCTCTCCCCTCGCAACCGATCCTATAGCTCAGACAGTCCCGTGAAGTCGAGCCATAGCCGAACCGTAGCCGGCGGCGACCACTTCCCCCCCCCCCCCCCCCCCCCCCCTCCCTCCGTAGTTAAACCAAGCAGCTGCCTCTGTCCACTTCCATATCGGCGCCACGGTGTGCATGAAGCCTTGTTTGTTAGAGGGGTATTTCCAGCCCCAAAGGGGGTGGGGATTCCAAGGGATTTGGTGAATCCCTCTCTTCCACCCAATCCCCTCAAATCGTCTTGGATCCCCAATCCCCCTCCCCCCCCCCCCCCCCCCCCCATCCAAATAAGATGGTGCCAAACATGCAAAACTCCAATCTTTAAAAGCAAAACAGTATTATAGCATAAAAAACTTGCTACGAGTAGAATCGACACACAAAACTAATCATGTTGCTACAGAACTATAGCAACACTGTGATGATCATCAAGCTTATCATCGTGGGAGCACTTTATCCTTGCCGACGAGACAATATCATCCACTGCAAGGTAGCAGACAAAGCCTCTGTCTTGCTTGCAAGTCAGGCACTATCTGTTGGGGAGCTCGGCAAGGCTTGTGCCACAAGCTAAATGTCTGCCATTTCACTGCACAAAGTCAAGATCATATCAATAGGTTAGTATTAATGCTCCCTTTCTCAAGTGAATGGAAAAAAGAATCGTCTGAATATTTGCCTAGAAGACAGGAGGCGGCTACTTATCAAATCTTAATGGAGGATGCAACCTGAAAAAATAAACTAACAAGGGGGAATCCACGAAAATAATCACTATGACCTTTATAAACCAGAAAACACATACAACCACAACATGAAGGATCACCCAGTAGCAGCAACAGAATCGTAATCGTATTAGAACTACAATCTTATCGGTAAACGGTTAGAAATCTCCACAATAAGCTAGTAGTAATTTGTCTTCCTAACAACAATGGCTGACAAAATCCCAAAAAAGTTTACAAAACCATGGAAAACTGCTAAAAAAAGATGACCAGAAGACTGAATCTTCATGTCTTCTCCAACAAAGTTATACAAGCCAACTTAGAATAGGATACAAAACCAGAAACAAAATGTGTAAGATCTTACTCGTGAACTGATTAAGATTCAGGCAAAGGAAAACTCAGAACAGGCATGTAAGATGACACATAATCATTCAGACTAGAAACAAACATCCACCTAATCAATCGATTGACAGACAGGCTATGCAAGGTATAAAGAATGTTTATAAGCACGATTCATCCAGCCAAACATGTGCAATTGAACGACCATCTGATCCTAGGTATAAACTGAAATGAATGCAAATAGAAATGAATATACACCAAGCTCGGGGTAATATATTTATTCTAAGCTTGGCAGAATATTGCCAATACAATATCTACAGATTTTTGACGCTGCTGCTACAGCCTAGGGTCGGCTAGCTCTCTATACATTCGTGTCCACATACTACCCAACCTATCTATCATCGCTACAATCAATTTGCTTGCTTCAGAATTCCAATTTTAAAAACCGATCCCACGGTGCTCATGTTTGCTACTAGAGAACTCATCACAAGTCTATCGAGTTTCATACCAATAGTTTCTTTGCATGTTATATATGCAACGATCATCCAGGTTTGTCTGAAACTCAGATCATCTTAAAAAAAACATGCCCGCATACAAAAAAGTTCAGTGTGTTGTAGGATGGTGGAGCACCGGAATCGGATTATTTTATGCAACTGAACTTAAATATGCCAACCTACCTTCTAGTACTGCAGTTCGCTCAATCAATTACCACATACTAATATACACGGACGCTGATTCTAAAGAAAATTATACACAGATGCACCAACGTCTTCATCGTTCACAACAATAGTATGTCCACACCCCCAAAAATTTACCAAGTTTCAACTGCCAACAAACCAGTAGTGCCAGAAGCAACTCGTGCTACTATATGATAGAGCATCTAAACTCACTACCGGACTCGCAGGCTATGCCTACGGCCCAGGGCCGTCAGCATAGCCCCGTCGGTGTAGATCACGTCAGCATAGTTGTGTCAGACCGTCGGCGTAGTATAGCCGTCGGCATAGGAGCGTATGCCGACGGCCGTGGGGCAGCCGTCGGCATAGTTTAGCCGTCAGCGTTGTTTTCCGTCTGACGGCAACGGACGGCACCGTCAAAACCGCTGGCGACTCAGGAGAAGACACGTGGCAAAAGTATGCCGACGGCCAAGCTGTCGACATACCTTTGCCACGTGTCGTCCCCTGGCTTGGCCTGGCGGCAGGGCTATGCCTACGGCAAAGACGTCGGCATAGATGTAAATCTATGCCGACGGCTTTGCCGTAGGCATAGCTCTGCCACGTGGCGCCTCCTGGTGGCTCCTGAGCGTATATATGCCGACGGCTTTGCCGTAGGCATAGTTTTGTTTCCCTGTTTTCTCTTTTTCAATTCATTTGACAGCATTTCAAAGCAGAATAATATGAAATATGACAATTCATCATCATCATTTAAACATAGTCAAGTTCATCATCTAAAGATCATCACCGGCGAAAGTTCACGAACATAAAAGTAGTGCAAGACATGAAACATCATAAAAGTTGAAACATGAAAGGCATGGCACAACGGCCGCATACACGGAATCATCATCGACATCAAGCACCACCGAGTCCACCTCCGCCAAAACCACCACCACCACTGAGTCCACCTCCGCCAAAACCACAACCACCACCGAGTCCACCTCCTCCAAGTCCACCTCCGCCAAAACCACGACCACCACCGAGTCCACCTCCGCCAAAACCACCACCACCAAGTTCACCTCCGCCAAAACCGCCACCGCCAAGTCCACCTCCGCCAAAACCGCCACCGCGACCACCATCACTCTGCCAGATCGGAGTGACTGGGGTCGACGGAGCAGGAGTCGAGCCACCGGTCCCCTACATGTTTGAGAGAAGATTCTAACAGTAAATATGACATAATAGTGTTGAATGAACGAGAACTAGTTTGTCAGTAGTTAGGCAAATGTACTAACCGGAGTATCACCGCCTAGTGCCAGCCATTCCTCGAACGTGGGAATTTGTGGGGCGTCTCCCGCAGGTGGTGGTGGGGGTCCAACTTGTGGTGGCTCCGTGCGGTTAGTCCAGGACGCCAACATAGCCTGGATGTTAGTTAAACAAGCAAACTAGAAAGTCAGAAGGAATGAAAGTGCAAATTTGAGCTTGGTTTTAAGAGGGCAAAACTAACCGCCATCACTTGACGGCTGTAATCATCGTTTGCCTTCACTCGTTGCAAGTACTCCCTCACCTCAATATGCCTATGCTCGAGAAAGGCCTGATATGCCTACAAAATTGAGGTTGTTTCTAAGTGGGCAGTGCTGAAAATAAACTAAGAAAGATAGAGACAAAGAAGATAAGGGGAAGTACTTATAGCACGCTGGCGGACTAAGGGAGGCTGCGAACGCCCCGTACTCTCTAACGGGCTCGGGTTGGTAGCTCGAAGCCGTGTGTACGAGATCGACGGAGTGATCAAGCCATCGAAACACGGATACCGGCCATGGGACTTACCCTGGATGGCCACCACCGCCGTGTTGTCGATCTGAGACTGGGCGACCTTAGGAACGGGAACATCCGGATGCAACTTCTGATAGTTCTGAGTGTAAGACTCCAGGTGCTGCTCGGTGTTGCCGTAGTACTGGCTCTCGCCCTCCTTGCGATTACTCCGCTCGCGGGCCAGCTTCCACGACTCCATGTCTGAGAGCGGACTCTGGAACTTGTCCTCCTGCAACGTCAAACAGAAGTTAGCCATACATCAGAACATGACGGTAAAGAAGAACAAAAATGCATCATGCATATAGATATACCTTCATGGCCTTGAAGCCCCAGTGGTTCCTGTTTCCTTGGCCGTGTGTCCCGTCTTTTTCACGGTTAGCCCGGGCCTTGATGCTCTTGGCAGCAAACTCTGCATCACCACCGACCCACCTATCCACCAAACTCGCCCATCCTTCATGCCTTCCATAGCACCAACGAGGAACAACCTATGCAAATTTTGGAAGCATGACATGTGAGCACGAAACATATAGTTGACTGCTTGAAACAATGAAAAGTCAGTAATAGTTACCATCATGAACTGCTCCCTGCTCATGGTAAGTTTTTGCTTCTGTGCTTGAATTTTGGTCATCTTTTGGTGCAGGTAGTAGTGGTAGTACTGCGAGACGGCAACCCAACGCACCTCGTACTGCAACTGACGAGCTTTCTTCTTTGCAGACGCAAGTAAGACCACGTCGGCTCTGGCCTTGTGCTCGTCAAGAACTCTATAGAGTTGCTACAATCATGCATAAACCAGAAGCAAACAAGGCATGAGTTGAGTGACTCAATGATAAACTATGAAAGAAACTAAAGACAAGTGATTCAGAAGAGAACTTACACAAAATTTGGTGATCACGGCCTTAGCGGCCGTCCCGTACTCCGCGTTGCTACAAGCCTTGTAGTGGGCCCAGCTTGTGGCCAAAACACGCAGCTGCGGGTCCCTGTCTGGCCGTGGGCAGAATAGGCCAGGCCAAAACTCCTTCAACAGAACAGTGATAAGTCCGTTCGGTTTACGGCCCTTTCCGCGAAGGATCCAGTTATTGCAAAAGAATCAAAGGATTGCCATGTGTACAATAAGAAAATGTTGTCATGTGTTGAAAATATGATTGAGATGCACTTACTCTGTCCCCGCAGGTTCAATGAGCCACTTGTGCGCCTCGATAGAAGGTGGTGTAGGTACTCCGGCCTTACCACGCAGCCACCCCTGCGGAGCACCCGGTGACAAGTCACCCCACAACTCAGGGTCAACCTCCCCTCCACCCTCCTCGCCCTCCTCCTCACCCTCCTCACCCTCCTCCTCCTCGTCCTCCTCCTCCTTGCTATCAGGAACATACTCCTCCTCCTCAGACTCAGAAGCTGCCTCAGCATAGGAGGGCATCAAAGAAGACCCTCCTATTTCGGACACGGCCCAGAGTTTTTTGGCCCGGTTGCCTCTCCCCCACCTCCTCATCCTCTAGAGGCTCTCCCCCACCCCCTCCTCCTCTAGGGTCTCCTCCCCCGACCCCTCCACCTCCCTGTGAGGTGCCATCCTCGCGTAGTCGGGAGGGAACCTTGTGGGCTCGTCCACTCTGAGTAAGTCCTCCTTTGAGTTTACTGAGGAAACTGGCACCGCTGGACTTGCCCATGATTAGCAAACCTGCATTGAGAAGAGAATAAACAATTAGTAAGGATATAAAAAAAACAAGCATACAGGAAAGACATTAATAACAAAAGAGCACATTAAGCATACTATTGTATTGATCATTAAAAGAACTTACATTTTCTAGAACCCATATGAATCATCACTATTGTAATCTATTTGTCGAGCGGTCTCATCATCACTATCCCGCATATCTTCTTCGTTGTCTGAAGGAGGTGGAGGCTCTTCCTCATCGTCAGCGTCAGTGTCTTCATTTAACTTTTCAAGCATAATTATGTCTCTTTGATTCACAACTGCCTCACCATCAATCCGTGCGCCGTCGTTGTTTGGGTCCAGGTCAACATAACCCAAGTCATCATCCTCCTTGTTTCGGACCACGTCATCATGTTCCTCTTGAAAGAACACTCCCTCGTATGTCATGGGGTTTATGTTGTAGTAATCATCATCATTCGGGTCCGGTAGCTTACCATGTGGCGACACCTTGAACACAACTTCCCAACCCTTTAGGTACTCTTTCTGGCATGGGTAAGGCAGATAATATACTTGTGTGGCCTGGGTAGCGGCGATAAAGAGATCAGCTCCGGCATAGACGGTTGATGGTTTAGCTTCAACTAAACCAACAGAAGTCGTATGTCTCAGACCCTTTTTGGGCTCGAACCATCAGCATTTGAACACAGTGATACTTAGGTGTTTACGACCACGTTTGAATGTAAGCTCGTATATTTTTCCTACCCTCCCATAGTAATCTACTTTATTATCTCCTTCAGTGAAGACTCCGGTATTTATGGTTTTGGGATCAGGCCGACTGTTCTGGTGCTCCTCTGTATGGAAGCTATACCCATCGACCACCTCAATATACCGAGAGGAACCGCACTTCCTACAGTAGTTGTCATCTGCATACTCATGCCTAAACAAAAGGCAATTCTTTGGATAAACATGTATTTTCTCATAGTCCATGGAGAGCGCCTTCATGATTTTCTTCGTACCGTACATGGTTTTCGGCAGTTCATGGCCCTCAGGCAGGCTGTTAGCCCATACTCCCAGAAATGCTTCGAAGCAACCTCGGCTACAGCCATACTCAGCCTTGACTGCCATCAGTTGCGAGATGGCATCCAGCACAGACAGCTTGGCACCCTCATAGAGAGGTTTCTTTGACGAGGCCAAGATTTCCAGGAAGGCCTTTGCGGTTTCCTCCGGCTCCTCCGGTTCATTCGCTGAATGTGACGGAGGTGTCGGCTGTGCAGCAAAGACATCATCTAGCATGTCTCTAACCCCATCGTCCTCATAACCAGCGACGCGTTGTCGTATCACATCCTCTCTACCACAGTCCCGCTGGGCAAAGTTTATCGGCATATTAAAGTTGGGCATAAATCCATTCGTGCGAAGGTGCTTAGTCATCTCATTCTTATCTCTGCGGATACGTCTCTTACATTTGGCACACGGGCATTGTGGCACCATCCTCATTGGACTGCGGAATATCTCTTTTAAAAACACATCAGTTTTCTTGACCCACTCTATTGTTACTTGATTCCGACGGAAAAACCCACTATACATCCACTGATTATCTGCCATCTGCTTTATTGGAAGCCACACAACAAAATTAAGGATTCATTTAAATTACCCACATCAATATTTTATTTTTTACAAGGTTGACGAGAAACAACATTTAATCCACCTACATCTCTAATAGGTAAAGATGGGTCCTAATCCCACCCGAGAATGTGCAGACTGAGTACGGTCCATGCTCTACCCCATTCCGAGACAAAATTCCGGCAGCACCTCCCCGCCATTCTCGAAATACACGTCTCGGCAAAATGTTGAGAGAATGTGCATCCGGAGAACAACAGGGAGGCGCCGCCGAAATCCTGTCTCGAAACGGGGTAGAGCATGAACAACGTACCCAATCTACACATCCTCGGGCTGTCTGTGGAAAGCGCTGGACAATCCGAAAGAGTTGCGGTGATAAATATGCAATTGAATGCATATTTAGCGATGCAACCCTTTCGGACGGGAGACCTATGTTACGCGACTTGATGTGAAAATTCAATCTAGTGACATGGAAAAAAAAGTGGACGAGGTCATGGAATTGTTGCTCACCCTCCGATGTAGTCGATCAAAGGAGAGGGACGATCATGGACCAACACCTCCAACGTCGACGATCACTCCACGAAGATGGAACACCACAAATCCTGTTAATTACACCGAGTGAAAAAAAAATTAGGTCATCACATCACATTAACCATTGACACTTTAAACTATAAAGAAAAATCATATTTTGTCAACTGTCAAATTTGGAAGCACTTATCATATCGCAATTTAGGTCATCACCTCACATTAAGCATTGACACATCAATTTTTTTTGAGTAAAATGCATTATAGGTCCTATAAATATCCGAGGTGTGTCACTTTAGTCCTATAACTATCAAAGTGCAGATTTGGGTCCCAAAACTATTTCGAGTCGTTCACTGCAGGTCCTATGGTCGTCCCAGCAGTGATTGTTGGCTGACGTGTCACCTGGACCAGTGCCACAACGACCCAGGGCGCGTGGTGGAGGATTTCCCGCCATTGGTGGTTGATACATTTTGCAATTTGGTCCATCAAACTGTTTGTTCTCTCCAGCCGCAATCCTCCTCTCTGCAATCTCATCTCTCTTTCATCAATTCTGCCATGTCTGGAACAAGCTCGACGGCAGCAAGATGTAGCAGGAACAAGCCGGCGCGGCAAATGACAAGGCTTCAGTTACAGCAGGGATTATATAGTGCAGGAAAAATACTGCCCAAATCACCATACGCACAGGAAGATGCCCAAATCTCCATACGTACAGGAAGTAGTGCCCAACTCTTTTGAAATAGATTTCAGTACAGAAAGATTTTAGTACAGAAGATTTCAGTACGGGATGAGAAGCCATATGTACATTCTGACTGAATCGACACAATATCTAAGCTGTAATGCCCAAATCATGCCAAATCTTGCTACTCTATTGAAATCTCTAAGCTAAAAGGGGGTGCAGCAGGGATTGGGGTTAGGGTTCTTACCATACTCCGGAGGAGGGGTGTTGGGAAGCCGCCGCGATGGAGCCATCGGACCAGCGCCGCGGTCGGATTAGCAGCCCCGACTCCCGTCCTGCGCCTCCAATCGCTGGACATCAATCGCGAACGCCGCCGGTCGCCACCATATCGCCGCCTCAGAGAGATTCGTTCGTAAGAGAGATGGAGGGTCTGAGAATGAGACGACCTGAGATTTCAAGGGCTTTCTTGCAAATAAGCGCTTCATTGTTTAGCCTGGTGGGCCCCTCTGGTCGATGTGGCACTGGTCCAGGTGACACGTCGGACGGTCAACGCTACTGGGACGACCATAGGACCTGCAGTGAATGACTCAAAATAGTTTTGGGACCCAAATCTGCACTTTGATAGTTATAGGACTAAAGTGACACACCTCGGATAGTTATAGGACCTATGATGCATTTTACTCATTTTTTTTAGCAAGATCATCATGATGAAATAACCACTTATCATATCCCAAATTTGAAGCACATCTCACATAGCTACTTAACAACATCACAAACTGAAAATAAAATCTTCGTTAACAATTTTATAAACTAAGTGACTCAAGTTTCTTTTTTAACTATGGTAATTCATTTTGCCGAGATTCATCCATCTAGCAACCTAACCGTAGCAAAATAATTTCTTTTGCCGAGATTCCTCCATCCATCTAAGGCACATACAACATTCATCCATCTAGCAACCTGACAATATCCAACATCCATCCATGCATCCATTCATACATCCAATAGTAGCTAAATAATGCAAAAAATGAAAAAAAAAAGGATTGTTAGCTCACCGGGCAGAGAGGCGTCGCGGTGGTGGAGTTGGAGGCAGGGGCCGGCGGTGGAGGTGAGGGGAGGGCCGGGGCGGAGCTGGGCCGACCGAGGAGAGCCGGGACACAGCAGGGGCACGGGCCGGTGAGCTAACAATCCTCCGCCGGCGGCGCTGCACAGGGTCGAGGAGGAGGCGGTGTGGTCGGGGCGGTGGTGGGTTGGAGAGGGCAGGCCGGGGCGGCGGTGTGCCCGGCCGGCGGGGTGGTCGGGGCGTGGGGTTGGAGCAGGGCAGGGAGGGGTTGAGGCGGCGGGGGGTTGGAGAGGCAGGGGCGGGGCTGGGCCGGGGTGGAGGCGAGGAGGCGCGGGGTTCGGCGGCGGCGCCGGCGCGAGTGTGGAGGAGGCGGTGGCGTGGCCTGGTGGAGGCGCGCGGCGGCGGCGATGAGGTTTGGGAGGCGCGGGGCTCAGGGAGACAGGAGGAGAACCAGTGGACGGCCGGGGCGCGGGATGGATAAGGCGATATATGCCGACGGCTAAGCCGTCGGCACAGTTGAAGGCGCCACGTGGCACCTAAGCCGTCGGTATATATGTTTGCAACGACTTTTATACATGTTTAACATTTTTTCAAAAAATATTAACTGTCTTCAAATATATTTTTAGTGTATATTATTTTCATACACATTGAAAAGTTTCATATACATATAAAATATTTGTACGTACATAATAAATATATTCAAATACACGTTTTTGATTTTTTTTGAATGATACATGGTATATAATTATATTAAAAATAATAAAAGGTATACATATTCTTGACATGCATTAAAATTATTTAAAATGTACCATACATTTTTTAATGGTTTGAAACATTATTTATAATTACATGATCATTTTTTTATATTGTACAACAATTTTCTAAAATATCACGTATATTTTCTTTGAACCAAACTTTTTCTATGGTCAGCAACATTTCTTTATGATATAAATATTTCCTATCGTCTCGCGAAAGGTGATACATCGGAGAGCAACTGACTGAGGGGTAGCCTTACCGAGTGCCTGATCCGGTAACTATACGAGTGCCTGATCCGTCTACTACCGTGTCATCGCCGATCGTGAGGGGGGCCGCAGGTTGTGTCAGGTCAGCCAAGAGGGACACCTGGGAGAAACATCCGGGCCAAATCCACAGCTACATCCACTCCGTGTAGACCCGACGCATCCATTTCCCCCCTCCAGGTGCCGGCGGCGGCGCCGTCCGTGAGGGGAGCCACGCATCGGAGACACGTGCCGCCTCTTCGGACATGCCACAACACCACCCCGCATGTATGAGGGCCCGGTGGCATTGCTACCCCCAGGGCCCCCGTCCCGACTAACCTTGGAGCGGTTGACCACGAGATCTAGCCCTTTGACTTCACACGGACAGGCTTTGACCAGTGGACCTCTCCACCCGGTTGTGTCAGGTCCGCCCAGAGGGACACCGGGGAGCAACATCCGGGCCAAACCCACAGCTACATCCACTCCATGAAGACCCTACGCGTCCGTTTCCCCCCTCCAGGTGCCGGCGGCGGCGCTGTCCGTCAGGGGGGCCACACACCGGAGACGCGTGCCGCCTTTTCGGACATGCCACAACACAACCCTGCATGTATGAGGGCCCGATACGATGCTCCGGTGGCATTCCTACCCCCAGGGCCCCCGTCCCGACTAACTCAGGAGCGGTTGACCACGAGATCTAGCCCTTTAACTTCCCACGGACGGGCTTTGACCAGTGGACCCCTCCACCTGGTTGTGTCAGGTCGGCCCAGAGGGACACCGGGGAGCAACATCTGGGCCAAACCCACAGCTACATCCACTCCATGTAGACACGACGTGTCCGTTTCCCCCCTCCAGGTGCCGGCGGCGGCGCCGTCCGTGAGGGGGGGGCACGCACTGGAGATGCGTGCCGCCTTTTCGGACATGCCACAACACCACCCCGCATGTATGAGGGCCCGGTACGACGCTCCGGTGGCATTGCTACCCCCCAGGGCCCCCGTCCTGACTAACCCACGAGCGGTTGACCACGAGATCTAGCCCTTTGACTTCCCATGGACGAGCGTTGACCAGTGGACCTCTCCACCCGGTTGTGTGCCCAGAGGGACACCGGGGAGCAACATCCGGGCCAAATCCACAGCTAAATCCACTACGTGTAGACCCGACGCGTCCGTTTCCCCCTCCAGGTGCCGGTGACGGCGCCGTCCGTAAGGGGGGCTACAAACCGGAGACGCGTGCCGCCTCTTCGGACATGCCACAACACCACCCCGCATGTATGAGGGCCCGATACGACGCTCCGGTGGCATTGCTACACCCAGGGCCCCCGTCCCGACAAGCCCAGGAGTGGTTGAGCACGAGATCTAGCCCTTTGACTTCACATGGACGTGCTTTGACCAGTGGATCTCTCCACCCGGTTGTGTCAGGTCAGCCCAGAGGGACAGCTAGGAGCAAGATCCGGGCCAAACCCACAGCTACATCCACTCCGTGTAGACCCGACACGTCAGTTTCCCCCTCCAGGTGCCGGCGGCGGCGCCGTTCGTGACGGTGGCCACACCCCGGAGATGCGTGCCGCCTCTTCGGACATGTCACAACACCACCCCGCATGTATGAGGGCCCGGTACAACGCTCCGGTGGCATTGCTACCCCCAGGGCCCCCATCCCAACTAACCCAGGAGCGATTGACCACGAGATCTAGCCCTTTGACTTCACATAGACGGCTTTGACTAGTGGATCTCTCCACCCGGTTGTGTCAGGTCAGCCCAGAGGGACAGCTGGGAGCAACATTCGGGCAAAATCCACAGCTACATCCACTCTGTGTAGACCCGACGCGTCAGTTTTCCCCCTCCAGGTGCCGGCGGCGGCGCCGTTCGTGACGGGGGCCACACCCCGGAGATGCGTGCCGCCTCTTCGGACATGCCACAACACCACCCCGCATGTATGAGGGTCCGGTACAATGCTCCGGTGGCATTGCTACCCCCCAGGGCCCCCGTCCCGACTAATCCTGGAGCGATTGACCACGAGATCTATCCCTTTGACTTCACACGGACGGGCTTTGACCAGTGGACCTCTCCACCCGGTTGTGTCAGGTCCGCCCAGAGGGACACCGGGGAGCAACATCCGGGCCAAACCCACAGCTACATCCACTCCATGTAGACCCGACGTGTCCGTTTCCCCCCTCCAGGTGCCGGCGGCGACGCCATCCGTGAGGGGGGGCACGCACCGGAGACGCGTGCCGCCTTTTCGGACATGCCACAACACCACCCCGCATGTATGAGGGCCCGGTACGACGCTCCGGTGGCATTGCTACCCCCAGGGCCCCCGTCCCGACTAGCCCAGGAGCGGTTGACCACGAGATCTAGCCCTTTGACTTCACATGGACATGCTTTGACCAGTGGATCTCTCCACTCGGTTGTGTCAGGTCAGCCCAGAGGGACAGCTAGGAGCAAGATCCGGGCCAAAGCCACAGCTACATCCACTCCGTGTAGACCCGACACGTCAGTTTCCCCCTCCAGGTGCCGGCGGCGGCGCCGTTCGTGACGGGGGCCACACCCCGGAGATGCGTGCCGCCTCTTCGGACATGTCACAACACCACCCCGCATGTATGAGGGCCCGGTACGACGCTCCGGTGGCATTGCTACCCCCAGGGCCCCCATCCCAACTAACCCAGGAGCGATTGACCACGAGATCTAGCCCTTTGACTTCACACAGACGGCTTTGACTAGTGGATCTCTCCACCCGGTTGTGTCAGGTCAGCCCAGAGGGACAGCTGGGAGCAACATTCGGGCAAAATCCACAGCTACATCCACTCCGTGTAGACCCGACGCGTCAGTTTTCCCCCTCCAGGTGCCGGCGGCGGCGCCGTTCGTGACGGGGGCCACACCCCGGAGATGCGTGCCGCCTCTTCGGACATGCCACAACACCACCCCGCATGTATGAGGGTCCGGTACGATGCTCCGGTGGCATTGGTACCCCCCAGGGCCCCCGTCCCGACTAATCCTGGAGCGATTGACCACGAGATCTATCCCTTTGACTTCACAAGGATGGGCTTTGACCAGTGGACCTCTCCACCCGGTTGTGTCAGGTCCGCCCAGAGGGACACCGGGGAGCAACATCCGGGCCAAACCCACAGCTACATCCACTCCATGCAGACCCAACGTGTCCGTTTCCCCCCTCCAGGTGCCGGCGGCGACGCCGTCCGTGAGGGGGGGGCACGCACCGGAGACGCGTGCCGCCTTTTCGGACATGCCACAACACCACCCCGCATGTATGAGGGCCCGGTACGACGCTCCGGTGGCATTGCTACCCCCAGGGCCCCCGTCCCGACTAGCCCAGGAGCGGTTGACCACGAGTTCTAGCCCTTTGACTTCACATGGACGTGCTTTGACCAGTGGATCTCTCCACCCGGTTGTGTCAGGTCAGCCCAGAGGGACAGCTAGGAGCAAGATCCGGGCCAAACCCACAGCTACATCCACTCCGTGTAGACCCGACACGTCAGTTTCCCCCTCCAGGTGCCGGCGGCGGCGCCGTTCGTGACGGGGGCCACACCCCGGAGATGCGTGCTGCCTCTTCGGACATGTCACAACACCACCCCGCATGTATGAGGGCCCGGTACGACGCTCCGGTGGCATTGCTACCCCCAGGGCCCCCATCCCAACTAACCCAGGAGTGATTGACCACGAGATCTAGCCCTTTGACTTCACACAGACGGCTTTGACTAGTGGATCTCTCCACCCGGTTGTGTCAGGTCAGCTGAGAGGGACAGCTGGGAGCAACATTTGGGCAAAATCCACAGCTACATCCACTCCGTGTAGACCCGACGCGACAGTTTCCCCCCTCCAGGTGCCGGCGGCGGCGCCGTTCGTGACGGGGGCCACACCCCAGAGATGCGTGCCGCCTCTTCGAACATGCCACAACACCACCCCGCATGTATGAGGGTCCGGTACGATGCTCCGGAGGCATTGCTACCCCCCAGGGCCCCCGTCCCGACTAATCCTGGAGCGATTGACCACGAGATCTATCCCTTTGACTTCACACGGACGGGCTTTGACCAGTGGACCTCTCCACCCGGTTGTGTCAGGTCCGCCTAGAGGGACACCGGGGAGCAACATCCGGGCCAAACCCACAGCTACATCCACTCCATGTAGACCCGACGTGTCCGTTTCCCCCCTCCAGGTGCTGGCGGCGACGCCGTCCGTGAGGGGGGGGGGCACGCACCGGAGACGCGTGCCACCTTTTCGGACATGCCACAACACCACCCCGCATGTATAAGGGCCCGGTACGACGCTCCGGTGGCATTGCTACCCCCCAGGGCCCCCGTCCCGACTAACCCAGGAGAGGTTGACCACGAGATCTAGCCCTTTGACTTCCCACGGACGGGCGTTGACCAGTGAACCTCTCCACCCGGTTGTGTGCCCAGAGGGACACCGAGGAGCAACATCCGGGCCAAACCCACAGCTAAATCCAGTACGTGTAGACCCGACGCGTCCGTTTCCCCCTCCAGGTGCCGGCGACGGCGCCGTCCGTAAGGGGGGCTACAAACCGGAGACGCGTGCCGCCTCTTCGGACATGCCACAACACCACCCCGCATGTATGAGGGCCCGATACGACGCTCCGGTGGCATTGCTACTCCCAGGGCCCCCGTCCCGACTAGCCCAGGAGTGGTTGACCACGAGATCTAGCCCTTTGACTTCACATGGACGTGCTTTGACCAGTGGATCTCTCCACCCGGTTGTGTCAGGTCAGCCCAGAGGGACAGCTAGGAGCAACATCCGGGCCAAACCCACAGCTACATCCACTCCGTGTAGACCCGACACGTCAGTTTCCCCCTCCAGGTGCCGGCGGCGGCGCCGTTCGTGACGGGGGCCACACCCCGGAGATGCGTGCCGCCTCTTCGGACATGTCCCAACACCACCCCGCATGTATGAGGGCCCGGTACGACGCTCCGGTGGCATTGCTACCCCAGGGCCCCCGTCCCAACTAACCCAGGAGCGGTTGACCACGAGATCTAGCCCTTTGACTTCACACGTACGGCTTTGACTAGTGGATCTCTCCACCCGGTTGTGTCAGGTCAGCCCAGAGGGACAGCTCGGAGCAACATTCGGGCCGAACCCACAGCTACATCCACTCCGTGTAGACCCGACGCGTCCGTTTTCCCCCTCCAGGTGCCGGCGGCGGCGCCGTTCGTGATGGGGGCCACACCCCGGAGATGCGTGTCGCCTCTTCGGACATGCCACAACACCACCCCGCATGTATGAGAGCCCGGTACGGCGCTCCGGTGGCATTGCTACCCCCAGGGCCCCCGTCCCGACTAATCCTGGAGCGGTTGACCACGAGATCTAGCCCTTTGACTTCATACGGACGTTCTCTGACCAGTGGACCTCTCCACCCTGTTGTGTCAGGTCCGCCCAGAGGGACACCGGGGAGCAACATCTGGGCCAAACCCACAGCTACATCCACTCCATGTAGACCCGACGTGTCCGTTTCCCCCCTCCAGGTGCCGGCGGCGGTGCCGTCCGTGAGGGGGGGCACGCACCGGAGATGCGTGCCGCCTTTTCGGACATGCCACAACACCACCCCGCATGTATGAGGGCCCGGTACGACGCTCCGGTGGCTTTGCTACCCCCCAACGCCCCCGTCCCGACTAACCCAGGAGCGGTTGACCACGAGATCTAGCCCTTTGACTTCCCACGGACGGGCTTTGACCAATGTACCCCTCCACCTGGTTGTGTCAGGTCGGCCCAAAGGGACATCGGGGAGCAACATCCGGGCCAAACCCACAGCTACATCCACTCCGTGTAGACCCGATGCGTCAGTTTTCCCCCTCCAGGTGCCGGCGGCGGCGCCGTTCGTGATGGGGGCCACACCCTGGAGATGCGTGCCGCCTCTTCGGACATGCCACAACACCACCCCGCATGTATGAGGGGCCGGTACGACGCTCCGGTGGCATTGCTACCCCCAGGGCCCCCGTCCCGACTAATCCTAGAGCGGTTGACCACGAGATCTAGCCCTTTGACTTCACACGGACGGGCTTTGACCAGTGGACCTCTCCACCCGGTTGTGTCAGGTCCGCCCAGAGGGACACCGGGGAGCAACATGTGGGCCAAACCCACAGCTACATCCACTCCATGTAGACCCGATGTGTCCGTTTCCCCCCTCCAGGTGCCAGCGGCGGCGCCGTCCGTGAGGGGGGGGGCACGCACCGGAGAGGTGTGCCGCCTTTTCGGACATGCCACAACACCACCCCGCATGTATGAGGGCCCGGTACTACACTCCGGTGGCTTTGCTACCCCCCAACGCCCCCGTTCCGACTAACCCAGGAGCGGTTGACCACGAGATCTAGCCCTTTGACTTCCACGGACGGGCTTTGACCAGTGGACCCCTCCACCCGGTTGTGTCAGGTCGGCCCAGAGGGACACCGGGGAGCAACATCCGGGCCAAACCCATAGCTACATCCACTCCGTGTAGACCCGACGCGTCAGTTTTACCCCTCCAGGTGCCGGCGGCGGCGCCGTTCGTGATGGGGGCCACACCCCGGAGATGTGTGCCGCCTCTTCGGACATGACACAACACCACCCCGCATGTATGAGGGCCCGGTACGACGCTCCGGTGGCATTGCTACCCCCAGGGCCCCCGTCCCGACTAATCCTGGAGCGGTTGACCACGAGAGCTAGCCCTTTGACTTCACACGGACGGGCTTTGACCAGTGGACCTCTCCACCCGGTTGTGTCAGGTCCGCCCAGAGGGACACCGGGGAGCAACATCTGGGCCAAACCCACAGCAACATCCACTCCATGTAGACAAGACGTGTCCGTTTCCCCCCTCCAGGTGCCGGCGGCGGCGCCGTCCGTGTGGGGGGGCATGCACCGGAGACGCGTGCCGCCATTTCGGACATGCCACAACACCACCCCGCATGTATGAGGGCCCGGTACGACGCTCCGGTGGCTTTGCTACCCCCCAACGCCCCCGTCCCGACTAACCCAAGAGCGGTTGACCACGAGATCTAGCCCTTTGACTTCCCACGGACAGGCTTTGACCAGTGGACCCCTCCACCTGGTTGTGTCAGGTCGGCCTAGAGGGACATCGGGGAGCAACATCCGGGCCAAACCCACAGCTACATCCACTCCGTGTAGACCCAACGCGTCAGTTTTCCCCCTCCAAGTGCCGGTGGCGGCACCGTTCGTGATGGGGGCCACACCCCGGAGACGCGTGCCGCCTCTTCGGACATGCCACAACACCACCCCGCATGTATAAGGGCCCGGTACGACGCTCCAGTGGCATTGCTACCCCCAGGGCCCCCGTCCCGACTAACCCAGGAGCGATTGACCACGAGATCTAGCCCTTTGACTTCACACGGACGGGCTTTGACCAGTGGACCTCTCCACCCGGTTGTGTCAGGTCCGCCCAGAGGGACACTGGGGAGCAACATCTGGGTCAAACCCGCAGCTACATCCACTCCATGTAGACCCGACGTGTCCGTTTCCCCCCTCCAGGTGCCGGCGGCGGTGCCGTCCGTGAGGGGGGGCACGCATCGGAGATGTGTGCCGCCTTTTCGGACATGACACAACACCACCCCGCATGTATGAGGGCCCGGTACGACGCTCCGGTGGCTTTGCTACCCCCCAACGCCCCCGTCCCGACTAACCCAGGAGCGGTTGACCACGAGATCTAGCCCTTTGACTTCCCACGGATGGGCTTTGACCAGTGGACCCCTCCACCTGGTTGTGGCAGGTCGGCCCAGAGGGACATCGGGGAGCAACATCCGGGCCAAACCCACAGCTAAATCCACTCCGTGTAGACCCGACGCGTCAGTTTTCCCCCTCCAGGTGCCGGCGGCGGCGCCGTTCGTGATGGGGGCCACACCCCGGAGATGCGTGCCGCCTCTTCGGACATGCCACAACACCACCTCCCATGTATGAGGGCCCGGTACGACGCTCCGGTGGCATTGCTACCCCCAGGGCCCCCGTCCCGACTAATGCTGGAGCGGTTGACCACGAGATCTAGCCCTTTGACTTCACACGGACGGGCTTTCACCAGTGGACCTCTCCACCCGGTTGTGTCAGGTCCGCCCAGAGGGACACCGGGGAGCAACATCCGGGCAAACCCACAGCTACATCCACTCCGTGTAGACCCGACGCGTTAGTTTCCCCCCTCCAGGTGCCGGCGGCGGCGCCGTCCGTGTGGGGGGGCATGCACCGGAGACGCCTGCCGCCTTTTCGCACATGCCACAACACCACCCCGCATGTATGAGGGCCCGGTACGATGCTCCGGTGGCTTTGCTACCCCCCAAAGCCCCCGTCCCGACTAACCCAGGAGCGGTTGACCACGAGATCTAGCCCTTTGACTTCCCACGGATGGGCTTTGACCTGTGGACCCCTCCACCCGGTTGTGTCAGGTCGGGCCAGAGGGACACCGGGGAGCAACATCCGGGCCAAACCCACAGCTACATCCACTCCGTGTAGACCCGACACGTCCGTTTCCCCCCTCTAGGTGCCGGCGGCGGCGCCGTCCGTGAGGGGGGTCACGAACCGGAGACGCGTGCCGCCTCTTCCGAATATGCCACAACACCACCCCACATGTATGAGGGCCCTGTACGATGCTCCGGTGGCATTGCTACCCCCAGGGCCCCCGTCCCAACTAACCCTGGAGCGGTTGACCATGAGATCTAGCCCTTTGACTTCACACGGACGGGCTTTGACCAGTGGACGTCTCCACCCGGTTGTGTCAGGTCCGCCCAGAGGGACACCGGGGAGCAACATCCGGGCCAAATCCACAGCTACATCCACTCCATGTAGACCCGACTCGGCCGTTTCCCTCCTCCAGGTCCCGGCGGCGGCACCGTCCGTGAGGGGGGCCACGCACCGGAGACGCGTGCCGCCTTTTCGGACATGCCACAACACCACCCCGCATGTATGAGGGCTCGGTACGATGCTCCGGTGGCTTTGCTACCCCCCAACGCCCCCGTCCCGACTAACCCAGGAGCGGTTGACCACGAGATCTAGCCCTTTGACTTCCCACGGACGGGCTTTGACCAGTGGACCCCTCCACCTGGTTGTGTCAGGTCGGCCCCGAGGGACATCGGGGAGCAACATCCGGGCCAAACCCACAGCTACATCCACTCCGTGTAGACCCGACGCGTCAGTTTTCCCCCTCCAGGTGCCGGTGGCGGCGCCGTTCGTGATGGGGGCCACACCCCAGAGATGCGTGCCGCCTCTTCGGACATGCCACAACACCACCCCGCATGTATGAGGGCCCGGTACGACGCTCCGGTGGCATTGCTACCCCCAGGGCCCCTGTCCCGACTAATCCTGGAGCGATTGACCACGAGATCTAGCCCTTTGACTTCACACGGACGGGCTTTGACCAGTGGACCTCTCCACCCGGTTGTGTCAGGTCCGCCCAGAGGGACACTGGGGAGCAACATCTGGGTCAAACCCACAGCTACATCCACTCCATGTAGACCCGACGTGTCCGTTTCCCCCCTCCAGGTGTCGGCGGCGGTGCCGTCCGTGAGGGGGGGCAGGCATCGGAGACGCGTGCCGCCTTTTCGGACATGCCACAACACCACCCCGCATGTATGAGGGCCCGGTACAACGCTCCGGTGGCTTTGCTACCCCCCAACGCCCCCGTCCCGACTAACCCAGGAGCGGTTGACCACGAGATCTAGCCCTTTGACTTCCCACGGACGGGCTTTGACCAGTGGACCCCTACACCTGGTTGTGTCAGGTCGGCCCAGAGGGACATCGGGGAGCAACATCCGGGCCAAACCCACAGCTACATCCACTCCGTGTAGACCCGACGCGTCTGTATTCCCCCTCCAGGTGCCGGCGGCGGCGCCGTCCGTGAGGGGGGGCACGCACCAGAGACGCGTGCCGCCTTTTCGGACATGCCACAACACCACCCCGCATGTATGAGGGCCCGGTACGACGCTCCGGTGGCTTTGCTACCCCCCAACGCCCCCGTCCCGACTAACCCAGGAGCGGTTGACCACGAGATCTAGCCCTTTGACTTCCCACGGACGGGCTTTGACCAGTGGACCCCTCCACCCGGTTGTCTCACGTCGGCCCAGAGGGACACCGGGGAGCAACATCCGGGCCAAACCCACATTTACATCCACTCCGTGTAGACCCGACGCGTCGGTTTTCCCCCTCCAGGTGCCGGCGGCGCCGCCGTTCGTGATGGGGGCCACACCCCGGAGATGCGTGCCGCTTCTTCGGACATGCCACAACACCACCCCGCATGTATGAGGGCCCGGTACGATGCTCCGGTGGCATTGCTACCCCCAGGGCCCCCGTCCCGACTAATCCTGGAGCGGTTGACCACGAGAGCTAGCCCTTTGACTTCACACGGACGGGCTTTGACCAGTGGACCTCTCCACCCGGTTGTGTCAGGCCCGCCCAGAGGGACACCGGGGAGCAACATCTGGGCCAAACCCACAGCTACATCCACTCCATGTAGACCCGACGTGTCCGTTTTCCCCCTCCAGGTGCCGGCGGCGGCGCCGTCCGTGTGCGGGGGCATGCACCGGAGACGCGTGCCGCCTTTTCGGACATGCCACAACATCACCCCGCATGTATGAGGGCCCGGTACGACGCTCCGGTGGCTTTGCTACCCCCCAACGCCCCCGTCCCGACCAACCCAGGAGCGGTTGACCACGAGATCTAGCCCTTTGACTTCCCACGGACGGGCTTTGACCAGTGGACCCCTCCACCTGGTTGTGTCAGGTCGGCCCAGAGGGACATCGGGGAGCAACATCCGGGCCAAACCCACAGCTACATCCACTCCGTGTAGACCCGACGCGTCAGTTTTCCCCCTCCAGGTGCCGGCGGCGGCGCCGTCCGTGAGGGGGGGCACGCACCAGAGACGCGTGCCGCCTTTTCGGACATGCCACAACACCACCCCGCATGTATGAGGGCCCGGTACGACGCTCCGGTGGCTTTGCTACCCCCCAACGCCCCCGTCCCGACTAACCCAGGAGCGGTTGACCGCGAGATCTAGCCCTTTGACTTCCCACGGACGGGCTTTGACTAGTGGACCCCTCCACCCGGTTGTGTCACGTCGGCCCAGAGGGACACCGGGGAGCAACATCCGGGCCAAACCCACATTTACATCCACTCCGTGTAGACCCGACGCGTCGGTTTTCCCCCTCCAGGTGCCGGCGGCGCCGCCGTTTGTGATGGGGGCCACACCCCGGAGATGCGTGCCGCCTCTTCGGACATGCCACAACGCCACCTCGCATGTATGAGGGCCCGGTACGATGCTTCGGTGGCATTGCTACCCCCAGGGCCCCCGTCCCGACTAATCCTGGAGCGGTTGACCACGAGAGCTAGCCCTTTGACTTCACACGGACGGGCTTTGACCAGTGGACCTCTCCACCCGGTTGTGTCAGGTCCGCCCAGAGGGACACCGGGGAGCAACATCTGGGCCAAACCCACAGCTACATCCACTCCATGTAGACCCGACGTGTCGGTTTTCCCCCTCCAGGTGCCGGCGGCGGCGCCGTCCGTGTGCGGGGGCATGCACCGGAGACGCGTGCCACCTTTTCGGACATGCCACAACACCACCCCGCATGTATGAGGGCCCGGTAAGACGCTCCGGTGGCTTTGCTACCCCCCAACGCCCCCGTCCCGACTAACCCAGGAGCGGTTGACCACGAGATCTAGCCCTTTGACTTCCCACGGACGGGCTTTGACCAGTGGACCCCTCCACCCGGTTGTGTCAGGTCGGCCCAGAGGTACACCGGGGAGCCACATCCGGGCCAAACCCACAGCTACATCCACTCCGTGTCGACCCGACGCGTCCGTTTCCACCCTCTAGGTGCCGGCGACGGCGCCGTCCTTGAGGGGGGCTACAAACCGGAGACGCGTGCCGCCTCTTCGGACATGCCACAACACCACCCCGCATGTATGAGGGCCCGATACGACGCTCCAGTGGCATTGCTACCCCCAGGGCCCCCGTCCCGACTAACCCAGGAGCGGTTGACCACGAGATCTAGCCCTTTGACTTCACATGGACGTGCTTTGACCAGTGGATCTCTCCACCCGGTTGTGTCAGGTCAGCCCAGAGGGACAGCTGGGAGCAACATCCGGGCCAAACCCACAGCTACATCCACTCCGTGTAGACCCGACGCGTCAGTTTTCCCCCTCCAGGTGCCGGCGGCGGCGACGTTCGTGATGGGGGCCACACCCCGGAGATGCGTGCCGCCTCTTCGGACATGCCACAACACCACCACGCATGTATGAGGGCCCGGTACAACGCTCCGGTGGCATTGCTACCCCAGGGCCCCCGTCCCGACTAATCCTGGAGCGGTTGACCACGAGATCTAGCCCTTTGATTTCACACGGACGGGCTTTGACCAGTGGACCTCTCCACCCGGTTGTGTCAGGTCCGCCCAGAGGGACACCGGGGAGCAACATCTGGGCCAAACCCACAGCTACATCCACTCCATGTAGACCCGACGTGTCCGTTTCCCCCCTCCAGGTGCCGGCGGCGGCGCCGTCCGTGTGGGGGGGCATGAACTGGAGATGCGTGCCACCTTTTCGGACATGCCACAACACCACCCTACATGTATGAGGGCCCGGTACGACGCTCCGGTGGCTTTGCTACCCCCCAACGCCCCCGTCCCAACTAACCCAGGAGCGGTTGACCACGAGATCTAGCCCTTTGACTTCCCACGGACGGGCTTTGACCAGTGGACCCCTCCACCCGGTTGTGTCAGGTCGGCCCAGAGGGACACTGGGGAGCAACATCCGGGCCAAACCCACAGCTACATCCACTCCGTGTAGACCCGACACATCCGTTTCCCCCCTCTAGGTGCCGGCGGCGGCGCCGTTCGTGATGGGGGCCACACCCCGGAGATGCGTGCCGCCTCTTCGGACATGCCACAACACCACCCCGCATGTATGAGGGCCCTGTACGATGCTCCGGTGGCATTGCTACCCCCAGGCCCCCGTCCCAACTAACCCTGGAGCAGTTGACCATGAGATCTAGCCCTTTGACTTCACACGGACGGGCTTTGACCAGTGGACGTCTCCACCCGGTTGTGTCAGGTCCGCCCAGAGGGACACCGGGGAGCAACATCCGGGCCAAATCCACAGCTACATCCACTCCATGTAGACCCGACTCGGCCGTTTCCCTCCTCCAGGTGCCGGCGGCGGCACCGTCCGTGACGGGGGACACGCACCGGAGACGTGTGCCGCCTTTTTGGACATGCCACAACACCACCCCGCATGTATGAGGGCCCGGTACAACGCTCCGGTGGCATTTCTACCCCCAGGGCCCCCGTCCCGACTAACCCAGGAGCGGTTGACCACGAGATCTAGCCCTTTGACATCCCACGGATGGGCTTTGACCAGTGGACCTCTCCACCCGGTTGTGTCAGGTCGGCCCAGAGGGACACTGGGGAGCAACATCCGGGCCAAACCCACAGCTAAATCCACTCCGTGTCGACCCGACGCGTCCGTTTCCACCCTCCAGGTGCCGGCGACGGCGCCGTCCTTGAGGGGGGCTACAAACCGGAGACGCGTGCCGCCTCTTCGGACATGCCACAACACCACCCCGCATGTATGAGGGCCCGATAGGACGCTCCGGTGGCATTGCTACCTCCAGGGCCCCCGTCCCGACTAACCTAGGAGCGGTTGACCACGAGATCTAGCCCTTTGACTTCACATGGACGTGCTTTGACCAGTGGATCTCTCCACCCGGTTGTGTCAGGTCAGCCCAGAGGGACAGCTGGGAGCAACATCCGGGCCAAACCCACAGCTACATCCACTCCGTGTAGACCCGACGCGTCAGTTTCCCCCCTCTAGGTGCCGGCGGCGGCGCCGTTCGTGACGGGGGCCACACCCCGGAGATGCGTGCCGCCTCTTCGGACTTGTCACAACACCACCCGGCAAGTATGAGGGCCCGGTACGACGCTCCGGTGGCATTGCTACCCAGGGCCCCCGTCCCAACTAACCCAGGAGCAGTTGACCATGAGATCTAGCCCTTTTACTTCACACGTACGACTTTGACTAGTGGATCTCTCCACCCGGTTGTGTCAGGTCAGCCCAGAGGGACAGCTGGGAGCAACATTCGGGCCGAACCCATAGCTACATCCACTCCGTGTAGACCCGACGCGTCAGTTTTCCCCCTCCAGGTGCCGGCGGCGGCGCCGTTCGTGATGGGGGCCAGACCCCGGAGATGCGTGCCGCCTCTTCAGACATGCCACATCACCACCCCGGATGTATGAGGGCCCGGTACGGCGCTCCGGTGGCATTGCTACCCCCAGGGCCCCCGTCCCGACTAATCCTGGAGCGGTTGACCACGAGATCTAGCCCTTTGACTTCACACGGACGGGCTTTGACCAGTGGACCTCTCCACCCGGTTGTGTCAGGTCCGCATAGAGAGACACCGGGGAGCAACATCTGGGCCAAACCCACAGCCACATCCACTCCATGTAGACCCGACGTGTCAGTTTCCCCCCTCCAGGTGCCGGCGGCGGCGCTGTCCGTGAGGGGGGGGCACGCACCGGAGACGCGTGCCGCCTTTTCGGACATGCCAAAACACCACCCCGCATGTATGAGGGCCCGGTACGACGCTCCGGTGGCTTTGCTACCCCCCAACGCCCCCGTCCCGACTAACCCAGGAGCGGTTGACCACGAGATCTAGCCCTTTGACTTCCACAGACGGGCTTTGACCAGTGGACCCCTCCACCCGGTTGTGTCAGGTCGGCCCAGAGGGACACCGGGGAGCAACATCTGGGCCAAACCCACAGCTACATCCACTCCGTGTAGACCCGACGCGTCAGTTTTCCCCATCTAGGTGCCGGCGGCGGCGCCGTCCATGAGGGGGGTCACGAACCGGAGACGCGTGCCGCCTCTTCCGAATATGCCACAACACCACCCCACATGTATGAGGGCCCTGTACGATGCTCCGGTGGCATTGCTACCCCCAGGGCCCCCGTCCCAACTAACCCTGGAGCGGTTGACCATGAGATCTAGCCCTTTGACTTCACACGGACGGGCTTTGACCAGTGGACGTCTCCACCCGGTTGTGTCAGGTCCGCCCAGAGGGACACCGGGAGCAACATCCGGGCCAAATCCACAGCTACATCCACTCCATGTAGACCCGACTCGGCCGTTTCCCTCCTCCAGGTGCCGGCGGCGGCACCGTCCGTGAGGGGGGCCACGCACCGGAGACGCGTACCGCCTTTTTGGACATGCCAGAACACCACCCCGCATGTATGAGGGCCTGGTACGACGCTCCGGTGGCATTGCTACCCCCAGGGCCCCTGTCCCGACTAACCCAGGAGCGGTTGACCACGAGATCTAGCCCTTTGACATCCCACGGACGGGTTTGACCAGTGGACCTCTCCACTCGGTTGTGTCAGGTCGGCCCAGAGGGACGGCGGGGAGCAACATCCGGGCCAAACCCACAGCTAAATCCACTCCGTGTCGACCCGACGCGTCCGTTTCCACCCTCCAGGTGTCGGCGACGGCGCCGTCCTTGAGGGGGGCTACAAACCGGAGACGCGTGCCACCTCTTCGGACATGCCACAACACCACCCCGCATGTATGAGGGCCCGATACGACGCTCCGGTGGCATTGTTACCCCCAGGGCCCCCGTCCCGACTAACCTAGGAGCGGTTGACCACGAGATCTAGCCCTTTGACTTCACATGGACGTGCTTTGACCAGTGGATCTCTCCACCCGGTTGTGTCAGGTTAGCCCAGAGGGACAGCTGGGAGCAACATCCGGGCCAAACCCACAGCTACATCCACTCCGTGTAGACCCGACGCGTCAGTTTCCTCCCTCTAGGTGCCGGCGGCGGCGCCGTTCGTGACGGGGGCCACACCCCGGAGATGCGTGCCGCCTCTCCGGACTTGTCACAACACCACCCGGCATGTATGAGGGCCCGGTACGACGCTCCGGTGGCATTGCTACCCCAGGGCCCCCGTCCCAACTAACCCAGGAGCGGTTGACCATGAGATCTAGCCCATTTACTTCACACGTACGACTTTGACTAGTGGATCTCTCCACCCGGTTGTGTCAGGTCAGCCCAGAGGGACAGCTGGGAGCAACATTCGGGCCGAACCCACAGCTACATCCACTCCGTGTAGACCCGACGCATCAGTTTTCCCCCTCCAGGTGCCGGCGGCGGCGCCGTTCGTGATGGGGGCCACACCCTGGAGATGCGTGCCACCTCTTCGTACATGCCAAAACACCACCCCGCATGTATGAGGGCCCGGTACGGCGCTCCGGTGGCATTGCTACCCCCAGGGCCCCCGTCCCGACTAATCCTGGGGCGGTTGACCACGAGATCAAGCCCTTTGACTTCACACGGACGGGCTTTGACCAGTGGACCTCTCCACTCGGTTGTGTCAGGTCCGCCCAGAGAGGCACCGGGGAGCAACATCTGGGCCAAACCCACAGCCACATCCACTCCATGTAGACCCGACGTGTCAGTTTCCCCCCTCCAGGTGCCGGCGGCGGCGCTGTCCGTGAGGGGGGGCACGCACCGGAGACGCGTGCCGCCTTTTCGAACATGCCACAACACCACCCCGCATGTATGAGGGCCCGGTACGACACTCCGGTGGCTTTGCTACCCCCCAACGCCCCCGTCCCGACTAACCCAGGAGCGGTTGACCACGAGATCTAGCCCTTTGACTTCCACGGACGGGCTTTGACCAGTGGACCCCTCCACCCAGTTGTGTCAGGTCGGCCCAGAGGGACACCGGGGAGGAACATCCGGGCCAAACCCACAGCTACATCCACTCCGTGTAGACCCGATGCGTCAGTTTTCCCCCTCCAGGTGCCGGCGGCGGCGCCGTTCGTGATGGGGGCCACACCCCGGAGATGCATGCCGCCTCTTCGGACATGCCACAACACCACCCCGCATGTATGAGGGCCTGGTACGACGCTCCGGTGGCACTGCTACCCCCAGGGCCCCCGTCCCGACTAATCCTGGAGCGGTTGACCACGAGATCTAGCCCTTTGACTTCACACGGACGGGTTTTGACCAGTGGACCTCTCCACCCGGTTGTGTCAGGTCCGCCCAGAGGGACACTGGGAAGCAACATCTGGGCCAAACCCACAGCTACATCCACTCCATGTAGACCCGACGTGTCCGTTTCCCCCCTCCAGGTGCCGGCGGCGGCGCCGTCCGTGAGGGGGGCACGCACCGGAGACGCGTGCCGCCTTTTGGACATGCCACAACACCACCCCGCATGTATGAGGGCCCGGTACGATGCTCCGGTGGCTTTGCTACCGCCCAACGCCCCCGTCCCGACTAACCCAGGAGCGGTTGACCACGAGATCTAGCCCTTTGAATTCCCACGGACGGGATTTGACCAGTGGACCCCTCCACCCGGTTGTGTCAGGTCGGCCCAGAGGGATACCGGGGTGCCACATCCGGGCCAAACCAACAGCTACATCCACTCCGTGTCAACCCGACGCGTCCGTTTCCACCCTCCAGGTGCCGGCGACGGCGCCGTTCTTGAGGGGGGCTACAAACCGGAGACGCGCGCCGCCTCTTTGGACATGCCACAACACCACCCCGCATGTATGAGGGCCCGATACGACGCTCCGGTGGCATTGCTACCCCAGGGCCCCCGTCCCGACTAACCCAGGAGCGGTTGACCACGAGATCTAGCTCTTTGACTTCACATGGACGTGCTTTGACCAGTGGATCTCTCCACCCGGTTGTGTCAGGTCAGCCCAGAGGGACAGCTGGGAGCAACATCCGGGCCAAACCCACAGCTACATCCACTCCGTGTAGACCCGACGCGTCAGTTTCCCCCCTCTAGGTGCCGGCGGTGGCGCCGTTCGTGACGGGGGCCACACCCCGGAGATGCGTGCCACCTCTTCGGACATGTCACAACACCACCCCGCATGTATGAGGGCCCGGTACGACGCTCCGGTGGCATTGCTACCCCAGGGCCCCCGTCCCAACTAACCCAGGAGCGGTTGACCACGAGATCTAGCCCTTTGACTTCACACATACGACTTTGACTAGTGGATCTCTCCGCCCGGTTGTGTCAGGTCAGCCCAGAGGGATAGCTGGGAGCAACATTCGGGCCGAACCCACAGCTACATCCACTCCGTGTAGACCCGGCGCATCAGTTTTCCCCCTCCAGGTGCCGGCGGCGTTGCCGTTCGTGATGGGGGCCACACCCCAGAGATGCGTGCCGCCTCTTCGGATATGCCACAACACCACCCCGCATGTATGAGGGCCCGGTACGACGCTCCGGTGGCATTGCTACCCCCAGGGCCCCCATCCCGACCAATCCTGGAGCGGTTGACCACGAGATCTAGCCCTTTGACTTCACACGGACGGGCTTTGACTAGTGGACCTCTCCACCCGGTTGTGTCAGGTCCGCCCAGAGGGACACCGGGGAGCAACATCCGTGCCAAACCCACAGCTACATCCACTCCATGTAGACCCGACGTGTCCGTTTCCCCCCTCCAGGTGCAGGCGGCGGCGCCGTCCGTGAGGGGGGGCACGCACCGGAGACGCATGCCGCCTTTTCGGACATGCCACAACACCACCCCGCATGTATGAGGGCCCGGTACGACGCTCCGGTGGCTTTGCTACCCCCCAACGCCCCCGTCCCGACTAACCCAGGAGCGGTTGACCACGAGATCTAGCCCTTTGACTTCCCACGGACGGGCTTTGACCAGTGGACCCCTCCACCCGGTTGTGTCACATCGGCCCAGAGGGACACCGGGGAGCAACATCCGGGCCAAACCCACAGCTACATCCACTCCGTGTAGACCCGACGCGTCAGTTTTCCCCATCCAGGTGCCGGCGGCGGCGCCGTTCGTGATGGGGGCCACACCTCGGAGATGCGTGCCGCCTCTTCGGACATGCCACAACACCACCCCGCATGTATGAGGGCCCGGTACGACGCTCCCGTGGCATTGCTACCCCCAGGGCCCACGTCCCGACTAATCCTGGAGCGGTTGACCACGAGATCTAGCCCTTTGACTTCACACGGACGGGCTTTGACCAGTGGACCTCTCCACCCGGTTGTGTCAGGTCCGCCCAGAGGGACACCGGGGAGCAACATCTGGGCCAAACCCACAGCTACATCTACTCCATGTGGACCCGACGTGTCCATTTCCCCCCTCCAGGTGCCGGCGGCGGCGCCGTCCGTGAGGGGGGGCACGCACCGGAGACGCGTGACGCCTTTTCGGACATGCCACAACACAACCCCGCATGTATGAGGGCCCGGTACGACGCTCCGGTGGCTTTGCTACCCCCCAACGCCCCCGTCCCGACTAACCCAGGAGCGGTTGACCACGAGATCTAGCCCTTTGACTTCCCACGGACGGGTTTTGACCAGTGGACCCCTCCACCCGGTTGTGTCAGGTCGGCCCAGAGGGACACCGGGGAGCCACATCCGGGCCAAACCCACAGCTACATCCACTCCGTGTCGACCCGACGCGTCCGTTTCCACCCACTAGGTGCCGGCGACGGCGCCGTCCTTGAGGGGGTCTACAAACCGGATACGCGTGCCGCCTCTTCGGACATGCCACAACACCACCCCGCATGTATGAGGGCCCGATACGACGCTCCAGTGGCATTGCTACCCCTAGGGCCCCCGTCCCGACTAACCCAGGAACGGTTGACCACGAGATCTAGCCCTTTGACTTCACATGGACGTGCTTTGACCAGTGGATCTCTCCACCCGGTTGTGTCAGGTCAGCCCAGAGGGACAGCTGGGAGCAACATCCGGGCCAAACCCACAGCTACATCCACTCCGTGTAGACCCGACGCGTCAGTTTCCCCCCTCTAGGTGCCGGCGGCGACGCCCTTCGTGACGGGGGCCACACCCCGGAGATGCGTGCCGCCTCTTCGTACATGTCACAACACCACCCCGCGTTTATGAGGGCCCGGTACGACGCTCCGATGGCATTGCTACCCCAGGGCCCCCGTCCCAACTAACCCAGGAGCGGTTGACCACGAGATCTAGCCCTTTGACTTCACATGTACGACTTTGACTAGTGGATCTCTCCGCCCGGTTGTGTCAGGTCAGCCCAGAGGGACAGCTGGGAGCAACATTCGGGCCGAACCCACAGCTACATCCACTCCGTGTAGACCCGACGCGTCAGTTTTCCCCCTCAAGATGCCGGCGGCGGCGCCGTTCGTGATGGGGGCCACACCCCGGAGATGCGTGCCGCCTCTTCGGACATGCCACAACACCACCCCGCATGTATGAGGGCCCGGTACGGCGCTCTGGTGGCATTGCTACCCCCAGGGCCCCCGTCCCGACTAATCCTGGAGCGGTTGACCATGAGATCTAGCCCTTTGACTTCACACGGACGGGCTTTGACCAGTGGACCTCTCCACCCGGTTGTGTCAGGTCCGCCCAGAGGGACACCGGGGAGCAACATCTGGGCCAAACCCACAGCTACATCCACTCCATGTAGACCCGATGTGTCCGTTTCCCCCCTCCAGGTGCCGGCGGCGGCGCCGTCCGTGAGGGGGGGCACGCACCGGAGACGCATGCCGCCTTTTCGGACATGCCACAACACCACCCCGCATGTATGAGGGCCCGGTACGACGCTCCGGTGGCTTTGCTACCCCCCAACGCCCCCGTCCCGACTAACCTAGGAGCGGTTGACCACGAGATCTAGCCCTTTGACTTCGGACGGGCTTTGACCAGTGGACCCCTCCACCCGGTTGTGTCAGGTTGGCCCAGAGGGACACCGGGGAGCAACATCCGGGCCAAACCCACAGCTATATCCACTCCGTGTAGACCCGACGCGTCAGTTTTCCCCCTCCAGGTGCCGGCGGCTGCGCCGTTCGTGATGGGGGCCACACCCCGGAGATGCGTGCCGCCTCTTCGGACATGCCACAACACCACCCCGCATGTATGAGGGCCCGATACGACGCTCCGATGGCATTGCTACCACCAGGGCCCCTGTCCCGACTAATCCTGGAGCGGTTGACCACGAGATCTAGCCCTTTGACTTCACACGGACGGGCTTTGACCAGTGGACCTCTCCACCCGGTTGTGTCGGGTCCGCCCAGAGGGACACCGGGGAGCAACATCTGGGCCAAACCCACAGCTACATCCACTCCATGTAGACCCGACGTGTCCGTTTCCCCCCTCCAGGTGCCGGCGGCGGCGCCGTCCGTGAGGGGGGGCACGCACCGGAGACGCGTGCCGCCTTTTCGGACATGCCACAAGACCACCCTACATGTATGAGGGCCCGGTACGACGCTCCGGTGGCTTTGCTACCCCCCAACGCCACCGTCCCGACTAACCCAGGAGCGGTTGACCACGAGATCTAGCCCTTTGACTTCCCATGGACGGGCTTTGACCAGTGTACCCCTCCACCCGGTTGTGTCAGGTCGGCCCAGGGGAACACCGAGGCACCACATCCGGGCCAAACCCACAGTTACATCCACTCCGTGTCAACCCGACGCGTCCGTTTCCACCCTCCTGGTGCCGGCGACGGCGCCGTCCTTGAGGGGGGCTACAAACCGGAGACGCGTGCCGCCTCTTCGGACAAGCCACAACACCACCCCGCATGTATGAGGGCCCGGTACGACGCTCCGGTGGCATTGCTACTCCCAGGGCCCCCGTCCCGACTGATCCTGGAGCGATTGACCACAAGATCTAGCCCTTTGACTTCACACGGACGGGCTTTGACCAGTGGACCTCTCCACCCAGTTGTGTCAGGTCCGCCCAGAGGGACACTGGGGAGCAACATCTGGGCCAAACCCACAGCTACATCCACTCCATCTAGACCCGACGTGTCCGTTTCCCCCCTCCAGGTGCCGGCGGCGGCGCCGTCCGTGAGGGGGGTACGCATCGGAGACGCGTGCCGCCTTTTCGGACATGCCACAACACCACCCCGCATGTATGAGGGCCCGGTACGACGTTCCGGTTGCATTGCTACCCGTCAGGGCCCCCGTCCCGACTAACCCAGGAGCGGTTGACCACGAGATCTAGCCCTTTGACATCCCACGGACGGGCTTTGACCAGTGGACCTCTCCACCCGGTTGTGTCAGGTCGGCCCAGAGGGGCACCGGGGAGCAACATCCGGGCCAAACCCACAGCTAAATCCACTCCGTGTAGACCCGACGCGTCCGTTTCCACCCTCCAGGTGCCGGCGACGGCGCCGTCCGTGAGGGGGGCTACAAACCGGAGACGCGTGCCGCCTCTTCGGACATGCCACAACACCACCCCGCATGTATGAGGGCCCGATACGACGCTCCGGTGGCATTGCTACCCCCAGGGCCCCCGTCCCGACTAACCCAGGAGCGGTTGACCATGAGATCTAGCCCTTTGACTTCACATTGACGTGCTCTTACCAGTGGATCTCTCCACCCGGTTGTGTCAGGTCAGCCCAGAGGGACAGCTTGGAGCAACATCCGGGCCAAACCCACAGCTACATCCACTCCGTGTAGACTCGACGCGTCAGTTTCCCCCCTCTAGGTGCGGGCGGCGGCGCCGTTCGTGACGGGGGCCACACCCCGAAGATACGTGACGCCTCTTCGGACATGTCACAACACCACCCTGCATGTATGAGGGCCCGGTACGATGCTCCGGTGGCATTGCTACCCCAGGGCCCCGTCCCGACTAACCCAGGAGCGATTGACCACGAGATCTGGCCCTTTGACTTCACACAGACGGCTTTGACTAGTGGATCTCTCCCCCGGTTGTGTCTGGTCAGCCCAGAGGGACAGCTGGGAGCAACATTCGGGCCAAATCCACAGCTACATCCACTCCTTGTAGACCCGACGTGTCAGTTTTCCCCCTCCGGGTGCCGGCGGCGGCGCCGTTCGTGACGGGGGCCACACCCCGGAGATGCGTGCCGCATCTTCGGACATGCCACAACACCACCCGCATGTATGAGGTCCCGGTACGTTGCTCTGGTGTCGTTGCTACCCCAGGGCCCCCGTCCCAACTAATCCTGGAGCGGTTGACCACGAGATCTAGCCCTTTGACTTCACACGGACGGGCTTTGACCAGTGGATCTCTCCACCCGGTTCTATCATATCCGCCCAGAGGGACACCGGGAGCAACATCGGGGCAAAACCCACAGCTACATCCACTCCATGTAGACCCGACGCGTCCGTTTCCCCCCTCTAGATGCCGGCGGCGGCGCCGTCCGTGAGGGGGCCATGCACCGGAGACGCGTGCCGCCTCTTCGGACATGCCACAACACCACCCCGCATGTATGAGGGCCAGGTACAACACTTCGGTGGCATTGCTACCCCAAGGCCCCGGTCCCGACTAACCCAGGAGCGGTTGACCACGAGATCTAGCCCTTTGACTTCACACAGACGGGCTTTGACCAGTGGATCTCTCCACCCGGTTGTGTCAAGTCAGCCCAGAGGGACACCTGGGAGCAACATCCCGGCCAAACCCACAGCTACATCCACTCCGTGTAGACCCGACGCGTCAGTTTCCCCCTCCAGGTGCCGGAGGCGGCGCCGTCCGTGACGGGGGCCACACCTCGGAGATGCGTGCCGCCTCTTCGGACATGCCACAACACCACCCCGCATGTATGAGGGGCCGGTACGACGCTCCGGTGGCATTGCTACCCCCCAGGGCCCCCGTCCCGACTAACTCTGGAGCGGTTGACCACGAGATCTAGCCCTTTGACTTCATACGGACGGGCTTTGACCAGTGGACCTCTCCACCCGGTTGTGTCAGGTATGCCCATAAGGACACCGGGGAGCAACATCCGGGCCAAACCAATAGATACATACACTCCATGTAGACCCGACGCGTCAGTTCCCCCCCTCCAGGTGCCGGCGGACGGGGCCACACCCCGGAGATGCGTGCCGCCTCTTCGGACATTCCATAACACCACCCGGGTGTGCTAGGTCATCCGATATATATAAACACTTGGAGTAAAGTCCCCTTCGTATAGACCCGATGCGACTGTTCCCCATTTCAGGTGCCGGTTGGCGGCGGCACCGTTCGTGAGGAGGGTCACACCGCTCTGTACAGAACCGAAAAATAATGTATGTATGCTTATTAACACATACTATATGTAAGTTAGTCAAATAATAATAATAAAGAGAACAGTGAAGAAAAAGAAAAAACTATATGTATGCTTATTAACACATACTATATCCTTATTAACATACTATGTGCTTATTAACACATACTATATGTATGCTTATTAACACATACTATATGTATGCTTATTAATACATACTATATGCTTAATAATAATAATAATACTATATGGAAAAAATAAAAAAAATATGCCGACAGCCGGCATAGCTGCGGCCAGGGCAGATGGACGGCGCGCCGCGGAACGATGACATGTCATCTATGCCGACGGCTGCCGTCGGCATAGGTCTTAGTCGGTGCGCTCTGGATCGGCCGTCGGCATAGATCGGACACCGTTAGCCGCATGGCACGAGTGGGATCGCCGGCCCCGCAACTATGCCAATGGCCCATGTATGCCGACGGCCGCTGTAGGCGTAACTTGGGATAAGCCGACGGCTGATCTGGGCCGACGGGGGCCGTTGGCATAGCTTAGGATAGCCCGACGGCTTTATTACGCCGACGGCCTGGACATGGCTGTCGGCATAGCCTAGACTGGGCCGACGGGGGCCGTCTGCATATATATGGCCGTCGGCATAGGGCCCTGTTCCGGTAGTGACTAGCACTTCTGAGAGAACATGATGGATTCTCATTTAGAAAATAATCATACTCTTGAGATCTCAATTCAAGGGCATAACCATGTATGTCATTCTAACATTTTTAAGAAGCTATATGCAGAGTTGTAGACTGATAGAAAGATACAAACTATGAAAATACTTAGATCAGGAGATGCCACGGTGGAGATGGGGCGTCTAGGAGGATGGCGACTCAAGCAAGATCAGAGAATACGGGCCATATGGAGCAATGGGTAGGAGATGGCGCGCTTGGCAAACTCACTGGGGAGGACGGGGCGAACAGAGTCCTGGACCATGGTGGGTGAAGGTGAGAAACCCTAGGCTAGGGGAATATAAGAGAAGGGGCGGAGGAGACGTACCTGTGGCGAGAAGGACCGGTTTGTCTGCCGGAGAAGGGACATAGGCGTCATGGAGGGGCCGGCTGCGTGCGGCCTCCTCCTATCCTCTTTTTCTGCCCGTCTCCTCTTTTCCCCTTCATTCCACGAGGCCCCCGTCGGGGATCACAGGGAGTACCCTCTTCCATAACCCGACTACCGAATGATGACTCAAGGATTCACGATGTTGCTAAGCGTCGCGAGGATAATCCCATGTAAACCTCCTCAAAACCCTTCAATATAACGAGGCTTGAAGGACTATCTCAAACGGTACCAGTCGGGCCTCGCCACTGGCGTCGACCAGAAGAAGAACAAGAACCCCAAGACGTCCTCCGAGGGGTGCTAATCATCTACGAGGGCCGTGTGTGGCAGAAGTCTGATTCGTGAGGATTTCGCCAGATTCGCGGTTAGGGTTTGACTAGAATCGGGTGTGCGGTGGGTTGTCACACGGGACGAGAAGCCCCAGGTGGACGAGGACATCGAGGAGAAGCGGATGCGCGCATGGAGGCGGTCCACGCGGCCCGGCCATACAACTCCATCGCTGGCAACAGTAGCGATTGGACCACTCTACCTGTCCCGGAGCCTACATGCAGTGGCTCGCCCCGCCGCGGAGGAATGACACCCCATGTCGTCGGAGAGGGAAGGCGGCTCCTGGAGAACGGAGGACCACTCTCCCCCGCGGTGAAGACAGTGTCACGACACGCCATCTCCTAAGCATGTAGGTGCTGCAGGGAGTGACATTTCACCGCCGAGGCAGAGGAAAAGACGGCATGACACACCCTCGTCGGAGGGCAATGGTACATGAGATGAAGGCGATCAATCACCACCACTGAAGTCTAGGTAGCAAGGCGATCCCTCTCCTCCAAGGAGACGAGCTCGCCATGATTCCGAGGAATCCCAGGACATCTCGCCACCACGGAGGCGCGCGAGGCATGACTCCGAGGAGCCTTAGAACCACCGAACCGCTCGGAGGCGCATGAGGCATGACTCGGAGGAGCCTCAGAACTGCTTCCCCCCATGGTGCCAGACCTGGCATGACTCGGAGGAACCCCAAGACATCTCTCCCCCACGACGACGGAAGCGCTAGGACTTGGCACAGCTGAACGACCTGTCACTTGCAAGAAGAAAAAGATGGGACAGAACTGGGGGGATGGGGATATCTCTCCACCGAGGGTCGGAAGTCTGCGTGAGATGATTTATCTCCACCTAGTAAGGAGAGGGACACTTCTCCTCCAAGGAAGTTTAGAAAGGAAGGAGCTCCGAAAGAGACAAGGAGGGTCGGGTTGCTGTGAGCAGAGGAAGTTAAAGAGGACATCGGAAAGATTAAGGAGGATGGGAAGCTCAAGTGACTGATATTTCACGTCTTGGAATGCACATGCTTATTCCTTTTGCTAATATTTGTGATATGATGTAGTATGATGGTATGGTGTTGGCGAGGGTGGATTAGAGTTCGTGGTGCACATAACTAGGGCTTGGTCAATCACAAATGGCAAACACAAAACACACGGTATGAATAAAGCACATCCATGTTAGATAAGTAAGACACGGCGGCGGTGGAGTCCAGTGTGTGCGCGCACTGGGTGTGCCGAGCCGTGGCGTGCGTGCGTGTGTGTGTCGCGATGGCGCGTGAGCCAGGCTCATGTTCGAGTCCACCGTGTAGGTTAGGTTATTGGCATCAGAGCGGTTCGTTCCTGGAGGCCTACGACGGCGCAGCAGCGTGCCGCGGCGTGGTGCAGCGTGCACACGACAGCATGGAGGTGCTGCGCGACGGCGGCGGCCGCGGCGGACCTGTGTGGTGGCACAGAAGCTGCGGTGGCGCGGCGTGGCTCGGCGGAGAGAAGACCGAGCTCCTGGGCGCGCCGGGCTGGCCGCGTTGATCGTGTCGAAGCGCGATCATGGCACGAGCTGAGGCGTGTGGAGCGCGGCGACGATCGCAGAGGTAGTCGTGGAGGCACGACGCTTGCGAGCGGCGGCCATGGAGGGCAGTCGCGCGTTGAGGCACGCGGTGGCATCAGGGGCGTCGGGCGCGTCAGGTGCGCGCGCGGGACGTGCGGGACGCAGAGGCCGCGGCGTATGTCGCTGGTGGAGAAGTAGCTCGGCGTATGTCGCTGGAGACGAAGAAGCGGGCATGGTGGTGATCGGCGTCAGTGCGCCAAGTCGAGTCCGCGGCCGTGACGACGACAACGACGGAAGCTGCAACAACTCCGGCGATGGCGAGGTCGTGTCTTAGGGGGAGTTTGTTAGATAAGTATGACACGGCGGTGGTGGAGTAAGTGCGTGCGCGTACTGGGCTTGCCGAGCCGTGGCGTACTGGCGTGTGTGCGTGTGTGTGTCGCGATGGCGCGTGAGCCAGGCCCATGTTCGAGTCCACCGTGTAGGTTAGGTTGTTGGCGAGAGTAGCGGGGTGCTCATGCTCAGTCCGTTGGGAGGCAGCCGCGTTGTGCGTATGTGCGCGTCGTGCATATGTGCGCGTCGTGCGCGCGGCCGGAGCGTGCGGATCGAGCGGCAGAGCAAGCTGGGCAGCATACGTGCGCGAGCAAGGTGGGGTACATGCCTACACCTGTGCTGTGCGCAGGTATAAAACTGTGTACTGGTCGTTGATGTAAAAGTGCGGGTTGAGAGAGATGTAGCCCGGAGCGTATGTGCCTTCGAGAGTCTCCCTGTATGTGTCCAAGTCCAGTGAATAAAAGGCCAAGATACAGGCGTTCGTCGCCGCGGCGTTCATCACTGGAAAACTGTTGTGCTTCTTCTACCTTCGTCCAAAGAGTGAGAGAGCAAGGTAGGCTTCGGTTACAACAATCCAATGGCCAATATGTTGGTTAAGAATTGGTTGATTATGAGTCGACTGAGATTTAGACATACCCATATTGGCCTCGGGTACGTCTCTCTTCTTTCAAAACAACTTGTTTCTCTTTGCCAATTTCTGTACGGGTATTAGACACCAGCCTGATGTGATCTCGCACTGAAGAGTTGGTCGATTGTTCCCCACTTGCTCTGAAGTTAGCTAGCAGAGGAACCAAACTAGTGATGTGGATTTCTATATTTTGGTCCCACTGAATAGTGAGTCTTTTCTTGGTGTCTTTGGTACCTTAATGTAGCGTTCCACGAAACTAGTTAAGAGAATGATATCGCGTCTATGTGGATACACAAGACTGAACCCAATCCAGTGCACTCTATTATTTCATGACTTGAGTAATTTCTAGTTTAATTTCCAATTCAATTCAAAGCCCATTCATCTGTCGACTAATTAACCGGGTGTTGATATACATATCATGGATGAATGTACCTGGTCCTTGTTTTCTCATGCTTCTGCCCGTCGGATGTGCTCCGGGACGGACCTATTGTATCTGAATCATTCCCCATCCCACCACCATGTGTCAACAAGAGGCTGCGTAGCAGCGAAAGACCATGCGAGGAGCAGTAGCCCAGAAATAAAAAGCACCAAACAACCCCATCAATCTTTGCCCTTAGGCAACTCCTTCGCTAGATTCTACACTCACACGGATGTTGATATTGAAGGCTGCAGGCTGAAGACTGGCAACATTCCCTATGAGTTACCTTATTGTTTCTCAACCATGACCTAGAGCACAGCCTAGCAATGTCCAGGATTAATATGTGAGGGGCCAAGAGAGCCCATATTGAAGAAATGAGCGTCCTCACAGCTTGATATGGTGGATGTTGTACAGATAAATGGTTCTGTATTTCCCGGGGTCTCCTATTTCCGGATTGCAATACCATAGTTTTCTTTTCTTCTTCTACCATGTATCCCCTAAGCTAGCCTCTATGATTTTCATTGCATGTGACCTACTCTTTCTTATGTCAGCAAGCGAAGTTTTTGCCAACTCGTGGCTTGTGGATCTTGCATCTCCTTCAGTGGAGACTGAGCAACATATATGTGCCTGGAATTATTTGTAGCTTGAAAGGTGGTTGAGTATGTACTATTTTACATTGATTTTATGGCGATAAGTAGTACATTTATTAGTATGTCAGTGACCTTTTACTTGTTATAAAAGATTTTTATTGGTTCGGATTGATTGGCGGAAAATCATGCACACGTTTTGCAAGAGAATTATTGTGTCTCACAAATAAAATAATGGTTCCTTTTAGAGATTGGTACTTGGCCTCATATATAGTTAACCCACACTTTCTTGAAAATTTGTGCAGACCATCATCAGTGTTATTTGCCACGACCAAACCCCATGGTCTGGTGGTTTCAGTTTTCCAAAATAGGTAATTATGTCATATACAATTAGCATAAATGTGGTGATCTTTTATGATAATATTGCAGACGAATAAAATACATAAACTAAGCATTTTCACTACATAGCGGAATATTATTCCAAGAATACCCACCGATGTAGAACACTAGTACCAATCATGTCTATGGATACCCACACATCGAAGGGCAAACAACATGTGTGAAAGAATTGCCTTGTATTCAACCGAACATTGCCTTTTGACAGAAACAATGTACTCCCTCCGTATCGGTGCATTAGTCACATTACGAAAACCAAATAATCCCAAAACACTTAGGCGAGATGAATTAACAGCCCACCTCGTTTCTTGTTTCTTGTGACGAAAAAAGAAAAGGACCAATAGGAGATGTGGAACATGTGTGCCTTCAATGAATCGAGACTACCGAGCATGACATACAATGGTTAGTTCTATGCATGTCATGGTATTAATTAGCTAATAAACATCAATTTTCTTGTTTTTCTCTCCTTCTTCATCGCAGTGCACCATCTAAGATGCCTAGGGCCTCTTTCAATGCACTGATAATTTGGTGAGGTGCTAAATGCATTAAAAACCTTAGCAACTAATATCCATAATGCATTGGTGCTTAGCTTTTGTAGCTAAGCTAAGCTTATTGAATTTTCTAACAATTAAACTATTTCATGCATTGGTTGGTAGATATTCCACATAGGTCCACACGCTTATCATCGTTTGTTCATGGGGTCACCATAAATGCTTTCTATTTTTTTAATTGCTTTGTCACATCATTTTTTTGCCTATGTGGCAACCTTAGCACCAGCACACCTTGGAATATTCGGAATGGCCTAATGCACCGGTACGGAGGCAGTATTTATTTGTGGATGTTTTATCTAGTGTTCCACAAATATTGTGTTTTGATGGAAAATATTTATTACATGTGGTTATTCTAGTGTGCCACGGAATTGCCTTTCAACAGACGTTGATTGGTGATAGGTGGGTGACTTATCTTCGCTTAGTGGGATGTCTTAATGGTAGTCAACCTCACACATGACCTAGTTGTTGGGCTTAACTAATTCCACGAATTGATGTAATATCAAGTACAATGATCACTGGTTAGCCATCGAACTTCAATTTAGTGCACTGATGTATTATCATAGACAAAGGACTAGCCAACTAACATGTAGATGGCAAGATGGTTGACGTGCAATCTGAGATCAAAATTCCATGAACACAGTTCCTAACAACACGTGTCTAAATATTATACAAAATGTGGTAGTTACAACAATGTATTGGTGTGATACGGTTCTAGTATATATATCGTACATACTTTCAAAAAAATATTCATTTCAGTTCTTATACCCTTACATAGCTAGCAAGAGCATTGAGTCAATGGATCACTAACTCCTCCTTCTTGCGTCGACCAGCATATTGCAATTCTATGGCTTGCATTCTTTGCACAAGTTTAATTCCCTAAGATTTGATGTTGATCTGGAAACGGAGCAATTTTCGCTCTTTCCTGGTGCCTTCTATTCCTTGAAGTTCTTCATATTTCCATTATTTGTAATTTCCTCTCGGTATGACACTAGATCTATGGGTTTTTTTTTGTTTCCAACATTCTCGATGATATATATTTGGATAAGATGGATAATATTAAGATTCACATGATTGTTTGTAGAAATGGTTGAAGGTTGTTGGGCGAGCTGTTTTAGTTATTGTGTTGGTTTCAAAGAGGATTTTGGGCACATGGGTGCGAGAGAACACACTTTTCTGGGGCGTTGTGGGCCACAGGATTGCCTCCCGATGGCTCTAACCGCCATAGGACCTCGTCGCGATCAGCAGAAAACCGCACCGAGGTCAGGGCCTCCGCCAAGGCCTCCCATTCCGGTGCTTTGCTAGGCCCAAGTGGACGCCTGAAAGACGGCCGGGGGCGCCCATTAACCCATGTATCCGCAACTCGCGCCTCCTGCTGTCCCGCGATTGCAAAAAGATTGGAGAAGGTCAGGTCAAGCGACCGCTCGCCCCACCAAACATCTTTCCAAAATAGCGTCAATTCTCCGTTATGCACAACAAATCTCGTCCCAAGCCGCAGCAGAGGTTGAACCTTGCGGATATCATTCGCAAACTGCGACCGTCTAACCCACGGCCGAAAGGTCACCTCATCATCCTCAAGATATTTAGCCTTGAATATGGAGAGCCATAGACCACCTTGTCCCGTCAAAATTTTCCAGGCCCACTTCGTCATAAGGCACCAATTCATAACTCTGGAGTTAATGATGCCTAGACCACCCACCTCTTTAGGAGAGGCAATCGCATCCCATTTAACCATATGGTACCGTTGTTTTCCATTTTCCTTAGCCCAAAAGAATCTGGAACGAATCTTGTCCAGATTCTCATGGGTCCCTTCGTGTAAAAGATAGAAACCCATAACAAACATAGGAATGTTTGTCAGGCAATCATTAATAAGCACTAGTCGGCCACCCGAGGCTAGTAGCTTGCCCTGCCACGGTTCCACTCTTTTAGCCACCTTGTCCACCATTGGCTCAAAATCAGCCAAGGACAGAGCCCGATCCGAAATGGGCATGCCCAAATACTTGAAGGGAATAGATCCCAACTCGCAATTCATCATATGGGCTGCTCTGAGCTGAGACTCCAAGTCACCTCCCGTGACAAAGGCCTCACTCTTATCGAAGTTTATCTTAAGTTCCGACATGGCCTCAAAGCACATGAGCAAAAACATAATGTTAGCAATCGCCTCTTCAGAGTTCTTGATGAGGATGAGGGTATCATCAGCATATTGAAGGTGGCACAACCCTCCTGGTACCACCCTTTCAGCAACACCCGAGATGTGGCCTGCAGCTTTGGCACTGTCCAGCATCAAAGCCAGCGCCTCCCATACAATATTGAACAGAAGAGGAGAAATCGGGTCACCCTGCTGCAATCCCCTTCCGTTGCGGAAATATGGGCCAATCGAGCCATTAATATTAATAGCAGTTTGCCCACTCCTCACGAGTTGCCGCATCCAGCTCACCCATTGCGGGTCAAAGTTCTTCTTGTGTAACACCTCCTCAATGAAGTCCCACCGGACCCGGTCATAGGCTTTCTCAAAGTCGAGCTTAAGGATGAACACCTCTTCCTTGGAGTTCTTAATCTCATGGAGCACCTCATGGAGTACCGCAACACTGTCCCGGATGCTCCGCCCTTTAATAAAGGTAGTTTGCAGATTATCAATTATCTTGTCTGCCACCGGAGCAATACGGGAGGCAAATCCCTTAGGAATCAGCCTAAAGCTAACATTTATGAGCGTGAGGGGTCGGAACTGCCTAATTTGGTCTGCACCCGGCAACTTCGGAATCAGAGCCAACAACCCATAATTTATACGTTTAATGTCTATTCGGCCCCTGGTGAATTCATTCACAAGGTGCGGGAATTGTGGTCCCACTATGTTCCAAAACTGCTTATAGAAGATGACCGGGAAACCATCAGGCCCGGGCGCCGTGTTCACCCTCATCTGATTTAGGTTTTCTGTGATCTCATCAAGCATGAAAGGCCTAGTGAGAATGGAGTTATCAGCTTCAGAGACCAATCGCTCATTATCCCAGAGTGAGTCGTGAAGAGATGCTGATCCCACCCCAGAAGAACCCAAAAGCTCCTGGTAAAATGCATAAATATGGGTTTGAAGGGCGCCCTCTTCAGTGATAACATTATCTCCATCGCGGAGAACACGGATCATACATCTCCGGCGTCTTCCATTTGCCACAGCATGAAAGAATTGGGTACTCGCGTCCCCCTTGAGCACCCAATTTTTCTGACCCCTCTGTTTCCAATAAATCTCCTCGCAGGTCAAGATAAATATCATTTCATCCTCTACCGGATACCTTCTCGCCCATTCCTCCTGCGATAGGCCGCTCAAATCTGCCTTGGTGTCCAAGGCCGACACTTTACTCATCAAGGAACTCCAAGGAAGAGGTGTTCATCCTTAAGCTCGACTTTGTCCAAATGTTATGAGTGCTTGTCTCAAAAAAAAATGCTACGAGTGTTGAAGGCGTTGCTATAGATCGCAGCAAGATCTCTGCGATCCCAGCAAGAAAATTAACTTAAAGAAAACAAATACATCTTGTATTTTGGAACTGGGGGAGTATTTGGTTCGGCAAGAGGGGGAGATGATTGAGTGTATTTTTTTTTCATACGGTGTTTTGACGGGCCTTTCGTGGTATGATTTCGTGCTATGTACCAATAAATACATACTTATGTTGAGATATTTTTTGCATCAATGTCTACATGTACTATATTGATGCTACAATATCATATGTTGATGTTTCTTCTTTTTCTTTGCATCGAGGGAGTGCGGGGGAATGATATGTTTTCATAGGCCAGTGGCTGCCAAATGTTTTGAAAAATTGTGTTGGCTTGGTCAAAATCGTGAACCAAATCTAAATTTCAATACCTCAATCCACCAGAAAAGCTTCAAAATTAAAAATCATAATAAATTAAGAGAACTGAAAGAGGGAGTTCTTTGATAAATTGTTGACCTGGTCAAAATTTAATGACCTAAATCTAAATTGGAGACCTCGGTTAATTCTAAGGCCTTAAAAATTAGGAACTATAGTGCTATTGAGGATATGCTGTTGCAACCATTAATAAAATCGACCAAAGCAATACAAGCTTTTAGTCAACCCAACGATACTAGCTTATGTTTCGGTCTTAATTTGGATGAAAATCCAATGGATAGGACATTAGATTTTTAGCAAGACAAATCTATTGTTTTTCATGGCAATTTATAACATGGGCGTGCGTACGCCATTTCTTCGTTGCAGGATCGTGACAAGGTGCTCCGGATCAGACATCCTTTCTCTACCCACCGCGTCGCTCCCACAGGGGCGACTCGGGCGGCGTAACCCTAGCCCGCCGCCGGCCCTCTCCCCCACCCCTCCTCTCCCTCGTCGCCACCGGAGGTGGCCTCCGGCTCGCCGCTCGGCCGCCGGTGAAGGTGGCGGCGAGGATCTGGCCGCCCCGTTCTTCCTCGGGGGGCTTTGGATCTATGGCGGCGGCCTCGGCTGGTGGATCGACGCCGGTTCTGCGGTGGCCGGTGTTCGTTGGTGCTGGCCGTTCTTCCTCGGCCGCGGGGGCGGCGAGGCGGCGGCGGGTGGCAGCTGTGGTGCGGGCGTCTCGGCGGCGCCCGATCCAGATCTGAAGGCCTCCGTTTACTTCAACCAGGGCTGCCTCTGATGGTCCTGCTTTGGGCGGCCTTTGTCGCCGGAGTTGTACCTGTTTGGCGGCTGGAGGTGAGAGGTGGCGCCGAGAAATCCGTGGCCAGCAGTGCTGGCCACGACGGCGGCGATGCCCGAGGGTGCCATACCCTTCTTGTAGGCGCCGTCCAGGTCCCCTCCTTCCCCTCTTCCTTCCACCCATCTCGTATGCCGGGCGAAAGCCCAAATCCTTGCCGGATCGAGCGACAGCGGCGCTCCGGGCATTGTCACCCTCTTGGGGGTATCGTTCGTGGTGAGCTTGGGGTGGATGTGATGCTTTGGTTGCCTGGCGGCGGTTGGTGGCGTGGTCGGAGTTCATCTGGTGGCGGTGCGTTGGCACTCTGCCGCCTATGTGCTCAGCCTCAGAGTCCTTCTTCCACGGTGCTTGGTCTTTAGCAGCCCTGCCGGACTCGGCGGAGCGATGCTTCATCCTACTCATTGATGGCGGCGTATCTCGGCGGCGTGGCACAGTGGAGAATCGGCGTCCGATGTGTGGCGATGGACTCACGCAGGAGGACGAAGTTGTCTGGTGTCGTGGTGACGTTGATGGCTGAGTGGCCAGACAAGGTAGAAGCCTCAATATTTGCTCTCAAGACGGACCTGTGGAAGATGGCGGCGACGACACACGAGTGCGTCGAACCAGTTTGTACCCCAGAGCCGGTATGTGGCTCGGCTGGGGCTTCCGGCTTTTGATGTTAGGGTTAGGTGAGTGGTCTGGGTAGTGGCCCAGCTAGCACCCCTTCATCATTTTGATGTTAGGCTTAGATGAATGGTCTGAGTAGTGGCCGAGCTAGCAAGCTTTCATCATTTGGATAGGAGTACTGGCATATGTTGCCATGATGGCGGATTCATGCATATTGTGGTAATACTTTGTAAGGTCCTCGAGAATAATCAATAAAATGGCCGCATGCGTCTCCCAGATGCAGAGGCCGGGAATCATCCTCCTTTTCTAGAAAAAATGGCAATTTATAGCGTGATGATAGCAAATTTTAGTTTGCAAGAACGGCAGTTTTCTGGCCAAAAAATGAACCGAGACAAATTTGCCGTGCTCGTCAACTAAAGTTACCATCCTCGGCATATATAATTTTCTATAAAAAATGTTTGAAATGGTTTTCTTGCCAAATAATAAACCGAGGCAAATTTGCCGTGCTCGTCAACTAAAGTTACCATCCACGGTGAATATAATTTGCTATAAAAATGTTTGAAATGGCATGGTCACAAATCTGACGTCAGATTTGTGCTGGAGTCCAGAAAAAACCAAGCATCTCTCACATAGGTGATCTTTCTTTTCTAATCCTTTTCGCAGCATCATATGTATTGCGTTGGCATTGTAATTCATACATACTGTTATGACCGGCATATTAGAGGCTTTGCTCATTTAGTTGTGGCCCAGTTTATCTTATTGTTATTAGGATCTTAGTCAAATTATTTTTATCTTATCGTTATTAGAGGCTTACCCAATTATCTTATTAGGAAGATTATATAAACTCGTGTAAGGATCCGTTTTTTGGATTAAGTAAGAAGCAATCATATTTGCTTGGCTTTCTTAGGGAGCCGGAAGACCTAATCCTAGCTGCCGCTGCGCTTTCTCTCTCGTGCACGCACGCAACGACGGCGCCCAAGCGCCGGCGACCATGCCTTCCTCCATGCTATCTCTCTTTTCACCCCTACAACGTGAGACCACGCCCTGGTAGGGATCCGGTTCGTACTAATTTGGTATCAGATAGCTTCGGTGCGATCTTGTCCTCGCCGCCACCCACCCCGACCCTTCCGCTGCCGACTGCCCCAATGGCAACCACGGCCAGCGTCCCGCTCTTGCTGGTGCCGGTCACCTCCGCTGCGCTCGTCCCCATCGTCTTCACCCCGGAGGAGATGACGGCTGCCATCCGGGATCTCACCCAGGCGGTCACAAGCCTCTACACGTTCCTGCGAGATCCCATGGGCTGCAGCCGCCTGTGCCCTTCGCCACCGCCCTGCCGCCGCCGCAGTGGCCGTCCTCGGCGACCCTTGTCATCGCCGCCATGCAGCAGATGCCGTGGCAGCCGCCACTAGTGATGAACCCTGGCGCCTCCACCATGCAGCAGAGGCAACAGCTACAGCCGCCGCCACCGGTGACCGCGGCCCTGGGCATCCCGATGACGGGCTCGAGGGGTGCCCATCCACCAGGTCTGGTTTTCCCCGCCGCCGTCTCCGTTACCGGCATGGCTCGCTGGGTCCCTCGCACCGGTCTACACGACGGCCTCGGTCGGGCCGCACGTGCTGCCTCCGCCGGCGACGCACCCAGCTATGCAGTTTGGCGGGTCCTCGGGCTATGCCGCGCCCTTCGCCAGCGCCGACAAGCCCCTGTTCCAGTGCGGCACCCTGATGCCCGCCTACTCGGCCCCGTCATCCTCGCTGCGCCGTGCTGACGAGGTGCACCCGCCCGTTTCCCACGTCCAGACGCCGCCGAGACTCTCCAAGCTGGAGTTCGCGACCTACGACGGCACCGTGTGCCCCCTGAATTGGCTCAACCAATGCGACCAATTTTTCAGGGGATAGCACCTAGATCGCCTCGTGTCATCTCTGAGGAGCCGCGCAGATGTGGTACTACGCCCTCGAACAGGACGAGGGCGGCATGCCACCATGGGAGCGCTTCCGTGAAATGTGCCTCTTGCGCTTCAGTCCGCCTATACGCGGGAGCCGTTTGGCGGAGCTTGGGCGTCTTCCGTTCCTCACCGCGGTGCAAGACTTCGCCGACCGCTTCCAAGTACTGGCGTGCCACGCCCCCGACGTTTCGGCTCGTCAGCGGACTGAGCTCTTCGTTGGCAACCTACGGGACCACATTCGCGTGGACGTGGAGATGCGCGGGCCATAGGACCTCCAGACGGCCATGTACTATGCCCGCGCGTTCGAGCGTCGCGCAGTGGCCATCCAGCAGGCGCCACCGCCCCGGGCCGCTGGGCCGCCACCCTGGCCGGAAGTTCCCGCGCAGGGTCGGCCTGCCCAGGCTTCTGCGGCGCCCCTCGCAGCGGCTGCGACACGCCCGTTCCGCCAGCTCACCCCGGCCGAGCAACTCGAGCGTCGCCGCCGAGGGTTGTGTTTCAACTGCGACGAGCCCTACATACTGGGCCACGTCTGCGCACGACTCCTCAACCTGGAGGCTGCAGACTACATTGAGGAGGACCCCGCCGCCGCCGGGCTCGGCGACCAGCCTGCCCCAGTTGACGCGGAGGTGTTTGGTGACCGTTGATCTTTCCCGCCTTCCAGCTCGAGGACGAGCTGTTTGTGCAGGCGGGGAGAGATGTTATGACCGGCATATTACGGGCTCAGCCCAATTAGTTGTAGCCCAGTTTATCTTATCGTTATTAGGGGCTTAGCACAATTTTTTCTTTATCTTATTGTTAATAGGGGCTTAGCTCAATTATCTTATTAGGAGGATTATATAAACTCGTGTAAGGACCCGTTTTGGGATTAAGCAAGAAGCAATCATATTTGCTCGACTTCCTTAGGGACCCGGGAGACCTAACCTTAGCCGCTGCTGCGCTCTCTCTCTCGCACGCAACGACGGCGCCCCAGCGCCGGCGACCACGACATCCCTCTTTCCACCCCTACAACCTGAGATCATGCCCTGGTAGGGATCCGGTTCCTACCACATACATACGTACATACATACATACATACATACATACATACAGTTACATGTACATATCTCGAGCTCGTAGGACTATCGGACTACGTACCTATATATGTATCGTCCCTTGTCTGAACTGCACCTAACCTCACTGTACGTACAGGATCGGACGTTAAGTACACTACAAAGGTACAAAACCATACATGCGTCAGGTTCTGGCTTCTGAGTGATTCCCATTATTTTTACAGCACTCTTTTCATTCTTTACATCAAGACATGGCAGTGCTGAGTGAAGAAGCAGAGGATGATCTCATCTCTCCGTCTTCCTGCTGCAGAGGAAGAAGTTGCGAGAGCCCAGGTCCAGCACCTTCTCCTCCGGGTCAAGAGCTGCATCAATGGAAGCTTGCTTAATCCAGGTGGGGAGATTTATCTTCTGATGATGGGCGGCTTCCTGCTTACCGTCGAGGGCGTACTTCGAGAGGTGCAGCTCGAACCGTGCGGCGGCGTCGGTGGCGCCATCATCGGCGGGGGGCGGCGGCCTGCGCCCCTCGGCAGCATAGGCGTCGACGGTGGCACGCGCCAGGTCGGCCACGGTGGCGTCGGCGCCCAGCAGCACGTGCACCGGCCACAGGCTCCGCTCCACCGTCACGTTCACCAGCAGCCGCGACAGACGCGGCGCCGGCCTCTCCGACAGTGCCGCCACCGGGTGGCCCAGCAGCGCCTCCACCGCGGCTGGGACGTGCACGGAGCTCCGCATGGCCGGCCGGGACGGAGAGAGTAATCAATCAAGGTCGATCTACGGTGCGTACGTAAGTGGCTTCTAAAGGCGCGAGGGAGTGGTCCGTTGTCGGACTGACTGATGTTTGCACTGGCACTGAGTCTGACAACCTATATATATGTACAGAGACTATGTGTGCTTGCTGAGTGCTGGGTAATGGTAGTGAGCAAATTCGATATGGTATTGGTCGCGGTCGCAGGGTGGAAGACGACGACTGAATCGGTTCTGGTTAGTGATAGGTGGAGGGAGCGAAGGGGCACGTACGAACGATGCGAGGCCACGGGGCGGGAGATGACGGCATGCACGGCGGCGTCGATGGAGTTCAACCGGGGGAGGCGCTAGCTGACTCTGGCTATGCGGTGATCGGTCATTGTAACGTGCTACGATCGGAGGGTACGTGCTGGATGCCCGCGAGCTCGAGCACGGCGGCCTGGGCGACGAATGTACGAGAAATATCATATATCATGTTTCAGAGTTGAGACTTTAAAAGGCTTTTTTAGTCGTAGGTACTAAAGTTGTGATTCTGTCGGTCACTCGTACTAAGTTTTAAAACTTAATAGTATTTTTAAAAACTCATCAAAATGTATTCAAATTGGATTTCATTTGCGAGGGGCTTGGTGCCCCTGCACGTGGGTGTCGCAAATTCTCTTCCTAGCTTGTCTAGGACTTTAATTAAACTCCTACTAGTTCCGGGTCGGTTGTGTTTTCCCTTTCAACATGTCCTTTTGCTATCTTGTATTTTTTTGTTGTTTTCATTGAAAAATTCGTGAGGAAGGAAGATGACTGGTTTTAGAACAACTTTGCATTGGTTTAACTAGCACATGCCCCGTGCATTGTAACGGGAGAAAAAGAACATCACACACCCTTCTTTAGATCCATATTTACGATTTCTGTACATAAGTGGAAATAGAGAAACGAGAGAAAATACACATAATCGGTTTTAGTGTTGTGCTACTACCTCCGTCCGGGTTTATTGGGCCCCATCGTATTTTGTGTTAAACTTTGGCTCTCTATAAGACTAACAAAATAGAAAGAATTTGTTACAAAAGTTATATTATTTCATTTGTATTTGAAATAGGTTTCCCATCGTATAATTTTTGTGACATATAGTTTATGAATTATGAGTTAAATTTAGGGTCAAACTATATTAACCAAAATAAGAGAGGGCCTAATAAACCCAGACGGAGGGAGTAATTTCTAACATTTGATTAAAAAGTGTATATAATTATATTACCCTTACTTTATGTATGTACATTTTTTTAGCTGCATACTAAATTTGTATGAAAATCGATGCTATTTTCCTCTAACTTGTTATTCTGAATTCTATAAATAAAATAAAGTTTTGTTATCACATTTAGCTGCTAGTTTCATAAAATATTATTGAAAAAATGATTTCTTATGAATACTAATTTTCATTTGATCTTTTTTAGAATTTATAAGATAGAGTTGTCATATTTGTCTGCATGTTGGCCTATTAAAATTGTTTCTATAGTGGGCCGAATTGTCTGATCCATCTAAATATCATCATACCTCGACGTGCCACGACAACCACGTAGATATTTTAGCTTTCAAAACGATTGTGGCGTATTTGATATTGATTTTCTCATATATGATATTTGATATTTATCAAACAACGTACTCATCGAACAGTCGGGCATTTGTTGTGACTTCGTTAATTTACAAGCTTTACGACATACATAGACGAAGTATTAGTACATATCCGTCGCAAAAAAAATGAAGTATTAGTACATATGTTTGGTGATTTACATGTATGCATACACATGGCAGATTGTTTTTTTCCATGCAAACTTAAACTCTTGGCTTGTCCGGCTAGATCCATGTGGAAGGTCGTGCAAAACTTAAGTCCTCCATCGTCACCGCGTCCAGTTGACCCTTCAGTGCCATCTCTAGGAGACAGCGCTGCTGGCCCGAGGAGCACGCCGCTGGCCATGGACGCGGCCCGATCTGCTCCGCCGACTTTACCCCGAGACGGCTCCCCGCCAACCAGATCTGATGAACTTCATCGCCCCGTGGTCGATTCATATGTTGTTCTTTTCTCTATTTGATTCTTTCCTCGTGTCAGGTTGCAGTCCCTGTGTCTTTCTGTCCTTCGCAATTTGCCTGGGTATATAAATTGATAAGATGCCATGCAAGCAATCGAGGTGGGACTATGTTATGGTGAATACACACACGAAACCTGGGTGAGGCAGACAAACGTGAGACGCGTGCATGCAGGCCCATAGCCTCGCAGGCCCATAAGATGACGTGGCCTAGGCGTACAAACGGATTTTGAAGATGGACGGACATACGAAACTGGACGGGCAGGGTGGACGAACGAAATTCACGGACGAAATTATAGTGGTAAAAAGCAATAGCCCCTTTATTATTAGGTATAGGTTTGAACGCTCGAGCTCAGGTTTGAACGCTCGAGCTCTCTTCGTGCAGGTATGGCTTTGATAAGTCAGATTGAAGCACACAAACTTGAGCTTAGTGGGACAATTTTGGAGTTGGTGCTTTGAAAGTGAGGGAATAAAAAACCGAAGATATGAAGGGTCAGTGGTTGGGCCCACAAGACAAAGCACAAGAATTGACATAAAACGTATACAATGGACAAAGCAAAAAACCCTCCCATGCATCAAAACCTGGAGATCCCTAGGAAGATTAAAATGTGGCATTTCGACTGGAGTGAATATTTTCTTTTTGAGTGAATATTGATGTGTTAGAAACAATTAGCTGGGAGATCATAACCTTCTTTGTTACTGGAATAGTTCTAAACAAACAGAATGACTTTGTCGTTGCGATTACATCTGTATATGGCTCTCCTTATGAAGAAGAAAAACAATCTTTTGTTTCTGAATAACATATCATGTTTCTAAATAGGTCCAGCGCCAACCCTGGTGTATGGCCGGTGGGGTGACGGCCCAAGGCCTAGGCTGGAGGGGGTCCATGATGTAGTATACATATATAGTATAGCCCAACAAAAAATAGGTGGGAAAAATTTATGAAAGAAAAGAAACAAGATGGGCTAGGCCCATCAGATAGCTAGCGATTACCGAAGCATCACGCGGCGTGATGCATGCCAGATGTGAGGCATGGCTGCTCCTTTTCCAAATGTCTCTATTGCGTACGGGATCCTCTTAACAGTGCATGTGACTGTAGCCTCAGCTGAAAGAAGTTTCTCTAAATTAAAACTAGTGAAAAATTAATTGAGGTCAACTATGTTGCAAGATAGATTGAATGGCTTAGCTATGTGCTGCATTGAGAAGGATATCTTGGACAATGTTGATCTTGCTTGTGCCCTTAATGACTTTGCATCAAGAAATGCCCGAAGAAACTTATTCTGAAGCACTGACGTGGTATTGTTATTGATGGAGTCAGTCGAATTTGGTTCTTATTTGAGGTAATCATAACATGTTAGTTTCATTTTGCTATCTTTTTAGTATTTTTGTCGTAATATGGCATTGTCCAACAATTATTGTAGACAAATCTTAAACAAAAAGATGTGTGGTTGAAAGTTACTCCACATATGTATAGATGTTTATGTATCACACACACACATACATATATATGGTGTTAGGACATAGGGGCCCATGTCGTCGAGTTCGCTTAGGGCCTCCCGAAACACAGTGTTGGCCCTGAATAGGTCAGGGCCTCCTATTGTTCTTGGTTATTTTTACCTTGTGAGAACACAAGAATATACAAGTAGTGGTAAGAATATATCATATGAGTTGGGTCGAGAAAACAACCCACAAGTCTACCTTCTACACAACTCTACTACGTTCCTGCAAGATCGGGGCAAGAGCTCACTAGCTCTAGCTAAATCACTAGTGGGCTTCTCTTGCTTCAACACACACTACTGGAAAAATGAGCACTTGTATCCAATTTTGTGGTAATGGAAGCCAATTTGATCTAGGTCGCTCCTGACAGTGTAGATGGCAACGTTAAAATTGGAAGGGTAGTGATGGTATCCTTGCTGAGAAAGTCACGAGGGGATGAAGTTGACTATAGCATTGTAATGAACAACAACTTCATATGGGACTGCCATCAAAGCACGATGTTTCATAATGTCTTTGACCCACCCTCTCATTCTCGGTGTCTCTTATTCCATAATGTTCCTCACACACTATTATTTCGTCCTTCTCTTGTCTCTCCATCTCGCTAGCTAGCACCCTCCGCCCATCTTCTTATTTGTTGACTATTCGAATGATAGTAGCAGAAATTCGTGTTTCGTGCAGCACATTTATGGAGAATTTTAAGACAAGCGTGGGTATCCTGGGGTAAATATCAATCAATAGTGTATGCGGATGCACAAACATGGGGAAAGGTTATATGCGGATGCACAAACGTGGGGAAAGGTTGCTGGATGAGTACAAAAAGTACAACTATGCATTTGTTCATGTCCAAAAAAATCATTACTCATTTATAAGATGCTAGAGTAGCCGCATTTTGACAGCACTTGTGCACTACCCTTTCTTGTCGTCTGACTAATTTACTGGTGTACGCTTTTGGTTGTTGGCATTAGGTCAGCTGTTAATTCCTTTGACACGTTCGGAGAAGGTCCACGGGTGAATGGCAGTTGGGCTCGTTAAGCATGGGTCCAGGAAATGAGATGAGTTTGCTTCAGTTTTACTGGGTGAAATTGTTGTGTGCACGACCCAAGCAGTAAAACATAGTTATCAATCCTGTCCTATTCTTGAGCCTCACGCTTCTCCACCTCCGTTCTGCTTCCCTCCTCATTCTTCTCTTCTCAATTTCTAGTGCCTGGTTGCCGCCACCTCTCCTCCTATCTCACCTCGTTCTTCGTGGTCAACCTCTTCCCAACACCTTGACAAGCCAATGTGACCTTCCCTTGTCGTTTTTTCTTCTCTCATCTAACATGCCACCTTCTTCCCCATGCCCTTTACCACTCCCCCGACACCTCCCCCGATCGACAATGCCCCCCCCCCCCCCCCCCTCGCACACACACACACACACCACACCAACAACATGTACACTAGACCTTGTCTTCATCACATGGTGGCTTACATGTGGTATCCCCTTGCTTTTCCTATACTTGTGCATGCTCTCTCCCAGGTGTCCCCATTTCTCTCTACATTTTAAAGGAAGCCAAGAGTGGATTGTACGGTATAGTGGTAGGAGAGACCGTACCCCTCGAGAGGTGTTGTTTCCCTCTTCTCGAGTTGGCCGGCCATCTCCTCGAGTCATGAAGTAGTGGGGGCTAGTGCTCCATATCGTCGCCTCTCCCCCCACATCAGCAGTGGTGCTCTTTGTGCTTGAAAGATTGAGACTCTTAGTAATTAACTGTAGTACTTTGGTGTTTGATGCTATTATCTGATTGGAGGAGGTAGGGAGAGAACATACTAGCTCGATGGTGTTGGTCGTGGTCTCGTGGAGGATTTTGGCGCAGCCACTCTCATACTAATCCAAATATTTCTCTATCGTTTTTTATACTATATGTTATTCAATGATTGTCATGAGCATATGCCCAAACTATAATTAGCTTATTTGTGCCTCGATTTTATTTTTATGAACCCTATCCTTTTTTATGTTTTTCCTCTACAAGATTTAACTCGTATGACCAACATTGCGAGTCTGACGATTAGAGAACCAGTAGATGATAAATGAGAAACATGTACAATAGATAAGCATGTAAATGTAAACAATAATGGATGTGATCCTCCTCCTAATAGGATGCTTTTGGTGTGGACGGAGAGAAGGAGGACTAAAACTGGATTCATGTAGATAGGAAGAAACAAAGCAAGCACACCATATGAAAAGGTTTCCAAATGAAATATATGTAGTGGGATGCTAGGTGGATCCCTGCTCCAACAACATCTACACTGGACTTCATCTGCACCACGTGGTGGCTGACATGTGATAGGCCCATGCTTTTCCTAAGCCCATAATCTCTACATTTAAAAGGAAATAAGAGTGGATTGTAGGGGATGGCCACCATCCCCTACAATCCACTCTTGATTTCCTTTTAATCTCCAGAGGTGTTTGACTTTAATCTCCAGAGGTGTTTGTTTCCTTCTTCTCGAGCTACAATCGCTAGGATTGTAGGGGAAGCCCAAGTAAATTTGTTTCCTTCTTTTCATGGTGTTCACATTTACTTGGATGTGACTATCTATTCATAACTATATAAATGTCAAGCAAAAAATGAGATTAAAGTCGTGGGTGTCACTGATTGAAATCGGGCCAATTGATGTTGATGCCTCGCTGATTTCCCGGCTTCAATAAAACAAAGTATAAATAGGAAAAATCAGGATCATTAAAACATATATCTTTGAACATGAGTAAGGGTGGTGGCTTAATTTGTTTCCAATCCTAGCGCTAAATCGCATGATCTATAAGACTTGGTCCTACTTTCTATTAGATGCATTTGTACTTGTCCAATCATGTGAAGTAGACGATTCTCCATGGAGGTTATCCATGACTGCGGAGGTCCACTTCCAAGCTGCCTCCTATTACCTACTACTGTTGTGTGATGTGTTGTTACCACTGAGATACAAGCGCGGGCGCTGGGCCTAAGTTCATCGGCCTGCCTCTACTACTTTGCCTTGGACTAGAGAGATCATTTTGGGTCAGGCTTTTCACGAGCCGGCAATACATCGATCTAGCACGTGGCAATGTTCAAAGTTGCATGAGATTTAATAAATTACTTTGCTGCATCCTCGAGCCTAGCACCAGGCCAGGCCCATAGGTGTACAAAAGGTGCGTCCCGCACAGGGCCCATAAAGTTTAGGGGCCCCAAATTATAAGGGCATCGCTATTTCTCTCCTTCAGCGAGTCGTGCGTTCCGGCTCGCTGAAGCCAGCGAGCATATGGGCAGGCCCACATGCGCGGGTAAGTAACTGCCTATTTCCTGTTTCGTATTTTCTCACATTTTATTCTGTTTTCCTTTCTTTTTTACTTTTATTTATACTTTAAAATATTCTAAATACATATATTACAAAAACACTCTCCCAAAAACACATTTGAAAAATGTTGAATAGGGATTAAAAAATGTTCAACGAGAATTTGAAATTATTTGAACAAGTATTAGAAAGTGTTGAATAAGTACTAAAATGTTGAACACGTATTTGAAAAAATGTTGAATAAGTACTTAAAATGTTGAACGGTTATATGAAAAATGTTGAAAAAGTATTTTAAAATGTTGAACGAGTATTTCAGAAATGTTGAACAAGTATTTGAAAAAAAATGTAGAACATGTATTTGAAAATATTGTGAATAAAGTATTTGAAAAAATGTTGATCATGTATATAAAAAATGTTGAACAATTATTTTATAAATGTTAAACAAGTATTTCAAAACATGTTGAACAAAGTATTTGAAAAAATGTTGAACAAGTATTGAAAAAATGTTGATATGTATTTGAAAAATGTTGAACAGGTATTTTGAAAAATGTTGACCATGTATATAAGAATGTAGAATGAAAACAAAAAGGAAAACCAAAAAAGAAACAAAAAAACCAAAGAAAAAGGATAACGGAAAAAACTGAAAAACAAATGAAAAATCTCAGAGAAGAAAAAAGAAGAAAAATGAAAAAATGGTAAGAAAAAACGGAAAATCAGAAGAAGAAAAATCCTGCATTTCTCCTTCTGGTAGTTCGCGGCCTGCTTATTTAGCACGAACTTGCTTCTATTGTAGCGGCAACGCTGCTGCGTCCCAACCAGCTGATCGTGAGATTGACCCCACATGAAGGAGTTTATGAAAATTGTTGAATAAGTACTAGAAAATGTCGAATGAGTATTTGAGAAATGTTGAACATATATTTGAAAAATGTTGACATAAGTATTAAGTGTTGAACAAATATTTGAAAAAAATGAATAAGCGTTGGGACAATGTTGAAAGTATATACAAAAGATGTTGATCACTTATATAAAAATGTTGATCAAGTATATAGAAATGTTGATCGCTTATTAAAAAAATATTGATCAGGTATACGAAAATGTAGAATGGAAAAAAGGAAAAGGAAAATGTTGAACAAGTATTTAAAGAAAATGTTGATCATGTATATAAAAAATGTTGGACAGGTATTTCAAAAATGCTAAACAAGTATTTTAAGAAATGTTGAATATGTATATAGAAAAGTAGAATGGCAAACAAAAAGAAACAAAGAAAAAACCAAAAAAGAATCAAAATAGAGAATAAAAAAGAAAAGAATGAAAAAGTTGGAGAAGAAAAAAGAATGAAAATATTGAACAAGTGTTTGAAAAAAAATTGATCAAGTATATAAGAATGTAGAATGAAAAATAAAAAGAAAGAAAAATGTAGAATAAAAAATAAAAAGAAATATAATAAACCAAAATAAGAACAAAATGAAAAATAATGTAGAAACAAATGGAAAAACCCGGAGAAAGAGAATGAAAACCGGAGAAGAAAAGAAACCAAATAAAACAAAAAAAGGAAAAAAAATCCCGAATAAAACCACTCGTGTAGTTTTAAGTACGGGGCGTCCCTAGTTATTTACATGAAATGACTTGGGTGTGGTGGCTAGCTCAACTTGTGATCCCGCTGGACACCAGAGACATCTCACAATTCCCAGTTTCTTCAACAAGTGCAGCCAGTTCGATCGCTTCACGCGTGGCGCTGGGCCTCTAGTGTAAGCAAAAAAAAAAAGTAAACTGGATCGCCCGCACTACCAGCGCCTTAACTGCTGCCAGTAGCTCTTTCCGGCAAGTCACCGCCTTATCAATGATAATCTCTCAATCTCACCCGCAAAAAAATGTAATCTCAATCTCACATTATTCTGTCTCAGAGTTTTTACAAACACATCAATTTCTTTTGCACATGAGAGTGCGTCGGACCGATTTGTACACCAAACCCAGTATGTGGCATGGTTGGGGCCTCCGGCTTTAGGTGTTAGGCTTTGGTGCGATGTTTATTTGGTATTAGGCTAGGACTATCGGCACCCCTTCATCAAGTGGTTAGGAGTAGCGACAGTTGTTGCTAAGATGGTGGCTTCGGACAAACTGATGTACTATTTTGTAAGGTCTTTATGAATAGTGAATAAAATGGTTACATGCATCGCCCAGATGCAGAGGCCGGGGGCAATCCTCCTTTTCTAAAAAAAATCAATTTCTGATGCACGTAGTCCTCATCTAATTTGGTAGAAACTGCAGCACATTGCTGTATCAATTTGTCACAAAGTCCATCAATTTTGAGTCTTTCTATTCTCCGATAAAAAATACAGTCCATCATTTTCTTTTGTACATTGCGCCCATCTAATTTGATTGTTGCCGAATGTACTAGTTGATTTTACTCTAAACTAGACAGCCTGTATCACCATTTGATTTTATTCCACACAAGTCGAAGGAATGTGGTATACACAGCAGGAGTTTCTTAGAAGTATCGCCGAGCGAAAGACTACTGCATATAGGTGAGTCTGTAGCAGCCTATTTTATAAAATCAAACTGAGTTCAAGTAGAAGATACTGTGTTTGTTAAGCGATGTCTTTCTTACAGATTATATTTGTTAAGCGATAAAAAATATTATTTTAAATGATAGGCCCCATTTTAGAGTTTGTAACAGGGCCTTCGATTTTGCCAGCCCAGCCCGGCTAGCACGCGGAGTAGTTTGTCCACTGACATTTTTCTTGCCACCGCTATTGGTGACTGAGCATCACATGCACGGTGGCTTTGGATCCAAAATGGATACATCAGGGAACTATGAGATCCAACAAGAACTCTTGCTTTGACTCCTGGCGTCTCCTATTCCATACAGCTTATCTATTGCATCCATTTTCCGCCTGTCTCATCTAGATTTTTACTACTAATATTGGCCGTTCCCACCCATGACCATTTGATATGATAGCTATAGAGAAGTGTATGTCGCCTAACGGAACATGATTCCACTTGGTTGTAGAGTGAACAAAAATATATATGCGTGCACAAGCACAATCAATAAGCGGTTGATTTGCATGGTTGAATGTTGTGGAGCCCATGCTACAAGCTAGTACACTGATTCCATGTGAAGTATCTCATGAAAACCAACAATGAATGAAAACTTGGAAAATTCGGAAGTGGGCCATAAGTTCAGTAAGGGACATGTGAGATCATAGGTGGGGTGATAGCCAGACACTTAAACCCAATTTTGAAGTTAACCCTCCTCTTATCTTGCCCACCATCAGGAAAGTTTGATCACTTCGTCTTTGATATTTTGGCGCGATCGAGACTTGCCCTCAGTCAACCATGAGCCCTCACCCTCCGATGGTCGTGGGCCATAATCCCACATCAACTTTGAGTACTACATTAGAGCTCGTGATCAATGGCCTTTCCGCTCCTCTGTCCCTTGCCATTCCCTTGCCGCCTTGTTGTAGCCTTGCACAGATAAGTAATGGAGATCCTTTTGATGATTGTTTTTCTTCCTCGGTAGATATTGCTGAAGCATTTGAATTAATCTCCTCTACTGAAGCTAGTGATTAGTCTTCGAGTTTTACCCATGTTTGGTGCCTTGTCCGTGAGGCTTTGGGCCCGAGTGGGAGGGGGGTTTGGACCTCGCTGGGTTTCTCCAAACCCGGACCAACCAAACTGGGAGGAGGATATGCCTCTTCTATTTTGTGTTCATGAGGTTGGCTTCGACCCTGTGGACGACGCACAACAAGATGGTTATTGAGCGATTCTTTTACGGTGGGCCTCTGACTCCATACTCAAATTCTTTGCCTTTATACAACATTGACACTCGATATCTAGACAAGGAGATTGTAACCGACTAGGCAGCATGATGGATGCGATGATCGTAGTCGCATGCCGACTTGCCTTGTCTGGCTATGGACGCAATGGTGCGTCGGTGCGATGGTGCCAATTTACTACACTTCTGCGTCTAGCTACGGAGGCGCTGCAACATACTATGGACGCTGATGAATGCTTATGGGTGCAGTCATGCAGAGTTTTCTAGGTTGGATGGCGACGTCTTAGCTCTCAACCTTTCCCCATTTCCCCTAACCTCCCGGCTCCGGGCGCGGCGGCTAACGGCGGCCCCCTCCACTTTCTGCCTCACCTCTTATGCACTCAACGTTCCCTGGTGGCCTCGTAGGGCGTCCTTTCTCCTGGCGGTTGACTACTTTGTGCGCCTTCCTCGATCCCATTACATCACGCGATTCCTTGTTGGGTGCCCCTAGCCTTGGTGACAGGTAGTCTTGTGCTTGCATCCGCTCTTGTTTTATGATGAGGCACGAACTAGCGAGATGATAATTTGCGCGCGTTGGTGGTCTGAACTTTCACAGCGATCCTTGATCAACTGTTCGCCCCCCTGTTCCTCCTCGCAACCTTCAAGATAATTTTCACCCACGTACGAAAATACGCGAATAAAAATAATGATCCCCTTGGATCAGCACATAGGCGTCGATGTGATGATCAACTCTCCGCGCTAGTAGATTTCCACAATGAAAAAATCACAGATGATACACAAGATATGGCCGCCCGAAACCTGGACGTTTTACTGTGTTGTTCATAAGTCCAATAAACTGAAAACTAAACTGATCCCTACGTAGAACAAACCTTGGTTATTATATAGCCGATTGACCCTCACGTACGCACATGGCCTAAGGCCAAGACAACTTGGACTCCTAGCAACTTGGTTATCACGTTTATAACTTACGTGAATCTTTACAAAGAAAAGTACTACTCTTGTAAATAATTAAAGGACTACCCAAAGAGATAGATGCCTAATTAAATAAACATGGAAAGTTATCATTTGCCGATAGTGTTTGGTTTAGAAGTCCTAGGACTTTTTCTAGTCCCAGGGACTAATCAAAAAAGACTCTCTAGTAGTCTTTTTCTAGTCTCTGTAGAAAAAGTCCCCCCCCCCCCCCCCCCCTTCCCGTTTGGTTCCTAGGGACTTTTTCTAGTCTCTGGGACTAAAAAGTCCCTGAACCAAACACCCCCTATATCTGCTTGCATGCAGTTCAAAAAGGAAGCGGCTGATCCTAATCTTCTCTGGAGGTGTACGAAACGTGGGAACTATATCAGCTGCCTTCAGTTCTTTATCAGCATCCAATCTGCAAAATACTCTTCTATGTATTGGTACACGCTCTGTATGATGAGCAGCAACATGTATTGATTTCCTTCCAAATACAGGAGCAATTCTAGGTCCACAAAGCTGACGCACACGGCCATCGTTTCCTCGATGAAACCTGACCGCAGGCATGGCTTGACTCATTAACTGGCTCAACTTTAGTAGGATTGTGGATCAATGGTGCCATGAATGTATCATCCTCCCTCCCTTGAAGTGAAACCGTCCTCGCTTTCGAGTTTAATTTCTGTACAACCTTCCTCTCTGAAACTTGCATCTCTACGGTTATTGCACTGTCTGCCATTGGTTTCAGCATGTGCTTCCTTCCATCATGCATGAATGTGTACATGTTGGATCTCCCGGCATGCACTGCGTCATTATCAAATTGACATGGTCTTCCCAATAGCAATTGGCACGCATCCATTGGCACAACGTCATAGTCTACCTTGTCAATATAATCTCCAACAGCAAATAGTCTGATCTTTCATGGCGATCATTGATCAACTGTTCGTCCCCATGTTCCTCCTCCAGGGGCGGAGCTACGGGGGGACGAGCGGAGGCCACGCCCCCCCCCCCCCCCCAACCGCTGCGTCGTACCTAAGTTGCGTAGGCTACGTCCAGGTAGATTAGGGGCTACATCAGGCAGATTTAGGACTAATTGCCCCCCCCCCCCCCCCCCCAAGTGTGCGCTTAAGGCTTGAAGCCCAGGAACTTTGCATGTTAAAGCCCATGTACTAGCCAGTCAGCCCACACTACACGAAACAAACTACCAGGTAGTTTTGGAAGCTGACGAGGCCACCAGGGCATCCTCTATCGATTGTTTCGGCGCAGACGCAATACGTGTGGCCGCAAGTTCAACTAGGGCATCCGCACAACCGATCAGCGCCGGCGGCGACAACAGCATACTCCTGCGGTGAGTCCCTTGATTCCTTTATTGATTTATACTGTGCAACTATACCGGTGAATTGATCCGCATCTGGCTCGAGAAGGCCAGAAACTTCTTGTTCAGATGAAGTTAATTAAGGGTGTCAATTTCTTGTTTTCTTCTAAAAAATTGGTACACTAAATTGGGCATTCGCTGATTATGATTCTATCATCTAAGTTTCAAATTTCACTGGCTCACGCCAGATCTAAGAGCTAGGTGTATCATCGGCTAGAGGCTCATGTCTAGCCTATTGCAGTTTTTTATTATTAACAAACTGCTAGATGCTAGTTTCTGTTTTTCAGGCCGATTAATTGATGTACAAACTACCGATCAAATATTCGGGCTCAAGTAAAATTTACACAACCAGCTAGAATCGAAAGCGCACCCTATAAGATTGTCGACTTTGTTCTATGGGTTTTACGCATAAGAGCCACATTAAACTAACGAAAAATCTACATTTTTATAGTTGCAACATACAAATTAATCATGTGTTTCTCTTTGTATGGTCATTATATGAAAAAAAATGTTCATTGTCTTCTTCGTCCTCCCTATGGTCAAATCCTGGCTCCGCCCCTGTCCTCCTCGCAACCTCCAAAATAATTTTCACCCACGTATGAAAATACGCGAATAAAAATAAGGATCCCCTTGGATCAGCACGTAGGCGTCAATGTGATGATAAACCCTCCGTCGCTAGTAGTTTTCCACAATGAAAAAATCACAGATAATACACAAGATATGGCCGCCCGAAACTTGGACGTTTTACTGTCTTGTTCATAACTCCAATAAACTCAAAACTAAACTGGTCCCTACATAGAACGAACCTTGGCTATTATATAGCCGATTGACCCTCACGTACTCACATGGCCTAAGGCCAAGACAACTTGGACTCCTAGCAACTTGGTTATCACATTTATAACTTACGTGAACCTTTACAAAGAAATGTACTACTCTTGTAAATAATTAAAGGACTACCCAAAGAGATAGACGCCTAATTAAATAAACATGGAAAGTTATCATTTGCCGATTCCATGCTTGCATGCAGTTCAAAAAGGAAGCGGCCGATCCTAATCTTCTCTGGAGGTGTACGAAACGTGGGAACTATATCAGCTGCCTTCAGTTCTTTATCAGCATCCAATCTGCAAAATGCTCTTCTATGTATTGGTACACGCTCTGTATGATGAGCGGCAACATGTATTGATTTCCTTCCAAATACAGGAGCAATTCTAGGTCCACAAAGCTGACGCACACGGCCATCGTTTCCTCGACGAACCTGACCGCAGGCATGGCAATAATAACGTGTATGGGATGGATTTTTTTTAAGACACCGATATTCACAAGTCGTGCAACTAACATTGGTATATCTTGGGCCTTTCAGTTGCTTCATGTTGGCTGGGATGGATTTGAGTTCGTGGGGCACATAATGAGGGCCTGGTCAACAGCAAATGACAAGTACATATCATATGGTAGGAGCAAATACCCCTGGCCTTTGCATCGGATGATGCACACGGACATATATTACTCCCTCCGTCCCATAATACTAGTGTCAAAAACGTCTTACATTATGAGACGGGAGGAGTATTCGTTATTGAAACAATACCAAGCCAAACTAAGCATTATTAAAGCCGATCAACTCGGTATGAACAAAAATAAAAGAAAAAACCATGGTCATCCGCCTAGGGCAAGCTTTTTGCCAGCATCTCAACATTCTACCACAAAACCTAGAAGCTATATAGTTATAGAAGAAGGGTTATCGCTCCAAGAATTTGTTAATAATGATCAGTCCAGTGAGTTTTGGAAGCACCCATGTTGGCCTCGGCCACTGCTTACTCCTGTCGAGACAACTCGTTTCTCCTAGCCGAGTTTTTCCCGGCCGTGCGACGTGCAAAGCTGGCTTGCGTACCTGGCTAATCTGATACAGCATCCAAGAGCCGGTCTATAGCAAAGATAGCTAACACAAGAGAGCCTGGGGGCTAAAGAACTGTCCAACTACCCTTCAGCTCAGCTGGTTGTTTCTCAACAATGATGTAGAGCACGAGCTCAGAAGATCTAAGAACAACATGTGAGGGACCGAGGGCGCTCATAGTGAAGAAACCAGCGTCCTCGTAGCATGAAACGGTGGTAGGTGTACAGAGGAATGTCAATCTCGTTCCTGAGGTCTCCTATTCCGAGGCTGTATTTGGAGTTCATAGTTTTTATTTTACTTCCTCTGCCATGTATCCCCTAGGCTAGCTTCTATGTTTTTCCTTGCATGTGATCTACTCTTTTTTGTTGCGGGCTTGCGGCCAAAGGAGTTTTTGCCAACTGGTGGCTGTGGAGCTTGCCTCCCCTTCGGTTGAGATTGAGCAACATATATATGTACTAGAAATTATTTGTATGTTCTAAGGTGGTTGAGTATGTACTATTTTACATAGATTTTATGGCGATAAGTAGTACATTTATTGTGAGTGACCTTTTACGTGTTATGAATTACATTAATTGGTTTGGATTGATTAGGGGGTAATCATGCATGCATTTCGACAGAGAATTATTGTATCTCTCACAAATAAAATAGCGGTTCCTTTTAGAGATTGGCACTTGGCCTCATAGTTAACCCACATTTTAAAAAAAAATTACCCAGACAATCATTAGTGTTATTTATCAAGACCCAACCCCGTGGTCCGGTGGTTCCAATGTTCGAAACATATATAATTGCCACAAATGTGGTTTTTTTGATAACTAGCAAGATGCCCGTGCATTGCACGGAACTTCAAGATGCTTTTTTTACAAAACATATATTATGATTGACCCATGCAGGAGTAATCCCATGTGTAAAAACTAATGATATCTCAAGAATTTCATAAAAAATGATATTTCGAGAAAGATCAGAGATAAGGTGAGGAGGAGTGGGCACGGTGGTGATTGGTGGTCGGACTTAGCGGAGGCATGGGGATGGACGACGCCGGCAACGGCCACCATGCCAGATTGTTTCAGATGATTTCTCTTTTAATTACTCCCTCCGTTCGGTGAAGAGTGTACATCTAGAGATTTTAGGACAAATTATGGAGTGAAGTAAAAAATGCATTGGAAAGGTGCAAACCACTATCTCTCTCCTCTTTAATTACACAGCCCCCAATGAGCTAAGTGCATGTAGAAATTAAGGAGACCATGTGTAGATTGTTATTGGTCTTGATTACCGTGTGATGAAAGAGAAGTATTTTTTTCTACTTTAAATTGCATTGGGAAGATAGAAGTACACTCTTTTGTGGACAAATTTTGAAGCCAAGCGTACACTCTTCACCGGACGGAGGGAGTACTCAACAATGAAGTTGTGGAAGATAAGGTAAACGAGAGAGCTGCGGGTATCCTTTTGCAAAATTGTCATAGTTTTCTTTCTATCCGTCGGATATAAATCAGACGGCCTATATTACAGGATTGGCAGACACACCATCATCACCAAATCTGCTTTTTATAAGAGTACAAGATGTTGCAGACAATTAATGCATAACACGATAATAAATGAAGCATTTTCTTATACTAGTAGAAAAAGCCTCATTCATCCCGGTTCGTGAGGGTCATTTGTCCCGGTTCACGAACCGGGACTAAAGGGTCGTTACTAAAGCCCTATACCTTTAGTCCCGGTTCATCCAGGAACCGGGACAGATGGGGCTCCATGTGGCCGCTGCCGCTTGCCCAGGCAGGAGGACCTTTTGTCCCGGTTGGTAACAAAAGGCTTCCACGCGTCAGCAGTTCAGGGGCTGGAGTTTTGGATTTTTTTTTCCTGAGGGGGGGGGGGGTGGGGTTTTTGTAGGGTTAATTTAGGGGTTTCATATATTGTGTTAGAGAAGTGTCCTCTCTTATCTTCGTGCTTGGTTGACGCTACGTACTATACGTATAGAGAGGACTCGACACGCTAGCTAGCTAGTAAGCAAATGAAGGAAACTATTAAGTACAGAAGATCGTCAGGATGAACATATACAGAGAGAAGTGATCGACCTCTCCTTCTCCGAGAGATTGGTCGAACAACAAGTTTTCGTATATCTTACCGACGGTACTGGCTACATATATATATATACAATGTGTAAGATCTCTTACAATACCCTAACATATGAACTCAACTTCCACATGCATGGTATTGTCCGGCTTTATTGATGACGTGGTCAAGAAAGAATCCAACCAATTCCTCTTGAATTGCTCGCATGCGGTCTTGTGGTAGGAGTTCATTCCGCATCTCCCACATCTAATTTGAATAAGGGGGTCAATACATATATATGAATGAAACTCAACAGAAATGATGGTAATAAAATAAACTTGTGAATATTTTTGCTTACGCACTTCATATTGTCTTTTAGAGTAGCCCCGCCTATTCTTGGCCATCGCGTTGTGGATGAACTCGTAGACATAGTATCCATAGTAATTATTCCCGGCTTCCTGCCACAAGCACTTCACGAGAAATAGAGGTCAATCAAACTGATAATGGAGCATTATAAATGGCATTGATGAAAGTAGCTAGAATCAACGGGAGATGCGCGGAACTAGCTAGCTAGTAGTACTTACTTTCGGGTATTTCCATCGCAAATCCCGCGGCGGTCCCGGAACTTGAGCGGTGAATACTTTCCAAACCTTGCGAGACAAAGAAAATAATTACTTGATATCATGAAATGAACAAAGTTGCCGATATGGCGCGATAATGATCGATTCAACTTACTTGTTGAGCATTTTAGACATGTCCGCATAGTCCTTGGGATCTTTTCGTCTCGAGTCTAAGACGTTTACTAGTCCCTGCTCAAGCTTAATCTCTAGGAGAATATAGTGGAACCTGCGCACGCATACATAACTCATCAATTACATTATTTACTATAACCTCGAGTAATAATTAAGAGAAACCGAATATGCACAAGACAGTAACACTCACTTGAAGTTGTAAGGAAAGAGTATTGTATCTTTGTTTTGATTTATTACCAACGATCGTAGCAAGTTGTCCTCGGTTTCTTTGGCATGAAATGTAACCGTATATTCATCTATGAGATTTGTGTTAATGAACCCAATATCATACATTTCAGCTTTTCTGCATTCGATGATCTTCAATCTGCATAATATAGTGAGGATAAGTATATATACATGCAATGAAAGAGCTGAGCTATATATAGAGACTTAATGACAAAAGTAGTACTTACAAACAGTATCAAGTGACCGTTAATTTCTCGAGGGCCTTTAGATTGAAAAACTGGAAGAACTCCTCAAATGGAACAGACAACTCCTCAATTCCAACGAGGTCATGCTGATCGTTGATACGTCTCCGTCGTATCTACTTTTCCAAACACTTTTGCCCTTGTTTTGGACTCTAACTTGTATGATTTGAATGCAGCTAACCCGGACTGGCTGTTTTCAGCAGAATTGCCATGATGTTGTTTTATGTGCAGAAAACAAAAGTTCTCGGAATGACATGAAACTCCATGGAACATCTTAGAAAAAATAATAAAAAATCCTCGCCGAAGATGAAGATCAGGGGGCCCACACCCTGTCCACGAGGGTGGGGGGCGCGCCCCCTACCTCGTGGGCCCCCTGGAGACCCTCCGACGCCAACTCCAACTCCATATATTGGCTTTCGGGGAGAAAAAATAAGAGAGAAGAAATCATCGCGTTTTACGATACAGAGCCGCCACCAAGCCCAAATCTCTCTTGAGAGGGCTGATCTGAAGTCCGTTCGGGGCTCCGGAGAGGGGGAATCGTTGCCGTCGTCATCATCAACCATCCTCCATCACCAATTTCATGATGCTCACCGCCGTGCGTGAGTAATTTCATCGTAGGCTTGCTGGACGGTGATGGGTTGGATGAGATTTACCATGTAATCAAGTTAGTTTTGTTAGGGTTTGATCCCTAGTATCCACTATGTTCTCAGATTGATGTTGCTATGGCTTTGCTATGCTTAATGCTTGTCACTAGGGCCCGAGTGCCATGATTTCAGATCTGAACCTATTATGTTTTCATGAATATATGTGTGTTCTTGATCCTATCTTGCAAGTCTATAGTCACCTACTATGTGTTATGATCCGGCAACCCCGAAGTGACAATAATCGGGACCATTCCCGGTAATGACCATAGTTTGAGGAGTTCATGTATTCACTATGTGCTAATGCTTTGTTCTGGTTCTCTATTAAAATGAGGCCTTAATATCTATTAGTTTCCAATAGGACCCCGCTGCCACGGGAGGGTAGGACAAAATATGTCATGCAAGTTCTTTTCCATAAGCACGTATGACTATATACGGAATACATTACATTGATGAATTGGAGCTAGTTTTGTGTCACCCTATGTTATGACTGTTACATGATGAACCGCATCCGACATAATTATCCATCACTAATCCGGTGCCTACGAGTTTTCCATATACTGGTTCTCGCTTATTTACTTTTCCGTTGCTACTGTTACAATCACTACAAAATACCAAAAACATTACTTTTGTTGTCTTTACTTTTGTTACCGTTACCACCACTATCATATTACTTTGCTACTAAACACTTTGCTGCAGATACTAAGTTTCCAGGTGTGGTTGAATCTACAACTCAGCTGCTAATACTTGAGATTGTGTCGAATCAATAAATTTGGGTTGAATACTCTACCCTCGAAAACTGTTGCGATCCCTTATACTTGTGGGTTATCAAGACCTTTTTCTGGCGCCGTTGCCGGGGAGCATAGCTCTATTCTTTGAGTCACTTGGGATTTATATCTGCTGGACACTATGAAGAACTTGAAAGACGACCGAACTACTATTTTGCCCTCAACTACGAGGGGAGGTAAGGAACTGCCATCTAGCTCTGCACTAGATTCTCCTTCCGTTATAAGTAAGCTTGCGACACCTAAACCTGCTACTGCTGTGAATTCTGATATGTCGCATGTTATTAATGATGCCACTTCTGCTATGCATGGTACTTATGATGAAACTACTTATATGCTTGATAATACTGTGCCCCTTGGTAAATTTCTTGATGAACAAATTGCTAGGTCTAGAGAAAGAGAAATTATTGAATCTGAATACGATGATGAGAGTGATGATGGAAATATGCCTGCTATTCCTGAGGGTTATCTTTTTGATGCGGAATCTTCTGCAGCTATTTTTGCTTGCCAGGATAGATACGAACTTAAGAGGTTGCTAAAGAATCTCTTAGAGATATAATGAGACCCGGCCCTGCTTTTGCTACTTCACCTATCTGTGTTCCCGATAAGGATTATTATGAATTTTCTGTTGATCCAGATATAATTACTTTGGTTGAATCTGATCCTTTCTATGGCTATGAATCTGAAACTGTTGTGGCACATCTAACTAAGTTAAATGATATAGCTGCCCCGTTTACTAATAATGAGAGATCACGTTACCTTTATTTACTCAAAATATTTCCGTTCTCGTTAAAGGGTGATGCTAAGATATGGTTTAATTCTCTTGATCCTGGTTGTGTGCGTAGTCCCCAGGATATGATTTATTACTTTTCTGCTAAATATTTCCCTGCTCATAAGAAACAAGCTGCTTTGAGGGAGATATACAACTTGCAAATTGAAGAAGAGAGTCTCCCACAAGCTTGGGGGAGGCTTCTCAAGTTACTTAATGCTTTGCCTGATCATCCTCTTAAGAAACCTGAAACACTTGATATCTTTTATAATGGACTAACTGATGCTTCCAGAGATTACCTAGATAGTTGTGTTGGTTCTCTTTTCAGGGAAAGAACACCGGATGAAGCTGAAATTCTATTGAATAATATGTTGACAAATGAAAATAATTGGGCACCTCCCAAGCCAGCTCCCGAGTCAATTACTGAGCCAATTCCTAAACCAACTCCGAAGAAGAGAGGTGTTCTATTTCTCAGTCCCGAAGATATGCAAGAGGGAAAGAAATCTATGAAAGAAAAAGGTATTAAAGCTGAAGATGTTAAGAATTTACCTCCTATTGAAGAAATACACGGTCTTAATTTACCGCCTGCTGAAGAAGTATATGATCTCAATTCCTTATTCACTAAAGAACCTCCTAATCCCGATATCCCGACACAGGTAGTAAAGGTAAATCTCTCTATAGATATGATAAAGCTGAAGTCCCTCCTACTAAAATTGCTAGTCAGTGCTTGGATGAGTTTTATGACTTTATGTTTAAGCAAGATGACTTTAATGCTTATTTTGGTAGACAATTAAAATAGAATACCTTTATGATTAAATGCTTGGGTGATTATATGGCTAATATTAGAGGTGAACTTAAACTTGTTAGCAAAAATGCTTCTATGGTTACCACTCAAGTAGAACAAGTACTTAAAGCTCAGAAAGAAGTTCTTGATGAAATGAATAGTAAGAAAAATGATTATGCTGTTAGAGTGGCTACTAGAACTGGTAGAATAACTCAGGAACCTTTGTATCCTGAAGGCCACCCTAAGATAATCGAGCAAGATTCTCAGAGAAATAATATTGATGTACCTAGTTCTTCTAAAAGGAAGAAAAAGAAAAATGATAGGACTTTGCAAACTTCTAGTGAACCTATTGCTGAACCACCTGAGAATCCAAATGATATCTCTATGTCTGATGCTGAAACACAATCTGGTGATGAACATGAACCTAGTGATAATGTTAATGATAATGTTCATGATGATGCTCAACCTAGCAAAGACAATGATGTAGAGATTGAACCTACTGTTGATCTTGATAACCCACAATCAAAGAATCAACGTTATGATAAAAGAGACTTCGTTGCTAGGAAACATGGTAAAGAAAGGGAACCATGGGTTCAGAAACCCATGCCTTTTCTTATGAAACCATCCAAGAAAAAGGATGATGAGGATTTTGAGCGCTTTGCTGAAATGATTAGACCCATCTTTTTGCGTATGCGATTAACTGATGTGCTCAAAACAAATCCTTATGCTAAGTATATGAAGGATATCATTACTAATAAAAGAAAGATACCGGAAGCTGAAATTTCCACCATGCTTGCTAATTATACTTTTAAGGGTGGAATACCAAAGAAACTTGGAGATCCAGGAGTACCTACTATACCATGCTCCATTAAGAGAAATTATGTTAAAACTGCTTTATGTGATCTTGGAGCCGCTGTTAGTGTTATGCCTTTATCTTTATATCGTAGACTTGACTTGAATAAGTTGACAACTACTGAAATATCTTTGCAAATGGCAGATAAATCAACTGCTATACCTGTCGGTATTTGTGAAGATGTGCCTGTCGTAGTTGCAAACGTTACTATTTTAATGGACTTTGTTATTCTTGATATTCCCAAGGATGATAGTATGTCTATTATTCTTGGAAGACCCTTCCTTAATACTGCAGGGGCTATTATTGATTGCAACAAAGGCAATATCACTTTTCATGTTAATGGTAATGAGCATACGGTACACTTTCCGAGGAAACAACCTCAAGTTTATAGCATCAACTCTATTGGAAAAATTCCATCGATTATATTTGGAGGTTTTGAATTTCCTCTCCCTACTGTCAAGAAAAAGTATGATATTCTTATTGTTGGGGATTTTCATATCCCCGTTGAGGTAACTTAGTGTTATTCAAAATTTCTCCGGTTCCTTGTTATTCAGAATGAGTTTGTTAACAAGACTTGATCAACCTTGTTAGTGGGTTCATTTTGATGATCACGAGATGGATGAAACTAGAAGCACAACCTTCTGTACCCTCTTTATATTTTTTTGTTATTTAGTAGAAATAAAGTAAAATAGTATTTTTTTTTGTCTGTTCCCTGATATGTCTCCAACATATCTATAATTTTTGATTGCTCCATGCTACTTTATCTACTGTTTTGGACTTTATTGGGCTTTATTTTCCACTTTTATATTATTTTTGGGACTAACCTATTAACCGGAGGCCCAACCCAGAATTGTTGTTTTTTGCCTATTTCAGTGTTTCGAAGAAACGGAATATCAAACGGAGTCCAAACGGAATGAAACCTTCGGGAACGTGATCTTCTCACCGAACGTGATCCAGGAGACTTGGACCCTACTCCAAGAAGCTTCCGAGGAGGTCACGAGGGTGGAGGGCGCCCCCCCGGGCGCGCCTCCCTACCTCGTGGGCCCCTCGGAGCTCCACCGACGTACTCCTTCCTCCTATATATACCTACGTATCCCCAAACGATCATAAGGGGAGCCATAAACCTAATTCCACAACCGCAACCTTCTGTATCCACGAGATCCCATCTTGGGGCCTGTTCCGGAGCTCCGCCGGAGAGGGCATCCACCACGGAGGGCTTCTACATCATCACCATAGCCCCTCCGATGAAGTGTGAGTAGTTTACTTCAGACCTTCGGGTCCATAGCTAGTAGCTAGATGGTTTCTTCTCTCTTTTTGGATCTCAATACAATGTTCTCCCCCTCTCTTGTGGATATCTATTCGATGTAATCTTCTTTTTGCAGTGTGTTTGTTGAGACCGATGAATTGTGGGTTTATGATCCAGTATTATCTATGGAAAATATTTGATTCTTCTCTGAATTCTTTTATGTATGATTGAGTTATCTTTGCAAGTCTCTTCGAATTATCCGTTTGGTTTGGCCAACTAGATTGGTAGTTCTTGCAATGGGGGAAGTGCATGGCTTTGGGTTCAATCTTGCGGTGTCCTTACTCAGTGATAGAAAGAGTTGCAAGGCACGTATTGTATTGTTGCCATCGAGGATAACAAGATGGGGTTTTTATCATATTGCATGAATTTATCCCTCTACATCATGTCATCTTGCTTAAGGCATTACTCTGTTTTTAACTTAATACTCTAGATGCATGCTGGATAGCGGTCGATGAGTGGAGTAATAGTATTAGATGCAGAATCGTTTTGATCTACTTGTCACGGACATGATGCCTATATACATGATCATACCTAGATAACCTCATAACTATGCTCAATTCTATCAATTGCTCAACAGTAATTTGTTCACCCACCGTAGAATACTTATGCTCTTGAGAGAAGCCACTAGTGAAACCTATGGCCCCCGGGTCTATTCTCATCATATCAATCTATATCACTTTATTTACTTGCTTTGATTTTACTTTGCCTTTACTTTTTACTTTGCATCTTTCTATCAAAAATACCAAAAATATTATCTCTATCAGACCTCACTCTCGTAAGTAACCGTGAAGGGATTGACAACCCCTAAGCGTTGGTTGCGAGTTGCTATTGTGTTGTGTAGGTACGAGGGACTTGCGCATGACCTCCTACTGGATTGATACCTTGGTTCTCAAAAACTGAGGGAAATACTTACGCTACTATGCTGCATCATCCTCTCCTCTTCGGGGAAAACCAACACAAGCTCGAGACGTAGCAAGAAGAATTTCTAGCGCCGTTGCCGGGGAGGCTTACGCAAAAGTCAACATACCAAGTACCCATCACAATCCCTATCTCTCGCATTACATTATTTGCCATTTGCCTCTCGTTTTCCTCTCCCCCACTTCACCCTTGCCGTTTTATTCGCCCTCTCTTTCCCAATCTCCTCCTCTTTTTCCCTTTGCCTTTTGTTTTCTCGTGTGTTAGTTTGCTTGTTTGTCGTGATGGCCCTACCTAAATTTGGTGATCTTCACCTTAAAAGGCTAGAGGAGATCGAAAACAATGTCAGGAAGTTTATGGTTTTGCAATTTGAGCATAATAATTTCTTTAGAAGCGAGCTTAATGAACAAAAGAGTTTTATGAGTTATATGAATAAAGAGCTCGATCATATGTCCAAAGAATTTGATGGCGTAAGAGCCCAAATTGCTCGTCTTGAAAAGATGACCGCTGAAATTTCGGATATGCAATCCACCTTAGTTAATAAGATGGCCGCTAAACCGAATTCCTATGAAAATCAAGATGAAGATCTAAAAGTTATTGATGCGTCCCCAATTAAATCTTTGTTTTGCAATATGAATCTTGATGAATCTGAATATGATCTTCCTTTACCTAGAAGGCGTTCTAAGAATTCGGAGTTTCTAGATCTTGATGATGAAATTGATGAAAGTGGGATTGAAATAAATAAAAACCATGATGTTGCTAAACCCACTATTCTGGATATCAAGGAATTTAATTATGAAAATTGCTCTTTAATTGGTTGTATTTCCTTGTTGCAATCTGTGCTAGAATCTCCTCATGCTTATAGTCAAAATAAGGCCTTTACCGAACACATTGTTGATGCTTTGATGCAATCTTATGAAGAAAAACTTGAGATGAAAGTTTATATCACTAGAAAAATCTATGATGAGTGGGAACCTACTATTAAAATTAAAATTAAAGACTTTGAGTTTCATGCTTTATGTGATTTGGGTGCTAGTGTCTCTACTATTCCCAAAACTTTATGTGATTTGCTAGATTTCCGTGATTTTGATGATTGCTCTCTAAACTTGCATCTTGCAGATTCCACTATTAAAAAACCTATGGGAAGAATTAATGATGTTCTTATTGTTGCAAATAGGAATTATGTGCCCGTAGATTTTATCGTTCTTGATATAGATTGCAATCCTTCATGTCCTATTATTCTTGGTAGACCTTTCCTTAGGACGATTGGTGCAATTATTGATATGAAGGAAGGGAATATTAGATTCCAATTTCCCTTAAAGAAGGGCATGGAACACTTTCCTAGAAAGAAAACAAAATTACCATATGAATCTATCATGAGAGCCACTTATGGATTGCCTACCAAAGATGGCAATACCTAGATCTATCCTTGCTTTTATGCCTAGCTAGGGGCGTTAAACGATAGCGCTTGTTGGGAGGCAACCCAATTTTATTTTGTGTTTTTTGTTTTTGCTTCTGTTTAGGAATAAATAATCCATCTACCTTCTGTTTGGATGTGGTTTTTTGTTTTAGTTAGTGTTTGTGCCAAGTAGGACATATAGGATAACCTACGATGATAGTTGATTTGATTCTGCTGAAAAACAGAAACTTTAGCGCTCACGAGATTAGCTGCCATTTTTTACTGGAGAGTGCTTTTGCGTTGATTCTTTTTGCTGCTGATCAATAGACAAATTGTACAGGACTTAATATTTTGGTAGAATTTTTTAGAGTTCCAGAAGTTTGCGTTAGTTACAGATTACTACAGACTATTCTGTTTTTGACAGATTCTGTTTTTCGCGTGTTGTTTGCTTATTTTGATGAATCTATGGCTAGTAAATTAGTTTATAAACCATAGAGAAGTTGGAATACAGTAGGTTTAACACCAATATAAATAAAGAATGAGTTCATTACAGTACCTTGAAGTAGTCTTTTGTTTTCTTTCTCTAACGGAGCTCACGAGATTTCTGTTGAGTTTTGTGTTGTGAAGTTTTCAAGTTTTGGGTGAATTCTTTTGATGGATTATGGAACAAGGAGTGGCAAGAGCCTAAGCTTGGGGATGCCCATGGCACTCCCAAGATAATCCAAGGACACCAAAAAGTCAAAGCTTGGGGATGCCCCGGAAGGCATCCCCTCTTTCGTCCACTTCCATCGGTAATTTACTTGGAGCTATATTTTTATTCACCAACATGATATGTGTTTTACTTGGAGTGTCTTGTATTATTTGTGTCTTTGCTTGTTAGTTTACCACAATCATCCTTGCTGTACACACCTTTTGAGAGAGCCATACATGATTTGGAATTTACTAGAATACTCTATGTGCTTCACTTATATCTTTTGAGCTTGATAGTTTTGCTCATAGTGCTTCACTTATATCTTTTGAGCTTGATAGTTTTGCTCATAGTGCTTCACTTATATCTTTTGAGCTTGATAGTTTTGCTCATAGTGATTCACTTATATCTTTTGAGCGTGATAATTTTTGCTCTAGTGCTTCACTTAGATCTTTTAGAGCACGGTGGTGGATTTGTTTTAAAGAAACTTGATCTCTCATGCTTCACTTAGATTACTTTGAGAGTCATTAATAGCATGGTAATTTGCTTAATGTTAATATACTTAGTGTTCAAGATATGTGAAACTTTCTTTTGAGTGAATTGAATACTAAGATAAATTTAATGCTTAATAATTGTTTTGAGATATGGAGGTAATAATATCAAAGTCGTGCTAGTTGAGTAGTTGTGAATTTGAGAAATACTTGTGTTGAAGTTTGCAAGTCCCGTAGCATGCACGTATGGGTAAAGTTGTGTAACAAATTTGAAGCATGAAGTGTACCTGGCTTGTGCATCCTTATGAGTGGCGGTCGGGGATGAGTTCTTTTGACTAATGTTGAGTCCGTGGATTATACGCACTCTTACCTTTCCGCATTTGCTAGCCTCTTCGGTACCGTGCATTGCCCTATTCACATTGAGAGTTGGTGCAAACTTCGCTGGTGCATCCAAACCCCGTGATATGATACGCTCTTTCACACATAAACCTCCTTATATCTTCCTCAAAACAGCCGCCATACCTACCTATTATGGCATTTCCATAGCCATTCCGAGATATATTGCCATGCAACTTTCCACCGTTTCGTTCATCATGAAATACTTTACTTTTGTCATATTGCCATTGCATGATCTTGTAGTTGACATCGTATTTGTGGCAAAGCCACCATGCATTATTTTTCATACATGTCACTCTTGATTCATTGCACCATCCCGGTACACCGCCGGAGGCATTCATATAGAGTCATATCTTGTTCTAGTTTCGAGTTTTAACATCAAGTTGTTGTAATAAAAGTGTGATGATCATCATTATTAGAGCATTGCCCCAGTGAGTAAAAGGATGATGGAGACTATGATTACCCCACAAGTCGGGATGAGACTCCGGATGAAAAAAAGGGGGAGAAAGGCCAAATGAAAAAAAAATGAGAGAAAAAGAGAGAAGGGGCGATGTTACTATCCTTTTACCACACTTGTGCTTCAAAGTAGCACCTTGTTCTTCATGTAGTGAGTCTCATATATTTGTGCTTCAAAGTAGCACCATGTTTTTCATATAGAGAGTCTCATAAGTTGTCTTATTTATACTAGTGGGAATTTTTCATTATAGAACTTGGCTTGTATATTCCTACGATGGGCTTCCTCAAATGCCCTAGGTCTTCATGAGCAAGCAAGTTGGATGCACACCCACTAGTTTTCTTTTGTTGAGCATTCATAGCTCTAGTGCCTCCGTTGCATGGCAATCCCTACTCCTTGCATTAACATCAATCGATGGGCATCTCCATAGCTCATTGATTAGCCTCGTTGATGTGAGACTTTGTTTTTTTTTGTCTTCTCCACACAATCCCCATCATCATATTCTATTCCACCCATAGTGCTATATCCATGGCTCGCGCTCATGTATTGCGTGAAGGTTGAAAAAGTTTGAGATTATTTGAGTATGAAACAATTGCTTGGCTTGTCATCGGGGGTATAGAAGTTGGGAACATCTTTGTGTGACGAAAATGAAGCATAGCCTAACTATATGATTTTGTAGGGATGAACTTTCTTTGGCAATGTTATTTTGAGAAGACATGATTGCTTTGATTAGTATGCTTGAAGTATTATTATTTTTATGTCAATATGAACTTTTGTCTTGAATCTTTCGGATCTGAATATTCATACCATGATTAAGAAGATTTACATTGAAATTATGCCAAAGTATCACTCCGCATCAAATTTTTTTTTATCATTTACCTACTCGAGGACGAGCAGGAATTAAGCTTGGGGATGCTTGATACGTCTCCAATGTATCTATAATTTTTGATTGCTCCATGCTACTTTATCTACTGTTTTGGACTTTATTGGGCTTTATTTTCCACTTTTATATTATTTTTGGGACTAACCTATTAACCGGAGGCCTAGCCCAGAATTGTTGTTTTTTGCCTATTTCAGTGTTTCGAAGAAACGGAATATAAAATGGAGTCCAAACGGAATGAAACCTTCGGGAACGTGATCTTCTCGCCGAACGTGATCCAGGAGACTTGGACCCTACTCCAAGAAGCTTCCGAGGAGGTCACGAGGGTGGAGGGCACCCCCCCCCATGGGCGCGCCCCCCTACCTCGTGGGCCCCTCGGAGCTCCACCGACGTACTCCTTCCTCCTATATATACCTACGTATCCACAAACGATCAGAAGGGGAGCCAAAAACCAAATTCCACCGCCGCAACCTTCTGTATCCACGAGATCCCATCTTGGGGCCTGTTCCGGAGCTCCGCCGGAGAGGGCATCCACCACGGAGGGCTTCTACATCATCACCATAGCCCCTCCGATGAAGTGTGAGTAGTTTACTTCAGACCTTCGGGTCCATAGCTAGTAGCTAGATGGCTTCTTCTCTCTTTTTGGATCTCAATACAATGTTCTCCCCCTCTCTTGTGGAGATCTATTCGATGTAATCTTCTTTTTGCGGTGTGTTTGTTTAGACCGATGAATTGTGGGTTTATGATCCAGTATCATCTATGGAAAATATTTGATTCTTCTCTGAATTCTTTTATGTATGATTGAGTTATCTTTGCAAGTCTCTTCGAATTATCCGTTTGGTTTGGCCAACTAGATTGGTAGTTCTTGCAATGGGGGAAGTGCATGGCTTTTGGTTCAATCTTGCGGTGTCCTTACTCAGTGACAGAAAGAGTTGCAAGCCACGTATTGTATTGTTGCCATCGAGGATAACAAGATGGGTTTTTTTTATCATATTGCATGAATTTATCCCTCTACATCATGTCATCTTGCTTAAGGCATTACTCTGTTTTTAACTTAATACTCTAGATGCATGCTGGATAGCGGTCGATGAGTGGAGTAATAGTAGTAGATGCAGAATCGTTTTGATCTACTTGTCACGGACGTGATGCCTATATACATGATCATACCTAGATAACCTCATAACTATGCTCAATTCTATCAATTGCTCAACAGTAATTTGTTCACCCACTGTAGAATACTTATGCTCTTGAGAGAAGCCACTAGTGAAACCTATGGCCCCCGGGTCTATTCTCATCATATCAATCTATATCACTTTATTTACTTGCTTTGTTTTTACTTTGCCTTTACTTTTTACTTTTCATCTTTCTATCAAAAATACCAAAAATATTATCTCTATCAGATCTCACTCTCGTAAGTAACCGTGAAGGGATTGACAACCCCTAAGCATTGGTTGCGAGTTGCTATCGTGTTGTGCAGGTACGAGGGACTTGTGCGTGACCTCCTACTGGATTGATACCTTGGTTCTCAAAAACTGAGGGAAATACTTACGCTACTGTGCTGCATCATCCTCTCCTCTTCGGGGAAAACCAACGCAAGCTCGAGATGTAGCATTCCCTGACTTATCCGTGCAATATAAAAATATCCCGAAAATAAAAGTCCTCGGAATGCCATGCCAATTTAATATGATTTTTTCGGGAATATTTGAGGATTTACTGTGCAAAAATTACCACGGGGGGAACTGCCACGTGGCCACGAGGGTGGAGGGCGCGCCCTACCCCCCTGGGTGCGCCCCCTGCCTCGTGGGCCCACGGCGGCCCTCCGCCACTTACCCCTGCACCCATCTTCTTCCTCTGCCTCACACAAACACGAAAAACCAACTCAAGCACGACTTCCAGCCCTTGTTGCTGTGATTTTCGATCTCCTTGCTCAAAGCACCTCTCGCAAAACTGCTTGGGGAGATTGTTCCTTGGTATGTGACTCGTCCATTGGTCCAATTAGTTTTTGTTCTAGTTCTTTATTCATTGCAAATTTGTGCTGCATAGGTGACCATGTTCTTGAGCTTGCATGTCAAATTTATATGGTTCCAAGTAGTTCTAATGCTTGATATAGGCTCCAGGCACTTGTGGGAGTTGTTGCTATCAATTTTATTGAAGTTGGTTCACTTTTATTTGAAGTTACTAAAAATTTCAGAAATTTCTCAGAGGAAACAATATGTTTAGGAAGATGTTCCAAGGTGGTTCTTCAAGGAAGCAAGGTCCCAGGCTTGCAATGCGTGATGCTGAAGAGGAACCACCAAGAGACGCTCCTGTGAGGCCCTATGAGTGGCCTTCGGAAAATTTTATGAATCAAGCGGGAATCAAAGAAGAATTTAGTGCATATTTGCATAACGCCGGTCTGGAGGACTTTGAAGCTGACAAATGCCCCCAGTATCATGATCTCACAAGTTCATTTGTGAGGAGCTTTGAGTTTTCATCTTCGTGTAATTCTCCTTCAGTCATGTTTGACCTTTATAACAAATCTTATACCGTGGACTTAGAGGATTTCACTTTGGCTTGCAAATTTCCATCTTGGAGTAGTGTCAGGGATCCCCCTAAATCTGAATATAGAGACTTTCTTGCTAGAATAACCGTGGGGGAATCTAGAGATATAACACAAGCCACTATAGGGAGCGTTCACTTTCTTGCTATACATTATTTTGCTCTCTTCATAGGTAGATGCATAAATGCTAAGGATGAAGCATGTCACATGTGTTCCCCTGATCTCAGCATTCTCAGAAGTGCTGTGTTAGGAGACCAATCTTATCACATGGGAGCTATTGTAGCTCGTAGGTTGCATCATAATAGACATAACGGAGATTTCTTTGGAGGAATTTATGCAACCCGCTTAGCTAATTTTCTTGAGATAAACATTCGTGAGTGTGATATGGAGTTACCCCCTACTTATTTAGATTTTGATTCTATGGTTTCCACCAGTTTGTTGAGAGGACTGAACCACCTCTCCAGTATCGGCTAGTCTTTAACAAACGGCATGTAGTCCATATTACTCGTCCTGCTCCTGCCTTCTTTGATTCTCAGACAAAAGGAAGATATATTATTACCAGAGAGGAGGCAGATGAGTACGAGAGGAGTGCGGAGGCTGCTCGACGCCATGCTACAGCTCAGGCGGCGATAACCGCTGTATCACAGTATGACCCCAGCTTCACCTACGGGTATCCGCAAGGCTATCCCTCGCAATAGACCAACTTAGGCCAAAATCCTAAGCTTGGGGGAGTACGTATTTCCCACCGACATTACATTCATGTTCACACACACTCATTGCTAGATGTCGGTGCTCATACTCTTTCACTGTAATATCCATGCTAGTTTATTTTCTTTTTCCTGCTTTCTTCTTGTGTGTTTAATAAACCTTAAGAAAACACCAAAAAAATAGTAGTAGTTTATTTCTTTGATATAGTAATTAAAAAAGAAAACCCAAAGACATTTCCCGTTCTTATTTTGCTTGTTGGGAGTTTTCCCGTGTAAATAGTTTTTATTCCTTTTCTTTTCTTTGGGGCCAGTAGGAGAAGACCATGATTAAATTGCTTAGTGGCTCTTATATGCATGATTGTTTATTTAACTTAGAGCCCATATTACTTGTCTCCTCTCTTGAGTTGAATGCTTGCAGATTCCAGCTTAGTCCAATGCACGTGCACTCTTATTATTATACACATGGTTCGGTCGTGCAAGTGAAAGGTAATAATGATGATATATGATGGACTTATTGGGATGAGAAAAGCTGGTATGAACTCGACCTCTCTTGTTTTTGTAAATATGATGATTCATCATTCCTGAGTTAGCTATTATGAAGTAAACATATTTGCAATGACATTTAGATATTATAGTTGCTTGTGCCATGCTTGATTAGCTATGAGTTATAATGGTTTACCTCGCGTGCCAACATGCTATTAGAATGATTATGATGTGGTATGATGGGATGGTATCCTCCTTTAAATGAATTGAGTGACTAGACTTGGCACATGTTCACGCATGTAGTTGAATCAAATCAACATAGCCTTCATGATATTTATGTTCATGGTAGATTATATCCTACTCATGTTTGTATTCAGTGTAAATTAATTTTAATGCATGTTTACGACTGTTGTCGCTCTCTCAGTTGGTCGCTTCCCAGTCTTTTGCTAGCCCTTCACCTGTACTAAGCGGGAATACTGCTTGTGCATCCAAACTCCTTAAACCCCAAAGTTTTTCCATATGAGTCCACTATACCTTCCTATATGCGGTATTTACCAAGTAAATTTGTATGTGCCAAATTCTAAACCTTCAAATAAACATTCTGTTTTGCATGCTCGAATAGCTCATATGTCAACTAGGGCTGCCCTTATCTCCCGTGTTAGGCGGGTTATTCTCAAGAGGAGTGGACTCCGCTCCTCATTCACGAGAAAATGGCTGGTCGCCGGGATGCCCAGTCCCATGCTTTATGCAAACTAAATCAAAATAATTGCAAACAAAACTCCCCCTGGGACCCGTTGAATGTTGGAGGCACTCCTTGTTTCGAGCAAGCCATGGATTGATGCTTGTGGAGGAGGGGAGGGTATAAACTTTACCATTTTGTTTGGAGCCGCCTATAATTTGTTTAGTATGGAAGATATCGTCGTCTCTTAGTTGTCATGTTGACAATGAAAGTATGCCGCTCAAAATATAATTTATCCCTATTTCAAAATCGAGCTCTCGCACCTCTACAAATCCCTGCTTCCCTCTGCGAAGGGGCTATCCATTTACTTTTATGTTGAGTCATCATCCTTCTTATTAAAAGCACCCGCTGGAGAGCACACTGTTGTTTGCATTCATTATAATTGGTTTATATTGGGTATGACTTGACTGGATCTCTTTTACCATGAATTACAATGTTTAGTCAGTCCTTGATCTTTAAAGGTGCTCTACATTTATGTTTTGCGGTCTCAGAAAGGGCTAGCGAGATACCATTTTGTTATATCATGTTATGATTATTTTGGGAAAGTGTTGTCATCTGAGTTTTGTTATTATAGCTCGCTAGCTGATTATGCTATTGATATGAGTAATTGTGAGACCTATGTGTTATTGTTAGTATGGTTAGTTCATAATATTTGCTGAAACTTGAATGTTGGCTTTTCATGTTACAACAACAAGAGCAAATAGAGTTTGTAAAAGTTTTTCTTTTTCTCTTTCAGTTTGTCATCTGAATTGCTTGAGGACAAGCAAGGGTTTAAGCTTGGGGGAGTTGATACGTCTTCGTCGTATCTACTTTTCCAAACACTTTTGCCCTCGTTTTGGACTCTAACTTGTATTATTTGAATGGAACTAACCCAGACTGACGCTGTTTTCAGCAGAATTGCAATGATGTTGTTTTATGTGCAGAAAACAAAAGTTCTCGGAATGACCTGAAACTCCACGGAACATCTTGGAAAAAATAATAAAAAATCCTCGCCGAAGATGAAGACTAGGGGCCCACACCCAGTCCACGAGGGTGGGGGCGCGCCCCCCCCCCCCCCCTCTCCTGGGCGCGCCCCCCTACCTCGTGGGCCCCCTGGAGACCCTCCGATGCCAACTCCAACTCCATATATTGGCTTTCGGGGAGAAAAAAATAAGAGAGAAGAAATCATCGCGTTTTACGATACGGAACCGCCGCCAAGCCCTAATCTCTCTCGGGAGGGCTGATCTAGAGTCCGTTCAGGGCTCCGGAGAGGGGGATTCGTCGCCGTCGTCATCATCAACCATCCTCCATCACCAATTTCATGATGCTCACCGCCGTGCGTGAGTAATTCCATCGTAGGCTTGCTGGACGGTGATGGGTTGGATGAGATTTACCATGTAATCAAGTTAGTTCTGTTAGGGTTTGATCCCTAGTATCCACTATGTTTTGAGATTGATGTTGCTATGACTTTGCTATGCTTAATGCTTGTCACTAGGGCCCGAGTGCCATGATTTCAGATCTGAACCTATTATGTTTTCATGAATATATGTGTGTTCTTGATCCTATCTTGCAAGTCTATAGTCACCTACTATGTGTTATGATCCGGCAACCCCGAAGTGACAATAATCGGGACCACTCCCGGTGATGACCATAGTTTGAGGATTTCATGTATTCACTATGTGCTAATGCTTTGTTTCGGTTCTCTATTGAAATGAGGCCTTAATATCCCTTAGTTTCCAATAGGACCCCGCTGCCACGGGAGGGTAGGACAAAAGATGTCATGCAAGTTCTTTTCCATAAGCACGTATGACTATATACGAAATACATGCCTACATTACATTGATGAATTGGAGCTAGTTCTGTGTCACCCTATGTTATGACTGTTACATGACGAACCGCATCCGGCATAATTATCCATCACTAATCCGGTGCCTACGAGTTTTCCATATACTTGTTCTCGCTTATTTACTTTTCCGTTGCTACTGTTACAATCACTACAAAATACCAAAAACATTACTTTTGCTGTCTTTACTTTTGTTACCGTTACCACCACTATCATATTACTTTGCTACTAAACACTTTTCTGCAGATACTAAGTTTCTAGGTGTGGTTGAATTGACAACTCAGCTGCTAATACTTGAGAATATTCTTTGGCTCCCCTTGTGTCAAATCAATAAATTTGGGTTGAATACTCTACCCTCGAAAACTGTTGCGATCCCCTATACTTGTGGGTTATCAATCCTCTTTAACTTTCAGCGTCAAAGTATCGATTTTCTTCCCAGACTTTCTGCAGGTTTCCATGTACCAATCATGGAATCTTCGCGTCATCGTTGTTAGAGTAGTTCCATCTTTGACGAGAGGCTTCCCGTACTCGTATTTGAATTAGTCCACCTCCATTATATCAAAATGTGCATCGTCTCGTGCATGTAATCTGCAGGATTGGTACCGGGCAAGATCCCCAGATGATTAGCGACGATATCGCTAGACACCTTGAGCGGGGGGCACGATTGGTTCACTTGTTCGCCGAGCTAGGAATTTTTTCCCACTTCTTCGTTTTTGTAACCTTTTGTCACTGCAAGTACTTCCCGACCGCTTCGCTTCCTTACATGTCTTTACAATAATGCGCTCATAATTCGTTTGCGGCGGAGACGGTGGTGGTCGTTGCAGGGCATCCAAAGTGCGTTTGGCTTTCACCGGATCTATCTTCTCCTCCGGAGGTGGATGCCTCTTAGCTCTTTGCGTTTTGAAGTACTCCTTCACTTGGGCTTGATAGATCTCTGCGTTTTCCTGTTCGGTCATCTCGTATGGTAACTTCTCTAGAGTCTTGGGAGATGGACCGAATCTGTTTTGCCTCCCGCCCCTGGCTATACTGCTAGACGCCGGAGCAGGCCGAGCAGCTGCGACTGTCTTCTTTCGTTGCTTACGAGGCGGAGGAGAAGGACTACGACGCGCCGGAGCAACCGGAGCAGCGGCGGGTCTCTTTCGCCGTTGATGACGAGGCGGAGAAGGAGGAGGCTGGCTGGTCGGGCGCGCCAGCGCAGGCGGAGAAGGAGGCGGAGTGCCACCACGCGCTGGAGAAGGAGCTGGAGTGCCCTGATCACTCGCCGGAGGAGCAGGCAGAGGAGGAGGCGGATTGCCCTGACTTGCTAGAGAAGGAGGAGGAGGCGGAGGCATCCAGTTCGGAAGGTTGATGAGCTCCTTCCGCCATAGGCATGGAGTCTTCATAGCAGAACCCAGCCGAGTCTCCCCTTCACCGGTAGGGTGGTCAAGCACGAGCTCCTCAAATCTCTCCGTTATTTCGTCCACCATCACCCTAGCATATCCTTCTGGAATAAGATGACAGTGAAAAGTTGCGCCGGGTTCAGGAGGTCGAATAGAGCCGACAGCCGCCTTGACTTTGTAGTTCTGCCATTGCGTCACAAGGTGGCAGTGTTTAGACTCCGTGATATCATCCACGGGGTAGCTAGCAGGAGCCATGAAGACAGGCTCCAACTGAAGCAGCTCGGTGGAAGCCACGCTGCTTCTCCGCTGAGATGGTGGGGTAGCTTCAGTAGTTCGCTTGCTTCGAACTGCTTCTCGTTCCTCTAGCTTCCGTACCCTTGCGTGCAGCTCCTGCAGTTCGCTCTGCTCCACTTTCCTCCTCCTCTCTTGGCATTTGTAACCGCCTGCATCCGGAAACCCAACCTTCCACGGAACGGAACCTGGCGTACCTCATGTCCATCCAGGGTGCTCAGGATTCCCGAGGGCCATTGTGAGCTCGTCCTTCTCTTTGTCTGGAACGAACGTCCCTTCGTGCACTGCAGTGATATAGTCCTAAAGCTTCGTGATGGGTATTCGCAATTGCTCGCTCGTCCAAACGCACTTCCCTGTTACAGGGTCCAAGGTTTCGCCAACCCCGAAGAACCAAGTCCTTGAACGGTCTGGCCAGTTCAATGTCTCTGGTTCAACCCCTTTATCAAGTAGGTCGTTCTCAGCCTTGGCCCACAACGGCTGGGCTTTAAGGTAGCCACCTGACCCCGTGCGATGGTGATGCTCCTTCTTCGCAGCATTTATCTTGTTTATCGCTGACATCTTCTTACTCCTCTCCGATGTCTTGTTGGCCACAAATGCATCCCATTGATCTCTGAGCTTCTCATACCGGCCAATGAATTCTGGTGTCTTTTCTATGTCGACAAACTTTGCTTTCAACTCATTCTTCCACCTCCTGAATAGATCTGCCATCTTCTTGAGAGCACAGGACTTGATCAATGGCTCTGTAACTGGATTCTCCGGATCCTCCTCTTCTGGTAGGGTGAAATTTACCTTCAGCGCTATCCAAAGATCCTCTTTCTGTCTATCTTCGACAAAAGAAACTTGAAGCTCTTCCTTCTTAGGCTGATTCCATAGCTCGATGCTGATCGAGATCATGTCCCTAAGAAGACCCCCTCACTGAGCAGTAAATGCGTCCTTGGTCCGGAGGGGTTCCATCAGTTGGCCATCATGCGCGATTGCTGTGATCGTGAACCTTTCATCCGAGTGCAACTTTTTCTTTGGGCCTCGTCTCTTTACCGAAGTTGTTCTCAAAACAGAGGGCTAGAAAAAATAAGAAAGACAAGAGTTAATATATGTAGATACCAAAACAACGAATGCACAATTAGCTAGTCAGCACAGGCTTAATTAATATATATACCTGGCCGGACTCTGTTCGGTCACCGGAGCCGTCATCACGGTCTCCTTCTTGCACATGCATTTGGTCACCGGAGCCATCATAGTCATGTCCTTCCTCCTCCGTTGTTCGATAACCGTAGCCTGCTTCACCCTCTCCTTCCAGGCCATCGGTTTTGTTGAGATACGACATGACATCACCTCCGGCAACAATTATGTCTGCCAACACCTGTTCTGTGTCATCGTCTTGGTCGTGCTCCATAGTTTCTGCAAATATTACAACATGGCACTTATTATACAAACATGATAGATGGATATATTAGTGGCAAACGTAGACCTAGTTATAGCTAATCACAACAAGGAATTATATTAATTAGTGGCCTCGACGCTTCTCTAGGGTTTGGGGTGGCCTCGGTAACGCTTCAAGGGTTTGGGGTGGTCTCGATGACAACGCTCTTTTAACTTGGTAAATTTGGGTGGCCTCAGCAGCGCTTCTAGGGTCTAGTGTCAAAGGATTCAACAAAACCATGTCTTCATCATTAGGCGAAAGTAACAGGCGCATGATGGTACGAAGCTCTCCAAAGTTATTCTAAATAGAATCCCAGATAGGATAATTCGCTTTTTGGTACAAAGTACATCAAGAGCCTTTTGAATATCCTATTTGGAAGGCCTCTGCTGAAATTTGTACCAAAAGGAGGATTATCATATCCAGGACTCCGTTCCAGAATAACTTTGAAGAACTTCGTACCATCATGCCCCGGTTACTTCCGGCTAATGATGAAGCCATGGATTTCTTCAATTCTTTGACACTAGGCAACCTCTCGACCCCTCGGCGATCTTCGACCCTCAAACCCTCGACCCCTCGATGACCCTCGACCCTCGAACCCTCGACTCCTCAACAACCCTCGACCCTCGAACCCTCGGCCCTCGACGACCCTCGAACCCTCGACCCTCGACCCTCGAACCCTCGACCCTAGAACCCTCGAACCCTAGACACTAGAACCCTCGAACCCTCAACCCCTCCATCCCTTCCCCCCTCCTCATGTCGAAGTTATCGGGGAGGGGGTATATTGACCCCCCTCCCACCTCACGTCGAAGTTATCGGGGAGGTGGTATATCGACAACGACATACCCGATAACAAAGAAGAAGAAGAAGAAGAAGAAGAAGAAGAAGAAGAAGAAGAAGAAGAAGAAGAAGAAGAAGAAGAAGAAGAAGAAGAAGAAGAAGAAGAAGAAGAAGAAGAAAAAGAGAAGAAGAAGAAAGGAATAGAGAGAGGAGAAGATCAAAGAAAAAAAAGAAAAATAAGATGAGGAGAAGAAAGGAATAGAGGTGAATAAGAAAAAAATAGAAATTACTCTATTTTTTTCTTCTTCTCTTCTATTCCTTTCTTCTTCTCCTCTTTTTTTTTCTTTTTTTTCTCCTCTTATTTATTTCTCCTCCTCTTCTTCCTCTCCTCTTCTTCTCCTTTTTCTTCTCCTTCTTCCTCTTCTTATTTTTCTTTTTCCACTCCTTCTTTTTCTTCTTCTTCCTTCTTCCTTCTTCCTCTTTTCTTCCTTTTCCTTATTTTACTTTTTCCTCTACACTAACCTAAAATGCACTAACCTAAAATTGATATCTACTAATTAACAACCCAAATAAAAAATTAATACATATATAAAAAACAATTATATGAATAAAAACATCATATGCATAAAAAACATCATATGAAAAAAACAACATATGTACATATATGGAAAAAAACATTGGAATTCGCCGAACCGTGGGGCTGCGCGGCGTCGGGGCAGCGGTGGCGTGGATCGGCGCGGGGAGGGGATGGCATCGGGGCGGCGAAGGCGTCGGGGCGACGCGGGGCGGCAACAGCGTCGGGGCGGCGCGGGGAGGTGATGGCGACGGCGCGGGGTGGTGACGGCGCGGGGCGCGGGCAGCGACGGGGACGGTGACGGTGTCGGGGCGGCGCGGGGTGGTGACGACGCGGGGCGTGGGCGGCGACGGCGTCGGGGCGGCGCGGGGTGGTGACAGCGCGGGGCGCGGGCGACGACGGCATCGGGGCGGCGCGGGGAGGTGACGGCGTGGGCAACGGCGGTGTCGTCGGGGCCGGCGAGGGCGGGTGACGGCAACGGTGACGGTGGGTGATACGTCTCCAACGTATCTATAATTTTTGATTGTTCCATGCTATTATATTAGCCCTTTTGGTTGTTTATCGGATTTATTTTACACATTTATATCATTTTTGGGACTAACCTACTAACCGGAGGCCCAGCCCGTATTGATGTTTTGTTGCCTATTTCAGTATTTCAAAGAAAAGGAATATCAAACGGAGTCCAAACGGAATGAAACCTTCGGGAGCGTGATTTTTGGAACGAACATGATCCGGAGAACTTGGAGTGCAAGTCAAGAAGCTTGCGAGGCGGCCAGGAGACACGAGGGCGCGCCCACCCCCTCTAGGCGCGCCCCCTATCTCCTGGGCCCCACAGGCGGCCACTGACGTACTTCTTCCTCCTATATATACCTACGTACCCCAAAAACATCCAGGGAGCCAACGAAAAACAATTTCCACCGCCGTAACCTTCTGTATCCGCGAGATCCCATCTTGGAGCCTTCGTCGGCGCTCCGCCAGAGGGGGAATCGACCATGGAGGGCTTCTACATCAACACCATAGCCCCTCCGATGAGTTGTGAGTAGTTTACCACAGACCTTCGGGTCCATAGTTATTAGCTAGATGGTCTCTTCTCTCTTTTTGGATCTCAATACATTGTTCTCCCCCTCTCTTGTGGAGATCTATTCGATGTAAACTCTTTTTGCGGTGTGTTTGTCGAGGTCCGATGAATTGTGGGTTTATGATCAAGTTTATCTATGAGAAATATTTGAATCTCCTCTGAATTCTTTTAGGTATGATTGAGTTATCTTTGCAAGTCTCTTCGAATTATCAGTTTGGTTTGGCCTACTAAATTGATCTTTCTTGCCATGGGAGAAGTGCTTAGCTTTGGGTTCAATCTTGCGGTGTCCTTTCCCAGTGACAGCAGGGGCAGCAAGGCACGTATTGTATTGTTGCCGTCGAGGATAAAAAGATGGGGTTTATATCATATTGCATGAGTTTATCCCTCTACATAATGTCATCTTTCTTAATGCATTACTCTATTCTTATGAACTTAATACTCTAGATGCAGGCAGGAGTCGGTCGATGTGTGGAGTAATAGTAGTAGATGCAGGCAGGAGTCGGTCTACTTGTCATGGACGTGATGCCTATATACATGATCATGCCTAGATAATCTCATAATTATTCGCTTTTCTATCTATTGCTCGACTGTATTTTGTTCACCCACCGTAATACTTATGCTATCTTGAGAGAAGCCTCTAGTGAAACCTATGGCCCCCGGGTCTATCTTTTATCATATAAACTTTCAATCTACTTTTATTTGCATCTTTACTTTTTGCATCTATATTATAAAATACTAAAAATATATTTATCTTATCATACTATCTCTATCAGATCTCACTTTCGCAAGTGGCCGTGAAGGGATTGACAACCCGTTTATTCCATTGGTTGTGATTTCTTTGTTTGTTTGTGTAGGTGTGTGGGATTTTTGAGGAGCCTCCTACTGGATTGATACCTTGGTTCTCAAAAACTGAGGGAAATACTTACGCTACTATTGCTGCATCACCCTTTCCTCTTCAAGGAAAACCAACGCAAGCTCAAGACGTAGCAAGAAGGATTTCTGGCGCCGTTGCCGGGGAGGCTTCCACCAAGTCAAGTCAAGATTCGACCTCCCGCCAACTTGCGATTTCTGGCGCCGTTGCCGGGGAGGTATTCGCTCAAGTCAAGACATACCAAGTACCCATCACAAACTCATCTCCCTCGCATTTACATTATTTGCCATTTGCCTCTTGTTTTCCTCTCCCCCACTTCACCCTTGCCGTTTTATTTGCCCTCTCTTTCCCAATCTTCTCCTCTCTTTTTGGCTTGCCTTTTTCTGTTTGCTTGTGTGTTGGATTACTTGTTGCCATGGCGCAAGATAATACCAAATTGTGTGATTTCTCCAATACCAATAATAATGATTTCCTTAGTACCCTGATTGCTCCTCTTAATGATGTTGAGTCTTGTGAAATCAATACTGCTTTGCTGAATCTTGTTATGAAAGATCAATTCGCCGGCCTTCCTAGTGAAGATGTCACTACTCATCTAAATAACTTTGTTGATTTGTGTGATATGCAAAAGAAGAAAGATACGGATAATGATATTGTTAAATTGAAGTTATTTCTGTTTTCACTTAGAGATCGTGCTAAAGTTTGGTTTTCGTCTTTGCCTACAAATAGTATTGATTCTTGGAACAAGTGCAAAGATGCTTTCATCTCTAAGTATTTTCCTCCCGCTAAGATTATCACTCTTAGGAACGATATTATGAATTTTAAACAACTTGATCATAAGCATGTTGCCCAATATTTGGAAAGAATGAAATTGATAATTCGCAATTGCCCTACTCATGGTTTGAATTTATGGATGATCATACAAAAAAATTATGTCGGTTTGAACTTTGCTTCTAAAAATCTTTTAGTTTCGGCCGCGGGAGGCACGTTTATGGAAATCACGTTCGGAGATGCTACAAAACTTCTTGATAATATTATGGCTAATTATTCTCAATGGCACACCGAAAGATCTTCTAGTAAAAAAGTGCATGCTATAGAAGAAATCAATGTTTTGAGTGGAAAGATGGATGAACTTATGAAGATGTTTGCTACTAAAATTACTCCTATTAATCCCAATGATATGCCTTTGTCTACTTTGATTGAGAATAATAATGAATCTATGGATGTGAATTTTGTTGGTAGGAATAGTTTTGGAAACAATGCTTATAGAGGAAACATTAATTCTAGACCGTTCCCTAGTAATTCCTCTAATAATTACGGAAATTCCTACAATAATTCTGATGGTAATTTTAATAAGATGCCCTCTGATTTTGAGAATAGTGTGAAAGAATTTATGATTTCTCAAAAGAATTTAAATGCTTTGCTTGAAGAAAAATTGCTCAAAGTTGATGATTTGGCTAGGAGCGTTGATAGACTTTCACTTGATGTTGATTCTCTCAAACTTAGATCTTCTCCTCCTAAGCATGATATCAATGAGTCTCTCAAAGCCATGAGAATTTCCATTGATGAGTGCAAGGAAAGAACCGCTAGATTGCGTGCTAAGAAAGATTGCTTTATAAAAGTGTGTTCTTCTAGTTTCCATGAAAATAATGATGAAGATCTCAAAGTTATTGATGTGTCTCCTATTAGATCTTTGTTTTGCAATATGAATCTTGATAATAATGGGACTGGAGATGAGTCAACTTTAGTTAGAAGGCGTCCCAAGAATTCGGGGTTTTTAGATCTTGATACTAAATTTGGTAAAAGTGGGATTGGAGAGGTCATGACTTTAAATAGTATTGAACCCACTATCTCGGATTTCAAGGAATTTGATTATGATAATTGTTCTTTAGAAGGTTGTATTTCTTTGTTGCAATCTGTTGTTAATTCTCCTCATGCTTATAGTCAAAATAAAGCTTTTACCAAACATATTGTTGATGCCTTGATGCAATCTTATGATGAAAAACTTAATTTGGAAGTTTATATACCTAGAAAGCTTAATGATGAATGGGAACCTACTATAAAGATTAGAATTAAAGATCATGAGTGTTTTGCTTTGTGTGATTTGGGTGCTAGTGTTTCCACGATTCCGAAAACTTTATGTGATGATTGCTCTTTAAATTTGCACCTTGCGGATTCCACCATTAAAAGGCCAATGGAAACGATCAATGATGTCCTCATTGTTGCAAATAGAAATTTGGTGCCCGTAGATTTTATCGTTCTTGATATAGATTGCAATCTTTCTTGCCCTATTATTCTTGGTAGACCTTTCTTAGAACGATTGGTGCGATTATTGATATGAAGGAAGGGAATATTAGATTTCAATTTCCATTAAAAAAGGGCATGGAGAACTTTCCAAGAAAGAAAGTCAAATTACCTTATGAATCTATCATGCGAGCTACTTATGGATTGAGTGCCAAAGATGGCACTACTTAGATCTATCTTCACTTTTGTGCCTAGCTAGGGGCGTTAAACGATAGCGCTAGTTGGGAGGCCACCCAATTTTATTTGTGTTTTTTGTTTTTGTTCCTGTTTAGTAATAAATTTTGCATCTACCTTCTGTTTAGATGGGTTTTTATCTTTTAATTAGTGTTTGTGCCAAGTAGAACCTATAGGATAACCTATGATGATAGTTAATTTGATTCTGCTGAAAAACAGAAACTTTTCGTGCACGAAATTAGTTTTATTAAATCACAGAAACGTGCTTTTGCGTTGATTCTTTTTGATGCTGATCAATAGACAAATTTTCCAGGACTTCCCATTTTGGTAGGATTTTTAAAGTTCCAGAAGTTTGCATTAGTTACAGATTGCTACAGACTGTTCTGTTTTTGACAGATTCTGTTTTTCGTGTGTTGTTTGCATATTTTGATGCATCTATGGCTAGTAAAATAGTTTATAAACCATAGAGAAGTTGGAATACAGTAGGTTTAACACCAAAATAAATAAATAATGAGTTCATTACAGTACTTTATGTGGTGGTTTTGTTTTCTTTCACTAACGGAGCTTATAAGATTTCCTATTGAGTTTTGTGTTGTGAAGTTTTCAAGTTTTGGGTAAAGCTTTGATGGACTATGGAATAAGGAGTGGCAAGATACTAAGCTTGGGGATGCCCATGGCACCCCAAGATATTCAAGAATAGCCAAAATCCTAAGCTTGGGGATGCCCCGGGAAGGCATCCCCTCTTTAGTCTTCGTTCATTGGTAACTTTACTTGGAGCTATATTTTTATTCGCCACATGATATGTGTTTTGCTTGGAGCGTCGTGTATTATATTAGTCTTTGTTTTTTTTAGTTTACCACAATCATCCTTGCTGTACACACCTTTTGGGAGAATCCCACTTGATTAGAATTTGCTAGAATACTCTATGTGCTTCACTTATATCTTTTGAGCTTGATAGTTTTTCCTCTAGTGCTTCACTTATATCTTTTAGAGCACGGCGGTGGCTTAATTTTGAAGAAATTGCTAGTCTCTCATGCTTCACTTATATTATTTTGAGAGTCTTTTAGAACAGCGTGGTATTTGCTATGGTTACAAATTTGGTCCTAGAATCATGAGCATCCAAGTTGGGTATAATAAAAACTATCATAGAAAGTGCATAAAACACTAGGATCAATTTGATGCTTGATAATTGTTTTGAGATATAAAGGTAGTAATGTTAGGGCCATGCTAGTGTGTAATTATGAAACTGAGAAATACTTGTGTTGAAGTTGGCAAGTCCCGTAGCATGCATGTATGGTAAAAGTTGTGTGACAAATTTGTTGTAGGAGGTGCTCTTTTAATTGCCTTCTTTATGAGTGGAGGTCGGGATCGCGCGATGGTTAACCCTACCAACCCTTCCCCTAGGAGCATGCATAGTAGTACTTTGCTTTGAGGGCAAGTAGACTTTTGCAATAAGTATATGAGTTCTTTATGACTAATGTGAGTCCATGGATATACGCACACTCATCCTTCCACTTTGCTAGCCTCTATTATACCGCACAACTTTCCACTACAAAAAAAAGACACATCCATGACATTTTGGGCCGAACAAAATTTTTTTCTGTCATACATATGACACTTCTATAACGATAATTGTGACAACACCCGGTATCATCATAGATGTGGTGGGCTCCTACTTCTATGACAAAAAATCATGACAGAAAATGGGCTTTTCGTCCTAGGCGGGCCGGAGACGCAGCTGCATGACATTCTTTGGGCCGTCCATGATGGAAAAAACCATGGTAGAAGCGAGGGGGAGGAAAATTTCGGGGAGTTGCTGGTTACGGTGGGAGGTCGGGGGTGGAGCGATGCGCGTTTCTCTCGTACACGTACGCGCATGTGTGCGAGGCGTTGGCTCTAACTGTACCCGAGCGAGGCGTTGGGCTCTAACTAAACCCGAGCGATTGCACTGCAGGCTACACATTACTGAACCCGAGGGATCGATCGATGGCTGTTAACTGAACCCGATGGAGCGATTCCTTCGCTACTGCTGCTAACTGAAGCCGATCGATGCTGCCTCTGGGATGAATAGTGAGCGTTGCGGGGGGTTTGGATGAACAGTGAGCGGTGGCATTGCCTCTGGATGAACAGGAACCCGACACTACTAGGGAAAACCATATACACAGAACTTTAGCAGTAGCGTGGGTCAAAAAAGAACGCTGGTGCTAATTAGCAGTAGCACACCTGAGGAAACCGCACTGCAGATAAAGATCTAGCAGTAGCGCGTCTTGCTGTAAACACGTTACTACTAAAATTCCCACGGCTGCTTTATTTGTCCTTCCCCACGATCTATGACGAACCACCCCCCTGAGGCTACACATAGTAGTAGCGATCTATGACGAACCGTGCTACCACTACTTTATTTGTAGCAGCGCGTTTTAATATAAACTCACTACTGCTAAAGGTTATAAAATTAAATGGAAAGAAAATGGAAAGGTAATTGAAAATGAAAGAAATAGAATAAGGTGAAAGTAAAAAAATAAAATGTGAAGAAAACTAAATGAAAACAGGGGAAAAAGAGAAAGGAGTAGCAGTAGCGTGTATCACAGAACGCGCTGTAGCTAAGATAGCAGCAGCACTTTTCCTGGAACGCGCTACTGCTACTTCTGACTTAACCACGGGGTTCGTCCTTCCCCACGCGGCCACTTCCCCCAAATCCAACTCTCTCCACTCTCGCCGCCGCCGTCGCCCGTCGGCCGTCGTCGTCGCCCGTCGGCCGCCGCACGCTCTCCGCACCCTCTACGCCGCCCCGACCCCAGATTCAACGCTGCCCCCGCCCCCGACCTCAACGCCGCCCCGGACACCGCCCCAACCCCGACCTCGACGCCGGCCGCCATCCGCCGCGCGCCCGAGCCCCGACCCCGACCTCGACGCCGCCCTGCCCCTCCCTCCTCGCAGGCACCCGAGGTGAGCACGCCCGCTCCTCCCTCTCCCCTACCTCTGCCTAGGGTTTCTTTATATTTTAGTTGCATCAAATTAGTTAGGGTTCATGTAAGAGTGGAAACAAATCAGATGCGGATGCGGCTCAAATGAGTTAGGGTTCATGTAAGGGTGAAAACAAATCAAATTTCTAAGATGAATCATAAAACGAGTAAAATTTGACCACTTATTTCACTTTATAGTTGGATAATTGAAATATCCGCTACCACTTTCCACCCCCATAGGTTCATCAAATTAGATGGTAATTAGGGCAGTAGTTCCTAAGTACTAATTAGTTAGTAAGAACTAGGTACCAATTAGGTACTAGAATATTTTTATTTATAGTAAGTTCATTTTTAGTAAGAACTAGTTGAATTAATAGAACTAGTTAGTAAGAACTTGTTTCTATTTTTTAGTTAAAGCAATTTTTCCCGCCTCGACGTGGACGATGCCTATCCCGCATCCTCGTCGTCGAGTCGGCGGAGGACGACACCTGCTTGACCAGATCGGCCATGTCCGGGACTATGTTTTGGCGGAGTGTTGATTCATTTCCGTTCCGGAAAATTTCAGGCGCTCGATATGTCCTATTTTAGCAAAGGTCATGCCGGATTTTTTCGTGAATTTTGGCATGACTTGTGCCAGAATATGTAGGAAATATCGAGTGCCCTGGATTTGTGTGTTGAGTATCTTGGTAGTTGTCTTCGATATATTTTCAATTAATGTTTTAACTATGAACATAGGAAATGTCTGACGACGAAAAGGATTTCGGTATTTGCAAATACTGCGAAGACGAGCGCGGCCTGTGCGACGGAATCTTTCTAGATGATGATAGGCACTTCAGCATCAAGCTGGACGAGAACTTCGAAGTGGATACAGTAAGTCACAACGACAAGTCTTTTTTCGTAATTAAGCATGACATCTGCTTCATTAGCTTTAACTTATATATTTTTTACTATTCTACTAGCGTATCCCCTGCCATGCAAGAGTTTTTGTATTGGATAAGATAGGTTTCAGTCATAGTACGGAGGAAAAGAAAGTTTACTTAAAGACCGAGCATGGTTATATTTTCAATGCAAAATTATACAATTCAGACGACTACACCTATTTTGGATGCAAAACATGGTGAGCACTATGCAAGACTTATGCATTTGAGCCTGATATGGTTATCACCTTTGATATTCGTCCGGAAGATGATATTGAAGGTAATACCGACATCTGGGTCGATGTGCAGACGCCTCTAGTTATACCATTATGTAAGTTTCTCAACCATGCATATTTATGTCTTTGATATTGTTTATTCAAAAATAGTTGACAACTAATTTGTATTGTCAGCTTATTTCGGTGCAAGCAAACATGTCCAACGCTTGGTAGACAGGACCGTATACTATCCTGGGGCTGAACTCAACTGCGAGGAGCTCCGTCATTATGTTTCATGGCTTGAGGATCTTGATACTGTCAAGACAAATTTTCTTCCTGCATTTAGAAATGCTAGTACTGAAAATGTGCGACCAATAGTGTTCGTAATGAACTATGGTCACATCTATTTAGGAAGGGTGGTAAAAATTTTACTATTTGTCATCAGTGCATCTTTTCCATACATTATTTTTGAAGCTAAACTTCATTGCTAAGTATGTTACCATACGATGTTCTTCAACAGGGACTCCCGATGAAAGTTGTGCCTTATGGGATCGAGACTAAAGGTACCATGAGTATTATCAGCTTACGGCCAAGATATCCTACAGATTACTTTAGTGCATTCAAGATTAGCGACGGATGCTTAATAGTGCAATACTGGACCAAATATGTGATGGGGGAGCACAGAGAAGTACTAGGGCGCAGCAAACAGATACGCTACCCACGATTCGGAGGCAGGTTCATCTGCATGCTCCAGCTTGATCAAGGAGGAGAGCTATACATATTTTATGTTATTTTACCTAAGAGAGAGCAGAAGGAGTGATTAGCTAGCTAGAAATGAGTTTGAGGATGATGATGTGCTACACTATTACTATGATGATAAAATAGCTAGTGTTGGTGGTAATGACTATGATGATTATTATTAGCTAGTGTTAGTGGTGATTAAATAAATACTGTTGGTGGTAATGACTATGATGATGATTAAATAGCTTGTGCTGGCGGTTAGATTCAAGTGGAGGCAACATGTGGTGCACATCGAAAGTACTACTAGTCCAAACTAGATCAAGTTTGGATTAGTAGTATACTTTTGACATGCACCACATATTGCCTCCACTTGAACCTAATCCACCTCCATTTGACACACTGTTATGGACATAATGATGTAAACCTCATAACTGGTATTGTACCAATATTTGTACGATGGCGCATAAATACACTAAAAATAAAAAATAAAAAAATACTAGTAGTGATGGACAGAAAACACGCTGCAAGTAGTTACCTTAGCAGTAGTGTGGTACTGAACAAAGGCTGCAGCTATTTGTCCTAGCAGTAGCGGGTGCAGGCACGCGTTACTGCTAAGCAATAGCTGTAGCGCCTTATTAGTAGTGCGCCTACCCGCGCTACTAGTGAGCACAAAACCAGCGCTACTGCTAGGGTTTTCCCTAGTAGTGCGTGGTGTGGAGGGCTGGATGAACAGTAGACGGTGGAGGGGTGGCCGTGGAGGGGTGGTTGAACAGTAGACGGTGGAGGGATGGTTGAATAGTAGCCGGTGGAGTAGCGCGCGGTGGAGGCTGGATCAACAGGAGCCCCTGGAGGCTGGAGGAGGTCGACGGTAGCCCGTGGTGGTTGGAGGAGGTCGACGGTGGAGATGAACAGTATCCCGTGGAGTCCCGTTTTGCGGTACCCCACACCCCTCGCCCCCCCCCCCCCCCCCCGCCCCCGTTTCGACCGTAGCGCTCCAACACAAGTCTGTTTCGTCCGTTTTGCGGTATGCCACACCCCTCCCGATCAACAGGACCCCCATTTCGACCGTAGGAGGTCCGTTTCCTCTGTTTTGTGGTATGCCACACCCCTCCCGATCAACAGGACCCCGTTCCGAACGTAGGAGGTCCGTTTCCTCCGTTGTGCGGTACGCCAGGCCTCGTTTCCATCGCCTGTTCCGTCCAAGCCCTCCCGATGACCACGACCACGCATTCCGTTCCGACCCAGCCGGTTGGCTCCCACGCGTTCCGTTGCCTCCCGATGAACACGACGCATTCCGTTGCCTTCCCATGAACACGATGCATTTTGTTGCCTCCCCATGAACACGATGACGACGCTGCTTCTCCATTCTGACCCAGCCAATGTATGCGCGAGTAGGCGTTCGAGACCCTGCCCGTATGTACACATACGTGGCCGTATTTTCTTTCTTGCACCCAGGCCGTTGTACGTACGTGTACATGCTACGTGCGTGCCTCTACTACGACACGTGTGCGCCTCTACAATGACCAGTATGTACGTACACATTCGCGACCAGAATGACAACGCTACGTACGCTTCCACCAGGTGGGTCCCGACTGTCAGGCACTTCCTTGCCTACGAAGATGTAGCTGGTGGGTCCCAGCAGTTAGGGGGGCGAATCATTTTTTTTTGCCCGGACGCACTTCCTTGTGTGCGAAGATGTAGCTGGTGGGTCCCAGCAGTCAGGGGGCGAATCTTTTTTTTGCCCGGACGCACTTCCTTGTGTGCGAAGGTGTCGCTGGTGGGTCCCAGCGGTCAGGGGGCGAATCGTTTTGTTTATTTGCCCAGACGCACTTACTTGCGTGCGAAGATGTAGCTGGTGGATCCCAGCAGTCAGGGGGAAACGTTTTTTTTTCACAAAATACAGTGGCCCGCCCGGTGGGTCTCAGCTGTCAGGTGGAGGAATCATTATTTTCTGCATAATAAGGAGGCACTTCCTTGCTGTGGCCGTGGACCCAGCTGTCAGCCTCTCCACGTACAGTCCACGTCCGATGGAAGTCGTTCCTTGACCATGTTGACCACGCCGCGCAGAGAGCACCAGGGCAGTGGACGACGACGAGGCCTAGGAAAGGGACGACGGGGAGCCGGGGAAGACGCGGCAGTAGAAGCCTGCGCAGAGAGGAGTACGAGGGTTCACTGGTTCGGCTACGGTGTGAGGCTGCCGTCCCCGTAGGGCCTGGCCAGCGGTGGGAATAGTAGGGGCATTGAGGCCTCCGCGGCAGCACAGCCGGCCACGGGAGGCAGGAGCATGCGGCACGACCGGTGCTGCTTTGGGCGGCTGGAGCAAGAAGACCAGAGGTTGAAGAAGCACTACGGCCGTTGGATGGACATCGTACGGTCACTGGAGCTAGAATTGTTCATATTGACTAAAGTTGACAAAGGCCCCCGTCCCAGTCAACTTAGTAGGCCCACAAGTCAGCCTCCCACCATGGTGGGTCCCAGCTAGCAAGGGGAGTATTCATTTTTTTGTGCGTAATAAGGAGGCACTTCCGGTGGGTCCGAGCTGACAGCGCGGGGAACATTTTTTTCGCGAAATACACTGGCCCGTCCGGTGGGTCCCAGCAGTCAGGGGGGAAACGTTTTTTTTCGCGAAATAAGCTGGCCCGTCCGGTCCGTCCCTGCTGTCAGGTGGAGGAATAATTATTTTGCGCGTAATAAGGAGGCACTTCCTTGCGGCCGCCTGGACCCAGCTGTCAGCCTCTCCATGTACAGTACTCTTCCGATGGAAGTCGGTCGTTGACCACGTTGACCACGCCGCGCCGAGAGCACCAGGGCGGTGGTCTGGACGACGGCGAGGCCTAGGAAGGGGATGATGTGGAGCCGGGGAAGACGCAGCAGCGGTAGCCCGCGCGGAGAGGAGTATGAGGGTTCACTGGTTCGGCTGCGGCGTGAGGTTGTCGTCGTCGCAGAATAACAGGGGGTGTGGGTGAGTAGAAGGATACCCTGGGCCAGTGGTGGGAGTAGTAGGGGCGGTGAGACCTCTGCGGCATCACAGCCGGCCACGAGAGGCAGGAGCACGCGGCACGACCGGCGCTGCTTTGGGCGGCTGGAGCAAGAAGACCAGAGGTTGAAGAAGCACTATGGTCACTGGAGCTAGAATCATTCATATTGACTAAGTTGACAAAGCCCTCCGTCCCCGTCAACTTAGTTGGCCCACAAGTCATCCTCCCACTATGGTGGGTCCCATCTAGCAGGGTGGGTATTCATTTTTTGTGCGTAATAAGGAGGCACTTCCTTGCGTACGAAGATATACCTGGTGGGTCCGACATGTCAGCGGGGGAAACGTTTTTTTGCGAAATACAGAGGCCCTTCCGGTGGGTCCTAGCTGTCAGGTGGAGTAATCATTATTTTGTGCGTACAGTCCATGGCCGATGGATGTCGTTCGTTGACCATGTTGACCAGGCCGCGTCGAGAGCACCATGGCGGTGGACAACGGCGAGGCCTAGGAAGGGAACGACACGGAGCCGGGGAAGACTCGGCAATGTTTGCCCATGCGGTGGGGAGTATGAGGGTTTACTGGTCCGGCTGCCGTCACCGGAAAATAACAAGAGGTGTCGGTGAGTAGAGGAATGGCCTGGCCAGCAATGAAGTAGGGTGGGGCAGTGCGGCCTGTGCGGCAGCATAGCCGGCCACGGGAGGCGGGAGCAGGCAGTCCCACCGGAGCTGGTTTGGGCGGTTGGAGCAAGAAGATCAGATATTGAAGAAGCAACACGGCCGTTGGATTAACATCCAACGGTCACTGCTGCTAGAATCGTTTGTGGACTAAGTTGACAAAGCCAAAGTACACGTCAACCTAGTAGACCCACAAGTCAGCCTCCAAATCTGCCCCAAACAGCATACAGCCCGAAATTTCTAGCCGGATTCAAATTAATTTTAAATCTAAATATACCTTAATTTAAATTCAATGAAACTTTACCCGCACAAAAACAATGAAATTTAAAATATCAAAATCTGAAAGAAAACAGTACTTGGGAACTAATTGCCTGTTTGCTGTATTTTTTTCATTTTACAGCCCATTTATTACTTATAGCCCATTTCTTATTACTTATAGCCCATTTCTGGGCAAAATGCATCCCTCCTCGTCTTGAAAGATTTCCAGCCCAGCAGGGCATAGAAAAGCAAGTAGGCCTATGTTGGTTATTCTGCAAAAAACAAAATAGCTGGCTAGCCATTTTTCAGAAAGGAAAAAAACAAGCTGGGCTGGTCATGTGCTAAACATATGAAATAAAAGCCTGGGCTAGACAGGACACGGGTCCCGCACAACCCATTTGATACCCTTCTCCGTCCCGAAAAAACAAAATTATTGCGCACGCTGCTGGGTCCCTACTGTCATCCTCACCATGTACAGTCATATCCTTATTCCTCTCGGTTGTTGACCATGTGGACAACACCGGAGGGCGGCGCCGCGGCGAGCGCGGAGGACGATGGTGAGGCCTCGGACGAGAACGAACAGGAGCAGGCGGTCCCGCCGGTGCTGGTTTGGTTTTGGCGGCTCGAGGAAGAAGAGACTGAAGAAACGCGACAGACGTTGAATGTCAATCGAACGGTCAAGGTTGGCACAATCATTTTTTGACTAAGCGGACACCAAGTAGCATACTTTTTTATATATAGGAAGAAAACTGCGAGGAAAATGCGTTCGTCTGCCATCCTCCTGACAGGGAACGGTCGCCACATAAGTGACTAGCACCCTTGGTTTTCAACCGAGAGGTCCTGGGTTCGAGTCTGAGGAACTCTCAATTTTGTCCTCCTTCCTTCCTCGCAAAAAAAAGGGAAAGAAAATCAAAGACTTGGGAAGGCGTACAGAACAAGCTACTATACCAGTAAAGAGACGTTGCCGAGTTTTAGAAAAAAGAAAGACGTGCTCCTGTAGCTGGTTCGAATCCAAACCTAGATTATGACTATATATGGTGCTACGCTACTCTGCAAGTAATGAAACTGACATATCCAACATTCGCTTCTCCTCTTCTCTACTTACTCTGCCTAGCATCAGAAGCTCTGGCCGCAGCAACCATGTCCGCTGGCTGCTCGTCCACCTGCTCTTCAGCAGGCAACAACCACATATGCGCCAAGTCACCACCCGTACCATCGCCTGTGGGTCTCATCACACCCCCGCCGGCACGCGCACCGCAGCCGATTGCTCATCGCAACCCACTGCCGTTGGTGTGGTGCCACTGCTGCAAATCGCGCAGGGTCATCCGTCGCGTCTCAACCACAATCCGCAACCCTGGCCGAGTCTTCTACAAATGCCCGAATCATGGGGTAATAATATGTTTAAGTGTTGTTCTGCTGCTTTCAGTTGCTGATTTTTTTTAATAGTTTGGTTGATGATCTTCCAATTTGATTCGTGTAGAAAAGGGAAGATTCGTGTGATTTGTATTTCTGGGAAGTTGCTGATGTGGGGGAATGCAACTACGCTGATTATTTGGTTAGCCGAGGAATCCCAATACTAGCAGGTTGGGGTGTTGGACAAGTAACTAAAGGAACGGCAGAAGAGGAAGATGCAGAGCAGAAGGTTAAAGATGCAGTTCCTCTGATCATGGCCAAGCAACAGTTGTTGAACGGCCTTGACAGAAATGAGGAGATGAAAGAGCTTGTGAAGATAATGGGCAAAATCGATGTGCTCTGTAGGATGATTGTCTCTTTATTTGCAGTGTATGTAGCACTCGTGATGTATTCAGTGGCTACGACATGAGCACTTTGCTGAAACTAGTAATGAATGAAACCTGTGTAGCAGGCTGGGCGTAGTGTTGTGAGCATCTAATGATTTCTATTAACGGAAATCAGGGGGTATCCCCTTTTGCTCATATAAATAAATAGATAGCAGAGGCCCTGTCGGGTCAGCTTTGTTCTCATTCGAAGACGTCGAGCAAATTGCAGTCCAACAGCAAACTATGTCATCAAATTCAAGTTTCACAGCCAAATATGAGTACAACTAAAAAACAATGTCATCATGTTTTAGTTGTCATACAATCATCAAACACAAATCAGCATACATAACAAGTGATGTTCTCACAGCAAAATAGTAAACAACATGTTCATCAGGTTTCAGTTGTCATAGCAAACACAATTTCACATAGTAGATAAAAAAATGTCTTCTGACAGGCAAATACGACAAAAGCAATGTAATCATCATCCGCAGCAGCAGCGTCAACATCTTCGCCATGTGTATCAGTCTGAATCGTAATTCCCCACGGTGTCATCTTCTTCTTCATCCTCAACGTCCTCGAACGTTGGCTTCTTCTTGATCAACTCTTGTATGTCCACAGCACGACAGGCAATCTTTTCGCCGGCGTCATTGACATGATGGTTCTCAAAGATATTAGGAACATCTGTGTTATCTTGTACATCAGGAGCAGTGTAAGCATCATCTTGTTGTGCAACTTCATTAAACAAATTCCTCTGCTCAAACCTTTGCAATACTCTCCAGTCATCGCTATGTGCAAATGTGTCTTCCAAGAAAAATATTTGTGTTGCTTGATTTGCCAAAATAAAAGGCTCGTTGGTCTGGTACGCCGCCTTGACATTGATGAATTTGAAATAATCATCAGCTCTGGGTTTTGCGATCCTGGAAAACAGGTTATACCAACGACAACATAACAGAACCACACACCGATGATCCTCGAAACTGGAGATATACTGCAACTGAACAATGTCTGTTATGTTAGCATACATTTCAGTTGTCTCTTTGTCATACGTATTCGTGCTCATGATGGCACTATTTTGTGTCTTCCTGCCTTCGTCTCGTGCAAGGGTGTTGTAGCTCACATCTCCAACAACGCAGGATTCATAATGTCTTACCCGAGTATCAGGACCCATTGCTAGTGAGTAAAGGGCATCATCAACTGCCTGCCCATCCTCCCGCATCTTCTTAACCTATGGTTAGAAAATAGACAAGCTGATCATCTTATGTACTCAATATATTAAAAAAACTGACAGTGCACTTCAAAAGCTTACATGGTTCTTGAACCATTTCGCAAATCCTGCCATAACCAGTTTGTCAATGTTTCTTGGATTTTGCGGCAGTAACTCCTCTTTGTAGATGTTGCACAACATAGTGATCGCGTCAAACATCTAAATATATAAGAAATGTGCTGCAAGTTTAGTAGATTACAATGTATAAGCTGCAGTACTGCACTTACTTGATATAAGGTAGTATCTCAGGACAGTTATTCAACACATACCAAACCATTTTGTCCAAATCTTTAGGTTTGTCCTCTTGTCGACTCTTCCCTGTAACTCGAACGGAATATTCAAAAACATTGAGCCCGGGATTGTCTTCACCCACCTCTTTGCTAAGCTGATCAGCTATTTCAATGTATTTTGAGCAGAATGTCAACGCTTCTGTAGCAATGTAGGCCTCTGCAATGGAACCCTCGGGTCTAGCTCTGTTCCTAACATAGCCCTTGAAAGTGCCTAGCCGCCTTTCAATAGGGTACATCCAGCCATACTGTACTGGACCTCTAAGTAGTGCCTCATCAGGTAGATGAACAGCCAAATGCACCATCACATCAAAGAAGGCTGGAGGATATATCTTCTCAAGGTCGCATAGGATAGTTGGTGTCTTGTCTCTAAGACGCTCCAAAGCATCAATCCTGATATTTCTACTGCAGAGTTCCCTGAAGAATTGTCCCAACTCTGCAACTGCTCTGTATAAGTCAGGGCGGCCCAATCCTCTAAGGATAACAGGTAAAACCCTTTGAAGTAGGATGTGGCAATCATGAGTTTTCAACCCCTTTACCTTGTTTCCATCTGCACTGACTCTCCTTTTAGGGTTGGAAGCAAATCCATGTGGGAATCTCACACGTGACAGGACCTCGCAGAATTCTTTTCTTTTTACCTTGTCCAAGACGTACACAGCTGGTGCCATATCCCGTGGTTTACCTTCATCTTGCACCTGCAAATCCTTTCTGATACCCGGGTGTGTCAAATCAATCCTAGATTTTAAGGTATCTTTCGTCTTGCCTTCAATGTTAAGAAGTGTGCCGATAATGCTGTCACATATATTTTTCTTGATGTGCATCAAATCAAGATTATGCCGCAGATCCAAATCTTTCCAATACTCCAAGTCCCACAAAGTGGACCTGTGGGTAAACAATAATCTCTCTTCTACCGTGCCACGCTTCACTGGTGTAATATGCATGACCTTCTCTAATTCCACTTGCAACTCATCGGCGGTGAGCCTCTTTGGCGCATCACGGTTTTCATGCTTTGCATTGGACACATGTCTTCGGTATTTTCTAGGATGCGGCTTGTCCTTGGCAAGGAAACGGTGGTGTCCAATGTAACAGATCTTGCTAAGTATTGTGTATGACAGGGGATTCCTGTCACAGCGAACACATGCATTGTAACCATGTGTCGTTCGCCCTGACATAGTGCCCAAAGCAGGATAATCATGGATGCACCAAATTACAACGGCACACAGAAAGAAATCAGCTGGTGGGCTGCTATATAGGTCTCGAGTGAGAACACCCTTCCATAGCTGTTGAAGTTCCTCCACAAGAGGCTCCATGAACAAATCAAAATCCTTTCCAGGACTTTTTGGACCTGGGATGAGCAAGGCCATCATGTAGTTTGATTCTTTGGTGCAGACATTTGAAGGCATGTTGTAAGGGATAACAAGCACTAGCCACATGCTATATGTCGCAATCTGGTGGCCAAATGGGTTAAATCCATCTGAAGCTAATCCAAGTCTAATGTTTCTCGGGTCAGCAGCAAACTCTTTGTGTTTATCATTGAAGCTTTTCCACTCACTACCATGAGATGGATGGCTCATTACATTCTGATCTCTGTACTCCTGGTTCCTAGAATGCCACAGTACATCCTCTCTTGTTTCAGCATCATGAAACAACCTCTGCAATCTTGGTGTAATTGGAAAATGTCTCAGAACATTATGAGGAACCCTCTTCACAGCATCGCCATCTTTCCATCTTGATGATTTGCATTTCAGGCATTCACTTAAGTTGGCATAATCCTTCCGGAACAGAACACAATTCTTCTTACAAACATGGATCATATCATATCCAATTCCAACTGCACGAAGGAAATTCTCCATTTTACTGTAGGTGTGTGGCAGCTCAGATGCATCTGGGAAATATTTGCGGAAAGCATCCAACATCGCATCGAATGATTTGTTGCTCATCCACTCAGATGTCTTCACCTGAAGAAAGGTGACCATAGCTGAGAATACTGACAGCTTATTTCCTGGGGTGATAGCAACGTTGCATTGTTCCAACATGCGGGCCCACCATTTTTCTTCTGCAGGTGAAAGTTCACGGAATGCACGAGCATTTCGTAGCATTGTTTTAATGTTTGTCAAACTCACTGGCTCCGCCACCACCACCTCCTCCTCCTCTTCCACCTGAGTATCAGGCAGATCAAGATGGTGATCTGCTACTTCCATGTAATCAATAACATTGACATTCACAGCTTCACCATGATGAACCCACCTGGTATATGTGACTGACATCCCATACAAGTGTAGATGATTTTGCAAAGTTGACTGGGGTCTTGTAACTGAATTCATACAACTGCTACACGGGTAGAGCACATCTGATTTCGGACCACCGTACTCAGCTCTGATAAAGTTCATGAAGTTTTCAACCCCCTCGACATATGCAGCAGAGAATCTTCGAGCAGAAGTTATCCAAGTCATGTCCATCTGTTAGACATACAAATTAGTTTTTCTACTAGATATTACAGGAAAAACATATATGCTTTTTATGAAGTCCAGAAAAAAAAATACCTAGGTCGATGTCTAAAGCTATGGCAAGATACTTGCACGAGCAGATCTAAGTAATGAAATATATGTAAAGCTAATTCAGCAAACAAATTTGAGTGCTAAATTATGGCAGGTTGTTTCAGCAGTCAATGAGGCCGAGCACACAGCCATCGAACTATCGAAGGCCATCGCAGCAACAAAGATCGAGTATAAAACAGTGTAGAGCTATTTCACCTAACAGATTGGCTACTAGACTATGGCAATCTACGTCACAATAAATATATGGCGGGATATTTTAGCAACTAATCGGCCTTGGCATGCCATCTCAGCTAAGCAGATTGAGTGCAGAACAGGGCAAGGAAGCTTCTTAAGTAGAGCATATTGACAGTAAACTACTTCGGCAAACAGTGAGATTAACAGCGTCTATCAGCTAACATTCAGCACTACACCGACATGAACGGGGCCTCAGTCTAGAATGCACGTACCGTGGGAGAAGCTGACCGCCATGCGTCTCCACACGAACGTCGCCAGCGGTGGCGGCGCTGACTGCCATGTGCCTCCACAAGAATGTAGCCAGAGGTGGCGGCGCGGCTAGAGGACGGCAGTCTACGAGAGCGTACTGTGGGAGCGAGAGGATCGCCGTGCGTCCCCTCGATGAACCGCGGTGCCGACGTATCGGCGCGGCGGGGAGGGCGGCTTTGGCGGAGCGAATGGAGTGGAGGAGGGACGGGGGGAGGGGGTTTGGGGTAGTCCTGGCCATCTCAGGCCCGGCCCTGTCGGCCCACACAGGCCCGGCCCTAAAATCCAAGGCCTAGGCCTTATGGGCTTGCCCGTGGGCCGGGCCTGGGCCTGAGTTTTAAGCCCACCAGCAGGGCCTGGACGGGCTTGGGCTTGGCATATTGGCATTTTAAGGAAGAGGCCCGGCCCACGGCCCTAAGCCCTAAGGGCTTTTCAGGGCTTTTTACTAGATGGGCCGGGCTTGGGCTTCAAAAGTAGGCCCGGCGGTAGGGCCTGGGAGGGCCTGGGCCTCGGTTTTTTGTTGCGGGCTTTTTTAGGCCCAGCCCAAGCCTGGCCCGGCCCGGCCCATGGCTAGGTATAGTTTGGGGAATATTTGGCCGAAGGGCGGTTGAATCGAATTTGGGGGGAATTTTTGTGGGGGGGAGGATTTTCGCGCGGTGGACGGGGGGAGTTTGGTGCATGGTCGGTTTCTCCAAGTGCAGTCCCACGTGTCAGTGAAGAGGCAAGCCGAAGCGCGTTCCGTTTGCGTGAGCCGTGTCCAGGACCGAACGTGTGTGGGGTGCAATGCGACCGCGACAGGAGTGTTGTGAGTGTACCGCCTTTTTTCCTTTTAAACTAGGTGCTTCACCCCCTCAAAAATAATGTTGCTTCGCGCGATCCATCGATACTACTACTAGTAATCCGGTAATCCCGACTAAAACGGCGCGGCCGGGTCTTTTCCCGTGCGATATGCTGGGAGGTTGGCTTAGTTGGGTTTTTTAGATTTGTCTCGGTTCAATAAAAAGCAGAGTTGGTGATGATGGTGTGCCTGTCATCCTGCAATATAGGCCGTCCGATCTATATCTAACGGATAGGAAGGAAACTATGACAATTTACCCGCACTCCTCTCCACATTTGCAGATAAGGCTTTCCCTCGTTCATCCTTTTCTCCCACAAGATCTTGATATTCCGTGCAACGCACGGGCATCTTTCTAGTACTCCTACAATATGTATATTATTGTGAAAGTTCATATACACCGGCTGAGATTAATTCAAACACGGTAGATTTTCATTACATTTCAAACTTTTATAGGACAGAAAAATAAAAGAAACCCGACCCTAAACCTATTCTACGGCGGCGACCGACGTCCTCCATCTGCAATCTCTATGTATAGGGGTGGGGTTCAACACCCGTGAAGTGAAGGTGCGGTCTCCGGCGAGGAAGAGTAGAACACGGGATACAGACCGGCCAGTTGGCACACCATGCCCTGCCGCCTCCCATGCCCTACTCATCCTCGGAGGAGTCCCCGACCTCAGCGGTGCCGGACGTTGGACGGCGGCAAGTAGGACGCGTGGCTGACGGTGCTCCCGTCGTTGGCCGCTAGCGTGGCCACCGCTTGTGCGGTCGCGTCCGCGTCCGGCTACGCCGCTATTGCGTCGGGAGAGGCGACTTGAGCGAGGGCGGCGACCTCGAGCTTCATCCCCGAAGACAAGCTCTCCCGTAGAGCGTTCGCACTTGCGGTCATGGCGGATGTGGTGCCAGGTAGGAGGACGATGCGCTATGGTGTGGAGGTTAGTTGGGCGTTGCCGCTTTAAGTAGCGCATTCCGGTGAGGCCAAGCGTCCAGGTGCGTCATTAAGTCGCCGGAGTTGGTTCCTTGGGCACCGAGCCTCTTAACGACGACACACGAACGGACAGCATGAATGCGGGCAGCTGGCGCCGGCTGGGAACGCACCGCGCGACGGCGTGAGGGACGAGGGCTTTGGTGTGCCAGGGTAGTCAGCTGTGGCCGTGGCAATGTTGGAGATACCCTTTGCTCAAATGCGATCCCCGCATGTCATTGAAAAAGCAAGACGACTCGGCATGGTCTCAGGTCCAGAGGATGCAGTTGGCCGCGCTACACCACTCCGGGGACGCGTCGCGGTGCCCCGTGCATCCTCGACGAGCCGGGTGTTGGGGTGTGTTTGGATTGTGGCCAAAGTGCACCTTACCAAAATTTTGTTCATGACCCAAAGATTGGTCTTTGTTTGGGTGGTTGCCATTTCTTTGGCATGCCAATGAACTCTAGCCAACTCTAGTTCATTTTTCTTGCCAATGTCGGCCAAATCATGGGCAACCAATACCTCAACCAAAATTTTGGCTACCCAATGCTTTGATGGGGCAACCTTGGGCACAAACCAAACATACCGTTGGTTGTGCCACAGCACAAATGCCACCCTCGGCACACTGAAACCGACCGTGTCTATCGATGATATGAGCGTGTCGCTCACCGCGGTCGCCGTGTCCAGAGGCAGTGCTAGAGCTGTGCCCCGTTGTTGGCCCCAACGACCCACATGAACGGTTGTCGGTGGCGAGGAGGTCGTGGGCCAGCTCCTCCATTGGACTAGTCTGCGCTACGTCATCCCGACGGTTGTGCCCCACATGTCGGTTTCCCTGTTTTCCCGGCCATATTCGAGCGTCAGTGCTCGCGTTGCGCATTAGGCCTTTCACTATGTAGGCCAAGGGAGACAACTTATTGTTTATTTGAGCCGTTCAAGTGTAATCATGTGGCGTTTGCTTATTTCTCATTCCTCTCCAACCCTCTTCTCCATCGATCATGTCGCCCTCCAGTCGAGTCCATCCTCCAGCATGCCTCATTTGAACATTCCGCCGAGTATCATTCGCATGTACCCACCCTAGTCCTCTTTCAATAGATCTCCGGACCCCGAGATGAAATCGAGAGGGAACGAGTGGGGGCACGTGATACCTAAGGCGGATTAAAAAATTTGAACCGGTGATCATAGCATCCGCAAATCATATATAAAGGGTATTCAATGTTCGTTTCGTTTTTGAACATACAATATACTCCCTCCTATCCTTTCTACTTTACATATAAGTTTTATGTGTAGTCAAAGTATCTCTACTATGATAAAAAAAGGTATCAACATTCAACAACGCCCAATCAATATTGTTAGATTCGTACGTACTCCTAGATTTGTACTCGAGATGGTTTCCAATTTGACTATTGACAAGATTAATAGTACTCCTTTCACATAGGTGAGTAAGTCATCTTAGGCTGTGCACCGTGACCAAGGAGGAGGGGAAAACGAGAGACATTAATGTTTATTTGCTAATTAATAGTATTGCATGCAATGAACTAACCACTGCATGTCATATTTGAAAGTCTCAGGTCATTAAAAGCATGCACACCCTCATCTCTTATTGGTTCATATGTCAAGAAACAAGAAACGAGGTAGAAGTTAATGCACCGCGCCTACGTGTTTTGGGATTATTTGGTTTTCGTAAGATGACTTACACACCTAGATGGAGGGAGTACATGAGATGTATAATGTGAAAATTATATCTGGAAACTCCTTTCACATACGAAATTGACCATATGCTTTGTACAAGTTGCATGTCATATATTATTACTCTAACATTTGGTCAAAGTTAGCCTCAAAAAACGCATTAGACCCTGTATGCTTTGTGTAAGTTGCATGTCATATATTATTACTCTAACATTTGTGTAAGTTGCATGTCATATATTATTACTCTAACATTTGGTCAAAGTAGTATAGTGGAAGTGGATCCTTTGACGTAGGTATCCCTGCCTTACCCTCCCTTTCGGTCACTTACTGTCGGACCCCATGCTTGCTAGGCCCCGCATGTCAGTTACTCAATGGGTTCGGCCACGTCAGGGGATCCTCATCTGTAGTATACTCCCTCTGTTTTTATTTACTCTGCATAAAACGGAGGGAGTGGTGGTATAATAAATGACGCGGGCGGGGGAGGGGGAGGGACGTTGATTTGCTCTCAACTGCGGTCCCACAAGCGAGTGAAAACGCAAGACGAAGCGCGTTCCATTCGGTGAGCGACGTGGAGGGTCCAGCGTGCCGGGCTGCAACGTGAACGCGACAAGAGCGATGTACAGTCAAAACCGATTGACCGGTCGTCACCGGAACCACTATTCACACCAAAACCTTCGCTACTCGGCCTACGCCAGCCACTGCCCTAAAACCACACCAAATCTCCAGCCCATTCCCCCACCTTTCGATCCCCTAGCCCGCATCAAGCGTCCCCTAGTTCGCCAGAAGCCATGGTGCGCCGCAAGATCACTTACTACAAGATGCTGACGCCGGAGCGTCGCACAGAAATTGCAGCGGTGGTCAGCACCACAGACCTCCGTTTCCAAGCTCGCTTTGCGGCGGGCCAATCCCCGAGTTCTCTGGAGCCAAGCTACGAGGAGGAGGAATCCGATCCAATGTTCACTGCGGAGGTCGCGGCGCAGAAGGCCCCCGATGGGTATGAGACGATGGACGTCGACTTCGTGCCGGCGTCCGGGTCCCCCATGGTGCAGGCGGACCAGCGGTTCAACATGGCGGTACTAAAGGAGGACCTGGAGGCAGAGGCTCAACTCAACGCGGAGCGCGCGCATGCCGCTGCCATCGAGGCTCTCCTGTAGGCGGAACCGAATGTCGTGGATGTGAACCGGGCGGCGGAGGCTCAACTCGAGGCGGAGCGCGCGGATGCCGCTGCCATCGAGGCCCTCCTGCAGGCGGAACCGGACGTCCTGGACATGAACCGGGCGGCAGAGGCTCGACTCGACATAGAGGGTGCGGATGCCGCTCTCATTGGCACCCTCCTGCAGGCGGAACCGGAAGTCCTAGACTTGAACCGGACGGCGGAGGCTCGACTCGACGCGGAGCGCGCGAATGCCGCTGCCATCGAGGCCCTCCTGCAGGCGGAACCGGACGTCCTCGACTTGAACCGGGTTGTGCTCTCGTCTGTGCAGAGCGCCCACACGCTCCGCTTGAACGAGTAGCTGGAGGTCGAGGACAACCACGGTGCGGAGACACACGTCGGGAGCGACGGCTGGTTCACGCCGGCAGCCAAAGATGATGAGGCCGTCTCTTTCCGTGAGCAGTGATAGTTTTTATTTATGTTGTTGTTTTTATTATTATGGATCTTTTGCTGTGTAAAAACATACTATTTGTTATGCAAGTCGCCTAACTTTGGTCAGTCTACCATTTCAGGCGGTTGGATGAATATCCTACGTCTCCTAACCCTTCTTTCCTTCTTCCTCACCTCTTCTTCTTCCCCAACAGACCACCGCACGGGCCGTACGGATACTCCGGTTGGATAAACATACTCTATGAACGAAAATTATGTGTCAGCTATAGGATGGCTGAGTTTGGTTTGTTCACATGCGACAGCACGTGTCAGTGAGGGTGCGTTCCCTTGGTTGGGTTTGCGGTGTGCAGGAGCGACTGTGTGAGGGTGCGGTGCGACCGCGGCGTGCAGGAGCGACCGTGTGAGGGTGCGGTGCGACCGCGACAGCCGTGCGCAAGTGTACCTCCTTCTCATTTTGAAAACTTAAGGCAAGCTTGGCAAAAATGTATGGCGAAGTTTGGCAATGCAAGGCCTAGACCCAAACAGGATAAGTACGTGCGTACTAGGAGTACTAGTGTTAAAAAAGAAAGGCGGGGTTTTCCTTCGATACAAATCCTCGTTCACGTGTCAATTAATGCGTATTTCTTTCTCGAAAGACCAAAGAGCTAACCATCTCACTCCTCATCGCTTGATTAATGCAGCGCCATGCAAACGAACCTTCTCACTTCCGCATGCATGCAGGGGATATTGAAGTCCTTGGTTGCTAATCCCATCAATTTTGCCTCGATTAGTGTTAGTGGCCCTTTGCAAATTGTAATTTTGATACTCGACTTGTGTACAAAAAAATGGAGGTAGTAACTATATTTAAATTCCTTGCCCATTGCGGTGACGTCGACGACTTTTTTTTGTGTGGTTTGGCGAAGTGCGTTCAACGGAGAACACCATTGAGGGAGACCACGGTAAGTCGTTCGCAAGTGCCGCCTGCAAGCCGAGACAACCGCCTTATTTGCATCCAGGAAGTCCTTTACTAGTACTACTACTAGGAGTACTAGTGCGGTGAGATGGTTCCTCGAAGAAGACGATGGAGAAGCGGAGTCAGCGAAGAGTGAAATGAAGTTGCTTCGTCCATGCTTTGTGATTTGACGCCTCACTGCTTTGTGATTTGTGATAGAAGGGATAGGGAAGTAGACTCTGTGCTCTATACTGTACTACTCCTACATGTGTCCAAGCATGGGAGAAAGAGGAGAGATGCTGCATTTTTCTATTCCTTCAATCAATCAATCAGGGAGCTTCAGTTCCATCTTTTTGACTTTGCCACGCGGATGACGGGGGAGGTGATTTTGCCACGCGGATGACGGGGGAGGTTTCTTATTTTCGGAGGACATTGTCCTGGCGGTTTGCTAACATGCGGTCCCACGTGTCATTGCTTTACCAAGCAGATCCGCGTTCCACATGAGGCAGAACAACGGCAGAAGCAACACATGGTTAAGTTGAAGAAGATGAGGGAGAAGCGGATTCAGTAACGAGTGAAATGATGGTTGCTTCGTCCCTCCAACTACTTTTTTTAGCATTATTACTTCGTCCCTCCAACTTAACTGCGGGAAAGGTGCAGCTTTGTGATTTGACGCCTCATTGCTCATTACTACGCCGGCGCCATGACTGGGGTGCTTCACCCCGGCTGCTCTGCACTGTATTCCGGTATGGCACGTGGACCCGGTAGCTTGATGTTCCACATGTCGGTGAAAGGGACTAGAAGATTTATGAAAGCGAGCGCTCCACTCTTACAACGGAGGAGTAGACGACACGACGGCCCAGTGAACTGTCACTTGTACTGTATAGTACTATAGTTTTGCTGTTTCGCACGATCCATCGATACAAACCCGATTAAACAGGAAAGGGCGGGATTTTTCTCGCGCGGTAGATGATACTAGCCATACATTTCAAAGGCAATTTTAATGTATGCAAACTGAATAATTATAAGTAACAATATGATATCTAGTAAAACTAAAAACACATATGATTTATTGTGTTAGAGTGTAGCAGTACTGCTGTATTGCATAGTTGTTAGATGTAACATGCGAGAACGTGTAGAGATGTAGTTTTGTAGGGCCTATAGAGAGAAAAGCGTAATACGGTCACCGAACTTCAGAATAAGCTGATTACCGTCACTATATACGTTTTGCGGTGATTATCCGGTCACTTGCTCATAGTTCAGCATCGGATTGCACTCTGTTGACCGGCCAAATAGTTTGCGTGGCGCCATGTTGACTAGTTAAATTGACCATGTTCCTTGTGGGTCCCACCTGTCAGTTCACATAGGGAAAAGGTCAGATAAACACAAATTTACGCATGCGCGACAAGGCCCCATCCCGTGCGAGGGAATCACTTGGTTGTGTATGTGTCTGTCAGGGCCTGATGTGTGTGCATGCACGTGTAGGTTGAGCACTTGAGCGTGAGAGTGTGTGTTGGTCGTGTGGTGTACTGATGTGTGCATGCATGCATGCGTGTGTGCGTGTGAGTGTTGCGTGCGTGCATGGCTGCGTGTGTACGTGTGAGTGTTGCGTGCGTGCGTGGGTGCATGTGTTTGTGTGAGTGTTGCGTGGATGGAGTTCGTGTGCATGCGCGCATGTGTGTATAATCACCACACCAGCTCCTGTGTGTTAAAACAGACGGCTCAGCATACCAATACAAGGCCACCTTGTCCGATGTGCCCGCGGTCATGACTTCGCACCACCGTCAAAATATTTTTTTTTGTCGTTTGTTTCCATTCTTACTAGCAAGATGCTCGTGCGTTGCACGTAACATCAAGATGCATTTCTATGACTTGTTTATCTTGTGAGAGAAAAGGATGAACGAGGGAAGGCCTTATTTGCAAATGTAGAGAGGTGTGTGGGCACCTTTTTGCAAAATTGCCATAATTTCTTTCCTATCCGTCAGATATAAATCGGACGGCCTATATTGCAGGATGGCAGGCACACCATCATCACCAACTCTGTTTTTTATAAGAGTGTATTTTATGTATTTTATAATAGTGTAGATGTAGAGTAGATACAAGTCGACAGGTGGGCACGATGTTAGTGAGATAATGTGATGCAACACTAGAGGTGCCACGTGGAGCGTTCAACTGGTCAACTAGTCATGTCATGAGCAAATACAAAGTTGTACGGTGAGCCCGTGACTGTATAATAACCACTAAACGTAAACGGTAATCGTAATGAGTGGATTATGAAGTCCAATGTATGTATCATGTTTTCGCTTCAAATACAATGATCGTCAATGCATATATCGCGAGAGAAAGATGAAACACGCGTGAATTTTCTGGGGGCTTACTGTTAGAGGACCTGGAGATAGTTTTGTGTGCATACGTGAAAGGGGCGTACAGGGGGGGTATGCGATGGAGAGAGAGATGCTCTTCGTTTCTCTTTATTATGACTAACTTTGTATATAGTATAAAAATATACAAATTCACAGTGCGGAATAAATATCATTGTGGGCCCAATGCAATGCAAATTAGCATTCGTACTCCTCCATATAACTTTGTAATGTTGTATATATGTAGAAACTCTAAAATAATTTTTTGGCCACGCTTTATTCAAAAGGAATGTTGTATGCGAAATAAACGTGAAGAGAGGACTTTTTAGATCAATGGGGTACGTGATGTAACATGTGCGAATGTGTAGTTGATGCATTTGGCGGGGCCTAGAGAGGTATGTGTGTGTATTACGTATTCGAGAGAGGCATGGATAGAGGGGCCGATGGGGGGGCATGGGAGAGATAGCACGAGAAATGAGGATGGTCTAGAGAGAGAGAGACGAATATGACGTCACGACAAGAGATTCCATTCCCTTGAGTGTGTATATGCAAGGGGGGGAGGGAATAGAGGCACCAGGAGAAATTTTCTGTGTGTGTGGTGTTTGTGTTGGTATGTGTGGGTGTGAGAAGATAATGAGACGTGGGAGCAGAGGGTGTGTCACCGCGTGAGGTCCGGTGGGTCGAGGTGAGGCCCTTCGTTCGGTTCCGTCCTGCGCCACATTGGTTGGCCCATGACACATTTAGGAAGACCCATGGATGACTAGTCGTACAAGACAAAGATAGCAGAATTGTGAAGGACTCTGTGTCCACTGACAAAGCCGGCTAGGATTTGTAACCCTAGGTTCTCGGACTAAGGTAACCCCTTTATCTCTAATATTACTATTCATCCAACCTAACTTTAAGGGGCATCCTACAGAATGCTCTGCTAGAATCATACTTGTCGATTAGGAAGAGAGGTGTGAGATAATGCGTGAGAGACAGGCATGAAGATAATGTGCATACATGATACATGGAGGCAGGTCCATGTATATAGAAAGGGTCGATGAGGATTGTGCGTGTGTATGTTTGCGAGAGGAAGAGTGCTTGTGATAAAGGTTAGTGAAAACAGTTGTAAATGGTTACGAGAGGGAGGGAGGGTTATATCTAGAGAATGTGTGCGAGAAAGACACCTCGGGAGAGAGTGTGTGAGCATGTGTGAGAGACCATCGATGGAGAGTGAAACTACACGTAAAAGACTGCTCTACACATTGATTAAAGATATAAATTGTATCCAAATATTAGGATGGGATCATGATATTTGCAATTCACGTAAGGATCGGTCATTGATCCATCAGACATCTAGATTCTATCGAATTTGAGCATGTCTATGTTATTATTCGACGCAATTGATCCACATAGTTAGTATTTTGAACTCCAGACAATGCATCGCTTTAGCAATCGAATATAAACGTGAGTATAATTCATGTTGTGTGTGTAAAGCACATTATACATACGAAAGTTACACAATGGACATTTATAAATAGCTACCTATGAACTAACATACATTTGAATTCAACCTAAGGTGGTTTAAAAGAATCGAATTCAACATGAAGTCCATTCAATTATTTGAATTTGATATCGTGGCATTTGTAAACCATACCTAAACTATGGGGGTACCAATCTTTGCTCTGATTTTGTACATAATAGCATATGTAGTTGTGTACAAAATAGATTCAAATTTAGCTCCTCCATTCCAAAATAATCGTAGTTATAAGATTTTCAAGTGTCAAAATTTCAAAAGGAAGCGGATAATTTAATGAGGTTTTCAAACATACAAGGTCAAATATAACGTTGTCTATTTAGGTCAATCCTCATAGTTCAAGAGTACTCTAAACGTGAATACTTGTGTTTCAAAATTTCGAACGAAGCGCCAAAAGAGCCTCTACTCGCCCGAAACCGCGTGAGACCAATGTTTGGTAGTACAAGGAAATTACTTTTCTAATAACTCCGACCTGTGAAACCTACCGGCCCGATGTCCAAAGGTCTAAACTGGGGTAGGTTTGTAGCTTCATCTAGACGCCACGCAACCGCCTCCGAAAAACATTCATACACAATGGCCGCCTAAGCACACATGCGCGCGGCTGAAATCGCTCCCGCCCACTATCTGGGACACCTGGGATTACCATCCTACCCCCGACCTGCAGTAGGTCCGAAATTTAAGAGGGGGGCAAAGTTTGTACTTTCCCCAAATTTCAAGCAAGCGCGTCCCATCTTCTGTTCAAAAAAGCCAAAAACAAGCGCATCCCAGACCGAAACATGGTTCCCCCCCACCCGTCTGATTCCCCATTCGTACTCTGTGGGCGCCAAAACTACCTCTCCACCAACCGCAAAACCCCAACGTCCTTCGTCTGCCACCCCATCCCACCCATCAACCGCCGCCCTCCTCCATCACGCCGGAGCCGATACCCCGACGTCGTCGTCCACCACAACCTCAACTGCAACGCCCTCCACAGCTAGTAGTTGAAGCCGAGGCCGAGCCGTCCATACCCGAGCCAGTTCAACCACGCTGTCCTGCGCCTCACCGCTGCCGCTCCAACTTCGCCACCCTGCACCGCACCGGAGCTGTTCCTACTACGCCGTCCTTCGCCGCCTCAGATCTGCTTCCCCTCCGCCAACATACAGCCACGGCAACACAGTCAACAATTTTGCCATGGGTTCATCCAAGCCTGCACCCTCCAGAACATCGGTTTCCCCGGTAAAAACAAGAAGATCGGCGCGACATGTGGAGGTGACCACACCGGCAACCGAAGAAGGTACTCCTCTTCCCTTATTTGTCCAAATCTTATGTCTCTGCTTGCATGGTATTCATCCCACAGAAGACACTAGTTGACCGCTTCTTCTTGATACTAGATGTTCCTAGTAACTCGCGATGCACAAGGTTTCTCCTCATATACTATTTCACCTTAGCTAGAGGTCTGTCGCCCCCCTGAATTTCAATTTCTGGCCAGTTGATTCCCAATTAACGGAAGCATTCCCCGGTGTAACAGGCGCTAGTACGACTATTACACCGGGGAAGCAGCGTCTTGGTGTTTATCTTAGGGGCGTCTGCGGCCTAGAGCTACTGGCGCCCAATCTGGAGGTCGGCCGGGATTAAAGGGATGGCTTGGGGCGCTGCTAAGCACGGTGGTGGTGTGAGGTCGATGGGAGGGCGGGGCGGCGGAGGCACGGGTCTGGGCCGGTGGTCGCTGGCGGTTCAAGAAAGATCGTCAATAGTGACTGGCGGGAGGTAGACGAAGGACATCTGCCCGTTCCTTATAGATCGGACGGTTCATTAAAAAAATCAGCTGACCTATTTATTTTTAGTCGACTGTTATCTTAGATATGACCACATGTGGCGGTGTGCTGGAGGAGTACTTGCATTTCCTGTGCTCATATATTACAAAATCATACGGAGTAGAATCTAATTTTGTTTGCCATGCAATGTTGTAGAGCTATCATATGTCTCCTGTCATTTATTTTTCAGCCACCTGCTATCTGCTACTTTTACAGTGCACTAGTTCTGCACACACTTCACCCATACTCTCACTATTGTGTTTTTATGCAAGGGTATTTCAGACTCTCCTGCCAAAAGAGAAGCAGCAAAGAAAAGAGAGAAGTCGCTCCAGCTTCGTATGCTGGTAGGCAAGACACGTTACCGCGCTATAAAGGGTGCAGTGTCAGCAGATGGAGACGGTAAACGTTGCTCTGGAGTTGATGACCTCGCTCGCAATGAACCACCATCCCAGGTACTTGCTTTAACTTCGCGGTGTCATATGTGGTTGCATGTTCCATATGGTGTCTAGCTTGTATTCGAAAGGCCGAAGTCGGTCTTTATTAAGATAAGGAAAGATATTTTTTACATGAACCACCATCCTGTGAGCACCAGAAGACAAATAGCTAGTCAGGGCACTGGCCGAGCCAGTGACAAGCCCAGCAAAGACAGGCATCACCTGGAAGCCAACTAAAAAGCCGCGATGGTGGCGAAGCAGCCCGCCTCCCACCAGGCTCTCAGGTCCTAGATGATCATGTTCACCACTCCAGCCGGATGTCTAGCTTGTATTGCTTCCAATTTGGTTAAACTGCATCTGCTTAGCTTACACATTATACCTTTGAATATGTCATGCCTTTCTGTTTTTGGTACATACTAGTACATCTGTGTATTAACCATGTTCTTACATCAAACTAATGTTCTTGTGTATCCCTCATCAATCACTTATGACGAGGCAGGCAGGCAAGGGGACTACTCCTCATTTAAAGAATGCAGTGTCAGCCTCCCGACATGATTCTCAAGAAACAGAAATGCTAGATGAAGATAGTGAATGTAGCTCTGTAGTTGATTACAGCATTTCCCCTACACTAGCATTGCAGGTGCTTGCTCTAACTTGGCAGTGTGATATGTGGTTGCATGTTGCATATGGTGTCTAGATTGTAATTCTTCCAGTCTGTTTAAACTGCATGTGCTAGTCTGCTTAGCTTATACTCCTGTAAATGTGACATTATACCTGTTAATGTGACATGCCTTCCTGTATTTAGTACATAGTACATCTGTCTATTAAGCATGTCCTTACATAAAACTATTGTTTTTTTTGTATCCCGTATCAATCAATATGACGAGACACCTTTAGTATATGCAGTGCGATATTAGTTGCGTCTTTCATATGATTTATAGCATACGCTGCTTCTAATTTGTTGAAATTCCATTTATGATGGGACGCTTTTAACTTGGCAGTCATATTGGTTGCATCTTTCATGTGGTGTCTAGCTTGCATTGCTTCTTATTTGCTGGAATGGTTTCTGCTTAGTTTACACAAACAGTTGTGAACATGCCATGTCGTCCTGTTTTTCGTACATATTCCATCCTGGTATCATGTGTTTGCCTTACATCAAAGTAGTGATTGTCAGTATCATGCATGAATGAGTTCTGAAGAGAGAATTTTATTGCTTTTTCTTGTCGGTTTTACTTGACAATTCAAAATCAATAAAGCGGAAGGAAGTTAGCAAGGCAGCGGATAAAGGTGCTCCTTCCGAACGGAGGGCCTCTACAGTTTCTACTCCTCCACACCCCCAAGATGATTTCCAAGATAACACATGCATAGACACTCAACAAAGCTGTGTTTATGATGAGCACGTCTCCCCTAGTGCAGCATCACTGGTGCTCCCTCTAACTTGGCACTGTTATATGTGGTTGCATGTTATGTGTGATGTCTAGCTTGTATTGCTTCTAATTTTGTTGAATTCCATCTGCTTACTTTACACATTATACTTGAATAAGACACGTGTTCATGTTTCTAAAACATACAATATCTGTCTATCACGCCATGTTCTTACATCAAATTACTACTGTTGTGTAACCTGCAACAATCACTTATCATAAGACACGTTTGACTTCGGAGTGTGATATAGGTTACATCTCACATTCTTTTCTAGCTTGTACTACTAATTTGTTGAAATGGCACTTATGACGAGACAGTTTTAACTTGGTAGAGTGATATTATTTGCATCTTTCATATGGTGTCTAGCTTTCATTGCTTCTAATTTGTTGAAATGCCTTCTCCTTAGTTTACACATCATAAGTTGTGAATATGCAATGCTGTGAATATGCAATGACACTAATGATGAGAGACCTCTAACATGGTAGTGTGATGTTGTTTGCATCTTGCACATGATTTATTTCTTGTACTGCTTCACATTTGTTTAAACGCCATTTATGCTGAGACACCGTTAACTTGGCAGAGCGATATTTGTAGCATCTTTCATATGGTGTCTACCTTCCATTGCATTGCTTCTAATTTTGTGAAATGTCTTCTTCTTAGTTTACACATCATAGTTCTGGTTATCTCTTCCGTCCTGTTTTTCATACATATTACATCCTCCTATCATGTGGTTGTCTAACATCAAAGTTTTATTCGTCTGCATCACGCATCAATTTGTTCTGAAGAACTAAATTGTTATTCGTTTTTCTTGTCGGCTTGACTTAACATGGCACAGAGAAATAGGAAGAAACAGAGAATGGTAGGGAATGAGAAGCGGATGAATCCTGCAGATTCTGCTGGTACTGATGGTGCAATAGAAGGTGATAGTCTAGCAAAAAATTCTACAAACATGGCATCCCATGCTACACGAGCTGCAAAAAAAGCCAAACAGAAACAAATAGCTACCACCAAACAAGCAAAGACAGCCCTAGTTCTTGCAACACCTACCACAGTACTATCAGTTGCACGACATACTCGTGCGTCAACTGAGCTAGTAGCACGTTCCCAAGCTCCCTTGCCACCTGACACTACTTCCCAAGCACTCTTGACACAAGACAAGTTGGCAATATCAGATGAACCTTGTGAGCTTCAACAGCAAGAAGGTAGTTGCTGGAATCAAGTTACAGTTGCATGCTTCTTTATATGTAGTCTCACAGTTTGATGTACACTAACACTTCCTATATTTGTTGTTGGACTAGCACCTAGGCGCAAGAGGAAACAAACATCAGGGATAATGCTCGATAGGTTAACTAAATCTAGAGGAGGAAGAATGGAGATCCGTTTTGAGGCAGGTTTAAAAAGGCCACGTGATGCTACAGAGTCAGCCAAGTTAGTATCAGAGGCAGCGGTTGCCATTAGGTGTCATGTACGTATCCTTCCAACATGGATTCAGTACAAGAATGACAAAGACGAAACCCAGTTCAACACCTTCCTCGACCATTTATCTGTAAGTATGGTTATGTATGGAGACTAGTAATATCGTCTTGCTCTGTCCCATACTTTCTAGGTTGCTGATAATGAGACTCCCATAATTTTCAACAGATGAGGTTCAAGTTGGATAGCCAAGATGATGCAACCAGACAAACTTGCACCCATGTTTTCAAGTCTGCTCTGCGACAGTATCGGTATAACTTGAGGAAAACTCACTTTGAAGGCAAGGCTAACAATGAACTTTCCCAAACATCTCCGGTGGAAAATATATCGGATGAAGACTGGAGGGGCCTTGTTAAACACTGGTCTGATCCAAAGTATAAGGTACATTATATATATGTGATCAGATCACATGTTGAAGTCCTATTGACACATGTGCCACACAAATCTATCTTCTTGTAGGTGAACTGTTCAAAGAACAAGGCCAACCGTACGAATGTGAAATTCCAACAGACGACAGGATCTCGTAGCTATATTGCACACTGCGAGGCTCTTGTAATTAGCTGTTGTTTCACTCTTTTCGATGTACCATATTATCAGATCTATATTGACTTGTTCGAAATGCAGAGGAAAGCCTGCAACGACCAAAAAGTACCTGAACCAAATGCTGTGGAAATCTTCAAGGACTATCACACCAGCAAGAAGAAGGGCATGACTACACCAGTCAAAGCCGCTATTGTAAGTCCTTAATCCTCGTGCCTTTTAACTACTACTTACTCTGACTTGTGCCTTGAACTGCATGGTTTGCAGCCAATGTCTATTACTCTTTTCAATTTTATACACAATTGTCTTAGCGTATCATTGCACCTTACAAGGTTTAAAAGGGAGGAGTGATGTTCCTTTGATCTTGACCCGTAATCTAGTTTCGTGCTGGACTTGCCCACACAACGTTACAATTGCCTGTTTGTCTGTTCTCAGTTGTTTTGTGATATGAATGATGTCATACTATGCTTATCGTATTATAAACTTTGTCTCTTTATCCTTAGCCCTCAATATAATGTGAAGAAATAGACAATACATTAGCGATGGTACATGGTCATATGTTTGGAACCTGGTTTTATTATGTACTTTGCAATAAAATACAACTAATATTTTACATGGGTTCACCAGAATAAGTTCTATATATAGACCAAAGCTATTTTGTTTGGTTTTGTTGCCTCCTTAATATCTTCTGTTCTGGTACTACTAATGTAAAACCTCAATGTTTCAGCGAGCTATGGAAAAAATGGTGGAACCTCCACCTTCTGAAGGTGGCGAGGCAACTATAACCGCAATGTCAGCTCTTGCTGCAGTGGGTCAGTACTTGTCCACTAACAGTGCCAAAAGCACGTTCCTGCATAATACTGGGTTGGTTGTTAAGGCAATATTGTCCAAACTGCCTCATGATCAAGATATGCAAGCTCAAAGCAATGTTGTATCTGCGCTCCAGACACAAGTCCATTCCCTAACAGAGGCCCTTTGTGAAACAAGGAGAAACATTGCTCAATGTCGTCAAGATATGCATGGTTTTGAAACCAGACTATTAGACATTTGCTATGTTGTTCAGGAGCCTAGGGGAAATGAAGGCGAGGGTTATGGTGTTCCATCGGACAATACAGCATGAAAACGTAACAGTCAGGTCAAATGAACCGAGCTTCTGAACTTCTAGTGGTGCATTTATCTGCTAGACTGTTAAGTTTTATGCCAACATTCCTTTTGTTATATAGTTGTAATTTGTTTTGGTGCGATACAAAATTTATTCTTAACGTGCAGCCACCGGCTGAAGAAAACAGCAAGCCATTTTTGTATAGTGTAGGGTGTTCCCTATATTTGCACTGGTGGCGATTGACGGTGTCCTGGACTAGAGGGTACTCAACGCGTCGTCTCCCGGTCAGTTGGATTGGGCCGAGGACCCCCATGGCCGTATACTCATGGGCCATTCCGGACAGCTGCCGCATACAAGGAAGAATCAACAAGACTTGGCGATCAAGACAAGGACTCCTCCCCCACCGGCGTATTCGGCTAGGACTCTTGTTATCCTAGGCCTCTGGTGCATTATATAAACCGAGGCCAGGCTAGTCGATAGACAACAACAATCATACCATAGGCTAGATTCTAGGGTTTAGCCTCTCTGATCTCGTGGTATATCAACTTTTGTACTACCCATATCATCAATATCAATCAAGCAGGAGTAGGGTTTTTACCTCCATCGAGAGGGCCTGAACCTGGGTAAGAACATCGTGTCCCTTGTCTCCTGTTACCATTGATCCTAAGACACACTGCTTGGGGCCCCCTACCCGAGATCCGCCGGTTTTGACACCGACATTGGTGCTTTCATTGAGAGTTCCGCTGTGTGATCGGCGAAAGGATCAATGGCTCGACTGCAGGTCAACTGCGACGTCGACTTCTTCGTCACCAGCTCGACTGGTCACCTTGGCTTGACCGAGGACTGCGCCCTACCTCCAATCGTCATGTTCGGATGAGGGCCTTCATCAACACCAACTCCGATCTCTATCAAGATCATGGAGGAGTCATCCATGGAGCTCGAGGGCTCAACGTCAACATTGCCCTCAGGCGACCATGCTGTATTTCTAGACAGCAAACTTTTATTCGCCGCCACCGCCTCCTCAAGTGTCGCCTAAACAATTACTTCAGTGGAATTATGCGGAATTACTATTTTCTTCGAAGATGCTTCTTACACTTTATCAGTAATATAGCATAAGTTCCCTGAGAGCGCTTTGTCTGTTACAGCCTTATGACATGATTGCCTGGTTATTGGAAACACTGTTGATATTCTCGACAGATGGAGTACATAACACTTTTCGGTCCTTGACCGAAGAGGGAGAAGCCGACGGTCGGTTAAGACGCGTTTAAAGTTCGGTTGAACATAGATATGATATACGTACTTCGGTACATACAATCATTCTTTTACCCAAGTCACTTGGGGGCTCTTATGTTTATTTGAGCCGTTTTATAATAAGTGTTTTTCTTCTTAGTCGTTGCAGAGTTTTTATTATTATTTATCACTCTTTTTCTCGACACGAGTGTTCGGTCACTAGCCAGGGAGCCTAATTTCTCTCTCAAAACCTCTGGAGTTTAGTTTTCTAAACTGGCCTAATGAGAAGTACTCCGCCTTCGGGATGGAAGACTGAAGCCGTAGGCTGACCCGCTTGAAGTCTTGAGATAGGATGTGTCATGTTAAAGCACGGCAGAAGCACTTTTTTTTCTCTAAAGTCCAATTTTCGGATTGGCACCGAACACTTGATCTAGTTCAGACATTAAACTTTTGAATAGGTTTTTTGGCTTTTCGAGCCTATGGCACTTTTAAACTATTTGTGCGTTTCCAGCATTAGTCTCGTAGGCAACGCCGGACACCTTTAGGGATTCGGCAAAAACATTCTCGGATATTGCTATATATGCATCGGTTTTGAATTGTGTCTTCGGTCAATAGTTGGGTTGCCCGGCTCCTGTGTTTGCCGCCTACGTTCCGCTTTGTTCGGCTAGATGTGCCAAGGGAGAACCACTGCGATTGTGCTTCCAGCTCGCATGGTCAAGCACCTCAGTGGAGAAAGCCGAAAACTGACTATCACAATAGGCGTAAACTGGTCAGCGATCCGATGACTATATTAAATGACGGGCCGTTCATAACATTGGCCGAAGTGTTTATGGCTTGACCTTGACTATCGTCGAATACTACCGGGGGCTAGTAACTAGCCTCCCAAACTAAATCCTCAATATTTTGCTCTTCCATTTAGAGTTAAGGTTTCGTGATCATGCTTAGCACGACAACCCAAAGAAAGGAACCGATAGCGGGACTATTTTCTTTGGAAGACATTTCCTATGTTAAACAGTAATATAACACATCTCTCTGCTTACCTTTGTTTATAAAACCGTATGGCAAGATTGCCTTGTTTGTCATAAATCTTTGCCCTTATAAAGGCTTTATAAATTAGGACGAACACTCCTTGGCTACTGGCCGAGGAGGTTGAAGCCGATGGTCGGTCAACAAAGTTTTGTACAATACGGATCCGAGCATTCATGACATAAAGTACTTGGATACATAGAGTCACTACACATAATTTGTGAATTTACTATGGATATCGATCCTCAATTTGGCCACCCGTGCCCGCATTAAGGCTCGGGGGCTACTGGGCTTCAGGCTCATTATTTACAAATATTAAAGGGGCACATTGATCCCCTGATCTGGTGTTGCCACCCGACCAGTGCCTCGGGGGCTACTGCATTGCCTGTCCAATGCAGAAAATTTTAAGTGTAATACAGTCTCCGAGGAGATTTTGATCCTCAGGTTGGTCGGCCGCACCCAACCTGAGTCTCAAGGACTGACCACGCCGCTTTTTGTGTCCCAAAGTATTCTGCCGAGCTAGGACTTGATCCTCAGGCCGATTTTGCAAATCAACCTGAGTCTCAGCGGTTACTGGGATCAGCGGTCTTATGTCATCCTTCAGGTGCATCTCGGGTTTTAGACCGATACACACCTTGAGGGCTACTGGCTATATATCTCGTCAAAGAATAAATTGCATCAATAAAAAATATTGACCAAAAATCAGCCCATGACCGAGGTGCTGAACCACCTCGGAAGCAGTTCGGCATATAGCTCGGATGCAAGTGGCTGGCTCCTTAGAGGGCATTTCCGGCATTAAGCTCGGCTAAACTCCTTCAACTTTTTTGGACCAAGATGATCTATGACATCTTGGATATAGTCCAGCGTTGGAGCTTGGACACAGTCCGGCGTTGGAGTTCGGATACATTTCGGCGTTGGAGCTCGAAAGCAGTCCGGCATCGATGCTCGGCTGCAAGAGATACCTTGAATGCAGTCCGGCGTTAGAGCTTGGATGCAAGAGGACACTACCTCCCGAGAACAACTTCGAACCCGAGGTGTGGCATAAAAATAATAAGGCATTGATAAAGGCCGGAAATTTAAAGGGGCTCCTCGGATACCCGACGTATAAACTCGTCGAATGCATTTCGGCGATCCTCAAGATAGAAGATGAGAAGATTTGTTGAACCAGTTTTCAAGACCGGCAACCGAAGATGAAGAACAGTTCGGAAGAATCGAGGAGCGTCCCTAACTTGAAGACCGGTTCAGGGGGCTACTAACGGTGTCCTGGACTAGGGGGTACTCAACGCGTCGTCTCCCGATCAGTTGGATTGGGCCGAGGACCCCCATGGCCGTATACTCATGGGCCAGTCCGGACAGCTGCCGCATACAAGGAAGAATCAACAAGACTTGGCGATCAAGACAAGGACTCCTCCCCCACCGGCGTATTCGGCTAGGACTCTTGTTATCCTAGGCCTCTGGTGCATTATATAAACCGAGGCCAGGCTAGTCGATAGACAACAACAATCATACCATAGGCTAGATTCTAGGGTTTAGCCTCTCTGATCTCGTGGTAGATCAACTTTTGTACTACCCATATCATCAATATCAATCAAGCAGGAGTAGGGTTTTACCTCCATCGAGAGGGCCCGAACCTGGGTAAAAACATCGTGTCCCTTGTCTCCTGTTACCATTGATCCTAAGACGCACTGCTTGGGACCCCCTACCCGAGATCCGCCAGTTTTGACACCGACAGCGATCTTTGATGCCGAGTGGATGTAATCTGTGCAATCGCCTTAATAGCCTAGCGTTAGTTTGGGCCTTATTTATTTCCTAGTCTTCTTTTCCCTGGTTTGCTAGTGGACGCAACTACCCATGGGCCATATACGGGCCGTAGGATCCATAGGTCTCCTACGGGCCGTCGATAAATGGGCCTGTAATCGATGGGCCTCAGGCCATCGATAAATGGTCCTGTAATCGGTGGGCCTTGGGCCGTCGGATAAATGGGTCTACATGGGCCGTAATCGGGCGTAATTGGTATCGGCCCAGCATGGTAACGGGCCGTTAACAGGCCGTAGGACTGCAAAAGCTTAATTCTGTCACAGGCATAACAGGTCGTTAATGGGCCAGAATGTAGGACGGGCTGGCCAGAAACGGGCCGACTCTTGCCATGGGCCGAATTTGGCCCATTAGGGTAACATGCCAGTAACGGGCCGACTCTTGCCATGGGCCGAATTTGGCCCATTTGGGGAACATGCCAGTAACGGGCCGACTCTTGCCATGGGCCGAATTTGGCCCATTAGGGGAACAGGCCAGTAACGGGCCGGAAGTAATCGAGGGCCGAAAAGGAGCCCAAGAACGTATGGGCCGTCAATAGGCCGAAAGCTAACATGGGCTGGAAACGGCCCATGTAAATCACGGGTCGTTAACGGGTACAAAGAAAATTAATGTTCATTATGGGCTAGAGTCACCATGGGCCTGTAAAGGGCCAAAAGATACGAAGGCCTCATATGGGCTGAAAGACGTCGTGGGCCATACATGGGCTGAAAGTGAAATGGGCTGGTGTTATATTTGACGGGCCACATGACGTTGTTGGGCCGATTTCCTTTAGTGCCTAACGGGCCGTAAAATGGGCTATTTGCAAAGAGACCGTTAACAGGCTTTTCATGGGCCAGCCCGTTAACTTTTAACCAAGTCAAATGGGCCGGCTTTGTAAGCTAAATGGGCCAGTGGTGGGCCGTGGCACGTGTCGACATATCATAGGCGCCTATCTGACCCACTGACGAGCTGACACGTGTTTCGTCCGGCCAATAAGAATTTTACACATGGAAATTTCCCATTGGTCGGGGCTGTTAACAGGTTATCGGATCCAAAACCCGACCCGATAGCTTAACGGCGTTCCGTTACGGTGGATGCCACGTGTCGGTCACCCTTGACAAAAGCACTTCTGTGACGCGCGATTTATCGTCATGGAAGTGGACACTTCCATGATGATAATTTTAGTAATGTCATGGAACACTTCTACGACAGCACATGTATGACTATCTTGATTCTGTCATAAATTTGTCATGGATGTACATGCATGACAAAAAATGCGACCTATTGTGACAAACACGTATCATCACGGAAGTGTATTTTTTTGTAGTGTTCGCTGGTATCATGCACCCATTATTTACCTTCCTCAAAATAGCCACCATACCTACCTATTATGGCATTTCCATAGCCATTCCGAGATATATTGCCATGCGACTTTCCACTGTTCCGTTTATTATGACACACTTCATCATTGTCATATTGCTCTTTGCATGATCATGTAGTTGACATCGTATTTGTGGCAAGGCCACCTTCATAATTTTCATACATGTCGCTCTTGATTCATTGCATATCCCGGTACACCGTCGGAGGCGTTCATATAGAGTCATATCTTGTTCTAGTTTTGAGTTGTAATTCTTGAGTTGTAAATCAATAAAAGTGTGATTATCTTCATTATTAGAGCATTGTCTTAGTGAGGGAAGGATGATGAAGACTATGATTCCCCCACAAGTCGGGATGAGACTTCGGACTTTAAAAAGAAAAAAAAGAGAAAAAGGCCAAAAAGAAAAAAAAGGCCAAAGAAAAAAAGAAAAAAAAGAGAAAGAAAAAAATAAAATGAGAGAAAAAAAGAGAAGGGACAATGCTACTATCTCTTTTTCCACACTTGTGCTTCAAAGTAGCACCATGATCTTCATGATAGAGAGTCTCTTATTGGCACTTTCATATACTAAGTGGGAATTTTTCATTATAGAACTTGGCTTGTATATTCCAATGATGGGCTTCCTCAAAATGCCCTAGGTCTTCGTGAGCAAGCAAGTTAGATGCACACCCACTTAGTTTCTTTTGTTGAGCTTTCATATATTTATAACTCTAGTGCATCCGTTGCATGGCAATCCCTACTCACTCACATTGATATCTATTGATGGGCATCTCCATAGCCCATTGATACGCCTAGTTGATGTGAGACTATCTTCTCCCTCATTTTGTCCTCACAACCACCACCATTTATCACCATAGTGCTATGTCCATAGCTTGCGCTCATGTATTGCGTAAGAGTTGAAAAGGCTGAGCGCGTTAAAAAGTATGAACCAATTGCTTGGCTGAAACCGGGGTTGTGCATGACGGGAGTATTTTGTGTAATGAAAATGAAGCATGGCCTAACTATATGATTTTGTAGGGATAAGCTTTCTTTGGCTATGCTATTTTGATAGGACATGATTATTTGTTAGTATGCTTCGAAGCATTATTATTTTTATGTTTTATAAGCTTTTATCTTGAATCATTTGGATCTAAACATTCATGCCACAATAAAGAAAATTACTTTGAGAACTATGCTAGGTAGCATTCCACATCAAAAATTCTATTTTTACCATTTACCTACTCGAGGACGAGCAGGAATTAAGCTTGGGGATGCTTGATACGTATCCAACGTATCTATAATTTTTTATTGTTCCATGCTATTATATTACCCCTTTTGGATGTTTATGGGCTTTATTTTACACATTTATATCATTTTTGGGACTAACCTACTAACCGGAGGCCTAGCCCGTATTGCTGTTTTTTTGCCTATTTCAGTATTTCGAAGAAAAGGAATATCAAACGGAGTCCAAACGGAATGAAACCTTCAGGAGCGTGATTTTTGGAACGAACGTGATCCGGAGAACTTGGAGTGCAACACAAGAAGCTTGTGAGGCGGCCAGGAGACAGGAGGGCACGCCCACCCCCTCTGGGCGCGCCCCCTATCTCCTGGGCCCCACAGGCGGCCACCTACATACTTCTTCCTCCTATATATACCTACGTACACTAGTAGAAAAAGGGTTAAACGTGCAGCACATTAGTGCCGGTTTGTATTAGAGCCGGCACTAATGTATACATTAGTGCCGGTTCCAACGGCTAGCCAGGCCGCTCTCATTAGTACCGGTTCGTGGCTAACCTTTAGCACCGGTTCGTGCCACGAACCGGTACTAATGAGGGTGGTGGCAGGATGTTGTCAGTCTGGGCCCCCTCCAGCACCTTTAGTACCGGTTCGTGCCACGAACCGGTACTATAGGTCGACGTACATAAACCCTTCGTCCACCCGAGCCACTCTGTTCTTCCCCTTTCCCCTCACTTCTCCTCTGTTCTTCCCCTTTCCCCTCGAGCTCCTCACAAATTTGCCCAAAATTTGTCAAGATTTGAAGGCCCCCATCCATTCAAATGATCACAAAGGTTAGCAACTTTGTCCTTTCAACTCTCATTGCTAGATTAGCACTTCCCATGCTTTGTATAGTTACTAATTTGTGAGTTTAGTAATTTGGGAGGAAATATACATATGTGCTAGTATTTGATTTATATGCAATTTGAGGTCAAAAATAACACTTAGTTTGCATATGTAGGTGTGGTTTACTTAGTGCCTTCTAAATCTCCGTCGTAACCACCGTCGATCGCCCGCACCGTCCCGTCACCGGCACCACCTTGTGGTGAGCCTCTTGTTCATGTAATTTTATATAAAAAATTGATGTTTGTGTGATTTGGATATATAGTTAATCATGTAATAATTATCTTACCCGTACGTTGTTTGTTATACATAGTGCCATGGTTTTGATATCCGTCCCCGTCGGCCCTCGTCCTTGTTATGATTCGGATGTGGTATATTCTCTTTTAAAACTATTAGTTGCATTTCGTGTTTATGACAAATTATGCCCATCAAGTTGACATAGATATTTTTATCTAGGAGGTATGTGAACCGGAAATTCCAACCGACCCTATTGTCGAGAGGTTAAATTTAGTTGAAAGAGAAAACGAGTACTTGAAAGAAAAATTGAAAAGAATTGAGGGGGAGAAGATGGAATTGGAGTTGCATGTTGCCGATGTCGTCGATGATCACAAGATCAAGATGGAGAAAATGCGCTTGAAGAATAGAAAGATTAGAAAATATGCCATCGATAGTGAGGCTTGGTATCATTATGTTGTTGGATCAATTGTTACCTTAGTTGCGATCTTGATCGCATTTGTTGTTGCATTTAAATGCTTTAGCTAGAGAGTTATTTGTTTGTTGCATTTAAGTGTTGTATGAACTTTATGTATGAACTTGTATTAATTTGGTCTATTCGGTGTTGTGTAATGAAGATGAGCCGGCAATGGATGTACGATGACCGATGCTCTCCCCAGTTCGTTGAGGGCGTGCATACTTTTCTGCTTGCGGGTGAGGAAAACAAGCGGGCGGATGGTTTTATGCCTTGTCCATGTGCTGTCTGTAAGAATGATCGCAATTACTCTACATCAAGAACCATTCACGTCCACCTGTTTGAGTCCGGTTTCATGCCCCACTATAATGTTTGGACCAAGCATGGAGAAAGAGGGGTTATGATGGAAGACAATGAAGAAGAAGAGGACGACGACAGCTATCCTGGCCATGGGTTCCCTGAATACGATGATACAACAATGGGGGAAGAAGCTGAGCCGGCAATGCGGGAAGAAGCTGAGCCGGCAATGCGGGAAGAAGCTAAAGAAGAGGCATCAGATGAGCCCGTTGATGATCTAGGTCGGGCCATTGCCGATGCAAAGAGAAACTGCGCAAGTGATTTGGAGAAGAAGAAGTTGCAGCGCATGTTAGAGGATCACAAAAAATTGTTGTACCCGAATTGCGTAGGTGACAAGAAAAAGCTGGGCACCACACTGGAATTGCTGCAATGGAAGGCAGAGAATGGTGTATCTGACAAGGGATTTGGAAAGTTGCTGGTAATGATAAAGGATATGCTTCCAAAGGACAACGAATTGCCCGAGAGTACATACGAAGCAAAGAAGGCTGCCTGCCCTCTAGGGTTAGAGGTGCAGAAGATACATGCATGCCCTAATGATTGCATCCTCTACCGCGGTGAGTACGAGGATTTGAACGCTTGCCCGGTATGTGGTGCATTGCGCTATAAGATCAGCCGCGATGAGCCTGGTGATGTCGAGGGCGAGCGCCCCAGGAAGAAGATTCCTGCCAAAACGTTTGTTCCAAAACAAAGAGCATGCCAAGGCGATGCGATGGCACAGAGAAGACCGTAAGAAAGACGGAAAGTTGAGAGTACCCGCTGACGGGTCGCAGTGGAGAAAAATCGAAAGAAAGTACGGGAAGGAGTTTGCAGATGACGCAAGGAGCGTATGGTTTGGTCTAAGCGCAGATGGCATTAATCCTTTTGGGGAGTAGAGCAGCAACCATAGCACCTGGCCTGTGACTCTATGTTTGTATAACCTTCCTCCTTGGTTGTGCATGAAGCGGAAGTTCATTATGATGCCAGTGCTCATCCAAGGCCCTAAGCAACCCGGCAACAACATTGATGTGTACCTAAGGCCATTAGTTGAAGAACTCTTACAACTGTGGAATGGAACAGGTGTACGTGCGTGGGATGAGCACATGGGGGAAGAATTTGACCTCAAGGCGTTGCTGTTCGTGACCATCAATGATTGGCCTGCTCTCAGTAACCTTTCAGGACAGACAAACAAGGGATACCGCGGATGCACGCACTGTTTGGATGATACCGACAGCATATATTTGAATAGTTGTAAGAAGAATGTGTACCTGGGACATCGTCGATTTCTTCCGAGCAGGCATCCCGTAAGAAAGAAAGGCAAGCATTTCAAAGGTGAGGCGGATCACCGGACGAAGCCTCGCCACCGTACTGGTGCTGATGTACATGATATGGTCAAGGATTTGAAGGTGATATTTGGAAAGGGTCCTGGCGGACAACCTGTTCCGAAGGACGCGGACGGACGCGCACCCATGTGGAAGAAGAAATCTATATTTTGGGACCTGCCATATTGGAAAGACCTAGAGGTCCGCTCCGCAATCGACGTGATGCACATGACGAAGAATCTTTGCATGACCCTGCTTGGCTTCTTGGGCGTGTATGGGAAGACAAAAGATACACCTAAGGCACGGGAGGACCAGCAACGTATGCACGGAGAAGACGGCATACATCAGGGTCATGCAAGCTACGCTCTTACCAAAGAAGAGAAGGAAATCTTCTTTGAATGCCTGCTCAGTATTAAGGTACCGTCTGGCTTCTCGTCGAATATAAAGGGAATAATAAACATGGCAGAGAAAAAGTTCCAGAACCTAAAGTCTCATGACTGCCACGTGATTATGATGCAACTGCTTCCGGTTGCATTGAGGGGGCTTCTACCGGAAAACGTTCGATTAGCCATTGTGAAGCTATGTGCATTTCTCAATGCAATCTCTCAGAAGGTAATCGATCCAGAAATCATACCAAGCTTACAGAATGATTTGGTGCAATGTCTTGTCAGTTTCGAGTTGGTGTTCCCACCATCCTTCTTCAACATCATGATGCACGTCCTAGTTCACCTATGCGAAGAGATTAACGTTTTGGGTCCTGTATTTTTACACAATATGTTCCCCTTTGAGAGGTTCATGGGAGTCTTAAAGAAATATGTTCATAACCGTGCTAGGCCAGAAGGAAGCATCTCCAAGGGCCATCAAAATGAGGAGGTCATTGAGTTTTGTATTGACTTTATTCCTGACCTTAAGCCGATTGGTGTTCCTGAATCGCGGCATAAGGGCAGACTGGATGGAAAAGGCACGCTAGGAGGGGAACAAATAATATGTATGGAAGGACATTCTCTCACTGAAGCATACTACACAGTTCTACAGAATTCCACCTTGGTGGCTCCGTATATGGATGAACACAAGAATTTGCTACGCTCCAAACACCCGGAGCGGTCTGATGAGTGGATTACACGTGAACAAACCAGGAGTTTCGCCAACTGGTTGCAGACACGTACCATGCATGACACCTCTATTGAAGATGACCTGTACTTGCTGTCCCAGTTACCATCTTCGAATATAATGACTTTCAAATGGTACGAGATAAATGGTAATACATTTTACACGATCGCCCAAGATAAGAAGAGCACCAACCAAAACAGTGGTGTCCGCTTTGATGCAGAAACCAAGACGGGAAAGGAAACATATTATGGTTATATACAGGACATATGGGAACTTGACTATCGACGTGGTTTAAAGGTCCCTTTGTTTCGGTGCAAATGGGTCAATATGACACGAGGCGGGGTAACGGAAGACCCGCAGTACGGAATGACAACAGTGGATCTCAACAATCTTGCGTATGCAGATGAACCATTCGTCCTAGCCAATGATGTGGCACAGGTTTTCTATGTGAAGGACATGTCTACCAAGCCAAGAAAAAGAAAAGATAAGGAAGCGAATGCATCGTACGATGAGCCAAAGCGGCACATAGTTCTTTCTGGGAAGAGAAACATCGTGGGAGTGGATGACAAGACAGACAAGTCAGAAGATTATGAAAAGTTTGATGAAATTGCTCCATTCACAATGAATATTGACCCGAGCATCCCGTTAAATGATGAAGATTTTCCATGGTTACGGCGCAAAGGGACACACGCGAAGAAAAAGTTTCACACCCAAAGATCTGGGATGTGATCGGCTTCACTATCATCACTTTCTTCTGTGTTTCACACCCAGGAGGGAATGTCTGTAATAGTTAGGGTAGTTATGTGTTTTGGCATTTGAAACGCGAAGAAATTTTATGTGCAAACAAATTCTTTTCATGCATTTACTGATTTTTTTTCCAGCTAGCTAAATGACCCTGAAATTGAAAAGCAATTCAAATGAACTAAGAAAAGGTTGAAAGTTGGCATGGTATCATAATTTCATACAAATAGCATGTGCAAGAAAGTAGAGAGGGTTACGGCAAAAACTGGATGCACTTCGTGTACAAAATGGACAATCTCTTTCGAAGTATCAGGGTTTCCGACGAAAACTGAACTGTTACAAAGGCATTTCATTTTTTAAATAACCTAAGCATTACTAAATTGAATATAATGATAAAACACACTAATATTAAACATAAAAAAAGAATCACTGAAAAAACTTTTTTCAAAGTTAAGTTATTCACAAACTAGTGATTCACACAAATTTCAAATAATTCAAAATTTAAACTATTCAAATTTGAAATCTACCGGCACTAACAGAAAGTTTGTAATTTTTTGTACCTAAAGCAAAAATATTCACAAAGAGACTCTAAATACAGCAAAAAAACTCAAAAATAAATAAATCAAAAAAAATAAGAAAATAAAAAGGCCCGCCTACTGCGCCGTAGCGGCCTGCATACGACTAGAAAGCCAACCTGTAGTTGGGCCAGGATGCAGGCCCGCAAGCCCAGTAGGCCCACAGGCAGAGTAGGAGAGGTAGGTCCTGAAGGCCTGCTATTGAGAGGAGTTCAATGCAGTGCCCGCGCCGGGGCTTATAAACTGGTCCTGGCGCTCCTAAACTAGCGAGGTGGGACTAAACTTCTGCGCCCCTTGCCTGCCAGCGCACCCCCTTTAGTACCGGGTCGTGGCACAAACCGGTACTAAAGGGGGGGCCTTTAGTACCGGTTTGTGCCACCATCCGGTACTAAAGGGGGTCGCTTCCCGCCGCTTGGCCTGGCCAAAACAGACCTTTAGTACCAATTGGTGGCTCCAACCGGTACTAAAGGTGCCTTCTATATAAGAAAACACTTCAAAATTTCGTCAGTTTCTCATCTCTCCCTCTGCTTCTTCTCCTCTGCACCGTCGCCCGCCGCCCCCGTCGTCTCCATATCCCTCGACGCCGCCCCGGCCCATCGCCACCCCCGTCGCCGCCCCGTCCCCGTCGTCACCGCCCCGTCGTCGCCGCCCCCGTCGCCGCCCCGTCCCTGTCGTCGCCGCCCCGTCCCCGTCGTCGCCGCCCCGTCGCCGCCCCCGTCGCCGCCCCGGCCCGTACGTCCCCGTCCCTGTCGTCGCCGCGCCCGTCGCCGTCCCCGTCGCCGCGCGCCCCCCGTCGCCTCTCGCCTCGCTGGCCGGTGAGCGCGCGCACACACACACATACATTTTTAGTTATAGATTTTTTTGTTTTTAAGAAATTGTTAGACATTTTTCTATTTTTTAGAAATAGTTAGAAATGTTAGAATTATTAGAAATGTTAGAAATTGTTAGAAATTTTTCTGTTTTTTAGTTATAGAAATAGTTATAAAAAAGTTAGAATTGTTAGAAATTTTTCTGTTTTTTAGTTATATAAATAGTTATAAAAATGTTAGTTATATATATAGAAATGTTATAATTTTTTCTGTTTTTTAGTTAGAGAAATATTAGAAATGTTATAGAAATGTTAGTTATATATAGCATTGTTAGAAATGTTATAGAAATGTTAGTTATATAGAAATGTTAGAAATTTTAGTTATCAAAATCCAATCATTAAAAAAATGTTACTTTTTGCGGGCATATAGCTAGTATTTGTTCTCGACGATGCCCGGCCCGCATCCTCGTCGTAGACCCGTCCGCGATGACGTCCAGCCGACCCATGTCCGGAACTGGGCTCAGCCGGGCTGGCACTGGGAGGTGCTGCTTGGAGGGGCGCGCCGCTTGACGAGGAACCCGGCCGCGGGTCCTGTCGTCGACCCTGATCTCGTTTGGTGGCGTTCGCGTGGGCCAGTTTTGGTGCGGAGGGACCCGGCCCCACCGGAGGTGGTACGTCGCCGTGTCAGGGAGGAGGACGAGCACGTCCATCGCTACATGGTTGCGTTAGAGGGCGGCAGGTTCTCCAATACGTGGCAGTATCTTCCGGGATCTCACTTCAGCTATGATCCTGTGAGGGTTCCTTCTCTTTGGGTGTCCACCGCCCGCGCCGGAGGAACCGCGAGTGTCCTAGATTCTTCTGTAGTATTCGATCTTTATTAGCTAATAGCCAGTGATGTACTATTCAATATTATATATTATTTGAGATGATGTATTCGAGATTATATCTATTATTCTGGACGATGTATTCGAGATTATATCTATTATTCGAGATTCGAATACTAAATTGTTTTATATTTCTTTTGGATTAGTTAAACAAAAGCTATGGCAGGCAATACCGACAGAGAGGGAGAACAGACCATGTTCGATATGATACGCGGGGCAGATGATAATCAGAATGAAGAAGATTATGACGGCTCCGAATTTCTAAACAACACCGAAGAGGGTGATATGATATTCGATCGCGACGAAGTCATGAACTATGATTATGACGATGACGAAGAACATGTTGATCCTGAAACAACAAACACCGACGAGGTATATATATTTATATAAGCAGGCATCTGGTGATCATCACATGTTTTAAATGACTTGAAGATATATTAACGAATCGATCTTTGTTCTTTCAGCCATCCGGATCAAGCAAATCTTCAGGCAAAAGGACGAAACGAGGCCCGAACAAAAAGTTGAAGCCGGGCGTAAAGTACAATATCGAGGCATGCGGCCCTACTGGCAAACCATTAGCGCCTAAGAAGATTGCGGACAAGTTCGTTCGTCAGTGCAGAGTTCTTGTGAAGGACCAACTCCCGATCAAACTTCAAGAATGGAGAGCACCAGCAAAGCCACGTCCAGATGTTACTTATGTCGACAAGAATCAAAAAGATCTTCTTTGGGATACTCTCATGGAACATTTCACCCTACCAGATCCTTTCACAGAAGCAGATGTGCAGAAAGTCAAAGAGGCTGCTCTTAGGATGATGGCGACTGCATTCAAGAACTACAAGAATGGTGAATGGAACAAGTACGTCAACGAAGGAAGGAAGACTCCAGTATTCAAGGGAACACTGGAGAACCAACGTGATCATTGGGACAATTTCGTGAAATTCAAGGATTCGGAATTAGCTAAGGAACGGTCGAGAATAAACAAGAAGAATGCCGAAAAAAAGGATAAGTTCCATAAGCTGGGGCCAGGTGGCTATGCGGTGGCAATGCCTAAGTGGGATAAGTCTGAGAAAGAGATGGAGGATGCAGGTGTCACTCCGGCTACTAAGAGCTAGCCCCCCAGGGTCAGGACTTGGTTCTATGCACATGGGGGGGAGTTGGACCGGGAGACAGGCAATGTTTCGACGAGGGCAAGTCTGAAGGGAGCCGACGATGCGATACTTGTTGCAATAGAAGAGGCACGAACGGGGGTGTTCCAGCCCAACAGAGAGAACGACGAGCTTACGCGTGCCCTGGGAAATCCTGAACACCCGGGAAGAACACGAGGCAAGGGCGCTCTACCGTGGTATGAGGGGTTTTCAGACTGGAACAACGACTACAGAACCCGTGCGAGAAAGAAGATTGCGGAGGAGAAGAAGAGGAAGATGGAGGAGGAGCAGAGGAAGCGGGACTATGAACACCTTCAAGGCCTAGAAGCAAGTCAAGCAGAATTGGCAGTCAAATTCCAGCGGCAGCAGGAGCAGATCGACTCACTTACCCATCAAAGGGGGTCTCAGCAGCTGTAGCAGCTAGCGGATGATCCAGCATTGGATAGCAGTGGCCCATCCATACCGAGAAGCGGCGTGGGTTCCGTCCCGAACGACCCAATGCTGGGTAGATACCCCGTGGATGACATCACGGAGAACACTAACTGCGAGCTACACGTCAAAATGAAGAACATATCCATGAAGGTGGCGGACGGCTGTGCTTTCACAAATCCCCCCGAGGCAACCTTCCATTGCAACCCGATTCCAGCGGGCTATGCTCGTGTCTTGGTTGATGAGGTGGTGGACCCACCATATTCGGGGCTACAGCTTGACATTGCTGGAGGTGACGACGAGCGCTTTCTCGGAAAGGCCAAACATCGTATCATCCTATGGAAAAAGGATTGCATCATCTTTCCAAGGCCACCGACACCACGTCACCCGAGTCCTCGTCGAAGTCCGCCACTGAGTCAGCAGACTCCCACTCCTCCAAGTCCGGCAAAGTGTCAGGACAATCCTCCTCCTCCAAGTCCGGCAAAGTGTCAGGACAATCCTCCTCCTCCAAGTCCGCCACAGCGTCAGAAGTCCACTCCTCCTCCAAGTCCGGCACAACTTCAGGCCACTCCTCCTCGTCCAACTCAGTCCCGTCAGCCGTCTCCGCCGCCTCAACAATCGCAGAAGAGACACCCCGCAGCTATGGTGTGTAGCGGTACGAGTCGAGGTAGTACAGGAAGTACAAGCGGAGGCAAGCGATATAAATATGGTCCAAGCCTCAAGCCTCTTCCGCAGAGGTCTTATGACAGGTCCGAGGAGGAAATCACAGCCATATCGAAGGCCGAGGTGGAAGCCCATTTTGCACCGAAACCGCCACCGCCACCAAGGGAGAAAGTGCCTGAGGAAACGATTGACCACTTCATTCGTATGGCTCAACCACCAGCTTCCAAGCCTGTTGACACAGACTATGAGCGCCACATCAGGAAGTTAAATCGAGCACGTCTACAAAGGGAGGCGAGCACGTCTACATCGGGATCGAGCAAACAAGAAGCAGCTGCCAAAAAATGCGGGAAAACCATTCCCCAGCTGGGAGAACAGGCGGCGCAATCGATCCCCTCGCTTGTTGTGCCAACAACAGGTGACAGTACGCACCCCCAATATTATTGTGGGCAAACAGTGCATGTTCCCGAGGTGGGCAATGTGGTAATAACGGAGGAGCATATAATGCAGGCTGAAGTTTTCAACATCACTGTTGGACAACTCCTCGAGATCGAGCCCATGCCTTTGCTTAGAGAGGATGAAGTAAAATGGAAATATGTCCGGGGCCAACCTTTGGTCGCGCCAGACAAGGTCAAGAACCTCCCAATGAGAATGTATGAATTGCATCAATGGTACATGAACATGACCAAGATTTCAGATCGAGTGTCCCTCATGGTGAATGTCAAGAAGGACCATTACTACCATGAGAAAGCTGGGTCCGTTGAGTATTTAGAACTGTTTCAGTTATACAATCAAGACGCACTCGACAAATCTATCGTCAGTTGCTATTGTCTGTAAGTGATCTCTTTCTATAATTTAAGTCTCTAGCTAGCTGTAGTGATCCTTTTGATCAATCATTACCTGTAATTATCCTCACTATATTCTTTTCTGTGGTATTATGCAGGATGAAGATATATGAAATGAGAAAAGGTGGACGCTTTGGCATTGGGTTCATTGACCCAAACACCGTTAATGAATACACATGGAAGATAAATGAACATCATGCAAAGGAAGTAGAGGACAGCATGCTAGAGTTCTTGAAGCGCCTCAAATACAATGAAGATATACTACTTCCTTACCACTTTGGGTGAGTCACACTGTCTTGTACTACAAATTCTCTGTTTTTGCCTACTAGCTAGCTACATGTTTTTGCTTACATATGCCCGCTTAATTAAGACATGTAAACATGTGTGCATGCAGATTTCACTGGATCTTGTGTATCATTAAAGTTGACGCCGGAACAGTTGAAATACTGGACTCACTAATCTCAAAAAACACTGACTTTAACATCTTGTATCGGATAGTCAACAGGTAATTTCAATCATTATTAACTATATATCTCGGCCTATTTAGTTCGTCATTTCATGATATGAACTATTTAATAACTCCTTTATTCATTTTCTTTGTCGGCGGGCAGGGCTTGGGCAAGATTCATCAGCGTCACGGAAGGTGAATGGAAACAAAAGCTTCAATGGTTTCGACCCAAGGTAAGTAATTAAGCAGTACTAGCTAGCTAGCTAGCTGCCATCTCTTTAATTATCATGCTTGATTAATTTTTATCTGATCAAATTCCATTCTCGTAAAGGCCCTGAAGCAGGCGCAGGGGACTGATCTGTGTGCATTCTGCGTTTGCGAGAACATTCGCATGATGGCGTCCGAAAGGAGCAGATCTCAAAGACAGCAATGGGTACGCTTGTCAGAACACTATTCACAATTTTTACACCATTATCGATATCTAGCTAGTCACACAACTAATACACATGCATATTGATCTCCTTCTTAACAGTTCAAAGAGGAGCGGGAGAAGCTCATAGAAACGGAGCGCGTAGAAGCACTTCAAGAGGAAATAGCGGGATTTTTGCTCGACCAGGTCATAAATCCGAATGGAGAATTCTATTACCCGCTACCGCCCCCATGAAAACCACTTTCAATTGTCATCGTGCTCCGAAGGCACCAATTAGGCTAATGCCACTGGCTCCGAAGGCAACATTCATATGTAGGAGAAATTGTATATAGCTATACATGTGTGTATGTGTGAATTAATTAATATGGTGGTTTAATTTGTGAGACATTGATGTGATATATATATGCATGATTGGTTCTACTAGAAATTCTATATATATATATATATATATATATATATATATATATATATATATATATATATGCAAAGCGTGTACAATGGGTAGTATCGTAAAATACCAGCAAACGAAAAAGAATTAAAATGGAAAGACAAAATTAAATGAAAAAGAAATCATAAAACTAAAAAAAAACCAAACCTTATAGTACCGGTTGGTCTTACCAACCGGTACTAAAGGGCTCCAGGTCCCCGGAGCTGGCTCGTGCCACGTGGTTGCCCTTTAGCACCGGTTCGTGCTGAACCGGTACTAAGGGGGGGGCCTTTAGTGACCACAAATTAGTGTCGGTTATGTAACCGGCACTATAGAGCCTTACGAACCGGTGCTAATGCCCGGTTCTGCACTAGTGGTACCCAAAAACATCCAGGGAGCCAACGAAAAACAATGTCCACCACCGTAACCTTCTGTATCCGCGAGATCCCATCTTGGAGCCTTCGTCGGCGCTCCGCCGGAGGGGGAATCAACCACGGAGGGCTTCTACATCAACACCATAGCCCCTCCGATGAGTTGTGAGTAGTTTACCACAGACCTTCGGGTCCATAGTTATTAGCTAGATGGCTTCTTCTCTCTTTTTGGATCTCAATACAATGTTCTCCCCCTCTCTTGTGGAGATCTATTCGATGTAAACTCTTTTTGCGGTGTGTTTGTCGAGATCCGATGAATTGTGGGTTTAGATCAAGTTTATCTATGAGAAATATTTGAATCTCCTCTGAATTCTTTTATGTATGATTGAGTTATCTTTGCAAGTCTCTTCGAATTATCAGTTTGGTTTGGCCTACTAGATTGATCTTTCTTGCCATGGGAGAAGTGCTTAGCTTTGGGTTCAATCTTGCGGTGTCCTTTCCCAGTGACAGCAGGGGCAGCAAGGCATGTGTTGTATTGTTGCCATCGAGGATAAAAAGATGGGGTTTATATCATATTGCATGAGTTTATCCCTCTACATCATGCCATCTTTCTTAATGCGTTACTCTGTTCTTATGAACTTAATACTCTAGATGCAGGCAGGAGTCGGTCGATGTGTGGAGTAATAGTAGTAGATGCAGGCAGGAGTCGGTCTACTTGTCACGGACGTGATGCCTATATACATGATCATGCCTAGATAATCTCATAATTATTCGCTTTTCTATCAATTGCTCGACAGTAATTTGTTCACCCACTGTAATACTTATGCTATCTTGAGAGAAGCCTCTAGTGAAACCTATGGCCCCGGGTCTATCTTTTATCATATAAACTTTCAATCTACTTTTATTTGCATCTTTACTTTTTGCATCTATATTATAAAATACCAAAAATATATTTATCTTATCATACTATCTCTATCAGATCTCACTTTCGCAAGTGGCCGTGAAGGGATTGACAACCCCTTTATTGCATTGGTTGCGAGTTCTTTGTTTGTTTGTGTAGGTGCGTGAGACTTTTGAGGGGCCTCCTACTGGATTGATACATTGGTTCTCAAAAACTGAGGGAAATACTTACGCTACTATTGTTGCATCACCCTTTCCTCTTCACGGAAAACCAACACAAGCTCAAGACGTAGCAGTGGGCGCGGCGGGGGACGTCGACATCGTCGACGGCGAGCTCGATCGGGCAGCCTGGCGTTGTCGTCTGGGGCAACTGACAGATGAAATCCGAAAATGCTAAGTGTTGCCTTATATAGCAAAGCCATTGGTCCCGGTTGGTGGCACCAACCGAGACTAATGCCCCCCTTTAGTCTCGGTTGGTGTCACCAACCGGGACCAAAGGTCTCTTTTCAGCAGCCCAAAGGGCGAGAAGCAAAGGCCTTTGGTCCCGGTTGGTGGCACCAACCGGGACTAAAGGGGGGCATGGTCCCGGCCCTGTGCTGCCCGCGTCGTGGTCAAAGTTTAGTCCCACCTCGCTAGTTGAGAGAGCTCAAGAGTGGTTTATAAGCGCTGCTGCGCCCACCCTCTCGAGCTCCTCTCAACTGCAGGCTTTCGGGTCTAACCTGTTAGTGTGTGCCTGTGGGCCTACAGGGCCTGCTGCGGGCCTGAATCCTGGCCCATGATTGGGTTTCTAGTCGTATTTAGGCCGTGGTGGCCCAGTAGGTGGCAAGTTTTTTGGCTTTATTTATTTTATTTTGTTTCTACTTACTGTTGCTATTTTTATTTATTTTATTAAAGTTTATTTATTTTAATTTATTAAAGTTTATTTTGTTTCTACTTATTTCTTAAAGTTTATTTTGTTTCTACTTATTTATTAAAGTTTATTTTGTTTCTACTTATTTATTTTCTTTTCTTTTTTGCTTTTTTATTTATTTTATGAAAATTCTTTTTTCCTCTATTTATTTTGTTTTGTTTCCACTTACTGTTGCTATTTTTATTTATTTTATTAAAATTTATTTATTTTAGTTTATTAAAGTTTATTTTTTTCTATTTATTTATTAAAGTTTATTTTGTTAATACTTATTTATTAAATTTTATTTTGTTTCTACTTATTTATTTATTTTTCTTTTTCGCTTTTTATATTTATTTTATGAAAATTCTTTTCTTTTGCTTTATTTTATTTTTTTCTACTTACTGTTGCTATTTTTATTTATTTTATTAAAGTTTATTTATTTTACTTTATTAAAGTTTATTTTGTTTCTATTTATTTATTAAACTTTTTTGTTTCTACTTATTTATTAAAGTTTATTTTGTTTCTACTTATTTATTCTCTTTTTTTTTGCTTTTTTATTTATTTTATGAAAATTCTTTTTTTCTTTATTTATTTTCTTTTGGTTCTACTTACTGTTGCTATTTCTATTTATTTTATTAAAGTTTATTTATTTTACTTTTATTAAAGTTTATTTTGTTTCTACTTATTTATTAAAGTTTTTTGTTTATACTTATTTATTAAAGTTTATTTTGTTTCTACTTATTTATTTTCTTTTCTTTTTTGCTTTTTTATTTATTTTATGAAAATTCTTTTTTTTTGCTTTATTTATTTTATTTTATTTCTACTTACTGTTGCTATTTTTATTTATTTTATGAAAGTTTATTTGTTTTACTTTATTAAAGTTTATTTTCTTTCTACTTATTTATTAAAGTTTTTTTTGTTTCTACTTATTTATTTTATTTTGTTCCTACTTAATTAGGCATTTCATTGGTCCCAGTTCGTGGCATGAACCGGGACTAAAGGGCAGCCTTTGGTCCCGGTTGAAGCCACCAACCGGGATCAATGATGGTGGACTAGGAGCGAGGCCCATTGGTCCCGGTTCATCCCACCAACCGAGACCAAAGAGGCCAGCCGAAACCGGACCAATGCCTCCATGAGACCCGGCAGGCCCCCCTGGCCTCACGAACCGGGACCAATGGGCCCATGGGTCCCGGTTCGTGACTGAACCGGGACTAATGGGCTTATCTGGCCCAAACGTAAGCCCTCTTTCTACTAGTGTTAATTACATAACGGATTGTTGTTCAGAAAAAACCCACCGGTGCGGCACACTAGTCCAAATCATGTTTACGGAGGCCCTGCACATCTAAGGGCAAATAACACCTGTGAAACAAGTGTCTAGTATTCCACCAAGAATTGCCTTTGGACGGAAAGAATGTATTAGTGGTGGATGTTCTATCTAGTGTTCCTCCAAATATTGCCTTTCAACAGAAAAAATGTATTACATGTGAATGTTCTATCTAGTGTTCCATGTAATATTGCCTTTTGAGAGTCGAGTTGTCTTCAGTTAGTGCATCATCTAATGGAAGTCAACCTCACACAGGATCCAAATGCTGGACTAAACTAATCTAGTATCACAATGACGACTTCTTAGCCATGAAAGCTAAATTTTGCGCACCAATGTATTATCATAGACAAAAGACTAGCTAACTAACCTGTAGATGACCAATGCGCATTCTGAACCCGAATTTGATGAACTAAGTATTATCACGTACAAGCAATATATCTGGATCTTATTTTTACCCTAACGACACACATCTAAATATTAAACATATTGTACCAGTTATAACAACGTATAGGTGGGATACTGCCAGTATCTTATGGAAATTTTAACATGAAGATATTCATGTAATCACACAAGGGGTGCTACATCTAGACTTTGATGTTTCGCTGATTATGTTTCTTATATCATTTATTTTATTTTAGCCTTACATGGCTAGGAAAAGCAATGAGTCAATGGAGCACTAGCCCGTCTTTCTTGGGTTGATCGACATATTGCTATTCTATGACTTGTATTCTTGAGTGCACAGGTTCAACTCCATAAGAATTTATGTTGATCGGGCCATGAGAAAATTTTGCCTCTTTCCTGGTGCCTTCTATTCCTTGAAACTCTTCATATTTCTGTTGTTTGTAATTTCCTCTAGATAGGCCACTAAATATGTGGTTTTTGGATTTTCGTTTGCAGCATGTTTGCTGATATATATTTGTGTGAAGATGAAGAACTTTTTAGACCCGCATCATTGTCTGTATAGAGGGTTGAAGGTTGGTGGGGTGAGATGTACAAATGTTTGCACTTTGCGGTCCTTTTTCCGTCCTTCTTTGCTGCACCAAATTTATAATTACCAGTAGATGTGAAGACCATCACACACAAGTAATTTATATCAACCAATGATGTGTTTAGCTTTAGCCGTCCAAGACTACCACTGCAAGATGCATGAAATGAATATTTTGAACTGATCAATTAGCAAGTTTCCGATTAAATTTATCCAGCTTAATTACTATAGATAGAAATGGTTCATCCAGTTTGCACACATGAAATGTGTTGTCCTAGTTAAGTAACTCATTTTTAGGGAGCATGTGCTAGTTAACCGGGAACTAATTAAAACTAGTGAATTATGCTTAGAGGAGATAGGAGCGGGGACTTAGTGTCGAACACCTCTCTCACTCGATCTATCGATGAGTGATTGCAACTACGTTGACTAGGCAGTCAATATCGCACAAAGTACAACAACAAGGTGAATTTTGTACGGTTAAACTCTAGAAGAAAATTTCAAATAGATGAAACAAATGGAGATTGTGTGTTCTTAGTAGTTAGATTCATTATCTAAAAATACTAAACCCTGTCTATTTCAAAGATCTTATGACGTTCTAGATCTCAGAAGATGGATTGCTAGCCCCCTCCATTAGAAAACTGAGTGGCACGAAAGGCACATATTGTGTGTTACAAAGCGTTTACAGAGGGTTTCCTTCGTCTGAAGTCTTCCTTTCCTGATGTCTCCTATTCTCAAGCTGGTCTATCTTTTTTTTTGTTACATTCTACTACCTCTAGTCCTAATTATAAGATGTTTTGGATATTTCAATATGGACTATATACAAACTGAAATGAGTGAACGAACACACTAAAACACGTCTATATCATCCTATTAAAAAAGAATATCTTATAGTTCGGAACGGAGAGATAGTTTCTAAGAGTTGATGTAGGACAAAAGGTAGGTGCTAATCCAATTGATTCATCGTGCAAAGAACACACTCGATGTATGGTCAGTGGTGTATAAATTTTTGAGCCAAGCATGTGGTTGCTAGAACAATTATATCGGATTAATTATGTGTGCTTTTTTATGGAAGCTCGTTTACATATCATTCATTGTTATCTAGCAGTAGAATGGTAAAATTTGTGTAGCATGAATCTTCATCAAACCATGGATATGGTTAAGGATTTCTCCGGTTCTTTGCTCCAAAAGATATAAATCCTCTATTTATAAGCAGATATCAAGTCGCTAGTCAGCTTGTCCAACCAATCGCTGCTACTAAGAAACTGCTTGTCGAAAAATTAAAAAATAGCGAGTACTAGGGTGCAAGATATGGGTGATCCTCACTTGTAACCTAATCAACACGAATTGGGTGAGTGATATTGACAAATAATACAAAGATTAATGTTTGTGGGCTGCATGACTTGCTTTATTTGTCAAAAAAAAATACGAATACACGCGGAGGCGTATCATTCCATTGATAGATAGGAGAGAGAGTACAAGGTTTTGCGGTTACCCCAAAGACGTGCACAACAAGTAGGGCGCCTTCGGGGTTACCAATGAGCATAGGAGAGGGGGTTGCTCAGCCCCAAAAGAGGGGGATCAGGTTACAGTGATAATTCTATCTAATCCCTTGGGCTTGGCGCCAGCTCGAGCCCATCGTCTAGCATCGTCCTTGATGGTGCTTAGAAGGTGGGAGTTGGATGATTGCAAGCCGTCGAAAATAGTTGCGTTCTTGTGCGTCCAAATGCCCCAAGTTGTGATGGTTGCTAGAGAAGCAAAGCCTTTGCGCTGTTGAGATGGGGCCACGGCGGTGCACTCCAAGCACCAATCTAAGAAGGTGTGGTCTGGTCATCTGGGATGGGCAGCGGTAAGCTACACCAAGACAGGACCTCGTGCCAGGTGATCCTCGAGAAGACGCAGTCAGCGAGGAGTTGTTGCAAGGATTCTTCTTCCTGAGAGCAGAGGCAACAGATGGGTGGGTGCTGAAGGCCATGCCTGGCAAACGGTCCGCCGTCCAACGGTTTTGTGATGCAAGCCAGAGGAAAAACTTCACATTCAGCGGGGCCCAGCTGCCCCAGATGATCGTCCAGGATGGCACCGTCGTGGATCCCTCGAACATGACATGATAGCAGGAGCGCGTGGAATACTTCCTTTTGGCCGTCCATCGCCAGGTTAGTGTGTCCGGTGTAGTGGACAGAGAAGTTCTCTGGATGCGCCTCCAGAGGTCCACGTACTCAATGGTGGCGAGAGGATCTGTTGAAATGTGAGATGGGCCTAGAGCCCATATGACAATTTCAGATTTGATCTCTAAGGGCCCATGTAGGTGGCATGACAAGGTGGTGGGAAGTTTAGTCCCCCCATGCTAATGGAAGAGAAGTTGGAGTGGTTTATAAGGGTGGCTCTTCTACATGCTATTGGAGCTTGAGAAGAGAAGAGGCCCTCGCGCGCTCCTCCTCCGCCGCCCGTCGCGCCGCGCCGGGCCGCGGGTTACGGGAATGAGCCAAGCTCACACCTATGCGCTTATTTTTGCCAGTCACTAACGGAGAGGTTCTGACAGCAGGGCCACGATCTGAGACGTCGGATCGTGGGCTGTCACGGACTCGGACGTGGGTCAAGCCCACGTCTCTCCACGCGGCTGCGTCTATATAAGTGTGTTGTGTCCCTTAACCCTAGCCGCCACGAACAGATCACATCTGCTCACGCGCATGCCCACCGTCATTCCTTTGTTGCTGCTGCCGCCGGTGACTCCATCCCGTCCGCCGCGTACACGGTCGAAGGGAGAGCAGGTCTCCGAAACCACGCCCTTCTGGTTCCTGTACGAGGTGAGGGGTGAATAGGTTTTTGGGCAGCGATTACGCGACTGCTCGCTTCCGATCGTCTACTTCCTCTACGTCCGCGTCGCCTTCATCATCACCATGTCCACCGACGCCGACCGTGCCGCCACCGAGAAAGCTGAAGCCGACAAGAAGGCCGCCGAGGACGCCGCTGCTGCCACCAAAGCCGCGGCCTCTGCGTGGCCTACTGGAGGGTATAACTCGTTTATCCCGCTCCTGATTATTTTCATATTAGCAGTACTAGCAGTATGTGTAGATTTGTCTACTGTTTGCTTAGTACGTGCATGTTTAGATCAAAGTCAGTACGTCATCAACTTAGTCAATGCCATGCTAGTGATTTACTCGTGGATTAATTTAATCGAGAAATTGCCTATTAACTCAACAATCCAAAAACCTAATATGTGTAGGAATTTTTCGGCAAGTGGCTTTGCCGCTGCACTGAAACCGGATAAGTTCACCGGTACGTATTTTAAGCGTTGGCAGACAAAGACCACTTTATGGCTCACGGCTATGAACGTGTTCTGGGTCACCGGTGTGTCCACGGGAACGATTGCTCCTGAACAGGAGAAGGCGTTCAGGGAGGCAACCACTGTGTTTCTCGGAGCAGTTCTTAGCGTGATCGGAGATAAACTGGTCGACGCATATTTACATGTGCATGTCGCCAAGGACTTGTGGGAGGTGCTCGAATCTAAGTTCGGGGCCGCCGATGCAGGGAGCGAGATGTATATTATAGAGCAGTTCCACGATTACAAGATGGTTGAGAACCGTCCTGTACTGGAGCAGGCTCATGAGATAATATGCATTGTTAAGGAGCTTGAGCTTCTGAAGTGCGAGTTACCGGGCAAGTTTGTCGCGGGCTGCATAATCGCTAAGCTCCCCAATTCCTGGAGGAACTTTTCCACCACTCTGAAACATCAGAGGCATGAATTCTCTGTGGAGGATGTCATTGGCCATCTGAGTGTTGAGCAGAATTCGAGGGCAAAGGACTCGCACGGAAAAGGGGCCGAAGGGACTTCTGTCGCCAACATGGTGAACCAGAAGAACTTCAACTCTCACAAGCCCAAGGGAAGGAACGGTGTCCAACACAATACCGACTTTAAGAAGAAGAGTAAGAAGACCTTCAAGAAGAACAAGAAGGATGAGGGCTGCTTTACTTGTGGTTCGGTTGAACATTGGGCCAACAAGTGCCCAAACAAGTACAAGAAGCCAGGACAGGAACCCAAGTCTGTCAACATGATTGTGGGCAACAATGAGAATGGTGCATCTGGGTACGGTAATTTATTTACTGTTTTTTCAGTGTTTCAACCCAACGATTGGTGGGTGGACACAGGTGCAGGTGTTCATGTGTGTGCTGACATTTCATTGTTCACTTCTTACCAGGTCACAGGTCACGGGTCCGTATTGATGGGGAATGGAGCGAGTGCTTCTGTTCATGGTGTTGGCACGGTCGATCTGAAGTTTACTTCGGGAAGGATCGTGCAGCTGAAGAACGTGCAGCATGTCCCCGCCATCAAGAAGAACCTCGTTAGTGGCACCCTTCTATGTAGAGAAGGGTTTAAGTTGGTTTTTGAGTCTAATAAATTAGTTGTTATGAAATATGGACTCTTTGTTGGAAAAGGTTATGAGAGCGGAGGGATGTTCCGCCTTTCCCTCGCGGATTTTTGTAATAAAGTCGTGAACCATATTCATTCGAATGTTAATGAATCTGAAGTTTGGCATTCACGTCTTTGTCACATTAGTTTCAGTGTTATGACGCGGCTAGCCAAGTTGGATTTAATTCTGAGTTTCACTTTAGCCAAAGGTTCTAAGTGCCTATCATGTGTGCAAGCTAAGCAACCTCGCAAGCCTCACAAGGCCGCGGAGGAGAGGCACTTGGCACCATTAGAACTCATACATTCTGATCTTTGTGAGATGAATGGCGTGTTGACTAAAGGTGGAAAGAAGTACTTCATGACATCGATAGATGATTTCACTAGATATTGCTCTGTATATCTGTTAAATACTAAAGATGAGGCTCTACACTACTTTAAAATCTATAAGGCAGAAGTTGAGAATCAACTTGAAAAGAAAATTAAACGAATCCGGTCAGATCGCGGTGGAGAGTACTTCTCGAGTGAGTTTGATTCCTTCTGTGCGGAACACGGCATTATTCATGAGAGGACGCCTTCCTATTCTCCGCGGTCAAACGGGGTTGCCGAGCGGAAAAACCGTACTCTAACTGATCTGGTTAACGCCATGTTAGATACATCGGGTTTATCCAAGGCATGGTGGGGGGAGGCTATATTGACGGCATGTCATGTCCTGAATAAAGTTCCGACAAAGGATAAAGAGATCACTCCCTATGAGAAATGGGCAAAGAGAAGGACAACACTCTCGTACTTGCGCACTTGGGGCTGTTTGGCGAAAGTCAATGTGCCGATCCCCAAAAAGCGTAAGCTTGGACCCAAGACTGTGGACTGCGTTAATTTGGGCTACGCTAAGAACAGCGTTGGCTATAGATTTCTAGTAGTGAAATCTGAGGTACCTGACCAGAAGGTCGGTACAATTATGGAGTCTAAGGATGCTACATTCTTTGATGATATTTTTCCCATGAGAGATATGCAAAGCACTTCTAGACAGGAATCTGAGGAGACTCCTGAGCCTGCCATTCCTATGGAGTATTATGAACGAACACATGATGAAAATCCTGAGGAGGATGACGAGGAAACCCTTGGTAGGGGCAAGAGACAAATGACTGCAAAGACCTTTGGTGATGATTTCTTTGTGTACCTCGTGGATGATACTCCCACTTCTATCTCAGAAGCGTATGCCTCTCCAGAAGCTGACTACTGGAAGGATGCGGTCCGTAGCGAGATGGATTCCATCATGGCTAACGGGACATGGGAGATCACTGAGCGTCCCTATGGTTGCAAACCATTGGGATGTAAGTGGGTGTTCAAAAAGAAGCTTAGGCCCGACGGTACGATTGAAAAGTACAAGGCTAGACTTGTGGCCAAGGGCTATGACCAGAAAGAAGAGGAAGATTTCTTCGATACTTATTCACCTGTGGCTAGACTGACTACCATTCGAGTATTACTCTCGTTGGCGGCCTCACATGGTCTTCTCGTCCATCAAATGGATGTTAAGACAGCTTTTCTGAATGGAGAGCTGAATGAGGAAATCTACATGCAACAGCCAGATGGCTTTGTGATAGATGGTCAGGAAAGAAAGGTGTGTAGGTTGCTGAAATCTTTATATGGCCTGAAGCAAGCACCTAAGCAATGGCATGATAAGTTTAATACAACTCTGACATCTGTTGGCTTCGTTGTTAATGAAGCTGACAAATGTGTATACTATCGCCATGGTGGGGGCGAAGGAGTTATACTGTGCTTGTATGTTGATGACATACTGATATTCGGAACCAACCTCAAAGTCATTGAGGAGGTTAAGTCGTTTCTGTCTCAGAACTTTGAGATGAAGGATCTTGGTGTGGCTGATGTTATCTTGAACATCAAGCTACTGAGAGATAATGAGGGTGGGATCACACTTCTGCAATCCCATTATGTTGAGAAGGTGTTGAGTCGTTTTGGATATTCGGACTGCACACCATCTCAAACACCATATGATCTTAGCGTGTTGATTCGAAAGTCCAAAGGCATGGCTAAAGATCAATTGAGATATTCTCAAATCATTGGTTCACTGATGTACCTAGCGAGCGCAACGAGGCCTGACATCGCATTTGCTAGGAGCATACTTAGCCGTTTTGTTTCCAAACTGGGTGATGTACATTGGCATGCTGTTGAAAGAGTTACGCGCTATCTGAAAAGTACTATGAACTATGGACTTCACTATACCGGAGACCCGTCGGTACTTGAAGGATATAGCGATGCGAATTGGATCTCTGATGCTGATGAGATGAAGGCCACAACTGGGTATATGTTTACTCTTGGAGGTGGCACTGTTTCCTGGAAGTCTTGCAAGCAAACGATCTTAACGAGATCGACAATGGAAGCAGAATTAACAGCATTAGACACTTCTGGTGTTGAAGCAGGATGGCTTCGAGATCTTTTGATGGACTTGCCACTGGTTGATAAACCGGTTCCGGCTATCCTTATGAACTGTGATAATCAGACTGTCATCACCAAGGTGAAGAGTTCAAAGGACAACATGAAGTCCAACAAACACATAAGAATGAGATTAAAAGCTGTCAGAAAATTAAGAAACTCCGGAGTGATAGCGTTGGACTATGTCCATACGGCTAAGAATCTGGCAGATCCCTTTACGAAAGGGCTATCACGTGTAGTGATAGATAGTGCATCGAGGGAGATGGGTATGAGACCCACATGAGTTACCATGGTGGTAACCCAACCTATGTGATCAGAGATCCCGTGAAGTAGGACCTGGGAAAACAAGCCAGTGGTGAACTGAGGAGAGTAACTTTACTAACCCAATCCGTTGGAGATGCAATACTCTCGGAAACTGTATGGAAGGATGACTATTGTCTTAATATGTTCCAAGGCTTATATGTATAAGCAAGATGCTATCCTACAGAGCGATCTTTGGAGGAACATACCTATGTGAGCCCGACTGCTAGTCACGGTCTATGAGATTGGTGTGATCTCTAGTAAGCTCATGAATAGGCCAGGAGTGTGACTTATATGCTCCACCCGAGGGGTCAGCCTTCGGCAGCCCAGTACTAGTAAGACATGTGGTGAAACTTCTTTACGCCAAACTGACAATTCAAGGTATAGTCCATTGTTCAGTTGTGAAGGAGTGTAGCCACTTGCTCTAGGTGAAGCTCAACCTTAACAGGTCTTCACTGAAACACTAGTATATCAAAACAGCGTTTGGAACAAAGGACAAAGTGGGCCCCTGAGATCTGGTGGGGGATTGTTGAAATGTGAGATGGGCCTAGAGCCCATATGACAATTTCAGATTTGATCTCTAAGGGCCCATGTAGGTGGCATGACAAGGTGGTGGGAGTTTAGTCCCACCATGCTAGTGGAAGAGAAGTTGGAGTGGTTTATAAGGGTGGCTCTTTTACATGCTATTGGAGCTTGAGAAGAGAAGAGGCCCTCGCGCGCTCCTCCTCCGCCGCCCGCCGCGCCGCGCCGCGCCGCGCCGCGCCGCGCCGCGGGTTGCGGGAATGAGCCGAGCTCACACCTATGCGCTTATTTTTGCCAGTCACTAACGGAGAGGTTCTGACAGCAGGGCCACGATCTGAGACGTCGGATCGTGGGCTGTCACGGACTCGGACGTGGGTCAAGCCCACGTCTCTCCACGCGGCTGCGTCTATATAAGTGTGTTGTGTCCCCTAACCCTAGCCGCCATGAAGAGATCACATCTGCTCACGCGCACGCCCACCGTCATTCCTTTGCTGCTGCTGCCGCCGGTGACTCCATCCCGTCCGCCGCGTACACGGTCGACGGGAGAGCAGGTCTCTGAAACCACGCCCTTCTGGTTCCTGTACGGGGTGAGGGGCGAAATAGGTTTTTGAGCAGCGATTACGCGACTGCTCGCTTCCGATCGTCTACTTCCTCTACGTCCGCGTCGCCTTCTTCATCACCATGTCCACCGACGCCGACCGTGCCGCCACCGAGAAAGCTGAAGCCGACAAGAAGGCCGCCGAGGACGCCGCTGCTGCCACCAAAGCCGCGGCCTCTGCGTGGCCTACTGGAGGGTATAACTCGTTTATCCCGCTCCTGATTATTTTCATATTAGCAGTACTAGCAGTATGTGTAGATTTGTCTACTGTTTGCTTAGTACGTGCATGTTTAAATCAAGTCAGTACGTCATCAACTTAGTCAATGTCATGCTAGTGATTTACTCGTGGATTAATTTAATCGAGAAATTGCCTATTAACTCAACAGGATCGAGGCCTCCGGTAATGTTAGAGATCCAGTCGCATACCAGACGGGCACGACGACGGCATCTAGGGACGAGGGAAACCAGAGTGGGCGCAACCTCAGCGATAGAGCTCCCATCGAGCCAGAACCGACAGGTTCGACCGTTGCTCAACGTCCAGACCGTGGAGGCACGGAATAGCACCACGTTCATGCAAGCTCAAGGCACTACTAGAAAAACAGTACTGGCTGATTGACGATCATGATGATCACATATGGGAGAGAAAAACCGGTACTATTTAGCACCAACAGTCACCTCGCTCCCCATTAGTGGTGTCATCATCAAATGGAACATTGTTAGCAAAAAAGACACTACTGTGAGCTGGAATTGTGTACATTATTACCATCACACTCTGTACTAGGCCTTCAGTAGTTAAATACTCCCTCCGTCCGAAAAAGTGTGTCCTCAAATGGATGTATCTAGCACTAAAGATTTCACCTCACCTTCCTTAGCATATAAAACCCCTACTTATCCTAATTTTCCTTTAGTTTTCCCTTAGTCCCCTCCTGTACCGTTTTTCCCGACAACGCACCCTCTCACTCCCTTCTCCCGTTTTCTTCCGTTCCACTCTTTCTGTGCAACCGATTCGCAAGTGTAGATTTCATAATTGTTCGCAAGGAAGAAAATTCACTTCTTAAGAAGGCCACACAATGAAAAAGTAGAAGAAAAGTTAAAAAAAAAGCAAGGAAAATATGCGAGGGTGCATGCTTTAGTCCAAACTTGACTTCCAAAATTATGCGGGGCACTTAGTGTTGAACACATCTCTTGCTCGATCTTTGGTGGGTGGGTGCAACTATGTTGACTAGGCAGTTGATACCGCACATAAATACATAATACCACAACGACGTGAATTTTGTATAGTTAAACTCTAGAAGGAAATTGCAAAGAGATGAAACAGATGAGGGTTGTGTTTCCTTAGTACGTAGATTCATTATCTAAAGAGACTAAACATATATTATATCTTCAAAGATCTCACAACTCTCTACACCGTAGAAGCTGGAACAGTAGCATGTGCCATTAGAAAACGAAGTGGCATCGCAGCAACATACAGTGTGTTACAATGTGTCTGCTTCCTTCAAAGCCTTTCTTTCCGAACCAAAACAGGCTTTTGTCCTGTTTTATATATAAAGCAACTCAACACAATACAGTGCACGGTTGAGCAATACAATGTGGCAAGAAGGCTCTCTTACAAGGCAGGATGAAAGATATAACAAGAAATCTAGAGCTAGCCTAACACCTCGCCGAGGTCTGGCCGACGACGCTTTTATGGATGTCTCCTATTCTTAAGCTAATTACTATCTTTCTTTCCTTGCATTCTAGTTGCTAACAATTGATGTGGTACAGAAGGTAGGTGCTGATGAAAATAATTTGTCATGGAGAGAGCGCACTCGATGTATGGTCGGTGGTATATAAATTATATGTCAAGCATGTGTCTGCTAGAACATTTATCTCAAACCAATTCATTGGGATATTTTATCAGGGAAGCTCTTTTACATATAATGCAATGGAAGCTAGCAGTAGAATGGTAAGATTTCTGGAGCATGAATCAGCACCAAGTGGTGAAGGTGGTTAAGTATTTCCCCGATTTTTTGCTCCAAAAAAATCCAAATCCTTGATATATAAGAAAAACAACAAGTCGCTAGTCTGTTTGTCCAACCAATCGCCGCTAAATTGCTGGTAGAGGAAACCCTAACTATACCGTCAGCAGTGTCATCATCCAATGGACAATTTTTAGCAAAAGGGACACCACTATCAAGTTGGAATTGTGGACATCTGTAAACACCAACAGTCCATTTGTACTAACATGCTTTATGCCATGTCTTTACTAGACCATGACAGGCGTTTTGCCGCGCCCGTTCATTCTAACGGTACAACAATAGAATGATCAAATACAACTGATAGTTGTGCTCAAAGGTGCAACAGCAAGACTTCACTCAGTTGAAGGATGATAGTTACTTGAAACAAGAATTGTAACAATTATTATATACTGATATGGAGAAACATCAATGTAAGGATTATCTCAACCAAAGAAACTTTGTGAGGCAATGCTTTTGTGTGAGTGGAGTAGTAAATACTTCAACGAGAAGTCGGAGAATTGTTGAATTTAAGTTACAAACGTGCACTGATTTATAAGAAGAATCATGTATCTCTGATCATTGATCCTCACACTAACTTCCACATCAAAATAATCACACATGGTTATTCTTATAATTCACAAAGTCTGAGGTGCACTATGAATGATTCATAAGCATCAGCCGGAAACAAGATTTTACGTTACCGTAATCCATCCAAGACTACCTAGAGAAAGTGGATTGCCTACCAACTCATTCATACTGATATTTGCATGTTTGCTGATTTCTGATAGGTATTGTAATTGCAAATTTGGAACAAGTGCCAATATGTATATCTGAAATATACACCCTGATGATAAGCATTTGTCAGTGTGGCAGAATGGCAGTTCACATATACAAATAGTAGGATTGATGTAGATAAACAACGTCTAATCTATACAGGAGTATTTTTATAAATATCATGTGTTTGCCTTTGCCTCCTCTTTCTTATGCTTTTTATTTTTGCATGTTTCGACTTCTCCCTTCTCTTTGGTTTGTCATGGCATCTTAAATTGACTTATATTCTTCTGCTATGTTTTGCAATAGTTCCTGAAAGATGTGTACATCATATAAGTTATAATCATTTTTAACACAAGCAAATACTGTCTACTTCTTCATCTAATCAATCCGGAAGACAAACAAGTTATGAAATGCGGCAGAGATCTTGCATGTAGTTAAACCACAAGAAATTCCAAAAATCAAGTACAATATGTGCAAGAATCTATGCAATGTTTATAGGTAAATCTGAATTGAAAATGGGAATCAAGAAGCATTGCATCGTAACTCTAAATATCAAAACCTATGCATCTTTTGAAAGGAAATGATTAAAAAAAACACCCTCACACTTTCTAATACGTAAAAATAGAGTAAGTCTTAAAAACAAATACATCAACCATAATCATCTTAAATAAAATAATTAAATTGGAACACAAAATAGAAAATGATTAATAAACTAATGTTAGAAATCAGAAACATACCCAAAGACAATGGTACAGACTATCTCAAATGTGCATTACTTCAGCCATCAATCTTGTTTGATAACAGTGTGTCAGCCTTATTAGTCTGCCGTCACAGGAATACACGGCATGGTAGGAATTTCATCAAGCACCCACCCCATTAGTGGATACCAAGAACGAATGCATATGTGGTCTGCTTGCTGTTATTACCTGTGTTGAAATCAGTTTCACCATCTGCGAGTTGGTGATTTGCTTGGCGAGTAGAAAAGGGTGTGACAATGTCCATGTCAGTGTATGCCAACACGGCAAGTCTGCAATAGAGTTGGAGAGTTAATTGGGCAAGATGGTGGATCAGGCACCGTCAATGGCAACACAAATTTTCTTATATTCTTAAACGACCTTCTTTTCACTCTTCTCCTTGCTCATCCTGAATGCAGCATTAAGATAGAGGATGCAACAACCCTGAATCATTGCACTGGGTGACCTTTCTAGTTCAATGAGATAGAAATGAGGAACCAGAGCGAGATAGCATATACTCCTCTCAATGCCCTCGATGCTAGTCATGATACTGAATTTCGTGCGCTCTAGCACCAAGACAACACAGCTTCCCTGCCATGAGCCACTCTGCAGTTTGTAGCAACATAGATGAGAGAAATTAGAAACTATTTTGCAGGTGGTACAATACAAAGTCTCCACCAGCATGAACTTTAGAGTTGTTACTCACGGCCGTTGTTCACCGTGAACCTGTTTGCCACTAAATTAGTCGATGGGACACACAACCAACCGGCGAGGGGAGTGCGCGGTGGGCGATGTACTGTCATGGGAGGCGAGAGTGGAGCCACGGGAAAGAATAGAGAAGGAAAGGAGCCACGGGATGAATGTCACCGGCATCTTGGCGCCGTCCACTGCCGCCGTCGTCGCGCGATTAGGTTTCGCGGGAGAAGGAAAGGGTAGTCGATCGACGGGAGACGAGCCCTGCCTTGCTCAGACTCACGTGGCCTAGCAGGCCCTGCGGGAGTTTTTCGGCCCAATCAACGAGAGAGCTTCCAGGTCCATCTCCAGAACAGCGGCTCTGTGATGTTTGGAACGCGCAGTCGAACGTTTGAACGATCCTGTACATCCGTTCGTGGGATCCGACGGTATAGGGCGTCAAATCGCTGTGAGGGGCCCTAACTAGCTGAGTTATACTGTTTAGTAATGGGCTAAATACACGACACCAAGTGTGTACCTGCAAGCCATACTATAGGATGCAAGATATGGATGGTCCTCACTTGTATCACAACCAACACAAAGTTAGGTGAGTGTACACATAATTAAAAACCGTATGACAATTACCGCTTGTTGGTTGCATGACTTGCTTTATTTGTCCAATATACACGACTCAAGTTTGTACCTGCAAGCCATACTATTAAAAAACATTCTTTTCCAATCCATCGCTAGGGATGGGTAGAGGAAACCCTAAAAACTATACCGTCAGCAGTGTCATCGTCCAATGGACAATTTTTAGCAAAAGGGACACCACTGTCAACTTGGAATTGTGGACATCTGTAAACACCAACAGTCCATTTGTACTAACATGCTCTATGCCATGTCTTTATTGGCTAAATACACGACGCCAACGGGTCGCATATTAGGCCCGCCATTGACGATTATATGTTCTAAAGAATCTTTTTTTTTGCATGGTAACACGTGTCTCATTCATATCATAAAGAACAAAGTACAAGTCACGTAAAGACCGACATGACAAAACTGAAAAGATAATAGAACATCTCTGAGCTTGACACCAACGTCCGTCACCTGCCTCCGGCACCACCACAGCAGCCGCCGAAGAAAAGAATGACGAATCACCTCCTGACCTGAGCTCGACGCGGCTCCATCGCTGATATGCAGCTTTACAGACCTCCAAGGTGGCTCACCAAAAGTGAAACCCTTACCGTTGAACGAATCAGACCGGGGCAACAGCCCGGACACGCCATCGAACTCCAGATCTGGCAACCCACCACGACTAAAACGCCGGAGGAGGAAACCATATCTGCCATCCACCAACCATGAGCCCAGCACATGCTCGTCTCCCAGATGTCGTCGATGCAGACCACAATCTGCATCCGCTCCTGGACTACCTCCCAAGCTCCGCGCCGGCGCTGGAGCAAACGCCGTCGCAACGGCGAAGCCCGAGGACACAGGTCCACCACGAGGATGCCGCCGCCGCCACGCCATCCTTGCTTGAACAGTCTGGTTTCCAAATCCATCCCCAACCATAGTACCGATGGCCTCGTCAGGGAAGTATCCGAAGAATCTTTATTCAGCGTTGTCATCGTCGCCACCGAAGCAAAGACGATGAACAACCTAAAAACCTAGACTACGAGAGAGTAAAAAACGATCCACATGCGTGGACCCGGCGACCCCCCTCACCACCGACAACCGAGGTCGTCGGTGGAGGGGAGCCGCCGGAGAGCGGCGTTGGAAGATCGGCCTTCCCCTGGCGGCGGCTAGGGTTCCAGCCGCCAGGGACGAGAGGAAAACAGCGGAGGTAATGTTCTAAAGAATCTACTTCATCCCCCTAGCTAGCGTATAAAAACCCATACTGACCCTAATCGTCCTAAGTTTTCTCATAGTCTCTCTCACCCCTTTTTTCCCGGCAACATGCCTTCTCACTCATTTTTCTCATTCTTTTCTGATCCACTCTCTCTATGCAGTTGATTCACCATGGTAGATCTCATAATTTTGTACAAGGACAAAAAGTGACATCTTGAGAAGACCATCCGGTGAAGAAAAGTGAAAAAGAATAGCAAGATAATTCGTCAGAGTTAAAAGAAGATGTTTGCGTCTTTCAAAATTATGCAGAGGCCTTTAGTTCGACCGTGAACACACACATATTCTAGGCACACACGTGAAGTCCGCACACGTCACCTAGCCACCTCGATACTTGTTTGTTTGAACCATACGTAACCTCAAATTACATATGCTCTTGTAAATGCAAGCACTAGGATTGAACTTCCCTACACAAATTTACACTTGGTAGTGAACTAGATGATACCTCACGCGTTGAGTAATCGGAAATATACTTGGTTTATTTGGAGCGCTTTTCGGTTGTTTGTTGACAATGAATCAATCCATCTGGACCGTACGTTGGTACTAGTTTGACAAGCCATCTGGACCGTCCATGGCTTCATCAAGATCAACTTATTCTCCTCTCATCTCCACAGCTCAGACAGTCCCCGTCAGGTCCACCCCAGCCGTCCTCGCCGCAGGGAATCGGCTCCTCTACCGTGCCCAGCGGGCACGACAGAGTGCCGTGCCTTCTTATCTCCCAGCGCGGGCAAAATTTCGTGTTTTGACCCTTTTCTGAAACCTATTCGAGATATGACCCTAGGTTGAAAAAAATTCGAGATCTGACCCTTTTACTACCGCCAGAGTGCATGGCGGTAGAGTCTAACAGCCTACCGCCAGGGACTTTGGCGGTAGGAAACATCGCTACCGCCAAACGGGCTGGCGGTAGCCTGCAGAACCCTACCGCCAAGGTGCTTGGCGATAGGCACGAGCACGCACTGTGTTCAATACTTAGGAGGTTCGTGGCGGTGGGGCATGCAACCCTACCGCCAGGGTCCTTGGCAGTAGGCTATTATACCCTACCGCCATGGTCCCTGGCGGTAGCAAAAGAGTCAAATCTCGAAAAAAATTCAAACTAGGGTCAGATCTCGAATAGGTTTGGGAAAAGGGTCAAAACACGAAATTTAACCCGCAGCGCACGTATTGATATAGGCCAAGAAAGGCTGAACTCCTCGGCGAAAGTCTATCTAACAAACCCAAACGGACTGATGCATCACGCGCCTGTATATGTCAACTAATTAACTCTTTCCCAAATCCAAAAAACACCAGTTAACTCTTTTGCAAACCCAAAAATAAACTATTTCCCCTACAAAAACTAATTTACTATTAAAGTCTCAAAAACTAATTACCTATTATTAATATACATGAGCAACATTCTAAAATTAAAATGAACTCATATTTGAAAAATGGTTTTGCTTAATCTGAATCATATTGTACGCAAAGCAATTTTTGTATTTTTTCTTACCTTTTATTTGTTATTATTTTATCAGTTTTATTGGCACGTTATTTTGTTTTTTGTTGTTTTTTTCAAGCCTAAACCACACCTCACTACAGTTGCATGTCAAACGATCACGCACAATAACAAAGCGCATGCCACCGGTCATGCTTAACTACGATTGCATGTTCATCGGCTGCATGCAACCGCAGCTGTATGTTCACCGGTCTCTCATAGGTGCTCATAAAAGCAACTTCAACCGGGCGATCCATTTTGTCTGCTTGTGTTCATTTGGGTCGGTGGAAACAAAACTCAGCCCAACGCGGTGACCCAAACGAACGTGCGTCCATTTTTTGTCCGCTCGGGACCCATTCTAGGCCCAAATTTGGGCCGCATTTGCGTTGGCGCGGACACGGGACGGACGCGCGCGATGCCCACCCTTCTCCTTCCCCTGGACCGCTAGTCGGTGGCACAACGCCACCATTCCTCTGCACTCTCCCAAAAACCTCCCGACCACTCACGCGCGCGCCATGGACGATGGCAAGCCGACCCTGAACGCCGCCGTCGGCCCCGTCTTCGGCAAAGGAGGCAACGCCCGCAGAGCGCCGTCTAGTCGGCCAAGAGGAAGCAGCGCCGGCACGCGCTAGAAGCCAGGATCGACGCCGCGGCCGCGTCCACCCTCACCCGGTCTCTCTAATATTTCTTAGTCTCCCTCGGTCTCTCTATAATATTTTCTACTCCCTCCGTCCTAAAATAAATGATTCAACTTTGTACTAAGAGGGAGTACTTTGCAAAAAAAAAAGTAGGGGGTGAAATAAAATATAGAAATGAGAAAACCTATATCTGTACCATTGCCCGCTCGAAGCAACATATTTATATCTGTATTTTTTTTCAAGTATATTTATATTTACCTTCGAGCGGGCAATAGTATCATTTCCTACATCTACATATTTTTTATTTTGCAAAATTAGCAAATATATTCATGTATTATTACAAACTATAAATCCAGAAGAAGACAAAAAGTTGAGAAACAACATGCAGACAACACACGACTTATATATACTTAACCAAATTTAAATAGGCCGAAATTTAGCCACATCCAAAAAGTCATGAGAACATGCAGCCATGGACTGATGATGTTGAAGTTTTTTTGAGAAGACTAATGATGATGTTAATCAGATGCATCAGGCATCAGGAGAGCGGCTGGGCTGTTGATATGGGCTTTTAGTAGTTTCCTGGGCTAGATTACTGCTTAGTTGGCGTCGTACCCAGCGGGCACGGTAGAGGAGCCGGATCCTCGCCGCAGCCGAACCCTAGCCGCCGGCGCCGCCGCCCCGTCGAGCCGTGCCCTTGGGGCTCGCGTCCTCCGCCCCCCCGTCGAGCCGAGCCCTTGGGGCTCGCGGCCGCCGCCACCCATGGCGACGAAGCAGCCGCCGCCGTCCTCTTCCACAGCGGGGGCCGCGGTGTCCATGAAGGACTACCTCAAGCGGTACCAGTCGGGCCCCGCCGCCGCCGGCGACCAGAAGAAGGCCAAGAAGAAGAAGAGGAACCCCAAGCCCTCGGCCGGAGGGGTGCTCATCGTCGACGAGGACCCCGTGTGGCAGAAGCCGGTGCAGATCCCGGAGGACGAGCCGTCATCAGGTATGCATCTCCCCCTTCCATTCGTCGTGGTTAGAGTCTGATTCGCGAGGATTTGGACAGATTCGTGGTGAGTTTTGACTGGAATCGGGCGTGTGGTGGGTTGTCCGCAGGGGACGAGAAGCCTCAGGTGGACGAGGACATCGAGGTGAAGCGGATGCGGCGCATGGAGGCGATCCGCGCCGCCCGGCCCTACAACTCCATCGCCAACGACGGCAGCGGGTGGGTCACTCTGCCCGTTCCGGAGCCTGCGGGCAGTGGCTCGCCCCGCCGCCGTCGTAACGACACTCCGTCGCCTGAGAGGCCTGGGAGGAAGGAGGACCTCTCTCCCCCGCGGCGAAGGCAGCGGCGGGACACGCCGTCTCCTAAGCGTGGAGGTGCTGCGGGGAGCGATATTTCGCCGCCGAGGCAGAGGCAAAGGCGGCGTGACACGCCCTCGCCGGAGGGCAAGGGTACAGGAGAGGGAGGCGATCTGTCACCGCCACGCAAGTCCAGGCGGCAAGACGATTCCTCTCCTCCAAGGAGACGAGCTCGCCATGATTCCGAGGAACCCCAGGACATCTCACCATCACGGAGGCGCACGAGGCACGACTCCAAGGAGCCTCAGAACCGCTCCCCCCCTCGGCGCCGGACACGGCATGACTCGGAGGAGCCTCAGAACCGCTCCCCCTCTCGGCGCCGGACACGGCATGATTCGGAGGAGCCCGGAGACATCTCTCCGCCACGAAGACGGAAGCGCCAGGACTCTGCACAGCTGGACGACCTGTCACTCGCAAGAAGACAAAATTTGGGACAGAGCCTGGGGGATGGGGATATTTCTCCACCAAGGAAGGGTCGGAAGTCTGCATCAGATGATTTATCTCCACCTCGTAAGGAGAGAGACACTTCTCCTCCAAGGAAGGTTAGAAAGGAAGGAGCTCCGAAAGAGACAATGAGAGCTGGGTTGATGTCAGCAGAGGAAGTTAAAGAGGACATCAGAAAGATTAAGGAGGATGAGAAGCTCAAGTGAGTGATACTTCATGTATTGGAATACATATGCTTACTCCTTTTGCTAAGATTTGTAATATGTTGTATGATATCTGTCTTTTAGGTTTGCAGCACAGGACCCTTCGTTCACTGGTAAAGGGGCAAAGGTAGTGTTCCGAGATAAGGAAGGTATGAACTGTGCATTATCATGTTTTGGTCATTTTGGTGGTAGTTACCTATGTAGACATTCTAGTTTCAGTGGTAACATTGCTTTGTAACGTTTCCCAGGAAAAAGGATAAATCAAGAAGACATACAGAAGGCAAAGAAAGACGAGAAGCCAAAGGTAAATATATGCTCTTGCTCTGGATTTTTATTAGCCATCTTTGTGTTTTATCTGGACATCTGGTTAATTGACATGAAAATTCATATGTTTCTAGTAGTATAGAATATAGATTTGAGCAATTGTTTTGTGCTAATTATCTTATCCTGATATTGTGTTGTGTTCTTGTGGCAAAACTGTAGAAAATGGCAAAATGCACTATGCCACACACTTTTCTTTGCCCGCAAGCACCAACATTTGTGAACTTCTTTGAATAAATTGTTACCTTGGGATCGTTAGAATAGAGGGTGTTCAATGTGCAGGGTGCCTAGACGAACACCTCTTCTATGTGTAGAAACAAAATAGGCACTACATATAAAAGGATAACTACTGATCAGCAAACAGAAAAGCTATGAAAGCTCCCACTCAGTACTATAAAGATTATACAACATTAAAAGGAACAGAGCTTGTTAATACCAACTTTATTCACTCTCATACAAATTGTTATTTTTGCATAACCAAAATCTGGTTTCCTTTTATGTCAAGTTCCCCTGTTCCCTGTAAGTTCTCTATTCATGTTGTGAACTACTGATCCATACAAATTCAGATAAGACACATGGATATGAGGGAGATCAATTAGTTGAAACCATCTCACTTATTTGTAAGTTCGTCGTAGAATGGAACAAAATGCAGCAAATGATCGAATAATCACTCATCATACCTTTTCCTCTTCCTCACTTATCTGAAGTCATTTCAATACATGATCTCTATCTTGGGTGCCGCTGCCTATAGCTGATAAATAATAGCTGGTGTTCTTATTTGCAGGAAAAACATATAGAATGGGGTAAAGGTTTGGTGCAGAAACGAGCAGCCGAGGCTCGAGTGAAGGAGCTTGAAGATGTGAAGGATCAGCCATTTGCGAGAACAAGGTACTTTTTCTTATTGAACTTGCTTATAAAAGGGGCATGATCCTTGTTGAGTTCATTTGAGAATTTGTGTAATCGACAATACAGTACCTGCTTTGAACAGTGTACTCTTTATTTTTGGTGTCGGTGTTGTCTGCTTTTTATGTCGAAATGAACATGGAGTTTTATAACTGACTTAGAAGTATTTAAAGTTGAGTATGTTTACGTGCAGGGATGATCCTGAGCTTGACAGCATGCTCAAAAACAGACTCCGATGGGGTGATCCTATGGCTCATCTTGTCAAGGTAACTGCAGCTTTTGATTTGGAGTTGCTTAATTGAATCTGTTGATGCTATTTCTTCTGGTTAATGGTTGATATGTGTGCTAATACATTGCAGCGCAAAGATACAGACTTTCTTCTCAATGACTTGGGAGATGATGAAAAGATGAAGGAATCTGGATTTATAGTTCCTCAAAATGTACCTGCTCACAGCTGGCTGAAGCGTGGGGTAGATCCTCCTCCAAACCGTTATGGCATAAAACCAGGCCGTCATTGGGATGGAGTGGACCGCAGCAATGGTATGTGCCTTTCAAATTTATTCAGTCTCCCTTTCTTTCTGTTTTTTAACTGCGTGCCTCTTGGCCATGGCAAAAGAACCAGGTTGGCTTAATTTTTTGGTATGAAAATATAACACCTTCCTGTGTGAGCTACCTAGTATGTGTGGATGCTGCTATTTAAATATACCACTAGGATTGTTTGAGTTTCACTTCATACCTTCATTGTTTTGAAGATTTGTGCTTCTTTTAAGAGTGCCATCTCTTTGTTGTGTTGGTGGATGATAGGTGAAAAATACATTATTTTAACCTGCCCAACAACTGTATAAACTGTTAGTCATGTTTCTGATACAGTTGTTGCAGTTGGTCCATTCATTTGTTTCCATATCATGTTTTTCATAGCCAAGATATGTTTCTCTGGGCGAATTGTTTGAAACCTGGTTATGGTTACAAAATGAGATGAGAAAAACGGTACTCCCTCTGTAAACTTTATAGTGATCTAAACAATCTTATATTAGTTTACAGAGGGATTACTAATATATATCGTGTCGGCAAAGAAGAGAACATGTTGACAGACATTGTCCGTTGCTCATTGTAATCCTATACTAATTTGTCTGCTACTCTATATGAATTCACACAGCTTGTCTTGGGTGCATTTTAACTTGTAGAACTTCCCGTCCATCATCTGTTGATTCAGATATATGTTCTGGTTCAGTTGTAAATGCTCTTTTGCCGCCATGGATCTGGCAGCCATCACTAAATCCATTTCCCTGTGTTTCCAGGATACGAGAAGGACATGTACAAGCTAAAGAATGACAAGCAGGCCACGGAGCAGGAGGCCTACCTTTGGTCCGTCGCAGATATGTGAGCGCCGCAGCTGTCCCAAGAACATGTCCGATGGCATGCTGGCTGGATCAGTTGCTGAGGTTGCCCGATGTGCCTGAAAGGAAAGGAAAGGAAGCGATGCCCGTGAACATCATTTCTTGGAACACATGAGGACCGTAAATGATTTGCTCGAGTAGCCACGCAGTGCTTGGAAGCTCAGTGGAGCGACAGTTTTGTTGTGTATTTGCTGGGATTCTGCCACTAGATTCTCCTTGACACATTTAAATATTTTGTAACATGTATGTTTTTGCACAGAAGAGTATTGGTGCCATCCTTCTGTTGTATATGGGATTTGGCTGAAACATGGAACTTTTGGTGAGCAAGTCTGGATTTGCCCGGGTCAGTTTTGTGTAAATGATTGTTGCAAGCATCTGTCAGCTTGGGGAGAGTTACACGAGTAAACCAGAGCCCAGCCAACCAATGGTGTCAACAAATATAAGATGTAAGTACTTCTCTGCAGAAAACACACACTAGTCAAATCCAATTGATATTTTTCTGTAAAGGGAGCAAATTTCTGCAAATCACATAGTAACAAATACTAATAAAGACTAACAGACCAGATGGTTGCTGCATTTAAAAATAGTTATGAGTTTTAGTTTTACTTAAAAAATGAAGCCAAGGGAGGAACACAATTTTAGTTCTAATTTTTCATTTTCTTTATTGGGAGGTTCTCTGAAGACCACATATGCGCCAAGGAGGGACAACCCCCCCCCCCCCCCCCCCCCCCCCCCCGCCTGCTCTACCGCCTCTGGCTCTCCGGCTGGGCATAGGTCCCCCCTTACCTCTGCCCCTTCAGTCCCAACCCTATACAACCCCTAATCCTAAACCCCCTACACTAAGTGCTCTACTCCCCTTCTACTGCTACTTGGTGACAACCCTGCTAAGGCCCACGTCTTTTAACGCAATCGAATCCACCGTCGCCGAGCAGTATGGGACTAAACGAACCCCGGTAGTAGTTCAGTTCCCTTAATCGAGTGGCCGCCGCCCAACGACGCCCCGCACCCCGACACATCTATGGTGCGGGAAGAACGGAGGTGTCACCGGTGGTGTGCACGTTGGTCTCCGCTCCCATAGGCCACCACCACTCTAGCGACACACAGGCTCTCCAGTGACTAGAGTTTTGGTCGGGGTCGAGTGAACTGGTCGAACGATGCCCATCGAACTACATGAGAGCTATATCTCGCTTCATGTGAGATGGAACAAGCTCACCATGGATCACTCCCAGGTCTCCTCGATGCTGCGCATAGCTGCTAGCCACCGAGGTACTATTGTGTACTTGGAAGAATATAAGGCACGGCATACTTGAGGAAAGAGAGCCGGTTTTTTCCACGGGTTCTTCTAGTTCTTTTTGTTTTTGTCTTTTATTTGTTTTTTCACCAGTTTTCTTTGTCTCTTTCTCTGTTATTGGGTTTTTCTCTCTCGATTTTTTTGTTTTCTGTTTTTACACCGGTTTTCTTCGTTTCTTTCTTTATTTTCACTGGTTTTTCTTTGATTTAGTTTGTTTACTATGTTTCTTTCACGGTTTTCATTGACTTTTTTTATTTTCTTCCTTTTCTTCCTTTTTGTTTGTTTCTTTCTCATTTTTCATCGGTTTTCGCTGTTTTTCTATACACTTTTTTGTATATATCTAATAAATTATTCTAATACGTGTTAAACATTTCTAGAATACAACATCAACATTTTTAATACCCGGTCAACATGTTTTCTATACACATTTGACATTTTTCAAATGTTTGATTAAGATTTTTGAAATACAAGATTAACATGTTTAATACATGGTCAACATGTTTTACTTAGACATTTAACATTTTTCAAATGCTTGATTAACATTTTTCAAATACAAGTTTAACATTTTTTGAATACAATACAAGATTATCATTTTTAACATACATGGTCAACAATTTTTGTATATACATTTAATTTTTTTAAATTCTTTATTAACAATTTTCAAATATTATTTATACATTTTTTGAATACAATACAAGATTAACAATTTTTTTCAAAACATGGTAAACATTTTTTATACACATTTAACATTTTTCAAATGCTGGATTAACATTTGAAATACTTCTTTAGTTATTTGTTTCAAAAGCTTGATGAATATTTTTTAAATACATGATCAACTTTGTTCACACACATTGTATATTTTTCATATACATAGTCAATTTTTTCTATATACATTTATCATTTTTAAAATGCATGATTAACATTTTTCAAAACATTATGTAAATTATATTTTTGAATATATATGTTTAGAATATTTGGAAGTGTAAATGAAAGTAAAAAAAGGAATAAGAAATGAGAACAAAAATAGTGAAAAAATGTTTAAAATGAGTGAGTGGCATCCCGCGCACTGGGCCGTCCATTCTCGTGGTCCTGCAGCGAGACCTTTTTTTCCTTGAGCGCATCCTTCAGCGAGACTGCTTCTGTCTCGCGTGACGCGAGACATAGCCGAGTCCACTAGTTCAACTCAAAAAAAAAAAAACCCGAGTCCACTAGTCCAGCGAACTATTGGGTTTTGTTGCTTCACTGTGGTTATTGAGCCGTTTGTTGGGTATTATTGGGCCCCCAATTGCACCGGCCTCGCGGCCGAACTAAAACTGACCGCTTGGTCCTGGCCCTGGCCCAACCAAACCCTTCCCTCCTCTCTCGAGTCGCGCTGGCCGCCTCCCTGCCGCTGCCGCCGACGAAGAAAGCAAGCGCCGTCCCCGCCGCCTCCGCTGCCGCCGGCCCCTGCCGCCGGTCGAGAGGCGACAAAATATCGGAGCATGTACTCGAGGCGGAGGCTTCTCTCGCTCCTGCGGCACGCTCGCCTCGCCCCGGGGGGTCGTCTCGCTGCCGCGCCGCCTTCGAGGAGCTTCAGCCTGCCCCGCGCGGTCGCCGGCGCGGCCTCCACCTCAGGTGAGCGCTTCCCCGTGCCTCTACTCTCCACCCCTCACATGATCCCCACGCCGGGTCGGTAGCGTTCAGTTTGGCGGTGGAATAGCTGTAGCGAGGCGCACTGGTAGTGTCTTAGATCGTGAGATTGCGATGCTGCTGCCTCCGATTGCTTGGGCGGATGTACTGAGAGACAGGCGAGGGTCGTGAGGGCCTAAGATTAGATTAGTGATCTGATTTTAATCTGTCCCGCGGGTATTGTTCCTATTGCAGTAAGGGTGGTATTTCTCATGTTTGCCATCATAACTATTTTAACAAGATGAGTGAAATTAATGATTTTCTCTCACAGGTTCTAGTGATGGTCACTTCAGTTGTAATAAGGGTTCAACATATGCCGCCATACTGATTGGGCAAGCAGGTCTGCTCTCTGCATATGCAGCCTCCTCCATTTGATTCAATGAAATAAATATCATATTTGATACCATGGCAATCCTAATCCCAGTCTTGTTACAGCTTTTGTTCTTGGCCTGAGAAGCAACTCTGTATTGGCTCAGGATGATTTGGTTGCTCCAGCAGCTACAAGTGAGCAAGCTGATGTAAATGTTACTGGCCTGCGTCGTATTGAAGATGGTTCAGTGATCTCAAATGAACACACGATCAAATGGAGAATGTGCACTGATAAAGCACGAGAGTTTTTCATGGAAGTAAGTTTCTTATTATCCTTACCTTCATCTGAACCACCTTTTGGCATTATCCTTCTGAGAAAAATAATCTTAGTACTACATTATAGTTTCCTCCTCTGTTCAAACATAATTCTCTTTATTATATGTGTTTCCCCGAAAATGATACGAAATTTAACCACAATCATGTTTATACATCATAGCCTAGAAAGAACAACTCCAGTGCTTAGTCCCCTGATGCTGACCGATTTTCATATAACCTGTTTGGTCCATACGTTTTGGTCACTTGCTGCAACTCTTACTATGGGGATAGCTCTTCAGTTTCCTCATTAAACCATGTGGATTTGGAAGGTTTAGCCTGTAATTAAAGTATTAAACTATGTGCTGTTTCATGTTGATATACGGGAACTGGGTGGTAATTTGCCATGATATTTTTTATTGGTATTTCTTGAAAGCTTGGGTTTAGCAACTTCTCATATTGTAAGTACATATTCCAAGACCTTGCTTCAGTTACAAAATCATGCAACTATTGAACATTTAAATTAAGTATGACTGTTTGGACCATATACCCTGTGCATTACAAATTTTTAACATCATAATGTTTGGTTGGAGTATAACTGTATGAGAGGAGGAAAGGAGGCGTGTCTCTTTAGTTACTCCTACTCTTCATTCGACCGTTAAATTACAGTTGTTGTTAGCCTATCATATCCATTTATATTAATTTTCTAGGGAAAACTAGATGAAGCCGAGAAGTTATTCAAGGCAGCCTTACAAGAAGCTAAAGAAGGATTTGGACTCAGAGATCCACATGCTGCATCAGCTCTGAACAACTTGGTATGTGTTACTGTTGATTATGAACTGAAGATTGAAGTAACATTCTATTTGCCTTTCTAATGTATGGAACTGCAGTACCCATATAAGTCCATAAGCTAGATTATGAGGTTTAAGATCTGTTTGGGTTCATAGTCAAACATTACCACACTTTGCTGTAAGCTAGGCAAGTTTAACCGAGTTAGGAATAGGTTTTGTTCGTAGTAAGTAGTAACATATTTGGCCAGATTCCTCTTTTTTTTGACAGTGGGCCATACAACCATAGACTCAAAAGGCGTGCCAGATTCTCTTAGGGATGCTAAAGTGCACACAGATTTTGTTGTCCTAACCTATGCAAGTTCAGCAAGAAATATGTGGAAAAGTTTGAACAGGTTAGACATTGAACTAAACTGGTAAACTCAGCTGCATTTAATACCATACCATTATATGCTTAATTATGTCTATTTTGTAATATTTAAACCGCGTGGGGGTACTGACAACGTAAGGCTACCAATATAATCAAAGTGTCTGATAAGTCACCTAGAGAACTCTTGTTTGCTAGTTTTTATGCTTTATAGAATTTAAAATACTTGTGTGTATCAGGATTCAGGAATAGATTCCGCGCACTTTAGATTTCATACGTTTATGAATCTGCATGTGAAGTCCAGTCTTTATCATGTGATTCCATTAAACCTGTAACCATTTAAGCTCTCTCAACCAAACAACTTCAAAAGACCGGAATTGTTGGTTTGTTGTACGAATACCACTGTATTATCCCCCCTACGTTAAGTGTACGGGTTGCATTTGACACACTGGCACTCAAATAGTTTTTGTCTACAAATTTGAATAGGCAGGCCATGCTCTCTTTTGTGGTAGGCTTTCGTAAACCTACCTTAAAAGTTAATACAAGTCTTGCATGAAGCAGCATTCCTTTTTGTTCCCCTATTTAACTATTATCCTAAGTTTTGCAGGCAGAGTTTTATAGGCTAAGGAAAGCGTATGAGAAAGCTGAGCCGTTATATCTGGAAGCGATTGAAATCTTGGAGCAATCATTTGGACCTGATGATATACGGTACTTCGATTTTTAGATTATACTGTGCTCTATATCATTGTTCAGTGACTTTGATTCGGCTCATTTTGTAAAAGAAAGTTCTAGTCAAGAGCAAAATACCACTCTTTTGGGATAAATAAGAGTATATGTGACAGATATTTTTGTTCATTACACTCTAGTATGTGTTACACATTCCTGCCTACTCATTGTATACCATTGTTGGTGAGTGGAAGGATGGTATGCACTTCCGTCTGTGTGTGTTGCGTGGTTGACTGCACTTGTCAATGCATACAGTGTTTCATCTAAATTCCCTGTGTTGGAGAACTACCTTAATTTTGGAATTGTATAAAGATACTTTACATGCCTCTTGTAGGGTTGGAGCAGCTTTCCGTAATCTTGGGCAATACTATTATATTCAACGCAGGTTTGATCAAGCTCAGACATGTTTTGAGGTACCTGTTTTTACCTCATGATTTTTTTCGAGTAAATGTCTTATGTTTTTTGTAATTGTATTATCTTGTAATGTTTGACAAGCTTTTAATTGAAATGTCATCTAGGCAATAATTCTAAGGAATGAATATACATTTTCTGTTGCTACCTTAATATGTAGTTCTTTAATCTTGCTGGACACAATGATGGCCATTTTTCAATAATCTTTGGAAACCTGAATAGTGCGCAACATCACATTGGAATAGCCAGGAAAATCAAATATAGTGTTGTATGTGTGGCCCATCACTTTTGGCCCATGACCTAGACAAGGAGAGTCTCAAAGTTGTCTGCCTCTCTTCGGTCTACATGGTATCTGAGGCTAGGGCCCTGGAGATGGCAGCGTCGTCAGCGGGGCTCATCTTTCTCCCTCTCGCGGCAGAGCAGCGTGGTGGCTGCAGCAAAGGGCAACGCGTTGGCGTGTCATGGAATGGTGCGGATCGACTGGTGGTTGGGCGGCGCACAGGTGGCGGAGTGTGAGCTGGAGACACTGCCGGAGTTGTTGCTGCTGTTGAGGTTGGTGTTGTTGGAATTGATGGCTAAGCTTGGCGCTGACGCACGTAGAAGAGGTTCTCATAGCTAAAATGAGTAGCTGAAGTGAGTGATCCTGGTGGTGGTGTGGCTGCTGATTGCAGAGGAAGGAGGCAACACTGGAGGTGGTACAACTAGGAGAAGAAGAGATGGAGGTTGTCATGGGGTCTGAACTGGCCTCTGCTCTGGAGAAACTGGCGTAGCCATGACTGTGAAAACTGTTGAGGGGTTTTGAAGCTTGGCTCATGCCAAATGACGTGAATTTGAATGGCGGGATCAACTACCTAAGCTGGTCGAGGTGGGCCCTGTTGATCTTGAAGCCAAAGGATCTGATGGGATATGTTCTTGGGACGGTTGAAGAACATGCTAACAAGGAAAGCTCAGAATGGAAGAAGTGGAGTTTATTGACTCCCTGATACTAGCATGGATGTTGAACTCCTTGATTGTAATGCTCCCAAGGCGGAGGTAGGTGTTGGTAGTAGCAATGGAGGTGGTCGGAATGGGAGATGTTGTCGGAATCGGGGTGGTGGTTCTTCGAATGCTCCTCATTGGAATGCTCCCAAGTTACATGGACCGCAACAGGACGGACAAGGAGGGAATGCTCATGCTAGCTGCAGTTGTCGAGGATAAGGAGATTACAACCCTAATCCAGGATGGGACATGCTCCCAAGGCGAGGCGTAGGGGGCTGCGGTACATCGACCGCAAACAGGACGGACCAGGAGGGAATGCACATGCTAGCTGCAGTTGTCGAGGATAAGGAAATTAGAGCCCTAATCCAGGATGGGACATGTGTCTTTTGACAAAATGTATCAAATATTTCCTGATGTATTGAATGGTGTGGACAAGAGCAAGCTGAACCATGGCTCAGGCATTGATGTTCACCATGAATGTGCCCAAGTTTCTGTGTAGTGAAGCTGTCATGATGGCCACCTTCTTGATCATCGCACGCCATCCCGGTTGAAAGGTATGAAATTGTTGTGAGTTAAGTTTCACAGAAAATAAATTTCTAGTTCCTCCCAAGGTGTTTGGTTGCACTTGTTTTGTTCGTGATCACAAGCCATCAACAAATTGGATCCTCGGGCAGTCAAGTGTATCTTTATTGGGTATTCTTCAGGACAAAGAGGATACAAATGCTAGAATCTGTATGAGAGGATGACATTTGTGAGCATTGATGTTACATTTCGTGTGTCAAAACCTTCTTATGGTGAGAAAAATGATCTAAGCATCATGTCTGAAGGCCTTGACCAATCTCGGGTTGGTGAAATTGGTCAAGAGGGGGATAGTAGTGGCACATTAACTCATGTGGCTCCTGTGACACAAGCATCGACCTACACTAGTGATGCGCAGGTTGGTGCATCGGCTCAAGCTGGTAGCGTGCCTGGCAGTGTGCCGAGGTGGACATCAGAGCAAGCGAAGCAGCTCAAGGTGTATTCATGGAAGAGTGGTAATGTGTTACACATCAGGGGGAGCAACTAGATCAGCCACTGATGGAACAATAGGGTAGTACTAATGTGATTTCCATCTCCTCTGATGGGGACCAGGCTGAAGGGTCAGTGGCTACCGAAGGGTGAACTGATGGGCCAATTTCTTTGGGGAGAACTACTCAAGCAAGAACAAGGGTACCAGATAATCGGTATGGGTTCGATGCCAATGATATTGGAAATTAAGTTCTGTATGAGGCATTATCTCCAACCTACAAATCATTTGTTGCTTCTCTTTAGTCTAACCTATAGAGCATTTGTTGCTTCTCTTCAGTCTGTGTCAACTCCGACTTATATGAAGGCAAAAGGGTGACTCAAAATGGCATATGGCCTTGGTGGAGGAGCTGGAGGCTCGAGGCTCTGTGTTAGAGCAAGACATGGGTAGTAACACCTCCAAACAGGAAAGAACGCAATCAACTGCAAGTGGGTATACATTGTGAAGCAGAATGTAGAAGGAAATATTGGAAGGTACAAAGCAAAGCTTGTGGCGAGTATAACCAGGCCAACGACGGTAAATTGGTGGACTAAACCAAAGAAAGACTGTCTCTTTGATGACGTGGTCATCGGGATACAATACGACAACAAAGATGATGAAGAATATGCCCTACTCAAGGGATCAAGCACTCGATCGTAACTAAATCATCTTGATGCACTCGTAGCATGAGCACATAGGGCAAGATGAAAAGAAGGATAAACAAACGAGATCGTCAACTTTAGCATGGCATGCTTCCATCAGTGCTTCAAAACTTTTGATATTCTTATCTCTAGAAGGGTGCTTCTATTGTTGTAGTGTTTCTAGCAAAAGAGGACAAAACTCTGCCTGGAAAATGTATAACTCCGGTATCGCGTCGCGGGTGAAAAGGGCCTGAATATTTCCTAGCAGCCAACACCCCACTAACTCACACGTCATTCTTGCTCATTCTTGCATCTCAGGGCCCGAGAAACGGCAAAAAGCAAAAGGTGTGGACATTGTAATTTTTTCCATACAGAGAAACTGATCGTCTTTGAAGGTGAACATTGTGGGGCACTGCTGTCGGCAGAACATTTCCTAGTGTGCAAGTGAATTTGAAGGTGGTAAAAAGGCAGCAAAGTGTTCCAGCACCTAGCCATGATGCTTGCCCCATCGTCGAGGCAGAGAATATTCTCTGATGAGCGGACGGGATAACCCTCTTTGGATTTGCCCAAGATCTTTGGAATTCATTTATTTCTTGCAGGGGTGGCTTGCTTTGGCTTTGGGGCATTTCATGTAACGGGTTTGTATGGTCCTGGAATATGGGTATCCGATCCTTATGGACTAACTGGAAAAGTACAAGCTGTAAATCCAGCATGGGGTGCAGAAGGTTTTGATCCTTTTGTTCCGGGGGGAATAGCTTCTCATCATATTGCTGCGGGTACATTGGGTATATTAGCGGGCTTATTCCATCTTAGTGTCCGTCCGCCTCAACGCCTATATAAAGGATTACGTATGGGCAATATTGAAACCTCTCAGCAAGCACAGGAGCTCACCATTTCCACCACATCGGCGCCTCCAATCTCCCCTGCGGTTCCTTTTCCCGAGAAGCAACTTATCTTGGTTGTTCGATCGACGTACATATAGCCATGGGCACGCAAGGCCGAACCTCTATTTCTTCACCTGCCTTTCCTCCCACCTGGGCATGACGACCTTCTCCATGTAGATGTTCGACGATGAGGTCGCCCGTCCACGCTCAGCAGCATCGCACCCATCCTGCGCGTAACCACTGAATCAAGCCTGAATGCCCCCAAAGTCTCTTACCTCTGTACGTGCATTCGCTTTCGCGGGCATACATATGGTGCATTTTGCATGTTGTTTTGATGCGTTTGGGTTTGGATTTTGTGCTAGATCGAGTGCTCCCGGTGAATTTTTTGGTGTCGGATCAATGCCGCGTAGGCTGTGTGTACTTGGAATTTTTTTGTCTTCACACATTTAAAATTATTTGTTCTGAGATTTTTTTTGGGGGGGGGGGGCATGCATGCCTCGATTCGTGTTTTTCTAGGATGTTTTTGCTTTTGATTCACAATCATATGGGTCTATGCAGAAAAATAGTTTGTGTGACTTCCCGGAGGAACTTTCTGGTTTGTCTTTTTTTTTTTGCTTTGAAGAGCTAATTTTGGAGTATGTTCGTAGTTTACGCATTAGATTTTGCTTCGCGATTAGCCATACATATTACTTGTTCATTTCGGTTGTGTTTAACACTTGAAGGAGCAGTTAGATGTACTAGATAGTGGTATTTCCGATACTTCCCTTGTTTTGTTGAAATCATATTGCTATCATACAGTTATGGTCAATTGGTTTCGCTAGAGTAGTTTTAGATATCTCAAATGGGGACTCAAATAATTGGTTTCTAGTTTCTACTACATCTTACAAAGTAAATGGAAGTTTTTGCGTTTTGCTCGTTTTAGTTTTAGATTACTTTTTTGCTATGAACATAGGTAGGTATTACGCATTGAAGAAGGCACACCGGCTGGATCACAATTCTGTTGGTCACGGAGTCAGCAGTTTAAGATTGCTCTGCTCCAATGACTTGAGAAGGCGAGATGCGATCTCCATGGCTCTATGTATTTTGCATACCCTAGCGTATGTGGTGTTTCCTTCATTTTGGTTTGTTTCCTGAATAAAAGGATATGTCGTGGATTTCTCTCAATCAATAAGCAACTAGAACTTAGCACATGTACATATAAAACAAAAAAGGAGCAAAGGATGCATCATATCATCTGGAGTAACATAATTGTGGCATTACACTACTTCTGGAGTAACATAATTAATAAATTCAGCTTGCATACTTGTTTCATGACATCTCCTAACAAATACCAATTTAACCACCTTGGGCATCGGCTAATTATCATCTTATCACACAATTACAATTTTATTGAATTGAAATCAAATGAATTGAGGAGTCATAAAACATCATCCAAGCTCCAAATACAAGCTACAAGTAGGCAAACACCATCCAATTCAACCACATTTTTTATGAGCATTTACTCATACATTGAGATATCAATCAAGCTACTAGTTCTCTTGTATTGGCTTGTTTTCCAGCATGGTGTAAATTGAATTCTGAGACCTATAGCCAATCAAAGCGATACACTTATCCACTTAGCAATTTGTTAAAGCTTTATCAAGCAAGTAATGAAGCTACTAGCTACATACATTGGTTTCACAGCAAGGTGAAAATTGCAAGCCATGCAAGGCAAATAAAGGCACAAGCAAGCCAAAAACAGCAAGCAACTAGAAATGAACTGAAATGAATGAACCTAATGAAGGAAACACCATATACGCAAGAGCATGCAAAATACATGGAGCCATAGAGATTGTGTCTCACCATATCAAGTCGTTGGAGCAGAGCCGTCTTGAACTGCTTGACTCTGCGACCGATAGAATTCTGATCCAGCCGGTGCGCCTTCTCGAATGCGTAAAACCAACATATGTTCGCTGCAAAAAAATTTAAAAATAAAGTGATTAAAATGCTAGAAACTTTAATTCCTTTGCAGGATGCAGTAAAAACTAGAAACCAATTATCCGAGTCCCCATTTAAGATACGTGAAATTATTCTAGCCAATTCATTGACCATAACTATCTGATTGCAGCATAATTTCAACAAAACGAGGAAAGTATCGGAAATACCACTATTTAGTACACCTATATTCTGCCCCCTCAAATGTTAAACTCAAAGGTGCTCTGAAATGAACAAGTAATACGTGTGGATGATCGCCAAATGTAAAATCTAATGCGGACGCTTACGAACATAGGAGGAAGCTAGCCGAGCCTAGGAGGATTCGCTTAGGTAGCTGGAACGTAGGTCTCTGACAGGGAAGCTTAGGGAGCTAGTTGATGCAGCAGTGAGGAGGTTGATATCCTTTGCGTCCATGAAACCAAATGGAGGGGTCAGAAGGCGAAGGAGATGGATGATACATGTTTCAAATGTGGTACACGGGGACGGTTGCAAATAGAAATGGCGCAGGCATCTTGCTCAACAAGAGCCTCAAGGATGGAGTGGTAGACGTCAAGAGACGTGGCGACCGGATTATCCTGGTCAAGCTGGTAGTTGGGGACTTAGTTCTCAATGTTATCAGCGTGTATGCCCGCAAGTAGGCCACAATGAGAACACCAAGAGGGAGTTCTGGGAAGGCCTAGAGGACATGGTTAGGAATGTATGATTGGCGAGAAGCTCTTCATAGGAGGAGACCTCAATGGCCACATGGGTACATCTAACAGTGGTTTTGAATGGGTGCATGGGGGCTTTGGCTATGGCATCAGGAATCAAGAAGGAGAAGATGTCTTGAGCTTTGCTCTAGCCTACGACATGATCGTAGCTAACACCCTCTTTAAAAAGGGAGAATCACATTTGGTGACTTCTAATAGTGGCCAACACTCTAGCTAGATTGATTTCATCCTCTCAAGGAGAGAAGATAGGGGTGGGTGCCTAGATTGTAAGGTGATACCTGGTGAGAGTGTTGTCCCTCAGCATAAGCTGGTGGTTGCTGACTTCCGCTTTCGGATCCGTGTCCAGCGGGATAAGCATGCCAAAGTCGCTAGAACGAAGTGGTGGAAGATCAAGGGGGAGGTAGCTCAGGCGTTCAAGGAGCGGGTCATTAAGGAGGGCCCTTGGGAGGAAGGACGGGATGCGTACAATGTGTGGATGAAGATAGCAACTTGCATTCGTAAGGTGGCCTCAGAGGAGTTTGGAGTATCCAAGGGAAGGAGAAGCGAAGCTAAGGATACCTGGTGGTGGAATGATGACGTCCAGAAGGCGATTAAGGAGAAGAAAGATTGTTTCAGACGCCTATACTTGGATAGGAGTGCAGACAACATAGAGAAGTACACGATGGTGAAGAAGGCCGCAAAGCAAGCTATCAGTGAAGCAAGGGGTCGGGCGTATGAGGGCCTCTACCAACAGCTAGGCATGAAGGAAGGCGAAAGGGGCATTTACAAGATGGCCAAGATCTACGAGAGGAAGACGAGGGATGTTGGCCCAAGTCAAATGCATCAAGGACGGAGCAGACCAACTCTTGGTGAAGGACGAGGAGATGAAGCATAGATGGCGGGAGTACTTTGACAAGCTGTTCAATGGGGAGAATGAGAGTTCTACCGTTGAACTGGACGATTCCTTTGATGAGACCAACGTGCGTTTTGTGCGGCGGATCCAGGAGTCTGAGGTCAAGGAGGCTTTAAAAAGGATGAAAAGCGATGGGCCCTGGTTGTATCCCCATTGAGGTATGGAAAGGCCTCGGGTACATAGTGATAGTATGGCTAACCAAGCTTTTCAACCTCATTTTTCGGACAAACAAGATGCCAGAAGAATGGAGACGGAGTATATTAGTACCGATCTTCAAGAACAAGGGGGATGTTCAGAGTTGTACTAATTACCGTGGAATTAAGCTGATGAGCCATACAATGAAGCTATGGGAGAGAGTCATTGAGCACCGCTTAAGAAGAATGACAAGCGTGACCAAAAATCAGTTTGCTTTCATGTCTGGGAGGTCGACCATGGAAGCCATTTTCTTGGTACGACAACTTATGGAGAGATACAGGGAGCAAAAGGACTTGCATATGGTGTTCATTGACTTGGAGAAGGCCTATGATAAGATGCCGCGAAATGTCATATGGTGGGCCTTGGAGAAACACAAAGTCCCAGCGAAGTACATTACCCTCATCAAGGACATGTACGATAATGTTGTGACAAGTGTTCGAACAAGTGATGTCGACACTGATGACTTCCCGATTAAAATAGGACTGTATCAGGGGTCAACATTGAGCCCTTATCTTTTTGCCTTGGTGATGGATGAGGTCACAAGGGATATACAAGGAGATATCCCATGGTATATGCTCTTTGCCGATGATGTGGTGCTAGTTGACGATAGTCGGACGGGGTAAATAGGAAGTTAGAGTTATGGAGACAAACCTTGAAATCGAAAGGGTTTAGGCTTAGTAGAACTAAAACCGAGTACATGATGTGCGGTTTCAGTACTACTAGGTGCGAGGAGGAGGTTAGCCTTGATGGGCATGTGGTGCCTCAGAAGGAGACCTTTTGATATTTGATGCTGCAGAAGGATGGGGGTATTGATGAAGATGAACCATCGAACCAAAGCCGGATGGATGAAGTGCCGCCAAGCTTCTAGCATTCTCTATGACAAGAGAGTGCCACGAAAGCTAAAAGGCAGTTCTACAGGACGGCGGTTTGACCCGCAATGTTGTATGGCGCTGAGTGTTGGCCAACTAAAAGGTGACATGTTAAACAATTATGTGTGGCGGAGATGCGTATGTTGGGATGGACGTGTGGCCACACATGGATCGAGTCCGGAATGATGATATATGAGATCGAGTTGGGGTAGCACCAATTGAAGAGAAGCTTGTTTAACATCGTCTGAGATGGTTTGGGCATATTCAGCGCCGGCCTCCAGAAGCTTCAGTGCATAGCGGACGGCTAAAGCGTGCGGAGAATGTCAAGAGAGGTCGGGGTAGACCGAATTTGACATGGGAGGAGTCCGTAAAGAGAGATCTGAAGGATTGGAGTATCACCAAAGAACTAGTTATCGACAGGGGTGCGTGGAAGCTTGCTATCCATGTGCCCGAACCATGAGTTGGTCGCGAGATCTTATGGGTTTCACCTCTAGCCTACCCCAACTTGTTTGGGACTAAGGGTTTAGGGTTTGTTTGGGCTTTTGCTTCTGCTTTTGCAGCTTTTCCATTTTGGCCAAAAAGCCATAAAAGCTCCTAAATAGGTGCTTTTGGGGCTTTTATGGCTTTTGATGAACCAATATTTAGCTTCAAAAGCCATAAAAGCTCCAAAAGCACCTATTTAGGAGCTTTTGTGGCTTTTTGACCAAAGTGGAAAAGCTGCAAAAGCAGAAGCAAAAGCTCAAACAAATAGGGCTGAAGGCTTTGTTGTTGTTGTTGGATGCTTACGAACATACTCCAAAATTAGCTCTTCAAAGCAAGTAAAAAAGGTAAGCCGAAAAAGTTCTAGAAGAGATAACATTAATTGTTTTTCTGCATAGACTCTTATGATTATGAATCAAAAGGAAAACATCATAGAAAGCCGTGAAGCGAGGCGTGCATGCACCACACAACAATTCGCAGCACAAACATTTCTCTACGTGGGAACACAAAACTTTTCCAAGTACACATAGCCTATGCGACATTGATCCGGTGCCACCATGGGCGCTATCTCTGCCACAAAAACCAAACCAAACGCATCAAAACACCATGTGAAGTGCATCATATGTATCCCCACGAAAACGAATGCACACACAGAGATAAGCAAATCGGGGGTGCTCGGGCGCGATCTCGACGGTGACACGCAGGATGGGAGCTATGCTGCTGAGCATGGGCGGGGAGACCTTGCTGCTGAACACCATGTAGAAGATCGCATGCCTATGTGGGAGGGGAGGAAGGTCAAGAAATAGGGGTCTTGCCTTGCATGTTCGTGGCTATTTATACGCGGTCGAACGGCCAAGATAAGCTGCTTCTCGGGAAAGGGAACCGTGGGGGAGATCGGAGGCATCAGTGTGGTGGAAATGCTGAGCTCTGCTGCTTGGTGAAGGGTTTCTCTGCCATGGGGCAAGTGTCGTGGCAGACCGTTGGAATACTTCACTGCCTTTTATCATCTTCAAATTCGCTTACACACTAGGGAATGTTCTGCTAACAGCAGTACCCCACAATGTCTAGCTTTGAAGAGGGTTTGTTTTCCTGTATAAAAAAGATTACAAGGTTCACACCTTTTGCTTTCTGCCATTTCTCGGGCATAGCGGCAGTGGGATGCAAGAATGACGTGTGAGTTAGTGGGGTGCTTACTGGTAGGAAATATTTTTGTTAGTGTTAATTATCCTTCTCTTCATCTTCCTATGTGCTCACGTCGTGGGATGATTTAGTTTTGATCAAGTGCTTGACTCCTTGAGTAGGGCATATTCTTCAACATCTCTTTCGTTGGATCATATCCGCATGACCACGTCGTCAAAGAGACGGTCTTTCTTTGGTCTGGCCCACTGATGTACCGTCGTTGGTGCATTGCATTGACTATGGTGAGACCTTTGCTCCAGTGGCGAAGATGAATGCTATGAGGATTCTGATCTCCTGTGCACCAAATTTTGGGTGGTCTTGCATGGGGACTTGTAGAAGGAGGTTTACATGGAGATCCCACCTGGGTTCTTGACTTCTAAGATTGCTTGCAAGGCATGTAGGCTCAAGAAAGCCCTTTACGGGCTGAAGTAATCTCCAAGAGCTTTGTTTGACAAGTATAGACAGGCAGTGTGTCACATGGGGTATGGACAATGCAATGGTGACATACATTGTTTAATAGACACTCTAAAGGGAAAATAATCATTCGTGTAGTTTATGTAGATATCATTATCACCGGAGAAGGATGACGTACAGATAGCAAGATTAAAGAAGTGTCTGAGTAAGGCCTTTGAAGTTAAAGATCTTGGTCGACTCAAGTACTTCCTTGGTATACAAATGGCTATGTCTGGAAAAGGAATAACTCTTTCTCAAAGAAAGTATGCCTTGGACCTTCCCTGTGATGTTGGCATGTTGGGCGGCATGTTGGGCTTTCGAGCAGCTTCATCCCCAATTGATCAAAACTACAAAGTGACTACCCAATTTGGTGATCTTGTGGCTAAACAAAAATATTAGCTATTGGTGGGAAGATTTGTTGTACTTGTGTCGTACATGGCCACACATTGCATTTGCAGTAAGTGTCGCGACTAGTTACATCCATGAGCCTAGAAGTGAACATCTTGTGGCAGTACATAGAATCTCGAGATACTTGAAAGGTACTCTTGGGGGAGGGTTGTTGTTCAAGAGTTATGGACAACTTGTTGTAGATGGTTATTATGATGTTGATTGGGCTAGTTGCTTGATGACAACAGATCAACTTCAGGCCATTGTGGTTTCGCAGGAGGAAATCTAGTGTCTTGGAGAAGCAAGAAACAACCCGCTGTTTCGAAATCAATTGCAGAGGCTAAATACGGAGATATGTCTTAGGGACTGAGTGAGTTGCTATAGACAAGGAATCTATTAGAATGTATGGTGTGACAACAAGTCGGCAATTAATATAGCAAACAACCTAGTTCTGTTGAAGTGTATATGTGGATTGCCTAGCCCTTTCCACCAGTTCGTATTTTTGGTTGCGTTGGCTAGTGCATGAAGCTGAACATGGTATCAGAGCCTAAGGTGTTAAGTTCAAGTCCTGGCTTTCGTAGTTTATTGAAAAATTGTTCTTCCCCCCTTTGTGTCCAAGTATAGGCCTCATGAGCCATACGTGAGTCTATCCATGTGTTGACTTCCCGCATCACACGTGAGAGGGGGTGTTGAAGTGTACATGTGGATTGCCTAGCCCTTTCCATCAGTTCAGACTTTTGGTTGCGTTGGCTAGTGCATGAAGCTTAACAAGTTCAACATGATAGAACAAACATGTGGAGATAGACAGATTCTTTATCAAAGAAAAGCTGGATTTGGGATTATCAAGATAGAGCATGTGGTTCAAATTGCAGATTGTTTGACTGAAAGACTTGGAACCAGAGAATGCAGCTTAGCGTGTGACAAGATGGGGATGATAGATATCTATCACTCGTGAGGGGGAGTGTTGTATGTACGGCCCATCACTGATGACCCATGTGGCCCAGGCCCGTACCAATCAAGTGGCTCGCTGACCTAGACAAGGAGAGGCTTGAAGCTGCCTGCTTCTGAGCGCCGCCACAACACAGGAACACATCGCTGGTACGCTGCTCCTTGGTCTACTGATAGGAATCAAAGGATTTCTCAGAGAAACATACCAGTTACATCATAGAATTTCTTAAAAAAAACATAGCATCGACAACACTGCAAAAGTTATCATCTGGATACTCATTTTCGGTTGCACATGGTGTCCATTTTCTGTCTTGCTGTTACAGTTCACTAATTTAAGCTTCTCTACTTATTTGAGTTGTGCTTGTTCTAACCATGTGCAACATAAAAAATTAAGGAACTGCTTGTGGAACAATATTACAATACAATCTTGAAAAGGAAAACATGTTTAGCCATTTTAATTTTCAATATATTTATTGCATCATTTTGTATTATTTGATGCATGTTTTCTTCAGTTTAAACTTGCTTCTTATATTATTTTCTGTGTCTGTTGTTTCTTTTTGCAGCGTGCTTTGAAGGTACTGAACATTAATTCTCTACCCTCCCTTTCCTTTGCATGTTTCACATTCGTTATTTTAATATCATATGTGTCTATGCCAGTAAGATTATTAATATTACAACATTTGGGTAAGGCAGTACACTACTTCAATATTGTCTATTGTTTGACACATGGCACACAAGCAGACAAAATGATAAACTGTGTAGAAATATATCCGACATTGTGTCATGGCACACTCGGCAAAGCACTAGAAAATATGTGCATGTAAATCGATGATATGTACATGAAAAGCTCTTCCAATTTACCTATGAATACAAACTTTAGCTATTCTTCCATGTGAATACTGTGTTAATGTTTCATCCAAGAAGAGCTACTGTATTGTCCTTTTCCCTCTTGTGTAGTATGTATTCTGCTGACTTTATCTTTATTTGTTTTCTCTGAATAATCAAATACTCCCTCCGTCTCATAATATAAGATCGTTTTACAAGCTAAAACAGCTTGCGAAACGATCTTATATTATGGGACGGAGGGAGTATTAGTTAGTGGTACATACCAGTTACTGATGAGTAAAAATTGTATGTGCTATCCTTTGTTCAGAAATAATATATCTGCACGGTAAGGTAATTTATGTTTTGTAGCTCTAGCTCATAATTTTGAACTTTTTGTAGATAGAAGGACGTGTTATGGGGCTTGGTAACGCAGACTATGCAAATACAATGTACCTTCTTGCCAAGGTACAACTGCTCTGTTACTGTATAAGTTAGTGTTCTATATTCTCTTATTCTTTTCAGAGACATCTTTCTGGAAGGGCAGGAGCTTTGTATTTCATTTGAGTTAATTAACGGAAACCAGATACAGCAGCATACACCTAAGCTAAACTAGCTCCAAAGCCCCACAGGCCACACTCCAAAGCTATGGCACTGTTTGGTGGAAACTATGTATTTTCTTTCCTAGCCCCTTAGCCAGATACGACACACACTCACCTAGCTAAACATAACCAAGCATATCTGACATGGTGACACTGTTTTTTGGAAGCGGAAACTATGTAAACTACATGGATATTAATTAGGCCCCATTTTGTTTCAATGAATTTCAAAGGAAACTCCGAAGGAACTGATTCCTATGGAAAAACTCTTTTTCACAGGAAATAAAACATGTGACCTCTTTTTTTTCGCGGACGAACGGGGCAGCTAGGCGAGAGTCCAACAGTTTTGGTGCGAGAGAGTCACGTAGTTTTAAATTTTTCCTTTTTGCGAGCTTTGTTAATCATGACCGAGGACACAAGTGATGGGTGAATAAATGGATGAGGGTGGTTTGGACGATATTACTGATATGCGGGTGCCTTATTCTAATGACCCCACATGTCATCGAGTAAATATTAAATGTTCTATCTTCAAGGCTCACACTTACACCCTTATTGAAGCGCTTATGCCCTTTTTGAGCTCACTCTAAACTGTGTATTCTTGAGCATTTCCCTAATTTTTACAGTCTCCTAAATAGATGGAACCATTTGCAACTATTTACCAGAGAAATGCATTTTCAAGCTTTCTAACTGTGTTGTGCCAGAAAAGGCTAAACATATCTTTTCCTATTCGTAGGTTTTAAGTCAACAAGGAAAAGGAAAAGATGCAGAAGCTCTTATTCGAGAGTCTATTAGGATACTTGAGGTATGTTTATTATTTAGGAGTAGATGTTAATCTCTTTTTTGTGCATGAAAGGGTTTAACGAGGGCTAATTAGGAAGCTGGACTTGGCGAATCACCTGCATGCATACAAAGAATGAAGTTTCTCTCTTTGGTAAGCACCTTTATCAAATATGTTATAGCTTTCAATAGACCACTATGCTTTCCAAACTTATGCATAGGGGTTTCTACTATGTTGATGTTTATAAAAGAAATCCTGTACCATGCTCTTTGATGTTTCTTTTCTCTCGAGAAAACGCAGAAGCTTTGTGTTCTGTTGTATTGAAAAGGCAGGAACAGAGTTACACCCATGCGGACAGATTTGAAACTGAATACAAAACAAACAAGGGCAAAAGCATCGTCAGGGTAGGAAACTGGAAACAAAACAAACACATGCCATGAATGCCAGAAGTTGCATATTTAAAATATAAATACAATGCGACACCGATATTTGACGGTGAGCAAAACAACACTTTCAGGCACACCTTGATCTTCACCTGGGGAGAGAGGGAGAGGGTTAGCTTGGACGGGTTTGTACGTCAAAGCATGAGGCTAGCGTCCAATTTAGAGGTCTCTTTTATCGTGGCTTCCTTTCAAGGTTCAAGGATCCTTTAGTAAAATATTTAGCGTGATTATGTACAATCAGTTGGAAGAACATTTTAGAGGTGGGCAGAGAGTGAAAATTTTAGATGACACCTAAAGTGTCCCCAATTGATATGCTAAATTATTCTTCAGATCCCTAATTCTTAGTTTCTGCAGTATTCAATAAAAAACAACGGCCTCTGATGTACTTTCTCTTATTTAAATCTGCCTTGCTGAAAGCATTTCTTCTATCTAAATGCAGATATTGACATACTAAACTTAAAAAATGTGTTTGCTGATCACTCTTCTTAAGTTCTCTGCAATGAGTACATACTCTTCTTAAGTTCTCTTATGGCATGCTCTGACCAGTTCTGCTCTGTGATTCTTGTTTGTGATTTTACTTCATCCTTGAGCGCATTTTTTGTTCTTGTTTAATATACTGTTTTTTAGGAGTTGGTGAAGTCAAAGCAACTGGCTGAAGCTGAAAATTTGCAAAGGAAGATATTACATAATCTGGAGCTTTCGAAGGTATGCTTATATAGCTTTAAACATATACTTTCTTCAGTGGTCTGTCATGTGAAGTTGATATGAGCCTTAAATCATAGGCTTGTGCATCCAGTTAGTTTAGTTCGGTAAATACGGTATGAAACCGAAATACTGTTTGGTTTTAGTAAATACCAAACTGACTGAAGTTGACATGAATCCAGAAAATGAGGGAACACTATTTTACTTTCATTTCTATATCCGAACATCTCAAAGTTGTCATGTGGAATGCTGCCTCAGTACTCAGTACGATCTGCGTGTATAAATGATTAAGTGGCCCAGTGTAGAGCATGAAACCATATTGCCATAGACATCAGTGATCAGTCCATGACACATAAACTACTGAAATATATCTGTGGAACTGTGGTAGGGATGGAATTCGTTGGATACTACAGCCGCAGCCGAAACCTTAAGTGTTACTCTTCAAAACATAGGGAATTTGAAGGAATCAGAAGAACTATTGGAAAGGTAAAAAGGTTGTTCGTTAAGCTCCTTGGCTATTTTTAAAGTTTTCTTACTTACAGGTTTCAATTGTTTATGATATTCAGATGCCTCACTGTCAGAAGGAAGATTCTCTCTGAAGATCATTTTGAGGTTTGCCATTGCCTTGTATTTGGCTTTTGAGCCGACTCTCGATTATAACAGAATGTCATCGTGTTACCAAATGAAAGCATCGTGACCAGTTTATCTTAATGGTCACACTTGGTAGTATATATCACAAGCTTTGTTACACGGAAACTCTTAAAGTTGCATGCATCTTAAGATTTCGTTGTTAAGTCTGATATATGTAGATGGGATTGACCCATATGGCCTGCCTAGGATGGCTTGGCTCACGTGGCCTATAACCCTGGAGCCTGATACCCACCACATAGCTGCGGCCAATCTGAACTGGCTTTTGAAATCTAAAGATATATTTATGTTGAACAATGCATTCTATCAGTGATTGATTACCTATTGTATGCTGGTCTCATTGTTATAGGTAGCAGGTATATTGGTACACTTGGCAAGGCTAACTTTGCTTAAAATTACTAGTGATATCAAGGTAAACAATGATCTGTCTACGCCTCACCTTGTCAAGGCAAAACAACTTGTCAATGATTCAATAAGGTATTGCCATTTAGCTCCATTTTTTTTGTATGTTCCGAGTTTCTATCTCCATAAACCCATGAAGCACATCAAAAGGTGGTTTTGTTTTCATATGTCATAGATTACTGTAGTGAAATCTCGAGGATTTTCTCAAATTTGAGGATTAATCCCTTTGAAAGGTATTCTTCTTATTGGCCTCTATGATTTCACCATTAAATTTGCTGGTGGCATATTTTATGTTACCCATAAAGATTAGCTGAACTGTTTCATTGGTGAAATTTCAACTCAAAATTTCAAATAAAAAAAATGGTGGTATCTAATTCACAGGTCTGTTTGACTGAAGCCTGCCTTCATTGCTATTCTATACTTGAGTTATCCCTTCTATGGTGTTGCATTGTACATGTTTATTACATTTATTGCCTAGAATACTGGTAAGTAGCCCAATGAATTGCTTAATGTTACTGAAGTCTTCAATATTTCATCATGGTAGGATAACGGAAGGAATATTGAATCCTTCAAGGGAGAATCGGAAAAAATTAAATAGCACATTTGCCATGGAAAGAGAGAAGATTGGGGCAATAGTTGTACTTGTATGTTTCTACTTCCTACTCACCCTGAGGGATTTATCTTATTATATGCTACCCTGTTCATGATGCTCAACTCCTTCTACTGCCAGTTTTACAATTTTCACCTGCTTTCATGTTTATTTATTTTTCTTTCCATCAGTTAAGAATTAATTCTGTTAGTAACTCTCAGGATTGCATTTTTAAGCCATTGGTGCTTTAAATTTTCAAGCTGATCAAAGTTACCATAAAGCTCCCATGTAGCATCAGGTTGCCTTTACCTTTGTTGTGGGATTTTGTACGATAAGAATGTTATGTCAATCCCATGTTCCATGAGGAGATAACTAGCATCTTATCTGAAATTTTCTGCATAAGAATGATCTCCCACCATACTTGAATTTAGTTGTAACCTGATGTCGCAGTGCTGTACCTAGGATTGTGAAACATTGGAAATTGATTTATTAACACTATTATTATTGTTATCTTCTTGACTAGGTAGATGCATGAATCCCAGTTTTCTTATTGATACTTTGCTGTTATAGTTGCAAGCACTTGAAGTTGTTGGACTTCTTGAAGCTGCAAGAAAGAGAATACAGGCACCAGTGGTATTTTTCCAATACTTCATTTGTTAATATGGCAATGACCTAATTATATGTTGTACTGTTTATTTGTTTGCCTGTAATATAACAATGCCTGCTCTAGAAGTTGGTACTCCTTGATACGGCTTCCTCTGGAACGTATGAAGCATGGATACTTCTAAATTGATGATGTACGCATACCAGACACATGTCGGCTATTCATATGGCCAGATAAACCTCTCATAGATGCTCTATATATACTAAATTGTGCATCCATTTTAAAAATAATTTTGAAAAGGTCCTATATAACACTGATGCTTTTTTCAATACGGAAATGGTACCGAGACTTATAAATTGATCGATTTTCCCTTTGAAATTCAGCCACTAATCACAGTGGTCTCGATGGTTATTTTTCTATTTTATATTATGGGAAACATTTGATTCATAGTTGGAAGTTACAAATTCCAGGCTTTAATTTGTGTAAAATAGACATAGTTTTATTTTTTCTGTACTTGATCAACTTTCCTCTGCATTGTGTTAATTCATGCTTAATTTACCTATAGTATCACTTAATTTTATCAGTTTTATTTTTGCTGACTTGGATTGCTTCATTTCAGTTTGATTATCAACACGTTGAACAAGCTCTGCGCAGGTGTATTTCACTTTACACCGAGGTTTGTGTCAGACCCTTCTCCACATTTGTCAAAAATCACGCAACGAAGCATCAGCCTTTCTGTTCAGTTGGATCTGTAGTGCACAAGAACTAAACAGCCATTGTGACATGATATCTAATTGTTGCAGCCTCATACAAGAAACGTGGTGTCGAAAGCCCTCAGGCAGCACTACCTGAAATGCTTGCACAGCCTCACGCTTATTGTTCAGCACGATCCAGACATCTTGAATGCACCGCAGATGCAGGGTCTGCTAGGTGAATCACAGCGAATAGTGAAGGAATTGGGCGGGGAGAACAATATTAAGTAGTCCATTTTTTATGGGTGATATGAGTTGGTGACTCGGAGGAATAAAACATGCCATACAAAGTTTTTGTATTTACAGGTTATGAGAGAAACCAAAGGTGAAGATTTTGCCCAGGTGGGCAAAATGTTAAAATACATTATTGATTTCTTGGTTTTGTTGGTAGCTCTTGCCAGTTTCCACTTGGCATTTATAAATTTTTCAATCGAGGCCTTTTCTCCTCCCACCACTTTTAGACGAATTTCTTTTCCCATATCTATTTTTTTTTATACAAGTGTCTTCTTCGCGATGATTAAGGTGATCATGCCAAATCTTGAGTTTCTCAAGTTTTGAACTTTTTTATCTTGTACACAACATAAGGTATGGGTTTTGATTTATGGGCTGCACAATCCAGATGGTACGGGTCTGATTCTTGCTAAGTTGGGAGTAGGATAGTACCTGGTAGAATGGTTATTACATCCACGTCGCCCACAAGCTTGACAGATTTCTTGAAATTGCCTTTGTCCTTGTGTTGAGCCATAAGATTTCAATTCTTCTCGTGTTCCCATTTTCTGCTGGATTGGGTTTGGTGCTTCTTCTGATCAGCCAATGTTGCTTGTATTTGGAATGCTTGAATGCGCTTCAAGCAGCGGTGTTGTACCCGATGGCATGCCAGATGATTCTTCTTGGAAGCTCACCATGCTTTTTAGCCGAGTGCATCAAATGATAACAGAAAAGCAAAACATTTCATGTGGTTGCAATGGGGAGCTCCTATTCTGCGCCTTTTGTGCCACTTAGCGCTCCTGGCGATCAGGCCAGCCCATTAGCGACTTTGTTTCGAAAAAGTGAGTGAAAAAGATGAGTGCATGGCTGGGATTCGAACCTCGAAGTCCAGGCTGCGTCGTTTCCCTACTAGCCACTAGCCCACTAGGACAATATCAAGTTTGTCTTCAACTATCTGGCGCAACCTATTAGAAGGAAAAGAACTGGGTTTTCACTGATTTTCCCTTTTTTGGATTTTTTTCTTTTTATGAATTCTTGTTTCTTCTCTAATTTTTTGTTTTTTCATTCTTTTTTCATTTGCTTCTTCCGTTTTCAATCTTTTTTCGTTTTCTTTTCTTTCTTCTCCATTTTTTTTGTTGTGCTTTCATTCTTTTTCTATTCTTTTTATTTGTTTCTTCGGTTTTATTTTTCATTTTGATTTATTTTGTTTTTGTTTTTGAGTTTTCAACTGCGCCCATGTCTCACACGTGGTTAAGACTAGGCGTGCAATATACTTGAGGAGAACGAATCCGGTTTTTTCATTGGTTTTCATGGTTTTTTCTGTTTTTTTGTTGTTTGACAAGTTTTCTTTGCTTTTTGTTTGGTTTCTTTTGTCTTCTCCATTTTTTGTTTTTATTATGTTTTTTTAATGCTTGTTTTCATTTTTACTCTACATTTTCGTATATGTCAAAACACATTTTAAATAAGTGAACAACATTTTTTGTATACACGTTCAACATTGTCCGAACGCTTATTCAACAACTTTTACATATTTGTTCAACATTTTTAAAATCCTTGTTCCACATTTTTTGAATACTTGCTCAACATTTTTGAATACATATTGAACATTTTTAAAATAAGTGTATAATATGTTTAATACTTATTCAATATTTTGCAAATTCTTGTTCAACATTTTTAAATACTTGTTAAAAAAATTCATACACTCGTTCAACATTTGTTAGTACCTATTAAACAATTTTCAAATACTTGTTCAATATTTTTAATACTTATTAAAACATTTTTAAATACCTTTACAATTTTTTTAGTAATCTATATTTTTAAAAAAAGTAAAAAGAAAAGTACGAACATATTGAAAATGAGAACAAAAAAAGAAAAACAATCTTGCATCCACTGGCGACGATTCCCACAGGAGGAGCAGGTTTCCTGTTTTTATTAGTTTTGGAAACCTTCTTGAGGGTTTTCCATTTTTCTTTTTTCTTTTTAGTTTTCTGTTTCTTTTTTATATGTCTTCTATTTTCTCTTTTCTTTTCCAAACAATTATAATTTTTAAATCAGATTTTCCAAAAATATTTTTATTTTTGAAAAAATGGGACTAAAAAAATGTTAGCAAAATGTTCATGGTTACAGAATTTATTCTCAAATTCGAAAAATGTCAGCGTTTCAAAAATTTGCTCATATTTTGAAAAAAAGTTCAGAAACTTCAAAAATTGTTCATTTACTCAAAAAATGTTCTTAATTTCCAAACTTGTTCAGCAAAAAAATATCGATTTTGTGAAAACTGTTCATTTTTCATTTTTTTATTCTTGCGTTATTTAAAATGTTCAGAATTTTCAAACATTATTTGCATTATAAAAAATGTTCAGAATTTAAAATTTTCTTCACAATTTACTTGTATTTGTTAAAAAACGTTTTGAATTATATAATCTATTAATTTTTTATAAAAAATATTTTGCGTTTTCAAAAAGAATTGGAATCTCAAAATTGTTCATAATTTTCAGGAAGCACTTTAAAAAATGAATAAATATTTCAAATCTACCGCTGCTTCTGCTTTTAAATGTTCGCGCGAAACATTAGTAACTGACGTGGTTAGGTCAAGTGGCTAGCTGCATGAGGTAAGAAAGGTGGCAACCGGTCGTGTGTTCGTGTGCTGACAGTGCTCTATTTCTGTTGAGTTTTGTTTGTTGAAGTTTTCATGTTTTGGGTGAGGTCACTATGGATAAAGTAATAAGGAGCGGCAATAACCTAATCTTGGGGATACCCAAGGCATCCCAAGGTAATATTCAAGTAAGACCCAAGAGTTTAAGCTTGGGGATGCCTCAGATGGTATCCCCTCTTTCATCTACAATCCATCGGTATATTACTTGAAGGTATATTTTTTTCATCACATGATATGACTTTTGCTTGGAGCATCTTGTGCCATAGTTCTTTGCTTTTTTGCTTTTTGGTTTGCCACAATCATTGTTTGCTGGACACACATTTTGATAGGGACACACATTCATCATATTTTTAGAATACTCTATGAGCTTTAGTAATATCTTTTGAGCTAGCAGCTTGTTCTAGTACTTCACTTATATTTGCTAAGAGCATGACGGTGGTTATATTTTATATAAAAGATTGCACTATCATGCTTCACTTAAGTCTTTAGGACAGTCTATTAAATAGGAATAGGTAATATGCATGAGTTATAAGACTAGTCCAAAAATGATAGGCATTCAAGGGTGATATATTAAAAACTTTCATGTAGATCAATAAATATGAAATGTATGATTTAATTATATTGATATCATAATATGAAAGGGTATTAGTTCATGACCATTGGTTAGTAGAAATATCAGTACTAAATCTTGTTATTAATTTCTTATCTAAGTATCGGTCGTGGCATGGTGGGGAGTTTCTAGAATTTTTATGTATAATTGAAATCTTTGTGTTGTCATAATCGGGGGCACGTGATGGTTAACTCCTACAAAGCTCCTCCCTAGGGACATGCGAGTAGTACTTTGCTTCGAGGGATAATAAACTTTCACAATAAGTAAATGAGTTCTTTATGACTAATGTGAGTCCATGGATTAAATGCAATCTCACCCTTCCACATATTGCTAGCCTCTTTAATACCCTGCATTACCCTTTCGGACCTTGAGAGTTGGTGCAAACTTCGCCAGTGCATCCAAACCGCGTGATATGATACGCTCTATCACACATATCCCTTCTTATATCTTCTGCAAAATAGCCACCATAACTACCTATCATGGCATTTCCATAGCCATTCCCTTCATGACATGTGTGTTCATCATCATATTGCTTTGCATGATCATATAGAGCTGACATGATATTTGTGGCAAAGCCACCGCTCATCATTGTTATACATGTTACGCTTGATCATTGCACATCTTGGTTCATGATATTGTTCGAGCATTGTCCTAGTGAGGAAAAAGAATGATGAAGACTGATGAGTCTTCCAAAATCTGGGGATGAGGCTCATGATATTATCCTATAAAAATGAGAGAAAAAGAGAGACGAAGCAATATTATTATCCTTTTATCACACTTGTGCTTCAGAGTAGCACCATGTTCTTTATTTAGATTGTTTCCTTAGTTACCACTTAATATACTAGTGGAAATTTTTCATTATAGAACTTGGCTTGTATATTCCGGTGATGGACTTCCTCAAATGCCAGAGGTCTTCATGAGCAAGCTAGTTGGATGCACGCCAACTTAGTTTCAGTTGAGCTTTCATACACATATAGCTCTTAGTGCGTCCATTGCATGGCAATCCCTACTCCTTGCATTGGTATGTATTGATGGGCCTCTTACTTATTGATCCCTACCAGCGCATTCTATTCCACCCATAGTGTTATATCCATGGCTCGTGTTCATGTTGAGAGGAGGTGAAAATGCTGAATCGCGTTAAAAATTATGATCCAATTGCTCGGTTTGACACTGAGGTGCACATGATTTATCTTAATGCGGTGAAGGCGGAGTCATGCGATGCTTAAATGACAAAATGAGTAGGGATAACATACATTAAGCATAGTATATTTTGAAAAAGTAATGATTATGTTCTTGTTTTCATGTATATCATTATGTTGATCTTAATTACTTCATTGTGCCTCAATATTTACACCGTAAGAGAGATTACATGATAAACATGCTAGGTAACATCCAACATCAAATATTCTATTTTCATCATTTACCTACTCGAGGACTAGTAGGAATTAAGCTTGCGGATTCTGATACGTCTCCAACGTACCTATAATCTATGATTGTTTCAAGCTATTATATTATCAATCTTGGATGCTTTGTATGGTTTTTATATAATTTTATTTCATCTTTGGGAACTAACCTATTAATTCGGTGCCCTGTGCCAGTTCTTGTTTTCTGCATGTTTTTTGTTTTTCAGAAAATGAATACGAAACGAGTCTAAACACGATGAAACTTTACGGTGTTTCTTCTGAACCAGAAGGAGCCCTAGAAGCTTTAGGAGGAGGCTAGAAGAGGTACGAGAGGGCCACAAGTTCACATGGCGCGCCCCTAGGGGGGCGCCACCTAAGCTTGTGGGCCCCATGCAGCTCCGTTTGACATAATTTCACTCAAATTTCCATAAATCCCAAAACCAACAAATAGCTACCCGAAACAATTTTCCCGTCGCCGCAAGCTTCTATTCTTCCGCAAACACATCTGGAGCCTTTTTCTGGTACTCTGCTAGAAGGGGAATCTATCATGAAGGGACCCTACATCAACCTGGCTGCTCTTCCGATGATGTGTGAGTAGTTCAGCACAGACCTATGGATCCATACCACCTAGATGGCTTCTGCTCTCTCTTTGATCTTCATAACACATCTGAATTTTTCTAGTATTTATTTTGATTTTTTTTCTGAGCGGGAGCAGATGAGCCTGGGCACCGAAGTGGATATTCGAGTCTTTGCTGAATTTTGTTATGCATGATTTTTATATCTTTGTATTTCTCTCTGATCTATCCGGTTCGTTTGGCCAACTAAATTGATTTATCTTATTGGGAGAGCTACTTTGTCGTGGGTTCAATCTTGCGGTGTCCTCAAGCAGTGACAGTAGGGGAAGCGAGACATGTATATGTATTGCTGCCACTAACGGTAAAACGACGGGGTTTAATCATATTGCTTGATTTTATTCTGTTTACATTATGTCATATTGCTTAAAGCGTTACTCTGTTTATTATGAACTTCATACCACAGATGCAGGTAGGAGGTCGGTTGATTGGTGGAGTAATAGTAGTAGATGTAGGCAGGAGTTGGTGTACTTGTCATGAACGTGATGCCTATATACATGATCATTGCCATGAATATCGTCATAACTATGCACTTTTCTATTAATTGCCCAACAGTAATTTGTCTACCCACCATATGCTATGTCTTGAGAGATAAAACTGTAGTGAAAACTATGGCCCCCGGGTCTACTATAATAATATTACTAAACACAAAATTACCTTGCTGCAATTTTACTTTTCTTCCACTTTTCAATTTATCTATCTATAACTAGGAGATATAATCCTTACAAGTAACGAGTTCAAGGGGATTGACAACCCTCTTGCCCGCGTTGGCTGCAACTATTTTGTCTTTTGTGTGTAGGTACTGCTTACTAGGATTTTCTTGGTTCTCCTATTGGTTCGATAATCTTGGTTCTCACTGAGGGAAATATTATCCGCTACTATTTTGCTTCATTGTTTCTCTTCGGAGAAAATCCCAACGCAGCTCACAAATAGCAGTCATGCCGTCGTTGAAGGAGGGAAGAATGTCATGGCCCCAGATGTGATCCAACAAGGCAAGAATGACTAGGCCGGCCCAAGTCGCCAGAAGAGGAAGAGAAGGCCAAACCTGGGAGCTAGGCGGATAAGCATGTGGTGTGTGAGTCGTGTGTGGGCATCCAGAACCTATTGGCTGTAACCTATTCACTCTTTGCTTCTTCTCTCCGCTCTACTATTTTACCCTACCTCCAGTTCCTCCTCCGCTCCCCTTTCAAATCCTTGTAATCCGCCATGGAACAACTAATTGGATAGTGAGGCCGTAACACTAGCTAGTGTAAGGTAGGCATGGGAAACATCTAGAGTGCTTTGTGGGCGGCACCGCCCCTGCCGCCGAAGATGGACGATGAGATTTCGACACAGCTGGCCATATCCTAGGTCAGGAGTGCTCCTTTGTGCCGAATACAATAGATCATCCTCCTCAAGAGCACAGACACATAAGGCCTTTTATTTAGGGCAGGTGTGCCCCTTTTTTTGGCCAAAAAAAGGAAGAAAATTTGCTTTCTTTGCAAAAAAAGAGAAATTAGGTATGCAGTTCGCTCAACATTGCCCATGTGTTAAATACTTTCTCCATCCCATATTACTTGATACTGACATGGATGTAACTAGACTTATTTTAGTGTTAGATACATCTATTTTAGATTCACAAAAATAAAAAAGATACATGTATTTTAGAGTCAAGTAATATGGAATGGAGTGAATACTTGTTTAGCAACTCGTTAGTCGTCAACCCGGTTCGGATCTGAGCTCGCAATTTCTCGGTTGCAATCGTCCATATATCTTTACCTAATAATAAAGCAAATTGGGTTTCTTTCGTCCGTCATGGCATTTTTCAGAAAAGTCCTTCTATTTCAGAGAAGTCAACCCGCAGTCCTATTTTAAGACAAAATGAATCGTTTTTTTCGTATTTTACATTAAAGTCTCTGTGTTTTCTTGAAATCAACCCGCCTCCGGATTTAAATCACACCCGAACCGTTATTTTACGTTTTTTGAAAATCCCCCTGACGTTTTAGGTAATTCATCCGCGGATCATATGTAAGTCAAACAAATATTTTTTTAAATCATCCATATCTTTTAAACCGTAACTCCGATTTGAACATGTTATATATGAAATTTGATTAGAAAAATATGTAGAATATGAATATGAGTTTATTTTTACCTATTAAGTATTTTTAATATTATTTTGTAATATATTTAAATCAAACAAATGATTTTCTAAATTATCCGTATCTTTTAAACCGTAACTTTGATTTTAACATATTATATATGAAACTTTATTAGAAAATGTGTGGAATCTAAATATGATGTTAATTTTACCTGTTAAATATTTTTAAAATATTGTTTTGAAAGCAAACTTATAATTTCTAGCGCAAGATCCGTTTTTCTTTCGTATAGGCGGAGATCCGGATTGCAAATAAACACCCCACTATAACCATATAGGCAAAAAAAACATCAATAACTACACATGCATACCTTTGAAAAATGTCGCAGGGGAAAACAACAGATTTCTCATCGCGAGAATGAGAGAAAGCGAGAGAGAGAGAGGGGGCGAGGGAGGAGAGAGGGAGAGAGGGACGCCTTAGGATTAACCATATTCAAACATGGTTTTTTTGTTGTTTTATGTGAACACCGAGGCCATCGCCGGCGAGGGTGAGAAGGAGGATAAGCGGCAACACAAATATGATGCCTCGCAAATATAAAGGAGATGGACCTATTGAGTGATGGTTGATGGGTTAAGAGTGTGTGTTATATTTTTTCTCCCGTTGCAACGCACGGGCTCTTTTGCTAGGAATAATCTCACGTTCTCATCACGAGGCCAACACCTTTTCATGCCATGGTGGTCAGCTTTTCTGCTGGCTCGTACTCGATCACGTTCTCATCACGACACCACCAGTGAAAACGTTAAAATTAACGTTGTAACTGCTTTCCGCAGAGCATCATGTGGTTGAAGATTGTAGTTTCAAACTATGCTGACGTGACCCGTCAACGTCAGCACCATCATTAGGGTTCAAGAGGTATCGTGTGTGTGTGACGATTTCTCGGATGCATCTATCCGACAATCCCCTATGGCAGCACCAATTAAATACGCAGGGCATGGTGACTCAAAGTGTTTCCAACTTATTAGATAATGGAAATATCAACCTAGTTGTCGCTATCTCTTTACACCTTTATTGTAATTACTCCTCGGTGATGCCCAACAAATATTGATGAAAAGAGCAAAGTAATTTTTATTACTCAATGATAGCATGTGCATAAGAGCATTATTTTTATCTTGCTGATATATGTATTTACAACTGTAATCCAAGTCAAGATCCTTAATTTGTAGGAATCAACATCCTCTATGATGCCAATAATAGCTCTAGTGAGAGCGTCAGACTATCATATCTACACAATTTAAATGGGGTAGGGGACATATGTTGTAGGCATTTTCAAAATACTCCATAAAAGATAGCATTTAACGTCGCATTCCAAATGTAATTTTAGAAATGGTTAACATGCAGGATAATAGCATATTTCAAATGTACACATTTTTCTAAGAAATTTTCATATATAACATTTTAGATTTTAAGTTAGCTTAAAAGATATGAATATTTAGAAAAGCATTTGAATCTGCCCAAAAAAAGAAAAAAGTTAAAAGTTAAACAGAGAAAAGTTGGGCCAAAATTACAAACATTATGCATGCAGCCTATCTGATAAATGACGCTTGGGCGAGACACCTATATCTTACACCACCCTGTATTTAAAGAGAAAAAGGGTGAGAAAAGCAAAAAAAGAAGAGGGAGAGCAGGCAGGAATCGAACCTGGTTCTCCCGGGTTGAAGAGAGCGCCTTCATCCAACGTACTACGCAAGCACTTGTGATATAATACGAGACCTGTACCTAATGAACTTAACCAACGGCCGATGCAGCAACTCGAAAAAACGAATCGTTTTTGACTTACCGGTGGCATGGCGGGTAAATATTTACAACTTCAGGGGCAATTTCATGACGGACGACAGAAACCCAATTTTCTTTATTATTAGGTAAAGATACGTCAGAAGCTGCAGGTTGGTCTCACTTGTACCTACAGCATATACCTAAGGGCATCTCCAGCGGTTGGCCCCCCCAGGACGCATAAAAATCGCCCCTGGGGGCGAGCCGGCAATACACTCGGAGCTGGGGGCAGTTTTGCGCCCAGTCGTCGCCCCCAGCTCGCCTCCAGGCGCCGAAATTGGCCCACTTTGCAGCCTAATTTTGGCGAATAAACGGCCATATGGGCGAGAATAGGCCCATATTCGGCGTGGTTTCGCCGTGTCTCGGCGTTCAATTATCAACACAATTATTCCTTATCACATATTTCATCACAGAAAAATCAAATACTTCAACAAAATACTACAACAACAAATAGTTCAATACAAATTATATAGTTCAACAAATAAAAACTTGTATTTCATCACGTGGCGTCCCCCTTGAGTCTCCATAGGTGCTCAATCAGATCTTTCTGCAGTTGATGATGCACCTGTGGGTCTCGGATCTCCCGACGCATACTGAGATAGGCAGTCCAAGTTGCCGGTAGCTGGTGATCAACTTCGGCTAGAGGACCCTGCCTGTAGTATGGTTCAGTGTCAAATATTGGGTCTTCTTGCTCGCTCTCGATGATCATGTTATGCAAGATGACACAGCAAGTCATGATCTCCCACATTTGATCTTTCGACCAGGTCTGAGCGGGGTACCGAACAACAGCGAATCGAGATTGGAGCACACCAAATGCCCGCTCGACATCCTTCCTGCAAGCCTCCTGAAGCTTCGCAAACCAGGCGTTCTTGACTCCTGCCACAGGCTTTGAGATCGTCTTCACAAATGTCGACCATCTCGGATAGATGCCGTCAGCTAGATAGTACCCCTTGTTGTATTGGTGCCCATTGATCTCGAAGTTCACCGGAGGAGAATGGCCCTCAACGAGCTTGGCAAAAATAGGAGAGCACTGCAGCACGTTGATGTCATTGTGAGTTCCTGGCATACCAAAGAAGGAGTGCCAAATCCAGAGGTCTTGTGTGGCTACCGCCTCAAGCACCACACTGCAACCGCCTTTGGCGCCTTTGTACATCCCCTGCCAACCAAATGGGCAGTTCTTCCATTTCCAATGCATGCAGTCGATGCTTCCAAGCATCCCAGGAAATCCTCTTGCTGCATTCTGGGCTAGGATCCGAGCAGTGTCTTCCGCATTGGGTGTTCTCAAGTATTGTGGCCCAAACACTGCCACCACTGCCCGACAGAACTTGTAGAAACACTCTATGCTGGTGGACTCGGCCATGCGCCCATAGTCGTCGAGTGAATCACTGGGAGCTCCATATGCAAGCATCCTCATCGCTGTCGTGCACTTCTGGATGGAGGTGAATCCAAGAGCGCCAGTGCAATCCATCTTGCACTTGAAGTAGTTGTCGAACTCCCGGATGGAATTCACAATCCTGAGGAAGAGCTTTCGGCTCATCCGATAACGGCGCCGAAATGTTCTCTCGCCATGAAGTGGAGCATCGGCGAAGTAGTCGGAGTAGAGCATGCAGTAGCCTTGCAGACGATGCCGATTCTTTGCTTTCACCCACCCCGGCGCCGAGCCACCTCGACGCGGCTTTTCATTGCTCGCCAGCAGCTGGGCGAGGGCGGCGAGCACCATCAGATGCTCTTCTTCCTGGACGTCGGCCGTGGCTTCCTCCTCCAGCAGCGCGGCGAGCTCTTCCTCCTCATCCGGGTCCATCACCGAGACAGTCAAAACGTCGAACACCTTACGCTCGGTGGGCGTGTACCCGCCGTCGCGGCCGGAAACGCCCAGCTGCTGCGGGAGGGGCTGCCGCGGCGAAGCGCTGCTATTTTCCGGCGGGGAATGGCTATCTAGCGGAGTAGGCCGGCGGCCATCGCCGGGATATAGCTAGTGGTGGCCGAGGGCGCGGGGGGTGCGAGGTGAGTCGGGGGATGAAAACCTTGACTTTTCCCCTGTAGGTGTGGGCCAGGCGTGCTTTTCCCTAGCGCCGGAGCCCCCAACGGCTCCCCAGCGTGCCGGGTTCGGCCTGTGACCGCCGGGCGGAAAAAAGGTCCGAACCGGCGATTTTCGGCCTCCTGGGGGTGCGACTGGGCCGTTTTTTTGGCGCCGGCGCCGAAAAAGTGGCCTGTGGGGGCCTGTTGGGGGCGCGGCTGGAGGTGCCCTAAGCGCTTTCTTTGATAGTCTCAAGGCTAGCTAGTGTAAGGTAGGCATGGGAAATACCAGGAGTGCTCTGTGGGCAGCACCGCCGCTGTCGCCGAAGATGGATGATGAGATGCCGACACAGCTACCGCCTATTCCGCCACAACTTGCGCCGCCGAGGAAGGGGAACCTCATCACGATGCTGTGCATCGACGGTGGCGGGATCCGTGGGTTGATCTCGTCGGTCATTCTTGCCCATCTCGAGAAAACGCTACAAGTAAACCATTATATTTTTTCCCGCAATAAAACACACTATCTTTTTCATTTGAGAACACCATCTTCGAATATTGGACGGGCAAATTATGTTTTTCTACCTTATCTCCGTTCAGGTCAAAGATGGGAAAAATGCCCGGATAGCGGATTACTTCGATTTGATAGTGGGCACAAGCACGGGAGCGCTGATCGCGGCGATGTTGGTGACGCCAGAACGCAATACGGGGCGGCCATTGTCTGCCGAGGACATCAAGAACTTCTGCATTACATTCGGGCCTAAGATCTTTGCTCCCAAGAAGCGTTTCTCTGACTGGATACCGGGCATGGGCATGATTCGCAGGGGCCCCAAGTACGACGGCACCTTCCTGCGAAGAGCCTTTAGTACCGGTTCACCATCCAGGACAAATACATCGTGACTAAAACCTCGAACCTTTTAGTCTCGGTTGGCCACGACCTGGAACTAAAGCCCATTCCACGTGGCCGGCAGCGCCCGCCAGGGGCTGGGGACCTTTAGTCCCGATCGGTGACACCAACCAGGACTAGGGGTTTAGGAGTTTAGGGTTTTAGGGTTTATGATTCATTTTCTTTTTTTATTTTGTATTTTCCACTCAATTCTTTTTCATTTCAAACATATTTTACGTTACTATATATATATATTGTACACGTTATGCATGCATAATATAATTTCTCGTACAAACACGCGCGCGCACACACACACACACACACACACACACAAACACACACACACACACACATATGACCTCCTTAAGCAAAAAAATTCCTACAATTTGCAGATCATTACATGCAGGAGTTAGGTGCAATTGTATTCTCCTCTATCAAATATGACCTCCTTAAGCAAAAATCCCGCCGATTCCTCTTGAATTGCTCGTATGTGGTTCTCTGGTATGAGCCTATCCCGCATCTCCACCATCTTTAAAGAAGGAGATCAATATGAATATATTAGTTGTGTGTGTATATATTACATTATGATAAAAAAATTGTGAATAGTGTTTACGTACCTGAAATTGTCTTGCATCTCTGCGCCATTCGGTCGTCATGCGTATGCTCTCGCAAACGTAGTATGCATATAAATTAGTCCCCTAGTCCTGCCTCATGCACTTTGCGACAATAGGATTCAATCAGATAATAATCAACCATGATAATGGTATTGATACTAGAATTAAAGAGGTGCGCGGACCTAGCTAGTACTATTTAATTACCTTGATCCATCGCCATGTCAGCTTCGATTTCCATTCACCGACAACCTCTTTGATGAACTGTTTCCAAACCCTACCCGGCAAAGAAAACGAAATAAAGGAGTTATTAATTACTTGATATCAGGAAATGAACGAAAGGGGACGATATAGTGCATTACTGATTGAAATTACGTGCCGACCATCAAAATCAAGCTGGTGTCTTATTGAGGGTCTCTACTTAGTGAGTCCATGGTTTCAACAGTTCCAACGTCAACTTTAATGTTTAGCCGAATCCAATGGAACCTGCCCACACATTTATATAAGAAGGATGCAGAACTCATGAACTACATTTAACATCGACTAAGCAAAAATAGAATTTGTAGCACAAGGCAGTAGACTCACTTGAAGTTGTAATAAAATAATATATTTGCCTTGGTATTTTGTGCCTTCAAAAACCTTAGCAAGTTTGCCTCTGAGTCATAGGGATAGTCTTTTATCATTTGTTCATTAATGATATATGGGTCAACGAACCCAGCGTCAAAGATTCCCTCATTTTGGCATTCGAGAATCTTCATTCTGCATAATTGCGCACAAAAGAATATAGTAAAGATAATTACATGTAATGAATGCGCCGAGCTAGAGACTTAAATTACGGAAAGAAATCACTTACAGACAATGGCAACTGATGATAGATTTGTCTAGTGCGTCTTGATTGTATAACTGAAAAATTTCTGAAAGCTCAATGATTATCTCGTTTTCCTAGAAGTAACTAGCAAAATGGCCCGCTCGATACGCGGGCTTGAATTTTATGTAGTTTAATGATGAGAATATATTATTTGGTTTGTGTAAAGAAAATTTAAACCAAATGTGATGAAATTTACAAATATAAGTTTTTTCCAATGTAACGTTTTTATCATGATACAAGCCACCTAAAAGCTAAGAGCTAAAAGGCGTACAACATAAGTCATTTAATATCATTCTTAGATCAAAATAGTCTATTAATCCTAAAAGCTAAAAGGTGTACAACATTGGATATATTTTTAGATATAATTCATCTAAAAATCATGTAATATTGATGTTGGTTTTTCCTTGTGCGCCATGATGTTTGTTTCAGCTGGTTTATCTTTGGCCTTAATCTTTAATATTGGATATTTGTAACTAAGAGAAAAAGGAATTTGTGATCTTGTTTTCTATCCTAGACTATCTAATAATATTTTTATGCTTGAAGCCAGTTCCTTGATAAATAGGTTATATATCTGAGATGTAGATACCAATATTTCATTGGCTGAACTATATTCATAGTTGGGAATACGTTCAAACTAACATTTTGCATTTGAAGCCAGGTCTGTCATTCAACTCCATGTATATGTGATATCTTCTTTGCATCTTGTTTGGGCTGTACTTACCTAGAAATAAAGAAAAGCTTACTAAATGAAGTACTTTATGATTCAGCATGGAGAGGTTTCAGGATGTCATGTAAGAAGCTTGAAACTACACTTCACTTTTGTCATGTAAGAATTTAGTTGTATAATTCTTAGCCCCACACGAAAAGACCATGGAAGGATGCATCATAGTATCATAAGTTGGTCTTCAAACAATTAGCCAAGTAGGTTCATACCCGCAAAAAAAGGCAGGATGCAAGAAATAAGAGGTTGATTTTGAGAATTATTATTGCGCAAGTACTTTACAGAAGACGGTTATATGGACAAAAATTAATATACACATACATGAAAATAATAGTCAATTTGCAATACTATCAAAATGAACTGTCACACCAAAAGAAATATGGTTTCCCAATTTATATGTACGTCATCACTTAGACAACTGAAGGAATAAATCTCAACCTACAAAACTGAAGCACGGAGAAAAGGAGTCCCATTTAGCAAGTACCAAATACTATGTATTATTGTTTGCATATTCAATGGTTAATTTGACGAATAAAAATCTAAATCAGTGGGACAGATTGCATTCGAAGAGTCCTCATGTTTGATAAGGGCTAAATCTAGTATTTCCGATATCGGCAAAGTTAAATTTCTAAAACCTGAACTTTGCGAGAATGGGCATACCTTGAGCCTTGCTTTGTAGAGCTCAATCTGGTGCAAAGCCTGCGCCGCCGCAAAAGTAAGGAATATCTCATTGTAGTTTTTAAAATAAAGGATTTTCAAATAAATAGTTGAGTATTTTTTGAGAATTGAGTATTATATTTTCTTTGGGTTTTTATCATTTATGCCACCGATTTTGTCCCACTACTCAGTTGTGCCACTAGGAATTTCAACCACTCAAAAATGCCATCACATCATTAGACACATGCTCAAAAATCTCTTTTTCCATGTTGTAATGACATAAATACCTATGGACCAACATGTCAGCTCACCCTCTATCTCACTACAATAAAGTGTGGGTCCTACTTGATCCCAACAACGTTCTTATTTTCCTGTAAAATTATTTGCTTGGTTTCTCGTGACAAGTGGGGCCACACTTATCATTGTGAGATAGAGAGATCTGACATGTGGGTCTATGATTATTTTTATCATATAACATGGTCAACGGGTTTGACGTGAAAATAACAATGTCTAATGGCATTTTTGAGCAAACATCTAACAGAACAATGGCATTTTTGAGATATCTAATGGCATTTTTGAGCAAGCGTTTCACGAATCAATGACATTTTTTAGTAGTTGTAACTTCTATTGGCAAAATTGAGTAGTGAGACACAACTAGTGGCATAAATGATCCTTTTTTCTTTTGAAGGGTAAACACAAGTGTATTCATTAAAGTCCAGATGATGTGGGATACAATGTATGTCATGGGGTTAGTCAAACCAGATGTGGCATCCCACACCCTTTGATAGAGAAAACTTGCCTAAGCTATGTGCTTCACAATTCACAACACGACCTTCAAAGGAAAAACTAGAATGGAAGGTAGAAGCTTCGTGATTGATCTCGCTGATAATTACACCATATCCAACTCAAGCACCCTTGGAGATATCTGAGATTACTTGTTTGCGGTCCCATGTAATAACAATGTTCTGGAAGTGGACGTCTTCGGCAAGAGTGAGGGCCTCTCGACATGAAATAGCTTCCAACGTGGCTGGGTCGAGAACCCCCTCAATGACAGTTTCACCAAGATAGTTTCCAGCTGTGTCCCTTCATACTGCCACTGTTGAGCCTCCCCTTCCCTGTAGTACTCCAGTATCTACATGGATTTTGCAATACCCCATCAGAGGCATCCTTGGTCCCCTCTGTGTTGCTGCATGCAGTATAGGAGCATTCCGAGAGGAGGTATGATGTTCTCACTGATGATGTTGAGGTCATCTATGAATCTGGTGGTGAAGCTGCGAGTCGTTTGTTGGCTTTGGGAGATTGCCTTGTGTATTATAAACTTTCCTGTATCATGCCAGGATTTTAGCTACAAACTGGGCCTGAGCCCAACCCATATGTAAGGTTTTCATGAAGGCAGCAATATCTTTGCTTTATAAAGTTAGTACAAAGTTAAGACACTTATTTTGAGATGGAAGGAGTAGGTGGATCTGATACTGGAAAATCATATATTTATATTGAAACTACTTCCGTAAGATACATCATTATTCAGAAGTACAGGTTGGCACACTCGTAAGATGGATCACAACACTCATTCAATTTGGTGGAGTAATAGTAGTAGATGCAGGTAGGAGTCAGTCTACCTATCATGGACGTGATGCCTATATACATGAGCATTGCCATGAATATCGCCATAACTATGCGCTTTTCTATAAATTACCCAACAGTAATTTGTCTACCCACCATATGTTATGTTTCGAGAGAGAAGCCTCTAGTGAAAACTATGGCCCCCTTGTCTACTAAAAAATATTACTAAAACCAAAATCACCTTGCTGCAATTTTACTTTTCTTTTACTTTTCAATTTATCTATCTATGACTATCATATTTAATCCTTGCAAGTAACGAGTTCAAGGGTATTGAAAACCCTCTTGCCCGTGTTGGGTGCAAGTATTTGATCTTGCGTGTGTTGGTACTTCTTACTAGGATTTAATTGGTTCTCCTATTAGTTCGATAACCTTGATCCTCATTGAGGGAAATACTATCCGCTACTATATTGCTTCACCCTTCCTCTTCGAGGAAAACCCCAACATAGCTCACAAGTAGCAGAAAGAATTTATGGTGCCGTTGTTGTGAAGAAGTCTTCAAATACCTACAGGTTTGTTCACACAAATTATCAATTACTTGCTCTACTTTTTATTTGCCTCTCCTTTTCATTTCTCTCCACTTCTCTAAAAAATTGAAAAACACAAAAAATGTTTCGTGTTGTTTGTTTGCTTGTTTTGCTTGAAGTTGCTATCATGTCTTAATTTGCTAAAGATGACACCTTTAGTAAAAAGATCGTCTTAAATTGAGAGGGCTATTGATAATTTTATGTATTCACGGTATGTGAAAAATGAATTATTCACTAAGGAAGTTAACGAACATTGCACCGTATTGGATGCCACTAGTAAGCAACTTCTTGAAGTCAATCAGGACGTAGCCAATCAACAATCATAACTTGCTCGTACCAAAAATATGCTAGGACAGATATCCAATAAACAAACTACACTAGTAAATAAAATGGTTGCTAAACCAGAGTCACGTTCCCACACTAGTGAAGATGAAGTTATAAAATGATTGGACTGACCTCTATTGAATCCTTGTTTAGTAATATAAATCTTGATGGGAAAGGGACTAGAGATGAGTCAACTTTAGCTAGAAGGCATCCCAGTTGTTCAAAGAGTGATGATCTTAATGATAACAACAATTAAAGTGGGTTTGAAGAGGTCAAGACTTTAGATAGTGATGTTCCCACTAGTTTGGATTACAAGGACTTTAATTATGATAATTTCTCTTTGATTAAATGTTTGCAATCCATGATTAATTCACCCAATGCTTATGAACAAAATAAAGCTTTTACTAAACATATTGTAGAAGCAATGATAAAAGCATATGAAGAAAAAATTGAGTTGGAAGTTTCTATACCTAGAAAATTACATGATGGATGGGAACCTACTATTAAAGTAATAATTAAAGGTTATGAATGTAATGCTTTCAATTATCTAGGTGCTAACATCTCTACTATACAAAAATCTTTATGTGACATTCTAGGTCTCACATATATGAATGAATGATCCATTAACTTGCATTTAGCGGATTCAACTATCACTACTGCAGGATGCTGCTAACGCGACACTACAATCAGAGACCCTTCGAGAAACTGTGTGCGATGCCATAATCGCAAACGGTAGTGTATGAAAACCGTCAGAAATGTATAAAACGTCTACGATGACGGATGCATCAAACACGGTTCAGGTTTTAGTTGCGTGTGCGATGAAGGGCATACGGTTTAGTTCAATTAACTGTTTCCGATGAGGGAAAAAAAAGAAACGGGCAACCAGATTAAGGCGTGTGCGATATAGAGCATGCTCTATACGGTCCACTCGGATGAACTGTTTGTGATTAGACAACACAAAAGAAACGGCCAGCCAGATGAAGGTGTGTGCGATATACATCATATGGTTCTCTCGGATGAGCTGTTTGTGATTAGGCAACACAAAAGAAACGGTCAGTCAGATCAAGGTGTGTGTGATTGAGGGCATACGCTTCAGAAGGATTAACTTTTTGCGATTAGGCAACAGAATAGAAACGGGTAAGCCAGATCAAAGTGTCTGCGATTGATGGCATACACTTCACATGGATGAACTGTTTGCGATTAGCCACAACAAATTGAAATAATTAGATAGATCAACGTGTGTGCGCTAGACGGGCACACCCATTCTAATTAAAAGAAGCATGCGCGATAGTAATATCGAGCGCGCACGGTTCTTGGAACAAGACGTGTGCTGACATTGCCTATTGCGGTGCACCCTATGGTGCAAACGCCATGTACGCGGCCGAGAAGGCGTACGTGCCCACGTTACGCCTTCCGGGAATAGTGTCGCACTTATAACCGTCAGTAAAGTTTGATCATGCGTCCCATCACAATTGTTTCAGAAGAATAGGGAGGCCGCGTCCCGTCACATTCCAAATTGCAAACCTGTTCACACCGATCAAAACCTAAACGGTTTCCCACTTAGGAGCGTATTACTACGCGGTTATAAAAACTACTACTCCAAGATGACTGCACATTCCTCCTTAACTCCTCATCCACAAAAAGTCAAAAACAAACAAGTCATTCATCATCGTTCCCTTGCGTCCGCCATGGCTAGCGTGAGTTCTGGGTCGAGAGATTGCCAACAGGGAGAGGCGAGCCTGGAAGCGGGAGCACGAGAGAAGTCCCGCCTCGCCGTGAAAGCAGCAAACATGTCCCGCCGCACGGCCATAGCAGCAGAGAGGTCCCATCACACCGCCGAAGCAGCACGGAGGACCCGCCGCACCGTCAATGCAGCAGACTGGTCCGGCCGTGCCGCGGAAGCAGAATAGATGTCCCGCCACGCCGCGAATGCAGCAGAGATGTCCTCCCGCGCCGCGGCGGCCTGGGAAAATGCCTCGCGGCCACGCGAGAACTCTTACAGGCGCATGCGTGCCCTCGTCCTTAGGCAGATGGATCAGATCTCCAGGTGGGAGAGGCTGCAGAATGACCTGAAAGACTCGTTTGAATAGTCTACCGACGTCATCCGACAACTAAATGAGAGCAATGCGAAGCTCTGGACCGAGCACGACTTGCTAAGGGCGAAGATCGTCGAAAGTGCAGAGCAGCAGGAGCAGACCACTGCCTTCTTGAAGTGGACCGGCGTCGTCGTCGTGAAACTTATGGACGAGAATGCCATGTTGCGCATCGAGCGCAGAAGGCTGGTGGAGGAATCCATGGATGCTCTCAAGCAGCATCTTGAGAAAAAGAAAGAGCTCGTCGCCGCTCGCCGTGGAGACTAGTTCCCGCAGCCTGCAGCAACGCATCAAGAAAGTAGAGATCAGCGAGCCAGATCGTTGTCTTCCTTCTTCTTTTGCCCTTGTGTATTTCGGGTGTTGCCGCATGTGGCTTTTTTAATTATGTTTCCAAATATGTAAGACAATTATTATCCACAGTCATCGTCCTTATTTTCATCATGCTTGCTATAAGTCGCACTCGATGCTATATAGGTCCGTCGGATCTTACATCAAGATCCGTGCAAAACTTTCTTTTCAGATTTTCATTTTTCTCTCTTAAATCTTAGTCCAGTGAGACATATAGCCACACCGTAGAACAGGTGCTCGGGCGCCATTAATGGAGACGCTGGGAGGGAGGTGCGCGGCGGGTAGCGGTCAAAGGGCTCTCCTCCCGATGAGCGCGCGCAAGGGTCTGATCGCACGCCTCCCGTACTCAAATAGCTACCCCACACGACACCTCCTAGCCAATAAAAAAAGGGTCTTTTACATCTGTGTCCCTAACTCGAACCCACTACTCACATTTGCCCCTAATTCAAAAGCCTGCTCAAAAATGCCCCTCCGCCGTTAGTTGCCCTTACAGAAATGCCCTTCCGTCCCGTTTCCGTCTGGTCAAAGGGGTTTGACCGTCTACTGGGAGTTTATTGGACATTTTGCCCCTGCCTCCATGTATCACTTACATGTGGGACCCGCTTAAGAAAAAATAAAAAGAAAAAACTCTTTCTCTCACCCCCTCTCTCACCCCCCTCTCTAACTCTCTCCCTCTCTCAGAATCTCTCTCTCCCTCTTGGCGGCTCGGCCGGTGGCCGGCGCCGGCGAGGGCCAGCGTGCCTGCGCCTGAGGACCACAGTGGCAGGCTCGGGGCGGTACGGCTGAGGGGATGGAGCCGCCGCCCGCAGCTATCGCCGCAGCTATCGCGTGAGATCTTCTGCCGGCGACGCCGTTGCTAGCCACCGCGGCCGGAGTCCAAATCGAGTAGCACGAGCATGTCCATGAGCTTTGGCAGGCGCCTCTCCTTCGTCCTGCGTAGTGGATCTGGCCTGGGGCTGCCCGTAGACGACGCCCGGGACGTCGAACTCCGCCATGGCCATTGCTCTTCCCGTCCTAAATTCGGCCGCTCTAAGCCATTCTTGACCTACCCGACCCCTGTTCCGTCATCAAGGAAAGCAGGTGCCCCTACTCCGCTCTTCCCCCGCCCGATTCCGTGCCCGGAGCACCATGACAGAATTCGACCGCCATGACCAACCTTGGTTGGCTCGGTCATGCACGCGCCCATCTACACCCTGCCGCTCCTAGTGAGCTTGGCGCGTCTCACGCAGCTTGCGTGCCTCGCACAGTAGGCGCCGTCCTCCCACGGTCATCCTCCTCCCCTACGGCGAGCCGCCGGCGAGCGCAGGCGCTCACGGCCGGGAACGCGTGGACCGGGGGTGTTTACCCTCATAGTGGGTCCCGTCGGGAGGAGATGGATGAGAGAGATTTTTTTTTGTTTTTTTCCTGGGTAGGTCCCACTGGTAAGTGACTGACCCACGGGAGGGCTGAGTTGGCCGAGTTTTCCTTTTATTTTTTTAGAGGGGGTCCCGCATGTAAGTGTCACATGGATTCAGGGGCAAATTGTCCAACTAACGTCCAGAAAACGGTCAAAGCCCTTTGACCGGACGGTAACGGAGTGGAAGGGCATTTCTATAAGTGCACATAACGGCGGAGGGGCATTTTTGAGCAGGCTTTCGAATTAGGGGTATATCTGATTAGGTGGTTCAAGTTAGGGACAGAAATGCAAATGGCCCATAAAAAAATGGGACGCGTGGCCGCTCGTATTGGTAAGTCGAACGCCCACGGTTTCAATAATATTTGTGTTTCCGATTTGTAACGTGACAGCACTTGTTCCAAAATGACTTTGTTGATTGTTAATTTGTGGGCCTTCGCAAATTGGACAGAAAAATTACCACATCATGTTGGTGCCAAGTCATGAGACCATGCCAAATTTCATGATTTTCAGCCGTGTTTTGGAATTACAAGAATTAAAAAACCAAGTTTCTCAATCTTTTCGGCCGAGCCACGATGCCCAGATGTTTGAATTTCACACCCATCTCTAGCATGGGACCTAGAAATTCAACCAAGGACACACATGCGATTTTTCAAACAACTTTGGTGCATTGGAGCATGTGCTTGTAGTTCAAATTTGAATTATTCACATTAAATGCCCAAAAAATCAATTAATGTATAAAAATGCCAAACGAACCCGGAATAATTCCAAAATTTAGCACTCACTTATAAAAATGCCTAAGTTTGTTCTAGTACTTCACTTATATTTGTTAAGAGCACGATGGTGGTTATATTTTATATAAACGATTGCTTCACTTAAGTCTTTTGGAGAATCTGTTAAATAGGAAGAGGCAATATGCATCAGTTATAAGACTAGTCCAAAAATGATAGGTATTCAAGGGGGATATATTAAAAAAATTCATGTAGATCACTAAATATGAAATGTATGATTTAATTATATTGATATCGTAATATGAAAGGGTATTATTTCATGACCATTGGTTAGTAGAAATATCAGTATTAAATCTTGTTATTAACTTCTCATCTAAGTACCGGTCATGGCATGGTGGGGAGTTTCTAGCATTTTTATGTATAATTGAAATCTGTGAGTGTTGTCATAACCGGGGCATGTGATGGTTAACTCCTACAAAGCTCCTCCCTAGGGACATGCGAGTAGTACTTTGCTTCGAGGGATAATAAACTTTCACAATAAGTAAATGAGTTCTTTATGACTAATGTGAGTCCATGGATTAAATGCAATCTCATCCTTCCACATATTGATAGCCTCTTTAATACCCTGCATTACCCTTTCGGACCTTGAGAGTTGGTGCAAACTTCGCCAGTGCATCCAAACCGCGTGATATGATACGCTCTATCACACATATCCCTTCTTATATCTTCTGCAAAATAGCCACCATACCTACCTATCATGGCATTTCCATAGCCATTCCCTTCATGACATGTGTGTTCATCATCATATTGCTTTGCATGATCATATAGAGCTGACATGATATTTGTGGCAAAACCACCGTTCATCATTGTTATACATGTTACGCTTGATCATTGCACATCTTGGTTCATGATATTGTTCGAGCATTGTCCTAGTGAGGAAAAAGAATGATGAAGACTGATGAGTCTTCCAAAATCTGGAGACGAGGTTCATGATATTATCCTATAAAAATGAGAGAAAAAGAGAGACGGAGCAATGTTACTATACTTTTACCACACTTGTGCTTCAGAGTAGCACCATGTTCTTTATTTAGAGAGTTTCCTTAGTTAACACTTAATATACTAGTGGGAAATTTTCCTTATAGAACTTGGCTTGTATATGCCGGTGATGGACTTCCTCAAATGCCAGAGGTCTTCATGAGCAAGCTAGTTGGATGCACGCCAACTTAGTTTCAGTTGACCTTTCATACACATATAGCTCTTAGTGCGTCCATTGCATGGCAATCCCTACTCCTCGCATTGGTATGTATTGATGGGCCTCTTACTTATTGATCCCTACCAGCGCATTCTATTCCACCCATAGTGTTATATCCATGGCTCGTGCTCATGTTGAGAGGAGGTGAAAATGCTGAATCGCGTTAAAAATTATGATCCAATTGCTCGGTCTGACACTGAGGTGCACATGATTTATCTTAATGCGGTGAAGGCGGAGTCATGCGATGCTTAAATGACAAAATGAGTAGGGATAATATACATTAAGCATAGTATATTTTGAAAAAGTAATGGTTATGTTCTTGTTTTCATGTATATCATTATGTTGATCTTAATTAATTCATCGTGTCTCAATATTTACACCGTAAGAGAGATTACATGATAAACATGCTAGGTAACATCCAACATCAAATATTCTATTTTCATCATTTACCTACTCGAGGACTAGCAGGAATTAAGCTTGCGGATTCTGATACGTCTCCAACGTATCTATAATCTATGATTGTTTCAAGCTATTATATTATCAATCTTGGATGATTTGTATGGCTTTTATATAATTTTATTTCATCTTTGGGAACTAACCTATTAATTCGGTGCCCTGTGCCAGTTCTTGTTTTCTGCATGTTTTTTGTTTTTCAGAAAATGAATACGAAACGAGTCTAAACACGATGAAACTTTACGGTGTTTCTTCTGAACCAGAAGGGGCCCTAAAAGCTTCAGGAGGAGGCTAGAAGAGGTACGAGAGGGCCACAAGTTCACATGGCGCGGCCCTAGGGGGCGCCACCTATGCTTGTGGGCCCCATGCAGCTCCGTTTGACATAATTTCACTCAAATAAATTTCCATAAATCCCCAAACCAACAAATAGCTACCCGAAACAATTTTCCCGTCGCCGCAAGCTTCTATTCTTCCGCAAACACATCTGCAGCCTTTTCCTGGTAGTCTTCTAGAAGGGGAATCTATCATGAAGGGACCCTACATCAACCTGGCTGCCCTTCCGATGATGTGTGAGTAGTTCACCACAGACCTATGGATCCATACCACCTAGATGGCTTCTGCTCTCCCTTTGATCTTCATTACAATGTTCTCTTCAGAGATTTATACAATGTAATTTTTTTTTGCGGTGCGTTTGTTGGGATCCAATAAATTGTGGGTTTATGATTTGGAATATTAATTATAAGTAATGGAGTCTTTGCGGACGCGGATTTTTGGCTCCCGAGCTCATCTGCACCCACGCTCAGAAAAAAAAAATTCAAAATAAATATTAGAAAAATTCAAAAAATTCCAATTTTTTTGGGGGTGGTAGATAATTTGACGCGTGAGGTGCGCCCCAAAATTCAACTCATTTGAGCATCTGAGCAGCTCTCGGCAAAAAAGACAAAATCAGGGTCTGTAAAAATGTTTACTGTTCACGCACTGTTTTGACCCGATTTGTCTTTTTTGCCGAGAGCTACTCAAATATCCAAATAAGTCGAATTTTGGGGCGCACCTCACGCGTCAAATTATATACCACCCCAAAAAAATTTGGAATTTTTTGTATTTTTCTAGTATTTATTTTGATTTTTTTTCTGAGCGGGAGCAGATGAGCCTGGGCACCGAAGTGGATATCCGAGTCTTTGCTGAATTTTGTTATGCATGATTTTTATATCTTTGTATTTCTCTCTGATCTATCCGTTTGGTTCGGCCAACTAAATTGATTTATCTTATTGGGAGAGCTACTCAGTCATGGGTTCAATCTTGCGGTGTCCTCAAGCAGTGATAGTAGGGGAAGCGAGACATGTATTTGTATTGCTGCCACTAACGGTAAAACGACGGGGTTTAATCATATTGCTTGATTTTATTCTGTTTACATTATGTCATCTTGCTTAAAGCGTCACTCTGTTTATTATGAGCTTAATACCACAGATGCAGGTAGTAGTCGGTCGATTGGTGGAGTAATAGTAGTAGATGCAGGCAGGAGTTGGTGTACTTGTCATGAACGTGATGCCTATATACATGATCATTGCCATGAATATCGTCATAACTATGCACTTTTCTATTAATTGCCCAACAGTAATTTGTCTACCCACCATATGCTATGTCTTGAAAGATAAGACCGTAGTGAAAACTATGCCCCCCGGGTCTACTATAATAATATTACTAAACACAAAATTACCTTGCTGCAATTTTACTTTTCTTTCACTTTTCAATTTATCTATCTATAACTAGGAGATATAATCCTTACAAGTAACGAGTTCAAGGGGATTGACGACCCTCTTGCCCTCGTTGGCTACAACTATTTTGTCTTTTGTGTGTAGGTACTGCTTACTAGGATATTTTTGGTTCTCCTATTGGTTCGATAATCTTGGTTCTCACTGAGGGAAATATTATCCGCTACTATTTTGCTTCATTGTTTCTCTTCGGAGAAAATCCCAACGCAGCTCACAAATAGCAGTCCTACCGTCGTTGAAGGAGGGAAGAATGTCATGGCCCCAGATGTGATCCAACAAGGCAAGAATGACTAGGCCGGCCCAAGTAGCCAGAAGAGGAAGAGAAGGCCAAACCTGGGAGCTAGGCGGATAAGCATGTGGTGTGTGAGTCGTGTGTGGGCATCCAGAACCTATTGGCTGTAACCTATTCACTCTTTGCTTCTTCTCTCCGCTCTACTACTTTACCCTACCTCCAGTTCCTCCTCCGCTCCCCTTTCAAATCCTTGTAATTTGACATGGAACAACTAATTGGATAGTGAGGCCGTAACACTAGCTAGTGTAAGGTAGGCACGGGAAACATCTGGAGTGCTCTGTGGGCGGCACCGCCCCTGCCGCCGAAGATGGACGATGAGATTTCGACACAGCTGGCCATCTCCTAGGTCAGGAGTGCCCCTTTGTGCCGAACACAATAGATCATCGTCCTCAAGAGCACAGACACATAAGGCCTTTTAGTTAGGGCAGGTGTGCCCCTTTTTTTGGCCAAAAAAAAGAAGAAAATTTGCTTTCTTTGCAAAAAAAGAGAAATCAGGTATGCAGTTCGCTTAACATTGCCCATGTGTTAAATACTTTCTCCATCCCATATTACTTGATACTGACATGGATGTAACTAGACTTATTTTAGTGTTAGATACATCTATTTTAGATTCACAAAAATAAAAAGGATACATGTATTTTAGAGTCAAGTAATATGGAATGGAGTGAATACTTGTTTAGCGACTCGTTAGTCGTCAACCCGGTTCGGATCTGAGCTCGCAATTTCTCGGTTGCAATCGTCCATATATCTTTACCTAATAATAAAACAAATTGGGTTTCTTTCGTCCGTCATGGCATTTTTCAGAAAAGTCCTTCTATTTCAGAGAAGTCAACCCGCAGTCCTGTTTTAAGACAAAATGAATCGTTTTTTCTTCGTATTTTACATTAAAGTCTCTGTGTTTTCTTGAAATCAACCCGCCGTCCGGATTTAAGTCACACCCGAACCGTTATTTTACGTTTTTTGAAAATCCCCCTGACATTTTAGGTAATTCATCCGCGGATCATATGTAAGTCAAACAAATACTTTTTTAAATCATCCATATCTTTTAAACCGTAACTCCGATTTGAACATGTTATATATGAAATTTGATTAGAAAAATATGTAGAATATGAATATGAGATTATTCTTACCTATTAAGTATTTTTAATATTATTTTGTAATATATTTAAATCAAACAAATGATTTTCTAAATTATCCGTATCTTTTAAACCGTAACTTTGATTTTAACATATTATATATGAAATTTTATTAGAAAAATGTGTGGAATCTAAATATGATGTTAATTTTACCTGTTAAATATTTTTAAAATATTGTTTTGAAAGCAAACTTATAATTTCTAGCGCAAGATCCGTTTTTCTTTCGTATAGGCGGAGATCCGGATTGCAAATAAACACCCCACTATAACCATATAGGCAAAAGAAAACATCAATAACTACACATGCATACCTTTGAAAAATGTCGCAGGGGAAAACAACAGATTTCTCATCGCGAGAATGAGAGAAAGCGAGAGAGAGAGAGGGGGCGAGGGAGGAGAGAGGGAGAGAGGGATGCCTTAGGATTAACCATATTCAAACATGGTTTTTTTGTTGTTTTACGTGAACATCGAGGCCATCGCCGGCGATGGTGAGAAGGAGGATAAGCGGCAACACAAATATGATGCCTCGCAAATATAAAGGAGATGGACCCATTGAGTGATGGTTGTTGGGTTAAGAGCGTGTGTTATGTTTTTTCTCCCGTTGCAACGCACGGGCTCTTTTGCTAGTATGTATATATATATATACATATATGTGCATATATATATATATATACATATATGTGCATATATATATATATATATATATATATATATATATATATATATATATATATATATATATATATATATATATATATATATATATATATATATATATATATATATATATATATATATATATATATATATATACGGTGGCGCTAAAGTAAGCGAGCGCGCAAAATAGGATATCCTACGCGCTGGCCTAATTGGGTGGGTGGGTCGCTCCAGTTCTCCCCACCGATTAGTTAGTTGATGGTAAAACTGGTTGAAAAACTAGTAACGAAATTAATTTGATTACCATAGTATGCGCGTACGCCCCGCTTCTCCACCATCCCCGCTGATTAGTTAGTCGAGGGTAAAACTATTTGAAGAAATAGTAAAAGATTAATTTTGTTACCATCATATGGCACTGGTTCACATATGCCCCACTTGGGAAGTTACTAATTATTGGCAGTAAAATGGATAGAATAGGCGGTAATGGAAGAAAATACTTTACCAAAAAAAGAACTACGGGTGGTTTAGTCCGTTAGCTCTTAAGTCTAGTAAAAACATGCTAATATCTAGTAACGAATTACTACATGTGCCTTGCTCACAAAATTGGTAGTAAAAAGGATGAAGTAGATAGTAATGGAAGAAAATGCTTTACTAATCAATGAATTAGAGATGGTTCAGTCTGTTGCCTTGTAAAGCCTAGTAAACCACGCTAATATCTAGTAATGAATTAAAATGTGCGAACTCTAAAGACTTCCCTTTTCATTTGTAAGATACACTTGAAACATAGATTATATTATTTTTTTCAAAAAGGGACAGAGTAAATGATAATGGAAGAAAATGCTTTACTGTTTTGATACATTTTCACTCTATGGCTCATATTACTAACCATAGTAAAAGACATGTTCAATAAAGTAAGGAAAATTAATGAGTTACCATCAGGATGCAACGCCCCCTTGCCACGTTCTCGTTACTCATGCTAGTAAAATAACTTGGTAAATATAGTAACAAAACTAAAAGGGTTAGTGTCAACATGCAACGTTGCCTGCCTTGCATTCTTGTAACTCATGGTAGTAAAAACATGGCAAATATAGTAACCGCAGTACCGTCTGCATGCACCGGCCCCGTTTAACATTTTCGTTTCCTACACTAGTAAAAAAATTGGCAAACATAGTAACAGAACTAAAAGATTTTCCATAAGTATTCCACCCCGTACACCCTGCATTCTCGTTTCGCACCGTAGTAAAAAGCCCGCTAAATAAGGTAACCGAATTAAAAGATTTACCATCTGGGTGACGTGGTGGGGTTAACTTGAGAATGGCTTAACTGAGCGGGCAACTGGGTACGCTCAATGGGGCGGAGCGTAGGATAAAATACAATACGCTCAGGCTCACTTTAGCAAGCCTATATATATATATATATATATATATATATATATATATATATATATATATATATATATATATATATATATATATGGGTCGCGCTATTGGTCACCCAGGATGAGGAATTCTTATTCCTCACCCCAGTCCATCTCTCACGGCCACATCTCCAGTACGTAAGAAAACAAAAGGACTTGAGGTAAACTTACAGCCAAAAGACAGAAATGTCTCTGTTCCGTAAAGCAAAGGGATCAACGTAATCTTACCTCATGCATGCCAGTAATTTACATCGTGCATCTAAGGAACCTATATGGCGCACCAAAGTAGCAGACTAGCAGTGTAGAAATCAAATGATGCTGACGTAAATTTACAGAATGAGGAACGGAGGATTTGGTGACCTACATTGACGTGTTCATGTATTAATACCTCACTTGATTAGGGTGGAATACATTTATCTTATGAATTATTGTGTCGGTAAAAGTACCACTTGTAGTGTGTTCTTGTAATTTGTGTGTGTTTTCAGAATATTGTGCTAGGCTTGACAATAACTGTGATGTTAAGTGTATCTGAAAATACTCATGTTTACTTCTTCGTTTTAGATTTCTTCTCTGCGATTTACACCAATGTATTGCACAACAGTTGTCTACTAGATTATCTTGACGTGTGTTCACCTCATTAGCTCTAGATCACACACAAAAAGACTCCTGGGTATTGTTGCCAGACATAAGAATTACTAGAATGGTTCATTACAGCATGTCAGAACTACTTGAAAAGCACTTGGATTTCCCGACAAAACCAACTAGGTCTGTTTACAATGAACAAAGGCGATGTGAGTTTATCACACATATATATCATAAAAACAATAAAATTCAGTATGCTGCTAAACAAAGCAAAGTTTTAGATAGCGCGAGATAGCGCGAGATATCGTCGCTATCTCGGCCAGGAAAGGGGCTGTGCTACGATACGGTGGAATGCCGCTCCAGTGCCTTCGCGCGCTAATAGCGTCGCTAAGATTAATTTAGCGCTAAATTTCAGCCACGGGATAGCGTTAGCGTCCCGCTTCGCTCCAAAATTTTCAGCCCAAAATTGAAATATCCGAGCGGGCTAAAGCCCAAAACGCGTTCCCGATATCCCCCTCCTCCTCCTGTGGATCCAATCGAACCCTAAATCCCTATCTCTTTCCCCCGTTCACCAAAACCAATGGCGGCGCCACTGGCGATGGGCGATGGTGACCAGCTACGGACGCCGACGGCGGGCTGAGCAGCTCGCGGCTTCCCCTTCTCCCGGCCTCCCTTCCCCAGGTCGCCCGCATCCTCTTCCCCAAATCGCCGGCCTCCCCTTCCTTTCCTTGGCCACCGCTGGCCTCGCCCCAGTTCGCCGGCCTTGCCCAGGTCGCGGGCATCCTCTCCCACAGCCCTGCTGCATCAGCTGCACTGCTTCATCAAACCTCACCCGGATCCGGCCTCTACTGCCACCATGAGCTCGGAAATACAGGGTAAGCTCTCTGTCTTCAGTTCTTCACTGCATAATTGTCACGCAGATTGAAGTGGACATTTTGCCTGTAACTTCAACATATAAAAGCATCATGTGAGAGTATCAGTTTTGGCTGAATGCTAATTGATTTGCTGGTTGCTGCTATAGTGTGCTGTCAATTGTCAAGTACTCCCTCCGTTCCTAAATATTTGTCTTTCTAGAGATTTCAACAAGTGACTACATACGGAGCAAAATGAACGAATCTACACTCTAAAATATGTCTACATACATCCATATGTTGTGTCCATTTGAAATGCCTAGAAAGACAAGTATTTTGGAATGGAGGGAGTATATGTTAATTTGCTGCCTGATTATATGTTTTTTTTTCTTTTTTTTTAATTAATTTATGCTAAAATGCTAAATGGGGCTTAGCATGCTATAGCTGCGCTATAGCCTTTCACCCATTTTAGCCGAGCTGACGCTAAGAAGCTTAGCGCGCTATTTAAAACTTTGAAACAAAGTAGCATCTAAAGAAATCAATATCTATAGAGAAAACTATCTTTCTGTAGTAGAACAATCTCCTGTCAATCTTGAGATGGGCACTGATCATCTTTTGGCCAAACTGAGAAATTCTCATTTCAAATAAGATGTTGCAAAATCCCCATCTAGATGAACGTACAATTTCTGCAAAGATGTATTTCCATTTAGCCTTTGCACCATCCTCATCTGAATGACCCGACAGTTTCTGTAACGATTACCCGAAAAGTTCTAGTGCTTGGAAAATTGTCACATGTAGTCATATCATTGCAGCTACTCGTTAGATGCAAAATGTAACCAAGGAAAACTGTAAGCTGCAAAGAGGGACATCGGTTTCAAAGGTACTCTCCATAATCCATCAGCCACATATTACAAGGAACTACATAAATATGACAAGGAACTAAAGGAGCACTTGTCCATGGCAGTGGTAAAAAAGCCCCAAGGAAGAAGAAATTAATCATGTTTGAATAGGAAAACCCAAGAGAAATTTTATTTGTTGCAAAAAATTTAATATTAAATGATGAGAAATTTTAATTTTTGTTACCATTTGCCGTGCATTTTTCTAACATGTGGATTCTGTCATGATGGAATGGGTGCCATGACGATGATGTACCCTAGAAACATGCAAAGAGAAAAGGCATTCTTAAAGATGATTGGCGATCTGCACAATGATATTATCAACAACTCCTTTGCTGGTTAGCTGCTCCTACCTAAGAATGCTGAAAGTATAAAGAGTTCTGAGATCCAGCAATGATTTTACACCATCTAATTGGACCTAGCATCGGTCATGCACATACCTTTCTTTGGCGTTATAATACTGGAAGATGCCAAGATGGTATTAGCATGTTCAGTATTCAGACCAGCGTTTGTAAATTTACCCCTGACTGTAAAAGCTTGTTATTACAGAGATAAACATGTGTACACATTTTTTTGGATGTTTAAGTCCATGTATGTCAGCACTTGAACAAGGATTGAATCACTGGAAGAAAACCTTGATATACATAAACTGTAGATTTCTGGAAAGTTGGCGCTGTCAAAATTGTACTGTAATATTTGCTTTCATCAAGTAATGGTGCAAGATAGCAGACAAGATAAGTAAATCAAGAGAGATGTGTGCAGGATTTCAACTATATACGAAATATTAAGCCGTTGTTTATACAGCTATTATAATCTATCCTAACCTGTATAGAAATTCTATCGAGTAGAATGCAGTAAGAAAATGTATACATGTCTTTGAGCTCCTTCCTGATTACAATACAGACAAGAAAAATGACGCTGCTGTAATTTGCATTACTAATTGATGAACCAATATATGTGCTCTGAAAACAAGTCAAATTGGGCGTCCGTTCAAAGACCGAAAAATAAAATTCAACACCTGCTCGGCGCCGCTGAACATATTAGTTATGCTAATAAAATTCAACATCTGCTCGGCGCCGCTGATTCCCTCTGAACATATTTAACATATCAGATTAGTTATGCTAATAGCAATTTGGTTCTTCACGGGTTGGCTCGTATTCAATTAGCTTGTTCAACAGCTTCTTCACAGGTTGTTGAAGAGATTTGGAATAAACTCACCAGCGTGTAGTGGAGCAAGCAGCACGAGTTGCTCGCGGTCGAAGCAGCACCGCGAACACCCTAAACTGTCCCCGCGGCCAGCAGACTGCCACAAGCCGCTTTGCCCAACACCGAGGCCACACCCCCACACACCTCGCCAACATTGCCACCGAGCATCACGTCGTCACGCCCCCACGATGGTCAGTCGCCGCTCCCCAACCCGTCCATCCTTTCTGCCGACCACCATGCCATCATGCCCACCAGCTGCTCACTTAGATGCCGGCCACCACGCCCAAGCCATTCGCCGTCGGAAACTGCATGCCCCCCTGATTTTTTAGGGAATCGGCCACCACAATTAGAATAGGAAATGATGAGGCGGAGAAAGGGGGCTATAGCTACCACAGACAGAAAGCATTTTTCGCAAATGTAAACTTACGTCGGCACCTAAAAGATTCTACCTCATGCGTGGAGTTATGGTGGAACGTCGGAGGCACAACCCGTTAGCCGGATTACACCTAAGAGAAGTCTGACTTGGTCGTTATTCCTCATCAAGATGAAGTACATGCACCCCTAATCGATGCCAAGATGAAGGGGGCTATATAAAAAATGGGTAAATGACCATCATCTGCACAATCACCAAGATGAAGTACATGCACCCCTAATCGATGCCCCCAGATCATGATTTGAGTTGAACATATCGAGACCAAGAATCATGGCATGAAGGCAAGCAAGGGAAAATAAACATCCAGTCATCCATCATGAAGAATTCCAGGGGTAACTCAAACCAACGCTATAACAATTTTTAAAATCACAACCTAAAGAAGAGAAGGTTATTGTTTTGTATGACATGGAAAGCAGATCAATCGACGATTAAATTCCCTAACAGTAGTATACCTATGATCTGACAGAAATGCATCATGAAGCCAACAAAAATGAAGAAACTGAATTCACAAATGCAGATTCAGACCAAGATATTTCTACCAACCCTATGCGAAACATTACATGGGGTTTGAAAAAATGGAATAATCTAGGTTTGCAACCATCAAATCAACAATTCTTGTTTGATGATTCTCCAATTATTTTATAAATTAAGCGATTAATAATACTCAAACAAGAAATGCTATTGTGGTACAGTAGCTGATTCCTGAATGAGAATAAACTAATACACAAAAACTAAGCGCTGAGTATGGGATTTCGAGAATACTTTGAGAATTAGAATGACAGAAATGCTATTGTGGTACAGTATCTGATTCCTGAATGAGAATAAACTTATACACAGAGAAAATCTAAATCATAAATCTAGCTAGCAAGGAAAGATCTAAGATGGTCAGATAAGACGTAAATTGACTACTGTCTTTATCACTTTACTAATGCGGTAATGGAGCTTCCTGCACAATACTTGTCCTGCATAATATGCCAATTAATCTAAGCATTAGTAGAAAAATCACTAATAAGAACACACACGCATGCATGACAACACCTACAGAGGGAGAGAGGGGAAGAGAGAAATCCAGAAAACCTGGGAATGGGTTGGTGCCATGTAGGAGACGGAGCCAGCCATGGATCCTGGGCATCTTAAGCGGAGCTTGCTGGAGGGTTGACAGTAGGTAGGGGGTTGCTTCTCGTGAGCCTCACTCCAATCGGAGCCATCCTGCTACCGTGCATGTAAAAAGGAAGGAGGGGCGGAGTCCGGTGCAGCGCGAAGAAGAGAGGCCAGGGCAGGAGCTTGGGGTCGGGGAATCGGAATGGAGGTCGAGCCATCGCCAGGGCGACGAAGGGAGCGAGGGATGGATGTGGGTCGTGGGCTCGTGGCGCGGCCGTCGGCCAAAGAGGTTGCCAAACGCCGCGAAATGCTGCACGCCTCGACGCTGCTGCTCGCAAATGGCCCACCCCCGACGTCGCACGCATCTGACTCCACCCGCGACTGCCGTCGGCTCGCCGCCGAAACCACCCGCCGCTCGCCTCCGAGCTGCCCGTCCGCTCCCAACAGTTCCAAAAAGTGCGGAGAGTGGGTTAGCTAAACAGGTGCTAGGAAAGATAAATTACCTCAGCTGCCCCCGCAACAAAAAACTTACCTCGACTGGCGGCAGGTTGCCTGCGAGTGCGAGTGGCTGGGTCGTCCGACCGGGGTGAAGAATAAGTAATTCTTCACCCTGGGTCGCGCTATTCGTCATCCTGGGTGAGGAATAGTTATTCTTCACCCCCTCTATTTTAACATGAATGCACCGTAATTTTATGTTCCGTAAATTTTGTCTTATTTCAGACATAAAAGGAGAACGTAAGAAAATATATAATCGCCGTAAAAAATATTTTATGTTACGCAAATTTGAAACGTAAAAATATAGTGTAAAATTTACATAAAATGTAATTTTTCTGGTCTTCTGACATATTTTTATGCCAAATTTTACGCAGTGAATCAATATGACTATAACTATTTGTATTTAAAACATAATTTATTTATGAAATGATCGTAAGATTACCTCGGGTGAAGAATAACGTATTCTGGACCCTGGGTGATGAATAGTAACAATATATATATATATATATATATATATATATATATATATATATATATAATTTTCCCTACTACCGGGTGTAGTTACTCCCACTTTCGTTTCATATGTTCTAGGTAGTATCTATCATATCGGAGAGTATGTACGCATAGTATGTAGTATGTAAGAATGTTTAGGTAGTATATATACTATTTTTTAGGTAGTACGTAGTAGATTTTGAGCATACTTCTTTTTACGTACAAATATGTACGTATTTGACAAATATTATAAAAACATGGGCTCACATGCAATTTTTTCACATAACTCGCTTTGTAGTATCTTAGATATAGTATATGTATATAATAAAAATAGTAAAGTAGAGTATATATTATCACATAGTAGTATATGAGAAATGGGTGTAACTACACCCGGTAGTAGGATGCATTTTCCCATATATATATATATATAGAGAGAGAGAAAGTATCACGAGCATTGCGTTCATTTCCCTCCCAAGAATAATCTCACGTTCTCATCAGGAGGCCAACACCTTTTCATGCCATGGTGGTCAGCTTTTCTGCTGGCTCGTACTCGATCACGTTCTCATCACGACACCACCAGTGAAAACGTTAAAATTAACGTTGTAACTGCTTTCCGCAGAGCATCACGTGGTTGAAGATTGTAGTTTCAAACTGTGCTGACGTGACCCGTCAACGTCAGCACCATCATTAGGGTTCAAAAGGTATCGTGTGTGTGTGTGACGATTTCTCGGATGCATCTATCCGACAATCCCCTATGGCAGCACCAATTAAATACGCAGGGCATGGTGACCATGGCACCATCATCGGGTCCTGCCCCGGAATTCAGGATTAAAAAGTGCCAACATTTATTTTTAAGGTGTGAAAACGACAAAAGGTCGTGTCGCCATTGAAAATAATGAGACCTACCTTAATTAGTGCAGGCATGTTGGACAGCGTCTTTACTTTCCTTTACATTTTTTTTTAGCTAGACAGGGTCTTTCCTAGCAAGTTACACTTGCCTATCGAGGGTTTCCTGTGGCCGATACAGTTTAAATAGGAAGCTATACGTCAGAAGCTGCAGGCTGGTCTCACTTTTACCTACAGCATATACCTAAGCGCTTGCTTTGATAGTCTCAAGGCTAGCTAGTGTAAGGTAGGCATGGGAAATACCAGGAGTGCTCTGTGGGCAGCACCGCCGCTGCCGCCGAAGATGGATGATGAGATGCCGACACAGCTACCGCCTATTCCGCCACAACTCCCGCCGCCGAGGAAGGGGAAGCTCATCACGATGCTGTGCATCGACGGTGGCGGGATACGTGGGCTGATCTCGTCGGTCATTCTTGCCCATCTCGAGAAAACGCTACAAGTAAAACATTATATTTTTTCCCGCAATAAAAGACACTATCTTTTTCATTTGAGAATACCATCTTCGAATATTGGTCGGGCAACTAATGTTTTTCTACCTTATCTCCATTCAGGTCAAAGATGGGAAAAATGCCCGGATAGCGGATTACTTCGATTTGATAGCGGGCACAAGCACGGGAGCGCTGATCGCGGCGATGTTGGTGACGCCAGCATGCAATACGGGGCGGCCATTGTCTGCCGAGGACATCAAGAACTTCTACATTACATTCGGGCCTAAGATCTTTGCTCCCAAGAAGCGTTTCTCTGACTGGATACCCGGCATGGGCATGATTCGCAGGGGCCCCAAGTACGACGGCACCTTCCTGCGAAGAGCCTTTAGTACCGGTTCACCAACCAGGACAAATAAATCGTGACTAAAGCCTCGAACCTTTTAGTCTCGGTTGGCCACGACCTGGAACTAAAGCCCATTCCACGTGGCCGGCAGCGCCCGCCAGGGGCTGGGGACCTTTAGTCCCGATTGGTGACACCAACCAGGACTAGGGGTTTAGGAGTTTAGGGTTTTAGGGTTTATGATTTTTTTATTTTGTATTTTCCACTCAATTCTTTTTCACTTCAAACATATTTTAAGTTACTATATATATTGTACACGTTATGCATGCATAATATAATTTCTCGTACAAACACGCACACACACACACACACACACACACACACACACACACACCCGCACACACACACACACACACACACACATGACCTCCTTAAGCAAAAAAATTTCCTACAATTTGCAGATCATTACATGCAGGAGTTAGGTGCAATGGTATTCTCCTCTATCAAATATGACCTCCTTAAGCAAAAATCCCGCCGATTCCTCTTGAATTGCTCGTATGTGGTTCTCTGGTATGAGCCTATCCCGCATCTCCACCATCTTTAAAGAAGGAGATCAATATGAATATATTAGTTGTGTGTGTATATATTACATTATGATAAAAAAAATTGTGAATAGTGTTTACGTACCTGAAATTGTCTTGCATCTCTGCGCCATTCGGTCGTCATGCGTATGCTCTCGCAAACGTAGTATGCATATAAATTAGTCCCCTAGTCCTGCCTCATGCACTTTGCGAGAATAGGATTCAATCAGATAATAATCAACCATGATAATGGTATTGATACTAGAATTAAAGAGGTGCGCGGACCTAGCTAGTACTATTTAATTACCTTGATCCATCGCCATGTTAGCTTCGGTTTCCATTCACCGACAACCTCTTTGATGAACTGTTTCCAAACCCTGCCCGGCAAAGAAAACGAAATAAAGGAGTTATTAATTACTTGATATCAGGAAATGAACGAAAGGGGACGATATAGTGCATTACTGATTGAAATTACGTGCCGACCATCAAAATCAAGCTGGTGTCTTATTGAGGGTCTCTACTTAGTGAGTCCATGGTTTCAACAGTTCCAACGTCAACTTTAATGTTTAGCCGAATCCAATGGAACCTGCCCACACATTTATATAAGCAGGATGCAGAACTCATGAACTACATTTAACATCGACTAAGCAAAAATAGAATTTGTAGCACAAGGCAGCACTCACTTGAAGTTGTAATAAAATAATATATTTGCCTTGGTATTTTGTGCCTTCAAAAACCTTAGCAAGTTTGCCTCTGAGTCATAGGGATAGTCTTTTATCATTTGTTCATTAATGATATATGGGTCAACGAACCCAGCGTCAAAGATTCCCTCATTTTGGCATTCGAGAATCTTCATTCTGCATAATTGCGCACAAAAGAATATAGTAAAGATAATTACATGTAATGAATGCGCCGAGCTAGAGACTTAAATTACGGAAAGAAATCACTTACAGACAATGGCAACTGATGATAGATTTGTCTAGTGCGTCTTGATTGTATAACTGAAAAATTTCTGAAAGCTCAATGATTATCTCGTTTTCCTAGAAGTAACTAGCAAAATGGCCCGCTCGATACGCGGGCTTGAATTTTATGTAGTTTAATGATGAGAATATATTATTTGGTTTGTGTAAAGAAAATTTAAACCAAATGTGATGAAATTTACAAATATAAGTTTTTTCCAATGTAACATTTTTATCATGATACAAGCCACCTAAAAGCTAAGAGCTAAAAGGCGTACAACATAAGTCATTTAGTATCATTCTTAGATCAAAATAGTCTATTAATCCTAAAAGCTAAAAGGTGTACAACATTGGATATATTTTTAGATATAATTCATCTAAAAATCATGTAATATTGATGTTGGTTTTTCCTTGTGCGCCATGATGTTTGTTTCAGCTGGTTTATCTTTGGCCTTAATCTTCAATATTGGATATTTGTAACTAAGAGAAAAAGGAATTTGTGATCTTGTTTTCTATCATAGACTATCTAATAATATTTTTATGCTTGAAGCCAGTTCCTTGATAAATAGGTTATATATCTGAGATGTAGATACCAATATTTCATTGGCTAAACTATATTCATAGTTGGGAATACGTTCAAACTAACATTTTGCATTTGAAGCCAGGTCTGTCATTCAACTCCATGTATATGTGATATCTTCTTTGCATCTTGTTTGGGCTGTACTTACCTAGAAATAAAGAAAAGCTTTCTCAATGAAGTACTTTATGATTCAGCATGGAGAGGTTTCAGGATGTCGTCTAAGAAGCTTGAAACTACACTTCACTTTTGTCATGTAAGAATTTAGTTGTATAATTCTTAGCCCCACACGAAAATACCATGGAAGGACGCATCATAGTATCATAAGTTGGTCTTCAAACAATTAGCCAAGTAGGTTCATACCCGCAAAAAAAGGCAGGATGCAAGAAATAAGAGGTTGATTTTGAGAATTATTATTGCGCAAGTACTTTACAGAAGACGGTTATATGGACAAAAATTAATATACACATACATGAAAATAATAGTCAATTTGCAATACTATCAAAATGAACTGTCACACCAAAAGAAATATGGTTTCCCAATTTATATGTACGTCATCACTTAGACAACTGAAGGTATAAATCTCAACCTACAAAACTGAAGCACGGAGAAAAGGAGTCCCATTTAGCAAGTACCAAATACTATGTATTATTGTTTGCATATTCAATGGTTAATTTGACGAATAAAAATCTAAATCAGTGGGACAGATTGCATTCGAAGAGTCCTCATGTTTGATAAGGGCTAAATCTAGTATTTCCGATATAGGCAAAGTTAAATTTCTAAAACCTGGACTTTGCGAGAATGGGCATACCTTGGGCCTTGCTTTGTAGAGCTCAATCTGGTGCAAAGCCTGCCCCACCGCAAAAGTAAGGAATATTTCATTGTACTTTTTAAAATAAAGGATTTTCAAATAAATAGTTAAGTATTTTTTGAGAATTGAGTATTATATTTTCTTTGGGCTTTTATCATTTATGCCACCGATTTTGTCCCACTACTCAGTTTTGCCACTAGGAATTTCAACCGCTCAAAAATGCCATCACTTCGTTAGACACATGCTCAAAAATCTCTTTTTCCATGTTGTAATGACATAAATACCTATGGACCAACATGTCAGCTCACCCTCTATCTCACTACAATAAAGTGTGGGTCCTACTTGATCCCAACAATGTTCTTATTTTCCTGTAAAATTATTTGCTTGGTTTCTCGTGACAAGTGGGGCCACACTTATCATTGTGAGATAGAGAGATCTGACATGTGGGTCTATGATTATTTTTATCATATAACATGGTCAACGGGTTTGACGTGAAAATAACAATGTCTAATGGCATTTTTGAGCAAACATCTAACGGAACAATGGCATTTTTGAGATATCTAATGGCATTTTTGAGCAAGCGTCTCACGAATCAATGACATTTTTTAGTAGTTGTAACTTCTATTGGCAAAATTGAGTAGTGAGACACCACTAGTGGCATAAATGATCCCTTTTCTTTTGAAGGGTAAACACAAGTGTATTCATTAAAGTCCAGATGATGTGGGATACAATGTAGGTCATGGGGTTAGTCAAACCAGATGTGGCATCCCACACCCTGTGATAGAGAAAACTTGCCTAAGCTATGTGCTTCATAATTCACAACACGACCTTCAAAGGAAAAACTAGAATGGAAGGTAGAAGCTTCGTGATTGATCTCGCTGATAATTACACCATATCCAACTCAAGCACCCTTGGAGATATCTGAGATTACTTGTTTGCGGTCCCACGTAATAACAATGTTCTGGAAGTGGACGTCTTCTGCAAGAGTGAGGGCCTCTCGACATGAAATTGCTTCCAACGTGGCTGGATCGAGAACCCCCTCAATGACAGTTTCACCAAGATAGTTTCCAGCTATGTCCCTTCATACTGCCACTCTTGAGCCTCCGCTTCCCTGTAGTACTCCAGTATCTACATGGATTTTGCAATACCCCATCGGAGGCATCCTTGGTCCCCTCTCTGTTGCTGCATGCAGTATAGGAGCATTCCGAGAGGAGGTATGATGTTCTCACTGATGATGTTGAGGTCATCTATGAATCTGGTGGTGAAGCTGCGAGTCTTTTGTTGGCTTTGGAAGATTGCCTTGTGTATTATAAAATTTCCTGTATCATGCCAGGATTTTAGCTACAAACTGGGCCTGAGCCCAACCCATATGTAAGGTTTTCATGAAGGCAGCAATATCTTTGCTTTATAAAGTTAGTACAAAGTTAAGACACTTATTTTGAGATGGAAGGAGTAGGTGGATCTGATACTGGAAAATCATATATTTATATTGAAACTACTTCCGTAAGATACATCATTATTCAGAAGTACAGGTTGGCACACTCGTAAGATGGATCACAACACTCATTCAATTTGGTGGAGTAATAGTAGTAGATGCAGGTAGGAGTCAGTCTACCTATCATGGACGTGATGCCTATATACATGAGCATTGCCATGAATATCGCCATAACTATGCGCTTTTCTATAAATTACCCAACAGTAATTTGTCTACCCACCATATGTTATGTTTCGAGAGAGAAGCCTCTAGTGAAAACTATGGCCCCCTTGTCTACTAAAAAATATTACTAAAACCAAAATCACCTTGCTGCAATTTTACTTTTCTTTTACTTTTCAATTTATCTATCTATGACTATCATATTTAATCCTTGCAAGTAACGAGTTCAAGGGTATTGAAAACCCTCTTGCCCGTGTTGGGTGCAAGTATTTGATCTTGCGTGTGTTGGTACTTCTTACTAGGATTTAATTGGTTCTCCTATTAGTTCGATAACCTTGGTCCTCATTGAGGGAAATACTATCCGCTACTATATTGCTTCACCCTTCCTCTTCGAGGAAAACCCCAACATAGCTCACAAGTAGCAGAAAGAATTTATGGTGCCGTTCTCGTGAAGAAGTCTTCAAATACCTACAGGTTTGTTCACACAAATTATCAATTACTTGCTCTACTTTTTATTTGCCTCTCCTTTCCATCTCTCTCCACTTCTCTAAAAAATTGAAAAACACAAAAAATGTTTCGTGTTGTTTGTTTGCTTGTTTTGCTTGAAGTTGCTATCATGTCTTAATTTGCTAAAGATGACACCTTTAGTAAAAAGATCGTCTTAAATTGAGAGGGCTACTGATAATTTTATGTATTCACGGTATGTGAAAAATGAATTATTCACTAAGGAAGTTAACGAACATTGCACCGTATTGGATGACATTAGTAAGCAACTTCTTGAAGTCAATCAGGACGTAGCCAATCAACAATCATATCTTGCTCGTACCAAAAATATGCTAGGACAGATATCCAATAAACAAACTACACTAGTAAATAAAATGGTTGCTAAACCAGAGTCACGTTCCCACACTAGTGAAGATGAAGTTATAAAATGATTGGACTGACCTCTATTGAATCCTTGTTTAGTAATATAAATCTTGATGGGAAAGGGACTGGAGATGAGTCAACTTTAGCTAGAAGGCATCCCAGTTGTTCAAAGAGTGATGATCTTAATGATAACAACAATTAAAGTGGGTTTGAAGAGGTCAAGACTTTAGATAGTGATGTGCCCACTAGTTTGGATTACAAGGACTTTAATTATGATAATTTCTCTTTGATTGAATGTTTGCAATCCATGATTAATTTACCTAATGCTTATGAAAAAAATAAAGCTTTTACTAAACGTATTGTAGAAGCAATGATAAAAGCATATGAAGAAAAACTTGAGTTGGAAGTTTCTATACCTAGAAAATTACATGATGAATGGGAACCACATATTAAAGTAATAATTAAAGGTTATGAATGTAATGCTTTCAATTATCTAGGTGCTAACATCTCTACTATACAAAAATCTTTATGCGACATTCTAGGTCTCATAGATATGAATGAATGATCCACTAACTTGCATTTAGCGGATTCAACTATCACTACTGCAGGATGCTGCTAACGCGACACTACAATCAAAGACCCTTCAAGAAACTGTGTGAGATGCCATAATCGCAAACGATAGTGTATCACTACTAGAAAAGCTATTATTAACGACGATGGACAAAAACTCTTGGTCGTTAAAATGCAGTCCCATCCGAGCGAGCCCCATGCGACGAAAATCAGCTACCCAAGCAGAACCATCGGTGCGCTCGTTATTTTTCTCATCTCCTATTTGTACGTAATAGATTTATAACAAATAGAATCTCTCACCTTTATCTCACCCCGTGAGCAGAAATTTAAAAGAGTAAAAAAATTGTTGGCGGTTCCCGAGAACATTGGCACTAAAGTCTCTTAAAGCAAACCAAGTCATCCATATCCTCAATCCTCGTACAACTAGGCCACCTGCTCACGACATTCACCTCCAAGAATACATGGCCATTCTCCCCATCTCTGGTCGTTGCCGCTGACGAACCCACGGCCGGTTGCGCCTCCTTTTCGTCTCCTCGCCATCTCTTGTTAATCCTCGGCGATCCAGAAGATCTAGGAGGAGCAGAAACAAAACGAATCTGGTAGGATCCATCTCCTTGCGCCTCCTTTTTCCTCTCCTCTCCTACTTTTTTTAAATCTGGGCGCCTCCATTGATCCCATCTCCCTGCTCTTCTCATACGACTAACGACCCGGCGCTCCTGCGCTGCAGCCTGCACCTCACCGCCTACTGACCCCGGCGTATATATGCCACAACCTACTCCTCGCAGCTGTCCTCGAACCCAGCGTGTACACGCTGTGGCGTGCACATCGCTGGCCGGTCACCTCGTCCTCGGCGCGCTCGAGCTGCATCTTGCACACTACCACTTTCCACCACTGACGCTATTCCACTACAGGTTCATAGTTGATCCTCCTTCCTCTGTTTTTTTGGTTGCTGGGCCTTTATGAACTATTGTTGATTCATACCCAGTTCATGATTTTAAACACGTAGGTGCAATTTTATTTGCTTTATTTTGGTTTAAAATTTACTATGCCATGTTGAATACCATCCATTCATGTGTAGCTCTTATATGATCTGGTTTGTTTATAATTTGCTATGCCTTACATTGAACAAAAATGCAGGGCCACGACCATGATATCTTAGTCTCACGCGGCTCCAACGCCCGGTGTCTGTACATCACAGGAACCCTCCGATTCTATCTATCCTTTATTTGTTTGTTGATTCAACAAATGCACATGCCTAGTAGATGTGTAGGTTCGGGTAGCTTGGGTTTTCTACATAGCTTGGGTTTAGGTTCAGGTTGCGAACTTGTGATGTCGTGATCTACTTGCTAATTTGCTTATGATGCCCTGATCTACTTGCTTAAATTTATTGATATTTGTTTGCTGAACAGAAAATCCTTTGTTTTCTGTTGGAAATCCCCTGTTTTTTGAGAAAAATATGCACATGTACTATGGCAGCGAAATGGGTTAGCGGCGCTAAATGGTTAGACCGACATTTTAAAGTTTGCACACACATCATATGGGAGAACAGGACTATGTGGAGGTTATGACTTAGCTAGAAAAGGTATTAGTCAAACTGAAAAAAATATTCAAGCTATCTCGTATTGAATGATATAAAGAGGTTGCTTATTTTCATATCTGCAAATGATGTGCCAAGAAAGGTACAATGCTAATTTAGTGCAAATTGGGATGCAGATGATTCAAAAAGTGAGTTTCTAACTAGCTTGTAGCACATCAAGAATGTTTTTCTACACTTCATTGTCTTCAAGTTACTCAAACATATTGCACACATGATGAGTGAAGTTGATTTCAGCAATGATGGTGACATAGAAAATGATAAGGATGAAAGTGATGGCATGAAACTAATGTCAATTTTTTATTTATTTTTCCATCATCCACCCTACTTACAATTGGTTGTATATTTTTCAGACACTGCCAATGGCGTAGATGAATTAGCAGGCAGGAGTGATGGTCCACTATAATATATAGAAGCATCAGGAGGGATTGTAATCAGCGATGAAGACTGATTCTCATTCAAAGAAAGATGGTGTCTAGATTAATAAATTTTATCTTTTCTAGTTGTCTCGTTTTCCAGAGAGATATGAGCAAGTACATTGGTCATATAAGGAGTGCTTTTGACTCAATTTTATAAATGATATTTAATTCCAGAATTGTATGTCGAAATTTTGGTACTTTGATTAATAAAAGAGGCGATGTGCTTTCAATTCAAGTTCTTTTGTTTCTATATTAATGTGGACATTAATATTCAAATATTGGATGTTGAACCAACTGACTGTTGAAATGAAAGTCATACTGAATATAAGTGGTTCTGAAGGATATCAAAGTGGTGAGGTGTAATCATGTTTTGTCACCTTGAGAACATTATTAACGATGACAAAAGTGGTCGTTATTGCCTTGGGATTGACGACGACAGACCATCCCGTCGTTACAAGAATAACGACCACATAATGTGGTCGTTAGATTTTTAACGACGGAGCCTACTACGACCAGCAGATTGTGGTCGTTAAAGACATTTAACGACCACAATCCGACTTTTAACGACCACATATACCATCGTTAAAAACAATTTTCCTAGTAGTGTATGAAAACCGTCAGAAATGTATAAAACGTTTGCGATGACGGATGCATCAAACATGGTTCAGGTTTTAGTTGCGTGTGCGATGAAGGGCATACGGTTTAGTTCAATTAACTGTTTCCGATGAGGGGGAAAAAAGAAACGGGCAACCAGATTAAGGCGTGTGCGATATAGAGCATACGGTCCACTTGGATGAACTGTTTGTGATTAGGCAACACAAAAGAAACGGCTAGCCAGATGAAGGTGTGTGCGATATACATCATACGGTTCTCTCGGATGAGCTGTTTATGATTAGGCAACACAAAAGAAACGGTCAGTCAGATCAAGGTGTGTGTGATTGAGGGCATACGCTTTAAAAGGATTAACTGTTTGCGATTAGGCAACAGAATAGAAATGGGTAAGCCAGATCAAAGTGTCTGCGATTGATGGCATACACTTCACATGGATGAACTGTTTGCGATTAGCCACAACAAATTGAAATAATTAGATAGATCAACGTGTGTGCGCTAGAAGGGCACACCCATTCTAATTAAAAGAAGCGTGCGCCATGGTAATATCGAGCGCGCACGGTTCTTGGAATAAGACGTGTGCTGACATTGCCTATTGCGGTGCACCCTATGGTGCAAACGCCATGTACGCGGCCGAGAAGGCGTACTTCCCACGTTACGCCTTCCGGGAATTGTGTCGCACTTATAACCGTCAGTAAAGTTTGAGCATGCGTCCCATCACAATTGTTTCAGAAGAATAGGGAGGCCGCGTCCCATCACATTCCAAATTGCAAACCTGTTCACACCGATCAAAACCTAAACGGTTTCCCACTTAGGAGCGTATTACTACGCGGTTATAAATACTACTACTCCAAGATGACTGCACATTCCTCCTCAACTCATCCACAAAAAGTCAAAAACAAACAATTCATTCATCATCGTTCCCTTGCGTCCGCCATGGCTAGCGTGAGTTCTGGGTCGAGAGATTGCCACCAGGGAGAGGCGAACCTGGAAGCGGGAGCACGAGAGAAGTCCCGCCTCGCCGTGAAAGCAGCCAACATGTCCCGCCGCACGGCCATACCAGCAGAGAGGTCCCATCACACCGCCGAAGCAGCACAGAGGACCCGCCGCACTGTCAATGCAGCAGACTGGTCCGGCCGTGCCGCGGAAGCAGAATAGATGTTCCGCCACGCCACGAATGCAGCAGAGATGTCCTCCTGCGCCGCGGCGGCCTGGGAAAATGCCTCGCGGCCAGGCGAGAACTCTTACAGGCGCATGCGTGCCCTCTTCCTTAGGCAGATGGATCAGATCTCCAGGTGGGAGAGGCTGCAGAATGACCTGAAAGCCTCGTTTGAACAGTCTACCGATGTCATCCGACAACTAAATGAGAGCAATGCGAAGCTCTGGACCGAGCACGACCTGCTAAGGGCGAAGATCGTCGGAAGTGCAGAGCACCAGGAGCAGACCACTGCCTTCTTGAAGTGGAACGGCGTCGTCGTCGAGAAACTTATGGACGAGAATGCCATGCTGCGCATCAAGCGCAGAAGGCTGGTGGAGGAATCCATGGATGCTCTCAAGCAGCATCTTGAGGAAAAGAAAGAGCTCGTCGCTTCTCGCCGTGGAGACTAGTTCCCGCAGCCTGCAGCAACGCATCAAGAAAGTAGAGATCAGCGAGCCAAATCGTTGTCTTCCTTCTTATTTTGCCCTTCTGTATTTCGGGTGTTGCCGCATGTGGCTTTTTTAATTATGTTTCCAAATATGTAAGACAATTTTTATCCACAGTCATCGTCCTTATATTCATCATGCTTGCTATAAGTCGCACTCAATGCTATATAGGTCCGTCGGATCTTACATCAAGATCCGTGCAAAACTTTATTTTCAGATTTTCATTTTTCTCTCTTAAATCTTAGTCCAGTGAGACATATAGCCACACCGTAGAACAGGTGCTCGGGCGCCATTAATGGAGACGTTGGGAGGGAGGTGCGCGGCGGGTAGCGGTCAAAGGGCTCTCCTCCCGATGAGCGCGCGCAAGGGTCTGATCGCACGCCTCCCGTACTCAAATAGCTACCCCGCACGACACCTCCTAGCCAATAAAAAAAGGGACGCGTGGCCGCTCGTATTGGTAAGTCAAACGCCCACGGTTTCAATAATATTTGTGTTTCCGATTTATAACGTGACAGCACTTGTTCCAAAATGACTTCGTTGATTGTTAATTTGTGGGCCTTCGCAAATCGGACAGAAAAATTACCACATCATGTTGGTGCCATGTCATGAGACCATGCCAAATTTCATGATTTTCAGCCGTGTTTTGGAATTACAAGAATTAAAAAAATCAAGTTTCTCAATCTTTTCGGCCGAGCCACGACGCCCAGATGTTTGAATTTCACACCCATCTCTTGCATGGGACCTAGAAATTCAACCAAGGACACACATGCGATTTTTCAAACAACTTTGGTGCACTGGAGCATGTGCTTGTAGTTCAAATTTGAATTATTCACATTAAATGCCCAGAAACTCAATTAATGTATAAAAATGCCAAACGAACCCGGAATAATTCCAAAATTTAGCACTCACTTATAAAAATGCCTAAGTTTGTTCTAGTACTTCACTTATATTTGTTAAGAGCACGATGGTGGTTATATTTTATATAAACGATTGCACTCTCATGCTTCACTTAAGTCTTTTGGAGAATCTATTAAATAGGAAGAGGCAATATGCATCAGTTATAAGACTAGTCCAAAAATGATAGGTATTCAAGGGGGATATATTAAAAAAAATCATGTAGATCACTAAATATGAAATGTATGATTTAATTATATTGATATCGTAATATGAAAGGGTATTATTTCATGACCATTGGTTAGTAGAAATATCAGTATTAAATCTTGTTATTAACTTCTCATCTAAGTATCGGTCATGGCATGGTGGGGAGTTTCTAGCATTTTTATGTATAATTGAAATCTGTGAGTTTTGTCATAACCGGGGGCACGTGATGGTTAACTCCTACAAAGCTCCTCCCTAGGGACATGCGAGTAGTACTTTGCTTCGAGGGATAATAAACTTTCACAATAAGTAAATGGGTTCTTTATGACTAATGTGAGTCCATGGATTAAATGCAATCTCATCCATCCACATATTGATAGCCTCTTTAATACCCTGCATTACCCTTTCGGACCTTGAGAGTTGGTGCAAACTTCGCCAGTGCATCCAAACCACGTGATATGATACGCTCTATCACACATATCCCTTCTTATATTTTCTGCAAAATAGCCACCATACCTACCTATCATGGCATTTCCATAGCCATTCCCTTCATGTCATGTGTGTTCATCATCATATTGCTTTGCATGATCATATAGAGCTGACATGATATTTGTGGCAAAGCCACCATTCATCATTGTTATACATGTTACGCTTGATCATTGCACATCTTGGTTCATGATATTGTTCGAGCATTGTCCTAGTGAGGAAAAAGAATGATGAAGACTGATGAGTCTTCCAAAATGTGGGGACGAGGTTCATGATATTATCCTATAAAAATGAGAGAAAAAGAGAGACGGAGCAATGTTACTATCCTTTTACCACACTTGTGCTTCAGAGTAGCACCATGTTCTTTATTTAGAGAGTTTCCTTAGTTAACACTTAATATACTAGTGGGAATTTTTCCTTATAGAACTTGGCTTGTATATTCCGGTGATGAACTTCCTCAAATGCCAGAGGTCTTCATGAGCAAGCTAGTTGGATGCACGCCAACTTAGTTTCAGTTGACCTTTCATACACATATAGCTCTTAGTGCGTCCATTGCATGGCAATCCCTACTCCTCGCATTGGTATGTATTGATGGGCCTCTTACTTATTGATCCCTACCAGCGCATTCTATTCCACCCATAGTGTTATATCCATGGCTCGTGCTCATGTTGAGAGGAGGTGAAAATGCTGAATCGCGTTAAAAATTATGATCCAATTGCTCGGTTTGACACTGAGGTGCACATGATTTATCTTAATGCGGTGAAGGCGGAGTCATGCGATGCTTAAATGACAAAATGAGTAGGGATAACATACATTAAGCATAGTATATTTTGAAAAAGTAATGGTTATGTTCTTGTTTTCATGTATATCATTATGTTGATCTTAATTACTTCATCGTGTCTCAATATTTACACCGTAAGAGAGATTACATGATAAACATGCTAGGTAACATCCAACATCAAATATTCTATTTTCATCATTTACCTACTCGAGGACTAGCAGGAATTAAGCTTGCGGATTCTGATACGTCTCCAACATATCTATAATCTATGATTGTTTCAAGCTATCATATTATCAATCTTGGATGCTTTGTATGGCTTTTATATAATTTTATTTCATCTTTGGGAACTAACCTATTAATTCGGTGCCCTATGCCAGTTCTTGTTTTCTGCATGTTTTTTGTTTTTCAGAAAATGAATACGAAACGAGTCTAAACACGATGAAACTTTACGGTGTTTCTTTTGAACCAGAAGGGGCCCTAGAAGCTTCAGGAGGAGGCTAGAAGAGGTACGAGAGGGCCACAAGTTCACATGGCGCGCCCCTAGGGGGGCGCCACCTAAGCTTGTGGGCCCCATGCAGCTCCGTTTGACATAATTTCACTCAAATAAATTTCCATAAATCCCAAAACCAACAAATAGCTACCCGAAACAATTTTCCCGTCGCCGCAAGCTTCTATTCTTTCGCAAACACATCTGGAGCCTTTTTCTGGTACTCTGCTAGAAGGGGAATCTATCATGAAGGGACCCTACATCAACCTGGTTGCTCTTCCGATGATGTGTGAGTAGTTCACCACAGACCTATGGATCCATACCACCTAGATGGCTTCTGCTCTCTCTTTGATCTTCATTACAATGTTCTCTTCAGAGATTTATACAATGTAATTTTTTTGCGGTGCGTTTGTTGGGATCCAATAAATTGTGGGTTTATGATTTGGAATATTCATTAAAAGTAATGGAGTCTTTGCGGACGCGGAGTTTTGGCTCCCGAGCTCATCTGCACCCACGCTCAGAAAAAAAATCAAAATTAATACTAGAAAAATTCAAAAAATTCCAATTTTTTTGGGGTGGTAGATAATTTGACGCATGAGGTGCACCCCAAAATTCAACTCATTTGAGCATCTGAGCAGCTCTCGGCAAAAAAGACAAAATCAGGGTCTGTAAAAATGTTTACTGTTCACGCACTGTTTTGACCCGATTTGTCTTTTTTGCCGAGAGCTACTCAGATGTCCAAATAAGTTGAATTTTGGGGCGCACCTCACGCGTCAAATTATCTGCTACCCCCAAAAAATTTTGGATTTTTTTGAATTTTTCTAGTATTTATTTTGATTTTTTTCTGAGCGGGAGCAGATGAGCCTGGGCACCGAAGTGGATATCCGAGTCTTTGCTGAATTTTGTTATGCATGATTTTTATATCTTTGTATTTCTCTCTGATCTATCCGGTTCGTTTGGCCAACTAAATTGATTTATCTTATTAGGAGAGCTACTTTGTTGTGGGTTCAATCTTGCGGTGTCCTCAAGCAGTGACAGTAGGGGAAGCGAGACATGTATTTGTATTGCTGCCACTAACGGTAAAACGACAGGGTTTAATCATATTGCTTGATTTTATTCTGTTTACATTATGTCATCTTGCTTAAAGCGTCACTCTGTTTATTATGAACTTAATACCACAGATGCAGGTAGGAGTCGGTCGATTGGTGGAGTAATAGTAGTAGATGCAGGCAGGAGTTGGTGTACTTGTCATGAACGTGATGCCTATATACATGATCATTGCCATGAATATCGTCATAACTATGCACTTTTCTATTAGTTGCCCAACAGTAATTTGTCTACCCACCATATGCTATGTCTTGAGAGATAAGACTGTAGTGAAAACTATGGCCCCCGGGTCTACTATAATAATATTACTAAACACAAAATTACCTTGCTGCAATTTTACTTTTCTTTCATTTTTCAATTTATCTATCTATAACTAGGAGATATAATCCTTACAAGTAACGAGTTCAAGGGGATTGACGACCCTCTTGCCCGCGTTGGTTGCAACTATTTTGTCTTTTGTGTGTAGGTACTGCTTACTAGGATTTTCTTGGTTCTCCTATTGGTTCGATAATCTTGGTTCTCACTGAGGGAAATATTATCCGCTACTATTTTGCTTCATTGTTTCTCTTCGGAGAAAATCCCAACGCAGCTCACAAATAGCAGTCATGCCGTCGTTGAAGGAGGGAAGAATGTCATGGCCCCAGATGTGATCCAACAAGGCAAGAATGACTAGGCCGGCCCAAGTCGCCAGAAGAGGAAGAGAAGGCCAAACCTGGGAGCTAGGCGGATAAGCATGTGGTGTGTGAGTTGTGTGTGGGCATCCAGAACCTATTGGCTGTAACCTATTCACTCTCTGCTTCTTCTCTCCGCTCTACTACTTTACCCTACCTCCAGTTCCTCCTCCGCTCCCCTTTCAAATCCTTGTAATCTGACATGGAACAACTAATTGGATAGTGAGGCCGTAACACTAGCTAGTGTAAGGTAGGCACGGGAAACATCTGGAGTGCTCTGTGGGCGGCACCGCCCCTGCCGCCGAAGATGGACGATGAGATTTCGACACGGCTGGCCATCTCCTAGGTCAGGAGTGCCCCTTTGTGCTGAACACAATAGATCATCCTCCTCAAGAGCACAGACACATAAGGCCTTTTATTTAGGGCAGGTGTGCCCCTTTTTTTGGCCAAAAAAAAGAAGAAAATTTGCTTTCTTTGCAAATAAAGAGAAATCAGGTATGCAGTTCGCTTAACATTGCCCATGTGTTAAATACTTTCTCCATCCCATATTACTTGATACTGACATGGATGTAACTAGACTTATTTTAGTGTTAGGTACATCTATTTTAGATTCACAAAAATAAAAAGGATACATGTATTTTAGAGTCAAGTAATATGGAATGGAGTGAATACTTGTTTAGCGACTCGTTAGTCGTCAACCCGGTTCGGATCTGAGCTCGCAATTTCTCGGTTGCAATCGTCCATATATCTTTACCTAATAATAAAGCAAATTGGGTTTCTTTCGTCTGTCATGGCATTTTTCAGAAAAGTCCTTCTATTTCAGAGAAGTCAACCCACAGTCCTGTTTTAAGACAAAATGAATCGTTTTTTTTCGTATTTTACATTAAAGTCTCTGTGTTTTCTTGAAATCGACCCGCTGTCCGGATTTAAGTCACACCCGAACCGTTATTTTATGTTTTTTGAAAATCCCCCTGACGTTTTAGATAATTCATCCGCGGATCATATGTAAGTCAAACAAATACTTTTTTAAATCATCCATATCTTTTAAACTTTAACTCCGATTTGAACATGTTATATTTGAAATTTGATTAGAAAAATATGTAGAATATGAATATGAGATTATTTTTACCTATTAAGTATTTTTAATATTATTTTGTAATATATTTAAATCAAACAAATGATTTTCTAAATTATCCGTATCTTTTAAACCGTAACTTCGATTTTAACATATTATATATGAAATTTTATTAGAAAAATGTGTGGAATCTAAATATGATGTTAATTTTACCTGTTAAATATTTTTAAGATATTGTTTTGAAAGCAAACTTATAATTTCTAGCGCAAGATCCGTTTTTCTTTCGTATAGGCGGAGATCCGGATTGCAAATAAACACCCCACTATAACCATATAGGCAAAAGAAAACATCAATAACTACACATGCATACCTTTAAAAAATGTCGCAGGGGAAAACAACAGATTTCTCATCGCGAGAATGAGAGAAAGCGAGAGAGAGTGAGGGGGCGAGGGAGGAGAGAGGGAGAGAGGGACGCCTTAGGATTAATCATACTCAAACATGGTTTTTTTGTTGTTTTATGTGAACACCGAGGCCATCGCCGGCGAGGGTGAGAAGGAGGATAAGCGGCAACACAAATATGATGCCTCGCAAATATAAAGGAGATGGACCTATTGAGTGATGGTTGATGGGTTAAGAGTGTGTGTTATGTTTTTTCTCCCGTTGCAACGCACGGGCTATATATATATATATATATATATATATATATATATATATATATATATATATATATATATATATATATAGAAAGTATCACGAGCATTGCGTTCATTTCCCTCCCAGGAATAATCTCACGTTCTCATCACGAGGCCAACACCTTTTCATGCCATGGTGGTCAGCTTTTCTGCTGGCTCGTACTCGATCACGTTCTCATCACGACACCACCAGTGAAAACGTTAAAATTAACGTTGTAACTGCTTTCCGCAGAGCATCACGTGGTTGAAGATTGTAGTTTCAAACTGTGCTGACGTGACCCGTCAACGTCAGCACCATCATTAGGGTTCAAGAGGTATCGCGTGTGTGTGTGACGATTTCTCGGATGCATCTATCCGACAATCCCCTATGGCAGCACCAATTAAATACGCAGGGCATGGTGACCATGGCACCATCACCGGGTCCTGCCCCGGAATTCAGGATTAAAAAGTGCCAACTTATTTTTAAGGTGTGAAAACGACAAAAGGTCGTGTCACCATTGAAAATAATGAGACCTACCTTAATTAGTGCAGGCATGTTGGACAGCGTCTTTACTTTCCTTTACATTTTTTTAGCTAGACAGGGTCTTTCCTAGCAAGTTACACTTGCCTATCGAGGGTTTCCTGTGGCCGATACAGTTTAAATAGGAAGCTATACGTCAGAAGCTGCAGGCTGGTCTCACTTGTACCTACAGCATATACCTAAGCGCTTGCTTTGATAGTCTCAAGGCTAGCTAGTGTAAGGTAGGCATGGGAAATACCAGGAGTGCTCTGTGGGCAGCACCGCCGCTGCCGCCGAAGATGGATGATGAGATGCCGACACAGCTACCGCCTATTCCGCCACAACTCCCGCCGCCGAGGAAGGGGAAGCTCATCACAATGCTGTGCATCGACGGTGGCGGGATACGTGGGCTGATCTCGTCGGTCATTCTTGCCCATCTCGAGAAAACGCTACAAGTAAAATATTATATTTTTTCCCGCAATAAAACACACTATCTTTTTCATTTGAGAATACCATCTTCGAATATTGATCGGGCAAATAATGTTTTTCTACCTTATCTCCGTTCAGGTCAAAGATGGGAAAAATGCCCGGATAGCGGATTACTTCGATTTGATAGCGGGCACAAGCACGGGAGCGCTGATCGCGGCGATGTTGGTGACGCCAGCACGCAATACGGGGCGGCCATTGTCTGCCGAGGACATCAAGAACTTCTACATTACATTCGGGCCTTAGATCTTTGCTCCCAAGAAGCGTTTCTCTGACTGGATACCCGGCATGGGCATGATTCGCAGGGGCCCCAAGTACGACGGCACCTTCCTGCGTGATAAAATACATGAGCTCTTGGATGAGCAGACTGTCGGCGACACCCTCACCAAAATCTTGGTGACGGCGTTCGACGTCAGGAGGCAGGATCCTATCACCTTCACCTCGTACAAGCATCGCCCTACCGACGGTATGACCTCGACAAACTATGAATTAGAAATTCCACCGTACCTATTCGATGTATGCCTCGGGTCATCGGCGGCGCCGACAACCTTCCCGGCGCACGCCTTCGAGACCAAGCGCAAAGATGGCTCGGTCGTGGCGAAATACAACCTCATTGATGGTGGCGTGGCTGCCAATAACCCCACCATGGTTGCCATATCGAGGGTCACCCAGGAGATTCTGCGCGGGAATTCAGACTTCCACCCTGATGTGAATTACAAGAACTTCCTCATCCTCTCCATCGGGACCGGTTCTTTGAAGCCATGGAACATCTACGACGCCAAGGGCTGTAACAAGTGGAATTCTATTGGTTGGGTCCACCACGGTGGCCAGAAACCCATCTTCGGTTTTTTCTCCAACGCCAACGACGTCCTCGTTGACTACCAAACCGCCATGGTCCTACGGGGCCAACACTGCAAGGAGAACTACCTCCGCATTCAGTACCAGGTACGCAGAGTTCACCCAAAACATTAAACCCTTTCTGCACGTGTTTGAGTTATATCCCTACATTACATTTATGAATAGGACGATAAGGAGCCGCTGCTGACGGAGGCGCAGTTGAATAAAAAGAGGGAGGCGAAGTTGAAGCCACTGACGGAGGCGCAGTTGATGGAGAGGGAGGCGAACTTGATGGAGAGGGAGGCCAAGTTGAAGCGGCTGACGGAGGCGCAGATGAAGGAGCGGGAGGCGAAGTTGAAGAAGGAGAGGGAGGCACAGTTGAAGCCACTGACCGAGGCGCAGTTAAAGGAGAGAGAAGCACAATTGAAGAAGAGGGAGGCAGAGTTGAAGAAGGCGCAGTTGAAGAAGGAGATGGAGGCGTTGTCGACACTGGACAACGCGTCGGACGACAACATCAAGACGCTGATAGAAATCAGCGAGGACCTACTGAAGAAGAACGTGGCTAGGGTCAACATGGATACTGGGGTGTACTGGCCCGTCACTGGCGCGTGCTCAAACGCGGAAGAACTCGATCACTTCGCTGGTCTTCTCTCCAATGAGCGCAAGATTCGCATTGGAAATAAGGGAAAAAATAAGGAGTCAGAAGCTGCGAAAGAAGAAGCTGGAAATCAAGCAATCCCTTTCGAATAAACTTAGTGTGTCTTCCCAATTTACTTCTTGTATGTGTCAGCACCTGCATTGGCACTGTTAGCCTGCGGGTGCAGTACTTCCGCGTGCGTGGGGCTTGTAACCGCCACGATCCAAAGTCGTGGGATGGCGCGATTTACATGGATGTGGGAGATGGTCAAACGGTTGTGTTGGCCGGATCTTTAATTTCTGCATTGTTGTTGAATAAAAGGAATGAAAAGTCACACGTTTCATCGATCCAAAAGTTGAGCAGTCTTCATTATTCTTCCACTGTGATCGCGTGTGAATAACAAATGTATTTCCATGGATTATTTTTACCAAAGATTATTGCTATGGTGTGTTGAGTATCATGATTATTAGGAAAGATAGAATATACTAGGATTTGTTCTAGCCTCTCTTGTACTCCAAGATGGTCACACTAGTAAAGGAACGGCCTTTAGTCTCGGTTGCGAAGAGCCTTTAGTACCGGTTCACCAACCGGGACAAATAAATCGTGACTAAAGCCTCGAACCTTTTAGTCTCGGTTGGCCACGACCCGGAACTAAAGCCCATTCCACGTGGCCGGCAGCGCCCGCCAGGGGCTGGGGACCTTTAGTCCCGGTTGGTGACACCAACTAGGATTAGGTGTTTAGGAGTTTAGGGTTTTAGGGTTTATGGTTTATTTTCTTTTTTTATTTCGTGTTTTCCATTCAATTCTTTTTCATTTCAAACATATTTTACGCTACTATATATATACTGTACACGTTATGCATGTATAATATAATTTCTGGTACGAACATGCGCGCGCACACACACACACACGCACACACACACACACACACACACATGACCTCCTTAAGCAAAAAAAATTCCTACAATTTGCAGATCATTACATGCAGGAATTAGGTGCAATGGTATTCTCCTCTATCAAATAAGACCTCCTTAAGCAAAAATCTCGCCGATTCCTCTTGAATTGCTCGTATGTGGTTCTCTGGTATGAGCCTATCCCTCATCTCCACCATCTTTGAAGAAGGAGATCAATATGAATATATTAGTTGTGTGTGTATATATTACATCATGATAAAAAATTTTGTGAATAGTGTTTACGTACCTGAAATTGTCTTGCATCTCTGCGCCATTCGGTCGTCATGCGAATGCTCTCGCAAACGTAGTATGCATATAAATTAGTCCCCTAGTCCTGCCTCATGCACTTTGCGGGAATAGGATTCAATCAGATAATAATCAACCATGATAATGGTATTGATACTAGAATTAAAGAGGTGCGTGGTCCTAGCTAGTACTATTTAATTACCTTGATCCGTCACCATGTCAGCTTCGGTTTTCATTCACCGACAACCTCTTTGATGAACTGTTTCCAAACCTTGCCCAGGACCCTGGCGTCTGGCCCCTGGACTCCGTAAAACTTCCTTTTGCGCTTTCCAAAAACCTTATGGGCTTTCCCCTTTGGCCCAAATAACGTGTTCTCGTACCCAAATATTTCGGGAAACATCCGGAACCCCTTCCGGTGAATTCCGGAACCCTTCCGGAGATCAAACACTATTATCCCATATATCAAACTTTATCTCCGGACCATTCCGGAGTTCCTCGTCATGTCCATGATCTCATCCGGGACTCCGAACAACATTCGGTTACCAACATGCATAACTCATATAATACTATATCGTCAACGAAACGTTAAGCGTGCGGACCCTACGGGTTCGAGAACTATGTAGACATGACCGAGACATGTTTCCGGTCAATAACCAATAGCGGGACCTGGATGCCCATATTGGCTCCCACATATTCTACGAAGATCTTTATCGGTCAAACCGCATAACAACATACGTTGTTCCCTTTGTCATCGGTATGTTACTTACCCGAGATTCGATCGTCGGTATCCAATACCTAGTTCAATCTCGTTACCGGCAAGTCTCTTTACTCATTACGTAAGCTACATTGCTTGCAAGTCTAATAGTGATGTGCATTACCGAGAGGGCCCAGAGATACCTCTCCGACAATCGGAGTGACAAAACCTAATCTTGAAATACGCCAACCCAACATGTAACTTTGGAGACACCTGTAGTACTCCTTTATAATCACGCAGTTACGTTGTGACGTTTGGTAGCACCCAAAGTGTTCCTCCAGTAAATGGGAGTTGCATAATCTCATAGTTACAGGAACATGTATAAGTCATGAAGAAAGCAATAGCAATGTACTAAACGATCAAGTGCTAGGCTAACGGAATGGGTCATGTCAATCACATCATTCTCCTAATGATGTGATCCCATTAATCAAATGACAACACATGTCTATGGTTAGGAAACATAACCATCTTTGATCAATGAGCTAGTCAAGTAGAGGCATACTAGTGACGTTATGTTTGTATATGTATTCACACATGTATCATGTTTCCGGTTAATACAATTCTAGCATGAATAATAAACATTTATCATGATACGAGGAAATAAATAATAACTTTATTATTGCCTCTAGGGCATATTTCCTTCAGTCTCCCACTTGCACTAGAGTCAATAATCTAGTTCACATCACCATGTGATTTAATACCAATATTCATATCTGTATATGATTAACACCCATAGTTCACATCTTCATGTGACCAACACCCAAAGGGTTTACTAGAGTCAATAATCTAGTTCACGTCGCTATGTGATTAACACCCAAAGAGTACTAAGGTATGATCATGTTTTGCTCGTGAGAGAAGTTTAGTCAACGGGTCTGTCACATTCAGAGCCGTATGTATTTTGCAAATATTCTATGTCTACAATGCTTTGCACGGAGCTACTCTAGCTAATTGCTCCCACTTTCAATATGTATCCAGATTAAGACTTAGAGTCATCTGGATCAGTGCCAAAATTTGTATCGACGTAACCCTTTACGACGAACCTTTTGTCACCTCCATAATTGAGAAACATATCCTTATTCCACTAAGGATAATTTTGACCAATGTCCAGTAATCTACTCCTAGATCACTATTGTATTCCCTTACCAAATACAGAACAAGGTATACAATAGGTCTGGTACATAGCATAGCATACTTTATAGAACCTATGACTGAGGCATAGGTAATGACTTTCATTCTCTTTTCTATTTTCTGTTGTGGTCGGGATTTGAGTCTTACTCAATTTCATACCTTTGCAACACAGGCAAGAACTCTTTCTTTGACTGTTCCATTTTGAACTACTTCAAAATCTTGTCAAGGTATGTACTCATTGAAAATCTTACCAAGTGTCTTGATCTATCTCAATAGATCTTGATGCTCAATATGTAAGTAGCTTTGTCGAGGTTTTTCTTTGAAAAACCTCCTTTCAAACACTCCTTTATGCTTTACAGAATAATTCTACATTATTTCCGATCAACAATATGTCATTCACATATACTTATCAGAAATGTTGTAGTGCTCCCACTCACTTTCTTGTAAATACAGGCTTCACCGCAAGTCTGTATAAAACTATATGCTTTGATCAAGTTATCAAAGCGTATATTCCAACTCTGAGATGCTTGCACCAGTCCATAGATGGATCGCTGGAGCTTGCACATTTTGTTAGCACCTTTAGGATTGACAAAACCTTCTGGTTGTATCATATACAACTATTCTTTAATAAATCCATTAAGGAATATAGTTTTGACATCCATTTGCCAAATTTCATAAAATGTGGCAATTGCTAACATGATTCGGAGAGACTTTTAAGCATCAATACGAATGAGAAAATCTCATTGTATTCAACACCTTGAACTTTGTCAAAAACCTTTTTTGACAAGTCTAGCTTTGTAGATAGTAACACTACTATCAGCGTCTGTCTTCCTCTTGAAGATCCATTTGTTTTCTATGGCTTGCCGATCATCGGGCAAGTCCACCAAAGCCCACATTTTGTTCTCATACATGGATCCCATCTTAGATTTCATGGCCTCAAGCCATTTTGTGGAATCTGGGCTCATCATCGCTTTCTCATAGCTCGTAGGTTCGCCATGGTCAAGTAACATGACTTCCAGAATAGGATTACCGTACCACTCTGGTGCGGATCTTACTCTGGTAGACCTACGAGGTTCGGTAGTAACTTGATCTGAAGTTTCATGATCATTATCATTAGCTTCCTCACTAATTGGTGTGTGAATCACTAGAACTGATTTCTGTGATAAACTACTTTCCAATTTGGGAGAAGGTATAATTACCTTATCAAGCTCTACTTTCCTCCCACTCACTTCTTTCGAGAGAAACTCCTTCTCTAGAAAGGATCCATTTTTAGCAACGAATATCTTGCCTTCGGATCTATGATAGAAGGTGTACCCAACAATTTCCTTTGGGTATTCTATGAAGACGCACTTCTCCGATTTGGGTTTGAGCTTATCAAGTTGAAACTTTTTCACATAAGCATTGCAGCCCCAAACTTTAAGAAATGACAATTTGGGTTTCCTGCTAAACCACAGTTCATATGGTGTCGTCTCAACGGATTTAGATGGTGCCCTTTTAACGTGAATGCAGCTGTCTCTAATGCATAACCCCAAAACAATAGTGGTAAATCAGTAAGAGACATCATAGATCGCACCATATTCAATAAAGTGCGGTTACGACATTCGGACACACCATAACATTGTGGTGTTCCTGGTGGCGTGAGCTGTGAAACTATTCCACATTGTTTTAATTGAAGACCAAACTCATAACTCAAATATTCGTCTCTGCAATCAAATCGCAGAAATTTTATTTTCTTATTATGATGATTTTTCCACTTCACTCTGAAATTCTTTGAACCTTTCAACTATTTCAGACTTATGTTTCATCAAGTAGATATACCCATATCTGCTCAAATCATCTTATGAAGGTTAGAAAATAATGATACCCGCCACGAGCCTTAATACTTATTGGTCTGCATACATCAATATGTATAATTTCCAATAAGTCAGTAGCTCGTTCCATTGTTCCGGAGAACGGAGTTTTTTGTCATCTTGCCCATGAGGCATGGTTCGCAAGCATCAAGTGATTCATAATCAAGTGATTCCAAAATCCCATCAGCATGGAGTTACTTCATGCGCTTTACACCAATATGACCTAAACGGCAGTGCCACTAATAGGTTGCACTATCATTATAAACTTTGCATCTTTTGGCATTAATATTATGAATATGTGTATTACTACGATCGAGATCCAACAAACTATTTTCATTGGGTGTATGACCATTGAAGGTTTTTATTCATGTAAACAGAACAACAATTATTCTCTGACTTTAAATGAATAACTGTATTGCAATAAACATGATCAAATCATATTCATGCTCAACGCAAACGCCAAATAACATTTATTTAGGTTTAACACTCATCCCGAGAGTATAGGGAGTGTGCGATGATGATCATATCAATCTTGGAACTACTTCCAACACTCATCGTTACTTCTCCTTCAACTAGTCTCTGTTTATTCTGTAACTCCTGTTTTGAGTTACTAATCTTAGCAACTGAACAAGTATCAAATACTCAGGGGCTACTATAAACACTAGTAAGGCACAAATCAATAACCTGTATATCAAATATACCCTTGTTCACTTTGCCATCCTTCTTATCCACCAAATATTCAGGGCATTTCCGCTTCCAGTGACCATTCCCTTTGCAGTGTAAGCACTCAGTTTCAGGCTTTGGTCCAGCTTTGGTCTTATTCACGGGAGTGACAACTTGTTTGCCATTCTACTTGAAGTTTCCCTTTCTTTCCCTTTGCCCTTTTCTTGAAACTAGTGATCTTTATCAATCATCAACACTTGATGCTCTTTCTTGATTTCTACCTTCGTCGATTTCAACATCACGAAGAGCTCGGGAATCTTTTTTGTCATCCCTTGCATACTATAGTTCATCACGAAGTTCTAGTAACTTAGTGATGGTGACTAGAGAATTCTGTCAATCACTATCTTATCTGGAAGATTAACTCCCACTTGATTCAAGCGATTGAAGTACCCAGACAATCTGAGCACATGCTCACTAGTTGAGCGATTCTCCTCCATCTTTTAGCTACAGAACTCGTTGGAGACTTCATATCTCTCAACTCGGGTATTTGCTTGAAATATTAACTTCAATTCCTGGAACATCTCATATGGTCCATGACGTTCAAAACATCTTTGAAGTCCCGATTCTAAGCTGTTAAGCATGGTGCAATAAACTATTAAGTAGTCATCATATTGAGCTAGCCAAACGTTCATAACGTCTGCATCTGCTCCTGCAATAGGTCCGTCACCTAGCGGTGCATTAAGGATATAATTCTTATGTGCAGCAATAAGGATAAACCTCAGATCACGGATCCAATCCGCATCATTGCTACTAACATCTTTCAACACAATTTTCTCTAGGAACATATCAAAACAAACATATGAAAGCAACAACGCAAGCTATTGATCTACAACATAATTTGCAAAATACTACCAGGACTAAGTTCATGATAAATTTAAGTTCAATTAATCATATTACTTAAGAACTCCCACTTAGATAGACATCCCTCTAATCCTCTAAGTGATTACGTGATCCATATCAACTACACCATGTCCGATCATCACATGAGATGGAGTAGTTTAAACGGTGAACATCAATATGTTGATCATATCTACTATATGATTCATGCTCGACCTTTCGGTCTCCGTGTTCCGAGGCCATATCTGTTATATGCTAGGCTCATGAAGTTTAACCTGAGTATTCCGCGTGTGCAACTGTTTTAGACCCGTTGTATTTGAACGTAGAGCCTATCACACCCGATCATCACATGGTGTCTCAGCACGAAGAACTTTCGCGATGGTGCATACTCAGGGAGAACACTTCTTGATAATCAGTGAGAGATCATCTTAAAATGCTACCGTCAATCAAAGCAAGATAAGATGCATGAAGGATAAACATCACATGCAATCAATATAAGTGATATGATATGGCCATCATCATCTTGTGCTTGTGATCTCCATCTTCAAAGCACCCTCGTGATCACCATCGTCACCGGCGCGACACCTTGATCTCCATCATAGCATCGTTGTCGTTACGCCATCTATTGCTTCTACGACTATCGCTACCGCTTAGTGATAAAGTAAAGCAATTACAGGGCGTTTGCATTTCATACAATAAAGCGACAACCATATGGCTCCTGCCAGTTGCCGATAACTTCGGTTACAAAACATGATCATCTCATACAATAAAATATAGCATCACGTCTTGACCATATCACATCACAACATGCCCTGCAAAAACAAGTTAGACGTCCTCTACTTTGTTGTTGCAAATTTTACGTGGCTGCTACGGGCTGAGCAAGAACCGTTCTTACCTACGCATCAAAACCACAATGATACTTCGTCAAGTTAGTGCTATTTTAACCTTCGCAAGGACCGGCCGTAGCCACACTCGGTTCAACTAAAGTTGGAGAAACAGACACCCGCTAGTCACCTGTGTGCAAAGAACGGCGGTAAAACCAGTCTCGCGTAAGCGTACGCGTAATGTCGGTCCGGGCCGCTTCATCCAACAATACCGCTGAACCAAAGTATGACATGCTAGTAAGCAGTATGACTTGTATCGCCCACAACTCACTTGTGTTCTACTCGTGCATATAACATCTACGCATAAAACCTAGGCTCGGATGCCACTGTTGGGGAACGTAGTAATTTCAAAAAATTTCCTACACACATGCAAGATCATGGTGATGTATAGCAACGAGAAGGGGAGTGTATCTTCATACCCTTGAAGATCGCTAAGCGGAAGCGTTTATCAACGATCCGACCGATCCAAGTACCGAACGCAGGGCACCTCCGAGTTCTGCACACATTCAGCTCGATGACGTCCTCGCCTTCTCGATCCAGCAAGACAGGCGAAGTAGTAGATGAGTTCCTGCAGCACGACGGTGTGGTGACGGTGTTGGTGATGAACAATCTCCGCAGGGCTTCGCCTAAGCACTACGAAAACTATGACGGAGGATAAACTAGAGGGGACGGGGTTGCCGACACTCAGCTTGGTGTTTCTTGATGTGTCTTTGGTTCTAGCCCTGCCCCTCTATTTATATGTTGAGCCTTGGGGTCGAAACTTGGAGTAAAAGCCTCCACAAAGTCGGTTTCACCCAAAAGGCAAGAGTCCTTCTCGGACTCCAGGGCCAGACGCCAGGGTTCCGGGCGCTTGGACCCAGACGCCAGGGACCCTGGCGTCTGGCCCCTAGACTCCGCAAAACTTCCTTTTGCGCTTTCCAAAAACCTTGTGGGCTTTCCCCTTTGGCCCAAATAACTGTTGGGGAACGTAGTAATTTCAAATATTTTCCTACGCACACGCAAGATCATGGTGATGACATAGCAACGAGAGGGGAGAGTGTTGTCCATGTACCCTCGTAGACCGTAGGCGGAAGCGTTATGACAACGCGGTTGATGTAGTCGTACGTCTTCACGATCCGACCGATCCAAGTACCGAACGTACGGCACCTCCGAGTTCAGCACACGTTCAGCTCGATGACGATCCCCGGACTCCGATCTAGCAAAGTGTCGGGGATGAGTTCCATCAACACGACGGCATGGTGACGATGATGATGCTCTACCGGCGCAGGGCTTCGCCTAAACTCCGTGACGATATGACCGAGGTGGAATATGGTGGAGGGGGGCACCGCACACGGCTAAGGAACGATCCGTAGATCAACTTGTGTGTCATGGGGTGCCCCCCTGCCCCCGTATATAAAGGAGCAAGGGGGGAGGAGGCCGGCCCTAGGAGGGGGCGCGCCAAGTGTGGAGTCCTACTAGGACTCCCTAGTCCTAGTAGGATTCCACCTCCCTTGTTGGAGTAGGAGAAGGGGAAAGAGGGGGAGAGGAAGAAGGAAAGGGGGGCTGCGCCCCTTGTCCAATTCGGACCAGAGGGGGGGCGCAGGCCTCCTTCCTTTTGGCCTCTCTCCTCTATTCCCGTATGGCCCAATAAGGCCCATATACTCCCCGGCGAATTCCCGTAACTCTCCGGTACTCCGAAAAATACGCGAATCACTCGGAACCTTTCCGAACTCCGAATATAGTCGTCCAATATATCAATCTTTAGATCTCAACCATTTCGAGACTCCTCGTCATGTCCCCGATCTCATCCGGGACTCCAAACTCCTTCGGTACATCAAAACTCATAAACTCATAATATAACTGTCATCGAAACCTTAAGCGTGCGGACCCTACGGGTTCGAGAACTATGTAGACATGACCTAGAACTATTCTCGGTCAATAACCAATAGCGGAACCTGGATGCTCATATTGTCTCCTAAATATTCTACGAAGATCTTTATCGGTCAAACCGCATAACAACATACGTTGTTCCCTTTGTCATCGGTATGTTACTTGCCCGAGATTTGATCGTCGGTATCCAATACCTAGTTCAATCTCGTTACCGGCAAGTCTCTTTACTCGTTATGTAATGCATCATTCCGTAAGTAACTCATTAGCTACATTGCTTGCAAGTCTTATAGTGATGTGCATTACCGAGAGGGCCCAGAGATACCTCTCTGACAATCGGAGTGACAAAACCTAATCTCGAAATACGCCAACCCAACATGTACCTTTGGAGACACCTGTAGTAATCCTTTATAATCACCCAGTTACGTTGTGACGTTTGGTAGCACCCAAAGTGTTCCTCCGGAAAACGGGAGTTGCATAATCTCATAGTTACGGGAACATGTATAAGTCATGAAGAAAGCAATAGCAACATACTAAACGATCAAGTGCTAAGCTAACGGAATGAGTCAAGTCAATCACATCATTCTCCTAATGATGTGATCCTGTTAATCAAATGACAACTCATGTCTATGGCTAGGAAACTTAACCATCTTTGATTCACGAGCTAGTCAAGTAGAGGCATACTAGTGACACTATGTTTGTCTATGTATTCACACATGTATTATGTTTCCGGTTAATACAATTATAGCATGAATAATAAACATTTATCATGAAATAAGGAAATAAATAATAACTTTATTATTGCCTCTAGGGCATATTTCCTTCAGTCTCCCACTTGCACTAGAGTCAATAATCTAGTTCACATCGTCATGTGATTTAACACAATTATTCATATATGTATATGATTAACACCCATAGTTCACATCTTCATGTGACCAACACCCAAAGGGTTTACTAGAGTCAATAATCTAGTTCACATTGCTATGTGATTAACACCCAAAGAGTACTAAGGTGTGATCATGTTTTGCTCGTGAGAGAATCTTAGTCAACGGGTCTGTCATATTCAGAGCCATATGTATTTTGCAAATATTCTATGTCTACAATGCTCTGCACAGAGCTACTCTAGCTAATTGCTCCCACTTTCAATATGTATCCAGATTAAGACTTAGAGTCATCTGGATCAGTGCCAAAACTTGTATCGACGTAACCCTTTACGACGAACCTTTTGTCACCTCCATAATTGAGAAACATATTTTTATTCCACTAAGGATAATTCTGACCAATGTCCAGTGATCTACTTCTAGATCACTATTGTACTCCCTTGCCAAAACAGGGCAGAGTATACAATAGGTCTGGCCCATAGCATGGCATACTTTTATAGAACCTGTGACTAATGCATAGTGAAAGACTTTCATTCTCTTTCTATTTTCTGCCGTGGTCGGGATTTGAGTCTTACTCAATTTCATACCTTTGCAACACAGGCAAGAACTCTTTCTTTAACTGTTCCATTTTGAACTACTTCAAAAATTTATCAAGGTATGTACTCATTGAAAATCTTATCAAGCGTCTTGATCTATCTCAATAGATCTTGATGCTCAATATGTAAGTAGCTTTACTGAGGTCTTTCCTTTTTTAAAGTACTCCTTTCAAACACTCCTTTATGCTTTGCAGAATAATTCTATATTATTTCCGATCAACAATTCACACATACTTATCAGAAATGCTGTAGTGCTCCCACTCACTTTCTTGTAAATACAGGCTTCACCGTAAGTCTGTACAAAACTATATGCTTTGATCAACTTATCAAAGCGTATATTCCAACTCTGAGATGCTTGCACCAGTTCATAGATGGATCGCTGGAGCTTGCACATTTTGTTAGCACCTTTAGGATTGACAAAACCTTCTGATTGCATCATATACAACTTTTCTTTAAGCCATTAAGGAATGCAGTTTTGACATCCATTTGCCAGATTTCATAAAATGTGGCAATTGCTAACATGATTCGGACAGACTTAAGCATCACTACAGTTGAGAAAATCTCATTGTAGTCAACACCTTGAACTTGTCGAAAATCTTTTTGCGACAAGTCGAGCTTTTGTAGATAGTAATACTACTATCAACGTCCGTCTTCCTCTTGAAGATCCATTTATTTTCTATGGCTTGCCGATCATCGGGCAAGTCCACCAAAGTCCACACTTTGTTCTTATACATGGATCCTATCTCAGATTTCATGGCCTCCAGCCATTTCGCGGAATCTGGGCTCATCATTGCTTCCTCATAGTTCGTAGATTTATCATGGTCTAGCAACATGACTTTCAGAACAGGATTACCGTGCCACTCTGGTGCGGACCGTACTCTGGAAGACCTACGAGGTTCTGTAGTAACTTGATCTGAAGTTTCATGATCATCATAATTAGCTTCCTCACTAACTGGTGTAGGATCACTGGAACTAATTTCAGTGATGAACTATTTTCCAATTCGGGAGAAGGTATAGTTACCTCATCAAGTTCTACTTTCCTCCCACTCACTTCTTTCGAGAGAAACTCCTTCTCTAGAAAGGATCCATTTTCAGCAATGAATATCTTGCCTTCGGATCTGTGATAGAAGGTGTACCAACAGTTTCCTTTGGGTATTCTATGAAGACGCACTTCTCCGATTTGGGTTCGAGCTTATCAGGTTGAAAACCTTTTTCATATAAACATCGCAACTCCAAACTTTAAGAAACGACAGCTTAGGTTTACTGCTAAACCATAGTTCATGTGGTGTGGTCCCAACAGATTTAGATGGTGCCCTATTAAACGTGAATGCAGCTGTCTCTAATGCATAACCCCAAAACGATAGTGGTAAATCGATAAGAGACATCATAGATCGCACCATATCTAGTAAAGTACGATTACGACGTTCGGACACACCATTACATTGTGGTGTTCCAGGTGGCATGAGTTGCGAAACTATTTCACATTGTTTCAAATGAAGACCAAACTCGTAACTCAAATATTCGTCTCCACGATCAGATCGTAGAAACTTTATTTTTCTTGTTATGATGATTTTCCACTTCACTCTGAAATTCTTTGAACCTTTCAACTATTTCAGACTTATGTTTCATCAAGTAGATATACCCATATCTGCTCAAATCATCTTGTGAAGGTCAGAAAATAATGATACTTGCCACGAGCATCAATACTCATTGGATCGCATACATCAGTATGTATTATTTCCAATAAGTCAGTAGCTTGTTCCATTGTTCCGGAGAACGGAGTTTCAGTCATCTTGCCCAAAAGGCACGGTTCGCAAGCATCAAATGATTCATAACCAAATGATTCCGAAGATCCATCTTTATGGAGTTTCTTCATGCGCTTTACACCGATATGACCCAAACGGCAGTGCCACAAATAAGTTGCACTATCATTATAAACTTTTCATCTTTTGGCATCAATATTATGAATATGTGTATCACTACGATCGAGATCCAACAAACTATGTTCATTGGGTGTATGGCCATCGAAGGTCTTATTCATGTAAACAGAATAACAATTTATTCTCTAACTTTAAACGAATAACCGTATCGCAATAAACATGATCAAATCATATTCATGCTCAACGCAAACGCCAAATAACATTTATTTAGGTTTAACACTAATCCCGAAAGTATAGGGAGTGTGCGATGATGATCATATCAATCTTGGAACTACTTCCAACACTCATCATCACTTCACCCTCAACTAGTCTCTGTTTATTCTGTAACTCCTGTTTCGAGTTAATAATATTAGCAACCGAACAAGTATCAAATACTCAGGGGCTACTATAAACACTAGTAAGGTACACATCAATAACCTGTATATCAAATATACCCTTGTTCACTTTGCCATCCTTCTTATCCACCAAATATTCAGGGCATTTCCGCTTCCAGTGACCATTCCCTTTGCAGTGTAAGCACTCAGTTTCAGGCTTTAGTCCAGCTTTGGTCTTATTCACGGGAGTGACAACTTGTTTGCCATTCTACTTGAAGTTTCCCTTTCTTTCCCTTTGCCCTTTTCTTGAAACTAGTGATCTTTATCAATCATCAACACTTGATGCTCTTTCTTGATTTCTACCTTCGTCGATTTCAACATCACGAAGAGCTCGGGAATCTTTTTTGTCATCCCTTGCATACTATAGTTCATCACGAAGTTCTAGTAACTTAGTGATGGTGACTAGAGAATTCTGTCAATCACTATCTTATCTGGAAGATTAACTCCCACTTGATTCAAGCGATTGAAGTACCCAGACAATCTGAGCACATGCTCACTAGTTGAGCGATTCTCCTCCATCTTTTAGCTATAGAACTTGTTGGATACTTCATATCTCTCAACTCGGGTATTTGCTTGAAATATTAACTTCAATTCATGGAACATCTCATATGGTCCATGACGTTCAAAACGTCTTTTGAAGTCCCGATTCTAAGATGTTAAGCATGGTGCACTAAGCTATTAACTAGTCATCATACTGAGCTAGCCAAACGTTCATAACGTCTGCATCTGCTCCTGCAATAGGTCTGTCACCTAGCGGTGCATTAAGGACATAATTCTTCTGTGCAGCAATGAGGATAAACCTCAGATCACGGATCCAATCCGCATCATTTCTACTAACATCTTTCAACACAGTTTTCTCCAGGAACATATCAAAATAAACATATGAAAGCAACAATGCAAGCTAATGATCTACTACATAATTTGCAAAACACTACCAGGACTAAGTTCATGATAAATTTAAGTTCAATTAATCATATTACTTAAGAATTCCCACTTAGATAGACATCCCCCTAATCCTCTAAGTGATTACGTGATCCATATCAAGTACACCATGTCCCATCGTCACGTGAGATGGAGTAGTTTCAATGGTGAACATCAATATGTTGATCATATCTACTATATGATTCACGCTCGACCTTTCGGTCTCCGTGTTCCGAGGCCATATCTGTTATATGCTAGGCTCGTCAAGTTTAACCTGAGTATTTCGCGTGTGCAACTGTTTTGCACCCGTTATATTTGAATGTAGATCCTATCACACTCGATCATCACATGGCGTCTCAGCACGAAGAACTTTCGCAACGGTGCATACTCAGGGAGAACACTTGTTGATAATTTAGTGAGAGATCATCTTAAAATGCTACCGTCAATCAAAGCAAGATAAGATGCATAAAGGATAAACATCACATACAATCAATATAAGTGATATGATATGGCCATCATCATCTTGCTTGTGATCTCCATCTTCGAAGCACCGTCGTGATCACCACCGTCACCAGCGCGACACCTTGATCTCCATCGTAGCATCGTTGTCGTTACGCCATCTATTGCTTGTACGACTATCACTACCGCTTAGTGATAAAGTAAAGCAATAACAGGGCGTTTGCATTTCATACAATAAAGCGACAACCATATGGCTCCTGCCAGTTGCCGATAACTTCGGTTACAAAACATGATCATCTCATACAATAAAATATAGCATCACGTCTTGACCATATCACATCACAACATGCCCTGCAAAAACAAGTTAGACGTCCTCTACTTTGTTGTTGCAAATTTTACGTGGCTGCTACGGGCTTAGCAAGAACCGTTCTTACCTACGCATCAAAACCACAATGATATCTCGTCAAGTTAGTGCTGTTTTAACCTTCGCAAGGACCGGGCGTAGCCACACTCGATTCAGCTAAAGTGAGAGAGACAGACACCCGCCAGCCACCTTTAAGCACGAGTGCTCGTAACGGTGAAACTAGTCTCGCGTAAGCGTACGCGTAATGTCGGTCCGGGCCGCTTCATCTCACAATACCGCCGAACCAAAGTATGACATGCTGGTAAGCAGTATGACTTGTATCGCCCACAACTCACTTGTGTTCTACTCGTGCATATGACATCTATGCATAAAACCAGGCTCGGATGCCACTGTTGGGGAAGGTAGTAATTTCAAAAAATTTCCTACGCACACGCAAGATCATGGTGATGACATAGCAACGAGATGGGAGAGTGTTGTCCACATACCCTTGTAGACCGTAGGCGGAAGCGTTATGACAACGCGGTTGATGTAGTCGTACGTCTTCACGATCCGACCGATCCAAGTACCAAACGTATGGCACCTCCGAGTCAGCACACGTTCAGCTCGATGACGATCCCCGGACTCCGATCCATCAAAGAATCGGGGATGAGTTCCGTCAGCACGACGGCATGGTGACGATGATGATGCTCTACCGGCGCAGTGCTTCGCCTAAACTCCGCGACGATATGACCGAGGTGGAATATGGTGGAGGGGAGCACCGCACACGGCTAAGGAACGATCCGTAGATCAACTTGTGTGTCATGGGGTGCCCCAATGCCCCCGTATATAAAGGAGCAAGGGGGGAGGAGGCCGGCCCTAGGAGGGGGCGCGCCAAGTGTGGAGTCCTACTAGGACTCCCTAGTCCTAGTAGGATTCCACCTCCCTTGTTGGAGTAGGAGAAGGGGAAAGAGGGGGAGAGGAAGAAGGAAAGGGGGGCAGCGCCCCTTGTCCAATTCGGACCAGAGGGGGGGCGCAGGCCTCCTTCCTTTTGGCCTCTCTCCTCTATTCCCGTATGGCCCAATAAGGCCCATATACTCCCTGGCGAATTCCCATAACTCTCCGGTACTCCGAAAAATACCCGAATCACTCGGAACCTTTCCGAACTCTGAATATAGTCGTCCAATATATCGATCTTTATGTCTCGACCATTTTGAGACTCCTCGTCATGTCCTCGATCTTATCCGGGACTCCGAACTCCTTCGGTACATCAAAACTCATAAACTCATAATATAACTATCACCGAAACCTCAAGCGTGTGGACCCTACGGGTTCGAGAACTATGTAGACATGACCTAGAACTATTCTTGGTCAATAACCAATAGCGTAACCTGGATGCTCATATTGGCTCCTACATATTCTACGAAGATCTTTATCGGTCAAACCGCATAACAACATACTTTGTTCCCTTTGTCATCGGTATGTTACTGACCCGAGATTTGATCGTTGGTATCCAATACCTAGTTCAATCTCGTTACCGGCAAGTCTCTTTACTTGTTATGTAATGCATCATTCCATAACTAACTCATTAGCTACATTGCTTGCAAGGCTTATAGTGATGTGCATTACTGATAGGGCCCAGAGATACCTCTCCGACAATCGGAGTGACAAAACCTAATCTCGAAATACGCCAACCCAACATGTACCTTTGGAGACACCTGTAGGACTCCTTTATAATCACCCAGTTACGTTGTGACATTTGATAGCACCCAAAGTGTTCCTCCAGTAAACGGGAGTTGCATAATCTCATAGTTATAGGAACATGTATAAGTCATGAAGAAAGCAATAGCAATATACTAAACGATCAAGTGCTAGGCTAACGGAATGGGTCATGTCAATCACATCATTCTTCTAATGATGTGAACCCATTAATCAAATGACAACACATGTCTATGGTTAGGAAACATAACCATCTTTGATCAATGAGCTAGTCAAGTAGAGGCATACTAGTGACGTTATGTTTGTCTATGTATTCACGCATGTATCATGTTTCCGGTTAATACAATTCTAGCATGAATAATAAACATTTATCATGATATGAGAAAATAAATAATAACTTTATTATTGCCTCTAGGGCATATTTCCTTCAATTCGGCATGGAGAGGTTTCAGGATGTCGTGTAAGAAGCTTGAAACTACACTTCACTTTTGTCATGTAAGAATTTAGTTGTATAATTCTTAGCCCCACACAAAAAGACCATGGAAGGACGCATCATAGTATCATAAGTTGGTCTTCAAACAATTAACCAAGTAGGTTCATAGCCGCAAAAAAGGCAGGATGCAAGAAATAAGAGGTTGATTTTGAGAATTATTATTGAGCAAGTACTTCACGGAAGACGGTTATATGGACAAAAATTTATATACACATACATGACAATAATAGTCAATTTGCAATATTATCAAAATGAACTGTCACACCAAAAGAAATATGGTTTCCCAATTTATATGTACGTCATCACTTAGACAACTGAAGGTATAAATCTCAACCAACAAAACCGAAGCACGGAGAAAAGCAGTCCCATTTAGCAAGTACCAAATACTATGTATTATTGTTTACATATTCAATGGTTAATTTTATGAATAAAAATCTAAATCAGTGGAACACATTGCATTCGAAGAACTGTTTGTGATTAGGCAACACAAAAGAAACGGCCAGCCAGATGAAGGTGCGTGCGATATACAGCATACGGTTCTCTCGGATGAACTGTTTGTGATTAGGCAACACAAAAGAAACGTTCAGTCAGATCAAGGTGTGTGTGATTGAGGGCATACGCTTCAGAAGGATTAACTGTTTTCGATTAGGCAACAGAATAGAAACGGGTAAGCCAGATCAAAGTGTATGCGATTGATGGCATACACTTCACATGGAGGAACTGTTTGCGATTAGCCACAACAAATTGAAATAATTAGATAGATCAACATGTGTGCGCTAGACGGGCACACCCATTCTAATTAAAAGAAGGGTGCGCGATGGTAATATCAAGCGCGCACGGTTCTTGGAACAAGACGTTTGCTGACATTGCCTATTGCGGTGCACCCTATGGTGCAAACGCCATGTACGCGGCCGAGAAGGCGTACGTGCCCATGTTACGCCTTCCGGGAATATTGTCGCACTTATAACTGTCAGTAAAGTTTGAGCATGCGTCCCGTCAGAATTGTTTCAGAAGAATAGGGAGGCCGCGTCCCGTCACATTCCAAATTGCAAACCTGTTCACACCGATCAAAACCTAAACTGTTTCCCACTTAGGAGCGTATTACTACGCGGTTATAAATACTACTACTCCAAGATGACTGAACATTCCTCCTCAACTCCTCATAAACAAAAAGTCAAAAACAAACAAGTCATTCATCATCGTTCCCTTGTGTCCGCCATGGCTAGCGTGAGTTCTGGGTCGAGAGATTGCCACCAGGGAGAGGCGAGCCTGGAAGCGGGAACACGAGAGAAGTCCCGCCTCGCCGTGAAAGCAGCCAACATGTCCCGCCGCACGGCCGTAGCCGTAGAGAGGTTCTGCCACACCGCCGAAGCAGCACGGAGGACCCGCCGCGCCGTCGATGCAGCAGACGGGTCCGGCCGTGACGCGGAAGCAGAATAGATGTCCCGCCACGCCGCGAATGCAGTAGAGATGTCCTCCCGCGCCGCGGCGGCCTGGGAAGATGCCTCGCAGCCAGGCGAGAACTCTTGCAGGCGCATGCATGCCCTCGTCCTTAGGCAGATGGATCAGATCTCCAGGTGGGAGAGGCTGCAGAATGACCTGAAAGCCTCGTTTGAACAGTCTACCGACGTCATCCGACAACTAAATGAGAGCAATGTGAAGCTCTAGACCGAGCACGACCTGCTAAGGGCGAAGATCGTCGGAAGTGCAGAGCAGTAGGAGCAGACCACTGCCTTCTTGAAGTGGACCGGCGTCGTCGTCGAGAAACTTATGGACGAGAATGCCATGCTACGCATCGAGCACAGAAGGCTGGTGGTGGAATCCATGGACCCATTTTTTTGTATGTTCCGAGTTTCTATCTCCATAAACCCATGAAGCACATCAAAAGGTGGTTTTGTTTTCATATGTCATAGATTACTGTAGTGAAATCTCGAGGATTTTCTCAAATTTGAGGATTAATCCCTTTGAAAGGTATTCTTCTTATTGGCCTCTATGATTTCACCATTAAATTTGCTGGTGGCATATTTTATGTTACCCATAAAGATTAGCTGAACTGTTTCATTGGTGAAATTTCAACTCAAAATTTCAAATAAAAAAAATGGTGGTATCTAATTCACAGGTCTGTTTGACTGAAGCCTGCCTTCATTGCTATTCTATACTTGAGTTATCCCTTCTATGGTGTTGCATTGTACATGTTTATTACATTTATTGCCTAGAATACTGGTAAGTAGCACAATGAATTGCTTAATGTTACTGAAGTCTTCAATATTTCATCATGGTAGGATAACGGAAGGAATATTGAATCCTTCAAGGGAGAATCAGAAAAAAATTAAATAGCACATTTGCCATGGAAAGAGAGAAGATTGGGGCAATAGTTGTACTTGTATGTTTCTACTTCCTACTCACCCTGAGGGATTTATCTTATTATATGCTACCCTGTTCATGATGCTCAACTCCTTCTACTGCCAGTTTTACAATTTTCACCTGCTTTCATGTTTATTTATTTTTCTTTCCATCAGTTAAGAATTAATTCTGTTGGTAACTCTCAGGATTGCATTTTTAAGCCATTGGTGCTTTAAATTTTCAAGCTGATCAAAGTTACCATAAAGCTCCCATGTAGCATCAGGTTGCCTTTACCTTTGTTGTGGGATTTTGTACGATAAGAATGTTATGTCAATCCCATGTTCCATGAGGAGATAACTAGCATCTTATCTAAAATTTTCTGCATAAGAATGATCTCCCACCATACTTGAATTTAGTTGTAACCTGATGTCGCAGTGCTGTACCTAGGATTGTGAAACATTGGAAATTGATTTATTAACACTATTATTATTGTTTTCTTCTTGACTAGGTAGATGCATGAATCCTAGTTTTCTTATTGATACTTTGCTGTTATAGTTGCAAGCACTTGAAGTTGTTGGACTTCTTGAAGCTGTAAGAAAGAGAATACAGGCACCAGCGGTATTTTTCCAATACTTCATTTGTTAATATGGCAATGACCTAATTATATGTTGTACTGTTTATTTGTTTGCCTGTAATATAACAATGCCTGCTCTAGAAGTTGGTACTCCTTGATACGGCTTCCTCTGGAACGTATGAAGCATGGATACTTCTAAATTGATGATGTACGCATACCAGACACATGTCGGCTATTCATATGGCCAGATAAACCTCTCATAGATGCTCTATATACTAAATTGTGCATCCATTTTAAAAATAATTTTGAAAAGGTCCTATATAACACTGATGCTTTTTTCAATACGGAAATGGTACCGAGACTTATAAATTGATCGATTTTCCCTTTGAAATTCAGCCACTAATCACAGTGGTCTCGATGGTTATTTTTCTATTTTATATTATGGGAAACATTTGATTCATAGTTGGAAGTTACAAATTCCAGGCTTTAATTTGTGTAAAATAGACATAGTTTTATTTTTTCTGTACTTGATCAACTTTCCTCTGCATTGTGTTAATTCATGCTTAATTTACCTATAGTATCACTTAATTTTATCAGTTTTATTTTTGCTGACTTGGATTGCTTCATTTCAGTTTGATTATCAACACGTTGAACAAGCTCTGCGCAGGTGTATTTCACTTTACACCGAGGTTTGTGTCAGACCCTTCTCCACATTTGTCAAAAATCACGCAACGAAGCATCAGCCTTTCTGTTCAGTTGGATCTGTAGTGCACAAGAACTAAACAGCCATTGTGACATGATATCTAATTGTTGCAGCCTCATACAAGAAACGTGGTGTCGAAAGCCCTCAGGCAGCACTACCTGAAATGCTTGCACAGCCTCACGCTTATTGTTCAGCACGATCCAGACATCTTGAATGCACCACAGATGCAGGGTCTGCTAGGTGAATCACAGCGAATAGTGAAGGAATTGGGCGGGGAGAACAATATTAAGTAGTCCATTTTTTATGGGTGATATGAGTTGGTGACTCGGAGGAATAAAACATGCCATACAAAGTTTTTGTATTTACAGGTTATGAGAGAAACCAAAGGTGAAGATTTTGCCCAGGTGGGCAAAATGTTAAAATACATTATTGATTTCTTGGTTTTGTTGGTAGCTCTTGCCAGTTTCCACTTGGCATTTATAAATTTTTCAATCGAGGCCTTTTCTCCTCCCACCACTTTTAGACGAATTTCTTTTCCCATATCTATTTTTTTTATACAAGTGTCTTCTTCGCGATGATTAAGGTGATCATGCCAAATCTTGAGTTTCTCAAGTTTTGAACTTTTTTATCTTGTACACAACATAAGGTATGGGTTTTGATTTATGGGCTGCACAATCCAGATGGTACGGGTCTGATTCTTGCTAAGTTGGGAGTAGGATAGTACCTGGTAGAATGGTTATTACATCCACGTCGCCCACAAGCTTGACAGATTTCTTGAAACTGCCTTTGTCCTTGTGTTGAGCCGTAAGATTTCAATTCTTCTCGTGTTCCCATTTTCTGCTGGGTTGGGTTTGGTGCTTCTTCTGATCAGCCAATGTTGCTTGTATTTGGAATGCTTGAATGCGCTTCAAGCAGCGGTGTTGTACCCGATGGCATGCCAGATGATTCTTCTTGGAAGCTCACCATGCTTTTTAGCCGAGTGCATCAAATGATAACAGAAAAACAAAACATTTCATGTGGTTGCAATGGGGAGCTCCTATTCTGCGCCTTTTGTGCCACTTAGCGCTCCTGGCGATCAGGCCAGCCCATTAGCGACTTTGTTTCGAAAAAGTGAGTGAAAAAGATGAGTGCGTGGCTGGGATTCGAACCTCGAAGTCCAGGCTGCGTCGTTTCCCTACTAGCCACTAGCCCACTAGGACAATATCAAGTTTGTCTTCAACTATCTGGGCGCAACCTATTAGAAGGAAAAGAACTGGGTTTTCACTGGTTTTCCCTTTTTTGGATTTTTTTCTTTTTACGAATTCTTGTTTCTTCTCTAATTTTTTGTTTTTTCATTCTTTTTTCATTTGATTCTTCCGTTTTCAATCTTTTTTCGTTTTCTTTTCTTTCTTCTCCATTTTTTTGTTGTGCTTTCATTCTTTTTCTATTCTTTTTATTTGTTTCTTCGGTTTTATTTTTCATTTTGATTTATTTTGTTTTTGTTTTTGAGTTTTCAACTGCGCCCATGTCTCACACGTGGTTAAGACTAGGCGTGCAATATACTTGAGGAGAACGAATCCGGTTTTTTCATTGGTTTTCATGGTTTTTTCTGTTTTTTTGTTGTTTGATAGGTTTTCTTTGTTTTTTGTTTGGTTTCTTTTGTCTTCTCCATTTTTTTGTTTTTATTATGTTTTTTAATGCTTGTTTTCATTTTTACTCTACATTTTCGTATATGTCAAAACACATTTTAAATAAGTGAACAACATTTTTTGTATACACGTTCAACATTGTCCGAACGCTTATTCAACAATTTTTACATATTTGTTCAACATTTTTAAAATCCTTGTTCCACATTTTTTGAATACTTGCTCAACATTTTTGAATACATATTCGACATTTTTAAAATAAGTGTATAATATGTTTAATACTTATTCAATATTTTGCAAATTCTTGTTCAACATTTTTAAATACTTGTTAAAAAAATTCATACACTCGTTCAACATTTGTTAGTACCTATTAAACAATTTTCAAATACTTGTTCAATATTTGTAATATTTATTAAAACATTTTTAAATACATTTACATTTTTTTAATAATCTATATTTTTAAAAAAAGTAAAAAGAAAAGTACGAACATATTGAAAATGAGAACAAAAAAAGAAAAACAATCTTGCATCCACTGGCGACGATTCCCACAGGAGGAGCAGGTTTCCTGTTTTTATTAGTTTTGGAAACCTTCTTGAGGGTTTTCCATTTTTCTTTTTTCTTTTTAGTTTTCTGTTTCTTTTTTATATGTCTTCTATTTTCTCTTTTCTTTTCCAAACAATTATAATTTTTAAATCAGATTTTCCAAAAATATTTTTATTTTTGAAAAAATGGGACTAAAAAAATGTTAGCAAAATGTTCATGGTTACAGAATTTATTCTCAAATTCGAAAAATGTCAGCGTTTCAAAAATTTGCTCATATTTTGAAAAAAAGTTCAGAAACTTCAAAAATTGTTCATTTACTCAAAAAATGTTCTTAATTTCCAAACTTGTTCAGCAAAAAAATATCGATTTTATGAAAACTGTTCATTTTTCATTTTTTTTATTCCTGCATTATTTAAAATGCAAACATTATTTGGATTATAGAAAATGTTCAGAATTTAAAATTTTCTTCACAATTTACTTGTATTTGTTAAAAAACGTTTTTAATTATATAATCTATTAATTTTTTATAAAAAATATTTTGCGTTTTCAAAAAGAATTGGAATCTCAAAATTGTTCATAATTTTCAGGAAGCATTTTAAAAAATGAATAAATATTTCAAATCTACCGCTGCTTCCGCTTTTAAATGTTCGCGCGAAACATTAGTAACTGACGTGGTTAGGTCAAGTGGCTAGCTGCATGAGGTAAGAAAGGTGGCGACCGGTCGTGTGTTCGTGTGCTGACAGTGCTCTATTTCTGTTGAGTTTTGTTTGTTGAAGTTTTCATGTTTTGGGTGAGGTCACTATGGATAAAGTAATAAGGAGCGGCAATAACCTAATCTTGGGGATACCCAAGGCATCCCAAGGTAATATTGAAGTAAGACCCAAGAGTTTAAGCTTGGGGATGCCTCAGATGGTATCCCCTCTTTCATCTACAATCCATCGGTATATTACTTGAAGGTATATTTTTTTCATCACATGATATGACTTTTGCTTGGAGCATCTTGTGCCATAGTTCTTTGCTTTTTTTCTTTTTGGTTTGCCACAATCATTGTTTGCTGGACACACATTTTGATAGGGACACACATTCATCATATTTTTAGAATACTCTATGAGCTTTAGTAATATCTTTTGAGCTAGCAGCTTGTTCTAGTACTTCACTTATATTTGCTAAGAGCATGACGGTGGTTATATTTTATATAAAAGATTGCACTATCATGCTTCACTTAAGTCTTTAGGAGAGTCTATTAAATAGGAATAGGTAATATGCATGAGTTATAAGACTAGTCCAAAAATGATAGGCATTCAAGGGTGATATATTAAAAACTTTCATGTAGATCAATAAATATGAAATGTATGATTTAATTATATTGATATCATAATATGAAAGGGTATTAGTTCATGACCATTGGTTAGTAGAAATATCAGTACTAAATCTTGTTATTAATTTCTTATCTAAGTATCGATCGTGGCATGGTGGGGAGTTTCTAGAATTTTTATGTATAATTGAAATCTTTGTGTTGTCATAATCGGGGGCACGTGATGGTTAACTCCTACAAAGCTCCTCCCTAGGGACATGCGAGTAGTACTTTGCTTCGAGGGATAATAAACTTTCACAATAAGTAAATGAGTTCTTTATGACTAATGTGAGTCCATGGATTAAATGCAATCTCATCCTTCCACATATTGCTAGCCTCTTTAATACCCTGCATTACCCTTTCGGACCTTGAGAGTTGGTGCAAACTTCGCCAGTGCATCCAAACCGCGTGATATGATACGCTCTATCACACATATCCCTTCTTATATCTTCTGCAAAATAGCCACCATAACTACCTATCATGGCATTTCCATAGCCATTCCCTTCATGACATGTGTGTTCATCATCATATTGCTTTGCATGATCATATAGAGCTGACATGATATTTGTGGCAAAGCCACCGTTCATCATTGTTATACATGTTACGCTTGATCATTGCACATCTTGGTTCACGATATTGTTCGAGCATTGTCCTAGTGAGGAAAAAGAATGATGAAGACTGATGAGTCTTCCAAAATCTGGGGATGAGGTTCATGATATTATCCTATAAAAATGAGAGAAAAAGAGAGACGAAGCTATGTTATTATCCTTTTACCACACTTGTGCTTCAGAGTAGCACCATGTTCTTTATTTAGATTGTTTCCTTAGTTACCACTTAATATACTAGTGGGAATTTTTCATTATAGAACTTGGCTTGTATATTCCGGTGATGGACTTCCTCAAATGCCAGAGGTCTTCATGAGCAAGCTAGTTGGATGCACGCCAACTTAGTTTCAGTTGACCTTTCATACACATATAGCTCTTAGTGCGTCCATTGCATGGCAATCCCTACTCCTCGCATTGGTATGTATTGATGGGCCTCTTACTTATTGATCCCTACCAGCGCATTCTATTCCACCCATAGTGTTATATCCATGGCTCGTGCTCATGTTGAGAGGAGGTGAAAATGCTGAATCGCGTTAAAAATTATGATCCAATTGCTCGGTCTGACACTAAGGTGCACATGATTTATCTTAATGCGGTGAAGGCGGAGTCATGCGATGCTTAAATGACAAAATGAGTAGGGATAACATACATTAAGCATAGTATATTTTGAAAAAGTAATGATTATGTTCTTGTTTTCGTGTATATCATTATGTTGATCTTAATTACTTCATCGTGTCTCAATATTTACACCGTAAGAGAGATTACATGATAAACATGCTAGGTAACATCCAACATCAAATATTCTATTTTCATCATTTACCTACTCGAGGACTAGCAGGAATTAAGCTTGCGGATTCTGATACGTCTCCAACGTACCTATAATCTATGATTGTTTCAAGCTATTATATTATCAATCTTGGATGCTTTGTATGGCTTTTATATAATTTTATTTCATCGTTGGGAACTAACCTATTAATTTGGTGCCCTGTGCCAGTTCTTTTTTTCTGCATGTTTTTTGTTTTTCAGAAAATGAATACGAAACAAGTCTAAACACGATGAAACTTTACGGTGTTTCTTCTGAACCAGAAGGGGCCCTAGAAGCTTCAGGAGGAGGCTAGAAGAGGTACGAGAGGGCCACAAGTTCACATGGCGCGCCCCTAGGGGGGCGCCACCTAAGCTTGTGGGCCCCATGCAGCTCCGTTTGACATAATTTCACTCAAATTTCCACAAATCCCAAAACCAACAAATAGCTACCCGAAACAATTTTCCCGTCGCCGCAAGCTTCTATTCTTCCGCAAACACATCTGGAGCCTTTTTCTGGTACTCTGCTAGAAGGGGAATCTATCATGAAGGGACCCTACATCAACCTGGCTGCTCTTCCGATGATGTGTGAGTAGTTCACCACAGACCTATGGATCCATACCACCTAGATGGCTTCTGCTCTCTCTTTGATCTTCATTACAATGTTCTCTTCAGAGATTTACACAATGTAATTTTTTTTGCGGTGCGTTTGTTGGGATCCAATAAATTGTGGGTTTATGATTTGGAATATTCATTAAAAGTAATGGAGTCTTTGCGGACGCGGAGTTTTGGCTCCCGAGCTCATCTGCACCCACGCTCAGAAAAAAATCAAAATAAATACTAGAAAAATTCAAAAAATTCCAATTTTTTTGGGGTGGTAGATAATTTGACGCATGAGGTGCGCCCCAAAATTCAACTCATTTGAGCATCTGAGCAGCTCTCGGCAAAAAAGACAAAACCAGGGTCTGTAAAAATGTTTACTGTTCACGCACTGTTTTGACCCGATTTGTCTTTTTTGCCGAGAGCTACTCAGATGTCCAAATAAGTTGAATTTTGGGGCGCACCTCACGCGTCAAATTATCTACCACCCCAATTTTTTTTGGAATTTTTTGAATTTTTCTAGTATTTATTTTGATTTTTTTCTGAGCGGGAGCAGATGAGCCTGGGCACCGAAGTGGATATCTGAGTCTTTGCTGAATTTTGTTATGCATGATTTTTATATCTTTGTATTTCCCTCTGATCTATCCGGTTCGTTTGGCCAACTAAATTGATTTATCTTATTGGGAGAGCTACTTTGTCGTGGGTTCAATCTTGCGGTGTCCTCAAGCAGTGACAGTAGGGGAAGCGAGACATGTATTTGTATTGCTGCCATTAACGGTAAAATGACGGGGTTTAATCATATTGCTTGATTTTATTCTGTTTACATTATGTCATCTTGCTTAAAGCGTCACTCTGTTTATTATGAACTTAATACCACAGATGCAGGTAGGAGTCGGTCGATTGGTGGAGTAATAGTAGTAGATGCAGGCAGGAGTTGGTGTACTTGTCATGAACGTGATGCCTATATACATGATCATTGCCATGAATATCGTCATAACTATGCACTTTTCTATTAATTGCCCAACTGTAATTTGTCTACCCACCATATGCTATGTCTTGAGAGATAAAACTGTAGTGAAAATTATGGCCCCCGGGTCTACTATAATCATATTACTAAACACAAAATTACCTTGCTGCAATTTTACTTTTCTTTCACTTTTCAATTTATCTATCTATAACTAGGAGATATAATCCTTACAAGTAACGAGTTCAAGGGGATTGACAACCCTCTTGCCCGCGTTGGCTGCAACTATTTTGTCTTTTGTGTGTAGGTACTGCTTACTAGGATTTTCTTGGTTCTCCTATTGGTTCGATAATCTTGGTTCTCACTGAGGGAAATATTATCCGCTACTATTTTGCTTCATTGTTTCTCTTCGGAGAAAATCCCAACGCAGCTCACAAATAGCAGTCATGCCGTCGTTGAAGGAGGGAAGAATGTCATGGCCCCAGATGTGATCCAACAAGGCAAGAATGACTAGGCCAGCCCAAGTCGCCAGAAGAGGAAGAGAAGGCCAAACCTGGGAGCTAGGCGGATAAGCATGTGGTGTGTGAGTCGTGTGTGGGCATCCAGAACCTATTGGCTGTAACCTATTCACTCTCTGCTTCTTCTCTCCGCTCTACTACTTTACCCTACCTCCAGTTCCTCCTCCGCTCCCCTTTAAAATCCTTGTAATCCGCCATGGAACAACTAATTGGATAGTGAGGCCGTAACACTAGCTAGTGTAAGGTAGGCACGGGAAACATCTGGAGTGCTCTGTGGGCGGCACCGCCCCTGCCGCCGAAGATGGACGATGAGATTTCGACACAGCTGGCCATATCCTAGGTCAGGACTGCCCCTTTGTGCCGAACACAATAGATCATCCTCCTCAAGAGCACAGACACATAAGGCCTTTTATTTAGGGCAGGTGTGCCCCTTTTTTTGGCCAAAAAAAAGAAGAAAATTTGCTTTCCTTGCAAAAAAAGAGAAATTAGGTATGCAGTTCGCTTAACATTGCCCATGTGTTAAATACTTTCTCCATCCCATATTACTTGATACTGACATGGATGTAACTAGACTTATTTTAGTGTTAGATACATCTATTTTAGATTCACAAAAATAAAAAAGATACATGTATTTTAGAGTCAAGTAATATGGAATGGAGTGAATACTTATTTAGCGACTCGTTAGTCGTCAACCCGGTTCGGATCTGAGCTCGCAATTTCTCGGTTGCAATCGTCCATATATCTTTACCTAATAATAAAGCAAATCGGGTTTCTTTCGTCCGTCATGGGATTTTTCAGAAAAGTCCTTCTATTTCAGAGAAGTCAACCCGCAGTCCTGTTTTAAGACAAAATGAATCGTTTTTTTCCGTATTTTACATTAAAGTCTCCGTGTTTTCTTGAAATCAACCCGCCGTCCGGATTTAAGTCACACCCGAACCGTTATTTTACGTTTTTTGAAAATCCCCCTGACGTTTTAGGTAATTCATCCGCGGATCATATGTAAGTCAAACAAATACTTTTTTAAATCATCCATATCTTTTAAACCGTAACTCCGATTTGAACATGTTATATATGAAATTTGATTAGAAAAATATGTAGAATATGAATATGAGATTATTTTTACCTATTAAGTATTTTTAATATTATTTTGTAATATATTTAAATCAAACAAATGATTTTCTAAATTATCCGTATCTTTTAAACCGTAACTTTGATTTTAACATATTATATATGAAATTTTATTAGAAGAATGTGTGGAATCTAAATATGATGTTAATTTTACCTGTTAAATATTTTTTAAATATTGTTTTGAAAGCAAACTTATAATTTCTAGCGCAAGATCCGTTTTTCTTTCGTATAGGCGGAGATCCGGATTGCAAATAAACACCCCACTATAACCATATAGGCAAAAGAAAACATCAATAACTACACATGCATACCTTTGAAAAATGTCGTAGGGGAAAACAACAGATTTCTCATCGCGAGAATGAGAGAAAGCGAGAGAGAGAGAGAGGGGGCGAGGGAGGAGAGAGGGAGAGAGGGACGCCTTAGGATTAACCATATTCAAACATGGTTTTTTTGTTGTTTTATGTGAACACCGAGGCCATCGCCGGCGAGGGTGAGAAGGAGGATAAGCGGCAACACAAATATGATGCCTCGCAAATATAAAGAAGATAGACCTATTGAGTGATGGTTGTTGGGTTAAGAGTGTGTGTTATGTTTTTTCTCCCGTTGCAACGCGCGGGCTCTTTTGCTAGTATACACACACACACACACACACACACACACACACACACACACACATATATATATATATATATATATATATATATATATATATATATATATATATATATATATATATATGGGTCGCGCTATTCGTCACCCAGGGTGAGGATTCTTATTCCTCACCCCAGTCCATCTCTCATGGCCACATCTCCAGTACGTAAGAAAACAAAAGGACTTGAGGTAAACTTACAGCCAAAAGACAGAAATGTCTCTGTTCCGTAAAGCAAAGGGATCAACGTAATATTACCTCATGCATGCCAGTAATTTACATCGTGCATGTAAGGAACCTATATGGCGCACCAAAGTAGCAGACTAGCAGTGTAGAAATCAAATGATGCTGACGTAAATTTACAGAATGAGGAACGGAGGATTTGGTGACCTACATTGACGTGTTCATGTATTAATACCTCACTTGATTAGGGTGGAATACATTTATCTTATGAATTATTGTGTCGGTAAAAGTACCACTTGTAGTGTGTTCTTGTAATTTGTGTGTGTTTTCAGAATATTGTGCTAGGCTTGACAATAACTGTGATGTTAAGTGTATCTGAAAATACTCATGTTTACTTCTTCGTTTTAGATTTCTTCTCTGCGATTTACACCAATGTATTGCACAATAGTTGTCTACTAGATTATCTTGACGTGTGTTCACCTCATTAGCTCTAGATCACACACAAAAAGACTCCTGGGCATTGTTGCCAGACATAAGAATTTCTAGAATGGTTCATTACAGCATGTCAGAAGTACTTGAAAAGCACTTGGATTTCCCGACAAAACCAACTAGGTCTGTTTACAATGAACAAAGGCGATGTGAGTTTATCACACATATATATCATAAAAACAATAAAATTCAGTATGCTGCTAAACAAAGTAGCATCTAAAGAAATCAATATCTATAGAGAAAACTATCTTTCTGTAGTAGAACAATCTCCTGTCAATCTTGAGATGGGCACTGATCATCTTTTGGCCAAACTGAGAAATTCTCATTTCAAATAAGATGTTGCAAAATCCCCATCTAGATGAACGTACAATTTCTGCAAAGATGTATTTCCATTTAGCCTTTGCACCATCCTCATCTGAATGACCCGACAGTTTCTGTAACGATTACCCGAAAAGTTCTAGTGCTTGGAAAATTGTCACATGTAGTCATATCATTGCAGCTACTCGTTAGATGCAAAATGTAACCAAGGAAAACTGTAAGCTGCAAAGAGGGACGTCGGTTTCAAAGGTACTCTCCATAATCCATCAGCCACATATTACAAGGAACTACATAAATATGACAAGGAACTAAAGGAGCACTTGTCCATGGCAGTGGTAAAAAAGCCCCAAGGAAGAAGAAATTAATCATGTTTGAATAGGAAAACCCAAGAGAAATTTTATTTGTTGCAAAAAATTTAATATTAAATGATGAGAAATTTTAATTTTTGTTACCATTTGCCGTGCATTTTTCTAACATGTGGATTCTGTCATGATGGAATGGGTGCCATGACGATGATGTACCCTAGAAACATGCAAAGAGAAAAGGCATTCTTAAAGATGATTGGCGATCTGCACAATGATATTATCAACAACTCCTTTGCTGGTTAGCTGCTCCTACCTAAGAATGCTGAAAGTATAAAGAGTTCTGAGATCCAGCAATGATTTTACACCATCTAATTGGACCTAGCATCGGTCATGCACATACCTTTCTTTGGCGTTATAATACTGGAAGATGCCAAGATGGTATTAGCATGTTCAGTATTCAGACCAGCGTTTGTAAATTTACCCCTGACTGTAAAAGCTTGTTATTACAGAGATAAACATGTGTACACATTTTTTTGGATGTTTAAGTCCATGTATGTCAGCACTTGAACAAGGATTGAATCACTGGAAGAAAACCTTGATATACATAAACTGTAGATTTCTGGAAAGTTGGCGCTGTCAAAATTGTACTGTAATATTTGCTTTCATCAAGTAATGGTGCAAGATAGCAGACAAGATAAGTAAATCAAGAGAGATGTGTGCAGGATTTCAACTATATACGAAATATTAAGCCGTTGTTTATACAGCTATTATAATCTATCCTAACCTGTATAGAAATTCTATCGAGTAGAATGCAGTAAGAAAATGTATACATGTCTTTGAGCTCCTTCCTGATTACAATACAGACAAGAAAAATGACGCTGCTGTAATTTGCATTACTAATTGATGAACCAATATATGTGCTCTGAAAACAAGTCAAATTGGGCGTCTGTTCAAAGACCGAAAAATAAAATTCAACACCTGCTCGGCGCCGCTGAACATATTAGTTATGCTAATAAAATTCAACATCTGCTCGGCGCCGCTGATTCCCTCTGAACATATTTAACATATCAGATTAGTTATGCTAATAGCAATTTGGTTCTTCACGGGTTGGCTCGTATTCAATTAGCTTGTTCAACAGCTTCTTCACAGGTTGTTGAAGAGATTTGGAATAAACTCACCAGCGTGTAGTGGAGCAAGCAGCACGAGTTGCTCGCGGTCGAAGCAGCACCGCGAACACCCTAAACTGTCCCCGCGGCCAGCAGACTGCCACAAGCCGCTTTGCCCAACACCAAGGCCACACCCCCACACACCTCGCCAACATTGCCACCGAGCATCACGTCGTCACGCCCCCACGATGGTCAGTCGCCGCTCCCCAACCCGTCCATCCTTTCTGCCGACCACCATGCCATCATGCCCACCAGCTGCTCACTTAGATGCCGGCCACCACGCCCAAGCCATTCGCCGTCGGAAACTGCATGCCCCCCTGATTTTTTAGGGAATCGGCCACCACAATTAGAATAGGAAATGATGAGGCGGAGAAAGGGGGCTATAGCTACCACGGACAGAAAGCATTTTTCGCAAATGTAAACTTACGTCGGCACCTAAAAGATTCTACCTCATGCGTGGAGTTATGGTGGAACGTCGGAGGCACAACCCGTTAGCCGGATTACACCTAAGAGAAGTCTGACTTGGTCGTTATTCCTCATCAAGATGAAGTACATGCACCCCTAATCGATGCCAAGATGAAGGGGGCTATATAAAAAATGGGTAAATGACCATCATCTGCACAATCACCAAGATGAAGTACATGCACCCCTAATCGATGCCCCCAGATCATGATTTGAGTTGAACATATCGAGACCAAGAATCATGGCATGAAGGCAAGCAAGGGAAAATAAACATCCAGTCATCCATCATGAAGAATTCCAGGGGTAACTCAAACCAACGCTATAACAATTTTTAAAATCACAACCTAAAGAAGAGAAGGTTATTGTTTTGTATGACATGGAAAGCAGATCAATCGACGATTAAATTCCCTAACAGTAGTATACCTATGATCTGACAGAAATGCATCATGAAGCCAACAAAAATGAAGAAACTGAATTCACAAATGCAGATTCAGACCAAGATATTTCTACCAACCCTATGCGAAACATTACATGGGGTTTGAAAAAATGGAATAATCTAGGTTTGCAACCATCAAATCAACAATTCTTGTTTGATGATTCTCCAATTATTTTATAAATTAAGCGATTAATAATACTCAAACAAGAAATGCTATTGTGGTACAGTAGCTGATTCCTGAATGAGAATAAACTAATACACAAAAACTAAGCGCTGAGTATGGGATTTCGAGAATACTTTGAGAATTAGAATGACAGAAATGCTATTGTGGTACAGTATCTGATTCCTGAATGAGAATAAACTTATACACAGAGAAAATCTAAATCATAAATCTAGCTAGCAAGGAAAGATCTAAGATGGTCAGATAAGACGTAAATTGACTACTGTCTTTATCACTTTACTAATGCGGTAATGGAGCTTCCTGCACAATACTTGTCCTGTATAATATGCCAATTAATCTAAGCATTAGTAGAAAAATCACTAATAAGAACACACACGCATGCATGACAACACCTACAGAGGGGGAGAGGGGAAGAGAGAAATCCAGAAAACCTGGGAATGGGTTGGTGCCATGTAGGAGACGGAGCCAGCCATGGATCCTGGGCATCTTAAGCGGAGCTTGCTGGAGGGTTGACAGTAGGTAGGGGGTTGCTTCTCGCGAGCCTCACTCCAATCGGAGCCATCCTGCTACCGTGCATGTAAAAAGGAAGGAGGGGCGGAGTCCGGCGCAGCGCGAAGAAGAGAGGCCAGGGCAGGAGCTTGGGGTCGGGGAATCGGAACGGAGGTCGAGCCATCGCCAGGGCGACGAAGGGAGCGAGGGATGGATGTGGGTCGTGGGCTCGTGGCGCGGCCGTCGGCCAAAGAGGTTGCCAAACGCCGCGAAACGCTGCACGCCTCGACGCTGCTGCTCGCAAATGGCCCACCCCCGACGTCGCACGCATCTGACTCCACCCGCGACTGCCGTCGGCTCGCCGCCGAAACCACCCGCCGCTCGCCTCCGAGCCGCCCGTCCGCTCCCAACAGTTCCAAAAAGTGCGGAGAGTGGGTTAGCTAAACAGTTGCTAGGAAAGATCAGCTGCCCCCGCAACAAAAAACTTACCTCGACTGGCGGCAGGTTGCCTGCGAGTGCGAGTGGCTGGGTCGTCCAACCGGGGTGAAGAATAAGTAATTCTTCACCCGGGGTCATTAATAGAGTGTGTATATATATATATAGGGTCGCGCTATTCGTCATCCTGGGTAAGGAATAGTTCTTCTTCACCCCCTCTATTTTAACATGAATGCACCGTAATTTTATGTTCCGTAAATTTTGTCTTATTTCAGACATAAAAGGAGAACGTAAGAAAATATATAATCGCCGTAAAAAATATTTTATGTTACGCAAATTTGAAACGTAAAAATATAGTGTAAAATTTACATAAAATGTAATTTTTCTGGTCTTCTGACATATTTTTATGCCAAATTTTACGCAGTGAATCAATATGACTGTAACTATTTGTATTTAAAACATAATTTATTTATAAAATGATCGTAAGATTACCTCGGGTGAAGAATAACGTATTCTGGACCCTGGGTGATGAATAGTAACAATATATATATATATATATATATATATATATATATATATATATATATATATATATATATAAATATAAATATATAGTGAAAATGCATCCTACTACCGGGTGTATAGATGATTAGAAAGTATCACGAGCATTGCGTTCATTTCCCACCCAGGAATAATCTCACGTTCTCATCACGAGGCCAACACCTTTTCATGCCATGGTGGTCAGCTTTTCTGCTGGCTCGTACTCGATCACGTTCTCATCACGACACCACCAGTGAAAACGTTAAAATTAACGTTGTAACTGCTTTCCGCAGAGCATCACGTGGTTGAAGATTGTAGTTTCAAACTGTGCTGACGTGACCCGTCAACGTCAGCACCATCATTAGGGTTCAAGAGGTATCGTGTGTGTGTGTGACGATTTCTCGGATGCATCTATCCGACAATCTCCTATGGCAGCAGCAATTAAATATGCAGGGCATGGTGACCATGGCACCATCACCGGGTCCTGCCCCGGAATTCAGGATTAAAAAGTGCCAACATTTATTTTTAATTTTTAAGGTGTGAAAACAACAAAAGGTCGTGTCACCATTGAAAATGATGAGACCTACAGTTTAAATAGGAAGCTATACGTCAGAAGCTGCAGGCTGGTCTCACTTTTACCTACAGCATATACCTAAGCGCTTGCTTTGATAGTCTCAAGGCTAGCTAGTGTAAGGTAGGCATGGGAAATACCAGGAGTGCTCTGTGGGCAGCACCGCCGCTGCCGCCGAAGATGGATGATGAGATGCCGACACAGCTACCGCCTATTCCGCCACAACTCCCGCCGCCGAGGAAGGGGAAGCTCATCACGATGCTGTGCATCGACGGTGGCGGGATACGTGGGCTGATCTCGTCGGTCATTCTTGCCCATCTCGAGAAAATGCTACAAGTAAAACATTATATTTTTTCCCGCAATAAAACACATAATCTTTTTCATTTGAGAATACCATCTTCGAATATTGGACGGGCAAATAATGTTTTTCTACCTTATCTCCGTTCAGGTCAAAGATGGGAAAAATGCCCGGATAGCGGATTACTTCGATTTGATAGCGGGCACAAGCATGGGAGCGCTGATCGCGGCTATGTTGGTGACGCCAGCACGCAATACGGGGCGGCCATTGTCTGCCGAGGACATCAAGAACTTCTACATTACATTTGGGCCTAAGATCTTTGCTCCCAAGAAGCGTTTCTCTGACTGGATACCCGGCATGGGCATGATTCGCAGGGGCCCCAAGTACGACGGCACCTTCCTGCGAAGAGCCTTTAGTACCGGTTCACCAACCAGGACAAATAAATCATGACTAAAGCCTCGAACCTTTTAGTCTCAGTTGGCCACGACCCAGAACTAAAGCCCATTCCACGTGGCCGGCAGCGCCCGCCAGGGGCTGGGGACCTTCAGTCCCGATTGGTGACACCAACCAGGACTAGGGGTTTAGGAGTTTAGGGTTTTAGGGTTTATGATTTATTTTCTTTTTTTATTTTGTATTTTTCACTCAATTCTTTTTCACTTCAAACATATTTTATGTTACTATATATATACTGTACACGTTATGCATGCATAATATAATTTCCCGTACAAACATGCGCACACACACACACACACACACACACACACACACACACACACACACACATGACCTCCTTAAGCAAAAAAAATTTCCTACAATTTGCAGATCATTACATGCAGGAATTAGGTGCAATGGTATTCTCCTCTATCAAATATGACCTCCTTAAGCAAAAATCCCGCCGATTCCTCTTGAATTGCTCGTATGTGGTTCTCTGGTATGAGCCTATCCCGCATCTCCACCATCTTTAAAGAAGGAGATCAATATGAATATATTAGTTGTGTGTGTATATATTACATCATGATAAAAAAATTGTGAATAGTGTTTACGTACCTGAAATAGTCTTGCATCTTTGTGCCATTCGGTCATCATGCGAATGCTCTCGCAAACGTAGTATGCATATAAATTAGTCCCCTAGTCCTGCCTCATGCACTTTGCGAGAATAGGATTCAATCAGATAATAATCAACCATGATAATGGTATTGATATTAGAATTAAAGAGGTGCGCGGACCTAGCTAGTACTATTTAATTACCTTGATCCATCGCCATGTCAGCTTCGGTTTCCATTCATCGACAACCTCTTTGATGAACTGTTTCCAAACCCTGCCCGGCAAAGAAAATGAAATAAAGGAGTTATTAATTACTTGATATCAGGAAATGAACGAAAGGGGACAATATAGTGCATTACTGATTAAAATTACGTGCCGACCATCAAAATCAAGCTGGTGTCTTATTGAGGATCTCTACTTAGTGAGTCCATGGTTTCAACAGTTCCAACGTCAACTTTAATGTTTAGCCGAATCCAGTGGAACCTGCCCACACATTTATATAATCAGGATGCATAACTCATGAACTACATTTAACATCGAGTAAGCAAAAATAGAATTTGTAGCACAAGGCAATAGCACTCCCTTGAAGTTGTAATAAAATAATATATTTGCTTTGGTATTTTGTGCCTTTAAAAACCTTAGCAAGTTTGCCTCTGAGTCATAGGGGTAGTCTTTTATCATTTGTTCATTAATGATATATGGGTCAACGAACCCAACGTCAAAGATTCCCTTTTCGAGAATCTTCATTCTGCATAATAGCGCACAAAATAATATAGTGAGGATAATTACATGTAATGAACGCGCCGAGCTAGAGACTTAAATTACAGAAAGAAATCACTTACAGACAATGGCAACTGACGATAGATTTGTCTAGTGCGTCTTGATTGTATAACTGAAAAATTTCTGAAATCTCAATGATTATCTCGTTTTCCTAGAAGTAACTAGCAAAATGGCCCGCTCGATATGCGGGCTTGAATTTTATGTAGTTTAATGATGAGAATATAATATTTGGTTTGTGTAAAGAAAATTTAAACCAAATGTGATGAAATTTACAAATATAAGTTTTTTCCAATGTAACGTTTTTATCATGATACAAACCACCTAAAAGCTAAGAGCTAAAAGGCGTACAACATAAGTCATTTAATATCATTCTTAGATAAAAAAGTCTAGTAATCCTAAAAGCTAAAAGGTGTACAACATTGGATATATTTTTAGATATAATTCATCTAAAAATCATGTAATATTGATGTTGGTTTTTCCTTGTGCGCCATGATGTTTGTTTCAGCTGGTTTATCTTTGGCCTTAATCTTCAATATTGGATATTTGTAACTAAGAGAAAAAGGAATTTGTGATCTTGTTTTCTATCGTAAACTATCTAATAATATTTTTATGCTTGAAGCTAGTTCCTTGATAAATAGGTTATATATCTGAGATGTAGATACCAATATTTCTTTTGCATTTGAAGCCAGGTCTGTCGTTCAACTCCATGTATATGTGATATCTTCTTTGCATCTTGTTTGGGCTGTACTTACCTAGAAATAAAGAAAAGCTTCCTAAATGAAGTACTTTATGATTCAGCATGGAGAGGTTTCAGGATGTCGTGTAAGAAGCTTGAAACTACACTTCACTTTTGTCATGTAAGAATTTAGTTGTATAATTCTTAGCCCCACACGAAAAGACCATGGAAGGACGCATCATAGTATCATAAGTTGGTCTTCAAACAATTAGCCAAGTAGGTTCATACCCGCAAAAAAAGGCAGGATGCAAGAAATAAGAGGTTGATTTTGAGAATTATTGTTGAGCAAGTACTTTACAGAAGACGGTTATATGGACAAAAATTAATATACACATACATGAAAATAATAGTCAATTTGCAATACTATCAAAATCAACTGTCACACCAAAAGAAATATGGTTTCCCAATTTATATGTACGTCATCACTTAGACAACTGAAGGTATAAATCTCAACCTACAAAACCGAAGCACGAAGAAAAGCAGTCCCATTTAGCAAGTATCAAATACCATGTATTATTGTTTGCATATTCAATGGTTAATTTGACGAATAAAAATCTAAATCAGTGGGACAGATTGCATTCGAAGAGTCCTCATGTTTGATACGGGCTAAATCTAGTATTTCCGATATAGGCAAAGTTAAATTTCTAAAACCTGGACTTTGCGAGAATGGGCATACCGTGGGCCTTGCTTTGTAGAGCTCAATCTGGTGCCAAGCCTGCCCCGCCGCAAAAGTAAGGAATATTTTATTGTAGTTTTTGAAATAAAGGATTTTCAAATAAATAGTTGGGTATTTTTTGAGAATTGAGTATTATATTTTCTTTGGGTTTTTATCATTTATGCCACCGATTTTGTCCCACTACTCAGTTTTGCTACTAGGAATTTCAACCGCTCAAAAATGCCATCACTTCGTTAGACACATGCTCAAAAATCTCTTTTTCCATGTTGTAATGACATAAATACCTACGGACCAACATGTCAGCTCGCCCTCTATCTCACTACAATAAAGTGTGGGTCCTACTTGATCCCAACAACGTTCTTATTTTCCTGTAAAATTATTTTCTTGGTTTCTCATGACAAATGGGGCCACACTTATCATTGTGAGATAGAGAGATCTGACATGTGGGTCTCTGATTATTTTTATCATATAACATGGTCAACTGGTTTGACGTGAAAATAACAATGTCTAATGACATTTTTGAGCAAACATCTAACGGAACAATGGCATTTTTGAGATATCTAATGGCATTTTGAGCAAGCGTCTCACGAATCAATGACATTTTTTAGTAGTTGTAACTTCTAATGGCAAAATTGAGTAGTGAGACACAACTAGTGGCATAAATGATCCTTTTTCTTTTGAGGGGTAAACACAAGTGTATTCATTAAAGTCCAGATGATGTGGGATACAATGTAGGTCATGGGGTTAGTCAAACCAGATGTGGCATCCCACACCCTATGATAGAGAAAACTTGCCTAAGCTATGTGCTTCACAATTCACAACACGACCTTCAAAGGAAAAACTACAATGGAAGGTAGAAGCTTCGTGATTGATCTCGCTGATAATTACACCAGATCCAACTCAAGCACCCTTGGAGATATCTGAGATTACTTGTTTGCGGTCCCACATAATAACAATGTTCTGGAAGTGGACGTCTTCTGCAAGAGTGAGGGCCTCTCGACATGAAATTGCTTCCAACGTGGCTGGGTCGAGAACTCCCTCAATGACAGTTTCACCAAGATAGTTTCCAGCTGTGTCCCTTCATACTGCCACTGTTGAGCCTCCCCTTCCCTGTAGTACTCCAGTATCTACATGGATTTTGCAATACCCCATCGGAGGCATCCTTGGTCCCCTCTACGTTGCTGCATGCAGTATAGGAGCATTCCGAGAGGAGGTATGATGTTCTCACTGATGATGTTGAGGTCATCTATGAATCTGGTGGTGAAGCTGCGAGTCGTTTGTTGGCTTTGGAAGATTGCCTTGTGTATTACAAACTTTCCTGTATCATGCCAGGATTTTAGCTACAAACTAGGCCTGAGCCCAACCCATATGTAAGGTTTTCATGAAGGCAGCAATATCTTTGCATTATAAAGTTAGTACAAAGTTAAGACACTTATTTTGAGACGGAAGGAGTAGGTGGATCTGATATTGGAAAATCATATATTTATATTGAAACTACTTCCGTAAGATACATCATTATTCAGAAGTACAGGTTGGCACACTCGTAAGATGGATCACAACACCCATTCAATTTGGTGGAGTAATAATAGTAGATGCAGGTAGGAGTCAGTCTACCTATCATGGACATGATGCCTATATACATGAGCATTGCCATGAATATCGCCATAACTATGCGCTTTTCTATAAATTACACAACAGTAATTTGTCTACCCTGTTGGGGAACGTAGTAATTTCAAAAAATTTCCTACGCACACGCAAGATCATGGTGATGATATAGCAACGAGAGGGGAGAGTGTTCGTCCACGTACCCTCGTAGACCGTAAGCGGAAGCGTTAGCACAACGCGGTTGATGTAGTCGTACGTCTTCATGATCCGACCGATCCAAGCACCGAACGTACGGGGCCTCCGAGTTCAGCACACGTTCAACTCGATGACGATCTCCGGCCCTCCGATCCAGCAAAGGCTCCGGAGATGAGTTCCGTCAGCACGACGGCGTGGTGACGATGATGATGTTCTACCAGCGCAGGGCTTCGCCTAAACTCCGCGACGATATGACCGAGGTGGAATATGGTAGAAGGGGGCACCGCACACGGCTAAGGAACGATCCGTAGATCAACTTCTGTGTCATGGGGTGCCCCCTACCCCCGTATATAAAGGAGTAAGGGGGAGGAGGCGGCCGGCCAAGGGAGGGCGTGCCAGGGAGGAGTCCTACTCCCACCGGGAGTAGGATTCCCTCCTTTCCTAGTCCAACTAGGAGACCTTCCATGTAGTAGGAGTAGGAGAGAAGGAAAGGGAAGAGAGAAGGGAAGGAAGGAGGGGGTGCGGCCCCTCCCCCTAGTCCAATTCGGACTAGGCATTGGGGGGGCGTGCGGCCTGCCCTAGGCAGCCCCTCTCTCTTTCCCGTATGGCCCAATAAGGCCCAATACTTCTCCCCGGCGAATTCCCGTAACTCTCCGGTACTCCGATAAATACCCGAATCACTTGGAACCTTTCCGAAGTTCGAATATAGTCGTCCAATATATCGATCTTTACGTCTCGACCATTTCGAGACTCCTCGTCATGTCCCCGATCTCATCCGGGACTCCGAACTCCTTCGGTACATCAAAACTCATAAACTCATAATAAAACTGTCATCGAAACCTTAAGCGTGCGGACCCTACGGGTTCGAGAACTATGTAGACATGACCGAAACACGTTTCCGGTCAATAACCAATAGCGGGACCTAGATGCCCATATTGGCTCCCACATATTCTACGAAGATCTTTATCGGTCAAACGGCATAACAACATACGTTGTTCCCTTTGTCATCGGTATGTTACTTGCCCGAGATTCGATCGTCGGTATCTCAATACCTAGTTCAATCTCGTTACCAGCAAGTCTCTTTACTCGTACCGTAATACATCATCCCGCAACTAACTCATTAGTTACAATGCTTGCAAGGCTTAAGTGATGTGCATTACCGAGAGGGCCTAGAGATACCTCTCCGACAATCGGAGTGACAAAACCTAATCTCAAAATACGCCAACCCAACATGTACCTTTGGAGACACCTGTAGTACTCCTTTATAATCACGCAGTTACGTTGTGACGTTTGGTAGCACCCAAAGTGTTCCTCCGGTAAACGGGAGTTGCATAATCTCATAGTTACAGGAACATGTATAAGTTATGAAGAAAGCAATAGCAACATACTAAACGATCAAGTGCTAGGCTAACGGAATGGGTCATGTCAATCACATCATTCTCCTAATGATGTGATCCCATTAATCAAATGACAACTCATGTCTATGGTTAGGAAACTTAACCATCTTTGATTAACGAGCTAGTCAAGTAGAGGCATACTAGTGACACTATGTTTGTCTATGTATTCACACATGTATTATGTTTCCGATTAATACAATTCTAGCATGAATAATAAACATTTATCATGAAATAAGGAAATAAATAATAACTTTATTATTGCCTCTAGGGCATATTTCCTTCAGTATCCCACTTGCACTAGAGTCAATAATCTAGTTCACATCGCCATGTGATTTAACACCAATATTCATATTTGTATATGATTAACACCCATAGTTCACATCATCATGTGACCAACACCCAAAGGGTTTACTAGAGTCAATAATCTAGTTCACATCGCTATGTGATTAACACCCAAAGAGTACTAAGGTGTGATGATGTTTTGCTCGTGAGAGAAGCTTAGTCAACGGGTCTGTCACATTCAGAGCCGTATGTCTTTTGCAAATATTCTATGTCTACAATGCTCTGCACGGAGCTACTCTAGCTAATTGCTCCCACTTTCAATATGTATCCAGATTGAGACTTTAGAGTCATCTGGATCGGTGTAAAAGCTTGCATCGTTGTAACTTTTTATGACGGGCTCTTTTATCACCTCCATAATCGAGAAACATCTCCTTATTTCACTAAGGATAATTTTGACCAATGTCCAGTGATCTACTCCTAGATCACTATTGTACTCCCTTGCCAAACCAGGGTAAAGTATACAATAGGTCTGGTACATAGCATAGCATACTTTATAGAATCTATGACTGAGGCATAGGGAATGACTTTTCATTCTCTTTCTATTTTCTACCATGGTCGGTTCTTGAGTCTTACTCAACTTCACACCTTTGCATCACAGGCAAGAACTTCTTCTTTGACTGTTCTATTTTGAACTATTTCAAAAATTTATCAAGGTATGTACTCATTAAAAACTCTTATCAAGCGTCTTGATCTATCTCAATAGATCTTGATGCTCAATATGTAAGTAGCTTTACTGAGGTCTTTCTTCGAAAAAACTCCTTTCAAACACTCCTTTATGCTTTGCAGAATAATTCTACATTATTTCCGATCAACAATATGTCATTCACATATACTTATCAGAAATGCTGTAGTGCTCCCACTCACTTTCTTGTAAATACAGGCTTCACCGCAAGTTTGTATAAAACTATATGCTTTGATGAACTTATCAAAGCGTATATTCCAACTCCGAGATGCTTGCACCAGTCCATAGATGGATCGCTGGAGCTTGCACATTTTTGTTAGCATCTTTAGGATTGACAAAAACCTTCTGGTTGCATCATATACAACTCTTCTTTAATAAATCCATTAAGGAATGCAGTTTTGACATCCATTTGCCAGATTTCATAAAATGTGGCAATTGCTAACATGATTCGGACAGACTTAAGCATCGACACGAGTGAGAGAATTCTCATCGTATTCAACACCTTGAACTTGTCGAAAACCTTTTCCGACAATTCGAGCTTTGTAGATAGTAACACAACTATCAGCGTCCGTTTTCCTCTTGAAGATACATTTATTTTCTATGGCTTGCCGATCATCGGGCAAGTCCACCAAAGTCCATACTTTGTTCTCATACATGGATCCTATCTCAGATTTCATGGCCTCCAGCCATTTCGCGGAATCTGGGCTCATCATCGCTTCCTCATAGTTCGTAGGTTTATCATGGTCTAGTAACATGACTTTCAGAACAGGATTACCGTACCACTCTGGTGCGGACCGTACTCTGGAAGACCTACGAGGTTCTGTAGTAACTTGATCTGAAGTTTCATGATCATCATCATTAGCTTCCTCACTAATTGGTGCAGGAATCACTTGAACTGATTTTAGTGATGAATTATTTTCCAATTCGGGAGAGGGTACAGTTACTTTATCAAGTTCTAATTTCCTCCCACTCACTTCTTTCGAGAGAAACTCCTTCTCTAGAAAGGATCCATTTTTAGCAACGAATATCTTGCCTTCGGATCTGTGATAGAAGGTGTACCCAACAGTTTCCTTTGGGTATTCTATGAAGACGCACTTCTCCAATTTGGGTTTGAGCTTATCAGGATGAAACTTTTTCACACAAGCATCGCAGCCCCAAACTTTAAGAAATGACAACTTTGGTTTCTTGCTAAACCACAGTTCATATGCTGTCGTCTCAACGGATTTAGATGGTGCCCTTTTAATGTGAATGCAGCTGTCTCTAATGCATAACCCCAAAACAATAATGGTAAATCAGTAAGAGACATCATAGATCGCACCATATCCAATAAAGTGCGGTTACGACGTTCGGACACACCATAACATTGTGGTGCTCCAGGTGGCGTGAGCTGTGAAACTATTCCACACTGTTTTAATTGAAGACCAAACTCGTAACTCAAATATTCGTCTCCACGATCAGATCACAGAAACTTTATTTTATTGTTACAATGATTTTTCCATTTCACTCTGAAATTCTTTGAACCTTTCGACTATTTCAGACTTATGTTTCATCAAGTAGATATACCCATATCTGCTCAAATCATCTTGTGAAGGTCAGAAAATAGCGATACTTGTCACGAGCATCAACACTCATTGGATCGCATACATCGGTATGTATTATTTCCAACAAGTTAGTAGCTCGTTCCATTGTTCTGGAGAACGGAGTTTTAGTCATCTTGCCCAAAAGGCACGGTTCGCAAGCATCAAATGATTCATAACCAAGTGATTCCGAATATCCATCTTTATGGAGTTTCTTCATGCGCTTTACACCGATATGACCCAAACGGCAGTGCCACAAATAAGTTGCACTATCATTATTAACTTTGCATCTTTTGGCCTCAATATTATGAATATGTGTATCACTACGATCGAGATCCAATAAACTATTTTCATTGGGTGTATGACCATTGAAGGTTTTATTCATGTAAACAGAACAACAATTATTCTCTGACTTTAAATGAATAACCGTATTGCAATAAACATGATCAAATCATATTCATGCTCAACGCAAACGCTAAATAACATTTATTTAGGTTTAACACTTATCTCGAAAGTTTAGGGAGTGTGCGATGATGATCATATCAATCTTGGAACTACTTCCAACACTCATCGTTACTTCCCCTTCAACTAGTCTCTGTTTATTCTGTAACTCCTGTTTCGAGTTACTAATCTTAGCAACCGAAAAATATCAAATACTCAGGGGCTACTATAAACACTAGTAAGGCACACATCAAACACCTGTATATCAAATATACCCTTGTTCACTTTGCCATCCTTCTTATCCACCAAATATTTAGGGCATTTCCGCTTCCAGTGACCATTTCCTTTGCAGTGTAAGCACTCAGTTTCAGGCTTTGGTCCAGCTTTGGTCTACTTCACGGGAGTGACAACTTGTTTGCCATTCTACTTGAAGTTTCCCTTTCTTTCCCTTTGCCCTTTCCTTGAAACTAGTGGTCTTGTCAATCATCAACACTTGATGCTCTTTCTTGATTTCTACCTTCGTCGATTTCAACATCACGAAGAGCTCGGGAATCGTTTTTGTCATCCCTTGCATACTATAGTTCATCACGAAGTTCTAGTAACTTAGTGATGGTGACTAGAGAATTCTGTCAATCACTATCTTATTTGGAAGATTAACTCCCACTTGATTCAAGCGATTGAAGTACCCAGACAATCTGAGCACATGCTCACTAGTTGAGCGATTCTCCTCCATCTTTTAGCTATAGAACTTGTTGGAGACTTCATATCTCTCAACTCGGGTATTTGCTTGAAATATTAACTTCAATTCCTGAAACATCTCATATGGTCCATGACGTTCAAAACGTCTTTGAAGTCCCGATTCTAAGCTGTTAAGCATGGTGCACTAAACTATCAAGTAGTCATCATATTGAGCTAGCCAAACGTTCATAACGTCTGCATCTGCTCCTGCAATAGGTCTGTCACCTAGCGATGCATTACGGACATAATTCTTCTACGCAGCAATGAGGATAAACCTCAGATCACGGATCCAATCGGCATCATTGCTACTAACATCTTTCAACACAGTTTTCTCTAGGAACATATCAAAATAAACATATGAAAGCAACAATGCGTGCTATTGATCTACAACATAATTTGCAAAATACTACCAGGACTAAGTTCATGATAAATTTAAGTTCAATTAATCATATTAGTTAAGAACTCCCACTTAGGCAGACATCTCTCTAGTCATCTAAGTGATCACGTGATCCAAATCAACTAAACCATGTCCGATCATCACGTGAGATGGAGTAGTTTTCAATGGTGAACATCACTATGTTGATCATATCTTCTATATGATTCACGTTCGACCTTTCGGTCTCCGTGTTCCGAGGCCATATCTGTATTTGCTAGGCTCGTCAAGTTTAACCTGAGTATTCCGCGTGTGCAACTGTTTTGCACCCGTTGTATTTGAACGTAGAGCCTATCACACCCGATAATCACCTGGTGTCTCAGCACGAAGAACTTTCGCAATGGTGCATACTCAGGGAGAACACTTCTTGATAATTAGTGAGAGATCATCTTAAAATGCTACCGTCAAACAAAACAAAATAAGATGTATAACAGATAAACATCATATGCAATCAAAATATGTGACATGATATGGCCATGATCATCTTGCGCCTTTGATCTCCATCTCCAAAGTACTGTCATGATCTCTATCGTCACCGGCACAACACCATGATCTTCATCATCTTGATCTATATCAATGTGTCGTCACATGGTCGTCTCGCCAACTATTGCTCTTGCAACTATTACTATCGCATAGTGATAAAGTAAAGCAATTATTTGGCACTTGCATCTTATGCAACAAAGAGACAACCATAGGGCTTCTGCCAGTTGCCGTTAACTTCAACAAAACATGATCATCTCATACAACAACTTATATCTCATCACGTCTTGACCATATCACATCACAACATGCCCTGCAAAAACAAGTTAGACGTCCTCTACTTTGTTGTTGCAAGTTTTATGTGGCTGCTACGGGCTGAGCAAGAACCGTTCTTACCTATGCATTAAAACCACAACGATAGTTCGTCAAGTTGGTGCTATTTTAACCTTCGCAAGGACCGGGCGTAGCCACACTCGGTTCAACTAAAGTTGGAGAAACAGACACCCACTAGTCACCTGTGTGCAAAGCACGGCGGTAAAACCAGTCTCGCGTAAGCGTACGCGTAATGTCGGTCCGGGCCACTTCATCCAACAATACCGCTGAACCAAAGTATGACATGCTGGTAAGCAGTATGACTTGTATCGCCCACAACTCACTTGTGTTCTACTCGTGCATATAACATCAACGCATAAAACCTAGGCTCGGATGCCACTGTTGGGGAACGTAGTAATTTCAAAAAATTTCCTACGCACACGCAAGATCATGGTGATGATATAGCAACGAGAGGGGAGAGTGTTCGTCCACGTACCCTCGTAGACCGTAAGCGGAAGCGTTAGCACAACGCGGTTGATGTAGTCGTATGTCTTCACGATCCGACCGATCCAAGCACCGAACGTACGGGGCCTCCGAGTTCAGCACACGTTCAGCTCGATGACGATCTCCGGCCCTCCGATCCAGCAAAGGCTCCGGAGATTAGTTCCGTCAGCACGACAGCGTGGTGACGATGATGATGTTCTACTGGCGCAGGGCTTTGCCTAAACTCCGCGACGATATGACCGAGGTGGAATATGGTGGAAGGGGGCACCGCACACGGCTAAGGAACGATCCGTAGATCAACTTGTGTGTCATGGGGTGCCCCCCTGCCCCCGTATATAAAGGAGAAAGGGGGAGGAGGCGGCCGGCCAAGGGAGGGCGCGCCATGGAGGAGTCCTACTCCCACCGGCAGTAGGATTCCCTCCTTTCCTAGTCCAACTAGGAGACCTTCCATGTAGTAGGAGTAGGAGAGAAGGAAAGGGAAGAGAGAAGGCAAGGAAGGAGGTGGTGCGGCCCCTCCCCCAAGTCCAATTCGGACTAGGCCTTGGGGGGGCGCGCGGCCTGCCCTAGGCAGCCCCTCTCTCTTTCCCGTATGGCCCAATAAGGCCCAATACTTCTCCCCGGCGAATTCCCGTAACTCTCCGGTACTCCGATAAATACCCGAATCACTCGGAACCTTTCCGAAGTCTGAATATAGTCGTCCAATATATCGATCTTTACGTCTCGACCATTTCGAGACTCCTCGTCATGTCCCCGATCTCATCCGGGACTCCGAACTCCTTCGGTACATCAAAACTCATAAACTCATAAAAAAACTGTCATCGAAACCTTAAGCGTGCGGACCCTACGGGTTCGAGAACTATGTAGACATGACCGAAACACGTTTCCGGTCAATAACCAATAGCGGGACCTGGATGCCCATATTGGCTCCCACATATTCTACTAAGATCTTTATCGGTCAAACCGCATAACAACATACGTTGTTCCCTTTGTCATCGGTATGTTACTTGCCCGAGATTCGATCGTCGGTATCTCAATACCTAGTTCAATCTCGTTACCAGCAAGTCTCTTTACTCGTACCGTAATACATCATACCGCAACTAACTCATTAGTTACAATGCTTGCAAGGCTTAAGTGATGTGCATTACCGAGAGGGCCCAGAGATACCTCTGCGACAATCGGAGTGACAAAACCTAATCTCGAAATACGCCAACCCAACATGTACCTTTGGAGACACCTGTAGTACTCCTTTATAATCACCCAGTTACGTTGTGACGTTTGGTAGCACCCAAAGTGTTCCTCCGGTAAACGGGAGTTGCATAATCTCATAGTTACAGGAACATGTATAAGTTATGAAGAAAGCAATAGCAACATACTAAATGATCAAGTGCTAGGCTAACGGAATGGGTCATGTCAATCACATCATTCTCCTAATGATGTGATCCCATTAATCAAATGACAACTCATGTCTATGGTTAGGAAACTTAACCATCTTTGATTAACGAGCTAGTCAAGTAGAGGCATACTAGTGACACTATGTTTGTCTATGTATTCACACATGTATTATGTTTCCGATTAATACAATTCTTGTTGGAAATATGCCCTAGAGGCAATTATAAAAGTATTATTATATTTCCTTGTTCATGATAATTGTCTTCTATTCATGCTATAACTGTATTATCCGGAAATCGTAATACACGTGTGAATACATAGACCACAATATGTCCCTAGTGAGCCTCTAGTTGACTAGCTCGTTGTGATCAACAGATAGTCATGGTTTCCTGGCTATGGACATTGGATGTCGTTGATAACGGGATCACATCATTAGGAGAATGATGTGATGGACAAGACCCAATCCTAAGCATAGCACATAGATCGTGTAGTTCGTTTGCTAGAGCTTTTCCAATGTCAAGTATCTCTTCCTTAGACCATGAGATCGTGTAACTCCCGGATACCGTAGGAGTGCTTTGGGTGTATCAAACGTCACAACGTAACTGGGTGACTATAAAGGTGCACTACAGGTATCTCCGAAAGTGTTTGTTGGGTTGGCACGAATCGAGACTGGGATTTGTCACTCCGTGTAAACGGAGAGGTATCTCTGGGCCCACTCGGCAGGACATCATCATAATGTGCACAATGTGACCAAGGGGTTGATCACGGGATGATGTGTTACGGAACGAGTAAAGAGACTTGCCGGTAACGAGATTGAACAAGGTATCGGTATACCGACGATCGAATCTCGGGCAAGTACAATACCGCTAGACAAAGGGAATTGCATACGGGATTGATTAAGTCCTTGACATCATGGTTCATCCGATGAGATCATCATGGAACATGTGGGATCCAACATGGGTATCCAGATCCCGCTGTTGGTTATTGACCAGAGAACGTCTCGGTCATGTCTGCATGTCTCCCGAACCCGTAGGGTCTACACACTTAAGGTTCGATGACGCTAGGGTTATAAAGGAAGTTTGTATGTGGTTACCGAATGTTGTTCGGAGTCCCGGATGAGATCCCGGACGTCACGAGGAGTTCCGGAATGGTCCGGAGGTAAAGATTTATATACGGGAAGTCCTGTTTTGGTCACCGGAAGAGTTTCGGGATTTATCGGTAACGTACGGGGACCACCGGGAGGGTCCCGGGGGTCCACCAAGTGGGGCCACCAAGCCCGGAGGCTTGCATGGGCCAAGAGTGGTGAGGGACCAGCCCCTTAGTGGGCTGGTGCGCCTCCCACAAGGGCCCATGGTGCCTAAGAGGTGGGAAGGGGGGCAAACCCTAAAGGGGATGGGCCTTAGGGCCCATCTAGCTGCGCCTCCCTCCCCTCTCCCCTCTTGGCCGCCAACCCCTTTGCCATCTAGGGCTGCCGCCCCCCCTAGGGGTGGGAACCCTAGAGGGGGCGCAGCCCCTCCCCTTCCCCTATATATATGAGGCCAAGAGGGCTGCCCAGAACATAGACGATTCGATCTCTCGTTGGTGCAGCCCTGCGTCTCTTCTTCCTCCTCTTCTGCGGTGCTTGGCGAAGCCCTGCAGGATAGCCACGCTCCTCCACCACCACCACGCCATTGTGCTGCTGCTGGATGGAGTCTTCCTCAACCTCTCCCTCTCTCCTTGCTGGATCAAGGCATGGGAGACGTCACCGGGCTGTACGTGTGTTGAACGCGGAGGTGCCGTCCGTTCGGCACTTGGTCATCGGTGATTTGGATCACGACAAGTACGACTCCATCAAACCCGTTCACTTGAACGCTTCCGCTTAGCGATCTACAAGGGTATGTAGATGCACTCTCCTTCCCCTCGTTGCTGGTCTCTCCATAGATAGATCTTGGTGATACGTAGGAAATTTTTTGAATTTCTGCTACATTCCCCAACAGTGGCATCATGAGCTAGGTCTATTGCGTAGATTCTTTGCACGAGTAGAACACAAAGTAGTTGTGGGCGTTGATGTTGTTCAATATGCTTACCGTTACTAGTCCAATCTTGTTTCGACGGTATTGTGGGATGAAGCGGCCCGGACCGACCTTACACGTACTCTTACGTGAGACAGGTTCCACCGATTGACATGCACTTGGTGCATAAGGTGGCTAGCGGGTGCCAGTCTCTCCCACTTTAGTCGGAATAGATTCGATGAAAAGGGTCCTTATGAAGGGTAAATAGCAATTGACATATCACGTTGTGGTTTTACGTAGGTAAGAAACGTTCTTGCTAGAAACTCATAGCAGCCACGTAAAACATGCAAACAACAATTAGAGGACGTCTAACTTGTTTTTGCAGGGAATGCTATGTGATGTGATATGGCCAAGAAGAATGTGATGAATGATATGTGATGTATGAGATTGATCATGTTCTTGTAATAGGAATCACGACTTGCATGTCGATGAGAATGACAACCGGCAGGAGCCATAGGAGTTGTCTTTATTTATTGTATGACATGCGTGTCATTGAACAACGCCATGTAATTACTTTACTTTATTGCTATCCGGTAGCCATAGTAGTAGAAGTAATAAGTTGGCGAGACGACTTCATGGAGACACGATGATGGAGATCATGGTGTCATGCCGGTGACGTTGATGATCATGGAGCCCCGAAGATGGAGATCAAAAGGAGCAAAATGATATTGGCCATATCATGTCACTATTTGATTGCATGTGATGTTTATCATGTTTATGCATCTTGTTTACTTAGAACGGCGGTAGTAAATAAGATGATCCCTTACAAAATTTCAAGAAGTGTTCTCCCCTAACTGTGCACTGTTGCTACAGTTCGTCTCTTCTAAGCACCACGTGATGATCGGGTGTGATGGATTCTTACGTTCACATACGACGGGTGTAAGACAGATTTACACACGCGAAAACACTTAGGGTTAACTTGACGAGCCTAGCATGTACAGACATGGCCTCGGAACACGGAGACCAAAAGGTCGAGCATGAGTCGTATAGTAGATATGATCAACATGAAGATGTTCACCGATGATGACTAGTCCGTCTCACGTGATGATCGGACACGGCCTACTTGACTCGGATCATGTAATCACCTAGATGACCAGAGGGATGTCCATCTGAGTGGGAGTTCATAAGATGAACTTAATTATCCTGAACATAGTCAAAAGATATTTGCAAATTATATCGTAAGCTCACGCTTTGGTTCCACTGTTTAGATATGTTCCTAGAGAAAATATAGTTGAAGGTTGACAGTAGCGATTATGCAGACAGTAGAAAGCTTATGTCCTTAATGCACCGCTCAGTGTGCTGAACCACAAACGTCGTTTGTGGATGTTGCGAACATCGGACATACACGTTTTGATAACTACGTGATAGTTCAGTTAAACGGTTTAGAGTTGAGGCACCAAAGACGTTTTTCGAAACGTCGTGGAACATATGAGATGTTTCGAGGGCTGAAATTGGGATTTCAGGCTCGTGCCCACGTCAAGAGGTATAAGACCTCCGACGATTTTCTTAGCCTACAAACTAAGGGAGAAAAGCTCAATCGTTGAGCTTGTGCTCTGATTGTCTGAGTGCAACAAGTCACTTGAATCGAGTGGGAGTTGATCTTCTAGATGAGATAGTGATGTTTCTCAAAAGTCATTGCCACCAAGCTGCTAGAGCTTTGTGATGAGCTATAACATATCAGGGATAGATATGATGATCCTTGAGGTATTCGCGATGTTTGACACCGCGAAAGTAGAAATCAAGAAGGAGCATCAATTGTTGATGAAACCACTAGTTTCAAGAAGGGCAAGGGCAAGAAAGGGATACTTCATGAAACGGCAAATCAGCTGCTGCTCTAGTGAAGAAACCTAAGGTTGAATCCAAACCCGAGACTAAGTGCTCCTGTAATAAGGGGAATAACCACTGGAGCAGAATTACCCTAGATACTTGGTAGATGAGAAGGCTGGCAAGGTCGATAGAAGTATATTGGATATATATTATGTTAATGTGTACTTTACTAGTATTCCTAGTAGCACCAGGGTATTAGATACCGGTTCGGTTGCTAAGTGTTAGTAACTCTAAATAAAAGCTACGGAATAAACGGAGACTAGTTAAAGGTGAGCTGACGATATGTGTTTCCAAGCTTGATGTAATCAAGCATCGCACACTCCCTCTACCAATGAGATTGGTGTTAAACCTAAATAATTGTTATTTGGTGTTTGCGTTGAGCATAGACATGATTGGATTATGTCTATCGCAATACGGTTATTCATTTAAGGAGAATAATGGTTACTCTGTTTATTTGAATAATACCTTCAATGGTCTTGCACCTAAATGAATGGTTTATTGAATCTCGATCGTAGTGATACACATTTTCATGCCAAAAGATATAAGATAGTAATGATAGTACCACTTACTTGTGGCACTGCCATGTAAGTCATAATGGTGTAAAACGCATGAAGGAGCTCCATGTTGATGGATCTTTGGACTCACTCGTTTTTGAAAAGTTTGAGACATGCGAACCATGTCTATTGGTGTATACGCATGACGAAACTCCATGCAAATGGATCGTTTAGACTCACTTGATTTTGAATCACTTGAGATATGCAAATCATACCACATGGGCAAGATGACTGAAAAGCCTCGTTTTCAGTAAGATGGAACAAGATAGCAACTTGTTGGAAGTAATACATTTTTGATGTGAGCAGTCCAATGAGTGCTGAGGCATGCAGTGAATATCGTTATGTTCTTACTTCATAGATGATTCGAGTAGATGTAGAGTATATTTACTTGATGAAACACAAGTCTGAATTATTGAATGGTTCAAGTAATTTTGGAGTGAAGTTGAAGATCATCGTGACAAGAGGATAAAATGTCTATGATATGATCATAGAGATGAGGATCTGAGTTACGAGCTTTGGCACGCAATTAAGACATTGTGGAAATTGTTTCACAATTAATACCGCCTAGAACACCATAGTGTGATGGTGTGTCCGAACATCATAGTTGCACCCTATTAGATATGGTGCGTACCATGATGTCCCTTACTGAATTACCACTATCGTTCATGGGTTAGGCATTAGAGACAACCACACTCACTTTAATAGGGCACCACGTAATTCCGTTGAGATGACACCATATGAACTATGGTTTAGAGAAACCTAAGCTGTCATTTCTTAAAGGTTTGGGGCTGCGACGCTTATGTGAAAAAGTTTCAGGTTGATAAGCTCGAACCCAAAGCGGATAAAATGCATCTTCATAGGACACCCAAAACAGTTGGGTATACCTCCTAATTCAGATTCGAAAGCAATAGGGATTGTTTCTTGTACCGGGTCCTTTCTCGAGGAAAAGTTTGTCTCGAAAAGTTGAGTGGGAGGATGGTGGAGACTTGATATGGTTATTGAACCATTACTACAACTAGTGTGTAGCAGGGCACAGGAAGTTGTTCCTGTGGCACCTACACCAATTGAAGTAGAAGCTTATGATAGTGATCATGAAGTTTCGGACCAAGTCACTACTGTACCTCGTAGGGTGACAAGGATACGTACTACTTTAGAGTGGTACAGTAATCCTGTCTTGAAGGTCATGTTGCTAGACAACAATGAACCTACGAGCTATGGAGAAGCGATGGTGGGCCCAAAATTCCGACAAATGGTTAGAAGTCATGAAATCCGAGATAGGATCCATGTATCAGAACAAAGCATGGACTTTGGTGGACTTGCCCAAAGATCGGCAAGGCATTGAGATAAATGGATCTTTAAGAAGAAGACGGACGTGGACGGTAATGTCACCATCCATGAAGCTCGACTTGTGGCGAAGAGTTTTTCACAACTTCAAGGAGTTGACTATGATGAGATTTTCTCATCCGTAGCGATGCTTAAAGTCCGTCGGAATCACGTTAGCACAAGCTGCATTTATGAAATCTGGCAGATGGATGTCAAAACGAGTTTCCTTGCCAGTCGTAAGGAAAGGTTGTATGCGATAAAATCAGAAAGGTTTTGTCGATCCTAAGGATGCTAAAAGGTATGCTGGCTCCAGCGATCCTTCTAAGGACTGGAGTAAGCATCTCGGAGTTGGAATGTGCGCTTTGATGAGATGATCAAAGATTTTGGGTTTATACAAAGTTTATGAGAAACTTGTATTTCCAAAGAAGTGAGTGGGAGCACTATAGAATTTCTGATGAGTATATGTTGTTGACATATTGTAGATCAGAAATGACGTAGAATTTCTGGAAAGCATATAGGGTTATTTGGAAAGTGTTTTTTCAATGGAAAGCCTGGATTAAGCTACTTGAGCATTGAGCATCAAGATCTATAAGGATAGATCAAAACGCTTAATGGTACTTTCAAATGAGCACATTCCTTGACATGATCTTGAAGGTGATCAAGATGGATTAGTCAAAGAAGGAGTTCTTGCCTGAGTTGTAAGGTATGAAGTTAAGACTTAAAAGCTCGACCACGGCAAAATAGAGAGAAAGGACGAAGGTCATCCCCTATGCTTAAGACGTAGGCTCTACAGTATGCTATGCTGTGTACCGCACCTGAAGTGTGCCTTGCCATGAGTCAGTCAAGGGGTACAAGAGTGATCCAAGAATGGATCACAGGACAGTGGTCAAAGTTATCTTTAGTAACTAGTGGACTAAGGAATTTTCTCGATTATGGAGGTGGTAAAAGAGTTCGTCGTAAAGGGTTACGTCGATGCAAGCTTAACACCTATCCGGATAGCTCTCAGTAGAGATACCGGATACGTATAATGGAGCAACATTTTAGAATAGCTCCAAGTAGAACAATTATTTGGAATAGCTCCAAATAGAACGTGGTAGCTACATCTAGGAGATGACATAGAGATTTGTAAAGCACACACGGATCTGAAAGGTTCAGACCCGTTGACTAAAACCTCTCTCACAAGCAACATGATCAAACCTAGAACTCATTGAGTGCTAATCACATAGTGATGTGAACTAGATTATTGACTCTAGTAAACTCTTGGATGTTGGTCACATGGCGATGCGACCTGTGAGTGTTAATCACATGGCGATGTGAACTAGATTATTGACTCTAGTGCAAGTGGGAGACTGTTGGAAATATGCCCTAGAGGCAATAATAAAAGTATTATTATATTTCCTTGTTCATGATAATTGTCTTCTATTCATGCTATAACTGTATTATCCGAAAATCGTAATACACGTGTGAATACATAGACCACAATATGTCCCTAGTGAGCCTCTAGTTGACTAGCTCGTTGTGATCAACAGATAGTCATGGTTTCCTGGCTATGGACATTGGATGTCGTTGATAACGGGATCACATCATTAGGAGAATGATGTGATGGACAAGACCCAATCCAAAGCATAGCACATAGATCGTGTAGTTCGTTTGCTAGAGCTTTTCCAATGTCAAGTATCTCTTCCTTAGACCATGAGATCGTGTAACTCCCGGATACCGTAGGAGTGCTTTGGGTGTATCAAACGTCACAACGTAACTGGGTGACTATAAAGGTGCACTACAGGTATCTCCGAAAGTGTTTGTTGGGTTGGCACGAATCGAGACTGGGATTTGTCACTCCGTGTAAACGGAGAGGTATCTCTGGGCCCACTCGGTAGGATATCATCATAATGTGCACAATGTGATCAAGGGGTTGATCACGGGATGATGTGTTACGGAACGAGTAAAGAGACTTGCCGGTAACGAGATTGAACAAGGTATCGGTATACCGACGATCGAATCTCGGGCAAGTACAATATCGCTAGACAAAGGGAATTGCATACGGGATTGATTAAGTCCTTGACATCGTGGTTCATCCGATGAGATCATCGTGGAACATGTGGGAGCCAACATGGGTATCCAGATCCCGCTGTTGGTTATTGACAGGAGAACGTCTCGGTGATGTCTGCATGTCTCCCGAACCCGTAGGGTCTACACACTTAAGGTTCGATGACGCTAGGGTTATAAAGGAAGTTTGTATGTGGTTACCGAATGTTGTTCGGAGTCCCGGATGAGATCCCGGACGTCACGAGGAGTTCCGGAATGGTCCAGAGGTAAAGATTTATATATGGGAAGTCCTGTTTTGGTCACCGGAAGAGTTTCGGGATTTATCGGTAACGTACGGGGACCACCGGGAGGGTCCCGGGGGTCCACCAAGTGGGGCCACCAACCCCGGAGGCTTGCATGGGCCAAGAGTGGTGAGGGACTAGCCCCTTAGTGGGCTGGTGCGCCTCCCACAAGGGCCCATGGCGCCTAAGAGGTGGGAAGGGGGGCAAACCCTAAAGGGGATGGGCCTTAGGGCCCATCTAGCTGCGCCTCCCTCCCCTCTCCCCTCTTGGCCGCCAACCCCTTTGCCATCTAGGGCTGCCGCCCCCCTAGGGGTGGGAACCCTAGAGGGGGCGCAGCCCCTCCCCTTCCCCTATATATATGAGGCCAAGAGGGCTGCCCAGAACACAGACGATTCGATCCCTCGTTGGTGCAGCCCTGTGTCTCTTCTTCCTCCTCTTCTGCGGTGCTTGGCGAAGCCCTGCAGGATAGCCACGCTCCTCCACCACCACCACGCCGTTGTGCTGCTGCTGGATGGAGTCTTCCTCAACCTCTCGCTCTCTCCTTGCTGGATCAAGGCATGGGAGACGTCACCGGGCTGTACGTGTGTTGAACGCGGAGGTGCCGTCCGTTCGGCACTTGGTCATCGGTGATTTGGATCACGACGAGTACGACTCCATCAACCCCGTTCACTTGAACGCTTCCGCTTAGCGATCTACAAGGGTATGTAGATGCACTCTCCTTCCCCTCGTTGTTGGTCTCTCCATAGATAGATCTTGGTGATACATATGAATTTTTTTGAATTTCTGCTACGTTCCCCAACAATTCTAGCATGAATAATAAACATTTATCATGAAATAAGGAAATAAATAATAACTTTATTATTGCCTCTAGGGCATATTTCCTTCATTCCCACCATATGTTATGTTTCGAGAGAGAAGCCTCTAGTGAAAACTATGGCCCCCTTGTCTACTATAAAAATATTACTAAAACCAAAATTACCTTGCTGCAATTTTACTTTTCTTTTACTTTTCAATTTATCTATCTATGACTAACATATTTAATCCTTGCAAGTAACGAGTTCAAGGGTATTGAAAACCCTCTTGCCCGTGTTGTGTGCAAGTAACTGATCTTGCGTGTGTTGGTACTTCTTACTAGGATTTAATTGGTTCTCCTATTAGTTCGATAACCTTGGTCCTCATTGAGGGAAATACTATCTGCTACTATATTGCTTCACCCTTCCTCTTCAAGGAAAACCCCAACACAGCTCACAAGTAGCAGAAAGAATTTATGGTGCCGTTGTCGTGAAGAAGTCTTCAAATACCTACAGGTTTGTTCACACAAATTATCAATTACTTGCTCTACTTTTTATTGGCCTCTCCTTTTCATCTCTCTCCACTTCTCTAAAAAATTGAAAAACACAAAAACTGTTTCATTTCGTTTGTTTGCTTGTTTTGCTTGAAGTTGCTATCATGTCTTAATTTGCTAAAGATGACTCCTTTAGTAAAGAGATCGTCTTAAATTGAGAGGGCTACTGATAATTTTATGTATGCACGGTATGTGAAAAATGAATTATTCACTAAGGAAGTTAAAGAACATTGCACCGTATTGGATGCCATTAGTAAGCAACTTCTTGAAGTCAATCAGGACGTAGCCAATCAACAATCATAACTTGCTCGTACCAAAAATATGCTAGGAAAGATATCCAATAAACAAACTACACTAGTAAATAAAATGGTTGCTAAACCAGAGTCACGTTCCCACACTAGTGAAGATGAAGTTATAAATGATTGGATTGACCCCTATTGAATCCTTGTTTAGTAATATAAATCTTGATGGGAAAGGGACTGGAGATGAGTCAACTTTAGCTAGAAGGTGTCCCAGTTGTTCCAAGAGTGATGATCTTAATGATAACAACAATTAAAGTGGGTTTGAAGAGGTCAAGACTTTAGATAGTGATGTGCCCACTAGTTTGGATTACAAGGACTTTAATTATGATAATTTCTCTTTGATTGAATGTTTGCAATCCATGATTAATTCACCCAATGCTTATGAACAAAATAAAGCTTTTACTAAACATATTGTAGAAGCAATGATAAAAGCATATGAAGAAAAACTTGAGTTGAAGTTTCTATACCTAGAAAATTACATGATGAATGGGAACCTACTATCTATCTATACCTATACTAATTACAGACTTCCTAAAAATTCCCACGTTAATCAATAATTAGGAGCCATTAATCTGGCGGGGCCAAGTTATTATAGTGTAGATTTATCCTAAATTCCCACGTTATTCCATAGTTAAAAAAAACTCCTCAAAATTATGAGCCATCATATGAAGGTCGTAGCATGCGTTCTGTCACAACTCCCTCCTTTCTCTTTAATCAATATTAAAAGAACATGACCCATAAAAAAAAAGATTCAGAGAACAGACTATATTATTTAAAAGAAGAGTCCATGTGCTGCACGTCCTAAAAGCTAAATCCTGAGATCACCCTTCATTTTTCTTTCTAGCCGTCAGTTCCTGTTCGAGGTGGTGCAAAGCCAAAAGATTTCCTGAACTCTGCAGCTTCTTGACACGAACACAACAACCTCTCATGATCTCATCCATGGATGCCTCTCCCCGCCGCCGCCGCCGCCATTGCTGCAGTTCTCGGTGATCTCGCTGCCGTTTCTCTTTCTCAGTGTCATCTCCTTGGCTGTATGAATTTTCGTTATTGATTAGGGGACAGGGAAGAGAGCGGGGAGTTGTTTAAATCGGCATTGTTGGGAACTCAGGCGACAAAGTAGGATCAATCAAGAGAAGCTTCAGTTCAAATTCATGAACAGAACGGCTATCATGTCCAGCAACCTAGGAAGACAATTTTTTTAGGTTAATCTACTGCAAGCCTCCTCTCCACCTCACAATCTCTCTCTCTCTCTCTAAAAAAATGAATCCAGACTGCCAGGAGCTCCTCCCCTCCCTCGAGGCCTTCTGGCATGGTGCCTTATTTCTGATCTCATGGGCGTGGCATGTTGTTCACTCTTTCCAGGTGCCCTTCCACCTTCCCGTATAGCGACATGAAGATAATCATGCAGGGCATCGATCACCCCACCATAAGCTTCTGGTCGGTTCCTTAGGAAAGCACCACTGTATTTAGAACTAATAAACTGATGTCATCCCGTTTCTTAGAAAATAGGATAATCGATTCTGCATGGCAAGTGGACTCCCTGAAGCTGATTTCCCATCTGTCCAAGTTTGTGGATTTCTCAAACTTGATTACCACTTTGAGTGTTCTACTCTTTTTCACTTAATGGCAACTTCCATGTACGTAATTCTAACAAATAAAGGAATATTACCTTTGTTACATCGACATCGTTCAGATTTCAGACTAACATTGTACACAGATTATTTGGGAGTGCAGGCTGCAGCTTTTCAGGCATTGTCGGTTCAGTTTCGACTTTGTGTCAACGAATTTGTGCACGGGATATGAGCCTTAAGGTTGCTTCCATTAGATTTGACTCAAGATGTAGCCGGACATCTCGGAGAGTTACGACATTAGTTGTGCAAGATCAAAACACATAATTACAAGCCACCCTTTCCGATGTTTATATTTGCCCGTTTTCCTCCACAGGCTAAGCACATGCAGACAGATGCAGCCTCTGAATGCTCAGCAGGATATGGAGAGATGAGGACAGCCGTGCGTGTGCTACAGGTGGACACGTGCAAGGCAACAGTAGGGGAGTGGCATGCAAAGACGCTGGCGCAACTGACAACGAACTGTAAAATTACTTTGGATGTAAGGCTGGAAGCATCATGATACATATGTTGATACTGTTGTAATGTGTTCATTGGATATGCAGATATGAGGCCAGTAGTGCATGTGCTGCAAGTGCAGACGTGCCAGGCAAAAGAGGGGGCACGGAACACAGAGCCGGCACGCGGCAGCGACGAGAGGAAGATAGGCCCAGCTGACAACGAACTATACTTTGGATGCGAGGTTTTAGCATCATGACATATACTCCCTCCGTTCCCAAATACTTATCTTTCTAGGCATTTCAAATTGACTCAACATACGGATGTATGTAGACATATTTTAAAGTGTAGATTCACTCATTTTGCGCCGTATGTAGTCACTTGTTGAAATCTCTAGAAAGACAAGTATTTAGGAACGGAGGGAGTATATGTTGCTTTTGTTGTAGTAATATGTTTGTTCTCCTCTTTTGTCCTAGCAGATCTTATATCTCCATCTCTCTTACCAGTTAGATCATACCTGTACAATACTGTACCTGTATGTCCCTTAACCAGTTCGATCACTATTATTAAGGTAAGACTGATCATGTCATTATGTTTTCTATCTGAGACTGACATATGCGTACTTATTTATCTACAAATGAAAATTTCTTCCTAAGAAACCAATGGTAATTGGCATGGTAACAATGTTTGTTAATGTTATTTTAGCATCACTCGGTCCAATCTAACTGCCTGATTTTTTTCGTTGAGAAATTCTGCAACTTCACTGCAAAATGGACTACCGGCTACAAGCAAAAATACTTACTGTGTTGACTCACCATGACAGGATCATATCACAAATTGACGTTGTGGCCCTTCTGCTTTATACTCAGATGAACTATGTGATGCGTACTAATTTAGTTTCATCAAGATATCAATATAATTTATTTTTTAGAGCAGGCATATAAATCTGTTTTCTACTCCACTTATTAATTTATTTCATTGGATTTACGCTTATGTTTCTATGTGTCGTTGGTATTTTCTTTGCTAGACTATGTTAAAGTTCATGACGGATATGCTCATTATCCTAAACAGAAGAATAATATGCATTTACATCATAAACTTTATCAGAATCATGGTTTGAAGACTCCAATGTCACTTAAATGCTACTATTAACATTTGTTTTTGTACATGCATTGTTATGAATGTAATAAACTTTCTCAGGAGACAAGCTCCAATGGTACTCTCAAGTGAGTGCATAATGTAGCATTAATATTTCTATGAAGTTGTACATTCGTTTTCAGGAAAAGAAAGCACATTTGCATTTTAAGTCTTTCAACTGTATGTACGGTACCACGTTCAAACCAGCAAAACAAGCATTTTAGAATGGTATATGGACATTAATTGTGTAATGCCATTAAATTGCTTTGCGGTTCACAAATTTCAGGGTATTAAAATTTTCACTCAGAACATGATCTCTATTTCTTTTGTTTTATCATTAGTATAACTAGCAAAGTGGCCCGCTCTTCGCGCAGGCTGGTATTTAATATGGTTTGTTCGAAATAAGTTCTTATATACCAGTTCATTGGGTTGGCCATGAAGTGGTGATTTTAAGGATATTAGAGTTACCCCTTTAATGTTTTGTGGAGATTTCAGGAGGCTATTGTTGTCTAAAGTTTTTTAGTGCTACGTGCTCGAATCTATGGATTTGACTAATGCGGCTGCAGAGATGTGTACATGGTGTGTGGCTTGCTTGACAATCCCGCTGAGGCATATTAAAGTTTTTTATTTTTAGTATATAATATTTCCCCAAGAAGTATCGTATGCATCAAATTTGAGTCAACATGGGTGATTTTATCACAATTATATTTTATTTGTTCATATTCCCATGAAGTATATGTTAGCATGAATTCATTTTAAAAAATGCTTCATCAGAAATTACATAATTTACGCTGAAAATATGTATATGCACTATACTTTTTTCCCTAGATGATATACATTAATCAGGTGTTTTTTTTATAAATTATAGCTGATTTTTTAGAACAATTTATAGCTGATTATTTGTACAGTTAGTAGTACTGTAATGTTTCCGTAATTGAATGATTACTTGGGGTTTTAGCACAACCAGGTCACGTAGATGCACACAACATTCAGGCATGTCTCACACTCCATTGTCCACGTCTTCACAGAGCGGCTGGTCTTGCCCGGTCCCCTTTGTCCCATTTCTCCTTTCCTTCCTTTGTGCGTTGACTCCTAGGTTGCTGCCATCGGCTGATGTCAGCTACTCATAGAGAAAAGACACCCTTCTTTCTCCATTGACTTCTGTATTGATGCCATCGGCTGATATCCACCTATGCAAAGAGCAACGACGGTATTGTTGCTGATTGATTGTGGGCATGGAACTCATCTCCCGTAACCAGCTTGGATCCAGACCGAGTTCATCCTCTAGAAGACAAATCCATATTAGTGAAAATCCAGTCTGGCTAACACGTCGACTTCATGCTCCATAGCGGCTGCCATCTTCCGCCTGTAGGTCCAACATTTTTCCCTTTCCTGTTCATGACATATTTCCCCATTCTTCTTATCATTTCCCTATGTTTGTACTCTTGAAGCGCTGTAATTGAGGTAGTTAAAATAAAAAAATATTTATGCCTATCCACTTTATTTGTGCGTTTGGGATCGACATTGGCGTTTGCCCCATACCCCTATTCATATTCAAGCTCTGAGCTATGTAATGAGCCTCAAATATCGGGCGTCGCTATTAGGTATGAATGAGTTGTTTACATCAAATGCCGATGCACGATTCCATTACTTATGCATATCAGTAGACCACATCCATCCTCTTATTCTCATCTAATAAAAAGGTCTGTAGCAATATCTGGTTGAGGAAGAACTATACTGAAAGTGTTTTTCCATGTATTTTGAATATTTTTTTATATACTATTACCCGTAGTCCATCCCTTTAATTATCGTGACTCTTGAGAACGATATGTATGGTTCTCCATGTGCAAACACATGTTTAGGCAGAGATAGGTCTAATTCTTTGATATGCAGGTCTCACCTCCCCTAATTTTCATCATCTGATTGAACTAATTAATTAATTAAGGTAGTTTTGGTTAGTGGCTAACCTTCCAGTTTATATTTTTTTACCACCCTATATGATGTGTACTCTTGATCTTCAATCAATTGACTTATGGCCAAGTTACAAAATGATGATAATAAGTTATGAAGGTCAAATACAAAGGCGTACAGTTAATTTGTTTATGCTCCCTCCACATTTTTTCGGTCTTGGGATCGACATTGAAGGTGTTAGGCGCCCTTATACCTATTAATTTTCAACAAACTCCCACAGACATTTTTAAATTTCATTATTGAATAAGATAACATGTTTGATTGCATTCTACATATAAAATATAACAATGTCCAGATGCTCTAACTATTGGTTGCACTATATAAAAAAATTGAGGACTCAGATATCACATAATTTAGATTTGTCAATGTTTGAAATGAATGAACTATTTCCCCCAATTGTTACTTTGAGAATTGCAATATATATATCTATTACTGTAGGATCCAAATCCTCATGACGTGCCTACTCTGGCGGCAGCAGCCTTGTGGCTAAGATCGAGGAAGTTGGTGGATCGAAGACATGTCGATGAAGCTAGTGGATTGGACGCTTGGACAGGAGTGAGAATAGTGGCCAGGAAAAGAGTTTTTTCTTCCCGGAGAAGGTGATCAGGAATTGATGCCTTGAACATAGGTTTTTCTTTCTACAAAAAAAAAAATCTAGAGTTGATAGTTTTTCTTTGTAGCTAGGCGGCGACGAAGAGACCTCGAGTCCCAAAGTTAGATCGGGGCGCTGGTGTAGAGACCCATTGCGGCGTCTGCTCTTTTCTTCTTTAAAGGAAGGTGAGAACTGTTTGTTTCTTTTCTATACATGAAATCCAACTAAAAGAAGATACGTGAGATGTAGTAGCATTTTTTAGGGGAATGATATAGTAGTAGTTTTTTTTTATGTGAAATGTAGTAGATTTTTAATTTTTTATTTTGATTTCAGGGACGTGAGATCTGGAACATTAGATGTAGTAGTTTTTTTTGTTTTTTAGGGTATTTTTTTCTTTTGCAGGACATGAGATATAGTATTTTTTTTCTTTTTTTAGTATTTTTCTAAAGGACTTGTAGATAGATATAAGACGTATACATAGAATAAATCGGATCCATCAGTTTTACATGTAACGTGAGACCTTCTAGTTTTTTCTTTTATTTATTTAGAGAGGGACATGTAGATAGATATAAGTGTACGTTTTTTGGAACTGCATGTAATCTTTATTTTGAGAATTGAGCTACATGTACATGGTAAGGATAGTTGTAGTACATTTTTTTGAACTACAAGTAATGTTTTACATCAAACTGCACGTGATCTTTCATTTTATTGGAACTGCATGTAATCTTTTTTTTAGAATGCAGCTACACGTTCATGCTAAGGATAGCTGTAGTAGGTTTTTTTTGAACTGGACATAATGTTTTTTTTACATCAAACTGCACATAATCTTTATTTAGAATTGAGCAGGATGTACAGGCTAAAGATAGCTGTGTTTTTGTTCTTTTTGAGATGGAGCCCTCTTAGATCTAATCCATTAATTACATATTTTAAGTTATGGGTCCACCAAATCAACGACCAGATATTTCTAATTATTGTCGTAATTTTTAGCTTACATGCATCTAATATTTTTTTATTCCTTCCTTGTGAAGTCAATCGTGCATGCAAGGTCCTGGCTAAAAAAACTAATATTTTTTTATTCCTTGCTTGTGAAGTCAATCGTGCATGCAAGGTCCTGGCTAAAAAAATCCCGCATGGAGAAATATGTGGAAGATGTACACCTGGGCAAGTTGGTTATCTTTTCTAGAAAGAAAAAAAATACTAAGAAAAAAATCTGCATGCATGCACAAACGTATGTAAGAGGCAGTTAACGTGGCCAAGTTTGTAACGTTTTCTTAGGCAATTTTTTTCTGTCACGTGAATGCATGTGAGATATCTAAATTATGTGCGTTGGTTATCTTTTTATGCGAGTTTTTTTTGTTTAACCTGCATGCAAGTGATAGATTTCAGTTATGTGCATCACATATGTGTCAAGTTGTTTTGGACCCACCATATTACGTTACGGAGATCAAACGGTTACAGATTAAGAAAATTAGATGATCCATCAGATCAACGGTCAATATTTTCTAATTAACGTCGAATTTTTTAGCATATTTCTCTTTCCCTGGTTAACCCGTCAAGCACTTTTTATATATAATAATAATAATAATAATAATAATAATAATAGATAGATAGATAGATAGATAGATAGATAGATTCTATTCAGATGCATATATGATTGAAAAGGTTAATCCCTCGAGGTCCAACATAACAGTTTAACAAGATATTTTTAAAACAATAAACCACTAGCCCGTGCATTGCACGGGTACACGACTAGTTAAAGTAATAATTAAAGGTTATGAATGTAATGCTTTCAATTATCTAGGTGCTAGCATCTCTACTATACAAAAATCTTTATGTGACATCCATTAACTTGCATTTAGCGGATTCAACTATCACTACTGCAGGATGCTGTTAACGCGACACTACAATCAGAGACCCTTCGAGAAACTGTGCGATGCCATAATCGCAAACGGTGGTGTATGAAAACCGTCAAAAATGTATAAAACGTTTGCGATGACGGATGCATCAAACACGGTTCAGGTTTTAGTTGCGTGTGCGATGAAGGGCATACAGTTTAGTTCAATTAACTGTTTGCGATGAGGGGGAACAAAAGAAACGGGCAACCAGATGAAGGCGTGTCCGATATAGAGCATACGGTCCACTCGGATGAACTGTTTGTGATTAGGCAACAAAAAGAAACGGCCAGCCAGATGAAGGTGTGTGCGATATACAACATACAGTTCACTCGGATGAACTATTTGTGATTAGGCAACACAAAAAAAACGGTCAGTCAGATCAATGTGTGTGTGATTGAGGGCATACGCTTTAGAAGGATTAATTGTTTGTGATTAGGTAACAGAATAGAAACGGGTAAGCCAGATCAAAGTGTCTGCAATTGATGGCATACACTTCACATGGATGAACTGTTTGCGATTAGCCACAACAAATTGAAATAATTACATAAATCAACGTGTGCGCGCTAGACGGGCACACCCATTCTAATTAAAAGAAGCATGCGCGATGGTAATATCGAGCGCACACGGTTGTTGGAACAAGACGTGTGCTGACATTGCCTATTGCGGTGCACCCTATGGTGCAAACGCCATGTACGCGGCCGAGAAGGCGTACGTGCCCACGTTACGCCTTTCGGGAATAGTGCCGCACTTATAACCGTCAGTAAAGTTTGAGCATGCGTCCCGTCACAATTGTTTCAGAAGAATAGGGAGGCCGCGTCCCGTCACATTTCAAATTGCAAACCTATTCACACCGATCAAAACCTAAACGGTTTCCCACTTCGGAGTGTATTACTACGCAGTTATAAATACTACTACTCTAAGATGACTGCACATTCCTCCTCAACTCCTCATCCAAAAAAAGTCAAAAACAAACAAGTCATTCATCATCGTTCCCTTCCGTCCGCCATGGCTAGCATGAGTTCTGGGTCGAGAGATTGCCACCAGGGAGAGGCGAGCCTGGAAGCGGGAGCACGAGAGAAGTCCCGCCTCGCCGTGAAAGCAGCCAACATGTCCCGCCGCATGGCCGTAGCAGCAGAGAGGTCTCGCCGCACAGCCGACGCAGCACGGAGGACCGGCCGCACCGTCGATGCAGCAGACTGGTCCGACCGTGCCGCGGAAGCAGAATAGATGTCCTGCCATGCCGTGAATGCAGCAGAGATGTCCTCCCGCGCCGCGGCGGCCTGGGAAAATGCCTCGCGGCCACGCGAGAACTCTTACAGGCGCATGCGTGCCCTCGTCCTTAGGCAGATGTATCAGATCTCTAGGTGGGAGAGGCTGCAGAATGACCTGAAAGCCTCGTTTGAAAAGTCTACCGACGTCATCCTACAACTAAATGAGAGCAATGCGAAGCTCTGTACCGAGCACAACCTGCTGAGGGCGAAGATCATCGTAAGTGCAGAGCAGCAGGAGCAGACCACTGCCTTCTTGAAGTGGACCGGCGTCGTCGTCGAGAAACTTATGGACCAGAATGCCATGCTGCGCATCGAGCGCAAAAGGCTGGTGGAGGAATCTATGGATTCTCTCAAGCAGCATCTTGAGGAAAAGAAAGAGCTCGTCGCCGCTCGCCGTGGAGACTAGTTCCCGCAGCCTGCAGCAACGCATCAAGAAAGTAGAGATCAGTGAGCCAGATCGTTGTCTTCCTTCTTCTTTTGCCCTTGTGTATTTCGGGTGTTGCCGCATGTGGCTTTTTTAATTATGTTTCTAAATATGTAAGACAATTATTATCCACAATCATCGTCCTTATATTCATCATGCTTGCTATAAGTCGCACTCAATGCTATATGGGTCCATCGGATCTTACATCAAGATCTGTGCAAAACTTTCTTTTCATATTTTCATTTTTCTCTCTTAAATCTCAGTCCAATGAGACATATAGCCACACCATAGAACAGGTGCTCGGGCGCCATTAATGGAGACGTTGGGAGGGAGGTGCGCGGCGGGTAGCGGTCAAAGGGCTATCCTCCTGATGAGCGCGCACAAGGGTCTGATCGCACGCCTCCCATACTCAAATAGCTACCCCGCACGACACCTCCTAGCCAATAAAAAAGGGACGCGTGGCCGCTCGTATTGGTAAGTTGAACGCCCACGGTTTCAATAATACTTGTGTTTCCGATTTGTAACGTGACAACACTTGTTCCAAAATGACTTTGTTGATTGTTAATTTGTGGGCCTTCGCAAATCGGACAGAAAAATTGCCACATCATGTTGGTGCCATGTCATGAGACCATGCCAAATTTCATGATTTTCAGTCGTGTTTTGGAATTACAAGAATTGAAAAACCAAGTTTCTCAATCTTTTCGGTCGAGCCACGACGCCCAGATGTTTGAATTTCACTCCCATCTCTTGCATGGGACCTAGAAATTCAACCAAGGACACACATGCGATTTTTCAAACAACTTTGGTGCACTGGAGCATGTGCTTGTAGTTTAAATTTGAATTATTCACATTAAATGCCCAGAAACTCAATTAATGTATAAAAATGCCAAACGAATCCGGAATAATTCCAAAATTTAGCACGGTACTTCTATTTGGTCTAATCTGGCTGTGTAAAAAAATTAAGGTGGGAGAAGGCAGTGTACGTACGTTGTTTCGCACACGGAGGTGATACGTTCCCTCTCAGAACCACGAGCCTTCTTGAGGGAAGCTCCGGTTTGCAAGAAGCTTACACCAAAGCTTGTCCCAATTCGTCCAAAAAAATTACCGCAGCATGTTGGTGCCGTGTCATGACACCATGCCAAGTTTCACGATTTCCAGGCGAGTTTTGGAATTACAGGAATTAAAAAACCAAGTTTCTCAATCTTTCTGGCCGAGCCACGATGCCCAGACGTTTGAATTTCATTCTCATCTCTTGCATGGGACCTAGAAATTCACCCAAGGACACACATGTGATTTCTCAAACAACTTTGGTGCACTGGAGCATGTGCTTGTAATTCAAATTTGAATTATGCATATTAAATGCGCAAAAACTCAATTAATGTATAAAAAAGGCGAAATGAGCCCGGAATAATTCCAAAATTTAGCACCGTACTTCTTTGGTATAATCTGGCTGCGTAAAAATATTAAGGCGGGAGAAGGCCGTGTATGTATGTCATTTCGCACACGGAGGTGACATGTTCCCTCTCGGAACCACGAGCCTTCTTGAGGGAAGCTCCGGTTTGCAAGAAGCCTGATAACCCACAAGTATAGGGGATTGCAACAGTTTTCGATAAGTAAGAGTGTCGAACCCAACGAGGAGCTAAAGGTAGAACAAATATTCCCTAAAGTTCTGTCGACCACCGATACAACTCTACGCGCGCTTGACGTTCGCTTTACCTAGAACAAGTATGAAACTAGAAGTAATTTGTAGGTGATTTTGGAAAGGCTTGCAAGAAAATAAAGAGCACGAAAATATAAACTAGGGGTTGTTTAGATAAAGAGACAAATAAAGTAAATATAGCGAGTGTGGAAAAGTGGTGGTAGGAGTTGTGAAATTGTCCCTAAGCAATTGACTACGTTACTAGACCGGTAATCACTATTGCAATTCTATTTGAGGGAGAGGCATAAGCTAACATATCATCCCTTACTTCGAATTCTATGCACTTATGATTGGAACTCTAGCAAGCATCCACAACTACTGAAGATTCATTAAGGTAAAACCCAACCATAGCATTAAAGCATCAAGTCCCCTTTTATCCCATACGCAAACAACATACTTACTCGGGTTTGTGTTTCAGTCACTCACGCAACCCACCATAAGCAAATCATAAACATATTGCAAACCCTACAGCGGGAATCCCTCACGCTTGCGCGACACAAAGGGGACAATAGGACAACACCAATAATAAAACATGCAACTCAAACCAATCATAGCAATTCACCAATCACCGATAGGACAACGAAAATCTACTCAGACATCATAGGATGGCAACACATCATTGGAAAATAATATGAAGCATAAAGCACCATGTTCAAGTAGAGGGTACAACGGATTGCGGGAGAGTGGACCGCTGTAGATAGAGGGGGGAAGGTGATGGAGATGTTGGTGAAGATGACGACGGTGTTGGTGAAGATTGCGGTGATGATGATGGCCCCTGGCAGCACTCCGGCGTCACCGGAAGCAAGGGGGAGAGAGGCCCCGTCGGTGTCAAAACCGGCGGATCTCGAGTAGGGGGTCCCGAACTGTGCGTCTAGGCGGATGGTAACAGGAGACGAGGGACACGATGTTTTACCCAGGTTCGGGCCCTCTCGATGGAGGTAAAACCCTACGTCCTGCTTGATTAATATTGATGATATGGGTAGTACAAGAGTGGATCTACCACGAGATCAAGGAGGCTAAACCCTAAAGCTAGCCTATGGTATGATTGTTGTAATGTATGTTGTCCTACGGACTAAAGACCTCCGGTTTATATAGACACCGGAGGAGGCTAGGGTTACACAGAGTCGGTTACAATGGTAGGAGATCTACATATCCGTATCGCCAAGCTTGCCTTCCACGCCAAGGAAAGTCCCATCCGGACACGGGACGGAGTCTTCAATCTTGTATCTTCGTAGTCTTGGAGTCCGGCGGACGATGATAGTCCGGCTGTCCGGACACCCCCTAGTCTAGGACTCCCTCAGTAGCCCCTGAACCAGGCTTCAATGACGATAAGTCCGGCGCGCATAATGTTCGGCATTGCAAGGCGGGTTCCTCCCTTGAATAATCCAGAGAAGATCATGAACACCAGGATAGTGTCCGGCTCTGCAAAACAAATTCCACATTCCACCGTAGAGAGAATAAAATGTACACTAGTCCAATCTGCTGACGTATTATGCGGCATGACATCACACCGCTACCAAGCCTTTGTTTGAATCGTTTTTTTACTATACCACCTCAGCATGTTTAGCGAAGCGGTTTCCTTGGCACGTCTTGTCGAAGCAGAGATCATGCTCCCCTTATTCTGGGATTCTCATCAATACGGACGTGGGTAACCCAACCGTGCCCGTCGCCATGCCTCCTCCATCGAAGGTGAATCCCGAACGGTCACGGAGACGACCCTTGGTATTTTTCCCCTTTATAAGAGGACCAAGGACCGTTCCTTTTCTTCAATCTCGCATCGAATCTCCTTCTCGCTCCTAGTTCCAGCACCCAGAGCCCCAGATTCGAGCGCTTCGGATTCTCAACCATGTCCGGCTCCGACCTCCATGGTCGGTGGATGCCCTCCTCCGTCACGGAGGAGGACGTGTCAAAGCTGCGGGAGGCCAAGTACCTGTCCTACGAGATTTCGCACAGGTTGCCTGCCCAAGGGCAGGCCGTGCCCGCCCCCGAGCCCGGTGAGTACGTTGTCTTCGTACCCCACCTCCGCCGAGGTTTAGGCTTCCCGACGGACCCCTTCGTGAGAGGGCTCATGTTCTACTACGGGCTGGATTTTCACGATTTGGCTCCGGAGTCCATCCTCCATGTCTCCGCATTCATTATCTTCTGCGAGGCCTTCCTCCGCATCACCCCCCACTTCGGCCTGTGGCTGAAAACCTTCAATGTGGAGCCGAAGATGATCGGGGGGCATCAAGCGGAGTGCGGCGGGGCGGCCATAAGCATAAGCGCCGATGCCCCGTGGCCTGAGGGTTCCTTCCAAGAGGAACTCGGACTGTGGCAACAGGAGTGGTTCTATATCACCACTCTGAAGGGCAGCAAGCAAAAGCCGCCGCCTTCATTCCGCCCGGGACCTCCACGCCAACTGATGTCGTGGGTCAACCAAGGGCTCAATTGGGGGCCGTCCGAAGACGTGCCCTCATTGCAGGGCCGGATTCGAGACCTCCAAGCGAGGGAGATCAATCTGGTCGTGGTGATGCAGGTAATGCTAACCAGACGTCTCCTGCCCTGCAAACGCCGTCCTCTCCGTCTATGGGAGTTCAACCCGGAGGGACCTCAAATTCTCCAACACTTCATGGGTGAAACACCCGTGGAGATGTACATGTTGTTCTTCGGACCACAGGTGGCGTGTCCGGAATTGACCGAGGACGCAGGCCTAAGCCGCAATCGCCCGGATACTCAGGTAAATAGCTCAGAGTCCGGACGTTTTATTTATCTGCTTTTCTAGGGTTCGCCTCCTGACCCATAACTTTTCACAGGAGTGGGTAGCGCGATCGAAGATGATAAGGTGTCCGGCTCCCCTCCCAGAGACCGCACTGGAGCCCGTGCTGGTCAGAATGTTGGAGGTCGCGCCCGTAAAAGGGGGCGATGGGAAAGATAAAGGAGCTATTACTTCGCCCAAAGGGGCGTCTGAAGAGGGGGGGAATCAAAAACTCCTCCTTCCAGGGGGAGAAGAGGACCGCCTCCGAAGATCCGGAGGCCAAAGCCCCTAAACGGGGGAAGAGATCTTCACCGGGGGGTCCGGCGTCCGGGGAGAATCCGGACGTACAATCATCACCAAAGGATCAGCCCTCCAACGAGCCGTGAGTATGAAAAGGGGAGTTCATTAGTAAGAAAATACCTCCATTTGTGCTTCTGTGGGTGACCAAAATTTTTATCATGCAGTTCGGATTTGCTACGTTCGCAGATGAGTTCGTCTTCGGGGGACTTTCTTCCGGAGATGATAGAGAGCGAAACGCCCCCGTCTGCTGCGCCGTCAGATAGGGCAGACGAGCCTGAGGTATCGTCACGGAGGGTGTCCCCGAGTCCGGAGGGGCCGGGGAGTTCGGCGCCCGCTAGTGTCCGACCGGGAGAACTGAAGAATCTGCTGGAGAGGGCGTCCATCTCAGAAGATCACCGTGCGTTGATGCGTATGGTGATTGGAAGGATTTCGTCCGCCAAGAGCGGATTGCGTGATGCCGCTACGAGTTTGCTGGCGGGATTTGAGGTACGCGAAAATGGCGCACCTGTTTTTTTGGCCGTTTTGCACATAAAAGTGCGCCCTGTATAGGTAGTAGCCCCTGAGACTCGGTAGGTTGTCGAAAGCGACAGTGTGCCGAGGATCGAAATCGCAAGTAATGAATGTCGCCGTTCCTATGCAGGTGGCGGATAGTCCGAGGGCTAGCCAGACTAGTGGGGTTGCCGAGTTAATGCGGCAACTTGACGTGGCGGATGCGGACATCGCACTTGTCAACCGGCGACTTGACGAGTCGCAAGGTAAATGAGTTCTCCACAGTCGCTTTATTAAGGGGGTCAAAGCCCTCCTCTGATAAATTAAATGCTGTTATACAGACGGTGCTGCTGCTGTGGAGAGCCTTCGGGCCGAACTTGCTCAAGCTAAGGAGCAAGCCCGAAGGAGTGACGCGGCTGCCTCGAGGGCGGCCGAGGAGTTGAAAGCCGAAAGGGCTGCACACTGCCTAAGCAGGGAAGAGGTGGCCGAATTGGCCGCGAAAGTAAAAGATGCTGCCAAACGTAATGAGGCTCTTGAAAAGGAGCGCTTATCGGAGCGGGAAGACCTGAGGAAGGCCACCGCCGAGGCCAAGGATGCCCGCTCTGCAATGCGGGCCATGAAGGAGGGGCTGCGCCAGGCCGGAGATATCGTGGCTGGCAAGCCTTTTCTGCTGCGTCGCCGGTTTATGGATCAAAAGTATGCTCAATTTGATCGGCTGTGGAGTTCGGAGGATACGTATATGGACTTAGCAGCAAGTGCGGCTGATGCCGTTGAGCACTTCCGGAGCCAGAAGGATCACAAGACGGAAGAGCTATTTTGGTCTCAATTCCATAGTCCGGATCGCTCACTTCCGTTGACCGACCGGTTGGCCGAATGGGCCGAGCTAAATAGATTATCCGGACTTGCCATGACTGACATCGTGGCTCATGTCTGGCCAGAGAGGCCCAAGGCGACGAGCTACTTCGGCTTACTCCAGCAATTCCTTGGAGCGGTGCCGCATATCAAGGAGATGAAGCGGTCGGCCTGCATCGAAGGCGCGCGGATGGCTCTTGCCCGCGTGAAGGCGCATTGGACAGAGATGGATGCCACCGCTGTTGCTGCCCCGGGTTCGGATGAAAGCCGGCTCCCCGCCGAGCACTATTTCGGGGAAGTTATGCGTGGTGCTCGTGTAATAGAGTCGCAGTGCTCAAAAAATGTCACGTTCAAATGAACGTTTTAGCTTGTAAAACGATGATTATGCTATAACTGCTTTTTATACTTGCGTCCCAAGTAGTAAAACTTCTCCTATGCGGCCGTTTACGTATACATTTGTATAACCAGAAAGATTGCAGTCTTCAGCTTCAGCCCCCACGCACAAGGTGCGGGGGTGTTCGCAAAAATAGCGCGTGTTCACACTTAATCCGACATCTCGGTCCTGTTTAGGAGGTGGTAGCGTAGAAAACGAGGCAATCCGGACTATAATGCTTTATCACTTTCACTTAGCCAGTGGAGTTCGAGGGTGGGGCTACGATATAGCCCCTAGGGGCACCGCACTTCTCCGATTTCGGGGCGCGTGTGTGCCTGACCGGGAAACAGTCCTTCGTCAAAGCGGGGAATTCTAAACATTCCGGTAGTCGATTGAGTGGTTGACCAGTCTCTCGCTATATCATGACAGTCAGTTTTCGGCTTTCTCTACTGAGGTGCTCGCCCAGCCGAACTGGGGCACAATCGCAGTAGTTCTCCTGGTGCCGCATTAGCCGATGATACGGAACGTAAGGCAGCAAAACACAGGAGCCGGGCAAACCCAACATTTGACCAAAGACATGATTCGGAGCTGATGCATATAATGCCTAACTCGAGACGCCGAACACTCCCTAAGGTGTTCGGTCTTTATGATAATGGGCAGAATAATGCCCTAAGCCCCTAGTGTCCAGGTACGGGCATGGTCTTCTGACGCGGCCGATGCCAAAACGTCAGGCTCCGCTTTGGTTATAGGAAGAAACCAAGGGAGAATAACAACAAGAGATAGTAAAAAAGGTTTACGCAGGGTCTTAATCTGAAAAGAATCCTCGCAACGGGTCCCTACTGCACGTCTGCGCCTGTGTCTCCGTTGTGCCGTTATCCTGGATGGGTATGCACGTTGTTCATCTGTAAAAAGAGAGGAACGCTTAGTTTGAAAACAATTCGTGCGAAAAAAAGGTATGTGTGAAAGAAAAAATATGAATAAGCAAAGCGGGGTTTGAATGAACCCGCGGTTGTTTGTGCGTGTAGCCCCTTGTGAAGGGGTGTGCAGCTGGGGAGCCCCTAGCCTACTGATGCCGGACTCGTCTATCCGTGTCCGGGGTCTTTGGGTGGCCCTCGCACTGAGATGATGCCACGCGGACCGGGCATCTTGAGTGTAAGAGACGCGTAATGTGGTATGGCGTTGAAACGGACAAAAGCCTTTCGTCCCAAGAGTGCTTGATATCCACTTTTAAATGGGACGATATGAAAAATTAGTTTTTCGCGCCGAAAGTTGTTTGGTAATCCAAACACGACTTCTAGTAATAGGGAGCCTGTGCACTTGGCATAAGGGCCCGGTGTCACTCCTTTGAAGGAAGTGCGGCTGTGTCGAATTTTGGTAGGGTCTATCCCCATCTTGCGGATTGTGTTTGAATACAGCAGGTTTAAGTCGCTGCCTCCGTCCATTAGGACTTTAGTAAATTGTAATCCGTCGATTATTGGATTCAATATCAGGGCAGTCCGTCCCGCGTTTCGAACGCTTCTGGAATAGTCCAGGTGGTCGAAAGTGATTGGTTTGATATCCAATCTCTATGGTCTGCTGGGTTGGACCGTGCGAGGCTCTTTTTAGGAAGTGCCGCACTATTTTTCCGTATTATCACATGAAGTGAGTTTACTGCTTTGACCTCTTGTGGGAAAGTCTTTTGTTTTCCGGTGCTCTGCTGGTGGGGTTTATCGTCTTCGCTTGACGCGTCGAGCCCCTTGTGTTCGGCGTTTAGTCGGCCGGACTGTTTGAAAACCCAACAGTCTCGATGGGTATGGTTTGCAGGCCTTCCGGGGGTACTGTGGATTTGACATATCCGACCCAAAATCTTGTTTAAGTTGGACAGCTCATCGCCGTCATCCTTAAGAGGTGGTGTTTTGTTGTTCGGCCGCGAGCTTTTGAATCCGGCGTTGACTGCCGTGCTCTTTGGGCTTTTCTCTTGATTCCGGCGCTGCTCTTTTCTGCGCCGTGATTTTCCGTTTCCATCTCTTATCTCGGATGTACTTGGGTCGCTGGTGCTGCATCTTGCTAGCCAGCTATCCTCTCCCGCGCAGAAGCGGGTCATGAGGCTTGTTAGCGCGGACATTGTCCTCGGTTTCTCTTGGCCGAGGTGTCTGGCAAGCCATTCGTCTCGGACGTTGTGTTTAAAAGCTGCTAAGGCTTCGGCGTCCGGACAGTCGACTATTTGGTTCTTTTTAGTGAGGAACCTGTTCCAGAATTTGCGCGCTGACTCTCCGGGCTGTTGAGTTATGTGACTTAGATCATCTGCATCCGGAGGGCGGACATAAGTCCCTTGAAAATTTGCTCTAAACGCGTCCTCGAGCTCTTCCCAACTTCCCATAGTGTTTTCTGGGAGGCCTTTAAGCCAATGACGGGCTGGCCCTTTGAGCTTGAGGGGTAGGTATTTTATGGCATGGAGATCATCTCCTCTGGCCATGTGTATATGTAGTATATAATCTTCTATCCAGACTCCAGGGTCTGTTGTTCCATCGTAGGCCTCTATGTTTATTGGTTTAAATCCTGCTGGGAATTCATGGTCCAGCACCTCATTGGTGAAACATAGTGGGTGTGCGGCGCCCCTGTATTTGGGTGTGCCGCTATCTTCGGACACTTGACGTGTTGCCTTGCTTCCTGGGGCCTTCTTCTTTGGCCCGTAGATGGACCTGGCTGGGCCATCTGTCCTTCCAAGTTCATTGGTTGGTTTATGTGTGGCGCCGCTTTTAGAATTTGGCCTGTCATCCGGCCGTCTATCCAACCAGGCAGCCTCTTTATTTTTTGACTGTGGGGGCTCTATGGCCTCGTCGTCGAATTCTGGTAGCAGCTTGCGCTTCGGGTAGCTCTTTGATTGGTGGCCATTGCCGTATTTATCCGCAGTTTTGAGTATTTTTCCCCTTTATAAGAGGACCAAGGACCGTTCCTTTTCTTCAATCTCGCATCGAATCTCCTTCTCGCTCCTAGTTCCAGCACCCAGAGCCCCAGATTCGAGCGCTTCGGATTCTCAACCATGTCCGGCTCCGACCTCCATGGTCGGTGGATGCCCTCCTCCGTCACGGAGGAGGACGTGTCAAAGCTGCGGGAGGCCAAGTACCTGTCCTACGAGATTTCGCACAGGTTGCCTGCCCAAGGGCAGGCCGTGCCCGCCCCCGAGCCCGGTGAGTACGTTGTCTTCGTACCCCACCTCCGCCGAGGTTTAGGCTTCCCGACGGACCCCTTCGTGAGAGGGCTCATGTTCTACTACGGGCTGGATTTTCACGATTTGGCTCCGGAGTCCATCCTCCATGTCTCCGCATTCATTATCTTCTGCGAGGCCTTCCTCCGCATCACCCCCCACTTCGGCCTGTGGCTGAAAACCTTCAATGTGGAGCCGAAGATGATCGGGGGGCATCAAGCGGAGTGCGGCGGGGCGGCCATAAGCATAAGCGCCGATGCCCCGTGGCCTGAGGGTTCCTTCCAAGAGGAACTCGGACTGTGGCAACAGGAGTGGTTCTATATCACCACTCTGAAGGGCAGCAAGCAAAAGCCGCCGCCTTCATTCCGCCCGGGACCTCCACGCCAACTGATGTCGTGGGTCAACCAAGGGCTCAATTGGGGGCCGTCCAAAGACGTGCCCTCATTGCAGGGCCGGATTCGAGACCTCCAAGCGAGGGAGATCAATCTGGTCGTGGTGATGCAGGTAATGCTAACCAGACGTCTCCTGCCCTGCAAACGCCGTCCTCTCCGTCTATGGGAGTTCAACCCGGAGGGACCTCAAATTCTCCAACACTTCATGGGTGAAACACCCGTGGAGATGTACATGTTGTTCTTCGGACCACAGGTGGCGTGTCCGGAATTGACCGAGGACGCAGGCCTAAGCCGCAATCGCCCGGATACTCAGGTAAATAGCTCAGAGTCCGGACGTTTTATTTATCTGCTTTTCTAGGGTTCGCCTCCTGACCCATAACTTTTCACAGGAGTGGGTAGCGCGATCGAAGATGATAAGGTGTCCGGCTCCCCTCCCAGAGACCGCACTGGAGCCCGTGCTGGTCAGAATGTTGGAGGTCGCGCCCGTAAAAGGGGGCGATGGGAAAGATAAAGGAGCTATTACTTCGCCCAAAGGGGCGTCTGAAGAGGGGGGGAATCAAAAACTCCTCCTTCCAGGGGGAGAAGAGGACCGCCTCCGAAGATCCGGAGGCCAAAGCCCCTAAACGGGGGAAGAGATCTTCACCGGGGGGTCCGGCGTCCGGGGAGAATCCGGACGTACAATCATCACCAAAGGATCAGCCCTCCAACGAGCCGTGAGTATGAAAAGGGGAGTTCATTAGTAAGAAAATACCTCCATTTGTGCTTCTGTGGGTGACCAAAATTTTTATCATGCAGTTCGGATTTGCTACGTTCGCAGATGAGTTCGTCTTCGGGGGACTTTCTTCCGGAGATGATAGAGAGCGAAACGCCCCCGTCTGCTGCGCCGTCAGATAGGGCAGACGAGCCTAAGGTATCGTCACGGAGGGTGTCCCCGAGTCCGGAGGGGCCGGGGAGTTTGGCGCCCGCTAGTGTCCGACCGGGAGAACTGAAGAATCTGCTGGAGAGGGCGTCCATCTCAGAAGATCACCGTGCGTTGATGCGTATGGTGATTGGAAGGATTTCGTCCGCCAAGAGCGGATTGCGTGATGCCGCTACGAGTTTGCTGGCGGGATTTGAGGTACGCGAAAATGGCGCACCTGTTTTTTTGGCCGTTTTGCACATAAAAGTGCGCCCTGTATAGGTAGTAGCCCCTGAGACTCGGTAGGTTGTCGAAAGCGACAGTGTGCCGAGGATCGAAATCGCAAGTAATGAATGTCGCCGTTCCTATGCAGGTGGCGGATAGTCCGAGGGCTAGCCAGACTAGTGGGGTTGCCGAGTTAATGCGGCAACTTGACGTGGCGGATGCGGACATCGCACTTGTCAACCGGCGACTTGACGAGTCGCAAGGTAAATGAGTTCTCCACAGTCGCTTTATTAAGGGGGTCAAAGCCCTCCTCTGATAAATTAAATGCTGTTATACAGACGGTGCTGCTGCTGTGGAGAGCCTTCGGGCCGAACTTGCTCAAGCTAAGGAGCAAGCCCGAAGGAGTGACGCGGCTGCCTCGAGGGCGGCCGAGGAGTTGAAAGCCGAAAGGGCTGCACACTGCCTAAGCAGGGAAGAGGTGGCCGAATTGGCCGTGAAAGTAAAAGATGCTGCCAAACGTAATGAGGCTCTTGAAAAGGAGCGCTTATCGGAGCGGGAAGACCTGAGGAAGGCCACCGCCGAGGCCAAGGATGCCCGCTCTGCAATGCGGGCCATGAAGGAGGGGCTGCGCCAGGCCGGAGATATCGTGGCTGGCAAGCCTTTTCTGCTGCGTCGCCGGTTTATGGATCAAAAGTATGCTCAATTTGATCGGCTGTGGAGTTCGGAGGATCCGTATATGGACTTAGCAGCAAGTGCGGCTGATGCCGTTGAGCACTTCCGGAGCCAGAAGGATCACAAGACGGAAGAGCTATTTTGGTCTCAATTCCATAGTCCGGATCGCTCACTTCCGTTGACCGACCGGTTGGCCGAATGGGTCGAGCTAAATAGATTATCCGGACTTGCCATGACTGACATCGTGGCTCATGTCTGGCCAGAGAGGCCCAAGGCGACGAGCTACTTCGGCTTACTCCAGCAATTCCTTGGAGCGGTGCCGCATATCAAGGAGATGAAGCGGTCGGCCTGCATCGAAGGCGCGCGGATGGCTCTTGCCCGCGTGAAGGCGCATTGGACAGAGATGGATGCCACCGCTGTTGTTGCCCCGGGTTCGGATGAAAGCCGGCTCCCCGCCGAGCACTATTTCGGGGAAGTTATGCGTGGTGCTCGTGTAATAGAGTCGCAGTGCTCAAAAAATGTCACGTTCAAATGAACGTTTTAGCTTGTAAAACGATGATTATGCTATAACTGCTTTTTATACTTGCGTCCCAAGTAGTAAAACTTCTCCTATGCGGCCGTTTACGTATACATTTGTATAACCAGAAAGATTGCAGTCTTCAGCTTCAGCCCCCACGCACAAGGTGCGGGGGTGTTCGCAAAAATAGCGCGTGTTCACACTTAATCCGACATCTCGGTCCTGTTTAGGAGGTGGTAGCGTAGAAAACGAGGCAATCCGGACTATAATGCTTTATCACTTTCACTTAGCCAGTGGAGTTCGAGGGTGGGGCTACGATATAGCCCCTAGGGGCACCGCACTTCTCCGATTTCGGGGCGCGTGTGTGCCTGACCGGGAAACAGTCCTTCGTCAAAGCGGGGAATTCTAAACATTCCGGTAGTCGATTGAGTGGTTGACCAGTCTCTCGCTATATCATGACAGTCAGTTTTCGGCTTTCTCTACTGAGGTGCTCGCCCAGCCGAACTGGGGCACAATCGCAGTAGTTCTCCTGGTGCCGCATTAGCCGATGATACGGAACGTAAGGCAGCAAAACACAGGAGCCGGGCAAACCCAACATTTGACCAAAGACATGATTCGGAGCTGATGCATATAATGCCTAACTCGAGACGCCGAACACTCCCTAAGGTGTTCGGTCTTTATGATAATGGGCAGAATAATGCCCTAAGCCCCTAGTGTCCAGGTACGGGCATGGTCTTCTGACGCGGCCGATGCCAAAACGTCAGGCTCCGCTTTGGTTATAGGAAGAAACCAAGGGAGAATAACAACAAGAGATAGTAAAAAAGGTTTACGCAGGGTCTTAATCTGAAAAGAATCCTCGCAACGGGTCCCTACTGCACGTCTGCGCCTGTGTCTCCGTTGTGCCGTTATCCTGGATGGGTATGCACGTTGTTCATCTGTAAAAAGAGAGGAACGCTTAGTTTGAAAACAATTCGTGCGAAAAAAAGGTATGTGTGAAAGAAAAAATATGAATAAGCAAAGCGGGGTTTGAATGAACCCGCGGTTGTTTGTGCGTGTAGCCCCTTGTGAAGGGGTGTGCAGCTGGGGAGCCCCTAGCCTACTGATGCCGGACTCGTCTATCCGTGTCCGGGGTCTTTGGGTGGCCCTCGCACTGAGATGATGCCACGCGGACCGGGCATCTTGAGTGTAAGAGACGCGTAATGTGGTATGGCGTTGAAACGGACAAAAGCCTTTCGTCCCAAGAGTGCTTGATATCCACTTTTAAATGGGACGATATGAAAAATTAGTTTTTCGCGCCGAAAGTTGTTTGGTAATCCAAACACGACTTCTAGTAATAGGGAGCCTGTGCACTTGGCATAAGGGCCCGGTGTCACTCCTTTGAAGGAAGTGCGGCTGTGTCGAATTTTGGTAGGGTCTATCCCCATCTTGCGGATTGTGTTTGAATACAGCAGGTTTAAGTCGCTGCCTCCGTCCATTAGGACTTTAGTAAATTGTAATCCGTCGATTATTGGATTCAATATCAGGGCAGTCCGTCCCGCGTTTCGAACGCTTCTGGAATAGTCCAGGTGGTCGAAAGTGATTGGTTTGATATCCAATCTCTATGGTCTGCTGGGTTGGACCGTGCGAGGCTCTTTTTAGGAAGTGCCGCACTATTTTTCCGTATTATCACATGAAGTGAGTTTACTGCTTTGACCTCTTGTGGGAAAGTCTTTTGTTTTCCGGTGCTCTGCTGGTGGGGTTTATCGTCTTCGCTTGACGCGTCGAGCCCCTTGTGTTCGGCGTTTAGTCGGCCGGACTGTTTGAAAACCCAACAGTCTCGATGGGTATGGTTTGCAGGCCTTCCGGGGGTACTGTGGATTTGACATATCCGACCCAAAATCTTGTTTAAGTTGGACAGCTCATCGCCGTCATCCTTAAGAGGTGGTGTTTTGTTGTTCGGCCGCGAGCTTTTGAATCCGGCGTTGACTGCCGTGCTCTTTGGGCTTTTCTCTTGATTCCGGCGCTGCTCTTTTCTGCGCCGTGATTTTCCGTTTCCATCTCTTATCTCGGATGTACTTGGGTCGCTGGTGCTGCATCTTGCTAGCCAGCTATCCTCTCCCGCGCAGAAGCGGGTCATGAGGCTTGTTAGCGCGGACATTGTCCTCGGTTTCTCTTGGCCGAGGTGTCTGGCAAGCCATTCGTCTCGGACGTTGTGTTTAAAAGCTGCTAAGGCTTCGGCGTCCGGACAGTCGACTATTTGGTTCTTTTTAGTGAGGAACCTGTTCCAGAATTTGCGCGCTGACTCTCCGGGCTGTTGAGTTATGTGACTTAGATCATCTGCATCCGGAGGGCGGACATAAGTCCCTTGAAAATTTGCTCTAAACGCGTCCTCGAGCTCTTCCCAACTTCCCATAGTGTTTTCTGGGAGGCCTTTAAGCCAATGACGGGCTGGCCCTTTGAGCTTGAGGGGTAGGTATTTTATGGCATGGAGATCATCTCCTCTGGCCATGTGTATATGTAGTATATAATCTTCTATCCAGACTCCAGGGTCTGTTGTTCCATCGTAGGCCTCTATGTTTATTGGTTTAAATCCTGCTGGGAATTCATGGTCCAGCACCTCATTGGTGAAACATAGTGGGTGTGCGGCGCCCCTGTATTTGGGTGTGCCGCTATCTTCGGACACTTGACGTGTTGCCTTGCTTCCTGGGGCCTTCTTCTTTGGCCCGTAGATGGACCTGGCTGGGCCATCTGTCCTTCCAAGTTCATTGGTTGGTTTATGTGTGGCGCCGCTTTTAGAATTTGGCCTGTCATCCGGCCGTCTATCCAACCAGGCAGCCTCTTTATTTTTTGACTGTGGGGGCTCTATGGCCTCGTCGTCGAATTCTGGTAGCAGCTTGCGCTTCGGGTAGCTCTTTGATTGGTGGCCATTGCCGTATTTATCCGCAGTTTTGAGTATTTTGCTCCACCTCATTCTGAGTGTGTATTCCACTATTTTGAGCTTCCGCTTTTCTTTCTTCAAGCTTCTTGCAGTGTTGACGAGTCTTTTCCGAAGGTTTTTACCTTCCGGCAGCGTGTCCGGCGTGAGATCGTCCAAACCGTCGTTTTCGCCGGGCCTGGACTGATTATCTGACTCGTCCTGTTCAGACGGTTGCTTATCTGCATGTTCGTCGTCCACTTTTGTGCCCTGCTGTATTGCGGGGTCCTTAGGAGCGTTGTTGTTGTTGAGGCGGGGCTTAGGGCGGCGTCTGCGCCGCCGTTTTGGTTGTTTATCGGTGAGGTTATCTTCTGCCGCGGCCCGTTGGTCCTCGTTATCGCTCTCTTTTGGGGTATCCACCATGTATATGTCGTATGACGAGGTGGTCCTCGCGTGCCCTATAGGCGCTGCTTCTTGTTCGTCTCCGGCATCGTCGTCTATACCATCGATGTCTTCGGAGCCGTCGTCTAGGATGTCGGTTAGATCGTCGACAGTGGCTACAAAGTGGGTGGTGGGTGGGCTCTGAATTTCTTCGTCGTCCGTATCCCGACCGTCCTGGCCATAGTCCGGCCAGGACTCTCCCGATAACGAGAGATGCTTTAGTGAATTCAGGATGTCACCAAAAGGCGAGTATTGGAAGACGTCCGCGGCGGTGAATTCCATAACCGGCGCCCAATCCGATTTGGTTGGTAGGGGCGCGGGAGGTTCGGAGTCCGGCAAGGAGTCCGGCACCTTGGAATCACGAGTTTTGCGAGGGACAAGATTAGTCTTCGGCTCCATCGCCGTGGAAGTTGAAGCCCCCGAGGCGGTGTCCATCCACCGATCCTCTATCTAGGCAATCGGCTCCGGACTAATGGCCGAAGCGGATTCGCGTGCGGCCACCAAGGCACTGTTTGGCGGCAGAGCTAGATCATGCCCATCGTCACAGTGCGGCGCGCTTGGCTGTGGCTTGAGTCCGTCGAAGATCAAGTCTCCGCGGACATCGGCCGTGAAGTTTAGGCTTCCGAATCTGACCTGACGGCCAGGGGCGTAGCTTTCGATCTGCTCCAGATGACCAAGCGAATTAGCCCGCAGTGCGAAGCCGCCGAATACGAAGATCTGTCCGGGGAGAAAAGCTCACCCTGGACAGCGTCGTTGGTTGAAGATGCCATCGGGCCTATCGGTGATGACACAGAGGAACTCTCAATGAAAGCACCAATGTCGGTGTCAAAACCGGCGGATCTCGGGTAGGGGGTCCCTAACTGTGCGTCTAGGCGGATGGTAACAGGAGACGAGGGACACGATGTTTTACCCAGGTTCGGGCCCTCTCGATGGAGGTAAAACCCGACGTCCTGCTTGATTAATATTGCTGATATGGGTAATACAAGAGTGGATCTACCACGAGATCAAGGAGGCTAAACCCTAAAGCTAGCCTATGGTATGATTGTTGTAACGTATGTTGTCCTACGGACTAAAGCCCTCCGGTTTATATAGACACCGGAGGAGGCTAGGGTTACACAGAGTCGGTTACAATGGTAGGAGATCTACATATCCGTATCGCCAAGCTTGCCTTCCATGCCAAGGAAAGTCCCATCCGGACACGGGACGGAGTCTTCAATCTTCTATCTTCGTAGTCTTGGAGTCTGGCGGACGATGATAGTCCGGCTGTCCGGACACCCCCTAGTCTAGGACTCCCTCAGGCCCCCTTCTTCTTCTTCTTCCTTGACCTCCTCCCTAGATGGGAGAAGGGTTTCCCCTTTGGTCCTTGGCTCCCATGGCTTGGGAGGGGCGAGAGCCCCTCCGAGAATGGATCTATCTCTCTGTTTCTGCGTTCTCTTCAGGCTCTGTTTACCGTTTCATGTATATATGGAGATCCGTAACTCCGATTGGCCTGAAACCTTCGCCCAGATTGTTTTCAAAAAAATAGCTTTCTTGCGGCCAAAGAAGGGCATCAACCGCCTTACGGGTGGCCCACGAGATAGGGGGGCGCCCCCCTGGAGGGGTGGCGTGGGCCACTCTTGTGGCCACGTAGGGCACCGTTTCACATTGATTCTTCCTCCCAAAGATCACAAATATTCCAAAATAATTCTCCGTCCGTTTTATCCCATTTGGACTTCGTTTGATATTGGGTTTCTGTGAAACATAAAACATGCAACAAACAGGAACTGGCACTAGGCACTGGATCAATATGTTAGTCCCAAAAAATAGTATAAAAAGTTGCCAAATGTATACAAAAGTTGAATAATATTGGCATGGAACAATCAAAAATTATAGATACGACAGAGACGTATCAGCATCCCCAAGCTTAATTCCTGCTCGTCCTCGAGTAGGTAAATGATAAAAAAGATAATTTTTGATGTGGAATGCTACCTAGCATAATCTTGGTCATATGCTAATCATGGCATGAATATTAAGACACGAGTGATTCAAAGCGATAGTCTATCATTTGACATAAAAACAATAATACTTCAAGCCTACCAATAAAGCAATCATGTCTTTTCAAAGTTACAAGGCCAAAGAAAGTTATCCCTACAAAATCATATAGTCTGGCTATGCTCCATCTTCACCACACAAAATATTCACATCATGCACAACCCCGATGACAAGCCAAGCAATTGTTTCATACTTTTGACGTTCTCAAACCATTTCAACTTTCACGCAATACATGAGCGTGAGCCAAGGACATAGCACTATAGGTGGAATAGAATATCATGGTGGAGGTTGTATGGAGAAGACAAAAAGGAGAAGATAGTCTCACATCAACTAGGCATATCAACGGGCTATGGAGATGCCCATTAATAGATATCAATGTGAGTGAGTAGGGATTTCCATGTAACGGATGCACTAAGAGCTATAAGTGTATGAAAGCTCAAACTTAAAACTAAGTGGGTGTGCATCCAACTTGCTTGCTCATGAAGACCTAGGGCATTTTAGGAAGCCCATGTTGGAATATACAAGCCAAGTTCTATAATGAAAATTCCCACTAGTATATGAAAGCGATAACTTTAGAGACTCTCTATATGAAGAACATGGTGCTACATTGAAGCACAAGTGTGGTTAAAGGATAGTAACATTGCCCCTTCTCTCTTTTTCTCTCATTTTTTATTTTTTTATTTTTTTGGGCCTTCTCTTTTTTTTGGCCTTTTTTTTATTTTTATTTTTTTCGTCCGGAGTCTCATCCCGACTTGTGGGGGAATCATAGTCTCCATCATCCTTTCCTCACTAGGGCAATGCTCTAATAATGATGATCATCACACTTTTATTTACTTACAACTCAATATTACAACTCGGTATCTAGAACAAAGATATGACTCTATATGAATGCCTCCGGCAGTGTACCAGGATGTGCAATGATCTAGCGTAGCAATGACATCAAAAAACGGACAAGCTATGAAAACATCATGCTAGCTATCTTACAATCATGCAAAGCAATATGACAATGAATGCTCAAGTCAAGTATATGATGATGATGGAAGTTGCATGGCAATATATCTCGGAATGGCTATGGAAATGCCATGATAGGTAGGTATGGTGGCTGTTTTGAGGAAGATATAATGAGGCTTATGTGTGACAGAGCATATCGTATCACGGGGTTTGGATGCACCGGCGAAGTTTGCACCAACTCTCGAGGTGAGAAAGGGCAATGCACGGTACCGAGGAGGCTAGCAATGATGGAAGGGTGAGACTGCGTATAATCCATGGACTCAACCTTAGTCATAAAGAACTCACATACTTATTGCAAAAATCTATTAGTCATCAAACAAAGTACTACGCGTATGCTCCTAGGGGGATAGATTGGTAGGACAAGACCATCGCTCGTCCCCGACCGCCACTCATAAGGAAGACAATCAATAAATAAATCATGCTCCGACTTCATCACATAACGGTTCACCATACGTGCATGCTACGGGAATCACAAACTTCAACACAAGTATTTCTACAATCCACAACTACCCACTAGCATGACTCTAATATCACCATCTTTATATCGCAAAACTATTTCAAGGAATCAAACATATCATATTCAGCGATCTACAAGTTTATGTAGGATTTTATGACTAACCATGTGAATGACCAGTTCCTGTCATCTCTCTAAATAGATATAAGTGAAGCAAGTGAGTTTAATTATTTCTAAAAAAGATATGCCCAAGCTCTAACAAATAAAAGTGAAGCAAAAGAGCATTCTACAAATTGTGGTTGTGTAAGTAAGGGGAAACAGGCAATCCAACTTCAAATGATATAAGTGAAGCACATGAAGCATTCTATAAAGCCACACTCAAAAGATTTAAGTGAAGTGCAATGAGCATTCTATAAATAAACCAAGGACTATCTCATACCAGCATGGTGCATAAAAGAAAAAAAGAAAACTAAATGCAAAAGACGCTCCAAGACTTGCACATAATGCATAAACGAAACGAATACGAAAACATACCGATACCTGTTGAAGAAAGAGGGGATGCCTTCCGGGGCATCCCCAAGCTTAGACGCTTGAGTCTCCTTGAATATTTACTTGGGGTGCCTCGGGCATCCCCAAGCTTGACCTCTTGCCTCTCTTCCTTTACCTCATATCGAGACCTCCTCGTTTAGACACTTCATCCACACAAAACTTGAACAGAAAACTCGGTAAGATCCGTTAGTAGAATAAATTAAATCACCACTCTAAGTACTGTTGCAAACCAATTTATATATTGTTTTTGCATTGTGTCTACTGTAATATAGCTTTTCCACGGCTTAATCCACTAATATAAATTGATAGATTCATCAAAACAAGCAAACTATGCATCAAAAACAGAATCTGTCAAAAACAGAACAGTCTTTAGCAATCTGAACATCCACCATACTTCTGGTACCCAAAAAATTCTACCAAAATTAGGAAAAATAAAAAAGTTGTATATAAAAACAGTGCAAAAGGAACCAGAACCATTTGACATTCCAGTAATAAATTAAAGATCGTGCACTACAGCCAAAGTTTCTGTCCTGCACCGCACAAACCAACAAGCATTGCAAACATCCTAAAGGCAAACCTTGGCACATTATTATAATACAAGTAATTGTACAAGGGGATAATTATTTTTATTGAAAAGTTTCTGTAATCAAGATTCACAAAGTTGCCGTGAGCATGAACAAATTTCAAGGAGCTCTCCCACTTCAACGATGCTTGTCTTTCTTACTTTCACTTTCCTTTTTGAAAAGTTTTTAGGTTCCCCTCTTTATTTTTGTTGTTTTTAAACTATATGAAATCACTCAACAGAAATAAATGACTCTCTAACACTTCCGGGTTGTCTCCCTGGCAGCGGTTTCTTTAAAGCCATTAAGCTAGGCATATAGTGCTCAAGTAGTGAATCCACCCGGATCCCAAGGTATATCAAAGCCAACTTTAATTAGAAATGATTTGTAATTTAGTAGTGAGCACAAAGTAACATATATCATGCAACAACGAAGTCTAACTCTCTTCCTATGCATCGGCATGTCATAAAAGAACAATTCATGCACACATAGTAAAGGCCAATGCATAGTATAAGCAGTTTCTTGCAATTTCATAGTGTGGGAAACATAGAGAGGTGGAGAAATAGTTCCTCTCTCATAATAATTGCAAGTAGGAGCAGCAAGCACATGCATATTACATTCATCAAAATCATCATGTGCAATGGTGAAAGGCAACCCATCAATATAATCCTTAATAAGCACAAACTTCTCCGATATAGTGTAGTCAGGAGAATTCAAAAGGGTAATAGGACTATCATGCGTGGGTGCAATAGCAAGAATTTCATGTTTAACATAAGGAACTATAGCAAGTTCATCTCCATAAGCAAAATTCATATTGGCATCTTGGCCACAAGCATAGCAAGCATCATCAAAAAGGGATATTTCAAACAAATTCAAGGGATCATAGCAATCATCATAGCAATCATCCTTCGGTAAGCACGAAGGGGAATTAAGTAATGTATGAGTTGGAGGGTTACTCTCATTAGAAGGTGGGCACGGGTAGCTAATCCGCTCTTCCTCCTTTTGTTCTTCGCTCTCCTCATCATCTTTTTCATCCAGTGAGCTCACTATTTCATCAATTTCTTCTTCCATAGCTTCCTACAAAATATTAGTCTCTTCTTGGACAGCGGAGAACTCCTCAATATATGGTTTAACATAGGAATTAGAAGCATAATTATCATAACAATATTCAAGTATGGAAAAACTTTCAGAATTGTAAAGAGTAGCATCATACTTTTCAATCAAAGAACCAATTTCAAAAGCACCCTTAAAAGCAACAAATTCTTCAATTTGTTGAACATCATAGTAATTATAAACACCCTTAGAATACGAAGATACGATTCCATTATCAATAAACTCGCATTAGTAGGGAAGGTGTTTCTTAGGGTTTTCAGAACAACAAGTAACATCATATATTTCACATAAGTTCCAAGCATAGCATTGCAAATGTTGAATTTGATCCCATAATAGTTTCCCTTTTTCAGATATACGGTGTCGCACATAACAAGCATGCTCATCTAAAGATTTGCCCTCAACTAAGCTAGTTGGGGTTTCAGCACGAGCACATAGGGATCAAAGATGATCCAAGTAAAAAGCTTTAGTAGTGTGATAGATTTTGAGTGGTTCTTCAACCATTGGAGCAGTAGGTACAACTAATTTTTTTGGTATTTTGCGTTTCCTACCCATAACTAAAGATTGAAAACAACTAAGAACAACAAATAAAAATTACTTACTGGTAAAGCAAACAAGCACACACAAGAATATTCACCCCACGCTATGACTCCCCGGCAACGGCACCAGAAAAAGGTCTTGATAACCCACAAGTATAGGGGATCGCAACAGTTTTCGAGAAGTAAGAGTGTCGAACCCAATGAGGAGCTAAAGGTAGAACAAATATTCCCTAAAGTTCTATCGACCACCGATACAACTCTACGCGCGCTTGACGTTCGCTTTACCTAGAACAAGTATGAAACTAGAACTACTTTGTAGGTGATTTTGGAAAGGCTTGCAAGAAAATAAAGAGCACGTAAATATAAACTAGGGGCTATTTAGATAAAGAGATAAATAAAGTAAATATAGCGAGTGTGGAAAAGTGGTGGTAGGAGTTGTGAAATTGCCCCTAAGCAATTAACTACGTTACTAGACCGGTAATCACTATTGCAATTCTATTTGAGGGAGAGGCATAAGCTAACATATCATCCCTTACTTGGAATTCTATGCACTTATGATTGGAACTCTAGCAAGCATCCGCAACTACTAAAGATTCATTAAGGTAAAACCCAACCATAGCATTAAATCATCAAGTCCCCTTTTATCCCATACTCAAACAACCTACTTACTCGGGTTTGTGTTTCAGTCACTCACGCAACCCACCATAAGCAAACCATAAACATATTGCAAACCCTACAACGGGAATCCCTCACGCTTGCGCGACACGGAGGGCATAATAGGATAGCACCAATAATAAAACATGCAACTCAAACCAATCATAGCAATTCATCAATCACTGATAGGACAACGAAAATCTACTCAGACATCATAGGATGGCAACACATCATTGGAAAATAATATGAAGCATAAAGCACCATGTTCAAGTAGAGGGTACAACGGGTTGCGGGAGAGTGGACTGCTATAGATAGAGGAGGGAAGGTGATGGAGATGTTGGTGAAGTTGACGGTGGTGTTGGTGAAGATTGCGGTGATGATGATGGCCCCCGGCAGCGCTCCGGCGCCACCGGAAGCAAGGGGGAGAGAGGCCCCCTTCTTCTTCTTCCTTGACCTCCTCCCTAGATGGGAGAAGGGTTTCCCCTCTGGTCCTAGGCTCCCATGGCTTGGGAGGGGCGAGAGCCCCTCCGAGATTGGATCTATCTCTCTGTTTCTGCGTTCTCTTCAGGCTCTGTTTCACCGTTTTGTGTATATATGGAGATCCGTAACACCAATTGGCCTGAAACCTTCGCCCATATCGTTTTCCAAAAATTAGCTTTCTTGCGGCCAAAGAAGGGCATCAACCGCCTTACGGGTGGCCCACGAGATAGGGGGCGCGCCCTCCTGGAGGGGTGGCGTGGGCCACTCTCGATCGTGGCCACCTCGGGCACCGTTTCGCGTTGATTCTTCCTCCCAAAAAATCACAAATATTCCAAAATAATTCTCCTTCCGTTTTTATCCCATCTGGACTCCGTTTGATATTGGGTTTCTTGAAACATAAAACATGCAACAAACAAGAACTGGCACTGGGCACTTGATCAATATGTTAGTCCCAAAAAATAGTATAAAAAGTTGCCAAAAGTATATAAAAGTTGAATAATATTGGCATGGAACAATCAAAAATTATAGATACGACGGAGACATATCAAAGCCTACACCAAAGCTTGTCCCAATTCGGCCAAAAAAATTACCGCAGCATGTTGGTGCCATGTCATGACACCATGCCAAGTTTCATGATTTTCAGGCGTGTTTTGGAATTACAGGAATTAAAAAACCAAGTTTCTCAATATTTCCGGCAGTGCCATGATGCCCAGATGTTTGAATTTCACTCTCATCTCTTGCATGGGACTTAGAAATACACCCAGGGACACAAATGTGATTTTTCAAACAACTTTGGTGCACTGGAGCACATGCTTGTAGTTCAAATTTGAATTATACACATTAAATATGCAGAAACTCAACTAATGTATAAAAAAGGCCAAACGAACACGGAATAAGTCCAAAATTTAGCACGATACTTCTATTTGGTCTAATCTACCTGTGTAAAAAATTAAGGCGGGAGAAGACAGTGTACGTATGTCGTTTCGCACACGGAGGTGACACGTTCCCTCTCGGAACCAAGAGCATTTCTTGAGGGAAGCTCCGGTTTGCAAGAAGCCTACACCAAAGCTTGTCCCAGTTCGTCCAAAAAAATTACCGCAGTATGTTGGTGACATGTCATGAGACCCTGCCAAGTTTCATGATTTTCAGCCGTGTTTTGGAATTACAGGAATTAAAAAACCAAGTTTCTCAATCTTTCCGGCCGAGCCATGACGCCGAGATGTTTGAATTTCACTCCCATCTCTTGCATGGTACCTAGAAATTCACCCAAGGACACACATGTGATTTTTTAAACAACTTTGGTGCATTGGAGCATGTGCTTGTAGTTCAAATTTGAATTATGCACATTACATGCCCAGAAACTCAATTAATGTATAAAAAAGGCCGAACGAACCCAGAATAATTCCAAACTTTAGCACGGTACTTCTATTTGGTCTAATCTGGCTGTGTAACAAATAAGGCGGGAGAAGGCAGTGTACGTATGCCATTTCGCACACGGAGGTGACACGTTCCCTCTCGGAACCACGAGCCTTGTTGAGGGAAGCTCCGGTTTGCAAGAAGCTTACACCAAAGCTTGTCCCAATTCGGCCAAAAAAATTACCGCAGCATGTTGGTGCCATGTCATGAGACCATGCAAAGTTTCATGATTTTCAGCCGTGTTTTGGAATTACAGGAATTAAAAAACCAAGTTTCTCAATCTTTTCGGCCGAGCCACGACGCCCACATGTTTGAATTTCACTCCCATCTCTTGCATGGGACCTAGAAATTCACCCAAGGACACATATGTGATTTTTTTTCAAACAACTTTGGTGCACTGGAGCACGTGCTTGTAATTCAAATTTGAATTATGCACATTAAATGCCCAGAAACTCAACTAATGCATAAAAATGCCAAACGAACCCGGAACCTCCAAATTTAAACACGACACTCATGTACTAGTTGCATGTTCACTGTTCGTAAATGTTCTAGCAATTCAAACACCATCCTTTTCCTCCGTAACACCATTTTGTCTTTCAAAACATAACGAAAAAATCAGGTATACCACAAACAATTTACTAGAAAGAATCGTGTGGGATGCGATATAAAATATCTTGGCGCACCGTCTTGTCTGGCTTACGCAGGAAGCTTCGTCATCTACAGTCCACCGGCCCCGCTTGAACCACACTTGCGCGTCAGTTTCTCGCGGCACCGAGCGATTTTTTTTGCCACCACGGAAATATCTATCTCCCTGCCCCCTCCCTCCTACCAAAAGCCACATTTCCACTCTTCCTCCTTGCTTTCCAAGTTCAAACCTTCACTGTTGCTTATTGGCAGCTCAGCCTCCTTGCCGGCGACCCTTCTTCTTGCAGCGCCGCCTCCTCGCTAACTACGCTTCTTCTTGCAGCGCCGCCTCCTCGACGGCGACCCTTCTTCTTGCAGCGCCGCCTCCTCACAGGCGACCCTTCTTCTTGCTGCGCGGCCTCCTGCCGCCGACCCTTCTTCTTGCTGCGCAGCCTCGTCGATATGGTCAGGTAATCCACACCCCACCCACACCATCCTCCTCCTTTCCCGTCCCACATGCCCCGACTAACGGAGCGACACCTTCCACCGAAATCACTGCCCCCTCCTCCGATTAAGCGCCGCCCACAACCATTTTACACATAGTATAACATGGAGCTGAGTAGCATGCGGCCACACGCACGAACGAGGTTGCTATGGCTGACATGCGTGTCGACCGCCAGATCTTGGAGGAGCACCTCATCTTCGAGGCCAACGTCGACACCGTCGCGTGTTTATCTACTTTAAAATACAGTTCATGATGTTTTCTTGAGGCCACCGCCAATGCCTTCTAGTGATTTGTCCTCTGTAATGTTAATATGCAATCTGATGTTCAGTTAACAGTTTGGTCCTCTGAAATGTAATGTTCAGTTAACACTTTGGTCTAACAATTGCTACATTTCATAGTACTGTTCTCAAGCATTCTTTGTTTTGTTAACTGTCTTATCTTCTAGTACATGTTTCTATTCTGCAATCGTGCTCAGTTAACTATTTTGGTTCATTTGGTCTGCTGTCCCTTTAACTATTTGATTCAGTTCTGCAATTTAATTTTCATTTGCTGTGGGTACAATTTTGTATTGTTATGCATGTGACACCGATCGAATTTGGCTGTACTCGATACATATTCTACGGACAGTATGGCAACTCTCAGTTAACCTGATCAAGATCTGCCTTATGTGAGTTGCAGGGAAACAATAGGAGACACTGCGGTTTACCATCGAGGCTTGTTCAAGCAGGGGCATTTGGCTAATAGCACATTATTGTGTAGTTGCAGGAATCATTCTAATATTTAGGTTTCTCACAATTTGATCTTGCACATGTAGGTCCTGCTGTCAGAGGCTTAGACCCATTGTTTGATTTCCTAGAGGAAGTTGTTGGTTTGTCTTTTTTTTGCTTTGAAGAGCTAATTTTGGAGTATGTTCGTAGTTTACACATTAGATTTTGCTTCGCGATTAGTCATACATATTACTTGTTCATTTTGGTTGTGTTTAACACTTGAAGGAGAAGTTAGATGTACTAGATAGTGGTATTTCCGATACTTTCCTTGTTTTGTTGAAATCATATTGCAAACATATAGTTATGGTCAATTGGTTTCGCTAGAGTAGTTTTAGATATCTCAAATGGGGACTTAAATAATTGGTTTCTAGTTTCTACTACATCCTACAAAGTAAATGGAAGTTTTTGCGTTTTGCTCGTTTTATTTTTAGATTACTTTTTTGCTATGAACATAGGTAGGTATTGCGCATTGAAGAAGGCACACCGGCTGGATCACAATTCTGTTGGTCACGGAGTCAGCAGTTTAAGATTGCTCTGCTCCAATGACTTGAGAAGGTGAGATGCAATCTCCATGGCTATATGTATTTTGCATACTCTAGCGTATGTGGTGTTTCTTCATTTCGGTTTGTTTCCTGAATAGAAGGATATGTGGTGGATTTCTCTCAGTCAAATCAGCGACTAGAACTTATCACATGTACATATAAAATAAAAAGGAGCAAAGGATGCATCATATCATTCTATTGTGCATTACACTACTTATGGAGTAACATATTTAATAAATTTAGCTTAAATACTTGTTTGATGACATCTCCTACCAAATACCAATTTAACTACCCTGGGCATCGGCTAATTATCATCTTATCACACAATTACAATTTTATTGAATTGAAATCAAATGAATTGAAGAGTCATAAAACATCATCCAAGCTCCAAATACAAGCTACAAGTAGGCAAACACCATCCAATTCAACCGAATTTTGTATGAGCATTTTAATCACTCATACATTGAGATATCAATCAAGCTACTAGTTCTCTTGTATTGGCTTGTTTTCCAGCATAGTGTAAACTAGCTGGGTGACCTGCGCATTTGCGAGGCTAGGCATGCATTTGTTCATTTATTTGCTCAGGGGTATTTTTCATATATTTTTAAATTTTATTTGTTACTGGATCCCAATTTACACGAAAAGGAAAAATGTGCATGTGAGAAAAAAAAATATTTCCATCATTTCATCAACTTGTTGGTAAATATTTTGATGTGCGACAACAAAGTTCCAAAAATTCAGGGTGTATGGCTTTGGTACTAATCTCTGATATTCACGACTCTTTGTTTTCTCATCTCACGTCACTCATTGCACTAAACTTGTTTTTCGATTATTTTTTCTATGACAAAATCCAATTATAAAGAAGGATCCCAATTTACACGAAAAGGAAAAATGTGCATGTGAGGAAAACATGATTAAATTTTGGTACAAATATTTCCATCATTTCATCAACTTGTTGGTAAATATTGATGTGCGACAACAAAGTTCCAAAAAATCAGGGCGTCTGGCTTTGGTACTAATCTCTAACATTCACGGCTCTTTGTTTTCTCATCTGACGTCACTCATTGCACTAAACATGTTTTTCGATTATTTTTTCTATGACAAAATCCAATTATTAAGGACTCGTTCTTGCATTTAGTTATCTGTTCCAACACATACCAAGCCTATTGCACTTGAGTTTTTCTTTTTACAATATCAAATATATGATACTCCCTCCGTAATCTAATATAAAAGTGCTTAGAATAATAAAGTAGTCATCTAAACGCTCTTGTATTAGTTTACACAGGGAGTACCAGTTATTCGCATCGTAATGCAGCTTTCAATACCTATTTCTATTCTCTCACTGGTAAATTAATATTTTATACTCCCTCCGTTCCTAAATATTTGTCATTTTAGATATTTCAAATGGACTACCACATATGGATCTATATAGATATATTTTACAGTGTAGATTCTCTCATTTTGCTTCATATATAATCATTTGTTGAAATCTTTAGAAAGACAAATATTTAGAAAGGGAGGGAGTACTGGTTAGACGATCTTTCTACTATATCCAGCGTCGGTGAAGTTACAGGATGTTTTGATAGGTTGGCATCAAATGCACGTGAACCTTTGGCATCAGTATGGCCATCTCGTGGCAAAAAATAAAAAATAAAGATGGCTGGTGCATATACAGGTGCTATGCGTTAGGATTTAGTCTTTGTACAGAGTAGTATATTTTCCTGTACACTGACAGATTTATGCAAAATATTATTTTCCCTGCCGACTCGCATGTTTCCTTTTTAAGACGTATACGTGATCCAGTCTGTACATCTTTCCATGATCCCTTCTCGACTCGCATGTTTCCTTTTTAAGACGTATATACGTGATCCAGTCTGTACATCTTTCCATGATCCCTTCTCCACATCTGTTTTTTTGGAGTGCATTTCTTTCCTTTTAAACATCTTTTAAACTGCTTTTGTACTTGTCCGTTCTGGACCTAGCTTTGTACGTGATAATGATAGACTTAATTTTTTTTTGAACATCAGTACAGACACAAGCGCTCATATACACGCGCATACACTCATCCCTATGAACGCACACACGCACATCCTATCCCTATGAGCACCTCCGAAAGACTGAGCCGGCATATTATCTTGACATTTACGAAGTCACCATAGGCGCCTCGTCGTCGACGGGAACATCTCCTCCCATTGAATGCGCATTGCCGGAAATCCTAAAATAAATCCAGGAATAAATGCGAGCACCAGGATTTGAACCCTGGTGGACTGGGGATACCACAGTCCCTCTAACCATCATAACACAGGTTGGTTCGCATGATAAACTTATTTTTAGAAGAAGAAAAGGGAAATGTTTGTAGCCGGCACGCCGGCGGAAGGTTTCGGCCGAACTCACGCGTGTCACTCGATCAGAACGGATCGTGCGGCTCCGCACGCGCACGCCACGTCGCCCGGTGGGTCCTACACGACCGCTTTCATCCTCAGCCTTATCACCTCCCGTATACTCTTCTCCACTCATTTTTCTTCGCCACCCCCTGCAATCCCTCTGCTCTTCGCTGGCCACACAGCTGCCCCACTTCCTCCACCGCATCACTGCCAGCCCCTAGCCAGCGAGGCCATCTTCTTTTTCCAAGCTCGGCCAGCCCCTGCTCGCAACTCCCTCACACACTAGCGCCGCGTCTCATGGTCCGTGAGGCGGCCGCCATGAGAGATGTGATGGAGATGCATATGGGGCGGCGGACGGGGAACACACGGCGAAGACGGCGGTGCTGCAACCCCGTGCCCGACGGAGATGCATCAGTTGGATGGCGGAGATGGAATCGCGGGAGCACCGCGCAGCATCCCGCCGTCATCGACAGGACAGTTTTTAGCTGCAACCCCTGCCAAGGGAGCTGCAACCGATGTGTTGCAGAGCTGGAACCACGGCGGCGGCGAGTTGCAACCATGGCGGAGAACGCGGCCGGTCCTATGAGGCGATGGGGATGCTGGAAGTACTTTTTGTTTTTTGCTGGAACCATTTTTATTTTTTGCTGCTGTGGGCGAGGATGGCTATGGGCCGTGACGGCTGTACCCCGCCATGATTTTTTGCTGGAACTTCTTTTGCTGGAACCTCTTCAGAATTTTGCTGGAACCGTTTTTCAATTTTGCTCCAACTCAAGATGATGGTGGTGCCGTCGCCGTCATGATTTTTGCTACATTTAATTTTTGCTGGAACCTCTTTTCATTTTTGCTACAACTGGGAATTGCAAAAGCTACAACCGGCGATCAATTTTGTTACAATGGTGACGGGATGGTGGCACCGACGAGCTATTTTTGCTGGAACCAGCACATTTTTTTGCTACTGTCGGCGGTCATTTTTGTTGCCACCAGCAAACTCGAAAGAGAGTCCTTTTTTTCGCGAGCTCGTTGCCGGAGTGTTGCAACCGGCGACCGGCGCTATCGGAGCTGCGGCCTTCCCACCGGGGCTGCCATCGCCAGTGAGGGAGTTGCAACCGTGGGCGAATGATGCTGCATGCGTACATCCGGCGAGGAAGACATGAGACGACGACGGCGAGGTCGGTGGCGAGGGCGGCGACCGGCGGCCATGACGGCGAGATGTTGCCGGCGTGGGGTGGGTGCACATCCCCGTGCAGCCACGGCTCCCATGTGTGCCTGGTGGCTGGATTTAAGATGCAGGGGGAGGAGGATGACGCCCTGCTTGTCATCAGATCTAAGATGCGGGGAAGAAGACGACCTATTGTTACGGGATCAGACGGTTGGAATTAGGAGAATCGTATGGCTGCGGGCCGACCAGCCTAAATTTGGGCCGGTGCGCCGGCGCCTAGCACCCGCCGAAAGAAAAAGCATGTACTTCCGTGTTTATTAGTTGTATAAACGGTGGAGCTAAGGATGAGAGTCCGTGTGGTTCACAACTTGCATGTACGTATTGTTGCAAAAAAAACAAAAAACAAAAAAAAAACAGCAGGATCTGTGGACGTGTCCTTCTATGCTTCTGGCAAGAAACCCGTCAATTGATACATCTGAACTTCTATCCGAAAATTGCTACGTTTTCTTTTCTCGCACGTGGACTCTAGTATAACATACTGATAAATCTCGTCCATTAATACATCTGAACTTTGTATGGTTAAATCTTTACCGTTCGTTTTCTATAATATAATATAATATAATATAATAGATAGATTGAATTCTGAGACCTATAGCTAATCAAAGCGATACACTTATCCACTTAGCAATTTGTTAATGCTTTATCAAGCAAGTAATGAAGCTACTAGCTAGATAAATTGGTTCCACAGCATGGTGAAAATTGCAAGCCATGCAAGGCAAATCAAGGCACAAGCAAGCCAAAAACAGCAAGCAACTAGAAATGAACTGAAATTAATGAAACTAATGAAGGAAACACCATATACGCAAGAGCATGAAAAATACATGGAGACATAGAGATTGTGTCTCACCATATCAAGTCATTGGAGCAGAGCCGTCTTGAACCGCTTGACTCTGCGACCGATAGAATTCTGATCCAGCCGGTGTGCCTTCTCGAATTAATGCATAAAACCAACATATGTTCGCTGCAAAAATAAAATAAAAAATAAAGTGAATAAACGCTAGAAACTTTAATTCCTTTGAAGGATGCGGTAAAAACTAGAAACCAATTATCTGAGTCCCCATTTAAGATATGTGAAATTATTCTAGCCAATTCATTGACCATAACTATCCGATTGCAGCATAATTTCAACAAAACGGGGGAAGTATCGAAAATACCACTATTTAGTACACCTATTCTTCCCCATCAAATGTTAAACGCAAAGGTGCTCTGAAATGAACAAGTAATACGTGTGGATGATCGCCAAATGTAAAATCTAATGCGGGCGCTTACGAACATAGGAGGAAGCTAGCCGATCCTAGAGGATTCACTTAGGTAGCTGGAACGTAGGTCTCTGACAGGGAAGCTTCGGGAGCTAGTTGATGCAGCGGTGACGAGGTTGATATCCTTTGCGTCCAAGAAACCAAATGGAGGGGTCAGAAGGCGAAGGAGGTGGAGGATACATGCTTCAAGCTATGGTACACGGAGACGGCTGGAAATAGAAATGGTGTAGGCATCTTGATCAACAAGAGCCTCAAGGATGGAGTGGTAGACGTCAAGAGACGTGGCGACTGGATTATCCTGGTCAAGCTGGTAGTTGAGGACTTAGTTCTCAATGTTATCAGTGTGTATGCCCCGCAAGTAGGCCACAATGAGAACACCAAGAGGGAGTTCTGGGAAGGCCTGGAGGACATGGTTAGGAGTGTACAATTGGCGAGAAGCTCTTCATAGGAGGAGACTTCAATGGCCACATGGGTACATCTAACACTGGTTTTGAAAGGGTGTGTCGGTGTCAAAACCGGCGGATCTCGGGTAGGGGGTCCCGAACTGTGCGTCTAAGGCGGATGGTAACAGGAGGCAGGGGACGCGACGTTTACCCAGGTTCGGGCCCTCTCGATGGAGGTAATACCCTACTTCCTGCTAGATTGATCTTGATGATATGAGTATTACAAGAGTTGATCTACCACGAGATCATAGAGGCTAAACCCTAGAAGCTAGCCTATGGTATGATTGTTGTTGTTCTACGGACTAAACCCTCCGGTTTATATAGACACTGGAGGGGGCTAGGGTTACACAGAGTCGGTTACAATGGGAGGAGATCTTCATATCCTCGTAGCCGGACAAGGAGAGTCCCAGCCGGACACGGGACGAAGTCTTCAATCTTGTATCTTCGTAGTCCAACAGTCCGGCCAAAGGATATAGTCCGGCTGTCCAGATACCCCCTAAACCAGGACTCCGTCAGTAGCCCCTGAACCAGGCTTCAATGACGATGAGTCCCGCATGCAGATTGTCTTGGACATTGCAAGGCGGGTTCCTCCTCCAAATACTCCATAGAAGATTTTGAACACAAGGATAGTGTCTGGCTCTGCAAAACAGGTTCTACATACCACCGTAGAGAGAATAATATTTCCACAAATCTAATATGCTGACACACTCGATATCATGACATCATACCACGGCTCGGTCTTTATTCGAACCGTTATTCTCAACTAGCCTTGGCGCATATCGCGAGGCGGTTTCCTTGGCACATCTTGTCGAAGAAGAGATCATGCCCCCTTATCATGGGATTCTCATCAATACGGACGTGGGTAACCCAATCGTGCCCGTTGGTATGACTCCTCGATTATAGCAAGTCCCAAACGGTCACGAGGAGGACGCTTGGCATTCACCCTCTTTATAAAGAGACTAAGGCTTATCCTTTTTACTCCTCGAACTCAATCGAATCCTTCCCCCACCTCGAGTTCCAAGACCCGAAGCTCAGGTCAGGCGCATTGGACCTTCAACCATGTTTGGATCCAACCTCCAAGGTCGGTGGGTGCCCTCCTCCGTCACAGAGGAAGACGTCAAAAAGTTAAAAGAGGCCAGGTTTTTGACCGGCGAAATCCCGCATAGGTTGCCTAACACTACTAGGGAAAAGCCTAGCAGTAGCGCGAGTTTTAGGTATGTCAGTAGCGCGGGTGCCTGCGCTACTGATACGATGCTACAGCTAACTGGTAGTAGTAGCGCGGGTGCCACCCGCGCTACTACTACATCCGTTAGTAGTAGCGTGTATACCACCCGTGCTACTACTAACTAGTAGTTGTGTGGTTCTGGACCCTCGCTACTGCTAACTAATTAGGAAATAAAAAAATAAACTCCAGCCATGGCTGCTGCTGCTAGGCGTCATTGTCCTCTTCATCCATGGCCGATGCTGATCCTGGAGGGGATGAAGTCGTCAATGGAGATGGTGCTTCCCCATCCAACTCTTCTCCACACCTCTCCTTTGCTGCTGCTACAAAAAAAGAGACAAGGATTAGAAGAGGAAGAGAGAGATAGAGAGGAGTAGGTGCAGCAACTCACCAGTGGCCGCTGAGTTGGAGTCGAAACCCTAGATGACGCCATGGGTTGCGTCCATCAGAGATCTGGCCGCCGCCCTCTGCTGGATCTTCCTCTCCTTCCAGCAGCAGAGGAGGAGGAGGAGGAGGAAGGAGGGGTAGCGGAGGAGGAGGAGGAGGAGGAGGAGGAGGAAGGAGGGGATACAATGGAAGAGGAGGTCACCGAATTTGAGGAAGACATCGAGGTGCAAGGCCGGAAGTTGGAGTGGGCGAGGAAGGGCGTCGCAGGTGGGAGGGAGAAGTGAAATCGAGAGAGTGGACGGGTGGGGAAAGCTGGTGGGTGCGGATTAGCAGTAGCGCGGGACGTAAAACACGCTGCTGCTAAGAAAGTAGCAGCAGCGCGCTTTCGGTACAAGCGCTACTGCTAACCGGGACCAAAAGTGTGCCCGATTTGAAAATTAGCAGCAGCGACCTCAGAAAAACCGTGCTACTGCTACAGCTATAGCAGTAGCGCGGCTCGCGGCACCGTGCTGCTGCTAAATGGAGTTGGATGGGCACTGTCAGTCGATATTTGTAGCAGTGCGGGTTATGCCAAGCGCGCTACTGCTAAACACTTGTCAGTAGCGGGTTTTCCACACCCGCGCTACTGCTAATTAGCAGCAGCGCTCCTTTTTGAGCCGCGCTGCTGCTAAGATTCTGTGTATAGGGTTATCCCTAGTAGTGCTCGAGGGCAAGTCATTCCCACTCCCAAACCCTGCGAGAGCGTTGTGTTCGTATCTCACTTCCTTCGAGGGCTAGGTCTTGCTCTAGATCCCTTCATGAGGGGGCTCATGTTTTATTATGGGTTGGATTTCCATGATCTGGCTCCGGATTCTATCCTCCACATCTCGTCGTTCATCGTCATGTGTGAAGCTTTCCTTCGCATTACCCCTCACTTCGGCCTGTGGCTCAAGACCTTCAAGGTGGAGCCAAAGATGATCGAGGGGCGGCAAGCAGAGTGCGGAGGTGCCGTAATAAGCAAAAGTGCCAATGCCCCATGGCCCGAGGGTTCTTTCCAGGAGGTGTCTAGCTTGTTGCAACGAGAGTGGTTTTATATCACAGCCCCTAGGGGTACCAAGTGGGTGGCCGCCCCTGCCTTTCGCTCGGGCCCCCTGCCACGACTAAAATCATGGGTCAACAAGGGGCTGGACTGGGGGCTAGTAAAGGATGTGCCGATATTGCAGAGCCGCATCCAAGATCTCCTCGAGAGAGATATCAGTCTAGTCACGGTGATGCAAGTCATGTTAATTCGTCGAATCCCGCCCTGCAAACATCGTCCCCTCCGCATGTGGGAGTTCAACCCGGAGGGACCGCGAGCTATTCATCATTTCCTCGGCATGACGCTTGAGGAGATGTACAAATTTTCTTCGGACCACAAATAATGTGTCCGGACATCACCGAGGATGCGGGTCTAAACTGCAATCGTCCAGATACCCAAGTAAGTAGTGCTGCAACCGAACATGTTGTATTTTTATTTATCACAACATCATTCTGAAGAGCCGCTCTTTGACCAGGACTGGATAACAAAGGCGAAAATGATCAGGTGTCCGGCCCCCTCCCCGAGGTCTCATCGGATCCTGTACTAGCCAGGATTTTGGAACTCGTGCCTCATCAAGCGCCCTCAGGGGAAGATAAAGGGGGGAAGAAAGAGGCTAACACCTCCGCAAAGGAGGATAACCGGGGGGAAGAAACTAAAATCCCCCCTTCCCAAGGAAGAAAGAGGACCGCCTCTGAAGACCCGGAGACAGTGATCTCCAAACGGGGGAAGAAATCTTCGCCAGAGGGTCCTGCCCCGGGGGATACTCCGGCCGCACAATGCCCGCAAGGGGGTCAGCCCTCTACCGAGCTGTAAGTAGAAAGGTACTTAATAATGAAAATATCGTGCATTACTCCTGAGAAAATAACCGAGGCATTTATCTTCTAGTCCGGATCATAGCCCTTCTCGGCAGAGTTCGTCTTCGGGGGATCTTCTTCCGGAGATGATGGAGAGCGAAATGCCTCCCCATGCTATCCCGCCTTATGAGGCGGGCGACCCCGAGGTGTCGTCGCGGAGGGCTTCTCCTGATCCGGCAAGGCCAGAAGGTAATCCTTTGGCCACCCGAAGTCCTCAGTATCCGACTCTTGAAGAGAGCAATCGAAAGAGTCCGACACCGTCTAGTATGCGGTCGGACGCACTGAAGGATCTGCTAGAGCAAGCGGCTATCTTAGAAGCGCATCATACGCTAATGGGTACGGTGATTGAGAGGATTTCATCCGCCGAAAGTGGGTTGCATGAAGCTTTTATGAGTCTGCTGAAAGGTTTTGAGGTACGTGAAATAGTGTGTATTTTTGGCAGTACCGCACATGTTAGGTGTGCCCTATGGAGATAGTAGCCCCTGAGACTCTGGTTGCTGTCGAGAATGGCGGCAAACAGAGGATCATAGTCCCAGGTAAAAACAGGCCGTCTTCATATGCAGATGGCGGAAGGTCCGGTGGCTAGTCGGACTGGTGAATTTGCCGGGATGAAGCGGCAACTTGGTGCCGCGGATGCCGACATGGTGATTGTCAACAAGCGGCTCGACGAGGCACAAGGTATGTTATTTCTCCCTTGATCAACACATAATAAGAGGAGCATGATGCTAGTATCTTTAATATGTTTGTGACTGCAGATGGAGCTGCCGCAGTGGAGACCCTTCGGTCGGAACTTGCCCGAGCCAAGGAACAAGCCAGGAATAGCGATGCGGTCGCTCTAAAGGCGGTCGAAGAGCTGAGAGTCGAACAGGCTGCGCATTGCCAAAGCAAGGAAAAAATGGCCAAGATGGCCATTGAGTTGAAAGATGCCGCCGACCATTACCAGCTCCTTGAGAAAGAAAACCGAGCGAAGGCGACGGACCTAGAGAAGGCCGCGGCAGGAGCCAAGGAGGCCCGCTCTAAAATTAGAGCGGCAAAGGAAGAGCTGCATCAAGCTGGAGATATCGCTGCTGGGAAGCCCTTCTTGTTGTGGACAAAGTTCGGAGATCCAAAGTACGCCCCTCTTGATAAACTATGGAGTTCTGCGGATGCATACGTGGATTTGGCAGCCAATGCCGCTGATGCGACCGAATACTTCAAGGATCAAAAATATCGCAAAGTGGAAAGGCTGTTTTGGTCACAATTCGATGGTCCAGTGTGTCTGCTGCTGTTCAGTGAGCGAATGACCGAGTGGGCTGAGCTCCATAGGTTGTCGGGGCTTGCCATGACGTCTGTTGTGTATCATCTTTGGCTGGAAGGGCCAAGGCCGAATAGATATTTTAGCTTAGTGCAACAGTTCCTTGGTGCTGTGCCGCACATCGACGCCATGAAGAGGTCGGCGTGCATAGAGGGTGCGCGGATAGCACTTTCCCGTGTCAAGACATGCTGGGCAGAGATGGATGCCACCGCTATTGCAATCCAGAGTTCGGACGTAGGCCGGGTAGCGGCCAAGCATTATTATGAAGAAGTCCTAGAAGACGCTCGTGTAATAGAGTCTCATTGCTCGAAGGGTATCACGTTTTAGTGACATGTATCCCAATTGAAAAACAATGTGTTACTGAATTGTAAAGGCTATTTTTATACTTTTGCCTGAAAGTGTGATGATGCCTCCTGTGCGGCCGTTCATGTATATATGTATATAACCTGAAAGTTTGCAGTCGTCGGCTTCAGCCCCCACGCATATAATGCGAGGGTGTTCGCAACGTGTTTTCACACTTGATCCAATGTCTTGGTCCATTAAGGAGGTGATAGCGCAGCGAACGAGGCAATCAGACTATATTGCTTTAACACTTTCACTTAGCCATAGGAGTTTGACAGTGGGGCTACTATAGAGCCCCTGGTGGCTCCGCGCTCATCCGAACACGGGGCGCGAACATGCCTGGCCGGGAAATAGCCCTTCATTAATGCAGAGGAATCCCAAAGATTCTGCTAGGTCATCGAGTGGTTGACCAGTCTCACGCTTTATCATGACAGTCAGTTTTCGGCTTTCTCTACTGAGGTGCTCCCGGATGAACAAGGGCACAATTGCAGTAGTTCTCCCGGTGCCGCCTTAGCCGATGGAGCGGAACATAAGGTAGCAAAATGCGGGAGCCGGGCAAACCCAACATTTGACCCAAGACATGATTCGGAGCTGATGCATATAAGGCCAAACTCGTGACGCCGAATACTCCCTAAGGTATTCGGTCTTTATAACATATGCCGGGCTGAAAATGCCCTTGATAATAAACCTCGAGTGTCTAGGTACGTGCAATATTCTGACGTGGCCACATGCCAAGATCGTCAGCATCCTTCTCGGTTGTATTGCGAATCCGGAGGATGTGAACAACAAAAGACAGTAAAAAAGGTTTATGCAGGGTCTTAATCTAAAAAGAAATCTTTGAGCGGGTCCCCGCTGCATGTCTGCGCCTGTGTCTCCGTTGTGCCGTATCCTGGATGGGTATAACACGATTGTCATCTGTAAAAGAGAGGAACTTAGTTGAAATTTGTCGTGCAGAGAATTGGTTACTCTAAATAAACCATGTAAAATTCAAAAATAAGTAAAGTTGAGCCGAGCTAGCCCTGTTTACACGCGGGAAGCCCCTGGTACCGTCGATATGGGTATAAACGTTAACCCAATCCTAAGTATATCTGATGATGCGCCGGACTCGTCTAACCGTGTCCGTGGTCTTGACGACCAAACGTTTGTTTTGGTTGGTGAGGCCGTCTAGTGTTCGGCTGTTGAAACAGTTGCACGTTCTTCTGCTCGTAAGGAGCGCTCAACTTTTCCATGTACTGTGATAGTGCCACGCGTACCGGGCATTTTAAGCTTGAGAAAAGTGTAATGCGGTATTGCATTATAGCGAGCAAAAGCCGCTCTCCCGAGTAGTGCTTGATAGCCACTTCGGAATGGAGCTATGTCGAAGGTTAACTTTTCGCTTCGGAAGTTGTCGTGAGAACCGAATACGACCTCTAGTAATAGAGAGCCCGTGCGACGGGCCTCTGGGCCTGGTATTACTCCCTTGATGGTAGTACTACTGTGGCTAATTTCCATCGAGTCTATCCCCATTTTGCGGACTATGTCCTGATATATCAGATTTAGACTACTGCCGCCGTCCATAAGGACTCGTGTGAGATGGTATCCATTTATTATTGGGTCTAACACCAAGACAACCAGTCCTTTGTGCCGGATACTTGCCGGGTTATCCCTGCGATCAAAAGTGATCGGGCGGGCCAACCAGGGGTTGAACTTAGGGGTGACGGGCTCTACGGCATTTGCGTCTTGGGGTGCATGCTTGCCTCTGCCCTGTGTCACATGGATCATGTTGACTGTTTTAACCTCTGCTGGGAATGTTTTCTGTCCCCCAGTGCTCCATGACTGTTTTAGCTTACCTGCCTAGACCCAACATTCTCTGTGGGTATGATTTGCAGGTTTATCAGAGGTGCCATGAATCTGACATAATTTGTCTAAAATCCTATTTAGGCTGGATGGTCCATCTCTGTTGCCCTTAAAAGGTTTTTTCCGTTGATCAGGTTGAGAGCCCATGAATCCGGCATTTACCACCGTATTGTCTGGGTTGTCTTCATTGTTTTGACGCTTGCTTTTGCTGCCTCATGGTTTTCCATTGCCATCCCTGACTTCGGATGTGCTTGGGCCGCTGGTGCTGCTTCGGGCTAACCAGCTGTCCTCGCCCATGCAAAAGCGGGTCATGAGGCTTGTTAGGGCTGCCATTGTTCTCATTTTTTTTTGGCCGAGGTGTTTGGCAAGCCATTCGTCTCGGACGCTGTGCTTGAAAGCCGCTAAGGCTTCGGCGTCCAGACAGTCGACAATTTGATTCTTCTTAGTGAGGAATCTGTTCCATAGCTTTCGGGCCGACTCTCCAGGTTGTTGAATTCTATGACTTAGATCGTCTGCGTCCGGAGGTCGGACATAAGTTCCTTGAAAATTAACCCTAAAAGCATCCTCAAGCTCCTCCCAACTTCCAATTTAGTTTTTGGGGAGGTTCTTCAGCCAGTGCCAAGCTAGTCCTTTCAGCTTGAGGGGCAAGTATTTAATGGCGTGGAGATCGTCTCCGCGAGCCATATGTATATGGAGGATGAAGTCCTCAATCCAGACCCCAGGATGTCGTTCCGTCATACGCTTCTATGTTCACGGGTTTAAATCCCTTTGGAAATTCATGATCCAGCACCTCATCGGTGAAACATAGGGGGTGCGAGGCACCCCAAAATTTGGATGTATCATGGCATTTGGACGGTTGTAGTATTCAGTTTTCTTGTTGTGCTGGAGCGCGCTTCCTAGATCCATAGATGGATCTGGTCATATTAGACTTTTGACGCAAGTCCTCATGTATATCTTGTGTTGACTTATTTGCGGCTTTGTTGGCCGCTCTATCGCGGCCACGAGGTGGTTGATCCGACCGGTTGGCCGCTTTATTTTTCGGCTGTATGGGCTCTAGGGCCTCGTCATCGAACTCGGGCCATAGCTTGCCTTTGGATAGCTCTTTGGGTGGTAACTTTCACCATACCCGAAAGCGGTGCCTCTGTTACTCGAGATTCGGGGATCAAGATTGATGGCCCCAAACTGTCCGGTTTACAACCGGAGACAATGCTGGAGGCGGGTAAGCGGAATCCTTCAAAGGAATGTCGTGCTCCGGCAGCGGTGTCCAAAGACCCGGGAGTGCCGGAGACGCTGACGGGTATGCTGCTTCGAGCGACCGTTTCCGAAGAGCACCGTGCCTTAATGTTTACGGTGGTCGAAAAAGTTGTATCCGTGAAGAGCAGGTTGAACGAGGCCTTTATGAGCCTTCTGAGGGGTTTTGAGGTTTGTGATGTAATGTTGCCAATTGAATAATATTGACAGAATGCACCTATTGTGTATGCAGTAGCCCCTAAGACTCGGATTGCCTTCCGAAGGAAGCAATTGGAGCATCAAAAATATACGCCTAGGTACTAACCTTGATTTAATTTGTAATGCAGGCTACCGCCCCTCCTGCCCCTGGCCGGAATGCGGATGTGACCGAACTGCAGCGAAAGCTGGACATTGCGGAGGATTACATTGCATTGATCAATAGGCGTCTTGACGACTCGCAAGGTATATATTCCGAGCATTCCTTACACCAATGTGTTTGTAATTTAAGCCTAACTCTAAAAAGAGTTTTGTATGAAATGTGCATGAATGCAGATTGTGCTGCTGCCGTAGAGGCCCTTCGGGCGGAGCTAGCCCGGGCCAAGGATCAGGCCTGGCATAGTAATGCGGCTGCTGAAAAGGCATCGGCTGAATTGAAAGCCGAACAAGTTGCACGGCGCCACGACCAGGAGAAGATGTCCACGATGGCGCACGAATTAGAGAATGCGGCTCGCCGCTATAAACGTCTGGAGAAGGAAAATGAAGCCAAAACGGCTGAGCTTGATAAGGCCTTACGAGAGGCGAGAGAAGCGCGGTCTGAATCCAGAGCAGCCCGTGAGGAGATCTGGCAAGCTGGGGAGATTGTGGCTAGCAAGCCCTTTTTTCTACAGGCTAAGTTCGGCGATCCGAACTATGCTCAGCTTAACCAAGTATGGAGTTCTTCGGACAATTTTTTAGACTTGCCGAAGAGTTCTTCCGATGCGGCGCAGTTTTATCAGGCGCAAGAGGGGTATGCAACGGAGAAGCTTTTCTTGTCACAATTTGGCGCGTCGAAGCGCCCTCTGTTGCTGAATGAACAGATGTCCCAGTGGGCCGAGCTGCATAGGATATCCGGCGCTGCCATTAAGAACGTCATAGTCCGTTTGTGGCCGACTAAACCCGTTCTGAGAAGTTACTTCGGCCTAGTGTAGCGGCTTGCTGGCGCGGTGCCGCGTATCGATGCTATGAAGCGGTCGGCGTGCATTGAAGGTGCACGGATGGCCTTCGCCCGAGTCAAGACATTCTGGGGGAAGATGAAGGACATCGATGTTGCGACAAAGAGTCCACCCAAAGGCAAGGACCGTCTGGAACCGGAGCATTATTTTGGAGACGTCCTAGAGGCCGCCCGCTTGATAGAGGGTCAATGCTCGAAAGACATTATATTCGAGTGATGTGTACAAGGGTTGTAACAGACAACTTTATAGTTAATTTATTTTTTTGCTCGAAAGCTTGTATTCCTCCGGCCGTTTTAATGTAATTTGAAAGTTTTCCAGTTGTCGGCTTCAGCCCCCTCGTAGGAAATACGGGGGTGTGCGAAAAAGCATTAAATCACTCTTTATCCAACGTCTTGGTCCATAAAGGAGGTTATAATGCGGCGAACCAGGCAATCGGACTATAGGGCTTTAACACTTTCACTTAGCCATAGGAGTTTTATGGTGGGGCTACGACATAGCCCCTGGTATGTATGCGGCGTATTGTAATATTGTGCCTTACATGTTTTGATCTGAAAAGACCCTTCATGTAACACGGAGAATCGCTAAAGATTCGAATAAGTCGTCAAGTGGTTGACAAGCTCTCGCCGCATCATGACTGTCAGTTTTTGGCTTTCTCTACTGAGGTGCTCATCCGGTCAAAGCTAGGGCACAATCGCAGTTGTTCTCCCTTTACTACCCTAGCCGATAGAGCAGAACGTAGGGTAGCAAGCACAGGAGCCGGGCAACCCAACTATTGACCAAAGACAATGATTCGGAGCTGATGCATATAAGGCCAAACTTGCGATGCCGAAGTGCACTAGAGAGCAGTTCAGACTTTTATTGGCGACTCATTTGTTCCCATAACGAGCCCCTGGCAGGTTATGCCAAGGCACGTCTTATAATACAGCCGTTACGGCCGTACTCATGGAAGATTAGTTTAGATAAAGTTTACTGGGAGTGGAGCAGTAAGCCAATGGTAAATTCATATAGAAGAAAAACCACAACCCGGCTATTTGACATGCTCGGGATCGGGGACGGAGGAAAAAGGCATAGTACATGCTCAAAATAAAGAGTGCGGTCTACAAAAAGCTATTTTGGACCTCCCGTCGCACGTCTACGCCGCCTGTCCTTGGGGAGGGGAATACTTAACGGAAGTTGCCCCTTAGGTGAGTGTACGGATCTGAACTCCGATAGAGTCCGTTGTAGATGCTATCCTGTTGGCCACCTGTTTTTAAGTTATTATAAAGAAATGTAAGGAAAACAGATAAAAAATGTTTACGGGAATGCTTGCAGGGTTGTCCATGTTGTGCTTCCGCCGATGCTCATGGTATCTTGAGCGCGTAGTGATGTACGCGTGGTGTAAATCTTGCCAGCGTAGTGGGTGGATGGCGGAAGCCGAACTGCTATCTCCGCTCCAGGAGTGGTCGAACTTCGGAAGGAAACAGCTTCTGGTCCCTGTTGTTCGGCTGGCGAGCCGCTCCGTCGTCTTTATCGCTTGGTGGCCTCCTCCCTTTGTGCTCAGTGTTAAGCTTGCCTACCTGCTTGAAGACCCAATAGTTTCTGTTGGTGTGATTGGCTGGCTTATGAGAGTGTTCGTGAATCTGACAAGGTTGATCCAATATCCTGTCAAAGGAAGATGGTCCATCCTATTTGGCCTTAAATGGCTTCTTCTGTTGACCGGGTTTCGGATTATGAAATCCGGCGTTGACCGCTGTGTCGCGCAATCTTTCATTATTGCAGCGACTGTTGTATTCGTTTAGTCGTGGCTTGCCGTTGTCGTCTCGGATTTCGGAAGTGCCCGGGTCGTTGGCGTTGTTTCTTTTACGAGCGAGCCAACTGTCTTCTCCCGCAAAAAAGTGAGTCATTAGAGCGGTAAGGGCTGTCATGGACTTAGGTCCTTCCTTGCCGAGGTTGACGTGCTAGCCATTCATCTCGGATGCTACATTTGAAGGCCGCGAGGGCTTCCGCGTTTGAACAGTCGACAATTTGGTTCTTTTTGACTAAGAACCTAGTCCAGAGTTCCCTGGCTGACTCGCCGGGCTGTTGGACAACATGACATAAGTCATCGGCATCTGGTGGCCAGACATATGTTCCTTGGAAGTTGTCATGAAAGGCGTCTTCCAAATCTTCCCAGGTGCGAATAGAATTTTCTGGCAAACTGTTTAGCCAGTACCGTGCTGGCCCCTTAATCTTGAGGGGAAAGTATTTAATGGAATGAAGGTCGTCTCCGCGAGCCAGGTGGATATGGAGGAGGTAATCCTCAATCCATACTGCTGGATCTATTGTTCCATCATATGATGCAATGTTGATGGGTTTAAACCCGTCTGGAAATTCGTGCTCCATTACCTCGTTGGTGAAGCATAGAGGGTGCACGGCTCCTCTATGTTGGGCCACACTGTGAAGCACCTCTGTTGGATGCCGTTGGCAGCTTCGGGCGTGGTTGGCTCTGTTATGTCCGGCTAACTAGCCATCATCGCCGGTCGGGGCATATCCCCACGATCTGTACGTCGATCTTGTCTGTCCTTCTCTGCCCACTAAGCTTTGGTGGATATCGCAATTGTTTTCCCGAACCTTCTTATTCTTGTTTTTACGACCGGATTGGCTGGTATGGTGTTCTGCTTCGGCTACTGTTTTATCCGGGCCGAACTATGGTTGACCTGCCGCATTGTTCGATGGTGGTACGGGCTCCAGCGCCTCGGCATCATGTGGAGGGAGCTCCCTGCCCTTGGGGTGGCTTTTGTCCGGGCCACTAGGGCCGTATTCTTCGGCAGCTAGGACCTCGGTCCATTTATCATTGAGCAGATCTTGGCCTGTTTGAAGCTGCAGCTGCTTTATTCGTAGATTCCTTGCCATGGCTATTAGCCGGCGTTTAAAGAGCTCCTGCTCGAGAGGTTCCTCATGCACAATGAATTCCTCGTCGCTGAGGCTCTCCTCTTCCTCGGAGAGTGGGAGATAATTACTATCCTCTGAGTCTCCGTATATGACTTGTTCATTAGGGTTATCTTGCCCGCTTTCTTGGTCCTCCTGTTCGGATCCTGTCTCAACAGGGTCTTCGTTGTCCGGAGTACTGTCACCTCTGGTGCTAGTATTGTTTTCTCTTAAGTGACGTGACTGAGAGCGGCACGGGGGGCGCCAGTATTCGGACTGTGTACCAGGAGGTTTATGCTCAACTGGGTCCTCCTTGTCATCGTCGTTGGGTGTGTCTACCATACACACATCATACCAGGAAGTGGTTGTCCCGTGTCTAGTGGGTAGCAAGCTCTGGCCTTGCCCCTCATCATCGTCCAGGCCGTCGATGTCTTCGGAGCAGGGGTCAGGTGTGTTGGCTGGGTCTTTGATGGTGGCTATGGAGTGGGTGGCGGGTGGGAAGCAAAATTCTCAATCATCCGCCGTAAGGTTGAACCGAACATAGTTTGGCGACGAGCCGTCTGCCAGGGATAGGTTTTTTAATGACTTTAGTAGGTCACCCATGGGCGAGTGTTGGAAGATATCCACGGCGCTGAACTTGAAGATCGGTAACCGATCGAGTTTGGTATCCGTGGGCTTGCAGGGTTCGGAACTCCATACCGGAGACGAGTCCGGGGTTCCGTTGATGCAAGCGTCGTATGAAGTGGAATCTGCATGCGGCTTCCACGCTGCCGAATTGATAGCCCATGTGATGGGGTTGAGTTTCCCATCTTCGGATGACTTGATCTGCTCCGGATCTAAGGCCAGAGTTGTTGCAGGAGCTATCTCCTTGATGCGGCCCGATGACAGGTTTAAGTCGTGCTCATTGGGGCGAAGGGGAGTGCTTGTTGCGGTCTCAAATCCTTCAAAGATCAAGTCTTCACGTATGTCCACGACGTAATTCAGGCTTCCGAATCTGACCTGATGGCCAGGGGCGTAGCTATCAATCTGCTCCAGATGGCCGAGCGAGTTGGCCCGCAGTATGAAGCCGCCGAACACAAAGATCTGTCCGGGGAGGAAGGTTCCTCCCTGGGCGGCGTCATTATCGACGATTGAAAGGGCCATCGAACATTTCGTCAACAGCACAGTGGAACCCTCAATGAAAGAACCAATGTCGGTGTCAAAACCGGCGGATCTCGGGTAGGGGGTCCCGAACTGTGCGTCTAGGATCGATGCTAACAGGTGACGGGGGACACAATGTTTACCCAGGTTCAGGCCCTCTCTATGGGGGTAATACCCTACTTCCTGCTTGATTGATCTTGATGAATATTAGTGTTACAAGACTTGATCTACCACGAGATCGTAATGGCTAAACCCTAGAAGTGTAGCCTATGAGTATATGGTAATGAATCTGTGCTATCTGGACTATGCTCTCCGGTTTATATAGACACCGGAGAGATCTACAGTTACATGAGGTCGGTTACATAGGAGGAAATCTTCATAATAGACCGCCTAGCTTGCCTTCCACGCCAAGTAGAGTCCAGTCCGGACACAGGTTCAATCTTCGGTCTTCTCGTCTTCACAACCCATCAGTCCGGCCCAACGAATAACAGGCCGGACGCCTGAGGACCGCTTAGTCTAGGACTCCCTCAGTTAGCCTTGATGGGCATGTGGTGCCTCAGAAGGACACCTTTCGATATTTGGGGTCAATGCTGCAAAAGGATGGGGGTATTGATGAAGATGTGAACCATCGAATCAAAGCCGTATGAATGAAGTGGCGCCAAGCTTCTGGAATTCTCTATGACCAGAGAGTGCCACAAAAGCTAAAAGGCAAGTTCTACAGGACGGCAATTTGACCCGCAATGTTGTATATGGCATTGAGTGTTGGCCGACTAAAAGGTGACATGTTCAACAGTTATGTGTGGCGGAGATGCATATGTTGAGATGTACGTATGGCCACACAAGGAAGGATCGAGTCCGGAATGATGATATATGAGATCGAGTTGGGGTAGCACCAATATGAAGAGAAGCTTGTTCAACATCGTCTGAGATGGTTTGGGCATATTCAGCGCAGGCCTCCAGAAGCTCCAATGCATAGCGGATGGCTAAATCGTGCGGAGAATGTCAAGAGAGGTCGGGTAGACCGAATTTGACATGGGAGGAGTCCGTCAAGAGAGATCTGAAGGATTGGAGTATCACCAAAGAACTAGCTATGGACAGGGGTGCATGGAAGCTTGCTATCCATGTGCCCAAGCCATGAGTTGGTTGCGAGATCTTATGGGTTTCACATCTAGCCTACCCCAACTTGTTTGGGACTAAGGCCCTGTTTGTTTGGGCTTTTGCTTCTGCTTTTGCATCTTTTCCATCTTGGCCAAAAAGCCATAAAAGCTCCTTAATAAGTGCTTTTGGGGCTTTTATGGCTTTTGATCAACCAATATAACAATATTTATCTCCAAAAGCCATAAAAGCTCCAAAATCACCTATTTAGGAGCTTTTGTGGCTTTTTGACCAAAGTGGAAAAGCTGCAAAAGTAGGAGCAAAAGCCCAAACAAACAGGGCCTAAAGGCTTTGTTGTTGTTGGAGGCTTACGAACATACTCCAAAATTAGCTCTTCAAAGCAAGTAGCCGAAAAAGTTCCGGAAGAGATGGCTTTAATTGTTTTTCTGCAGAGACTCTTATGATTATGAATCAAAAGGAAAACATCATAGAAAACCATGAAGCAAGGCATGCATGCGCTAGACAATAATTCGCAGCACAAACATCTCTCTATGTGGGAACACATAACTTTTCCAAGTACACACAGCCTATGCGACGTTGATCCGACGCCAAAAAAGGTACCATCGGCACTATCTCTGCCACAAAAACCAAACCAAACATATCAAAACACCATGTGAAGTGCATCATATGTATCCCCACGAGAACGAATGCACGCACAGAGATAAGCAAATTGGGGGTGCTCGGGCGCGATCTCGACGGTGACACGCAGGATGGGAGCTATGCTGCTGAGCATGGGCGGGGAGACCTTGCTGCCGAACACCATGGAGAAGATCGCATGCCTATCTGCGAGGGGAGGAAGGTGAAGAAATAGGGGTCTTGCCTTGCATGCCCGTGGCTATTTATACGTGGTCCAATAGCCAAGAAAAGCTGCTTCTCGGGAAAGGGAACCGTGGGGGAGATCGGAGGCATCGGTGTGGTGGAAATGCTGAGCTCCGCTGCTTGGTGAAGGGTTTCTCTGCCATGGGACGAGTGTGGCGGACCGTTGGAATACTTCACTGCCATTTATCACCTTCAAATTCGCTTATACACTAGGGAATGTTCTGCTGACAGCAGTACCCTACAATGTTTAGCTTTAAAGAGGGTTTGTTTTCTATATAGAAAAGATTACAAGGTTCACACCTTTTGCTTTCTGCCATTTCTCGGGCATAGTGGCAGTCAGATGCAAGAATGACGTGTGAGTTAGTGGGGTGCTTACTGGTAGGAAATATTTTTGTTAGTGTTGATTATCCTTCTCTTCATCTTTCCTATGTGCTCATGTCGTGGGATGATTTAGTTTTGATCAAGTGCTTGACCCCTTGAGTAGGGCATATTCTTCAAAATCTCTTCTGTTGGATCATATCCGCATGACCACGTCATCAAAGAGATGGTCTTTCTTTGGTTTGGCCCACTGATGTACCATCGTTGGTGCATTGCATTGACTATGATGAGACCTTTGCTCCACTAGCAAAGATGAATGCTATGAGGATCTCCCGTGCACCAAATTTTGGGTGGTCTTGCATGGGGACTAGTAGAAGGAGGTTTACATGGAGATCTCACCTGGGTTCTTGACTTCTAAGACTGCTTGCAAGGCATGTAGGCTCAAGAAAGCCCTTTATGGGCTGAAGTAATCTCCAAGAGCTTTGTTTGACAAGTATAGACAGGCAGTGTGTCACATGGGGTATGGACAATGCAATGGTGATCATACATTGTTTAATAGACACTCTAAAGGGAAAACAATCATTCGTGTAGTTTATGTAGATATCATTATCACTGGAGAAGGATGACGTACATATAGCAAGATTAAAGAAGTGTCTGAGTAAAGCCTTTGAAGTTAAAGAACTTGGTCGACTCAAGTACTTCCTTGGTATACAAATGGGCATGTCTGGAAAAGGAATAGCTCTTTCTCAAAGAAAGTATGCCTTGGACCTTCTCTGTGACATTGGCATGTTGGGCTTTCGAGCAGCTTCATTCCCAATTGATCAAAACTACAAAGTGACTGCCCAATTTGGTGATCTTGTGGCTAAAAAAATATTAGCAATTTGTCGGAAGATTTGTTGTACTTGTGTCATACACGGACCACACATTGCATTTGCAGTAAGTGTTGCAACTAGTTACATCCATGAGCCTAGAAGTGAACATCTAGTGGCAGTACATAGAATCTCGAGATACTTGAAAGGTACTCTTGGGGAAGGGTTGTTGTTCAAGAGTTATGGACACCTTGTTGTAGATGGTTATTACAATGTTGATTAGGCTAGCTGCTTGATGACAACAGATCAACTTCAGGCCATTATGGTTTCGCAGGATGAAATCTAGTGTCTTGGAGAAGCAAGAAACAACCCGCTGTTTCGAAATCAACTACAGAGGCTAAATACAGAGATGTCTTAGGGACTGAGTTAGTTGCTATAGACAAGGAATCTATTAGAATATATGGTGTGACAACAAGTTGACAATTAATATAGCAAACAACCTAGTTCTATTGAAGTGTATTTGTGGATTGCCTAGCCCTTTCCATCAGTTCGGATTTTTGTTGGCGTTGGCTAGTGCATGAAGCTGAACATGGCATCAGAGCCTAAGGTCTTAAGTTCAAGTCCTGGCTTTCGTAGTTTATCAAAAAATTGTTCTTCCCCCCTTTGTGTCCATGTATAGGCCTCTTGAGCCATACGTGAGTATACCCATGTGTTGACTTCCCACATATATGTGGATTGCCTAGCCCTTTTCATCAGTTCAGACTTTTGGTTGCATTGGCAAGTGCATGAAGCTTAACAAGTTCGACATGATGGAACAAACATGTGGAGATAGATAGATTCTTTATCAAAAAAAAGCTGGATTTGGGATTATCAAGATAGAGCATGTGGTTTAGGGCAACAAATTGGAGATTGTTTGACTGAAAGACTTGGAACCAGAGAATGCAGCTTAGCATGTGACAAGATGGGAATGATAGATATCTATCACTCGCGAGGGGGAGTGTTGTATGTACGACCCATCACTGATGACCCATGTCGCCCAGGCCCGCACCAATCAAGTGGCTCGCTGACCTAGACAAGGCGAGGATTGAAGTTGTTTGCTTCTGAGCTCCGCCACGGCACATGAACACATCGCTGGTGCGCCGCTCCTCGGTCTACAGATAGGAATCAAAGGATTTCTCAAAGAAACATACCAGTTTATACATCATAGAATTTCTTTAAAAAAATAGCATCCACAACACTGGAAAAGTTATCATCTCGATACTCATTTTCGGTTGCACATGGTGAGGGAGTCCTGGACTAAGGGGTCCTCGGGCGTCCGGCCTGTCATCCATGGGCCGGACTGATGGGCTGTGAAGACATGAAGACCGAAGATTGAAATCGTGTCCGGATTGGATGCTACATGGCGTGGAAGGCAAGCTTGGCAGCCGACTATGAAGATTCCCTCTTATGTAACCGACTCCATGTAACCCTAGATCTCTCCGGTGCCTATATAAACCGGAGAGCATAGTCCGGATAGGACACATTCATTACCTTATTCATATAGGCTAGACTTCTAGGGTTTAGCCATTACGATCTCGTGGTAGATCAACTCTTGTAATAATCATATTCATCAAGATCAATCAAGCAGGAAGTAGGGTATTACCTCCATAGAGAGGGCCTGAACCTGGGTAAACATCGTGTCCCCTGTCCCCTGTTACCATCGATCCTATACGCACAGTTCGGGACCCCCTACCCGAGATCTGCCGGTTTTGACACCGACATTGATGCTTTCATTGAGAGTTCCACTGTGTCGTCGCCAAGGGGGTTGATAGCTCGCCTTGTTGTCAAGGATAATATCATCTCTGGAGGAGCCCTCGCCCCAGGCCAAACCCTGCGGTTTGGCGGCTTCGTCATGACCGCCAGCTTGGCCCTTAAGCCGACAATGACCTCTCAAGTCATCAAAAATCACCTTCGCGTTGATCCCGAATACTCCGCCCGCATGGATCCAATGGAGTCATCATCGTTCAAAGAACTCCTGGATCGCATGGCCGCCTTGGGGGGTCGCTACAGACTACGATCGGGTTGGGCTTAAAGCTGACCAGAGAGAAATTAAAACTCCACCGATCACCCATCACATAGCGGTAGTCGAGGAGCGGAGCAACTCTTCCACTATATTAAAGATGAACTATGTTCGAATCTTTGATCTTGAAGAGCCAGATACTCTCCGGCAGAAAGGCATGTCCCTCCCTCCGAACATATAGTCGGATGACGAGCCTAAGAAATTAGTAGATATCCTGGAGCCCGAATTGTCGGGCCCGGTTGATCTCCAAACTCCGGATCCAAAATCGGGTCAGGGTTCAGATTCAATTCCTCCCACCCACCCGGACAAAGACGCTCTCAGGAGCACCAAACAACAGTCTCAGGAAACGGTCCACCACTTTTGGGCCAGATTTCTCCTTGTCAAAGACAAGGTAAAAGGCTGCCGCGACAAAGACGCGATAGCAGCATTCTGCAACAAATGCGCGGACAAAGGTATCCTTAACGCCATCAATCTGCACCGCATACGAAAGTTCGCTGACTTAGTAACTATCGTACAAAAATACAGCACGATGGAAAGCGCCTGGAAAACTTAGGCAGCTTGCTGGGAACCACCCCGACTCCTCCTACAGGCGAAAAGGACGCGCCCGCGTGGCACGTCCAGCCGAACAGTCAAAAAACATAAACCTATTACGTCGCACGGCACCGTTCTGGAGGGATGGATCAATGGCCCATGCAAAATACACACGACGCCGGATACCGTGGCAACCCACAGCCTTAGAGCATGTTGGATACTTCGGCAGGTAGCCAAGAGCGGCGAGGACATCCTTATCAAGGACACCGCAGAACAACGCCCTCTAGCAAACGACGACAATAGAGTATTGACAGTCTTCGAGACATTCGCTTCAAACAATAAGCATAAAAGGGCCCTGCGCGATCTCGCCGAAGTTTGCCAGGTCGCTGCAATTGACCCCTGGAACGACACGACCATAACCTTTAACGCCAGTGATGAACCTAAATATAGAACAGTCTGAGCGCCAGCTGCATTAGTCCTCGGTCCCATAGTGGACGGCTTTCGACTTACAAAAGTCCTCATGGACGGAGGCAGCGGGCTAAACCTCATTTACGAGGACACGCTCCACAAGATGGAAATAGACAGGAGCCGCATCGAGAAAAGCAGCACAACCTTTCGAGGTTTCATTCCTAGCCGGGAAGCTCGGTGTGCAGGAAAAAATACTATTGATGTGGTGTTCGGCACGCCGGATAATTATCGATCTGAAGAAATAACTTTCCAGGTGGCCCCTTTCAACAGTGGGTACCACGCCCTATTAGGGCGAGAGGCCTTCATGTGCTTTCAAGCCATACCTCATTATGGGTATATAAAGTTAAAAATGCCCGGGCCTAATGGAATAATCACCCTCGTCAGCGATCCGAACATAGCACTCCACGCCAAGAACAAAACTGCATCCTTGGCCCTCGAGGCATTGTCTGAGGCCCTTGCGACCGAAGAACTAACCGCACTACGTTTCACCATGGACAAGGACGAGGTGATCCTGGACAAACGACCCAAATCCACTTCCTTCAAACCAGCAGAAGAAATAGTCAAATTTCAGGTCCATCCAACAGACCTAAAGAAGACAGCATCTATCGGAGCGAAACTCGGCCCTGCAGTTGATGCCGCACGACGAGACTTCCTGCGCAAAAACAGGGATATATTCGCCTAGCACCCTTCCGATATGCCAGGAATCCCGCGCGAGTTGGCCAAACACAGCCTCAACATATTAAAGGGATATAAGCCGGTCAAGCAAACTCTACGGTGCTTCTCCGAACCCAAACGACAAGCTATGGGGGAGGAGCTAGCAAAACTCATCGAGGCCGGATTCATCAAAGACATTAAACATCCGGGCTGGCTAGCAAACTTGGTAATGGTACCAAAGAAGGATAAATTCTGGCGCCTATGCGTCGATTTCAAAGACCTTAACAAGGCTTGCCCTAAGGATCCCTTCCCTCTTCCCCACATTGATCAAATAATTGACGCTACCGCACGTCACGACTCGCTGTGCTTCCTTGATGTATATTCCGGATACCACCAAATCAAAATGAAGGAGTCTCATCTTGCCGCAACAACATTCATTACACCATACGGGCCGTTTCACTTCAATACCATGCCTTTCGGGCTCAAGAATGCCGGCGCCACCTACCAGCGCATGATCCAAACATGCCTCGAGAAATAGATCGGCAAAACAGTGGAGGCCTACGTGGACGACGTTGTCATGAAAACTAGACACGTCGAAAGACTAATAAATGATTTGCGTCTCACATTTGACAACCTCCGCACATACGATATCAAGCTTAACCCGGAAAAGTGCGTCTTCGGCGTCCCCACCAGAAAACTACTGGGCTTCATCGTTTCCAACAGAGGAATTGAAGCAAATCCAGCAAAAATCCAAGCTCTGTCACAACTGGCTACGCCAACCGAACTCAAGCAGGTCCAAAAACTCGCTCAGTGCGTGGCAGCTTTAAGCCGCTTTATCTCCAGGTTGGGAGAAAAGGCGCTGCCGCTCTATCGCCTTCTACAGCGCACCGATAACTTCGAATGGACAGACGCGGCGACGGCCGGACTAGAAGAAATAAAAGCCCTTCTGGCAAGCAACCCAATTCTAGCCGCGCCAAACGCCGGTGAACCAATGCTCTTATACATATCGGCAACACACCAGGTGGTGAGTGCCGTACTCGTCGTTGAACGAGAATAGGACGGACACAAATTTTTGCTCCAGAAGCCGGTATACTACGTATCCACCGTCCTCACACCATGCAAATCCTGGTACCCTCATTATCAAAAAATAGCATATGAAGTCTTCATGGCATCTCGAAAATTGCGACACTACTTTCAGGAGTGCTCTATCACGATGGCCTCCAAAGTGCCACTCAATGATATAATTAACAACCGGGATGCAACGGGCCGGATTGCCAAATGGGCCATTGAGCTCCTGCCATTCGACATTACGTGCAAACCACGTCGAGCCATCAAATCCCAGGTACTGGCTGACTTCGTCGCCGAATGGACAGAAGCCGAACTCCCTAAATAGTACGGTGTGTATTCCAACTGGGTTATGCATTTTGACGGCTCCAAAATGTTTTTAGGGCTGGGGGCGGGCTTCTTATTAACATCCCCCGTAGGAGATATCGTCCAGTACGTACTCCAAATACTATACACAGACTCCAACAATGCAGCCGAATATGAGGCCTTGCTACATGGCCTTCGGATGGATGTATCAATGGGCATACAACACCTAGAGGTGTGCGGGGACTCGAACCTCGCAATATCCCAAATTAATGGAGACTTTGATGCCAAAGATCCAAAGATGGCAGCTTATCACAATGCCGTCTTGAAGATGTCGGCCCGGTTTGAAGGACTCGAATTTCATCACATCGCCCACGAAAGTAATCAGGCGGCAGATGTCCTTGCTTGCATCGGCGCTAAGCGCGACCCCATCCGACCTAACATCTTTGTCGAAAGGCTCTTTAAGCCCTCCGTGGTGTGGCGAGGGGAGACAGCAACGACAGTCCCGTTCCAAACACAAACATTGATAACGAACACGCTGATATCATTTGAGGCTCAGCCACCGAAATAACACCTTCAGCCCACCTCGTCATGGCAGTAATTACCCCATGGACCGAACCATTCTTGGCCTACTCTAATAGGAAGGAACTCCCAGAAGATCAGAACGAGGCTCGCCGCATCATCCGGCGTTCGAAGGCCTATAAAGTTCACGAAGGAGAGCTCTACAAGAAAAGCACTACCGGAGTCCTTCAAAGGTGTATCTCCGAGGAGGGGCGGCAACTCTTGGCAGAAATTCACGCCGGTCTCGGTGGGCACCACTCCGCAGCCAGGGCACTTGTCAGCATGGCCTTCCGTACAGGATTTTACTGGCCTACGGCCCGTGCAGACGCACAGTACCTCGTCCGGCGCTGTGTTGGATGCCAACTCTTTGCCAACCAAAGCCATATGCCCCCAACCGCTCTACCAACAATCCCGATCACATGGCCCTTTGCGGTCTAGGGCATGGACATGGTTGGACCCCTTAAAGTGGGAAGCCATAAGAAAAAATACCTGCTGGTCATGGTGGACAAATTCACCAAGTGGATAGAGGCTAGACTAGTTAAAACGACCGAGTACGGACCCGTGATTTCATTTATATCCGATGTGGTACACTGTTATGGTGTACCGCACAGCATCATCACCGATAACGGTTCGAATTTCACAGCTGATGAGGTGAAAAAATGGTGTGCTAATCTGGGCATTAAGCTCGATTACGCCTCTGTCTACCACCCGCAAACAAACGGTCAAGTCGAGCGAACTAATGGTCTTATTATGAGCGGCATTAAACCCAAACTAGTGCGGTCTTTGAAAGAATCAGACAAAACACTGGGTCGAGGAGCTCGACTCCGTACTCTGGGGGCTGCGGACCACGCCCAACCGTACTACCGGATACACACCTTTCTTCATGGTGTAGGTGCAGAGGCTGTATTGCCCTGCGATATTATACATGACTCACCTCGAGTGCGTATGTACAAAGAGAAAGAGGCCGAGTTGGATCGGCAGGACAGCCTAGACGCCCTGGAGGAGGAGTGCGACGTCGCCAAAGCCCGTTCAGCATTTTATCAACAGCAGGCTCGAAGATATCAAAGCAGAGAAGTACGGGCCAAGACTTACAACGTTGGCGAACTCGTTCTATGCTTGCCGGAGAAGAAAAAGGACAAACTCAAGCCCAAATGGAGGGTCCCTTCATAATTGATGAAGTTCTTACCGGAGAAGCGTACCATCTTCGTGACGCATCAGACAATCGCCTAGAGCCAAACCCCTGGAACGCGGCCAGACTCAGAAGGTTCTATGCCTAGCGTCGAACCCTTTGTTAGTCTCCTTCTCCCTTATAGTTTCCATAACTCTTTCCCCTTTTTTACACAATTTTTCGCTTTAAAGCTCTCATTCGGCTCGGCCGAACAGTGCTGACGTACACCTTTTTACATACGTACGCCCATTATACCTGGGGGCTTCTTTAACAGAAGTTTGTTAACATTACTTTCCGAGCATCAAGCTTACCACACATACGCGTTTTTTCCCGTATGTTTTTTCTTCACCATTATATGCATCGATATGACTTAAGTTTTGGCCAAGCTGGGTTTCCTAGCTCCTGTGCTTACCGCTACGTTTCCAATTGTTTGGCTACGTGGTAAAGGGAGCACCTCTGTGATTGTTACTGCCGGGTCATCCGGATGTGTACCTCAGACTGGGTGGAGCCGAAAGATAGCGTTCTTAAGGGAATATTCGGTTGGTGGATGAAAAATATTTTTCGCACTCACTCTATTGTGAACCCCCAGAAGCTATACACACTGTGATTTTCACATCACAATTCGGACATGTCTACTAATACATGCACACCCAGGGAAAGGAACCCTTAACGGAACTATTCTCCCTGGAAGATGTTTCTTACAATCTCAATGTAATATAACATAACTAGCCGGATACAACTTGTCTGTTCAACCAACTATGACCCCTACGCTTAGTTTTCCAGGCATACCCCAGCCTATTCGGCCCTGACAGTATTCAGCAATACTCCGCACCTTCTGGTCCGAAGGTTGAAGTGAAAAGGTCTGCCATGACAAATGATATACAATTCTGCTAGAAATACCACATGATGAGGAAAGTACATAGTCACTTGGACTCAAACACTTCTGCCTCTATACCATCTAACAGGCAGTTTAATTTACAATCCTGTTGGGAATATTTGGCGGCCACCTCTACTTGGTCATATACTAAACTAACATTAACTTCTTCCCCATTCAACCCTACCGGTCCGACCCGTGCCATGTGATTAGGATCAAGCTTGGTATACCGAGTTTTCACCATGGCCCAGGCCTCTCGCGCACCCTCTCGGCAGGCCGATATCTTCCATAGTAGGATACGTCGCCATGCTCCTTTAAACAACTCTGCAAGCTCCTCCATACTTCCTGGAGAGGAGTCGGATGGCCATAGAGCCTTGGCAACACTCCGCATCGCCAGCCGAGCCTGTTCGTGCACTCGCGATAGCCCTTGCAGCAGATCACTCGATGATCCGGACACCTCCTCTTTAGGACGGCCTGTCAATATACCTGCAATCACAACTATATTAGTTTCATCCACCTCCGAACTACTTTCCAAATAGTTCAAACACATACTGAATATGCCGCCCCGCAGCTCCTTGTTCTCCTTCATGGAATCGGCTAGCTGGGCCCGCACATCTTTTAGTTCTTCGCCTAGCTGGGTCTTGCAATCCTGGAGCTGGTTTTTCTCAATAATGACCTGCTTCAGCACGCGATCGCCCGTAGCTTGCAGCCTCTTGGCTTCCTGCTCATTTGCTTCTGCGACTTCCAGCGCTTCTTTGAGTCCCTATAACAAATAGTGTCATGGCACAGGCAGGACTGTTAGCTTTCAGGTCATATAATTATAATCTCTTGTTGGAGGGAAATATTACCAGGAGATGCCTCCTTGGGCCTTTTCAGTTCAGCGGTAGCAGCATTTAGCTGCGCCCGACACTGTTCCAGCTCTTGGGTTAGCAGGTTGTTCTTCTCTGTAAGAACCTGGCGATACAACGGTCCTTAAATCAGTTGTATCAACTGATTTCAGTCCCGGGGGCTACTAGCATATGGCTACCATATTCGGACAAAGAAAACTTACCCGCACATCTGTTAAATACTACTTCGTGGCTCTACTAAGCCCGTTTCGAGTAGTTAGGATGTACGCATCGTCCTAGCTAAAGGCATTGAATGCCTCTTCCGAGAACTCAGGGTCCCGTAAGACAGCCCTGCAGTGCCGATGATTCATGGCGCTCTCCACTTCCGAGTTGGTAACGGACATATTCTCCGAACCCTAGGCCGAAGGACAGTCCGGCACTGTTGCTACGCCGGCTCCCGCCTCTCCAACGGGGTCTAAAACCCGGGCGTTGGGAGTATGGCAGGCCGGACCCTCGGATTTAGTCCGGTGAACCTTTTTCCTGGTGTCAAACAAGCGTACAAGTTACAGTTGGATGTGACTGCTAAAGTATACCTTCAAATCCTTACCTCTTTGATGAGGGACTGGTCATGACTTCACCGACCTTCCTTTTAGAAGCCTTGCTCGGCCCTGGAGCCGCTCTCTTTGGAGCCGCCCCCAGAGTAGCGTGACGCGCCGAACGCCTAGCCTGTGGAGCACGAGACAGTGCGATGGGTGAGGCAGTGCGAGGAAGCTCTTTCGAGAGAGATTTTTTCTTGATGACTTACGTGGGAAGCTGGAAGGAGGCCAGGGTAATCGGTGATAATGGCCACTTCCGTGCCATTGTAGCTCGCTTGTTAAAATACCCCTTCCGCAAGTACCACGAATATATCCGGATCTTCTTCGAACCCGAGATCCAGCTCCCGGTTGTGGTTCTAAGGTTGTGGGGTGGGGCTGTAAAACCACTCGGTGATTCTTCGCCAATGGTGTTATAAGCAGATTAGAAATTTATCAAAGGTAATCCGGGAAGCGGAATGAGTAAAGTAGAAGGATTGGGCTTACGCAACTGTGAGGATTATACATAGAATATCCATCTCTTTGATTGATGCGAAGAAATTCCTCTTCTTCCCCTTTGAACAACTCGGCCAGTATTTTGGCTAGAGCGGCGAGGGTGCCCAGACCTTTTTGACCGCAGCGGGAGGCATCGTCCTCCCCATTGTAGTGCCACATTGGGAGCCCTCTGTATTGAAGCGGCTGAACCCCTCATGTTATGGAGGTCGCCATTACCTCAACCATTGTTAATCCGGACTGGGCGAGCATTTTTATCTCGCCCAAGAGTTGATGAACCTCCGCACTGTCATCCTCCTCAAGGCTCCGGGGGCGCCAACTGTGGCATTTCTTTAGAGGAACTCTTGCAAATTCAGGGAAACCTTTTCAAATTGGGTCGGGAAGCACAACGTCCTCCATGTAGAACCATTCGGAAGGCCATCCTTTAGATGCCTTCCTTGGTGTGTCGGACAGGTATTGGGTATCGGTGATGCGCCACACTTCGGCTCCCCCCACTTCAAATATAGACCCCTCATGGTTACGCGGGACAAGGCAGAACAATTTTCTCCACAGTTCAAAGTGGGCTTCAACACCCAGAAATAGCTCGCATAAAGCAACATAACCTGCGATGTGCAGGATAGAGGCGGGAGTAAAGTTATGCAGCTGAAGGCCATAATATTTTAGAAGCCCTCAGAGGAACGGATGGACTAGAAATCTGACGCCTCTTATTAGATAGGGGACAAAGCACACTCGCTCCCCCCCAGACGGATCGGGGGAGTCTCCGCCTGAGTCACACCATTGAAGGAAGCCAGCCCTCCTCGAACATGGACCAGATCCACGGGAGGAAGAAATCCCTGCGTTTGCAACTTTCCTAACTGACTGTGAGACACAGAGCACTTCTCCCACTCGCTTTTCTTTGGGCTGGAATGGGAGGAGGAGCCGGGAATGCTAGCCATGCTGGAATGGTTTCTCCTAGCAGTCTCCGAGGATCTTCTTAGTGTGGTGTTGCATTGATCTTAGATCCAGTATCTTTAATAGGCGCGCTCCCTTTCATGGACGGCGTGTTATTTGCAAAAATACCCTAACTTTCCGCATTCGCTTGACATGTGGAAGACGAAGTTATTAGCATGCAGAAGCCAAGGGGAACAATATCGAGTCAATGGCCGAATACATTACTTGGAGAAAGGAACCCGCCTTGCAATGCCGAAGACAATCCGAACGCCGAACACCTCGTCATTGAAGCCTGGTTCGGGGGCTACTGAGGGAGTCCTGGACTAAGGGGTCCTCGGGCATCCGGCCTGTCATCCGTGGGCCGTACAGATGGGCTGTGAAGACATGAAGACCGAAGATTGAACCCGTGTCTGGATTGGATGCTACACGGCGTAAAAGGCAAGCTAGGCGACCGACTATGAAGATTCCCTCTTATGTAACCGACTCCATGTAACCCTAGATCTCTCTGGTGCCTATATAAACCGGAGAGCATAGTCCGGATAGGACACATTCATTACCTTATTCACATAGGCTAGACTTCTAGGGTTTAGCGATTATGATCTCATGGTAGATCTACTTTTGTAATACTCATATTCATCAAGATCAATCAAGCTGGAAGTAGGGTATTACCTCCATAGAGAGGGCCCGAACCTGGGTAAACATCGTGTCCCCCGTCCCCTGTTACCATCGATCCTAGACGCACAGTTCGGGACCCCCTACCCGAGATCCGCCGGTTTTGACACCGACACATGGGGACCATTTCTGTCGGTGGGAAACGACACCTATGGGACCACAAGAATCCCTACTACGGTTGTCGCGGCGTAGGGTTGTGAGAAGAGCAGGGATAATAGCCAACACAAGGATCATTTACCAGGTTCGGGCCGCGAGGATGCGTAATACCTTAGTCCTGCTTTGGTGGCTGTATTTCAGATAGTTCTTGAGCTCTCGAACTAGCTATGGTGGCTGCGTGGTTCAAAAGTGCCGAATCCATCTCCAGTGTTCCATGGGCCTCCTTTTACAGTCGAAAGGGGCTGCCACAGTGGCATACAGGAGGTGGAAAGGTGTACAGTGCTGCGAGCTTATCACCCGTATTACAGGACAAGATGCATTTAATACATCGGTTAGGTGTCTCCTCGCTTTATCGGGGACGGGAACGAGGCCCGTCCCGTCCGTCGCCGCCCCTCCTCGCTTCTACACGCGCCGTAGCCAGCGATGCATGCAGCGCCATGTAGGCAGGCAGGCTGCTGAGGTGGTGCGGTGATGGAGCCTTCACGAAGATCTGCATGCCGCCACACAGGCGCTCGCTGAGTTGGCCTGGGAGCTGCATGTTGCCACACAGGTGCCTGCCCAGCTAGTTGGGCTGGCAGCTGCATGTGAATAGCGGTGGGAACTTGGCTGGTGCGGGCCTGGTAGTAGCTCCGCTGATGCCCTCGGCAAGGGCCTTGCCAGGGGCCCGACAAGGGTCTTGCCGTGGCGTTGCAGTCGTCCCCGGCAAGGCGCTTGTCGGGGGTCTTGTGGCTTCCCTCGGCAAGGATCTTGCTGAGGATCGTTGTCTTCCAATCCTCATCTGATCTTGAATATTCCTTGTCTTCACAAAGATCTGCATGCCACCACGGAGGTGCCTCCCGAGACCTGGCCCAACGTAGTTGATGGTGTTGGAAACCATGGGCTCAAGGGTGGCGCGTTCCGCTGGTGAGGGCGAGCCGCCCCGGCAAGGGTCTTGCCGGGGCTGTTGAGGCTGCCCCCCGGCAAGGGTCTTGCCGGGGGAACCTAGTTCGCCCCTCTGCTTCTTTGTGTTCTTGGCCTTGTCGTTGTCTTGTTTGTCTTGGGTCTTGGCTTTTCTCCGGCTCCCCTCCTTTGCCCTGCTTCGAGTGGCCGTGGCGCGTGGCTCTGACTACCCATGCACAAGTAAAGGGGTCAAAAGGGGAGCCTCTACTTTCATACACTAACAGGAGCCCCTGGGCCTGGGCCACACATAAGCGTCACACGTTGTTGGGCCAGGCCCAGAACGGTGCGCGGGCAGGAGGGGCGGATTTTACCGTGGTAATTCTTCGTCCGCTACGCTTCCCCACGACCCGCGTTGAACATGTGTCATGGAGTATCGTGTGTGACGTGGGGGGCATGCGTGGGGTGGTTCCCGCACGCATGCATCATATCACAGTTAATGGGAAAGGAGGCGGCCCGCGCCTTCCCCGTAAAAAGGAATAACAGCGGGCGCGCTACTCACTTTACCCCCCTTGCCTTCTTCCAATCTGAGAGTCGCCGCCCCCTTCTCCTTCCTCCCTAAGACTCGCTTTTGCTCCCCACTGCTGCTTTCCCACCGCCGTCTGTCTCTTGCTTCCCCCAGCTGCTATGGCGCCAAAATCCACCAAGGGCAAGGGAGTGTCCAAGGATGCTGAGGCGACGGAGCCGCCGGAGAGCGTGTTGGTGGCGCAGCCGACGTAGCTCGCCTACTTCCCCTCGACGGTCGACGTGTTCGAGCTCCAGGAGGCCTTCAAACCCTTGTGGGGGTGAATATGGGGGGAGAGAAGACGGGGCATCCAGCCACGCGCGTCATCCCTGCGAATTGCGCCGAGGCCGCCCCAAATCCGTACCCTTTCTTTGTCGACTACTTCTCCTGCGGGCTTTGTCCCCCCTTCTATGATTTCTTCAACGATGTCATGCACACCTACGGCTTCCACCTTTTGGATTTTACTGCAAACACCGTGGCGTGCATGGCTCTTTTCGCGCACCTCTGCGAGGGCTTCGTCGGGTTGCATCCCAACACAGCACTCTTCCGCCACTACTTCTCCCCTCGGATCCAACCGGGGGGCGCCATTTCCAGTTGCATCACCTGGATCCCATGGTCCAAGGGGGCATACCCAGAGGGCTCCATGAAGGAGAGGTGGGAACAATGGCGGGGCCGGTGGTGCTAGATCGAAGAGAAGGACCCGCCAGCGTTCCGCGAGGTTCGGCGGGTGCCGCCAATCCGCAGGAGCGATTGGAGCGACGTCGATGCCAATGACGAGAAGCTCACGATCGCCACCACCAGGATCCTTCGGCTCACTGAGGCTGGGCTCACCCTTGAGATGATCGAGGCGGATTTCATCCGCCACCAAATCGCTCCTTTGCATAACAAGGGGAGGCCGGCCTGGCTCTTCACAAATGCCACCGACATCATAAGGCTTCGCCGCGGCCTCGACCATAACTTCATGGTTATGGGGCACGCTCACTTCTGCCAATGGCTCTTCCAGCTTGACTCGAACCACGACGTCGAGGTTGAGCGGACCGGCAAGGCCACGAGGGCCGCCGCGAAGGCCGGCAAGGTCGCCAAGGGGCCCTTGTTCAAGTTGCCAGCAGGAGTGGTCCCGCTGAGCAACAACTCTCGCCGGACCGAGATCATCGCCATGATGCCGGACTCCAACGCGCATGGCCTTGATCCGAGCTGGGTTGAGCCGGAGGAGATTCAGGTGCAGAAGTTCTTCGACACCTTGCATGAGGGGTACGTCACCGCCAAGCCGCGGCTTGTCTAGGACACCACCCAGGCGGAGCTGGACTACATCACCGCCAGGGCGATGGAGGCGAAGCTTGCCGAGGAGACCGACAGCGCCGGTGGAATGGAGGACAAGGCCGCGACAACCACAGAGGAGGAGGAGCTTGCCCGGTGGGCAGAGGCCGCTGGGGAGGCCAGCAATGCCGACACCGGGGCTCCTCTTGTTGAAGATGCGGCCGACGAGCTGTCGGAGGAGGAGGCCGAGGCTGTTGACCCTTCGATCACGGGGAGAGGGCGAGTCCTGCGGCGGGCCACCTCTAGCGAGCTGGTCCGGCCCATCAAGGCCATGCGGCGGCCAAAGTCTCCGGAGCAGTCCGCGTGTCAGACGAGGGCCGCGGCGGCGAAGAAGGTGGTGAAGGCCACGGTGGCGAAGAAGAAATCATCTGCCTCCTCTTCGTCCAAGCGCGTACAGACTCCGCCCTCCTCCCCTCCTCTGGCAAACATCGACGCGGAGGTCACCTACGACTTGGGGTCCCTCAGCCCAAGGAGGTAGAGGAAGGCAACAGAGGAGGAGGTGGATGACGAGTAAGTATCATGCTCCCTTCTGTCATCTTCGTCCCCTCGATCTGTGCCGCTTGTCTTGACTTGTTTTCACCTTTGCAGAGATGCAGAGACGCTGGCCCAGAGGGTGAAGAGGGCCAAGGCCTCGGCAGGCGGCCAACCCTCGGCGGGTACTTCGAGGGCGCCATTGGTGGTGTTGAGCAGCCCGGACAGCAGCCCCCGGCGCATCCCCCAGCGTAAGTTCATCGCTCACCCCTCGTCGACATGTGTCAGGGGTATGATACTTTGGTACTGACCTTGTCGTGTATGCAGGAGGAGAGCAGCAGCAGGAGGAGCCACAGAGGGCTACTCCCAACACGCCGCCCCCATCGACCACGCCACCCAGAGGGGCGTCCCCGGCTAGGGCGCCAAGCATCGAGCCCACGCACATGGAGGAGGAGGAGGAGAACTCGGGCGCCGGTGGCTTCGCCTTGGCGCCAAATGTTGGTGGGAAGGGGACTTCTGCTTCCCAGCCTGGCACTGGTAAGTCATTCGCCTTTCGTCCCTGTTCCTTTTTCTGTCTGACTCTTGGTCTTGGCCTTGCCTCACTCCCTGCTTCGGTGTCTAGGTCCCTCCTCGGCGGCCCAGAGGATGTGGACGCCATCATTGAGGACGTCGCCAAGGCCTCCGAGGCGGACGCCGAGAAGATCGCTCCTGAGGAGGCCGCCAAGGGCGTTGCTGAGGACGCCGCCAAGGGGCCTACCGGGCAGCCCGGCAAGGCCGCTACAGAGGAGGAGGAGGTGGCTGATGACCAACCTTCCTCCGCCGTTGACTCTGGCTCAGGCAAGTATCTGAGGGCGGGCAACGATCTGTTCGTCCACCTACCAGGCGCGTTGAGCACCAAGGCGCCCGTCGAGGGTGAGTTGTTCGACGAGGAAGTGCTTGCTGCCGCTGGGCTCGAGGTCGTCGACGAGGCGAGCGCTGGTGGCGATGGCTCCCAGGAGTAGCGGCTCCTCCAGGCCATGGGTGCCAGCTTCCGGAAGCTCCAGGCACTCCATCGCGCCTGCCTGGACAAAGCCAAGTCAATGATGGTAGTGGTGGAGAAGGCGGAGGCGGACCTCAAGGTGCGCATCGCCGAGACGCAGATTTGGTTCCGTCAAGCCTATGAAGAGCTGAAGACTGCCCAGGGCGAGCTGGCCAAGAGCGAGGTGGAGCTCACTGAGGGAGTCCTGGATTAAGGGGTGTCCGGATAGCCGAACTATCACCTTCGGCCGGACTCCTGGACTATGAAGATACAAGATTGAAGACTTCGTCCCGTGTCCGGATGGGAATTTCCTTGGCGTGGAAAGGCAAGCTTGGCGACACGGATATGTAGATCTCCTACCATTGTAACCAACTCTGTGTAACCTTAACCCTCTTCGGTGCCTATATAAACCGGAGGGTTTTAGTCCGTAGGACAAACAACAATCATACCATAGGCTAGCTTCTAGGGTTTAGCCTCTCTGATCTCGTGGTAGATCTATGCTTGTACTACCCATATCATCAATATTAATCAAGCAGGAGTAGGGTTTTACCTCCATTGAGAGGGCCCGAACCTGGGTAAAAACATCGTTTCCCTTGTCTCCTGTTACCATCCGCCTAGACGCACAGTTCGGGACCCCCTACCCGAGATCCGCCGGTTTTGACACCGACATTGGTGCTTTCATTGAGAGTTCCTCTGTGCCGTAATCTTTAGGCCCAATGGCTCCTCCGATCATCAACAACGATGCGGTCCAGGGTGAGACTTTTCTCCCCGGACAGATCTTCGTATTCGGCGGCTTTGCACTGCGGGCCAATTCGCTTGGCCATCTGGAGCAGATCGAAAGCTACGCCCTTGGCCATCAGGTTAGATTTGGAAGTTTGAACTACATGGCTGACATCCGCGAAGACTTGATCTTTGATCTGTTCGAGACCCAGCCAAGCGTGCCACACTATCACGATGGGCATGATCTAGCTCTGCCGCCGGACAGTGCCCTAGAGGCCGCACCAGTGTCCGCTCCAACCCTTAGCTCGGAGCTGACTGCACCGATCGAGGACGGGTGGCTGGACACCACCTCGGGGGCTGCTATATCTACGGCAATTGAGCCGAATACTATCCCTGTCCTTTGCAAGGCTCGTAACTCCAAGGTACCGGACTCCTCTCCGGACTCCGGACCTTCCTCGCCCCTGCCAATCGAATCCGATTGGGCGCCGGTCATGGAGTTCATCGCCGCGGACATCTTTCAGCACTCGCCCTTTGGCGACATCCTGAATTCACTAAAGTCTCTCTCTTTATCAGGAGAGCCCCGGCCGGACTATGGTCAGGAAGGTTGGGATGCGGACAACGAAGAAATTTAAAGCCCACCCACTACCCACACTTTGTAGCCACTGTCGATGATTTAACCGACATGCTCGACTTCGACTCCGAAGACATCGACGGTATGGACGACGATGTAGGAGACGACCAAGAACCAGCACCTATAGGGCACTGGAAGGCCACCTCGTCATACGACATCTACATGGTGGACATCCCAAAAGATGGGAACGGTGATGGAACAACGGAGGATGACCCCTCCAAGAAACAGCCTAAGCGCCGGCGTCAGCGGCGCCGCTCTAAATCCCGCCACAGCAAGAACGGTGATTCCGGCACGGGAGACAATAACACCCAAGTGTCGAAGAGAACCCCCTTCAGTAGGATTCAACACAGGAGGATGGAGAAGCCAGCCCTCATGAGAGAGCGGCCGACAGATAGGTAGAGGACGATAATTACATGCCTCCCTCCGAAGACGAGGCAAGCCTCGACGACGACGAATTTGTCGTGCCTGAGGATCCCGTCGAATAGGAGCGTTTCAAACGCATGCTTATTCCCACGGCAAGCAGCCTCAAGAAAAGCAGCAACAGTTTAGAGTTGATCAAGATTTACTAACTGACAGATGGACTGAAGTCCTTGCGGCCGAAGAGTGCAAACTCGAACGCCCCTCCAAGAGCTACCCAAAACGCATGCTGCTACCCGATTAGAGAAGGAAGCACTCAAACCTACATCACCAGTGCAGGATGCGGCCGAACGGCCACCTCGTGGCCGCGACAGAGAGGCCTCTTGGCCCTCCGCTCAAGCCGCACCCCGGCAACGCTCTAAAAATACCAAGGCACGGGGAAGTGCGCCAGACCTGCGAGATATATTGGAGGACAAGGCAAGGCAGACAAGATCGATCTACGGATCGCGTGGGTGCCTCAGTACACGTGACGACAACCGTCATGCCGGATACAGCAAATCCGACCGGGCCAAACACAGTAGACAAAACACATTTGAGCTACGTCGTGATATAGCCCAATACAGAGGCGCCGCACACCCACTATTCTTCATAGATGAAGTGATGGATCATCAAATCCCTGAGGGTTTATAACCCGTAAACATTGAATCTTACGATGGCACAACAGATCCTGCGGTCTGGATCGAGGACTATCTCCTTCATATCCACATGGCCCGCGGTGATGATCTACACGCCATCAAATACCTCCCACTCAAGCTTAAAGGACCAGCTCGGCATTGGCTTAACAGCTTGCCAGCGGAGTCAATTGGTTGTTGGGAAGACCTGGAAGCCGCATTCCTCGACAATTTCCAGGGCACCTATGTGCGACCACCAGACGCCGATGACCTAAGCCACATAATTCAGCAGCCAGAGGAATCGGCCAGACAATTTTGGACACGGTTCCTAACAAAGAAAAATCAAATTGTCGATTGTTCGGATGAAGAGGCCCTTGCAGCCTTCAAACATAACATCCGCGTCGAGTGGCTTGCCCGGCACCTAGGACAGGAAAAGCCGAAATCCATGGCAGCCCTCACAACACTCATGACCCGCTTTTGCGCGGGAGAAGACAGCTGGCTAGCTCGTAGTAACAACATGACCAAGAGCCCTGGTAATTCGGATACCAAGGACAGCAATGGTAGGTCACGTCGCAACAAGCACAAGCATCGCATCAATGGCGATAATGCTGAGGATACGGCAGTCAATTGTCAGGACCCCGACTCAATGCCACATCGATCTAGCATGTAACACCTCATATCACTTTGCGGCCTCACGCACGGTATTCCCACGGGTGTCGCCTTACCTTTGCCCGGGACCGTTTGCGCCTTTTGGCAGACGTATATGATAGTGTCGCTAGCATCCATATGATAAGGAGCCCGGGCTGACATGGCTAGTCGTAAACCCAAAGTGGCACAAAACTTACAGGGACAGGCATCCATGACCCAGCATCGAACGTGTCGGTCATCAGCGAGTGGATCCAGGCTGTAGCACTGGGCTAGCAGGACTCCGGTGAACTGGGCTGTAGCGGGTTAACACGACTCTGGTATTCATCACGTGGCATTTACCCGAAGGGACAGACACAGGAACGAAGAAGGACACATGCCGGCCAGCCTAAGTGTTCCGGAGCAGTAGCAGGCTACCATGGCTCAGTGGAAGCACTAGGAGACATTTCCCGGTAAGAGAGGCTACTAAGGATAAACAACTAGATAGTCAGATCCCACACATACCAAGCATTTCAATAACATACACACAATATGCTCGATATGTGCAAATACAACATGGCATCACAACAAGACTCTAAAACTCAAGTATTAATTCAATAGGCTCCAAGGAGCGAGATATTACAAACATGGGTCTCATGACCCAACATTCGGAGCACACAAATCAAAAGCACAAGCGGAAGCTTAACATGTCTGAGTACAGACAACTATAAATGAAAAAGGCTGAGAAGCCTGACTATCTACTAGATCCTGCCGAGGGCACAAGATCGTAGCTGAGGTAATAAGCTAAACGTCGAAGTCCACGTGAAACTACTAGTGAGACTGAAGTCTCTCTACAAAACATAAAATAGGCAAACGTGAGTACAAATGTATCCAGCAAGACTTACATCAGAACTAACTATATATGCATCATTATCAACAAAGGGGATGGTGGGGTTTAACTGCAGCAAGCCAGCTTTGACTCGGTGGCTATCCTAAACTACGACTGCAAGTAACTCTTTTGAGGTGGCGCACACGAGTCCACATATTCACCATATCAATACACCACTATGGATCCGCTCCCGTCTCCCTACGAGAACGCCATCCATAGCACTCACGCTTATCTTGCGCATTTTAGAGTATCCACTTTCACTTGTCTATGAACTGTTATAGGCAACCCAGAAGTCCTTTACCGCGGACACGGCTATTCGAATAGATGATGTTAACCCTGCAGGGTGTACTTCTTCATACATGTTTCCACCACTTAGCGTCTGCACACGACATGTGCTCAGCAGACTTCAAGCGAAAGCCGACGTGGGTGTAGACCACGACCTACCTAAACACTCAAGTCTCTAGTCCAGGTTTATCGCCTATTCAGGTTCCATCCGCAGGAAGTCCGGCTGAAGTTTCCACATACGGCCCCTAACAATGTGTGCAGGGTTCCCGAGACACCAAACGGGCACCCGGTACACCGTGCCACGTGCCTACCGCATCACAGCCCACCCCTCCGGTCAGCGCTGCGCACGGCCTCCAGCATACTACAAACACCAGAAACTACATGCAACTCCTGGATAGAGGACAAGGGTGATTAAGAAGTCGGGCGGGGTCATATTTCAGAGCCCAATGCATGGTAGTAGCTATTTCATGGATCACAAACACAGAACTCAGTTCCTGAGGACGGCTTCAATGAGACAACCCACAATGTACTCCTACATGGCCTCTCACCAATACCTTTACCAAATCGTGTTCACACACTTAGCTCTCAACAGCAGGACATGTTCACACACCTCCGATTCATCCCCGATGAATCAGACCTGACTCAACTCTAAGCAGTAGCAGGCATGACGAACAAGCATGAATGAGTAGTCACATCAGGGCTCAAACAACTCCTACTCATGCTAGTGGGTTTCATCTATTTACTGTGGCAATGACAGGTCATGCAGAGGATAAAGGGGTTCAGCTACTGCAGCAAGTAACAGTTGAATCGTTGTTGTCCTAATGCAGTAAAAGAGAGCAGGAGCGAGAGAGTGGGATTTTATCGGAATGAACAAGGGGGTTTTGCTTGCCTAGCACTTCTGAAGATAGTATAGCTCTTCATCGGTGTCATCGATCTCATCGTTGGTATCACGTCTATCGAGAGGGGACAAATACCGGCAACACAGAAGGAAACACAATCAATGCAATGGACAATATGATGCATGATCATGACAGGCAATATGCTGTGGTTTGAGCTAATGCAACTAGCAGCAGGTTAAATGAAGTTGGTTTGAACCCTAGGTTCAAATTCAAACTCCATATGTGAAGGTTTAAATGCCATTATAAGATTTAGCCTAAACAGCAGCCCTAAGTTGTTCTATCATGCATGAAAATGTTACAGATGGACAGATTGGATTTTTCTGATCAATTTTCATATATAATTTATTTAATTTGGAGTTACGGTTGAATTTCTATGAATTTTAGAAGTTTAGATCATTTTCTAAAATTTATAAATCATTTTTGATATATTTTAATACCAGAAAATGTTTACTGTGTCAGCATTAGGTCATGCTGACCTCAGCAGGTCAACAGCGCCAGCCAGGTCAAACCTGACGGCTGGGACCCATGGGTCAGTGTAACAGGGCTGGTTTGGGTGGATGACAGGTGGGACCAGGTCAACCCTGATAGTCGAGGCCCACTTTACTTAAGCTAATCCTAAACAGAAATAATCTTATACTTAATTATTGTGGTGGTTCCAGTGTCAGTGTCTGTGGGTGGTTTAGCTGGCGGTGATTAGCACTAAATACGCGGCCACGTCGGCACGCCGGAGTTTGGCCGGCGGCGACCTCAAGCCGCGGCGGAGGCGCACTGGAGTGGCTCGGGTTTTGCCCATGGTCGACCAAATCGACCGCGGTTTGGTCCTACGCGTAGCTGGGGCTCACGCACATCTAGTAGGCCAATCGGGAGGAGCTGGGGTGGTCTGAGTCAATGACGGCGAGCACGAATTCCGCGGCCAGAGTTCGGGGTTGGTGCGGGTTAGCGCTAGGAAGCACGGGAGGGGGAGCTACTTGTGGCTACGGACTCCTGGAGCTGTGCTGAGCTCGGTAGTGTGCTCGGCTTCGAGCCACTGTGGCTCTGGCCACGACGGCGACGAGGCACGGCGGCGGCGAGCTTTGGCCGTGGTGGAAGACAGAGCTAGGGGACGAGCAAAGGGGAAACAACAGGAGCTCACAGCGGATCCATAGGGATGGTTAGCGGCCTCGGGGACGCTCGGGAGGCGGCGAATCGATGACGATGATCTTCGGTGGCCGTCAAGGGAAACGGTGGCAATGGAGGTGTTGCGGCGCATCCGGGGCCTCGTGGTTCGTCGAGAAGGTCGGGGACGTCGAGACGGAGCTCACAGGCATGGCGAGGGGTCGAGGGGGAGGCGGTGGCTATGGGAGCAGCAAGCGGCGGTGACGGTGGCGCTCAGGTGTGCTCGGGAAGGAGCTAGAGGGCAAGGGAGAGAGCAGAGAGTGAGGGGAGAGGTAGAGGGGGCTGCAGGGCGTCTCCAGACGCATCGGGTGCGCCTCGGTGGCAAGCAGGAGGTGGAGCTCGGGCACGCGCGCTGTCGACACGCCTCTGCCTACTGGCAGAGGTTGAAGACAACCGCTTCAGGCCAGTGGGCTGGGCTGCCAGTGGGTCTGCTAGGTGGGTCGGCCAGGTAAGTGGCCCAGGTAAAAATCCCTCTCTCTCTTTCATCTTGTCACATCCCTAGTCCTGGTATGCAGTAGGCTAGCCCTTCATGTGTGCATCATGTTTAACTTTTGAAATGAACTTGAAATGGGGATTGCCTAAACCCTAGCATCAAAGGAATTCACTAGGTTCAACTAAAATAATTACAGTGAATCCAAATGGCTTTCAAAAATGTTCATCATTTCTGGAAAATGCTAGAAGCATTAACCAGAGGTGTCGCACATTTTTCCATGACATATTTGGGCTCTGAATTAAATCTTATAGTATTTGCATCTGGGCATTTAAATGCTATTAAATATTTTAAATGCTCAAATAATCATAAACAAAAATGTTTACTGTTGGATATATTCCAAACAGTAATCATGATTAGTTTCATGATTTTTGGAAATTCCCTGACATTTTTAATAAAGCCCTGAAGTTATAGAAATAATAGAAAACATGAATTAATAAAAAGAAAAGAGCTTACCTGGCCTCACCTGAGTAGCCCACCTACCTGTGCGGCCAGCACCGCAGGCCAGCCGGCCCAGGCCACCTGGCGCTGCCAGTCGTCCTCCTCCTTGCGCTAGAAGGACGAGGGCGTGTGCCCGCGGCGCGCCAGCACGCGCACGGCCACCGACGGCCACCTCCTACTTGCCGCTTCGCCCTGGCCTTCTCTGGCATCGCCACGCGCCCCCCAGGCCCTCTCACTCTCTCCCGTGCCTTCTCCCCTCCTCTGCTCTCTCTCCCTCTCGCAACCGAGCGCTGCCGTGGATGCCGCTCACCACCACCGTGCCCATCGCCGTCGCATCTCTCCCCTGAGCTATCCAGAAGAACCGCCTCGACCCACACCTCCCCCTCACCGCGCCAAGCGACGCCGGGAGCCCTGCAGTGACGCCCTCTCCGTCGTCTTCTTCCTCCGGACGCCAGAGATCGGCTTCGCCGTTTCGCCCGCACCGTACCACCCCCGAGCCCACTGACCGTCCATGCGTGTTCTCTGTGAGCCCCCGCATCTTTCCCCCTCCTCCCTTGCCCACGACTGTGCGGTAGCCACCGTCTCCATGAGATCCGAAGCTCGCCACCGCCATACCTCATCGCCCCCGTGGACTGAGCTCGAACCGCTCACGGCCGTGCACCTAAACATGCTCCTGGTGCCTCCAGGAGGCCAAAGCAGCCACTAGATGGCCACCTAGTGCCTCGTAACCCCGTGCCCGCATGCACCCGTACTCCGGCCGCCGCCCGGCTCGCCGCCACCACCGCTACACGCCAACCCAGCACCTACCACTACCACCACTTGATGCGCGCCGCTGCGTGCGTTCGAACGCAACAGACCGCGCCCAAAGTGATGCCCTGTGGCTCATTTCCGAACCCTTCTGCCACGCCTGTCGTCGCCGGCGTCGAGCCGCCGGCGAGTTTGACCCCCCGCTGACCGTTGACCCCGAGTGGACCCAGTTTGACCCTCTGGGTCACTGATGTGTGGGCCCCAGGCCACTAACTAAACTAGGTTAGTATTAGTTTAACGCTAACTAAACTTAATTAGTTAGCTTAATTGACACTGACAGACGGGACCCACAGGTCAGGGTTGACCTGGACCGTCTCAGTTGACCGCTGCGTCACACTGACGCCAGGCTGACGCAGTAAATCCTTTTCTGGATTTATTCTTATATAGGAAATTTCAGAAAATGTTGCAAACTTCTAGAAATCATAGAAATTCAGCCATAACTCAAAAAGAAATAAATTATATATGAAAAATGATCAAAAAAATCCAATCTATCCATCTGTACCATTTTCATGCATGTTAGAACAACTTATAGCTGCTGTTTAGCACAAATCATATTAATTGCATTTAAATATCCACATATGGAGTTCCAAATTGAATCTTGGATTCAAACCAACTTCATTTAATCTAGTTGCTAGTTGCATTAGCTCAAACCACAGCATATTGCCATGTCACACTCATGCATCAAATTGTTGCATTGCATTGATTGTGTTCCTTCTCTGTTGCCGATGTTTGTCCCCTCTCAGTAGATGACATACCGACGATGAGTTCGATGACACCGATGAAGAGCTATACTATCTTCAGAAGTGCCAGGCAAGCAAAACCCCCTTGTTTATTCCGATACAATCCCACTCTCTCGCTCCTACTCTCTTTTACTGCATTAGGACAACAATGATTCAACTGTTACATGCTGCGGTAGTTGAACCCCTTTCCTCTGCATGACCTGTCACTGCCACAGTAAATAGATGAAACCCACTAGCATGAGTAGGAGTTGTTTGAGCCCTGATGTGCCTACTCATTCATGCTTGTTTGTCATGCCTGCTACTGCTTAGAGTTGAGTCAGGTCTGATTCACCGGGGATGAATTGGAGGTGTGTGAACTTGTCCTACTGTGTGTGAGCTAAGTGTGTGAACACGATTTGGTAAAGGTAGCGGTGAGAGGCCATGTAGGAGTACATGGTGGGTTGTCTCATTGAAACCATCCTCAGGAACTGAGTTCTGTGTTTGTGATCCATGAACAGTTATGACCACACATTGGGTTCCGGTAACTCGACCCCTCTCGACTTATTAATCAACATGATCTCTGTCCAGGAGTTGCAACTAGTTTCTGGTGTTTGTAGGTAGTGTTAGTAGTCTACCAAGTGGCACCCGGTACAGGTGGGCTTGGGACAGACTAGGCACAGTGGCACGGTGTACCAAGTGGCACCCGGATGGTGGGCTTGGGAATCTTGCTCACATCGTTTGGGGCCGTGAGCGACACCCCGGCCGGATCTCCTTGCGGATGGAACCCGAATAGGCGATAAACCTGGACGAGAGACTTGTGTGGTTAGTCAGGTCGTGGCCGACTCCCTCGCCAGGCTTCCGCTTGAAGTTTGCCGAGATACACGAGGTGTACATGGCGGTAAGTGGCGAGAGCGTGTGTGAAGAAGTACACCCCAGCAGGGTTAACATTATCTATTCGAATAGCCGTGTCCACGGTAAAGGACTTCTGGGTTGCCTATACAGTTCATAGACAAGTGAAAGTGGATACTCTAAAATACGCAAGATAAGCGTGAGTGCTATGGATGGCGTTCTCGAAGGGAGACGGGAGAGGATCCATAGTGGTGTATTGATATGGTGAATATGTGGACTCGTGTGCGCCACCTCAAAAGAGTTACTTGCAGTTGTAGTTCAGGATAGCCACCGAGTCAAAGCTGGCTTGCTGCAGTTAAACCCCACCATCCCCTTTGTTGATAATGATGCATATGTAGTTAGTTCGGATGTAAGTCTTGCTGGGTACATTTGTACTCACGTTTGCCTATTTTATGTTTTGCAGAGAGACTTCAGTCTCACTAGTAGTTTCACGTGGACTTCGATGTTTAGCTTGTTACCTCAGCTACGATCTTGTGCCCTCGGCAGGATCTAGTAGATAGTGAGGCTTCTCAGCCTTTTTCATTTATAGTTGTCTGTACTCAGACATGTTAAGCTTCCATTTGTGCTTTGATTTGTGTGCTCCGAATGTTGGGTCATGAGACCCATGTTTGTAATATCTCGCTCCTCGGAGCCTATTGAATTAATACTTGAGTTGTAGAGTCTTGTTGTGATGCCATGTTGTATTTGCACATATCAAGCATATTGTGTGTATGTTATTGAAATGCTTGGTATGTGTGGGATCTAACAATCTAGTTGTTTATCCTTAGTAGCCTCTCTTACCGGGAAATGTATCCTAGTGCTTCCACTGAGCCATGGTAGCTTGCTACTGCTCTGGAACACTTAGGCTGGCCCGCATGTGTCCTTCTTCGTTCCTGTGTGTGTCCCTTTAGGGAAATGTCACGCGATGAATACAGGAGTCCTGTTAGCCCGCTACAGCCTGGTTCACCGGAGTCCTGCTAGCCCAGTTCTATAGCCTGGATCCACTCGCTGATGACCGACACGTTCGATGCTGGGTCATGGATGCCTGTCCCTGTAAGTTTGTGCCACTTTGGGTTTACGACTAGCCATGTCAGCCCGGGCTCCTTATCATATGGATGCTAGCGACACTATCATATACGTGTACCAAAAGGCACAAACGGTCCCGGGGAAAGGTAAGGCGACACCCGTGGGAATACCGTGCGTGAGGCCGCAAAGTGATATGAGGTGTTACATGCTAGACCGATGTGGCATTGAGTCAGGGTCCTGACAGCTTTGGTATCAGAGCTTGACTGCCTGTAGGATTACCAAGCCAAACTGGTCGAAGTTGAGTCTAGAAATTCTTAGTTATATAAGGGAATTGATTGTGGGATGGAACGTAAGGCTCTTTTTACTCCTTATACCTTATGGCCTTCTGATCCGATTCATCTTATATTTCCTACGGGGTTAAGAACTAGACCTTCTCTTCTTTCTATCAGGATCACCGGTTACTAATCTGTAGACTTATAGGATTGATGGATTCAAGCCTCTGTTCAGTTTCTACTACTTCCATGTGTTCATAGCTGGTCTCAGAACCTTGATATGGTGATGTTGAGTGGTTATGCCACCATTTTTGTAGGATGTCTCAAATCTTTTGAGCATTTCCAGCCGTTATGCTGTCCGAGTCATCCCAGGTTTCTACATAGTCGGATGCATTTGCAAATTCCTTCTTATCGTTTTGAAGATCCTTTGTGCCAGATCAACCACACTAATCGGTGAGTTGAGGTGTTCCATTGCGTCGACTTATATGTTGGAGCTATTATTATGACCCTAGGTATCTTAGAGTACCACCTAGTAAGCTAGCCATGGTTTGTGTTTCCAGTGTGATGACTCTGGCCATCATTCCCGAAAGCATCTCGTGATGCCACTAAGTTAGTAGGCATTCTATTCCTGGATTCTTGACCCAAAATTCACTCTACTTATCTCGTGTTGTTAGTGTTTGCTCGTTCCTTTAGGTTATTAGTAACCTTTACATTAGTCCTCGTGGTCCGTGGTATTTCCTTCTTCCAATACCATGAACTATTTATGGCAGAAGTTCCTCGTTGAACCGAAAGATCACAACCAGAGTGCTCTTGGCGAGTTCTTCATTCTATATTGTGGCTCTGCCAGTTCTACCTTTCTGCATGGGTTATCAAGAAGAAATATGTTGAACTCGTTCGACATGCTAATCTATGCACCCACAACTCAGAAAATCGTATGTTCTCTTGAGTTGTCCCTCTTTAGTTGTTTTCTGTCCCTTGTCTATCAATTGACAGTCAAGAGTATGTGTGCATTCGCTCATCGATGTCTATTACTCTTGTGGTCCGTCAAGCCATTCTATTCCGGAATGACTAGGAGAAACAAACTCCAGTACCTCATCCACATCCAGGATTGGGTCAAAGTAGTTGTACCTCGCAGATGAAAATGCCAACCCAGCTTTTGTTCTGTTCTACCTTGTAGTATTACCATCTTTATATCGAGAATGCCATGGGAATTGCACACCATCCTATGAACTCTGGATACAGTGATACTCTCTCCATCATTATTCATTTCACGGTCCCCATGTTGTTGCAACCGGAACGCCGACAAGTGAATCGTGATGTATGAAATCAATACTCCTAGCAACTCCGTTGCTTGGTAGTTAATGGACAATATTCTCATTCTTAGCGTGTTGGTTATTAAATCATCATCCTAAGATTGATCGTGCTACCTAGTCCTTATTTCCTGGTGCACTCTTCGATCAATGAGTTAGGATTGTGCTAATCCCTCGTTTATTTGATCATATCGTTTTGCCCTGAAAAGCAAGATTGTTCTCGAGCTTAGTAACATATCGGTGGTTCGTGATTTTCTGATTATCTTCTCGGAAGTATCACCAGGTTGTCACCTGACCGCTATGTTGAGCTCGTGATCAAGTTGGTTTTCGAACCCATCCTTTCTCCAAGAATTCGTGTTGGATACCCTGAGCTAGTTGGTTAAGCTAAACAACAACTTGGAGAGTTGGAAGATAAAAGCTTTGCCAAGTTTAGTTCATTCTAAAGGGATATATTTACGTTTGTGTGTGTTGAAGAAAGATGATATATTCATCGATTGATCCTCGTGGTCAGTTGTTGGATCTATTGTCTTGTCAAAACTTTGATTTGAGCGTGGGCTATCCTCAAATCAAATCAGAACCAACGATGCTCGTAATGATGTCTTACTCCTGGTTTCTCCTCAAGAATACACCATTACATCTTTTGGTCTGACCAATGCTATCCCCGTGTTCACACAATTGTGGAACTTCAATTATATGGAAATCTAGATGAATTGTTGTTGAGCCCATTAGCAACATTGTTATCTTCTCCATGATTTGTGTTGAACATCCAGCTAGTATTGGAAACTTTATAAGCATTATCTTCATGTCCCGTTCATGAAGCATATGCTTGGATGAAAGGAGCGACTTTCTCTAATTCACGTGCACTTGATGTAAGTTGCTGCCGTGGATCTGAGAAGGATTGTTTTTCTTCCTCTAGAATCGTCCCAAGTTGGTCATGCACATGTGCGAAGTACTCTATGGTTTGGCAGGTTGGCCGCCTCCATTCTATATGTGTTCCCTATCACACCAAGCCACTGATTGATTTGTTCAAGGAGAAGGGGTTTCTTTTTAAGTGCTAACCCGGTCTTAATCAAGGACTCCGTTATCCACAATGATGGTTCCCACCTGAACTCGGTAGCATTTTGTTCTAAGACTACTATGTGGTCATGCTTGTCTGGGATAGCGTGTTCACATGTGTGTAGCAGAACCAGCTCATGTTTTGGAGCTTGCTATCATAGCTCATTCCCCGAGAATCTCGCAACGTCATCTCGTCGATTTGTGTTGCAATCTATCATTTTTATTTCTAGACTCGATGAGTCTGGAATATCCTGACACCAACCAGATCTGAATCTCAGACAGATGTGATGGTTGGAGCATTTTTCAAGAATTATAATATTGGTCTGTCTGTAACCCAGTAAGTGGATGTATTGGCCCACACACCCAGCCGGAAGACCTATGATTGTAGTATCTTGATTGAAGAAGTTGGCCACCTCCCCATAAGGATTTCGTAGGATTTACTCCCTAGTTGTCCCTTATGGATTTTTGTGTTCCCGAAGTCCGACCTTTTATTTGGTGTTCTAGATATCAAACCATATCTATGAATGGGTTACACTAGCACATCAAGGAGAACATTAGAAGCGGAGTGCTAAATGTCTCTCGGTCGATGTCGGTGTCAAAACCGGCGGATCTCGGGTAGGGGGTCCCGAACTGTGCGTCTAGGCGGATGGTAACAGGAGACGAGGGACACGATGTTTTACCCAGGTTTGGGCCCTCTCGATGGAGGTAAAAACCTACGTCCTGCTTGATTAATATTGATGATATGGGTAGTACAAGAGCGGATCTACCACGAGAGCAAGGAGGCTAAACCCTAGAAGCTAGCCTATGGTATGATTGTTGTAACGTATGTTGCGTCCTACGGACTAAAGCCCTCCGGTTTATATAGACACCGGAGGAGGCTAGGGTTACACAGAGTCGGTTACAATGGTAGGAGATCTACATATCCGTATCGCCAAGCTTGCCTTCCACGCCAAGGAAAGTCCCATCCGGACATGGGACAGAGTCTTCAATCTTGTATCTTCGTAGTCTTGAAGTCTGGCGGACGATGATAGTCCGGCTGTCCGGACACCCCCTAGTCCAGGACTCCCTCAGTAGCCCCCGAACCAGGCGTCAATGATGATAAGTCCAGCGCGTATATAGTCTTCGGCGTTGCAAGGCGGGTTCTCCCTTCAAGTTCCATGTACGTGCCGAACAGTGTCCGGCTTCACCATAAACACTGTGCTTCTCAGCTTCTACGCCCAATAATGGTATTTTTCCACGCGTTGCACGAATGCGAAAAGCCAGGGTGTCTTTTACGTTTCACCCCCTAGTCGTGCGAGTCGTTCGCCTACAAAAGAGGCAAAATCCAGATCCAAATCACACCATCTTCCTTCCACGAATAGTTCATCGGAGCGCCCTTGACCTAAAAATCCATTCCATCATGGACCGTCGACGCGGCTCCTCTTCTCGCGCTCCCAGCCCACCTCCAGGGGATTGGAGGAGGTGCTCGGTTTCGCACAACGAGCTAGCGAAGCTCCAAGCGGGGGGATATCTCCCTCCGGCCTTCATGGTCCCAGTCCGGGCCGGACTGGTTACTTATCAAGGTGGGAGGCAAGCGGAGGCTACCCCAAGCCCCAATAAAGGGGAGCGAGTATGATTCGTCCCTTATCTGATAAGGGGACTCGGATTCCCAATACATCCGTTCCTCCGCGGGCTCCTGGAGTTCTACGGACTCCGGCTCCACCACCTCACGCCCGCCTCTGTCCTGCATATCGCGGGCTACGTAGCTCTTTGTGAGCTATTCCTGGGCATTGAGCCCCATTTTGCATTGTGGAAGAGGCTGTTCTGCCTCGTACCCCGTTCTCATGAGGGGTCCATATATCAAGTGGGCGGCGCAGAAATATGGCGCATTGCCAGGACCGGATACCCATCCGGTACTCCCAAGAAGGCGTCCGAAGACTGGCCTTCAGAGTGGTTTTATATAGGAGACGCTCCGCTGCCGGACCCAGTCCGGATCGGCCTCCCGGAGTTTAGTGCTGCTCCTTTGAAGAAACGCCTCAGCTGGTGCCCACGAAGCCCCCGATTGGAGGAAGACAAGAGCGTCCATTACTTGATGGGCCGAATAAGATTAATGGCCCATTCTGGCTTGACCATGATCGGAGTCATGGCGACATGCATCATGCGGGGGGTACAGCCATTGCAATACAGAGGCCACCCCATGTGGGATTTCAACGGGGAAGACGATGCCACCCGTCATGGCCGCAAAGGGCCGGATTTGACCGAGGATCTGGTGGAGATCCTGTCCAGCCTGTACAAGGGGGAGAAGGAGCACTTCCTTCGAACGAACCCTTTGAATGGGTTTTCCATGATCAACCCTAGAGGATGTGTAAGCGAACACCTTCAAGGGCTCAACCCATGCTTTCGAAGTTTAGGCTTCTTACATTATGTCTTCGGCGCAGGATCTACGCCGGACTGTGGACGACATGGTAAGTCCTGCTCCACAACCCGAGGATCCGGAAAGACCCCTAGATCCGGCCTCCGAAGAGGATCCGTACATCGAGGTGGAGCTGATCGACGGGGTGTTTCACCAGCTCAGCATAGACAATGCTTTGGTTGCCATTACGGTGGACTACCCCGGACTGTATCCGGCTTCTCAGGTGACCGTGACCGAGGTCCGAACACAATTATCTCTTCCTTTCCCCTTTCTAACCTTCGCAAACGATGGTATGTTACAGGTAGTGCCTTTACGGCAAGAAGCCGAGCCCGCAGCGGCTGACCAACAGAGGCCAGTCCGGACCCGCAGGCAGAAAAGGAGCGCGGTGCGGACGGAAACGTCGCCGCAAAGGTATAGCTCGTATTTGAATTTTCAGAGCAACGTTCCTAGGAAACGCCTGAGTGCTCATGATCTTTGTAGGAGCAAAAGCGCTCGCCGGACTGCGGGCGCAGAAGTTGCTAATCCAACCTACACCGGCCAGGCTCCAGCGCCCGGCCTGGAGGGTGAGGCAAGCGCAAGATGCGGGCCGGATCCTTCTCCAACGGAGGACACCGACAGACTGTCCGCCACCAAGTCTGAGATGGAGAGCGCCATGAACCATAGGCGCCGCCAGACAGTATTTCGTGAAGCGTGCTTCTCCCCTGAGGCATTGGATGCCTTTAACGCAGGGGACGCGCATCTCCGTGCCACTCAAGATGGTTTTACCAGAGCCACGGAGCAGTATGTGAAAGACATACGGGTAAAGGAATTTTAATGGTTATATATACCAGTAGCCCCCGAGACTTAAAGTAGTTATGTTAACTGATTTAAGGATCATTTGAAAACGCAGGCTCTTACCGAGAAGAATGCCCAGCTGTCTCGGGAGCTACAAGATTGCAAGGCCCAACTTGAGGCCGCACTTGCTGCCGCAGGAGGAGACGCAGAGACACCTCCTGGTAACACATTTTTATTAATAAATATAAGCACTGTGCGGCGTGCGCGCGAGTCTAATAATTACATTGCAGGTGCCGCCGGACAAGATCCGGACAGGCAAGCATTGCTGCGCCAGCTAAAGGCCGGCGAGAGTGTGCTGAATAGGGTGCAGCAAGAAAGGAATAAACTCCAGGATGCCAACGCCAAGCTAGTAGAAGAGCTGAAAGGCACTCGTGCCGGGCTGTCCGGCTCCGTTAAGGAGAATGAGCGGCTTCGTCGCGGCATTTATAGTAAGTGCTTGAGCGGACTCCTTTGAAAAGAAGAGTTCGGCGAGGAAGTATATTGACATGATATGTCTTGTAGGTATACTCACAGGTCGTCCTGCAGAGGAGATGCCCATATCAACGGGTGATCAACTTCCCGAACTGTTGCAACTGCTCGAACGAGTTCGGCAGGCAATGAGCGGCGTCGTCCGGGCTTTATGGCCAGCCCTCTCCCTACCCGAGGGCCTTGGGGAGCTTGCGGAGAAGCTTTAGGGAGTGCGGCAGCGCTTCCGTTTGTGGAAGATTTCGGCGTGCCGTCAAGGTGCCAGGGAGGCTTGGGCCATGGTGAAGATGCTTTACAAGAAGGCGGATCCCAACCACATGGCCGAAGTTGGACCGGTGGGGCCCGATGGGAAAGAGATCCCTGTGAGTTTAGTATACAACCAAGTAGAGTTGGCTGCTAAATTTTCCCAACTAGACTGTAAATTAGACAGCCTGTTAGACGGGATTGAGGAGGAATACAATCAGTAAATTTGACAATGTATGTTTTCCTTTAAAGTGACATGTGAAATGCCTTCTAGCCGGATTGTAGATCGTTTGTCTTTGCCGACCTTTTCGCTTCAACCTCGGGACCCTAGAGTCCGGAGTGTGTCCGAATACCTTTTTGGTTAAGAAACAACCGTGGTATGCATGGAGACCAGGCGTAGGGGTCATTAGTGCTTTATCAGACAAGTGCCCAACTAGTTATGTTATATTACATGGTTAGTAAGAAACATCTTCCAGGGAGAATAGTTCCGTTAAGGGTTCCTTTCCCTGGGAGGCATGCCCTAGAGTGCATGTCCGGACTGCAAAGAGAGCAGTAAAACATCTGGGGGCAGATAGATAAATAGGTAAAAAGTCATCTTTTAAGTCACCGACCGAATATTCCCTTAAGAACGCTAGCTTTCGGCTTCACCCAGTCTGAGCTACACATCCGGCTGACCCGGCAGTAACAATCGCAGAGGTGCTCCCTTTACCTCCTAGCCGAACAATCGGGAACGTAGGGGTAAGCACAGGAGCCAGGCAACCCAGCTTGGCCAAAACTTAAGTCATATCGATGCATATAATGGCGAGTAAAAGGTACATGTGGAAGCTTGACACATGTGCTGGGTATGAAACCCGTATAATTAAGCTTCTATAGAAGAAGCCCCCAGGAATAATGAGTGCGGATGGCACATCATGTGTATGCGAAAAATGAAAAAATAGGCCCGCAAGGGCTTTTGAATAAAAAGGCATGAAAAGAGAAACAAAAGACAGCCGAAGTGTAAAAGTTTGGACGGGGGAAGGGGACGAACTCTTAGTCCGGCGCTAGGCGTAGAATCGTCGGAGGCGGGCTGCGTTCCATGGGTTCGGCTCGAGTCGGTTATCCGACGCATTTCTTAGACGGTATGCTCCGCCGGTCAGGACTTGATCGATAATGAAGGGGCCCTCCCATTTGGGCTTGAGCTTGTCCTTTTTCTTGTCCGGCAGGCGTAGAACTAGTTCACGAACGTTGTAAGTCTTGCCCCGTACTTCTCTGCTTTGATATCTTCGGGCCTGCTGCTGATAGAATGCGGAACGATCCTTCGCGACGTCACGTTCTTCCTCCAATGTGTCCAAGCTGTCCTGCCGATCAAGCTCGGCCTCTCTTTCTTCATACATGCGCACTCGAGGTGAGTCATGGATAATGTCGCAGGGCAGGACTGCCTCTGCGCCGTAGACCATAAAAAATGGTGTGAATCCGGTAGTACGGTTAGGCGTTGTCCGCAGCCCCCAGAGTACGGAGTCGAGCTCCTCGACCCATTGTGTGTCGGATTTAGTAAGTGACCTCACTAGTCTGGGTTTAATGCCACTCATTATTAGACCATTTGCTCGTTCCACTTGACCGTTGGTTTGAGGGTGATAAACTGAAGCGTAGTCGAGCTTGATGCCCATATTTTTGCACCATGACTTAACCTCGTCGGCTGTGAAGTTCGTGCCGTTGTCGGTGATGATGCTGTGGGGGACTCCGTAACGGTGTACTACCCCTGATATAAAGTCTATCACTGGTCCGGACTCTGCCGTTTTGACCGTCTTGGCCTCTATCCATTTGGTGAATTTATCCACCATGACCAATAGGTACCGTTGCTTGTGGGTTCCCCCTTTAAGGGGTCCAACCATATCAAGCCCCCAGACCGCGAACGGCCAGGTAATGGGTATAGTTTTGAGGGCGGTAGGCGGCATATGGCTCTGATTAGCAAAGAGCTGACAACCAACGCATCTCTGGACTAAGTCCTGGGCATCTGCTCGGGCCGTCGGCCAATAAAATCCTGTACGGAATGCCTTTCCTACAAGGGCCCGGGCTGCTGCATGGTGTCCGCCTAGTCCGGCATGAATTTCAGCCAGGAGGTTGCGCCCTTCGTCTTCGGAGATACATCTTTGAAGGACTCCGGTTGTGCTTTTCTTATAAAGTTCACCCTCATGGACCTTGTAGGCTTTCGATCGCCGGACTATGCAGCGGGCCTCGTTTTGGTCTTCGGGAAGTTCCTGCCTAAGCAAGTAGGCTAGGAATGGTTCTGTCCATGGGGCGATTACTGCCATTATGTCGTGGGCTGACGGTGTTATGTCATCGGCTGAATCGCCGATTGGCTCGGTTTTTCCGGTTTGTCACTTCCGGGCTCCTCTTCCCATAGTACGGATGGCTTGAAGAGCCGTTCCAGGAAGATATTTGGAGGGACAGCATCACGTTTCGCACCGATGTGTGCCAGTACGTCGGCCGCTTGGTTATTATCTCGGGCTATGTGATGGAATTCGAGTCCTTCAAACCGAGCTGACATTTTTAGGACGGTGTTGCGATATGCTGCCATTTTCGAATCCTTGGCATCAAAGTCTCCATTTATTTGGGATATTGCAAGGTTTGAATCCCCGCGCACCTCTAGGCGTTGAATACCCATGGAGACTGCCATCCGGAGACCATGTAATAGGGCCTCGTATACGGCTGCGTTGTTGGAGTCCGTGTACATTATTTGAAGTACGTACTGGACTGTGTCCCCGGTTGGGGACGTCAATACGACGCCAGCCCCCAGTCCGGCCAACATTTTAGAGCCGTCGAAATGCATAACCCAATTGGAGTATGTGCCGTACTCTTTAGGGAGTTCGGCTTCGGTCCATTCAGCGATGAAGTCAGCCAAAACTTGTGACTTTATAGCTCGCCAAGGTTTGTAAGTTATATCGAATGGTAAGAGCTCAATGGCCCATTTTGCAATCCTGCCCATCGCGTCGCGGTTGTTTATAATGTCATTGAGTGGTACTTCAGAGGCCACTGTTATCGAACACTCTTGAAAGTAGTGTCGGAGCTTCCGGGACACCATGAACACCGCATATGCTATCTTCTGATAGTGCGGGTAACAGGACTTGCAGGCGGTTAACACAGTGGATACATAATACACTGGTTTTTGAAGAGGGAATTTCTGCCCTTCTGTCACTCGTTCGACGACGAGGACCGCGCTTACAACTTGATGCGTTGCTGCGATGTATAACAACATTGGTTCGCCCAGAGTGGGCGCAGCCAGGACCGGATTTGTTGCCAATATGGCCTTTATTTCTTCGAGTCCGGCAGTGGCAGCATCCGTCCACTCAAAGTGTTCGGTGCGCCTGAGGAGGCGATAGAGGGGTAACGCCTTTTCTCCTAGACGGGAGATAAAGCGGCTTAAGGCTGCCACGCATCCTGTTAATTTTTGTATTTGTTTGAGGTCATTTGGAATATCCAACTGTGACAGAGCTCGGATTTTTGCCGGGTTTGCTTCAATTCCTCTGCCGGATACAATGAAGCCCAGCAGCTTTCTGGCTGGTACGCCGAAAACGCATTTTTCCGGATTCAGCTTGATGTCATATGCTCTGAGGTTGTCGAATGTGAGCCTCAAATCGTCTACTAGAGTTTCGACGTGTTTTGTTTTGACGACTACGTCGTCTACGTATGCCTCGACTGTTTTGCCGATCTGGGTAGCCAGACATGTTTGAATCATGCGCTGATATGTTGCGCCGGCATTTTTAAGTCCGAAGGGCATCGTGTTGAAGCAGAATGGTCCATATGGAGTGATGAATGCCATTGCGGCTTGGTCTGATTCCGCCATCTTGATTTGATGATAGCCAGAGTATGCGTCCAGGAAGCACAACGAATCGTTCCCTGCGGTAGCATCGATAATTTGGTCGATGCGGGGGAGAGGGAAGGGATCCTTTGGGCAAGCCTTATTGAGGTCTTTAAAATCGACATAGAGGCGCTAGGATTTATCCTTCTTTGGTACCATTACCAGATTTGCTAGCCAGTCCGGATGTTTGATATCTCTAATGAATCCGGCTTCCAATAGTTTGGCTAGCTCTTCTCCCATTGCCTGTCTTTTGGGTTCGGAAAATCGTCGAAGAGCCTGTTTGACTAGCTTAAATCCTTTTAGGATGTTTAGGCTATGTTCTTCCAACCTGCGTTGGATTCCGGGCATATCCGAAGGATGCCAGGCGAAGATGTCCCAATTTTCCCGAAGGAATTCACGCAGTGCGGCGTCTACTTCGGAGTTCAATTGTGCCCCAATGGAGGCCGTCTTTGTTGGGTCCGTTGGATGGAGCTGGAATTTTATTATTTCATCTGCTGGTTTGAAGGAGGTGGACTTGGATCTTTTATCGAGTATCACATCGTCCCTGTTCACCATAGAGCGCAGCGCAGTGAGTTCTTCTGCTGCTAAGGCTTCGGATAGTGCCTCCAGGGCTAGTGCAGCTGTCTTATTTTTGGCGCGAAGTGCTATGTCCGGATCACTAGCGAGGGTGATTATTCCGCCGGGCCCAGGCATTTTGAGCTTCATGTACCCGTAATGAGGTACTGCTTGAAAAATTGTGAATGCCTCTCGTCCTAATATAGCGTGATATCCGCTGTTGAACGGGGCCACTTGGAACGTGACTTCTTCGGATCTGTAATTGTCCGGCGAGCCGAACACCACATCGAGTGTGATTTGTCCGGTGCAGCGTGCCTCCCGGCTAGGGATTATTCCTCTAAAGGTTGTGCTGCTTCGCTCAATACGGCTCCAATCGATTTCCATTTTTTGCAGAGTTTCCTCGTATATGAGGTTTAGTCCGCTGCCGCCATCCATGAGGACTTTTGTCAGTCGAAAACCGTCCACTATGGGACTAAATACCAGTGCAGCTGGCGCTCTGGCTGTTCGGAATTTAGGCTCGTCGCTGGCGTTGAAGGTAATAGCTATGTTGCTCCATGGATTTGTTGTTGCTACTTGGTAGATTTCGGCGAGTCCGCGGATTGTTCGTTTTCGCATATTGTTTGATGCGAAGGTCTCGAAGACTGTTGATACCGTACTGGTATTGGTGGAGTGGTTTTCTGGGGCTAGAAGCTCCTCGCCACTTTTGGCCACCTGCCGTAATATCCAACATGCTCGAAGGCTATGTGTTGGGACGGCTCCCTCTGTACTATGAAGCTTACAGGGTCCATTGAGCCATCCCTCCAATACAGTTCCGTTTCCCTTAGTGGGTTTTTGTTTTTTGATTTTTGCATCTGGGGCCTGAGTGTAAGGCGTCCTTTTGCTGCGGACTGGGTTTGGGGCCGGATTATCCCAAAATTGATTTTCGGTTTTCCGGAAACTTTCCATCGCACAGTACTTTCGTACTATGGATGCCAGATCGGTGAAGCACATAATTTTGCGACGATCAATGGCGTTTAGTATTCCCTTGTCCGTGCAATTATTGCAGAAGATTGAGATTGCGTTTTCCTCTCGGCAGTCCTTTATCCTGTCCATAACCAGGAGGAATCTGGCCCAGTAGTGATGTACTGTTTCAGCAGGCTCTTGCCGTATTAGAGATAGATCGCATATGTCTGGGCGGGTGGGTGGCCTAAAATCCGGATCCTTGCCCATCTTGGGGCTTAAAGGCCGAAGAGCTTCCGAATTTGGAAGCTTAGGTTGCTGGACACAATCCAGCAATTCCGGAGCGATGCATGATTTTAAGTTCGATGCTCGATCGAAGTCCGTCCCTCCGCGGAAATCCGGCATCGAGGGTTTGGGAATCCGGACATGCATAGTTTTCAATACAGGCAAAGAGTTGCCGTATTGCTCCTCTACCACTGCGACATGGTGGGTGGCCTGGGGAGAGTTAATCTCTCTCAGATCGGTTTTAAGCCCAATCTGGTTGTAGTCCGTAGCGACTCCCAGGGCGGCGATGCGATCCAAGAGCTCGCTAATAGACAAGAGCTCTATTGGATCTAACTGTTCGGCAGCTCTCGGGCTGACACGAAGATTGCTTCTGACGACTTGAGAAGTCATTGTCGAAGCGGCGGCCGGACAGGCGGTCATAGGAAAACCACCTAGCCGGATAGTTTGGCCGGCGGCCAAGGCACCTTCGGCGAAAACACCGTCTTTGAAGACGGGTGGAGGCATCCTTCCTATCGGTGACGACACAGAGGAACTCTCAATGAAAGCACCAATGTCGGTGTCAAAACCGGCGGATCTCGGGCAGGGGGTCCCGAACTATGCGTCTAGGCGGATGGTAACAGGAGACGAGGGACACGATGTTTTACCCAGGTTCAGGCCCTCTCGATGGAGGTAAAACCCTATGTCCTGCTTGATTAATATTGATGATATGGGTAGTACAAGAGCGGATCTACCACGAGATCAAGGAGGCTAAACCCTAGAAGCTAGCCTATGGTATGATTGTTGTAATGTATGTTGCGTCCTACGGACTAAAGCCCTCCGGTTTATATAGACACCGGAGGAGGCTAGGGTTACACAGAGTCGGTTACAATGGTAGGAGATCTACATATCCGTATCGCCAAGCTTGCCTTCCACGCCAAGGAAAGTCCCATCCGGACACGGGACGGAGTCTTCAATCTTGTATCTTCGTAGTCTTGGAGTCCGGCGGACGATGATAGTCCGGCTGTCCGGACACCCCCTAGTCCAGGACTCCCTCAGTCGATCATCCAGATTTTGTTCCCTTGGCCCCGCTAAGGTGAAATCTGAGAAGGTTATCTTCCTTTTCATCTACATCGTCCATCGCTATTCATCATGGTAGTATGTTGTGTTGTCCGCACCCTTGACACGGATGTAGGTAAAACCTTGATGATTATGGAAATTCTCATGTTCTTGAAAGCACGCACAAGCACTAGGTGCTACCATAGTTACTAACTGGGATTGCTCCCAGTTTTCTTCGGCTATGCTATAACCATTTCAGTAGTGGAATCACTCTCTACTGTTGAGCTTCTCCACAGTTACTAGAATCATTCCCATTATTTGCATTTTGTTTCCAGCTCGCATCGTCATTGTGCCATCCTACCTCGGGTCCCACCATCTCCTACAATAAGCAACATCATCCATTGCTTTGTCTTCAACAAGGTAATCCACATCATCCATTCTGGTCCGAGTATGTCATCCTTTCAGACTCTTTCAATCGATCGCTCGAGATTTGCCTTAGGTTGCTATAAAGAGTCTCAATGATCCTTGAATCAAAGGTAATTCTTTTGCCATTTAAGGGGGTATATCTATGAGTCACCATCCCTAAGGTGTCTCATTGTGGTATCATGGCAACTCAACTCCTCGCTACGTTGACAACCGATTACCACCTTCTTAAGTGTGGAATTGTTGTATGCCTAATGAACCTTCGACATCTGTATCACTCCATCCCTTTGGATGAATGCTTCGTATCTCAGCTCGAGAGATGTTTCTAAGTCTCGCTCCGTGAGTTGATCTTGTGATCATTAAGATGATCCATCTATGTAGGCATGTCTCGCTTTTTGTCCTCGTGTTGGATGAAGATCTCGAAAGCAAAGCCGTCAAGATCAATCGGAGATAACAAATCAACAACCTCGAGGAGACAGTTGGATCGTGAAGATTGTGCTAGCTTCGTGTTCCCTTCTGTCTGCTTACCCTAAGTCTTGAATCTCGGGACGAGATTCTTGTTTAGCGGGGGCGAGTTGTCACATCACTACTCCTGGTATGCAGTAGGCTAGCCCTTCATGTGTGCATCATGTTTAACTTTTGAAATGAACTTGAAATGGGGATTGCCTAAACCCTAGCATCAAAGGAATTCACTAGGTTCAACTAAAATAATTTTAGTGAATCCAAATGGCTTTCAAAAATGTTCATCGTTTCTGGAAAATGCTAGAAGCATTAACCAGAGGTGTTGCACATTTTTCCATGACATATTTGGGCTCTGAATTAAATCTTATAGTATTTGCATTTGGGCATCTAAATGCTATTAAATATTTTAAATGCTCAAATAATCATAAACTAAAATGTTTACTGTTGGATATATTCCAAACAGTAGTCATGATTAGTTTCATGATTTTTGGAAATTCCCTGACGTTTTTAATAAAGCCCTGAAGTTACAGAAATAATAGAAAACATGAATTAATAAAAAGAAAAGAGCTCACCTGGCCTCACCTGAGCAGCCCACCTACCTGTGCAGCCAGCACCGCAGGCCAGCTGGCCCAGGCCACCTGGCGCTGCCAGTCGTCCTCCTCCTTGCGCCAGAAGGACGAGGGTGTGTGCCCGCGGCACGCCAGCACGCGCACGGCCACCGACGGCCACCTCCTGCACTGGCCTTCTCTGGCATCGCCACACGCCCCCCAGGCCCTCTCACTCTCTCCCGTGCCTTCTCCCCTCCTCTACTCTCTCTCCCTCTCGCAATCGAGCGCTGCCGTCGACGCCGCTCACCACCACCGCGCCCACCGCCGTCGCATCTCTCACCTGAGCTGTCCAGAAGAACCGCCTCGACCCACTCCTCCCCCTCACCGCACCAAGCGACACCGGGAGCCCTGCAGTGACGCCCTCGCCGTCGTCTTCTTCCTTCGGATGCGGGAGATCGGCTTCGTCGTTTCGCCCGCACCGGACCTCCCCCGAGCCCACTGACCGTCCCTGCGTGTTCTCTGTCAGCCCCCGCATCTTTTCCCCCTCCTCCCTTGCTCACGACTGTGTGGTAGCCGCCGTCTCCATGAGCTCCGAAGCTCGCCGCCGCCATACCTCATCGCCGCCGTGGGCTGAGCTCGAACCTCTTGCGGCCGTGCACCTAAACATGCTCCTGGTGCCTCCAGGAGGCCAAAGCAGCCACCAGATGGCCCCCTAGTGCCTCGTAGCCCTGTGCCCGCATGTGCCCGTACTCCGGCCGCCGCCCGGCTCGCCGCCACCGCCGCTACACGCCACCCCAGCACCTACCGCTGCCACCACTCAATGCGCGCCGCTGCGTGCATTCGAATGCAATAGACCGCAGCCAAAATGATGCTATGTGGCCCATTTCCGAGCCCTTCCGACACGCCTGTCATTGCCGGCGTCGAGCCGCCGGCGAGTTTGACCCCCCGCTGACCGTTGACCCCGAGTGGACCCAGTTTGACCCTCTGGGTCACTGACATGTGGGCCCCAGGCCACTAACTAAACTAGGTTAGTATTAGTTTAACGCTAACTAAACTTAGTTAGTTTAATTGACACTGACAGACGGGACCCACAGGTCAGGGTTGACCTGGACCGTCTCAGTTGACCGCTGACGTCACACTGACCCCAGGCTGACGCAGTAAATCCTTTTCTGGATTTATTCTTATATAGGAAATTTCAAAAAATGTTGCACATTTCTAAAAATCATAAAAATTCAACCGTAACTCCAAATGAAATAAATTATATAAGAAAAATGATCAGAAAAATCCAATCTATCCATCTGTACCATTTTCATGCATGTTAGAACAACTTATAGCTGCCGTTTAGCACAAATCATATTAATGGCATTTAAATATCCACATATGGAGTTTCAATTTGAATCTTTGGATTCAAACCAACTTCATTTAATCTGGTTGGTAGTTGCATTAGCTCAAACCACAGCATATTGCCATGTCACACTCATGCATCATATTGTTGCGTTGCATTGATTGTGTTCCTTCTCTATTGTCGATGTTTGTCCCCTCTCAGTAGATGACGTACCGATGATGAGTTCGATGACACCGATGAAGAGCTATACTATCTTCAGAAGTGCCAGGCAAGCAAAACCCCCTTGTTCATTCTGATACAATCCCACTCTCTCGCTCCTGCTCTCTTTTACTGCATTAGGATAACAACGATTCAACTGTTATATGCTGCGGTAGTTGAATCCCTTTCCTCTGCATGACCTGTCATTGCCACAGTAAATAGATTAAACCCACTAGCATGAGTAGGAGTTGTTTGATCCCTGATGTGCCTACTCATTCATGCTTGTTTGTCATGCCTGCTACTGCTTAGAGTTGAGTCAGGTCTGATTCATCGGGGATGAATTGGAGGTGTGTGAACATGTCCTACTGTGTGTGAGCTAAGTGTGTGAACACGATTTGGTAAAGGTACTGGTGAGAGGCCATGTAGAACTACATGGTGGGTTGTCTCCTTGAAACCATCCTCAGGAACTGGGTTCTGTGTTTGTGATCCATGAACAGTTACTACCACACATTGGGTTCTGGTAACTCGACCCCTCTCGACTTATTAATCAACATGATCTCTGTCTAGGAGTTGCAACTAGTTTCTGGTGTTTGTAGGTAGTGTTAGTAGTCTACCATGTGGCACCCGGTACAGGTGGGCTTGGGACAGACTAGGGACAGTGGCACGGTGTACCAAGTGGCACCCGCATGGTGGGCTTGGGAACCCTGCTCACATCGTTTGGGGCCGTGAGCGACACCCCGGCCGGATATCCTTGTGGATGGAACCCGAATAGGCAATAAACCTGGATGAGAGACTTGTGTGGTTAGTCAGGTTGTGGCCGACTCCCTCGCCAGGTTTCCGCTTGAAGGTTGCAGAGATACATGAGGTGTACATGGCGGTAAGTGGCGAGAGCGTGTGTGAAGAAGTACACCCCTGCAGGGTTAACATTATCTATTCGAATAGCCGTGTCCGCGGTAAAGGACTTCTGGGTTGCCTATACAGTTCATAGACATGTGAAAGTGGATACTCTAAAATACGCAAGATAAGCGTGAATGCTATGGATGGCGTTGTCGTAGGGAGACGGGAGCGGATCCATAGTGGTGTATTGATATGGTGAATATGTGGACTCGTGTGCGCCACCTCAAAAGAGTTACTTGCAGTTGTAGTTCAGGATAGCCACCGAGTCAAAGCTGGCTTGCTGCAGTTAAACCCCACCATCCCCTTTGTTGATAATGATGCATATGTTGTTAGTTATGATGTAAGTCTTGCTGGGTACATTTGTACTCACGTTTGCCTATTTTATGTTTTGCAGAGAGACTTCAGTCTCACTAGTAGTTTCACGTGGACTTCGACGTTTAGCTTGTTACCTCAGCTACGATCTTGTGCCCTCGGCAGGATCTAGTAGATAGTCAGGCTTCTCAGCCTTCTACATTTATAAATGTCTGTACTCAGACATGTTGAGCTTCCGCATGTGCTTGACTTGTATGCTCTGAATGTTGGGTCATGAGACCCAGGTTTGTAATATCTCGCTCCTCGGAGCCTATTGAATAAATGCTTGAGTTGTAGAGTCATGTTGTGATGCCATGTTGTATTTGCACATATCGAGCATATTATGTGTATGTTACTGAAATGCTTGGTATGTGTGGGATCTGACTATCTAGTTGTTTATCCTTAGTAGTCTCTCTTACCGGGAAATGTCTCCTAGTGCTTCCACTGAGCCATGGTAGCTTGCTACTGCTCCAGAACACTTAGGTTGGCTGGCATGTGTCCTTCTTCGTTCCTGTGTTTGTCCCTTCGGGGAAATGTCACGCGATGAATACCGGAGTCCTGTTAGCCCGCTACAGCCTGGTTCACCGGAGTCCTGCTAGCCCAGTGCTACAGCCTGGATCCACTCGCTGATGACCGACACGTTCGATGCTGGGTCATGGATGCCTGTCCCTGTAAGTTTGTGCCACTTTGGGTTTACAACTAGCCATGTCAGCCCGGTCTCCTTATCATATGGATGGTAGCGACACTATCATATACGTGTGCCAAAAGGCGCTAACGGTCCCGTGGAAAGGTAAGGTGACACCCGTGGGAATACCGTGCGTGAGGCTGCAAAGTGATATGAGGTGTTACATGCTAGATCGATGTGGCATTGAGTCGGGGTCCTGACACATCTATTGTTTCTGTTTTTCTATTATTCTGTAGTCTTTAGGGCTTTATTTAAAATACTTAAACCGATCCAAAAATCATGAAACTAATCATGGCTACTGTTTAGAATATATCCAACAGTAAACATTTTAGTTTATGATTATTTGAGCATTTAAAATATTTTATAGTATTTAAATGCCCAAATGAAAATACCATATGATTTAATTTAGAGCCCAAATATGTCATGGAAAAATGTGCAACACCTCTCGTTACTGTTTCCAGCATTTTCCAGAAATGATGAGCATTTTTGAAAGCCATTTGGATTCACTGAAATTATTTTAGTTGAACCTAGTGAATTCCTTTGATGCTAGGGTTTAGGCAATCCCTATTTCAAGTTTCCAAAGAATTTAAACATGATGCAACACATGACTAGCTAGCTCAGTGCATACCAGAACTAGGGATGTGACATCAATGCCGGATTCAGAGGCTCTAAACCCGTTCAGCGGAAAAAGCCATTCAAAAGAAATACTCCGGGCCCGTCCAATTTGGACCGAATACTCGATCGCTCCTGCCAGATACACGGCACCCCCGAAAAACCAGCCAACCACACCAACAGGGATTGTTGGGTGTTCAAGCAGGCAGGCAAGTTACATGCCGAAAACAATGACAAGGGGCTGCATAGCAACAACGAGGAGGAGCCCCGGCCGCTGAACAATAGAGGATGGAAGGGCTTCCCCCTACAAGTGCGGACGGTGAACATGATATACGCAACCCACATACCCAAAAGGGAGCAGAAGCATGCACTAAGGGACATATATGCGATGGAGCCAGTCGCCCCAAAGTTCAACCCGTGGTCCTCTTGCCCGATCACTTTTGATCGAAGGGACCACCCCACTAGCATCCATCATGGCGGATTCGCCGCATTGGTTCTAGACCCAATCATTGATGGATTTCACCTCACTAGAGTCCTGATGGACGGAGGCAGCAGCCTGAACCTGCTTTATCAGGATACAGTGTGCAAAATGGGCATAGACCCCTCAAGGATTAAACCCACAAAGACGACCTTTAAAGGCGTCATACCAGGTGTAGAGGCCAACTGTACAGGCTCAGTTACACTTGAAGTGGTTTCGGATCTCCGGATAACTTCCGAAGCGAGGAGTTAATCTTCGACATAGTCCTGTTCCGCAACGGCTATCACGCACTGCTCGGACGAACCGCATTTGCAAAGTTCAATGCGGTGCCACACTACGCATACCTCTAGCTCAAGATGGCAGGCCCTCGAGGAGTCATTACGGTCAACGGAAACACCGAACGCTATCTCCAAACGGAGGAGCATACGGCGGCCCTCGCGGCGAAAATACAAAGCAGCCTCTCAAGGCAACTCTCGAGTCCGGCTATTAAACGTCCAGACACTGTCAAGCACGCCCGGAGTAACCTACAACAAGACCGCCCGGCACGTCCCGAGCACGCCTAGCAATGCGACCCCAACCCCAGCCCTCGCGAAATTGCGAAACCAGTACTATGCGTACATAATTACGCTCTGGAAATACCATGGGCATAGGGGGAGGGGAACGACCACGGCAGGCCCAGAATGCGGCTCAACCGCACCAGGGCCTCCCGATTGTGTAATTCTTTTTTCTTACTTTCAGGACTCCTCTATCAAGAAGCCCTGTCCGGCAGTATAATCGCCAAACACACGATGCAACAGCCAGGGAAGCAAAAAGCTATGTCAAGTGTCCAGGTGGTCTCTATAACGAGCAGTATACCTGTTTTACATATCATCCCGCAGCTCGCTTCTGGAGGGGGACATGTCACATAGTCCCACCCCTTGCTTATCACACTATTTGTATCGTTCTGCTTTTACCGCAGCTTTTTTGATAAAAACAATGCATAGGTTTTGCCTATTATTGCATTCCTTTTTTGTCTATATATGTTCACTTATGACATGTTGCATCCGCACGCTTTGGTACGGCCAAATACACCAGGGGCTTAAGTACCCCAAAATATGGTGTGATAAGTCCGAACACTTTCAGAAGTGCGGCACCCCGAACTTATAGCATTATATGCATCGGCTCCGAATCGTGTCTTGGATCAATAGTTGGGTTTGCCCGGCTCCCATATTTTGGTGCCTTATGTTCCGTTATATCGGCTATGGTAGCGCTGTTAGAACCACTGCGATTGTGCCCCGGTTGAGTTGGGTTGAGCACCTCAGTGGAGAAAGCTAAAACTGACCATCATGATAGGGCGAGAGCCGGCCGCTGTTCGAGAGGTTTTCGAGTCCCTAAAGACTTATGCCGCTTAGAGCGAGGAGCCGGCTTTGTCCGGCCCAGGCGTGGATAGCGCCCCGAATTCGGTCTTCCGAATACTAGGGGCTTCACTAAAATTTAAAATTATAGAATTCTATGGCTAAGTGAGAGTGTTTAAGCATTATAGTCTGGTTGCCTTGTTTGTTGCATTGAGCGCCTCCCTCGAAGGACCCAAGAATGGGAAAAAGAGCGCTCAAGTTTATCCCGAACACCCCAGCACTCGTGGCATGGGGGCAGAAGCCGATGAGTCGCCATCTCTCAAATTTAATAAACGGTCGCACGGAAGGTCATATTTTAAATTCACAAGCGTTGCTTAGCGCATATGAACAAGTTTTCAAGCGTATAGGATAACAAATGCGAGTTTACTCAAAAATTACATCTTTGGAGCATTCACCCGCTATAAGGCGGGCACCCTTCAGGACGCTCGCATAATACATCTCGGGCGTGCAATACTCCCTGCCCGGCGGTGGAGCATCCGTCACAAGCTTCACAGCGTCCATCTTGCCCCAATGCACTTTAGCACGGGCAAGAGCCCTGCGGGCACCTTAGATACAGACGGAGCGCTTGACGACTTCAATCCATGGACAGGCATCCACTAGCCGCCTCACTAGCCCGAAGTAGCTCCCAGGCATGGCTTCATTAGGCCACAGCCGAACTATGAGGCCCTTCATGGCCTGTTCGGCCACCTTATGAAGCTCGACCAGCTGCTTTAGCTGGTCGCTCAAGGGCACCGGGTGTCCGGCCTCGGCATACTGAGACCAGAACACCTTCTCTGTCGAGCTCCCCTCCTCGGCCCGGTAGAATGTGGCAGCGTCGGACACACTGCAGGGCAGATCTGCGAATGCTCCTGGAGAGCTCCGGATTCGGGTAAGTAACAAGTAATTCACTTTCACGTGTTTGCTTTGCATGAAGAATGCCTTACCCGCCGCTATCTTCTTCATCGCCTCAATTTCCTGGAGGGCTTTTTGGGCTTCGGCCTTAGCGGCTTTGGCGCTCTCAAGAGCCGAGGCGAGCTCGGACTCTCGAGTCTTTGAGTCACGCTCCAAACTCTCGTGTTTTTCCACAAGAGCCTGGAGCTCTTGCCGCACCTCCGCCACCCGCGCCTCCTGCTTCTCTCGCTCGGTGCGCTTCGCGGCCGCATTGCTTTCGGCCTTGGACACCGCTTCCTTCAGGGTACCCACCTCGTTCGTGGCCCCTGCAATTCTCACGTTATTCCTGATAGTTTTTGCAACCACATCTTTTATATACTTCCATAAGGTATTACTTACCTTCCTTGTCCTCGAGTCGCTTTTTGGCAAGGCCGAGCTCGTTCTTGGACAGCTCGAGGCTCTGCTTCAATGCATCGACCTCCGCAGTCAGTGTGACAGAGGTTAGCAGTGCAGCCTGCATTCCCCATATTGACATACCTATGTTAGAATCCTGCGTACATCTTTTTAGATCCTCAGTTCGGCTTTTCTTTATGAACACCAAACTGAGCATCAGGGGCTACTGTCTATGCAGTAATATTTTTTACATATCTTAAATACATACCTCAAAGCCTGTTAGAAGGCTGGCACAGGCTTCGGTCAGCCCGCTCTTGGTGGACTGAACTTTCTGGATCACCACACTCATAACAGTGCGGTGCTCCTCCTTGATGGAGGCTCCGTTAAGCGCCTCCAGCAAATTATCCGGTGCCTCCGGTTGGACGGAGGTCACCGGTGCCGCAGTCTCGCCCTTCTTACAAAGGGGTCACCTGCCGGACTCCGAAACCACTGAAGGTTCCGGTGCGGAGTCCGGCCCGGGGCCTGACTTAGAGCCCTTTGGGGTTTGACCCCCCTTATGCGCCAGGAACTCTTTCAAGTTCCCGTGGCCTTCTTCTTGGCCTTCTTCTCCAGCACCACGTGAGGTGCCGGAACCAGCAGCCCCCTGAATCGGGCGTCCGCTGGGTCTTCTGGCAAGGGAGCCGGACAGTCAACCTGCCCGGACGTCTTTTGCCAGGCCTGCGAAAGGTAAGGGAGTTTATATCCCGCATAGAGTCAAACTATGAAAAACAAGTGTCCTGTAAAGGGTAAAATAGCTTACCTCGCTGGCTTGACGCTGCGAGTTGAATCCGCGATTTTCGGTAGCGGATGTGGGAGCCTCGGCGCCCTTGAACAGCACCTTCCAGGCGTCTTCGTACGTAGTGTCGAAGAGCCTGCTCAAGGTTTGGTGCTGTGCCGGATCAAACTCCCACAGGTTGAAGGCCCGTTGTTGGCACGGGAGGATCCGGCGGATGAGCATGACCTGGACTACGTTGACAAGCTTGAGCTTCTGTTCACCAGGGTTTGGACGCAGGTTTCGAGTCCGGTCAGCTCTTCCGAATTACCCCATGTTAGGCCCGTCTCTTTCCAAGAAGTGAGCCATGTAGGGAAGCCAGATCAAAATTCGGGGGCCGCCACCCATTTAAGGTCACGCGGCTGGGTAATGTAGAACCACCCTGATTGCCACCCCTTTATGGTCTCCACGAAGGAGCCCTTGAGCCATATAACGTTGGGCATCCTGCCCACCATGGCACCTCCGAACTCCGCCTGGCGGCCGCCCACTACCTTCGGCTTGACATTGAAGGTCTTCAGCCATAAGCCGAAGTGGGGCCGGATGCAGAGGAAGGCCTCGCACATGACGATGAATATCAAGATGTTGAGGATGAAATTCGGGGCCAGATCGTGGAAATCCAGGCTGTAATAGAACATGAGCCCCTAGACAAATGGGTGAAGTGGAAAACCTAGTCCGCGGAGGAAGTGGGTGAGGAACACCACCCTCTCATGTGGCCTGGGGGTGGGGATAAGCTTCCCCTTGTCGGGGAGCTGATGCGCGATGTCGCTGGACAAGTATCCGGCCTTCCGCAGCTTTTTGATGTGTCCCTCCATGACGGAGGAGACCATCCACTTGCCACCCCCTCCGGACATGGCTGGGGAAGGTTGAGGCGAGATGTGCGGACTTGGGCGCTGGAGCTCGAGTGCGCGGAAATGGATGAGCAGAGGAGGAAGAAGGCGTGTGTGAAAGGTGGATCCTTATCCCCTTATATGGACGGACGAAGCTATGCGTCCCCACTGGCCTGGTAAAACTCTCTTATCTCCCAAGCGCCGTAATTGATGGCGCGGTTGGGTTACCCACGCCCGTATTGATGAGAATCCTGGAATAAGGGGACACGATCTCTGCTTTGACAAGACGTGCCAAGAAAACTGCCTCGCTAAACGCGCTAAGGTGGAACAGTAAAAACGTTTCGAATAAAGACTTGGCCATGGTGTGATGCCACGGAATACGTCAGCAGATTGAATCTGTGTAAATATTATTCTCTCTACGGTGGTATGTGGAACTTATTTTGCAGAGCCGGACACTATCCTTGTGTTCACAATCTTCTATGAAGTATTCGGTGGAGGAACCCGCCTTGCAATCTCGAAGACAATATGCGCGCCGGACTCGTCGTCATTGAAGCCTGGTTCAGGGGCTACTGAGGGAGTCCTGGATTAAGGGGTGTCCGGATAGCCGAACTATCACCTTCGGCCGGACTCCTGGACTATGAAGATACAAGATTGAAGACTCCGTCCCGTGTCTGGATGGGACTTTCCTTGGCGTGGAAGGCAAGATTGGCGATACGGATATGTAGATCTCCTACCATTGTAACCGACTCTGTGTAACCCTAACCCTCTTCGGTGCCTATATAAACCGGAGGGTTTTAGTCCGTAGGACGCACAACAATCATACCATAGGCTAGCTTCTAGGGTTTAGCCTCTCTGATCTCGTGGTAGATCTACTCTTGTACTACCCATATCATCAATATTAATCAAGCAGGAGTAGGGTTTTACCTCCATCGAGAGGGCCCGAACCTGGGTAAAAACATCGTGTCCCTTGTCTCCTGTTACCATCCGCCTAGACGCACAGTTCGGGACCCCCTACCAAAGATCCGCCGGTTTTGACACCGACACTCACCATGCAGCGCGCCCACATCGAGAAGGCCCAAGAGATGGCGGAGAACTTGGCCGCTGCCGCTGAGGCCGCCCGGACCCAGCACGAGGCCGTGCTGAACTCCCAAGAGGAGGATCTCACCAAGCGCGAGGCGGACATTGATGCAAAATTCCACGCCAAGGAAGAGTAGGTGGAGAAACTTGTTGTGCATTGGACCCGAGAGCTGGAGCAGAGGCACAGGGAGGCGCTCGATGCCCAGGCTCTGGTTCACACCGGCAAGGTGAAGGAGCTGGAGGTGGAGCGGGACGGGCTGAAGGACCAGGCCCTGAAGCTATCCCAGGAGAAGGACACGCTCAACGGTGCCCTGACGGAGGCGCAGGGCGCTGCTATCAGCAGGGCCGGGGAGCTCTCCGAGGCCAACAACTCCATCAAGGACCTCAAGCGGAAGCTGGAGGGCCTTAAGGGGATGCTCACGGAGGCCAAGGCCCGGGAGGGGACCCTGGCCAAGGAGCTGGAGACCGAGAAGAAGCTGCGGAAGAACAAGGCCACCGAGCACAAGGATTTCATGGAGTGCGTGAACCGCTGGATCGACCGTCTCAAGGACGTCGCCGGCAGGATCACCATGCAACTAGCCATTATGGGGATGCCAAATGTGAGGTACGCCCCACAGCGCAGCGGGACCACCAACGCCAAGCTGACCCTATTCTTCGAGTGCATCCTCGGGGCCCTGCTACCTCTTGAGCACTGCGTTGGTTTTCCCTTAAAGAGGAAAGGGTGATGCAGTAAAGTAGCGTAAGTATTTCACTCAGTTTTTGAGAACCAAGGTATCAATCCAGTAGGAGATCACGCTTGAGTCCCACGCACCTACACAAACAAATAAGAACCTCGCAACCAACGCGATAAAGGGGTTGTCAATCCCTTCACAGTCACTTACGAGAGTGAGATCTGATAGATATGATAAGATAAATTTTTGGTATTTTTTATAATAAAGAGTAAATAAAGATGCAAAGTAAAATAAACGGCGATAGAAATAGCTAAGTGTTGGAAGATTAATATGATGGAAAATAGACCCAGGGGCCATAGGTTTCACTAGTGGCTTCTCTCAAGAGCATAAGTATTATGGTGGGTAAACGAATTACTGTCGAGCAATTGATAGAATTGAGCATAGTTATGAGAATATCTAGGTATGATCATGTGTATAGGCATCACGTCCGAGACAAGTAGACCGAAACGATTCTGCATCTACTACTATTACTCCACATCGACCGCTATCCAGCATGCATCTAGAGTATTAAGTTCATAAGAACAGAGTAATGCTTTAAGTAAGATGACATGATGTAGAGGGATAAACTCATGCAATATGATATAAACCCCATATTTTTATCCTCGATGGCAACAATACAATACGTCGTTTCCCCTGCTGTCACTGGGATCGAGCATCGCAAGATTGAACCCAAAGCTAAGCACTTCTCCCATTGCAGGAAAGATCAATCTAGTAGGCCAAACCAAACTGATAATTCGAAGAGACTTGCAAAGGTAACCAATCATACATAAAAGAATTTAGAGGAGATTCAAATATTGTTCATAGATAAACTTGATCATAAACCCACAATTCATCGGATCTCGACAAACACACTGCAATATAGGATTACATCGAATAGATCTCCAAGAAGATCGAGGAGAACATGGTATTGAGATCCAAAGAGACACAAGAAGCCATCTAGCTAATAACTATGGACCCGAAGGTCTGAGGTAAACTACTCACACATCATCGGAGAGGCTATGGTGTTGATGTAGAAGCCCTCCGTGATCAATGCCCCCTCCGGCGGAGCGCCGGAAAAGGCCCCAAGATGGAATCTCATGGGTACAGAAGGTTGCGGCGGTGGAAATAATGTTTTGGCTCCGTATCTGATGTTTCCAGGGTAGATGGGTATATATAGGTGAAAGAAGTCCACGAGGGGCCCACAAGGGTGGATAGCGCGCCTAGGGGGGTAGGCGCGCCCCCTGCCTCGTTCCCTCCTTGTTGCTTTCTTGACGTGGACTCCAAGTCCTCTGGATCACGTTCGTTCCGAAAATCACGTTCCCGAAGGTTTCATTCCGTTTGGACTCTGTTTGATATTCCTTTTCTATGAAACACAGAAATAGGTAAAAAAACAACAATCTGGGATGGGCCTCCGATTAATAGGTTAGTCACAAAAATAATATAAAAGTGTATAATAAAGCCCATTAAACATCCAAAACAGAATATAATATAGCATGGGACAATCAAAAATTATAAATACATTGGAGATGTACCAAGCATCCCCAAGGTTAATTCTTGCTCTTCCTCGAGTAGGTAAATGATTAAAACAGAATTTTTGATGTGGTATGCTACTTAGCATAATTTTCAATGTAGTTCTTCTTATTGTGGCACAAATGTTCAGATTCGATATGATTCAAGATAAAAGTTTAATGGTGACATAAAAACAATAATACTTCAAGCATGCTAACTAAGCAATTATGTCTTATCAAAATAACATAGTCAAAGCAAGTTATCCCTACAAAATCATATAGTCTGGCTATGATCCATCTTCACGACACAAAATATTCATATCATGTACAACCCTGGTTTTAGCCAAGCAATTGGTTCATACTTTTTAACGCGCTTTAGCCTTTTCAACTTTTACCCAATACATGAGCGCAAGCCATGGATATAGCACTATGGTGGAATAAGGTATAATGATAGGGGTTATGTGGGAAGACAAAAAATGAGAAAGTCTCACATCGACAAGGCTAATCAAGGGGCTATGGAGATGCCCATCAATTGATGTCAATGCAGGGAGTAGGGATTGCCATGCAATGAATGCACTAGAGCTATAAGTGTATCAAAGCTTAACAAAAGAAACTAAGTGGGTGTGCATCCAACTTGCTTGCTCACGAAGACCTCTGGAATTTGAGGAAGCCCGTCATTGGAATATACAAGCCAAGTTCTATAATGAAAATTCCCACTAGTATATGAAAGTGACAAAATGAGAGACTCTCTATCATGAAGATCATGGTGCTAATTTGAAGCACAAGTGTGGTAAGAGGATAGTAACATTGTCCCTTATCTCTTTTGTCTCTTTTTTTCTCTTTTTTTTATTTGGGCCTTTTCTCTTTTTTTTCATGGCCTCTTTTTTTTATTTAGTCCGGAGTCTCATCCCGACTTGTGGGGGAATCATAGTCTCCATCATCCTTTCCTCACTTGGGACAATGCTCTAATAATTATGATCATCACACTTTTATTTACTTACAACTCATGAATTACAACTCGATACTTAGAACAAGATATGACTCTATGTGAATGCCTCCGGCGGTGTATCGGGATATGCAATGAATCAAGAGTGACATGTATGAAAGAATTATGAACGGTGGCTTCGCCACAAATACGATGTCAACTACATGATCATGCAAAGCAATATGACAATGATGGAGCGTGTCATGATAAACAAAACGATGGAAAGTTGCATGTCAATATATCTCGGAATGGCTATAGAAATGCCATAATAGGTAGGTATGGTGGCTGTTTTGAGGAAGATATAAGGAGGCTTATGTGTGATAGAGCGTATCATATCACGGGGTTTGGATGCACCGACGTAGTTTCCACCAACTCTCAAGGTGAGAAAGGGAAATGCACGGTACCGTAGAGGCTAGAAAATTGCAGAAAGGTAAGTGTGTGTATAATCCATGGACTCACATTAGTCATAAAGAACTCATATACTTATTGCAAAAATTTATTAGCCCTCAAAGCAAAGTACTACTATGCATGCTCCTAGGGGAAAGGTTGGTAGGAGTTAACCATCATGCGATCCCGACCGCTACACAAAGGATCACAATCAATAAATACCTCATTGTCGGTGTCAAAACCGGCGGTTCTCGGGTAGGGGGTCGCGAACTATGCGTCTAGGCGGATGGTAATAGGAGACAAGGGACACGATGTTTTTACCCAGGTTCGGGCCCTCTCGGTTGAGGTAAAACCCTACTCCTGCTTGATTAATATTGATGATATGGGTAGTACAAGAGTAGATCTACCACAAGATCAAGGAGGCTAAACCCTAGAAGCTAGCCTATGGTATGATTGTTGTTCGTCCTATGGACTAAAACCCTCCGGTTTATATAGACACCGGAGAGGGCTAGGTTTACACAGAGTCGGTTACAATGGTAGGTGATCTACATATCCGTATTGCCAAGCTTGCCTTCACGCCAAGGAAAGTCCCATCCGGACACGGGATGAAGTCTTCAATCTTGTATCTTCATAGTCTTGGAGTCCGGCCAATGATGATAGTTCGGCTATCCGGACACCCCCTAGTCCAGGACTCCCTCAGTAGCCCCTGAACCAGGCTTCAATGACGACGAGTCCGGCGCGCATATTGTCTTCGGCATTGCAAGGCGGGTTCCTCCTCCGAATAATTCATAGAAAATTTTGAACACCAGGATAGTGTCCGGCTCTGCAAAATGAATTCCACATACCACCGTAGAGAGAATAATATTTACACAAGTTCAATCTGCTGACGTATTTCGCGGCATGACGTCACACCACGGCCAATCCTTTACTCGAATCGTTTTTATTATTCCACCTCAGCGCGTTTAGTGAAGCGGTTGCCTTGGCACGTCTTGTCAAAGCAGAGATCGTGTCCCCTTATTCCGGGATTCTCATCAATACGGACGTGGGTAACCCAACCGCGCCCGTTGGCACGCCCCCTCCATCGAAGGCGAGTCCCAAACGGTTACGAGGACGGCTCTTGGTATTCAACCCCTTTATAACGGGACCAAGGCCTGTTCCTTTTCTTCAATCTCCAATCGAATCCGCCCCTCGCCCCGTGTTCCAACACCCAAGGCTCCAGATTCAGGCGCTTTGGACCTTCGACGATGTCCGGCTCCGACCTACAGGGCCGGTGGATGCCCTCTTCCGTCACGGAAGAAGATGTGCTAAAGCTGAGAGACGCCAGGTATCTAACCTACGAAATTTCACATAGGCTGCCCGCCCAAGGGCAAGTCATTCCCACTCCCGAGCCTGGTGAGAGCGTGGTGTTCGTGTCTCACTTCCGTCGGGGCTTAGGCTTCCAGATGGACTCCTTCGTGAGGGGGCTCATGTTTTATTATGGGCTGGAATTCCATGACTTGGATCCGGAGTCCATCCTCCACATCTCATCGTCCATTGTTGTATGTGAAGCCTTCCTCCACACCACCCCTCACTTCGGATTGTGGCTCAAGACCTTCAACGTGGAGCCGAAGATGATCGAGGAGCGGCAGGCAGAGTGGGGAGGGGCAGTTATAAGCAATAGAGCTGACGCTCCGTGGCCCAAGGGCTGTTTTCAAAAGGAGCTCGGTTTATGGCAACAGGATTGGTTCTACATTACCGCTCCTAGGGGCACCAGATGGGTGGCGCCGCCTGCCTTTCGCTCGGGCCCTCCACAATGGTTGGCTTCATGGGTCAACAAAGGGCTTGACTGGTACCGTCCAAGGACGTGCCATTATTGCAGGGCCGCATTCGAGACATCCAAGAGAGGGAGATCAATCTGGTTGTAGTGGCGCAGGTCATGCTGATTCGGCGCCTTCTGCCATGCAAACGTCGCCCCCTCCGCCTGTGGGAATTCAATCCGGAGGGACCGTGAGCTCTTCAACACTTCATGGGTGCGACGCCCGTGGAGATGTATAAACTGTTCTTCGGATCACAAGAGATGTGTCCGGACTTGACCGAGGACGCAGGCCTGAGCTGCAATCTCCCGGATACTCAAGTAAGTAGTCATGTGTCCGGACATGCTGTCCGTACATTTATCATAGACTTGCCCTTTAACCAGCTATCCCTTGAACAGGAGTGGATAGAAAAAGCAAAACTGATACGGTGTCCGCCCCCCCCCCCCCCTCCCTGAGACCACGTCGAATCCCGTGTTAGTCAAGATGCTGGAGGCTGTGCCTTCGGAAGAGGGCGAAGGGGAGAACAGGAAAACTACCGCCTCCGCTAAGGAGGCTCTCAAGAAAGGGGGGATAGAGAATCCCTCCCTTCAGGGGGGGAAGAGGACTGCCTCAGAAGATCCGGAGGCCAAGGCCTCAAAGCAGGGGAAGAAATCTTCACCAAAGGGTCCTGCGCCAGGAGAAGCCTCGGCCGCTCTATTTCCCCGAGGGAATCAGCCCTCCAGCGAGCTGTAAGTAGAAAGGGGAGTTTTGTAATAAGGGACATCCCTGTTTTTATTTCTGAAGATAACCGAAGTTTTACCTTGTAGTTCGGATCTCAGCCCTTCTCCGCAGAGCTCATCTTCGGGGGATCTTCGTCCGGAGATGATGGAGAGCGAAACGCCTCCATCTGCCGCACTATCAGGCGGGGCGGGCGACCCTGAGGTGTCATCGCGGAGGGTCTCCCCGAGTCCGGCGGGGCCGGAGAGTTCAGCACCAGCTGGTGTACGGCCGGAGGAGCTGAAGGATCTGCTTGGGCGGGCGTCTATGTCAGAAGATCACCGTACGTTAATGAGTACGGTGATTGAAAGGATTTCATCCGCTGAGAGCGGGTTGCATGAGGCCGTCAGAAGTTTACTGACAGGGTTTGAGGTACACGAAAATGATATACCTTTTGACACTTTTGCGCATAGAATGCGCCCTGTATGGATAGTAGCCCCTGAGACTCGGTACGTTGTTAAAAGCGACAGCGTGCCGAGGATCATAATCTCAGTTATAAGATGCCGCCCCTCCTATTCGGGTGGCGGAGCGTTCGGTGGCCAGCAGGACTGATAGAGTTGCCGAACTGAAGCGGCAACTTGACGTTGCGGATGCGGACATCGCGCTGGTTAATAAACGACTTGACGAGTCACAAGGTATGTGGCTTCTCCGCGGACACCTGGTAAGGGAGCTTGACGCCCGTGCCTTACAACATGTATGCTTAATGCAGATGGCGCCGCTGCTATGGAGGACCTTCGGGCGGAGCTTGCCCGAGCCAAGGAGCAAGCCAGAAAGAGTAATGCGGCTGCCTTGAAGGCGACCGAAGAGCTAAAAGCCGAACAGGCTGCTCACTGCCGAAGCAGGGAGGAAATGGACGAAATGTCCGTGAAGCTGAAGGATGCTACCGACCGCTATGAGTTCCTTGAAAGAGAACGCTGAGCGGAGCAAGAGGACCTGAAGAAGGCCACCGCCGAATCCAAGGATGCCCGCTCCGCGATGAGGGCTATAAAGGAGGAGCTACGTCAGGCCGGGGATATTGCGGCCGGAAAGCCTTTTCTGCTGCATAGGAAATTCACGGATCCGAAGTATGCTCAGTTGGACCAGTTGTGGGGTGTGGAGGACGCTTATCTGAATTTGGCGGCGAGTGCCGCAGACGCAGTCGCACACTTCCGGGGCCAAAAGGATCACGGAATGGAAGAGCTTTTTTGGTCGCAATTCCATAGTCCGGAGCGTCCACTTCCATTAACCGATCGATTAGCTGAGTGGGCTGAGCTGAATAGGTTGTCCAGACTTGCCATGAAGGATGTCGTGGCTCATTTGTGGCCTAAAAGGCCCGAGCCGATGAGTTATTTTGGCTTGGTGCAGCAGTTCCTTGACGCGGTGCCGCATATCAAGGCGATGAAGCGATCGGCATGCATAGAGGGTGTACGGATGGCTCTCGCCCGTGTCAAAACATACTGGGCAGAGATGGAGGCCACCGACGTTGCATCCCAGGATTCGGACAGAAGCCGATTACCAACCGAGCACTATTTTGGGGAAGTCCTGTAGGGCGCTCGTTTAATAGAGTCGCAGTGCTCGAAAAAGTTATGTTCAAATGACATGTATGATTTGTGAAACCATGTTTCAAATATATAATATAAGGGCTTTTTATACTTGTGTGTTCAAGTATTGAAATACCTCCTGTGCGGCCGTTAATGTATATGTGTATATAACCTGAAAGATGGCAGTCTTCGGCTTCAGCCCCCACGCACATAGTGCGGGGGTGTTTGCAAAAAAGAGCATTTTCACACTTAATCCAACGTCTTGGTCCTATGAAGGAGGTGATAGCATAGCAAACTAGGCAACCGGACTATAATGCTTTATCACTTCCACTTAGCCATAGGAGTTCGATTGTGGGGCTACTATATAGCCCCTAGGGGCACCGCGCTCTCCGAATTCGGGGCGCGTATGTGCCTGACTGGGAAACAGTCCTTCGTCAAAGTGGAGGAATTCTAAACATTCCGGTGGTCGATCGAGTGGTTGACCAGTCTCTCACTATATCATGACAGTCAGTTTTCGGCTTTCTCTACTGAGGTGCTCACCAGGCCGAACAGGGGCACAATCGCAGTAGTTCTCCTGGTACCGCGTTAGCCGATAGAATGGAACGTAAGGAAGCAAAACACAGGAGCCGGGCAAACCCAACATTTGACCAAAGACATGATTCGGAGCTGATGCATATAAGGCCTAACTCGAGATGCCGAACACTCCCTAAGGTATTCAGTCTTTATGAAAACGGGCAAAACAATGCCCTAAGCCCCTAGTGTCCAGGTACGCGCGAAAACTTCTGACGCGGCCGATGCCAAAACGCCATCCTCCTCCTCGGTTATGGTAAGAAACCGGGGGATGTGTATCAACAAGAGACAGTAAAAAAGGTTTACGCAGGGTCTTAATCTGAAAAGAATCCTTGCAACGGGTCCCTACTGCACGTGTGCGCCTGTGTCTCCGTTATGCCGTATCCTAGACGGGCGTAGCACGTTGTTCGTCTGTAAAAGAGAAGAACTTAGTTTTAAAAAAAAGATCATGCAAAAAATGTATTTTTAAAATAAACAGAGTATGATTCATAGAATGAATAAAATTGAGATGGGGGTACGCGTGCAGCCCCTTGTAGGGGGGGGTACGCGTCTAGTAAGCCCCTTGTTTATTTATGCCGGACTCGCCTAACCGTGTCCGGAGTCTCAATGGTCTGTTTAGGTGCTTCGATCAGCAAGGCCGGATTAATGCATGGCTGTCAAGGCAGTCTCACGTTCTTCCGTATTCGAGGAACACTCGAAGTTTCCTTTTAATGAGATGATGCCACGTGGACTGGGCACTTTAAGTGTAAGAGATGCATAATGCGGTATTGCGTTAAAGCGGGCGAAAGCTTCGCGTCCCAATAGTGCTTGGTAGCTACTTTTAAATGGGCGGTGTGGAAGACTAACTTTTTGCGACGGAAGTTGTCAGATGAGCTGAACACAACTTCTAGTAGTAGACAGCCCGTACAATGGGCATATGGGCCTGGCATCACTCCTCTAAAGGAAGTGTTGCTATGGCGAATTTTGGTTGGGTCTATCCCCATTTTGCGGATTGTGTCCCAGTATAGCAGGTTTAGATCACTGCCGCCGTCCATTAGGACTTGTGTAAATTGTAGTCTGTCGATTATAGGATCCAATATCAAAGCAGTCCATCCTGCGTTTCGGATACTTCCGGAGTAATCCTGATGGTCGAAAGTTATTGGTTTTGACATCCAGTTTCGGGACTCCACTGAGGTGGACCGTGCGGCGCGTACTTTAGTGGGCGCCGCTCTATTTTTCCCTGTTATCACTTGAAGTGAATTTACTGTTTTGACCTCTTGTGGGAAATTCTTTTGTTTTCCGGTGCTCTGCTTGTGGGGTTCGTCATCGTCCTCACTTGGTGTGTCGAGCACCTTGTGTTCGGCGTTAAGTCGGCCGGACTGCTTGAAAACCCAACAATCTCTGTGGGTATGGTTTGCAGGCTTCTCGGGGGTACTGTGGATTTGGCATATCCTGTCCAAGATTTTGTTTAGGTTGGATAGCTCGTCGCTGTTGTCCTTGAGAGGCAGTGTTTTGTTGTTCTGCCGAGAGCTTTTGAACCCGGAGTTGACTTCCGTGCTCTTTGGGCCATTTCCCTTAGTCCGGCGCTGGTCCTTTCTGCGTCGTGGTTTCCCGTTTCCATCCCTAACCTCAGATGTACTTGGGTCGCTGGTGCTGCATCTTGCCAGCCAGCTATCCTCTCCCGCGCAAAAGTGGGTCATGAGGCTTGTTAGTGCGGCCATTGTTCTTTGCTTTTCCTGGCCAAGGTGTCTGGCGAGCCATTCGTCTTGGACGTTATGTTTGAAGGCTGCTAATGCTTCGGCGTCCGGACAGTCGATTATTTGGTTCTTTTTGGTGAGGAACCTGTTCCAGAATTTGCGGGCTGACTCTCCGGGTTGTTGAGTTATGTGACTTAAATCGTCTACATCTGGTGGGCGGACATAAGTACCTTGAAAATTTGCCCGAAACGCATCCTCGAGCTCTTCCCAACTTCCAATGGTATTTTCTGGGAGGCTTTTGAGCCAATGCTGGGCTGGCCCTTTGAGTTTGAGGGGTAAGTATTTTATGGCGTGGAGGTCATCTCCTCTAGCCATATGTATGTGCAGGATGTAATCCTCAATCCAGACTCCGGGGTCTGTTGTTCCGTCGCATGCCTCTATATTTACGGGCTTGAATCCCGCTAGAAATTCATGATCTAGCACCTCATCGGTGAAATATAGGGGGTGTGCGGCGCCCCTGTATTTGGGTGTGTCATGATTTTCGAATACTCGACGTGTTGTGTTGCTTTCTGGAGCTTGCTTTCTTGGCCCATAGATGGATCTGACCGGGCCATCCTTTTTGCGAGGATCCTTATGTGGATCACGTGCCGGCTTGTGTGTGGCGCCACTTGCCGCTCCTTGTTTGTCATGTGGTCGTTTATCCGACCGGGCGGCCTCTACGGCCTCCTCGTCAAATTTGGGCAACAGTTTGCGCTTCGGGTAGCTCTTTGCTTGGCGACTATCACCGTATTGTCTGCGGTCTTGAGTACTTTGCTCCATCTCATTCTGAGTACGTCTTCCGTTGTTTTGAGCTTCCGCTTCTGCTTCTTCAGACTTCGTGCAGTGGCGACGAGCCTTTTGTGTAGGTTCTTCTGCTCCAACGATGTGTCCGGCGTGAGATCATCCAGACTGTTGTTTTCACCGGGGATGGGTTGCTTATCCAATTCATCCTGTTCGGATGGTTGCTTGGCGGCATGTTTGTCGTCCATTGGTTTTCCCTGCTCTATGGCTGGGTCGTTGTCGAGGCGGGACTTTGGGCGGCGCTTGCATCGCCGTTTCGGCTGTTTTTCGGGGGAATTATCCTTCGCAGCGTCCCGTTGTTCCTCGTTATCGCTTCCTTTAGGTGTATCCACCATATATACATCGTGAGTTGAGGTGGTCTTCCAGTTCCCTGTGGGTGCTGGTTCTTGGTCGGCTCCGGCATCGTCGTCCATACCGTCGATATCTTCGGAGTCGAAATCTAGCATGTCGGTTAAGTCATCGATAGTGGCTACAAAGTGGGTGGTGGGTGGGGTTTGAATTTCTTCGTCGTTCGCATCCCAACCGTCCTGGCCATAATCCGGCCAAGGCTATCCTGATAAAGAGAGACACTTTAGCGAGTTCAGGATGTCGCCGAAAGGCGAGTGCTGAGAGATGTCCGCAGCGGTGAACTCCATGATCGGCGCCCAATCGGGTTCGATTGGCAGGAGCGCCGAAGGTTCGGCGTCCAGAGAAGAGTCCGGCACCTTGGAGTCACGAGCTTCACAAGGGACAGGGTAGGTATTCGGCTCCATCGCCATAGAGGTAGCAGCCCCCAAGGCGGTGTCTAGCCACCCATCCTCGATCGGCGCAGTCGGCTCCAAGTTAAGGGTCGGAGCGGACTCTTGTGCGGCCTCCAGGGCACATTCCGGCAGCAGAGCTAGATCATGCCCATCGTGACAGTGCGGCGCGCTCGGCTGTGGCTCGAATCCGTCGAAGATCAAGTCTCCGCGGATGTCGGCCGTATAGTTCAAACTTCCAAATCTGCCCTGATGGCCAGGGGCGTAGCTTTCTATCTGCTCCAGATGGCCAAGCGAATTGGCTCGCAGTGCAAAGCCGCCGAATACAAAGATCTGTCCGGGGAGAAAAGTCTCACCCTGGACCGCGTCGTTGTTGATGATCGAAGGAGCCATTGGGCCTATGGGCGACGACACAGAGGAACTCTCAATGAAAGCACCAATGTCGGTGTCAAAAGTGGCGGATCTCGGGTAGGGGGTCCCGAACTGTGCGTCTAGGCGGATGGTAACAGGAGACAAGGGACACGATGTTTTTACCCAGGTTCGGGCCCTCTCGGTGGAGGTAAAACCCTACTCCTTGATTAATATTGATGATATGGGTAGTACAAGAGTAGATCTACCACGAGATCAAGGAGGCTAAACCCTAGAAGCTAGCCTATGGTAATATTGTTGTTCGTCCTACGGACTAAAACCCTCCGGTTTATATAGACACCGGAGAGGGCTAGGGTTACATAAAGTCGGTTACAATGGTAGGAGATCTACATATCCGTATTGCCAAGCTTGCCTTCCACGCCAAGGAAAGTCCCATCCGGACACGGGACGAAGTCTTCAATCTTGTATCTTCAAAGTCTTGGAGTCCGGCCAATGATGATAGTTCAGCTATCTGGACACCCCCTAGTCCAGGACTCCCTCACTCATGCTCCGACTTCGTGGCATAACGGTTCACCATACATGCATGCTACGGGAATCACAAACTCCAACATAAGTATTTCCTCAATTTCACACTTACTCAGCTAGCACAACTATGATATTACCACCTTTATATCTCAAAACAATTATCAAGCATCAAAGTTCTCATGATATTATAATAAAAGCAAATTGCCATGTTGTTTTAAGACTCTCAAAATAATATAAATGAAGCATGAGAGATCAATAGTTTCTATAGAAACAAATCCACCACCGTGCTCTAAAAGATATAAGTGAAGCACTAGAGCAAAAACTATATAGCTCAAAAAATATAAGTGAAGCACATAGAGTATTCTAATAAATTTTGATTCATGTGTGTTTCTCCCAAAAGGTGTGTACAGCAAGGATGATTGTGGTAAACTAAAAAGCAAAGACTCAAATCATACAAGATGCTCCAAGCAAAACATATATCATGTGGTGAATAAAAATATAGCTCCAAGTAAAGTTACCGATGGACGTAGACGAAAGAGGGGATGCCTTCCGGGGCATCCCCAAGCTTTGGCCTTTTGGTGTCCTTAGATTATCTTGGGGTTCCATGGGCATACCCAAGCTTAGGCTCTTGCCACTCCTTGTTCCATAATCCATCAAATCTTTACCCAAAACTTGAGCACTTCACAACACAAAACTTAACAGAAAATCTCGTGAGCTCCATTAGCGAAAGGAAACAAAACACCACTTCAAGGTACTGTATTGAACTCATTATTTATTTATATTGGTGTTAAACTTACTGTATTCCAACTTCTTTATGGTTTATAAACTATTTTACTAGCCATAGATTTATCAAAATAAGCAAACAACACACGAAAAACAGAATCTGTCAAAAACAGAACAGTCTGTAGTAATCTGTAACTAACGCAAACTTCTGTAACTCAAACAATTCTACCAAATAAGGATGACCTAGAAATTTTTTGTATTGATCAGATGCAATTGGAATAAGTATTTTATCATGTTATGGTGATTTTTAACAATTGTTTTCGTGAACAAAAAGTTTCTGGAATTTTCAGCAAGATCAAATAACTATCATCCAAGAAGACCCTATAGGTTTAACTTGGCACAAACACTAATTAAAACAACTCTAAACAGAGGCTAGATCAAATATGTATTCCTAAACAGAAGCAAAAAGCAAAAAAAACTAAAATAAAATTGGGTTGCCTCCCAACAAGCGCTATCGTTTTACGCCCTTAGCTAGGCATAAGATTTCAACGATGCTCACACGAAAGATAATAACTGAAACACAAAGAGAGCATCATGAAACATGTGGCAAACATATTTAATTCTAACATACTTCCTATGCATAGGCATTTTATAAGCAAACAAATTATCAAGGCAAGCAAAAACTACCATACACAAGGAAGAAGAGAGAAATAATAGCAATCTCAACATAACGAGAGGTAATTTAGTAACATGAAAATTTCTACAACCATATTTTCCTCTCTCACACTAGTAGAAAAGAGGGCTTTGGTCCAGGCCGGGTTAGCCCATTAGTCCCGGTTCAGTCAAGAACCGGAACCCATGGGGGCATTGGTCCCGGTTCGTGAGCCTAGGCGGCCGGCCGGGCCACGTGGGCCACTTGTCTCGGTTCGTCTAGACCTTTTGGTCCCGGTTGGTGGGACGAACCGGGACCAATGGGCCTAGCTCCTGGCCCACCACCATTGGTCCCGGTTGGTGGCTTGAACTGGGACAACAGGCTTCCCTTTAGTCCTAGTTCGTGCCACGAACCGGGACCATTGAGGTGCCTATATATACCCCTCGCCCGCGAGCAGAGCACTCCACTACTCTGTTTTTCTCTGGCCGGGGGGGGGGGGGGGGAGGGCTTTGTGGTGCTCTAGCTCACCTCCTATATGCACATGAGGTGTTCGATGAAATGCCCGAGCCACACTAGTTAAGCTTTCTCCTCTCGAAGCACGACCTCCGAACTCTATTTTTCCCGAGATTTGTCTAGGTTTATATTAGCGGCCCGTCACGCCCCGTCCCCGTCTTCACTATCGTCGATCGCCCGCGCCGATCTCGTCGCCGGCACCACCGTTGTGAGCCTCTTGTTCTTATCTTCTTTGTGAAAGAAAAAAATTCTTGCTTTAGAGATATATACTTGTCTAATTTTCTTACTATTTTATTGCTTGTTATTATATAGTGCGATGGTTTTGGTATCCGCCCCCGTCGGCCCTCATCCTATCTATGATTCGGATGTGTTATATATTATCTTTATAACTATTGCTTCATTTACTGTTTGTGAAAATTATGCCGACCAACATGACATAGATTTTATTTATCTAGGAGGTATGTGAACCGGAAATTCCAACCGACCCTATCGTCGAGAGGTTAAATTTAGTTGAAGAAGAAAACAATTTCTTGAAGGAAAAAATAAAAAAATTGAGGAGGAGAAGATGATATCGGAGTTGCATGTTGTGGATGTCGTCGATGATCACAAGATCAGATGGATGCAATGCGCTTGAAGATTAGAAAGATTAGAAAATATGCCATTCATACCGAGGCTTGGTATCATTGTGCCGTTGGATCAATTGTTACCTTGGTTGCGATTATGATCGCATTTGTTTTTGCATTGAAATGTTTTTACATAGTTTCAATGTATGGTTTAATTAATTTAGATGCTCTGGAGAGATTTATGTTGTTAGATGAGAACTATGTATGTACTTTGGTTTTAATGTGATGATGAACTTCTATTAATTTGGTCACTACATTATCTATTCGTGATGTTCTGTAATGGTTTTTGACACACTTAATTATATATAATGCACGCAGATGAACCGGCAATGGATGTACGGTGACAGACACACCTTCGAGTACATTAAGGGCGTGCATGATTTTCTCGAAGTGGCTAAGGCAAACAAGAGAATGGTTTTATGTGTTGTCCATGCCCTATATGTGGGAATACGAAGTCTTATTCTGACCGGGAAATCCTTCACACCCACCTACTTTACAAGGGTTTCATAGCACACTATAATGTTTGGACGAGGCACGAAAAAATAGGGGTTATAATGGAAGACAGCGAAGAAGAAGAGTACGATGACAACTATGTGCCCCCTGAATATGGTGATGCTACTGAACATCAAGAGTGTCACATCCCTAGCCTTGCTATGCACTTGGACTAGCTTGGTTGTTGCATCATGTCTAATTTATTTGAAAGTTGAAATGGGGATTGCTCAAACCCTAGCACCAGATCAAATCAACTAGGTTCAAATAAAAATATTCTTAATGAACCCAAAATGCCCTTCAGAAAAGTTCATCATTTTTGGATTAGTCTAGAACCTCTCCCAAAAATGGTGCACATTGTTCTAGGCCATTCTGGATTTTTTAATTAAATCATATGTTATTTGCATTTGGGCATTTAATTGCTAAATAATATTTTAAATGCTCAAATAATCACAAACTGAAATGTTTGTTATTGGAAATATTCCAAACAGTGACATTGAGCAGTTTCATGATTTTTGGAAATGCCCTGTGCAGCCCCCCAAAGCCGGCCCAGCCCGCCACCGCCGCCTCCTCTGTCGTCTTCCTCCTCACGCCAGTAGGCAGGGCACGTGGTCGCCCCGCGCGCGCCAGCTCCTGCTTCCACCACGACGCCCCGGCTCTTCTGGATGCGCCACGGAGACGCCCCGCACCTCTCTCACTCTCTCTCGTTCCTTCCCCTTCTCTCCCTCGCTCTCTCTCACCGCGCCCGAGCGCTGCCCTCGCCGCCGCACACCGTTGCCATGCCCACTGCCACTGCCTCGCCCCTCTGACGAGCCCATTAGCTCCGCGCTGCCGTCCCCGACCTCTATGACGACTCACGCAAGCCGGGATGCCCTGCAGAGCTGCCCTCGACGTCGTCCTCCTTGTCGGTGCTGCGGATCGCCGCCGTCGAATTCGTCGCCGTTCGGCCTTCCCCAAGCAAGCCGTCCACCTCTACGGGATCCACGTCAGCTCACCGTCCGTTTCCCCCTCTCCGTTCCTTTGCTTGCGCGCCGTAGCCTACTACCTGTCGAACCCGCGAGCACCTCGCCGCCGTCCATGGCGCCACCGTGACCAGAACCCGAGCCAGCCGCTCCCGCGCACGTCACCGTGCTCCTGGTGACGCCATGAGGCCATAGAGGCCCTCCGCAGCCCCTGCCGTGCCCTGCAGCCACATCCCGCCCGGAGCCGTGTTTCGGCCACCACCCCGAGCTCCGCTCCGGCGAGCTCCGGCCACCCCGTGTCCTCCCGTCGCCTCCCCTGGATGCGCGAGAGCCCGGCCTACGCCCCGGTGCCCTTAGCCGCCCCCCCATGGCCTGTAACACGGACACCGCTATGTCCCGTGGTCGCCGGCGATGACCACGCCGGCCTGGCAGGTGGACCCCACCGGCCAGGAGTTAGTTAGCACTAACCCCCCCCCACCTATGACACTGACAGTGGGCCCCGGAGCCCTAATCTTTTAATTAGATTAGCAATAACCCCTATTAATTAGATGTGTCATTAAAACCGTCCTCAGGAACTGAGTTCTGTGTTTGTGATCCATGAATAGCTACTACCACTCATTGGGATCCTTAATTGACCCTCTCGGCTTCTTAATCACGCTTGTTCTCTGTCCAGGAGTTGCAACTAGTTTCTGGTGTTTGTAGGTAGTGCTAGTAGTCTAACAAGTGGCACTCGGTACAGGTGGGCTTGGGACAGACTAGGTGCAGTGGCACGGTGTACCAAGTGGCACCCGGATGGTGGGCTTGGGAACCCTTCTCACATCGTTTGGGGCCGTGAGCGACACCCCGGCCGGATCTCCTAGCGGATGGAACCCGAATAGGCGATAAACCTGGACGAGAGACTTGAGATTTTAGGTAGGCCGTAGCCGACACCCTCTCCAGGCTTCCGCTTGAAGGTTGCCAAGATACATGACGTGTATATGGCGGTAAGTGGCGAGAGCGTGTGTGAAGAAGTACACCCCTGCAGGGTTAACATCATCTATTCGAATAGCCGTGTCCGCGGTAAAGGACTTCTGGGTTGCCTGTACAGTTCATAGACAAGTGAAAGTGGATACTCTAAAATATGCAAGATAAGCGTGAGTGCTATGGATGGTGTTCTCGTAGGGAGACGGGAGCGGATCCATAGTGGTGTATTGATATGGTGAATATGTGGACTCGTGTGCGCCACCTCAAAATAGTTACTTGCAGTCGTAGTTCAGGATAGCCACCGAGTCAAAGCTGGCTTGCTGCAGTCAAACTCCACCACCCCCCCTTTGTTGATAATGATGCATATGTAGTTAGTTCTGATGTAAGTCTTGCTGGGTACATTTGTACCCACGTTTGCCTATTTTATGTTTTTGCAGAGAGACTTACGTCTCACTAGTAGTTCTGCGTGGACTTCGACGTTTATATTGCTACCTCAGCTACGATCCTGAGCCCTCGGCAGGATCTGGTAGATAGTCAGGCTTTTCAGCCTTTTTCATTTATAGTTGTCTATACTCAGACAAGTTAAGATTCCGCTTGTGCTTTGACTAGAATGCTCTGAATGTTGGGTCATGATACCCATGTTTGTAATATCTCGCTCCTCGGAGCCTATTGAATAAAATACTTGAGTTGTAGAGTCATGTTGTGATGCCATGTTGTACTTGCACATATTGAGCATATTGTGTGTATGTTATTGAAATGCTTGGTATGTGTGGGATCTGACTATCTAGTTGTTTATCCTTAGTAGCCTCTCTTACCGGGAAATGTCTCCTAGTGCTTCCACTGAGCCATGGTAGCTTGCTACTGCTCCGGAACACTTAGGCTGGCCGGCATGTGTCCTTCTTCGTTCCTGTGTCTGTCCCTTCGGGGAAATGTCACGCGATGAAGACTGGAGTCCTGTTAGCCTGCTACAGCCTGGTTCACCGGAGTCCTGCTAGCCCAGTGCTACAACATGGATTCACTCGGTGATGACCGACATGTTCGATGCTGGGTCATGGATGCCTGTCCTTGTAAGTTTGTGCCACTTTGGGTTTACGACTAGCCATGTCAGCCCGGGCTCCTTATCATATGGATGCTAGCGACACTACCATATACGTGTGCCAAAAGGCGCAAACGGTCCCGGGCAAAGGTAAGGCGACACCCGTGGGAATACCGTGCGTGAGGCCGCAAAGTGATATGAGGTGTTACATGCTAGATCGATGTGGCATTGAGTCGGGGTCCTGACAACTTTGGTATTAGAGCTTGACTGCCTCTAGGATTACGAAGCCAAACTAGTCGAAGTTGAGTCTAGAAATTCTTTAGTTATATAAGGGAATTGTTTGTGGGATGGAACGTAAGGCTCTTTTTACTCCTTTACCTTATGTCCTTCTGATTTGAGTCACCCTCTTCTTCTCTACGGGGTTAAGAACTAGGCCTTCTCTTCTTTCTATCAGGATCACGTGTTACTAATTCGTAGACTTATAGGATTGTTGGTTTCAAGCCTCAGTTAAGTTCCTACTACTTCCGTATGTTAATTGTTGATCTCGAAACCTTGATATTGTGCTTCTGGGTGGCGATGCCACCATTTTTGTAGCCTGTCTAAATTCTTTTAAGCATTTACAGTCGTTATGGTGTCCGAGTCATCCCAGGTTTCTAGAGAATCTGATGCACTTGCAATCATTCCTCCATGTTCCTGATGTCCATTTGGGCCAGGTTAATCACACTAACCGGTGAGTTGAGGTACTATGTTGCCTCGGCGTATATGTTGAAGCCATTATTATGACCCTAGGTGTCTTAGGTAGTCACCTAGTAATCTAGCAATGCTTGTATTCCCAGTGTGATGATTCTGGCCATCATTCTCGAAAGCATCCCGTGATGCCACTTAGTTAGTAGGCATTCTATCCCTGGGTTTTGAACCCGAGATTCACCCTACTTATTTTATGTTGATAGTGTTTGCTAGTTCCTTTAGGATATTAGTAACCTTTGCGTTAGTCCTCGAGGTCCGTGGTATTTCCTTCTTCCAAATACCATGAACTGCTTCTAGCGGAAGTTCCTTGAACCAAGAGATCACAACAAGAGTGCTCTTGATGGGTTCTCGGTTCTATGTTGTGATTCTGCCAGTCCTTCCTCTTTAGCATGGGTTATCCGGAAGAAATATGTTGAACTTGTTCGACATACTAACCTATGCATCCACAACTCAGAAAGATATATGTTCCTTTGAGTTGTCCCTCTGTAGTTGTATTCAAATCCTTTCCTATCAGTTGATAGCCAAGTTTATGGCGTGCATTCGTGTTATCGATGCCTATTATTTTGTGGTCCGCCAAGCCATTCTACTCCGGAATGACTAGGAGAAACAAACTCCAGTACCTCGTCCATCTCTGGGATTCGGTCAAAGAAGTTGTATTCCGCAGATCAAATTGCTAATCCAGCTTCTGGTCTGTTCTACCTTGAAGTATTACCATCTTTATATCAGGAATATCATGGGAATTGCACACCATCCTATGAACTCTTGATGCAGTGATACCTCTCGCCATCGTTGTTCATTCCTCGGTTCCCGTGTTGTTGCAACCGGAATGCCGACAAGTGAACCGTGATGTGTGAAATCAATACTCCTAACAACCTTGTTGCCTAGTAGTTAATGGACAACAATTTCATTCTTAGTGTGTTGGTTATTAAATTTCCATCCTAAGATTGATCGTGCTACCTAGTCCATTTTCCTGGTGCACTCTTTGATTGATGAGTTAGGATTATTTCAAATCCTTGCTCTTTTGATCATATCATCTTGCCCTGAGAAGCAAGATTGTTCTCGAGCTTAGTAACATACCGGTGGTTCGTGATTTTCCGAATATCTTCTCGGAAGTATTACCAGGTTGTCACCTGATCGCTATGTTGAGCTCGTGATCAAGTTGGTTTCTTGTAACCACCCCTTCTCCAAGAGTCTGTGTTGGATACCCCTGAGCTAGTTGGTTAAGCTAAACAACAACTTGGAGAATTGGAAGATAAAAGCTTTGCCAAGTTTAGTTCGTTCCAAAGGGATATCTTTACGTTTGTGTGTGTTGAAGAAAGACGATATATTGATCGATTGATCCTCGTGGTCAGTTGTTGGATCTATTGTCTTGTCAAAACTTTGATTTGAGCATGGGCTATCCTCAAATCAAATCAGAACCAACGATGCTCGTAATGCTGTCTTACTCCTGGTTTCTCCTCGAGCATACACCATTACATCTTTTGGTCTGACCAATGCTATCCCCGTGTTCACACAATTGTGGAACTTCAATTATATGGAAATCTAGATGAATTGTTGTTGAGCCCATTAGCAACATTGTTATCTTCTCCATGATTCGTGTTGAACATCCAGCTAGTATTGGAAACTTTTATAAGCATTATCTTCATGACCCGCTCATGGAGCATATGTCCGGATGAAAGAAGTGACCTCCTCTAATTCATGTGCATTTGATGCAAGTTGCCGCCGTGAATTCGAGAAAGTCAATGTTGCCTCCTCTGTAACCATCTCAAGTCAGTCATGCATGTGCGAAGTATGCTATGGTTTGATAGGCTCTCTACCTCCATTCTATATGTGTGCCTAGCACACCAAGCAACTGATTGATTTGTTCAAGGAGAAGGAGTTTCTTTTTAAGAGCTAACCCCGGCTTAATCAAGGACTCCATTATCCGCAATGATGGTTCGCACCTGAACTCGTTAGTGTTTTGTTGTAAGACTACTATGTGGTCATGCTTGTCTGGGATAGCGTGTTCACATGTGTGTAGCAGAACCAGCTCATGTTTTGGAGCTTGCTATCGTAGCTCATTCCCCGAGAATCTCGCAACGCCATCTCGTCAATTTGTGTTGCAAACTTTCATTTTTCCTTCTAGACTTGATGAGTCTGGAATAGCCTGACACCAACCAGATCTGAATCTCAGGCAGATATGATGGTTCGAACATTTTTCAAGAATTATAATATTGGTCTGTCTGTAACACGGTAAGTGGATGTATTGGCCAACACACCCAGCCGGAAGACCTATAATTGTAGTATCTTGATTGAAGAAGTTGGCCACCTCCCCATAAGGATTTCGCAGGATTTACTCCCTAGTTGTCCCTTATGGATTTTTGTATTTCCGAAGTCCGACCTTTTACTTGATGTTCTAGATATCAAACCATATTTATGAATGGGATATGCTAGTGCATCAAGGAGAACATTAGAAGCGGAGTGCTAAATGTCTCTCGGTCGATCATCCAGATTTTTTTTCCTTGGCCTTGCTAAGGTGAAATCTAAGAAAGTGTTATCTTCCTTTGCATCTGCATCGTTCATCGCTATTTATCATGGTAGTATGTTGTGTTGTTAGCATCCTTGACACGGATGTTGGTAAGACCTTGATGAATATGGAAATGCTCAAGTTCTTGAGCGCACGCACAAGCGCTAGGTGTTATCATCGGCACTAATTGGGATTGCTCTTAGTTTCCCCGGTTATGCTATAACTTCTGAAACAGTCGACTCACTCTCTACTGTTGAGCTTCTCCCCAGTTACTAAAATCATTCCTTGTGTTGTTTTCAACAAGGTAATCCACATCATCCATTCTAGTCTGAGTATGTCATTCTACCGAACTCCTTCAAATGATCGATTGTGATTTGCCTTAGGCTGGTATAAAGAGTTTCAATGATCTCTAAATCAAAGGGAATTCTTTTTGCCACTTAGGGGGATATTTCTACGAGTCACCTTCTCTAAGGTGCCCTGTTATGGAATCATGGCAATTATTTCATCGCTATCTTGAAACCATTCACCATCTCCTCTAGCGTGGAATTGTTGCCTACAAAACTGAACCCCTGTCATCTGTTCTTCCATCCCTCCCGAAGTGTGTTTGAACATCTCAGCTCAAGAGGTGTTCTATGCCTCATTCCATGAATTGATTATGAGTTGCTCGGTCTTTGAGAAGATCGATTCATGTATAGTTTCTTTCTGTCGTCGTCGTGTTGGATGAAGTTTTCGAAAGGAAAGACGTCAAGATCAATTTGAAGCAATGAATCAACATCTTTGAGAAGAGCAAATGGATCATGAAGATTATGATAGTTTTGTGACCCCCCTCCCCTCTTACCTCACGTCTTGAATCTCGGGGCGAGATTCTTGTTTAGTGGGGGTGAGTTGTCACATCCCTAGCCTTGCTATGCACTTGTACTAGCTTGGTTGTTGCATCATGTCTAATTTATTTGAAAGTTGAAATGGGGATTGCTCAAACCCTAGCACCAGATAAAATCAACTAGGTTCAAATAAAAATATTCTTAATGAACCCAAAATGCCCTTCAAAAAAGTTCATCATTTTTGGATTAGTCTAGAACCTCTCCCAAAAATGGTGCACATTTTTCTAGGCCATTCTGGATTTTTTAATTAAATCATATGCTATTTGCATTTGGGCATTTAATTGCTAAATAATATTTTAAATGCTCAAATAATCACAAACTGAAATGTTTGTTGTTGGAAATATTCCAAATAGTGAAATTGAGCAGTTTCATGATTTTTGGAAATGCCCTGGCATTTTTATTAAAGCCAAACACAATTACAGAAAATAGAAAACAGAAACAATTTAGAAAAGAGAGAGAGAACGCTTACCTGGGCCACTTACCTGGCCACCTACCTGTGCAGCCCCCCAAAGCCGGCCCAGCCTGCCACCGCAGCCTCCTCTATCATCTTCCTCCTCACGCCAGTAGGCAGGGCGCGTGGTCGCCTCGCGCGCGCCAGCTCCTGCTTCCACCGCGACGCCCCGGCTCTTCTGGATGCGCCACGGAGACGCCCCGCACCTATCTCACTCTCTCTCGTTCCTTCCCCTTCTCTCCCTCACTCTCTCTCACCGCGCCCGAGCGCTGCCCTCGCCGCCGCACACCGTTGCCGCGCCCACCGCCACTGCCTCGCCCCTCCGACGAGCCCATTAGCTCCGTGCTGCCGTCCCCGACCTCTATGACGACTCACGCGAGCCGGGATGCCCTGCAGAGCTGCCCTCGATGTCGTCCTCCTCGTCGGTGCCGCGGATCGCCGCCGTCAAATTCGTCGCCATTCGGCCTTCCCCGAGCTCGCCGTCCACCTCTACGGGATCCACATGAGCTCACCGTCCATTTCCCCCTCTTCGTTCATTTGCTTGCGCGTCGTAGCCTACAACCTGTCAAACCCGCGAGCACCTCGCCGCCGTCCATGGCACCATCGTGACCAGAACCCGAGCCAGCCGCTCCTGCGCACGTCACCGTGCTCCTGGTGACGCCAGAAGGCCGTAGAGGCCCTCCGCGGCCCCTACCGTGCCTTGCAGCCACATCCCGCCCGGAGCCGTGTTTCGGCCGCCGCCTCGAGCTCCGCTCCAGCGAGCTCCGGCCACCCCGCATCCTCCCGTCGCCTCCCTTGCATGCGCGAGAGCCCGGGCTACGCTCCGGTGCCCATAGCCGCCCCCATGGCCTGTAACACGGACACCGCCGTGTCCCGTGGTCGCCGGCGACGACCTCGCCGGCCTGGCAGGTGGACCCCACCGGCCAGGAGTTAGTTAGCACTAACCCCCCCACCTAGGACACTGATAGTGGGCCCCGGAGCCCTAATCTTTTAATTAGATTAGAATAACCCCTGTTAATTAGCTGTGTCACTGACGTGTGGACCCCACACGTGAGGTTTGATCTGGACCGGCCTGTTTACCTGCTGACGTCACAGTGACGTAGTGCTGACGCCATAAATCATTTTCTAGATTTATTCTTTTTAGGAAATTCCAGAAAATAGTATAAACCTCTAAAAATCATAGAAATTCAACCGTAGCTCCAAATGAAATAAGTTATCTATGAAAAATGATCATAAAAATCCAATCTATCCATCTGCACTGGTTTCATGCATGATAAAGCAACTTAAACCTGCTATTTATATCGAAACATGATAATGCACTATTTAAATTCAGAATTTGAGTTTGGGATTGAACCTTTGGTTCAAAATGACCCAAATCCATCTGGTTGTAGTTGCACTAGGCCAACACACTCATATTGCCATGTCATGAGCATGCATCATATGTGCATTGCATTGATTGTGTTTCTTTCTCAGTTGCCGGTAATTGCCCCCTCTCGATAGACGCGTTTCGACGATGTGATCAATGACACCAATGAAGAACTATGCTATCTTCAGAAGTGCCAGGCAAGCAAAAACCCCTTGTTCATTCCGATACAATCCCACTCTCTCGCTCCTGCTCTCTTTTACTGCATTAGGACAACAACGATTCAACTGTTACATGCTGCGGTAGTTGAACCCCTTTCCTCTGCATGACCTGTCATTGCCACAGTAAATAGATGAAACCCACTAGCATGAGTAGGAGTTGTTTGAGCCCTAATGTGCCTACTAATTCATGCTTGTTTGTCATGCCTGCTACTACTTAGAGTTGAGTCAAGTCTGATTCACCGGGGATGAATTGGAGGTGTGTGAACATGTCCTGCTGTGTGTGGTCTAAATGTGTGAACACGATTTAGTAAAGGTAGCGGTGAGAGGCCATGTAGGAGTACATGGTGGGTTGTCTCATTGAAACCGTCCTCAGGAACTGAGTTCTGTGTTTGTGATCCATGAACAACTACTACCACTCATTGGGATCCTTAATTGACCCTCCCGGCTTCTTAATCACGCTTGTTCTCTGTCCAGGAGTTGCAACTAGTTTCTGGTGTTTGTAGGTAGTGCTAGTAGTCTACCAAGTGGCACCCGGTACAGGTGGGCTTGGGACAGACTAGGTGAAGTGGCACGGTGTACCAAGTGGCACCCGGATGGTGGGCTTGGGAACCCTTCTCACATCGTTTGGGGCCGTGAGCGACACCCCGGCCGGATCTCCTTGCGGATGGAACCCGAATAGGCGATAAACCTGGACGAGAGACTTGAGTGTTTAGGTAGGCCGTGGCCGACACCCTCTCCAGGCTTCCGCTTGAAGGTTGCCAAGATACATGACGTGTATATGGCGGTAAGTGGCGAGAGCGTGTGTGAAGAAGTACACCCCTGCAGGGTTAACATCATCTATTCGAATAGCCGTGTCCGCGGTAAAGGACTTCTGGGTTGCCTGTACAGTTCATAGACAAGTGAAAGTGGATACTCTAAAATATGCAAGATAAGCGTGAGTGCTATGGATGGTGTTCTCGTAGGGAGACGGGAGCGGATCCATAGTGGTTTATTGATATGGTGAATATGTGGACTCGTGTGTGCCACCTCAAAAGAGTTACTTGCAGTCGTAGTTCAGGATAGCCACCGAGTCAAAGCTGGCTTGCTGCAGTCAAACTCCACCACCCCCCCTTTGTTGATAATGGTGCATATGTAGTTAGTTCTGATGTAAGTCTTGCTGGGTACATTTGTACCCACGTTTGCCTATTTTATGTTTTTGCAGAGAGACTTACGTCTCACTAGTAGTTCTACATGGACTTCGACGTTTATCTTGCTACCTCAGCTACGATCTTGAGCCCTCGGCAGGATCTGGTAGATAGTCAAGCTTTTCAGCCTTTTTCATTTATAGTTGTCTGTACTCAGACAAGTTAAGCTTCCGCTTGTGCTTTAACTGGAATGCTATGAATGTTGGGTCATGAGACCCATGTTTGTAATATCTCGCTCCTTGGAGCCTATTGAATAAAATACTTGAGTTGTAGAGTCATGTTGTGATGCCATGTTGTATTTGCACATATTGAGCATATTGTGTGTATGTTATTGAAATGCTTGGTATGTGTGGGATATGACTATCTAGTTGTTTATCCTTAGTAGCCTCTCTTATCGGGAAATGTCTCCTAGTGCTTCCACTGAGCCATGGTAGCTTGCTACTGCTCCGGAACACTTAGGCTGGCCGGCATGTGTCCTTCTTCGTTCCTGTGTCTGTCCCTTCGGGGAAATGTCACGCGATGAATACCGGAGTCCTGTTAGCCTGCTACAGCCCAGTTCACCGGAGTCCTGCTAGCCCAGTGCTACAGCCTGGATTCACTCGCTGATGACCGACATGTTCGATGCTGGGTCATGGATGCATGTCCCTGTAAGTTTGTGCCACTTTGGGTTTACGACTAGCCATGTCAGCCCGGGCTCCTTATCATATGGATGCTAGCGACACTACCATATACGTGTGCCAAAAGGTGCAAACATCCCGGGCAAAGGTAAGGCGACACCCGTGGGAATACCGTGCGTGAGGCCGTAAAGTGATATGAGGTGTTACATGCTAGATCGATGTGGCATTGAGTCGGGGTCCTGACAAAGAGGAACTAGATGATGTGCACGATGATGCTGCAATGGGCGTAGCTGCTGAAGATCAAGAGGAACCAGACGATGTGCCCGATGATGATGATCTCCGCTGGGTCATTGTCGATGCAAGGACACAATGCAAAAGTCAAAAGGAGAAGCTGAAGTTCGATCGCATGTTAGAGGATCACAAAAAGGGTTGTACCCCAATTGCGAAGATGGCAACACAAAGGTCGGTACTGTACTGGAATTGCTACAGGGGAAGGCAGAGAATGTTGTGGCTGACAAAGGATTTGAGAAGCTACTGAAAATATTGAAGAAGAAGCTTCCAAAGGATAACGAATTGCCCGATAGTACATGCGCAGCAAAGAAGGTCGTATGCCCTCTAGGATTGGAGGTGCAGAAGATACATGCATGCCCTAATGATTGCATCCTCTACTGCGGTGTGTCCAAGGATCTGAACGCATGCCCGGTATGTGGTGCATTACGGTATAAGATCAGACGAGATGACCCTGGTGATGTTGACGGCGAGCCCCCCAGGAAGAGGATTCCTGCGAAGGTGATGTGGTATGCTCCTATAATACCATGGTTGAAACGTCTGTTCAGAAACGGAGAGCATGCCAAGTTGATGCGACGGCACAGTGAGGACCGTAAGAAAGACGGGAAGTTGAGAGCACCCACTGACGGGTCGCTGTGGAGAAAAATCGAGAGAAAGTACTGGGATGAGTTTGCAAGTGACCCAAGGAACGTATGGTTTGCTTTAAGCGCGGATGGAATTAATGCTTTCGGCGAGTAGAGCAGCAATCACAGCACCTGGCCCGTGACTCTATGTATGTATAACCTTCCTCCTTGGATGTGCACGAAGCAGAAGTTCATTATGATGCCAGTTCTCATCAAAGGCCCTAAGCAAACCGGCAACGACATTGATGTGTACCTAAGGCCATTAGTTGAAGAGCTTTTACATTTGTGGAATGGAAACGGTGTACGTACGTGGGATGAGCACAGATAGGAGGAATTTAACCTAAAGGCGTTGCTGTTCGTGACCATCAACGATTGGCCCGCTCTCAGTAACCTTTCAGGACAGACAAACAAGGGATACCACACATGCACGCACTGTTTAGATGACACTGAAAGTATATACCTGGACAAATGCAGGAAGAATGTGTACCTGGGCCATCGTCGATTTCTTCCGACTAACCATCAATGTCGAAAGAAAGGCAAGCATTTCAAAGGAGAGGTAGATCACCGGAAGAAGCCCGCTATGCGTACCGGTGATCACGTACTTGGTATAGTCAATGATTTACACGTAATCTTTGGAAAGGGTCCCAGCGCACTAGCTGTTCCGAATGACGCTGAGGGACACGCACCCATGTGGAAGAAGAAATCTATATTTTGGGACCTACCCTACTGGAAGGACCTAGAGGTCCGCTCTTTAATCGATGTGATGCATGTGACGAAGAACCTTTGTGTGAACCTGCTGGCTTCTTGGGCGTGCATGGAAAGACAAAAGATACACCTGAGGCACCGGAGGACCTGCAACGTTTGCACGAAAAAGACGACATGCCTCTGAAGCAGTATGATGGTCCTGCCAGCTATCCACTTATGAAAGAAGAGAAAGAAATCTTCTTTGAATGCCTGCTCAGTATGAAGGTCCCGACTGGCTTCTCGTCGAATGTAAAGGGAATAATAAATATGCAAGAGAAAAAGTTCCAGAACCTAAAGTCTCATGACTGCCACGTGATTATGACGCAACTGCTTCCGGTTGCATTGAGGGGGCTTCTGCCGGAAAACGTCCGATTAGCCATTGTGAAGCTATGTGCATTCCTCAATGCAATCTCTCAGAAGGTGATCGATCCAGAAATCATACCAAGGCTAAGGAGTGATGTGGCGCAATGTCTTGTCAGTTTAGAGCTGGTGTTCCCACCATCCTTCTTCAATATCATGACGCACGTCCTAGTTCATCTAGTCGACGAGATTGTCATTCTGGGGCCCGTATTTCTACACAATATGTTCCCCTTTGAGAGGTTCATGGGAGTCCTAAAGAAATATGTCCGTAACCGCGCTAGGCCAAAAGGAAGCATCTCCATGGGCCATCAAACAGAGGATGTCACCGGGTTTTGTGTTGACTTCATTCCTGGACTTAATAAGATAGGTCTCCCTAAATCGCGGTATGAGGGGAGACTGACTGGCAAAAGCACGCTTGGAAGGGACTCAATAATATGCAGGACAGATATTCTTGGTCTCAAGCAAACTACACAGTTCTATAGAACTCTACCTTGGTGACCCCGTATGTCGATAAACACAAGAACAGTCTGCGCTCCAAACACCCGGAGCAGTGCGACGACTGGATTACATGTGAACACATCAGGACTTTCAGCAGTTGGTTGGAAACACGTCTCAGAGGTGACAACACTGTTTGTGATGAGCTGTACTTGTTGTCCAAGGGACCATCTTTGACTTTATTGATTTACAAAGGATACAAGATAAATGGGAATACATTTTACACGATTGACCAAGATCAAAAGAGCACCAAACAAAACAGTGGTGTCCGCTTTGATGCAACAACCGAGAGGGGAAAGGACACATATTATGGTTACATAGTGGACATATGGGAACTTGACTACGGACATGATTTTAAGGTCCCTTTGTTTAAGTGCAAATGGGTCAATCTGTCAGGAGGCGGGGTATAGGTAGACCCACAGTACGGAATGACAACAATGGATCTGAAAAATCTTGGGTACACTGACGAACCGTTCGTCCTAGCCAATGATGTGGCATAGGTTATCTATGTGAAGGGCATGTTTACCAGACCGAGAAAAAGAAAAGATAAGGAAGCGAATACATCATACGATGAGCCAAAGCGCCACATAGTTCTTTCAGGAAAAAGGGACATCGTGGGAGTGGAGGGCAAGACAGACATGTCTGAAGATTATGAAAAGTTTCATGAAATTCCTCCCTTCAAAGTCAAGGCTGACCCAAGCATCCTGATAAACGATGAAGATTATCCATGGTTATGGCGCAATAAACAAATGACACAAGCGAAGAAAAAGTGAAGACTTTCTCCCGCAACTATTATGATGATACCATGCCAACTTTGTAACAGACGAGTATGATACCATTGTCCGTTTTGTACATGCACATGTGCTATGTGGGTGAAATTATGATACCATGCCAACTTTCAACTTTTTCAGAGTTCATTTGAAATGCTTTAATGCCTTATGGTTCGGCCCTCGTAATACCATTAATCCCGGTTCGCTCCTTGTCAACTATGTTCTCACCAAGAACACTCAAGAGGGCAGCCACGTGGGCCATTGGTCCCGGATCATCTGGATCTTTTGGTCCCGGTTCCACGCACGAACCGGGACCAATGCGCCCCGCCCCTGGCCCATAACCATTAGTCCCGGTTTGTGCCACAAACCGGGACTAAAGGGTTGGTCCTCGTTGCGGTCAGAGTTTAGTCCCACCTCTCCAACCGAAGGGCGCTCACACCGGTTTATAAGTCCCTCCCTCTCTGCCTTGTAGAGCTCCTCTCAAAGTGAAAATAGATGCCCTTATACAGGGAATTTGACTTAAATTCATACTAAATTTCTCTGAAATTCATAGAAATTTATTATGAATTTAGGTTGAATTCTCTCTATAGGCGCATCTATGCTCATTTCTTTAGTAAAGTTAATCACAAACTTGTGATTCACACAAATTTCAAAGAATTCTAATTTTAACTATTCAAATTTGAAAACTAATGGCACTAACAGAAAGTTTGTAATTTTTGTGACTTAAAAGAAAAATAATTAAAAATAAACTTTAATAAAATAAATAAAAATAGCAACAATAAGTATTTTGTTGTAAGTAGAAACAAAATAAAATAAATAAAGCAACAAAGAAAACAAAAAAACAAAATAATTTTTCTAAAACTAATGGCACTAACAGAAAGTTTATAATTTTGCTGTCCTAAAAGCAAAAAGAATTAAAAAATAAAGCAAAAAACAAAAGAAAATAAATAATGCAGAAAACAAAACAAAAAACTGGAAAAAAAACTTTGAATTTTAAACACAGTAAGTTTAACTATTCAAATTTGAAAACTAATGGCACTAACAGAAAGTTTATAATTTTTGTGAACTAAAAGAAAAATAATTAAAAATAAACTTTAATAAAACAAATAAAAATAGCAACAATAAGTATTTTGTTGTAAGTAGAAACAAAGTAGAATAAATAAAGCAACAAAGAAAACAAAAAACAAAAACAGTGCCACCTACTGGGCCCCCACGGCCTGAATACGACTAGAAACCCAACCATGGGCCAGGATTCAGGCCCGCAGGATGCCTAGTAGGCCCACAGGGCACACAGCGTATGGTTAGGCCCGAAATCCTACAATTGAGAGGAGCTCAAGAGGGTGGGCGCAGCAGCGCTTATAAATCACTCTCGAGCTCTCTCAGCTAGCGAGGTGGGACTAAACCTTTGACGCGGGGCAGCACAAGGCCTTTGGTCCCGGTTGGTGCCACCAACTGGGACTAAAGGTGCCCATTGGTACCTGTTTGTGGCACCAATCGGGACCAATGCCCCCTTTAGTCCCTGTTGGTGCCACCAACCGGGACCAAAGGCCTCTGCTTCCCGCCCTTTGGGCTGCTGTAAACAGGCCTTTGGTCCCGGTTGGTAGCACCAACCGGGACTAAAGGGGCCATTGGTCCCGGTTGGTGCCACGAACTGGGACCAATTCTCTTGCTATATATACAGCACTTGTCAAAAATTTCATTCAGTTCCTCATTCTCCCCGCCGCTGATGCCGCCCTCTGCCCTGACGCCCTACTCCTCGCCGTCGTCGCCCACGCCCCGTGTCGCCCCGACGTCGCCCGCGCCCCGCGCCGCCCCGACATCGTCGCCACCCCCGTCGTCGCCCGCGCCGCCCCGAACCCGCCGTCCTCGTCGCCGGACTCCAGCCATCGCTGCCGCCCTCGAAGTGAGCCCCCCCCCCCTTTCCCATGGTCCCGAGCGCCCCTGCTCCATGGTCGCCGCCGACCCTGACGCATTGAAGAGCAGAAGGAGAGAAGGAGAGGAGAGGAGAAGCAGAGAAGAGCAGAAGGAGAGGAGAGGCAAAATTTCAGAGTTTTCAGAAAATTTAGAATATGCTAAATATGTCAAAAATGTTTTTTTTCGTAGAAAGTTTTTTGTTCATATATAGAAAGTTTTTATATATGACTATGGATATATGAGCAATGATAATCCATGGATGTATGCAATGATATATATGAGAAATGATGTTCATAGAATATTTACCAAGTATATATGTATTTTTTTTCATATATGTAATTTTTTCATAGCATTTTTTTCCATTTATATATGTATGTGGCTATAGATGGATATATATGAGAAATGATGATCAATGGATGATGCATTTTTTTCCAATGATGATCCATAGATGGATGTATGTATGTATAGATGTATGTATGTGGATACATGAGGGGGGTCGATATACCCCCTCTCCGATAGCATTTCCTTCTTCATATGTTGAGTTAGTTGATTTAGGTTAGTGCATTTTAGGTTAGTTGATTTATAGTGCATTTTAGGTTAGTAAATTTTAGGATAGTCTATTTCTTCTTCTTAGAGATTTTTTGTGCATTTTAGGTTAGTAAAAATTTTCGGTTGTAATTTAGTTTGATGAATGTTTTCTGTTAAAACTCGTATTAAGTTTGTTCGATGAATGTTTCATGGGAGGGAGGGAGTAAAAAATCATCAGACATGAGGGGGAGGAGTCCCCCTCCGGTTCCTAACTCTCTTGGGAATTCATGCGGGGGGTCGATACCCCCTCCCTGATAACTTCGACATGAGGGGGGGTCGATATACCCCCTCCCTGATAACATTTTTTTCCATGTATGTATATCGTCGTTGTCAATATATCCCCTCATTAACCCTTTAAGCATTGCCGAGGCCACCCCAAACCCTAGAGAAGCATCGAGGCCATTAATTAATATAATTCCTTGTTGTGAATAGCTATAGCTAGGTCTCCGTTCTCCACTAATATATCCATCTATCATGTTTGTATAATAATTGCCATGTTGTAAATATTTGTAGAAACTATGGACACCCCCCGAGACGAAGCAACAGAAGCGGTGTGGGGGACGTAATCGCACAAGGAAGTGATGTTGTCTTCTCGTTTCTCAATGACACCGATGGTCTGGAAGGACAGGGTGAAGAAGCAGGCTATGCTTATGATGGCTCCTTTGACCCAATGCCGGTGCAAGAAGGAGACCGTGAGGACGACTCCGGTGACCCAATGACGGTGCAAGAAGGAGACCATGATGACGACTACGGTGACCGAACCGAGTCCGGCCAGGTATATATATTAGTTAAGCATGTGCTGACTAGCTAATTGATGCATTCATTGTTTTGGTATATTTACACATATTAATTAACTCTCGTCTTTCTTTTTTTTCTAGCCCTCCGGATCGAATACAACTTCGGTAAGGAGACGAGGCCCGAAGAAAAAGTTGAGCTCGAATGAAAGGTTTGAGATCACAGCAATCGCGCCCGACGGCGAACCGATTGAACCCATCCGGACAAAGAATGCATTTGCAGCACAATGCAGGGTTCTTGTTAGGGACAAGATCCCGATCAGCATCAACCAATGGTGTAAGCCTAAGAACGAAGACCCTGAGGTGTCTTATGTCAATGATATGCAGAAAAATGATCTTTGGACTGAGCTGAAGGCAAATTTCACCCTACCGCCAGAGGAGGATCTGGAGAAGCCAGTTAAGGAGCAATTAATCAAGTCTTTTGCTCTTAAGAAGATGGCAGACCTATTCATGAGGCGGAGGAAAGAGCTGAAAAAGTTTGTCCACAAAAAAGAGACACCAGAATTCATCGGCAAATATGAGAAGATCAGAGATCACTGGCCCGCATTTGTGGCCCACAAGACATCGGAAAAGAGTAAGAAGATGTCGGCGACAAACAAGCAAAATGTTGCGAAGAAGAAGCTTCACCATCGCACGGGGTCAGGTGGCTACCTCAGAGCCCGGCCTAAGTGGGCCAAGGCTGAGAATGATCTGCTTGATAAAGGGATCAAACCAGAGACAATGAACTGGCCAGACCGTTGCCGGACTTGGTTCTTCGGGGCTGGCGGAACCTTGGACCCTGTAACAGGGAAGTGCCGTTGGATGGACGAGCAAATGAAAATACCAGTCAAGAGGCTTCAGCACTATATCGATGTAGCGCAACAAGGGACGTTCGTTCCAGATAGAGAGAACAACGAGCTCACAATGGCCCTCGGGAATCCTGAGCACCCTGGACGGACACGAGGCACGCCAGGCTCCATTGCGTGGAAGGTTGGTTTTCTGGACGCAGGTGGTTACAAATGCCAGGAGAGGAGGAAGAAAGTGCAGCTGACCGAACAGCAGGCGCTGCACGCAAGGGTGCAAGCGATAGAGGAACGAGAAGCAAATTGCAGCAAACGAACTGTCGAAGCTTCCCCCCAAGCTACCCCGCCATATCAGCGGAGAAGCAGCATGGCTTCCACCGAGCTGCTTCAGCCGGAGCATGTCTTGACGGCTCGTGCTAGCTACCCTCTGGATTTTATCACGGAGTCTCAAAATTGCCACCTTATGACGCAATGCCAGAACTTAAAAGTCAAGGTGGCTGTCGGCCAAGTTCGACCTTCTAAACCCGGCGCAACTTTTCACTATCGTCCGATTCCATAAGGATATGCTAGGGTGACGGTGGACAAAATAACGGAGGGATTTCAGGACCTCCATCTTGACCACCCTACCAGTGAAGGGGAGACTCGGCTGGGTTCTGCTCTAAAGACTCCATGCCTATGGCGGAAGGAGTTCATCAACCTTCGGAACTGGACACCTCTGCCTCCTCCTCCTCCTCCGGCGAGTCAGGGCACTCCGCCTCCTCCACCGCCTCCTCCTCCGACAAGTGACGATCAGGGCACTCAGCCTCCTTCTCCGGCGCGTGGCGGCACTCCGCCTCCTTCTCCGCCTACTCCGGCGCGCCCGAGCAGCCAGCAGCCTCCTCCTTCTCCGCCTCGCCAGCAAGGGTGGAAGAGACCCGCCGCTGCCCCGGCTGCTCCAGCGCGTCGTAGTCCTTCTTCTCCGCCTCGTATGCAAGCACGAAAGAAGACAGCTGCAGCCGCTCCGTCTGCTCTGGTGTCCAGCAGTACAGCCAGAGGCGGGAGGCAATACAGATACGGTCCATCTCTCAAGCCTCTAGAGACTTTACCGTACGAGATGACCGAGGAGGAAAACGTGAAGATCGTGCGGACCCAAGTGAAGGACTTCTTTGAAGGGTTGAAAGCAGCGAGACATCCACCTCCGGAGGAGAAGGTAGATCCGGTGAAAGCAAAATGCACTATCGATGCCCTGAGGAAACCACCAAAGTCTCCGCCAAAAACCAACTATGAGCGCATTATTGAAAAGACATATCTTGAAGCGGCGCGGTCGGGAAGTACTATCAGTGATCAAAGGTTAAAAGAACGAGCAGCTGGGAAAAAAATTGCCCAGCTCGGCGAACAAGCAAAGCAATCGTGCCCCCCGCTCCAGGTGTCCGAAGATATCGTCTCTAATGTTCCGGGCGGGATGGTTCCCAGTTATAACAATCCTGGAGATTACCTGCCCGACGATGTACATTATGATTTCTTGGAGGTGGACGAACACAGATACCAGTACGGGAAACCTCTCGTCAAAGATGAAAAATCTCTACCAACGATGATGCGAAGATTCCATAATTGGTACATGAAAACCTGCAGAGAGTCTGGGGGGACGAATATTTTGTACCTGAGAATTGGAGAGGAGCGCGACCTCGTTGGAACTGATCTGTTGACCGTTCCATTTGAGGAGTTCTTCGAGTTCTTCAATCAAAAGGCCCTCGATAAATTAACGGTCTTTTGCTACTGTCTGTAAGTACTATTTCTGTCATTAAGTCTCTATATACAGCTCAGCTCTTTCATTGCATGTATTTATAATTAATTATCCTCACTATATTATGCAGATTGAAGATCGTCGAGTGCAGAAAACAAGAAATGTATGATATTGGGTTCATTAACACAAATATCATAGATGAAATTCAGGTTAAAAAGCAAGCCAAAGAGGCCGAGGCGAACTTGCTACAATCGTTGATCAAAAATCAAAACAAAGATACCATACTCTTTCCTTACAACTTCAAGTGAGTGTTACTGTCGTGTGCATATTCGGTTTCCCTTATTACTTGAGCGAGGTTATAGTAATGTAATTGATGAGTTATGCATGCGTGCGCAGCTTCCACTATGTTCTTCTGGAGAATAAGGTTGAGCGGGGACTAGTAACCGTCTTAGACTCGAGACGAAAAGATCCCGAAACCTATGCGGACATGACTAAATTGCTCAACAAGTAAGTTCAATCGATCATTATCGCACCATATAGGCAACTTTTTGTTCATTTCCTGATATCTCAACAAGTAATAATTATTATTTTCTTTGTCTTGCAGGGTTTGGAAACAGTTCACCGCACAAGCTCCGGGACTGCCAAAGGAGCTGCGATATACATACCCGAAAGTAAGTACTACTAGCTAGCTAGTTGCGCGCATCTCCCGTTGATTCTATAGCTATACTTTCATCAATGCCATTTATAATGCTTCATTATCAGTTTGATTGACCTCTATTTCTCATGAAGTGCTTGTGGCAGGCAGAAGGGAATAATTACTATGGATACTACGTGTGCGAGTTCATCTACAACGCGACTTTGAAAAATAAGCGGGGCTACTCTAAAAGACAATATGAAGTGCGTAAGCAATAATATTCATAATTTCATTTTATTACACCATCATTTCTGTTGAGTTTCATTCATATATATGTATTAACCCCCTTCTTAGACGTGGCAGATGCGGAATGAACTCCTACCACAAGATCGCATGAAAGCAATTCAAGAGGAGTTGGTGGGATTCTTTCTTGACCACGTCATCAATAAAGCCGGAGAATACCATGTGGAAGTTGATTTCAAATGCTAGGGGATTGTAAGAGATCTTACATATTGTATATGTATGTAGCCAGTAGTGTCGGATAGATAATACGAAAACTTGTTGTTCGACCAATCTCTCGGAGAAGGAGAGGTCGATCGATCACATCTCTCGGTATGCATGACGAAGTTCTGTACTTAATGGTTTCCTTCATTTTCTTACTAGCTAGCGTGTCGAGGGCCTCTCTATGTATAGTATACGTAGCGTCGACCAAGCACATACATAAGAGAGGACACTTCTCTCTATTAATTAGCTAGCTAACACAATATATGAAACACCTAATTAGCTAGCTACCAGTGAAGCACATAGAGTATTATAATAAATTTCGATTCATGTGTGTCTCTCCCAAAAGGTGTGTACAGCAAAGATGATTGTGGTAAACTAAAAAGCAAAGACTCAAATCATACAAGACGCTCCAAGCAAAACACATATCATGTGGTGAATAAAAATATAGCTCCAAGTAAAGTTACCGATGGACGTAGATGAAAGAGGGGATGCCTTCCGGGGTGTCCCCAAGCTTTGGCCTTTTGGTGTCCTTAGATTATCTTGGGGTTCCATGGGCATACCCAAGCTTAGGATCTTGCCACTCCTTGTTCCATAATCCATCAAATCTTTACCCAAAACTTGAGAACTTCACAACACAAAACTTAATAGAAAATCTCGTGAGCTCCGTTAGGGAAAGGAAACAAAACACCACTTCAAGGTACTGTATTGAACTCATTATTTATTTATATTGGTGTTAAACTTACTGTATTCCAACTTCTTTATGGTTTATAAACTATTTTACTAGCCATAGATTTATCAAAGTAAGCAAAAAACACACGAAAAACAGAATCTGTCAAAAACAGAACATTCTGTAGTAATCTGTAACTAACGCAAACTTCTGTAACTCAAAAAATTCTACCAAAATAGGATGACCTGGAAACTTTGTGTATTGATCAGCTGCAATTGCAATAAGTATTTTCTCATATTATGGTGATTTTTAACAATTTTTTTCGTGAACAGAAAGTTTCTGGAATTTTCAGCAAGATCAAATAACTAACATCCAAGAAGATCCTATAGGTTTAACTTGGCACAAACACTAATAATAACAACTCTAACCAAAGGCTAGATCAAATATTTATTCCTAAACAGAAGAAAAAAGCAAAAAAACTAAAATAAAATTGGGTTGCCTCCCAACAAGCGCTATCGTTTTACACCCTTAGCTAGGCATAAGATTTCAACGATGCTCACACGAAAGATAATAACTGAAACACAAAGAGAGCATCATGAAACATGTGGCAAACATATTTAATTCTAATATAATTCCTATGCATAGGCATTTTATAAGCAAACAAATTATCAAGGCAAGCAAAAACTACCATATGCAAGGAAGAAGAGAGAAACAATAGCGATCTCAACATAACGAGAGGTAATTTAGTAACATGAAAATCTCTACAACCATATTTTCCTCTCTCACACTAGTACAAAAGAGGGCTTTGGTCCAGGCCGGGTTAGCCCATTAGTCCCGGTTCAGTCAAGAACCGGGACCCATGGGGGCATTGGTCCCGGTTCGTGAGCCTAGGGGTCGGCCGGGCCACGTGGGCCATTTGTCCCGGTTCGTCTGGACCTTTTGGTCCCGGTTGGTGGGACGAACTGGGACCAATGGGCCTGGCTCCTGGCCCACCACCATTGGTCCCGGTTGGTGGCTTGAACCGGGACAACAGGCTTCCCTTGTGTCCCAGTTCGTGCCACGAACTGGGACCATTGAGGTGCCTATATATACCCCTCGCCCGCGAGCAGAGCACTCCACTGCTCTGTTTTTCTCTGGCCGGGGGGGGGGGGGAGGGCTTTGTGGTACTCTAACTCACCTCCTATATGCACATGAGGTGTTCGATGAAATGCCCGAGCCACACTAGTTAAGCTTTCTCCTCTCGAAGCACGACCTCCGAACTCTATTTTTTCCGAGATTTGTCTAGGTTTAAATTAGCGGCCCGTCACGCCCCGTCCCCATCTTCACTATCGTCGATCGCCCGCGCCGATCTCGTCGCCGGCACCACCGTTGTGAGCCTCTTGTTCTTATCTTCTTTCTGAAGAAAAAAATTCTTGCTTTAGAGATATATACTTGTCTAATTTTCTTACTATTTTATTGCTTGTTATTATATAGTGCGATGGTTTTGGTATCCGCCCCCGTCGGCCCTCGTTTTATCTATGATTCGGATGTGGTATATATTATCTTCTTTATAACTATTGCTTCATTTATTGTTTATGAAAATTATGCCGACCAACGTGACATAGATTTATTTATCTAGGAGGTATGTGAACCGGAAATTCCAACCGACCCTATTGTCGAGAGGTTAAATTTAGTTGAAGAAGAAAACAATTTCTTGAAGAAAAAATAAAAAAAATTGAGGAGGAGAAGATGATATTGGAGTTGCATGTTGTGGATGTCGTCGATGATCACAAGATCAAGATGGACGCAATGCGCTTGAAGATTAGAAGGATTAGAAAATATGCCATTCATACCGAGGCTTGGTATCATTATGCCATTGGATCAATTGTTACCTTGGTTGCGATTATGATCACATTTGTTTTCGCATTGAAATGTTTTACATAGTTTTAATGTATGGTTTAATTAATTTAGATGCTCTGGAGAGCTTTATGTTGTTAGATGAGTATGTACTTTGGTTTTAATGTGATAATGAACTTCTATTAATTTGGTCACTTAATTATCTATTCATGATGTTCTGTAATGGTTTTTGACACACTTAATAATATATAATGCACGTAGATGAACCGGCAATGGATGTACGGTGACAGACACACCTTCGAGTACATTAAGGGCGTGCATGATTTCCTCGAAGTGGCTGAGGCAAACAAGAGAATGGTTTTATGTGTTGTCCATGCCCTATATGTGGGAATACGAAGTCTTACTCTGACCGGAAAATCCTTCACACTCACCTGCTTTACAAGGGTTTCATACCACACTATAATGTTTGGACGAGGCACGGAGAAATAGGGGTTATGATGGAAGACGGCGAAGAAGAAGAGTACGATGACAACTATGTGCCCCTTGAATACGGTGATGCTACTGAACATCAAGAGGAACCAGACGATGTGCACGATGATGCTGCAATGGGCGTAGCTGCTGAAGATCAAGAGGAACCAGACGATGTGCCCGATGATGTTGATCTCCGCCTGGTCATTGTCGATGCAAGGACGCAATGCAAAAGTCAAAAGGAGAAGCTGAAGTTCGATCGCATGTTAGAGGATCACAAAAAAGGGTTGTACCCCAATTGCGAAGATGGCAACACAAAGGCCGGTACCGTACTGGAATTGCTGCAGGGGAAGGCAGAAAATGCTGTGGCTGACAAAGTATTTGAGAAGCTACTGAAAATATTGAAGAAGAAGCTTCCAAAGGATAACGAATTGCCCGACAGTACATACGCAGCAAAGAAGGTTGTATGCCCTCTAGGATTGGAGGTGCAGAAGATACATGCATGCCCTAATGACTGCATCCTCTACCGCGGTGCGTGCAAGGATCTGAACGCATGCCCGGTATGCGGTGCATTACGGTATAAGATCAGACGAGATGACCCTGGTGATGTTGACGGCGAGCCCCCCAGGAAGAGGGTTCCTGCGAAGGTGATGTGGTATGCTCCTATAATACCACGGTTGAAACGTCTATTCAGAAATGGAGAGCATGCCAAGTTGATGCGATGGCACAGTGAGGACCGTAAGAAAGACGGGAAGTTGAGAGCACCCGCTGACGGGTCGCAGTGGAGAAAAATCAAGAGAAAGTACTGGGATGAGTTTGCAAGTGACCCAAGGAATGTAAGGTTTGCTTTAAGCGCGGATGGCGTTAATCCTTTCGGGGAGCAGAGCAGCAATCACAGCACCTGGCCCGTGACTCTATGTATGTATAACCTTCCTCCTTGGATGTGCATGAAGTGGAAGTTCATTATGATGCCAGTTCTCATCCAAGGCCCTAAGCAAACCGGCAACGACATTGATGTGTACCTAAGGCCATTAGTTGAGGAACTTTTACAGCTGTGGAATGGAAACGGTGTACGTACATGGGATGAGCACAGACAGGAGGAATTTAACCTAAAGGCGTTGTTGTTCGTGACCATCAATGATTGGCCCGCTCTCAGTAACCTTTCAGGACAGACACACAAGGGATACCACGCATGCACGCACTGTTTAGATGACACTGAAAGTATATACCTGGACAAATGCAGGAAGAATGTGTACCTGGGCCATCGTCGATTTCTTCTGACCAACCATCAATGTCGAAAGAAAGGCAAGCATTTCAAAGGCGAGGCAGATCACCGGAAGAAGCCCGCCATGCGTACCGGTGATCACGTACTTTCTATGGTCAATGATTTACACGTAATCTTTGGAAAGGGTCCCGGCGCACTAGCTGTTCCGAATGACGCTGAGGGACACACACCCATGTGGAAGAAGAAATCTATATTTTGGGACCTACCCTACTGGAAAGACCTAGAGGTCCGCTCTTTAATCGATGTGATGCACATGACAAAGAACCTTTGCGTGAACCTGCTAGGCTTCTTGGGCGTGCATGGAAAGACAAAAGATACACCTGAGGCACAGGAGGACCTGCAACATTTGCACGAAAAAGACGACATGCCTCCGAAGCAGCATGATGGTCCTGCCAGCTACGCTCTTTCGAAAGAAGAGAAAGAAATCTTCTTTGAATGCATGCTCAATATGAAGGTCCCGACTGGCTTCTCGTCGAATGTAAAGGGAATAATAAATATGCAAGAGAAAAAGTTCCAGAACCTAAAGTCTCATGACTACCACGTGAATATGACGCAACTGCTTCCGGTTGCATTGAGGGGGCTTCTGCCGGAAAACGTCCGATTAGCCATTGTGAAGCTATGTGCATTCCTCAATGCAATCTCTCAGAAGGTGATCGATCCAGAAATTGTACCAAGGCTAAGGAGTGATGTGGCGCAATGTCTTATCAGTTTAGAGCTGGTGTTCCCACCATCCTTCTTCAATATCATGACGCACGTCCTAGTTCATCTAGTCGACGAGATTGTCATTCTGGGGCCCGTATTTCTACACAATATGTTCCCCTTTGAGAGGTTCATGGGAGTCCTAAAGAAATATGTCCGTAACCGCGCTAGGCCAGAAGGAAGCATCTCCATGGGCCATCAAACAGAGGATGTCATTGGGTTTTGTGTTGACTTCATTCCTGGCCTTAATAAGATAGGTCTCCCTAAATCGCGGTATGAGGGGAGACTGACTGGAAAAGGCACGCTTGGAAGGGACTCAATAATATGCAGGGATGGATATTCTTGCTCTCAAGCACACTACACAGTTCTACAGAACTCTACCTTGGTGACCCCGTATGTCAATGAACACAAGAACAGTCTGCGCTCCAAACAGCCGGAGCAGTGCCACGACTGGATTACATGTGAACACATCAGGACTTTCAGCAGTTGGTTGGAAACACGTCTTAGAGGTGACAACACTGTTTGTGATGAGCTGTACTTGTTGTCCAAGGGACCATCTTTGACTGTATTGATTTACAAAGGATACGAGATAAATGGGAATACATTTTACACGATTGACCAAGATCAAAAGAGCACCAACCAAAACAGCGGTGTCCGCTTTGATGCAACAACTGAGAGGGGAAAGGACACATATTATGGTTACATAGTGGACATATGGGAGCTTGACTACGGACATGATTTTAAGGTCCCTTTGTTTAAGTGCAAATGGGTCAATCTGTCAGGAGGCGGGGTATAGGTAGACCCATAGTACGGAATGACAACACTGGATCTGAAAAATCATGGGTACACTGACGAACCGTTCGTCTTAGCCAATGATGTGGCACAGGTTATCTATGTGAAGGACATGTCTACCAGACCGAGAAAAAGAAAAGATAAGGAAGCGAATACATCATATGATGAGCCAAAGCGCCACATAGTTCTTTCAGGAAAAAGATACATCGTGGGAGTGGAGGGCAAGACAGACATGTCTGAGGATTACGAAAAGTTTCATGAAATTCCTCCCTTCAAAGTCAAGGCTGACCCAAGCATCCTGATAAATGATGAAGATTATCCATGGTTACGGCGCAATAAGCAAATGACACAAGCGAAGAAAAAGTGAAGACTTTCTCCCGCAACTATTATGATGATACCATGCCAACTTTGTAACAGACGAGTATGATACCATTGTCCGTTTTGTACATGCACATGTGCTATGTGGGTGAAATTATGATACCATGCCAACTTTCAACTTTTTCAGAGTTCATTTGAAATGCTTTAATGTCTTATGGTTCGGTCCTCGTAATACCATTAATCCCGGTTCGCTCCTTGTCAACTATGTTCTCACCAAGAACACTCAAGAGGGCATCCACGCGGGCCATTGGTCCCGGATCGTCTGGATCTTTTGGTCCCGGTTCCACGCACGAACCGGGACCAATGCGCCCCGCCCCTGGCCCATGACCATTAGTCCCGGTTTATGCCACAAACTGGGACTAAAGGGTTGGTCCTCGTTGCGGTCAGAGTTTAGTCCCACCTTGCCAACCGAAGGGCGCTCACACCAGTTTATAAGCCCCTCCCACTCTGCCTTGTTGAGCTCCTCTCAAGGTGAAAATAGATGCCCTTATACAGGGAATTTGACCTAAATTCGTACTAAATTTCTCTGAAATTCATAGAAATTTATTATGAATTTAGGTTGAATTCTCTCTATAGGTGCATCTATGCTCATTTTTTTAGTAAAGTTAATCACAAACTTGTGATTCACACAAATTTCAAAGAATTCGAATTTTAACTATTCAAATTTGAAAACTAATGGCACTAACAGAAAGTTTATCATTTTTGTGACTTAAAAGAAAAATAATTAAAAATAAACTTTAATAAAATAAATAAAAATAGCAACAATAAGTATTTTGTTGTAAGTAGAAACAAAATAAAATAAATAAAGCAACAAAAAAACAAAAAAACAAAATAATTTTTCTAAAGCTAATGGCACTAACAAAAAGTTTATAATTTTGCTGACCTAAAAGCAAAAAGAATTAAAAAATAAAGCAAAAAACAAAAGAAAATAAATAATGCAGAAAACAAAACAAAAAACTGGAAAAAAACTTTGAATTTTAAACACAGTAAGTTTAACTATTCAAATTTGAAAACTAATGGCACTAACAGAAAGTTTATAATTTTTGTGAACTAAAATAAAAATAATTAAAAATAAACTTTAATAAAATAAATAAAAATAGCCACAATAAGTATTTTGTTGTAAGTAGAAACAAAATAAAATAAATAAAGCAACAAAGAAAACAAAAAACAAAAAAAGTGCCACCTACTGGGCCCCCACGGCCTGAATACGACTAGAAACCCTACCATGGGACAGGATTCAGGCCCGCAGGAGGCCCAGTAGGCCCACAGGCACACAGCGTACGGTTAGGCCCGAAAGCCTACAATTGAGAGGAGCTCGAGAGGGTGGGCGCAGCAGCGCTTATAAATCACTCTCGAGCTCTCTCAGCTAGCGAGGTGGGACTAAACCTTTGACGCGGGGCAGCACAAGGCCTTTGGTCCCGGTTGGTTCCACCAACCGGGACTAAAGGTGCCCATTGGTACCTGTTCGTGGCACCAACTGGGACCAATGCCCCCTTTAGTCCTGGTTGGTGCCACCAACTGGGACCAAAGGCCTCTGCTTCCCGCCCTTTGGGCTGCTGAAAACATTCCTTTGGTCCCGGTTGGTGGCACCAACCGGGACTAAAGGGGCCATTGGTCCCAGTTGGTGCCACGAACGGGGACCAATGTTCTTGCTATATATACAGAACTTCTCAAAAATTTCATTCAGTTCCTCATTCTCCCCGCCGCCGATGCCGCCCTCTGCCCGACGCCCTACTCCTCGTCGTTGCCGGCGCCCCACGCCGCCCTGACGTCGCCCGCGCCTCGCGCCGCCCCGACGTCATCGCCGCCCCCGTCGTCGCCCGCGCCCCGCGCCGCCCCGAGCCCGTCTTCCTTGTCGCCGGACTCTAGCCATCGCTGTCGCCCTCGAAGTGAGCCCCCCCATTCCCATGGTCCCGAGCGCCCCTGCTCCATGGTCGCCGCCGGCCCCGACGCATTGAAGAGCAGAAGGAGAGAAGGAGAGGAGAGGAGAAGCAGAGAAGAGCAGAAGGAGAGGAAAGGCAAAATTTCAGAGTTTTCAGAAAATTTAGAATATGCTAAATATGTCAAAAATGTTTTTTTTTGTTCGTAGAAAGTTTTTTGTTAATATATAGAAAGTTTTATATATGACTATGGATATATGAGCAATGATAATCCATGGATGTATGCATTGATATATATGAGATATGATGTTCATAGAATATTTACCAAGTATATATGTATTTTTTTCATATATGTATTTTTTTCATAGCATTTTTTCCATTTATATATGTATGTGGCTATAGATGGATATATATGAGAAATGATGATCCATGGATGATGCATTTTTTCCAATGATGATCCATAGATGGATGTATGTATGTATAGATGTATGTATGTGGATACATAAGGGGGGTCGATATACCCCCTCTCCGATAGCATTTCCTTCTTCATATGTTGAGTTAGTTGATTTAGGTTAGTGCATTTTAGGTTAGTTGATTTATAATGCATTTTAGGTTAGTAAATTTTAGGATAGTCTATTTCTTCTTCTTAGAGAATTTTTGTGCATTTTAGGTTAGTAAATTTTTTCGGTTGTAATTTAGTTTGATGAATGTTTTCTGTTAAAACTCGTATTATGTTTGTTCGATGAATGTTTCATGGGAGGGAGGGAGTAAAAACTCATCAAACATGAGGGGGAGGAGTCCCCCTCCGGTTCCTAACTCTCTCGGGAATTCATTCGGGGGGTCGATACCCCCTCCCTGATAACTTCGACATGAGGGGGGGTCGATATACCCCCTCCCTGATAACATTTTTTTCCATGTATGTATATCGTCGTTGTCAATATACCCCCTCATTAACCAAGTTAAAAGAGCATTGTCGTCCAGGACACCCCGAACCCTTTAAGCGTTGCCGAGGCCACCCCAAACCCTAGAGAAGCATCGAGGCCATTAATTAATATAATTCCTTGTTGTGAATAGCTATAGCTAGGTCTACGTTTGCCACTAATATATCCATCTGTCATGTTTGTATAATAATTTCCATGTTGTAAATATTTGTAGAAACTATGGACACCCCCCGAGACAAAGCAAAAGAAGCGGTGTTGGGGGACGTAATCGCACAAGGAAGTGATGCCGTCTTCTCATTTCTCAACGACACCGATGGTCTGGAAGGACAGGGTGAAGAACCAGGCTATGCTTATGATGGCTCCTTTGACCCAATGCCGGTGCAAGAAGGAGACCGTGAGGACGACTCCGGTGTCCAAATGACGGTGCAAGAAGGAGACCATGATGACGGCTACGGTGCCCGAACCGAGTCCGGCCAGGTATATATATTAGTTAAGCCTGTGCTGACTAGCTAATTGATGCATTCATTGTTTTGGTACATTTACACATATTAATTAACTCTCGTCTTTCTTGTTTTTTCTAGCCCTCCGGATCAAGCACAACTTCGGTAAGGAGATGAGGCCCGAACAAAAAGTTGAGCTCGGATGAAATGTTTGAGATCACAGCAATCGCGCCCGACGGCGAACCGATTGAACCCATCCGGACAAAGAACGCATTTGCTGGATAGTGCGGGGTTCTTGTTAGGGACAAGATCCCGATCAGCATTCACCAATGGTGTAAGCCTAAGAACGAAGACCCTGAGGTGTCTTATGTCAATGATATGCAGAAAAATGATCTTTGGACTGAGCTGAAGGCAAATTTCACCCTACCGCCAGAGGAGGATCTGGAGAAGCCAGTTAAAGAGCAATTAATCAAGTCTTTTGCTCTTAAGAAGATGGCAGACCTATTCATGAGGTGGAGGAAAGAGCTGAAAAAGTTTGTCGACAAAAAAGAGACACCAGAATTCATCGGCAAATATGAGAAGATCAGAGATCACTGGCCCGAATTTGTGGCCCACAAGACATCGGAAAAGATTAAGAAGATGTCGGCGACAAACAAGCAAAATGCTGAGAAGAAGAAGCTTCACCATCGCACGGGGTCAGGTCGCTACCTCAGAGCCCGGCCTAAGTGGGCCAAGGCTGAGAATGATCTGCTTGATAAAGGGATCAAACCAGAGACAATGAACTGGCCAGACCGTTGCCGGACTTGGTTCTTCGGGGCTGGCGGAACCTTGGACCCTGTAACAGGGAAGTGCCGTTGGATGGATGAGCAAATGAAAATACGAGTCAAGAGGCTTCATCACTATATCGATGTAGCGCAGCAAGGGACGTTCATTCCAGACACGAGGCACGCCAGGCTTCGTTCCGTGGAAGGTTGGTTTTCCGGACGCAGGCGGTTACAAATGCCAGGAGAGGAGGAAGAAAGTGCAGCAGACCGAACTGCAGGCGCTGCATGCAAGGGTACGAGCGATAGAGGAACGAGAAGCAAATTGCAGCAAACGAACTGCCGAAGCTTCCCCGAAAGCTACCCCGCCATCTCAACGGAGAAGCAGCGTGGCTTCCACCGAGCTGCTTCAGCCAGAGCATGTCTTGACGGCTCCTGCTAGCTACCCCGTGGATTTTATCACGGAATCTCAAAATTGCCACCTTATGACACAATGCCAGAACTTAAAAGTCAAGGTGGCTGTCGACCAAGTTCGACCTTCTGAACCTGGCGCAACTTTTCACTATCGTCCGATTCCAGAAGGATATGCTAGGGTGACGGTGGACGAAATAACGGAGGGATTTGAGGACCTCCAGCTTGACCACCCTACCGGTGAAGGTGAGACTCGGCTGGGTTCTGCTCTGAAGACTCCATGCCTATGGCGGAAGGAGCTCATCAACCTTCCGAACTGGACGCCTCTGCCTCCTCCTCCTCCTCCGGCGAGTCAGGGCACTCCGCCTCCTCCACCGCCTCCTCCTTCGGTGAGTCAGGGCACTCAGCCTCCTCCACCGCCTCCTCCTCCGGCGAGTGACGATCAGGGCACTCAGCCTCCTTCTCCGGCGCGTGGCGGCACTCCGCCTCCTTCTCCGCCTGCGCCGGCGCGCCCGAGCAGCGAGCAGCCTCCTCCTTCTCCGCCTCGCCAGCAAGGGCGGAAGAGACTCGCTGCCGCCCCGGCTGCTCCAGCGCGTCATAGTCCTGCTCCGCCGCCTCGTACGCAAGCATGAAAGAAGACAGCCGCAGCCGCTCCGTCTGCTCCGGTGTCCAGCAGTACAGCCAGAGACGGGAGGCAATACAGATACGGTCCATCTCTCAAGCCTCTAGAGAATTTACCGTACGAGATGACCAAGGAGGAAAACGTGAAGATCGTGTGGACCCAAGTGAAGGAATTTTTTGAAGGGTTGAAAGCAGCGAGACATCCACCTCCGGATGAGAAGGTAGATCCGGTGAAAGCAAAATGCACTACCGATGCCCTGAGGAAACCACCAAAGTCTCCGCCAAAAACCAACTATGAGCGCATTATTGAAAAGACATATCTCGAAGCGGCGCGGTCGGGAAGTACTGTCAGTGATCAAAGGTTAAAAGAATGAGCAGCTGGGAAAAAAATTGCCCAGCTCGGCGAACAAGCAAAGCAATAGTGCCCCCCGCTCCAGGTGTCCGAAGATATCGTCGCTAATGTTCCGGGCGGGATGGTGCCCGGTTATAACAATCCTGGAGATTACCTGCCCGACGATGTACATTATGATTTCTTGGAGGTGGACGAACACATATATGAGTACGGGAAGCCTCTCATCAAAGATGAAAAATATCTACCTATGATGATGCGAAGATTCCATAATTGGTACATGAAAACCTGCAGAGAGTCTGGGGGGAGGAATATTTTGTATCTGAGAATTGGAGAGGAGCACGACCTCGTTGGAACTGATCTGTTGCCTGTTCCATTTGAGGAGTTCTTCGAGTTCTTCAATCAAAAGGCCCTCGATAAATTAACGGTCTTTTGCTACTGTCTGTAAGTACTATTTCTGTCATTAAGTCTCTATATATAGCTCAGCTCTTTCATTGCATGTATTTATAATTAATTATCCTCACTGTATTATGCAGATTGAAGATCGTCGAGTGCAGAAAACAAGAAATGTATGATATTGGGTTCATTAACACAAATATCATAGATGAAATTCAGGTTAAAAAGCACGCCGAAGAGGCCGAGGCCAACTTGCTACAATCGTTGATCAAAAATCAAAACAAAGATACCATACTCTTTACTTACAACTTCAAGTGAGTGTTACTGTCGTGTGCATATTCGGTTTCGCTTATTACTCGAGCGAGGTTATAGTAATGTAATTGATGAGTTATGCATGCGTGCGCAGCTTCCACTATGTTCTTCTGGAGATTAAGGTTGAGCGGGGACTAGTAACCGTCTTAGACTCGAGACGAAAAGATCCCGAAACCTATGCGGACATGACTAAATTTCTCAACAAGTAAGTTCAATCGATCATTATCGCACCATATCGGCAACTTTTTGTTCATTTCCTGATATCTCAACAAGTAATAATAATTATTTTCTTTGTCTTGCAGGGTTTGGAAACAGTTCACCGCACAAGCTCCGGGACTGCCGAAGGAGCTGCGATATACATACCCGAAAGTAAGTACTACTAGCTAGCTAGTTGCGCGCATCTCCCGTTGATTCTACTGCTATACTTTCATCAATGCCATTTAAAATGCTTCATTACCAGATTGATTGACCTCTATTCTCATGAAGTGCTGGCAGGAAGAAGGGAATAATTACTATGGATACTACGTGTGCGAGTTCATCTACAACGCGACTTTGAAAAATAAGCGGGGCTACTCTAAAAGACAATATGAAGTGCGTAAGCAATAATATTCACAATTTTATTTTATTACACCATCATTTCTGTTGAGTTTCATTCATATATATGTATTAACCTCCTTCTTCAAATTAGACGTGGCAGATGCGGAATGAACTCCTACCACAAGATCGCATGAAAGCAATTCAAGAGGAATTGGTGGGATTCTTTCTTGACCGCGTCATCAATGAAGCCGGAGAATACCATGTGGAAGTTGATTTCAAATGCTAGGGGATTGTAGGAGATCTTACATATTGTATATGTATGTAGCCAGTAGCGTCGGATAGATAATACGAAAACTTGTTGTTCGACCAATCTCTCGGAGAAGGAGAGGTTGATCGATCACTTCTCTCGGTATGCATGACGAAGTTCTGTACTTAATGGTTTCCTTCATTTTCTTACTAGCTAGCGTGTCGAGGGCCTCTCTATGTATAGTATACGTAGCGTCGACCAAGCACATACATAAGAGAGGACACTTCTCTCTATTAATTAGCTAGCTAACACAATATATGAAACACCTAAATTAACCCCCCAAAACCCCCAACCCCCCCCCCCCCCCCCTTCAAAAAAACAAAAACCCCAGCCCCTGAAACGCTGACGCGTGGATGCCTTTTGGTCCCGGTTGGTTCCACCAACCGGGACCAAAGGCCCTCCTGCCTGGGCTCGGCGCACCGGCCACGTGGAGGCCCATCTGTCCCGGTTCCTGTTTGAACCGGGACTAAAGGTCTAGGGCATTAGTACCGACCCTTTAGTCCCGGTTCAGGAACCGGGACAAAAGGCCCTTACCAACCAGGACCATAGGGGTTTTTTCTACTAGTGTCATAATATTTACATGTAGGATCATAAGCAAATTCAACAATATAGCTATCACAAAACATATCCTTCACACGATCCACATATATGCAAAGTTGACACTCTTCTAAAATAGTGGGATTATCATTAACTAAAGTCATGACCTCTCCAAACCCACTTTCAATATTATTGCAGACATTATTATCAATCTCATATTCATCATGGGGCTTAAATAAATTTTCAAAATCATAAGAAGAATCACCCCAATCATGATATTGCAACAAGTAGTAGACATAGCAAAACTAGCATCCCCAAGCTTAGGGTTTTGCATATTATTAGCAAAATTGACATCAAGAGAATTTATAATAAAATCATTGCAATAATGTTTTTTATTCAAAGATCTATCGTGAATTGCTTCATAAAGTACTTCATCACAATTTTCAGATTCATGAATTTCAAGAAAAACCTCATAAAGATAATCTAGTGCACTCAACTCACTAGCAATAGGTTCATCATAATTGGATCTCTTAAAGAGATTAGCAAGTGGATGAGGATCCATAAACTTTTAGCAAGCGAAGATGCAAGCAAAAAGAAGGCACATGGTAACACAAGATCGAATGGAAGGAGGGCGAATAAAACGGCAAAGGTGAAGTGGGGGAGAGGAAAACTAGAGGCAAATGGCAAATAATGTAATGCGAGGGAGATGAGTTTGTGAGGGGTACTTGGTATGTCTTGACTTGTGCGTAGATCCGGCAATGGTGCCAGAAATGGCTCGTTGATAGGAAATCAAATTTTGACTTGACTTGGCGCGAATCTCCCCGGCAACGGCGCCAGAAATCCTTCTTGCTACCTCTTGAGCACTGTGTTGGTTTTCCCTCGAAGAGGAAAGGGTGATGCAGTAAAGTAGCATAAGTATTTCCCTCAGTCTTTGAGAACCAATGTATCAATCCAGTAGGAGATCACGCTCGAGTCCCACGCACCTACACAAACAAACAAGAACCTCGCAACCAACGCGATAAAGGGGTTGTCAATCCCTTCACGGTCACTTACGAGAGTGAGATCTGATAGATATGATAAGATAAAATTTTTGGTATTTTTATAATAAAGAGTAAAAAAGATGCAAAGTAAAATAAACGGCGATAGAAATAGCTAAGTGTTGGAAGATTAATATGATGGAAAATAGACCCAGGGGCCATAGGTTTCACTAGTGGCTTCTCTCAAGAGCATAAGTATTACGGTGGGTAAACAAATTAGTGTCGAGCAATTGATAGAATTGAGCATAGTTATGAGAATATCTAGGTATGATCATGTATATAGGCATCACGTCCGAGACAAGTAGACCAAAACGATTCTGCATCTACTACTATTACTCCACGCATCGAACGCTATCCAGCATGCATCTAGAGTATTAAGTTCATAAGAACAGAGTAATGCTTTAAGTAATATGACATGATGTAGAGGGATAAACTCATGTAATATGATATAAACCCCATCTTTTTATCCTCGATGCATGGCAACAATACAATACGTGTCGTTTCCCTGCTGTCACTGGGATTGAGCACCGCAAGATTGAACCCAAAGCTAAGAACTTCTCCCATTGCAAGAAAGATCAATCTAGTAGGCCAAACCAAATTGATAATTCAAAGAGACTTGCAAAGGTAACCAATCATACATAAAAGAATTCAGAGGAGATTCAAATATTGTTCATAGATAAACTTGATCATAAACCCACAATTCATCGGATATCGACAAACACACTGCAAAAGAAGATTACATCAAATAGATCTCCAAGAAGATCGAGGAGAACATGGTATTGAGATCCAAAGAGAGAGAAGAAGTCATCTAGCTAATAACTATGGACCCGAAGGTCTGAGGTAAACTACTCACACATCATCGGAGAGGCTATGGTGTTGATGTAGAAGCCCTCCGTGATCAATGCCCCCTCCGGCGGAGCGCTTGAAAAGGCCCCAAGATGGGATCTCATAGGTACAGAAGGTTGCGGCGGTAGAAATAAGGTTTTGGCTCCGTATCTGATGTTTCCAGGGTAGATGGGTATATATAGGCGAAAGAAGTCGGTCAGGGGAGCCACGAGGGGCCCACGAGGGTGGAGGGCGCGCCAGGGGGGTAGGCGCGCCCCCTGCCTCGTGCCCTCCTCGTTGCTTTCTTGACGTGGACTCCAAGTCATCTGGATCACGTTCGTTCCGAAAATCACGTTCCCGAAGGTTTCATTCCGTTTGGACTCAGTTTGATATTCCTTTTCTACGAAACACTGAAATAGGAAAAAAAACAGCAATCTGGGCTGGGCCTCCGGTTAATAGGTTAGTCCCAAAAATAATATAAAAGTGTATAATAAAGCCCATTAAACATCCAGAACAGAATATAATATAGCATGGAACAGTCAAAAATTATAGATACGGTTGAGACGTATCAGGCCCTGGAGCAGTTTCACTCCAACAGGGCGGCTTCTTTGGCCGACGAGAACCGAAGGCTCTACCGGGGCGCCATGACCAAGGTCCTCACCAAGGTGGCATACTGGAACCCCACCCTTGACTTTGACACCGCGCCGGAGAGCTTGCCGAAGGGTACTGACCTCGCGCCGCTCAAGGAGCGTATCAAGCCCATCGTCAGCCTCATCGACGGAATTCAAAGGGTGGAGGGCCAGCGCCGGGATTAGGCACCCCATTCCTTATTGCCGCTGCAGGTTCATAACCAAGACAATTTCTATCTTTAGTTAGAACCACAGCAACAATTTGATGTAATATAACTCTGCAGTACTTTTGATATTATGCATGTTATTTTCATGTTTAATTTTCCTTTGTACGTCCACCCCACGTTAACTGGGTAGGTTTGCTGGCGCGTAAACCCAGGGCGGCGTCTTGAGGACGGATCCCCAGTGGCATGCCGGTTGAGCTTGCTGCCGGGTGAACCACCTTACCACCCTTAACGCGGCCGCCCGAACTGTCGAGCTTGACTCGAGTCAGAATCGAGAGCGTTGCCAAGTGCGGGAGGCTACCCTGCCACTCTTGACGCGGCCGCTTGAGCTGTTGAGCGGACTCGAAACAGAACAAGGGCGTTGCCAATCGCGGGAGGGCCCCTTTGCATGTAGGTTTTCCATACATAGGCAAGATCTCCAAGGACGATAACCTTATGTATAAAAGGAAATAACTCGAGGTTCTGAATGACTTAGCTTTTCTGTTGCCGCGCTGGCGTCCTTCGCGCTCGCAGGCGACCCGTTTTCTCCTGGTTGTCTTCTTGTTTAGAAGCCATGGCGATGCAGAACATGCTAGGCTAACTGCTAGACCAGATTCTCACAATTGTGCCCCCTACCTGGCGCGCCAAAGATGTCGGTGGGAAACGACACCTATGGGATCACAAGAATCCCTACTACGGTTGCCGGGGCGCAGGGTTGTGAGAAGAGCAGGGATAACAGTCAACACAAGGATCGTTTACCCAGGTTCGGGCCGCGAGGATGCATAATACCCTAGTCCTGCTTTGGCGGCTGTATTTCAGAGAGTTCTTGAGCTCTCGAACTAGCTACGGTGGTTGCGTGGTTCAAAAGAGCCGAATCCCTCTCCAGTATGACATGGGCCTCCTTTTATACTCGAAAGGGGCTGCCACAGTGGCATACAGGAGGTGGAAAGGCGTATAGTGTTGCGAGCTTATCGCCCGTATTATAGGACAAGATGCATTAATTGCATCGCTTAGGTGTCCCCTCGCTTTATCGGGGACGAGAACGAGGCCCGTCCCGTCCGTCGCCGCCCCTCCTCGCTTCGACACGCGCCCTGGCCGGCGATGCATGCGGAGCCATGTAGGCCAGTAGGCTGCTGAGGTGGCGCGGTGGTGGAGCCTTCACGAAGATTTGCATGCCACCACGCAGGCTGAGTTGGCCTGGGAGCTGCATGTTGCCACGCAGGTGCCTGCCCAGCTGGTTGGGCTGGCAGCTGCATGTGAACGGCGGTGGAAACTTGGCTGGTGCGGGCCTAGTAGTGGCCCCGCTGACGCCCTCGGCAAGGGCCTTGCCGGTGGCCCGGCAAAGGTCTTGCCATCGCGTTGCAGTCGTCCCCGGCAAGGCGCTTGCCGGGGGTCTTGTGGCTTCCCTTGGCAAGGAACTTGCCGAGGATCGTTGTCTTCCAATCCTCATCTGATCTTGAATATTCCTTGTCTTCACAAAGATCTGCATGCCACCACGGAGGTGCCTCCCGATCCCTGGCCCAACGTAGTTGATGGTGTTGGAAACCGTGGGCTCAACGGTGGCGCGTTCCGCTGGTGAGGGCAAGCCGCCCCGGCAAGGGTCTTGCCGGGGCCGCTGAGGCTGCCCCCGGCAAGGGTCTTGCCGGGGGAACCTACTTCGCCCCTCTGCTTCTTTGTGTTCTTGGCCTTGGCGTTGTCTTGTTTGTCTTGGGTCTTGGCTTTTCTCCGGCTCCCCTCCTTTGCCCTGCTTCGTGTGGTCGTGGCGCGTGGCTCTGACTGCCCGTGCACAAGTAAAGGGGTCAAAATGGGAGCCCCTACTTTTGTACACCGACACTGTCTTGCTGTTACAGTTCACTAATTTAAGCTTCTCTACTTATTTGAGTTCTGCTTGTTCTAACCATGTGCAACATAATAAATTAAGGAACTGCTTGTGGAACAATATTACAATACAATCTTGAAAAGGAAAACAATGTTTAGCCATTTCAATTTTCAATATATTTATTGGATCATTTTGTATTATTTGATGCAAGTTTTCTTCAGTTTAAACTTGCTTCTTATATTATTTTCTGTTTCTGTTGTTTCTTTTTGCAGCGTGCTTTGAAGGTACTGAACATTAACTCTCTACCCTCCTTTTCCTTTGCATGTTTCACATTCGTTATTTTAATATCATGTGTGTCTATGCCAGTAAGATTATTAATATTACAACATTTGGGTAAGGCAGTACACACGGACTACTTCAATATTGTCTATTGTTTGACACATGGCACACAAGCAGACAAAATGATAAACTCTGATAGAAATATATCCGACATTGTGTCATGGCACACTTGGCAAAGCACTAGAAAATATGTGCATGTAAATCGATGATATGTACATGAAAAGCTCTTCCAATTTACCTATGAAGGCCAGTATGACCAAGCATCAGTTGGTCTTTTGTATGAATACAAACTTTAGCTATTCTTCCATGTGAATGCTGTGTTAATGTTTCATCCAAGAAGAGCTACTGTATTGTCCTTTTCCCTCTTGTGTAGTATGTATTCTGCTGACTTTATCTTTATTTGTTTTCTCTGAATAATCAAATACTCCCTCCGTCCCATAATATAAGATCGTTTATAAGCTAAAACAGCTTGCAAAACGATCTTATATTATGGGGCGGAGGGAGTATTTGTTAGTGGTACATACCAGTTACTGATGAGTAAAAATTGTATGTGCTATCCTTTGTTCAGAAATAATATATCTGCATAAATTTTTCACGGGAAGGTAATTTATGTTTTGTAGCTCTAGCTCATAATTTTGAACTTTTTGTAGATAGAAGGACGTGTTATGGGGCTTGGTAACCCAGACTATGCAAATACAATGTACCTTCTTGCCAAGGTACAACTGCTCTGCTACTGTATAAGTTAGTGTTCTATATTCTCTTATTCTTTTCAGAGACATCTTTCTAGAAGGGCAGGAGCTTTGTATTTCATTTGACTTAATTAACGGAAACCAGATACAGCAGGCATACACCTAAGCTACACTAGCTCCTGAGCCCCACAGGCCACACTCCAAAGCTATGGCACTGTTTGGTGGAAACTATGTATTTTCTTTCCTAGCCCCTTAGCCAGATACGACACACACTCACCTAGCTAAACATAACCAAGCATATCTGACATGGTGACACTGTTTTTTGGAAGCGGAAACTATGTAAACTACATGGATATTAATTAGGCCCAATTTTGTTTCAATGAATTTCCAAGAAAACTCCGAAGGAACTGATTCCTATGGAAAAACTCTTTTCAAGTTGCTGTTTGGAATGGAGAAAAGATGAACAGTGAACCATACTCTATTGCCATCAGTTTCACAGGAAATAAAACATGTGACCTCTTTTTTTTCGCGGACGAACGGGGCAGCTAGGCGAGAGTCCAACAGTTTTGGTGCGAGAGAGTCACGTAGTTTTGAAATTTTCCTTTTTGCGAGCTTTGTTAATCATTACCGAGGACACAAGTGATCGGTGAATAAATGGATGGGGTGGTTTGGACGATATTACTGATATGCGGGTGTCTTATTCTAACGACCCCACATGTCATCGAGTAAATATTAAATGTTCTGCAAAGAGAGCCTTGGCTTAGTGGTTGGGCATGCGGTTGTGCAGCCTAGCGACCCGAGTTCAATTCCTAGAATTGACATGTGATGCACAGGGATTTTCCCCCGTTTATTGAGGATTAAGCTTGATGTGTGGTGAAACCTCTCATCAAGAAATATATTGATACTCATTTAAAAAAATTCTGAGGACCATGTTTATCTTGGTACTCATACTAAAATGGCTGTATGCATCCCTGGTTGGTGCAGAGGCCGGGAAGTGAAAATCTCTCCCATTTAAAATGTGGCCGTATGCATCTTCCTGGTTGGTGCAGAGGCCGGGAAGTGAAAATCTCTCCCATTTAAAATGTGGCCGTATGCATCTTTCTGATGCAGAGGCCGGGGAGTCCCCCCTTTTCGAAAAAAATAATATTAAATGTTCTATCTTCAAGGCTCACACTTTCAGCCCTATTGAAGCGCTTATGCCCTTTTTGAGCTCACTCTAAACTGTGTTTTCTTGAGCATTTCCCTAATTTTTACAGTCTCCTAAATAGATGGAACAATTTGCAACTATTTACCAGAGAAATGCATTTTCAAGCTTTCTAACTGTGTTGTGCCAGAAAAGACTAAACATATCTTTTCCTGTTCGTAGGTTTTAAGTCAACAAGGAAAAGGAAAAGATGCAGAAGCTCTTATTCGAGAGTCTATTAGGATATTTGAGGTATGTTTATCATTTAGGAGTAGATCTTAATCTCTTTTTTGTGCATGAAAGGGTTTAACGAGGGCTAACTAGGAAGCTGGACTTGGCGAATCACCTGCGTGCATACAAAGAATGAAGTTTCTCTCTTTGGTAAGCACCTTTATCAAATATGTTATAGCTCTCAATAAACCACTATGCTTTCCAAACTTATGCATGGGGGTTTCTACTATGTTGATGTTTATAAAAGAAATGCTGTAGCCATGCTCTTTGATGTTTCTTTTCTCTCGAGAAAACGCAGAAGCTTTGTGTTCTGTTGTATTGAAAAGGCAGGAACAGAGTTACACACCCATGCGGACAGATTCGAAACTGAATACAAAACAAACAAGGGCAAAAGCATCGTCAGGGTAGGAAACTGGAAACAAAACAAACACATGCCATGAATGCCAGAAGTTGCATATTTAAAATATAAATACAATGCGACACCGATATTTGACGGTGAGCAAAACAACACTTTCAGTTACACCTTGATCTTCACCTGGGGAGAGAGGGAGAGGGTTAGCTTGGACGGGTTTATATGTCAAAGCATGAGGCTAGCGTCCAATTTAGAGGTCTCTTTTATCGTGGCTTCCTTTCAAGGTTCAAGGATCCTTTAGTAAAATATTTAGCGTGATTATGTACAATCAGTTGGAAGAACATTTTAGAGGTGGGAAGAGAGTGGAAATTTTAGATGACACCTAAAGTGTCCCCAATTGATATGCTAAATTGTTCTTCAGATCCCTAATTCTTAGTTTCTGCAGTATTCAATAAAAAACAACGGCCTCTGATGTACTTTCTCTTATTTAAATCTGCCTTGCTGGAAGCATTTCTTCTATCTAAATGCAGATATTGACATACTAAACTTAAAAAATGTGTTTGCTGATCACTCTTCTTAAGTTCTCTGCAATGAGTACATACTCTTCTTAAGTTCTCTTATGGCATGCTCTGACCAGTTCTGCTCTGTGATTCTTGTTTGTGATTTTACTTCATCCTTGAGCGCATTTTTTGCTCTTGTTTAATATACTGTTTTTTAGGAGTTGGTGAAGTCAAAGCAACTGGCTGAAGCTGAAAATTTGCAAAGGAAGATATTACATAATCTGGAGCTTTCGAAGGTATGCTTATATAGCTTTAAACATATACTTTCTTCGGTGGTCTGTCATGTGAAGTTGATATGAGCCTTAAATCATAGGCTTGTGCATCCAGTTAGTTTAGTTTGGTAAATACGGTATGAAACCGAAATACTGTTTGGTTTTAGTAAATACCAAACTGACTAAAGTTGACATGAATCCAGAAAATGTGGGGACACTATTTTACTTTCATTTCTATATCCGAACATCTCAAAGTTGTCATGTGGAATGCTACCTCAGTACTCAGTTCGATCTGCATGTATAAGTGATTAAGTGGCCCAGTGTAGAGCATGAAACCATATTGCCATAGACATCAGTGATCAGTCCATCACACGTAAACTACTGAAATATATCTGTGGAACTGTTTGGTAGGGATGGAATTCGTTGGATACTACAGCCGCAGCCGAAACCTTAAGTGTTACTCTTCAAAACATAGGGAATTTGAAGGAATCAGAAGAACTATTGGAAAGGTAAAAATGTTGTTCGTTAAGCTCCTTGGCGTTTTTAAAGTTTTCTTACTTACAGGTTTCAATTGTTTATGATATTCAGATGCCTCACCGTCAGAAGGAAGATTCTCTCTGAAGATCATTTTGAGGTTTGCCATTGCCTTGTATTTGGCTTTTGAGCCGATTCTCGATTATAACAGAATGTCATCGTGTTACCAAATGAAAGCATCGTGACCAGTTTATCTTAATGGTCACACTTGGTAGTATATATCACAAGCTTTGTTACACGGAAACTCTTAAAGTTGCATGCATCTTAAGATTTCGTTGTTAAGTCTGATATATGTAGATGGGATTGACCCATATGGCCTGCCTAGGATGGCTTGGCTCACGTGGCCTATAACCCTGGAGCCTGATACCCACCACATAGCTGCGGCCAATCTGAACTGGCTTTTCAAATCTAAAGATATATTTATGTTGAACAATTGCATTCTATCAGTGATTGATTACCTATTGTATGCTGGTCTCATTGTTATAGGTAGCAGGTATATTGGTACACTTGGCAAGGCTAACTTTGCTTAAAATTACTAGTGATATCAAGGTAAACAATGATCTGTCTACGCCTCACCTTGTCAAGGCAAAACAACTTGTCAATGATTCAATAAGGTATTGCCATTTAGCTCCATTTTTTTGTATGTTCCGAGTTTCTATTTCCATAAACCCATGAAGCACATCAAAAGGTGGTTTTGTTTTCATATGTCATAGATTACTGTAGTGAAATCTTGAGGATTTTCTCAAATTTGAGGATTAATCCCTTTGAAAGGTATTCTTCTTATTGGCCTCTATGATTTCACCATTTAACTTGCTGGTGGCATATTTTATGTTACCCATATAGATTAGCTGAACCGTTTCATTGGTGAAATTTCAACTCAAATTTCAAATAAAAAAATGGTGGTATCTAATTCACAGGTCTCCTGCCTTCATTGCTATTCTATACTTGAGTTATCCCTTCTATGGTGTTGCATTGTACTCCCTCTGTCCCATAATACTACACTATTGTCAAAATCGCTCTTACATTATGGGACGGAGGGAGTACATGTTTATTACATTTATTGCCTAGAATACTGGTAAGTAGCCCAATGAATTGCTTAATGTTACTGAAGTCTTCAATATTTCATCATGGTAGGATAACGGAAGGAATATTGAATCCTTCAAGGGAGAATCGGAAAAAATCAAATAGCACATTTGCCATGGAAAGAGAGAAGATTGGGGCAATAGTTGTACTTGTATGTTTCTACTTCCTACTCACCCTGAGGGATTTATCTTATTATATGCTACCCTGTTCATGATGCTCAACCCCTTCTACTGCCATTTTTACAATTTTCACCTGCTTTCATGTTTATTTATTTTTCTTTCCGTCAGTTAAGAATTAATTCTGTTGGTAACTCCCAGGATTGCATTTTTAAGCCATTGGTGCTTTAAATTTTCAAGCTGATCAAAGTTATCATAAAGCTCCCATGTAGCATCAGGTTGCCTTTACCTTTGTTGTGGGATTTTGTACGATAAGAATGTTATGTCAACCCCATGTTCCATGAGGAGATAACTAGCATCTTACCTGAAATTTTCTGCATAAGAATGATCTCCCACCATACTTGAATTTAGTTGTAACCTGATGTCGCAGTGCTGTACCTAGGATTGTGAAACATTGGAAATTGATTTATTAACACTATTATTATTGTTTTCTTCTTGACTAGGTAGATGCATGAATCCCAGTTTTCTTATTGATACTTTGCTGTTATAGTTGCAAGCACTTGAAGTTGTTGGACTTCTTGAAGCTGCAAGAAAGAGAATACAGGCACCAGCGGTATTTTTCCAATACTTCATTTATTAATATGGCAATGACCTAATTATATGTTGGTACTGTTTATTTGTTTGCCTGTAATATAACAATGCCTGCTCTAGAAGTTGGTACTCCTTGATAAGGCTTCCTCTGGAACATATGAAGCATGGATACTTCTAAATTGATGATGTACGCATATCAGACACATGTCGGCTATTCATATGGCCAGATAAACCTCTCATAGATGCTCGATATACTAAATTGTGCATCCATTTGAAAAATAATTTTGGAAAGGTCCTATATAACACTGATGCTTTTTTTCAATACGGAAAGAGACTTATAAATTGATCGATCTTCCCTTTGAAATTCGGCCACTAATCACAGTGGTCTCGGTGGTTATTTTTGTATTTTATATTATGGGAACATTTGATTCATAGTTGGAAGTTACAAATTCCAGGCTTTAATTTCTGTTAAATAGACATAGTTTTATTTTTTCTGTACTTGATCAACTTTCCTCTGCATTGTGTTAATTCATGCTTAATTTACCTGTAGTATCACTTAATTTTATCAGTTTTATTTTTGCTGACTTGGGTTGCTTCATTTCAGTTTGATTATCAACACGTTGAACAAGCTCTGCGCAGGTGTATTTCACTTTACAACGAGGTTTGTGTCAGACCCTTCTCCACATTTGTCAAAAATCACGCAACGAAACATCAGCCTTTCTGTTCAGTTGGATCTGTAGTGCACAAGAACTAAACAGCCATTGTGACACGATATCTAATTGTTGCAGCCTCATACAAGAAACGTGGTGTCGAAAGCCCTCAGGCAGCACTACCTGAAATGCTTGCACAGCCTCACGCTTATTGTTCAGCACGATCCAGACATCTCGAATGCACCGCAGATGCAGGGTCTGCTAGGTGAATCACAGCGAATAGTGAAGGAATTGGGCGAGGAGAACAATATTAAGTAGTCCATTTTTTATGGGTGATATGAGTTGGTGACTCGGAGGAATAAAACATGCCATACAAAGTTTTGTATTTATGGGCAAATGTTAAAATACATTATTGATTTCCTGGTCTTGTTGGTAGCTCTTGCCAGTTTCCACTTGGCATTTATAAAATTTTCAATCAAGGCCTTTTCTCCTCCCACCACTTTTAGATGAATTTCTTTTCCCATATCTATTTTTTATACAAGTGTCTACTTAGCGGTGACTAAGGGCATCTCCAACCGTTGGCCCCCCCAGGACGCACAAAAATCGCCCCCTGGGGGCGAGCCGGCGAGACACTCGGCGCTGGGGCGGTTTTTCGCCCAGTCGCCGCCCCCAGCTCGCCCCCAGGCGCCGAAATTGGCCCACTTTGCAGCCCAATTTCGGCGAATAAACGGCCCATATGGGCGAGAATAGGCCCATATTCGGCGTGGTTTCGCCCTGTCTCGGCGTTCATTTATCAACATAATTATTCCTTATCACATATTTCATCACAGAAAAATCAAATACTTCAACAAAATAGTACAACAACAAATAGTTCAATACAAATTATATAGTTCAACAAATAAAAACTCGTATTTCATCACGCGGCGTCCCCCTTGAGCCTCCATAGGTGCTCAATCAGATCTTTCTGCAGTTGATGATGCACCTGTGGGTCTCGGATCTCTTGACGCATACTGAGATAGGCAGTCCAAGTTGCCGGTAGCTGGTGATCAACTTCGGCTAGAGGACCCTTCCTGTAGTATGGTTCAGTGCCAAACACTGGGTCTTCTTGCTCGCTCTCGATGATCATGTTGTGCAAGATGACACAGCAAGTCATGATCTCCCACATTTGATCTTTCGACCATGTCTGAGCGGGGTACCGAACAACAGCGAATCAAGATTGGAGCACACCAAATGCCCGCTCGACATCCTTCCTGCAAGCCTCCTGAACCTTCGCGAACCAGGCGTTCTTGCCTCCTGGCACAGGGTTTGAGATCGTCTTCACAAATGTCGACCATCTCGGATAGATGCCGTCAGCTAGATAGTACCCCTTGTTGTATTGGTGCCCATTGATCTCGAAGTTCACCGGAGGAGAATGGCCCTCAACGAGCTTGGCAAAAACAGGAGAGCACTGCAACACGTTGATGTCATTGTGAGTTCCTGGCATACCAAAGAAGTAGTGCCAAATCGAGAGGTCCTGTGTGGCTACCACCTCAAGCACCACACTGCAACCGCCTTTGGCGCCTTTGTACATTCCCTGCCAACCAAATGGGCAGTTCTTCCATTTCCAATGCATGCAGTCGATGCTTCCAAGCATCCCAGGAAATCCTCTTGCTGTATTCTGGGCTAGGATCCGAGCAGTGTCTTCCGCATTGGGTGCTCTCAAGTATTGTGGCCCAAACACTGCCACCACTGCCCGACAGAACTTGTAGAAACACTCTATGCTGGTGGACTCGGCCATGCGCCCATAGTCGTCGAGTGAATCACTGGGAGCTCCATATGCAAGCATCCTCATCGCTGTCGTGCACTTCTGGATGGAGGTGAATCCAAGAGCGCCAGTGCAATCCATCTTGCACTTGAAGTAGTTGTCGAACTCCCGGATGGAATTCACAATCCTAAGGAAGAGCTTTCGGCTCATCCGATAACGGCGCCGAAATGTTCTCTCGCCATGAAGTGGAGCATCGGCGAAGTAGTCGGAGTAGAGCATGCAGTGGCCTTGCAGACGATGCCGGTTCTTTGCTTTCACCTGCCCCGGCGCTGAGCCACCTCGACACAGCTTTTCACTGCTCGCCAGCAGCTGGGCGAGGGCGGCGAGCACCATCAGATGCTCTTCTTCCTGGACGTCGGCCGCGGCTTCCTCCTCCAGCAGCGCGGCGAGCTCTTCCTCCTTATCGGAGTCCATCGCCGAGTCAGTCAAAACGCCGAACACCTTGCGCTCGTGGGCGTGTACCCGCCGTTAAACCGCGCCTCCGCGGCCGGAAACGGCGGCCGGCACCGCCTAGTGCTGCGGGGAGGGGCTGCCGCGGCGAAGCGCTGCTATTTTCAGGCGGGGAATGGCTATCTAGGCGGAGTAGGCCGGCGACCGTCGCCGGGATACAGCTAGCGGTGGCCGAGGGCGCGGGGGTGCGAGGCGAGTCGGGGAAGAAAAACTTGACTTTTCCCCTGTCGGTGTGGGCCAGGCGCGCTTTTCACTAGCGCCGGAGCCCCCAACGGCTCCCCAGCGCGCCGGGTTCGGCCTGTGACCGCCGGGCGGAAAAAAGGCCCGAACCGGCGATTTTCGGCGTCCTGGGGGCGCGACTGGGCCGTTTTTCCGGCGCCGGCGCGAAAAAATCGCCTGGGGAGGCCTTCTTGGGGGCGCGGCTGGAGATGCCCTAAGGTGATCATGCCAAATCTTGAGTTCCTCAAGTTTTGATTTTTTTTTATCTTGTACACAACATAAGGTATGGGTTTGATTTACAAACAGCACAATCCAGATGGTACGGGTCTGATGCTTGTTAAGTTGGGAGTAGGATAGTTCCTGGTAGAATGGTTATTACATCCACGTCGCCATAAGTTTGACAGATTTCTTGAAATTGCCTTTGTCCTTCTGTTGAGGCATAAGATTTCAGTTCTTCCCGTGTTTCCACTTTCTGTTGGATTGGGTTTGCTGCTGCTTCTGATCACCAAAATTTTGCTTGTATTTTGAATACTTGAACGCGCTTCAAGCAGCGGTGTTGTACCTGATGGCATGCCAGATGATTCTTCTTGGAAGCTCATCACGCTTTTTAGCCTAGTGCATCAAATGATGACAGAAAAGCAAAACATATCATGTGGATGCAACGGGGAGCTCCTATTCTGCGCCTTTTGTGCCGCTTAGCGCTCCTGGCGCTCGCGCGCGTCCCCTAGCGGGCTGGTCCAGCTACCTCCTTTGAAAAACAGAGGTTAATGGAAAAAGTGAGTGAAAAAGAGGAGTGCGTGGGAGTTCCTGGTAGAATGGTTATTACATCCACGTCGCCATAAGTTTGACAGATTTCATGAAATTGCCTTTGTCCTTGTGTTGAGGCGTAAGATTTCAGTTCTTCCCGTGTTTCCAATTTCTGTTGGATTGGCTTTGCTGCTGCTTCTGATCACCAAAATTTTGCTTGTATTTTGAATACTTGAACGCGCTTCAAGCAGCGGTGTTGTACCTAATGGCATGCCAGATGATTCTTCTTGGAAGCTCATCACACTTTTTAGCCTAGTGCATCAAATGATGACAGAAAATTAAAACATATCATGTGGATGCAACGGGGAGCTCCTATTCTGTGCCTTTTGTGCCGCTTAGCGCTCCTGGCGCTCGCGCGCGTCCCCTACCGGGCTGGTCCAGCTACCTCCTTTGAAAAACAGAGGTGAAGGGAAAAAGTGAGTGAAAAAGAGGAGTGCGTGGGAGTTCCTGGTAGAATGGTTATTACATCCACGTCGCCATAAGTTTGACAGATTTCTTGAAATTGCCTTTGTCCTTGTGTTGAGGCGTAAGATTTCAGTTCTTCCCGTGTTTCCACTTTCTGTTGGATTGGCTTTGCTGCTGCTTTTGATCACCAAAATTTTGCTTGTATTTTGAATACTTGAACGCGCTTCAAGCAGCGGTGTTGTACCTAATGGCATGCCAGATGATTCTTCTTGGATGCTCATCACACTTTTTAGCCTAGTGCATCAAATGATGACAGAAAATCAAAACATATCATGTGGATGCAACGGGGAGCTCCTATTATGTGCCTTTTGTGCCGCTTAGCGCTGCTGGCGCTCGCGCGCGTCCCCTACCGGGCTGGTCCAGCTACCTCCTTTGAAAAACAGAGGTGAAGGGAAAAAGTGAGTGAAAAAGAGGAGTGCGTGGGAGTTCCTGGTAGAATGGTTATTACATCCACGTCGCCATAAGTTTGACAGATTTCTTGAAATTGCCTTTGTCCTTGTGTTGAGGCGTAAGATTTCAGTTCTTCCCGTGTTTCCACTTTCTGTTGGATTGGCTTTGCTGCTGCTTCTGATCACCAAAATTTTGCTTGTATTTTGAATACTTGAACGCGCTTCAAGCAGCGGTGTTGTACCTGATGGCATGCAAGATGATTCTTCTTGGAAGCTCATCACGCTTTTTAGCCTAGTGCATCAAATGATGACAGAAAAGCAAAACATATCATGTGGATGCAACGGGGTGCTCCTATTCTGCGCCTTTTGTGCTGCTTAGCGCTCCTGGCGCTCGCGCGCGTCCCCTAGCGGGCTGGTCCAGCTACCTCCTTTGAAAAACAGAGGTGAAGAAAAAAAGTGAGTGAAAAAGAGGAGTGCGTGGGAGTTCCTGGTAGAATGGTTATTACATCCACGTCGCCATAAGTTTGACAGATTTCTTGGAATTGCCTTTGTCCTTGTGTTGACACTACTAGGGAAAACCTTATACACAGAAGTTTATCAGTAGCGCAGTCTAAAAACAGGCGCTACTGCTAATTAGTAGTAGCATGGGGTATAAAAACCGCGCTACTACTAAGTTGATAGTAGTAGCGAGGGGTATAAACCTGCGCTACTACTAAATGATCTTCATCATATCCGCCATAGTAGTAGCAGGGGTATAAAACCCGCGCTACTACTAACTTGATAGCTATAGCGCTGATAAGACCCCACGCTACTGCTAACCGTGTCCAGTGCTACGCCATCCACCCCCGACCCGATCCACTCCCACCCCACCACTCTCTCCCTCTCATCCCTAAAAAAACTCTCACGAACTCTGCACGATCTCCTCGGTCCACCCCACCCGGCTCCTCTCCCCACGATCTCCTCGCCGCCGCCCCCACCCACGCCGGCCGGTTCCGGCGAGCACCAGCCGCGCGCAACACCCCCACCTCCTCCTCCTCCCCCTCCCTTCCCCTTCCTCCTCCGCCCGCCCCTTCTCTCTCCTCCTTCCTCCCGGTGGCCGGCGATGGGCGCGGACGAGGAGGAGCACTAGTCCCCCGCGCGGAAGCGCGAGCGCAAGGAGGGGGAGGAGCCCGCGGCCGCCGACGAGAAGCGCCCGCGCACGACGGACGAGTCAGAGGGCGCCTCGCTGCTGGGGCTCACCAACTACGCAGATGAGGAGGAGGAGCGCGGGGCCCCGAGGGGGCACGCGAATGGCCGGCCCCGGGAGGAGGAGGAGGAGGAGATGGAAGACGATGAGGATGAGGAGGAGGACGAGAGGAGGGCTCCGGAGAGGCGGCCCAGGCAGGTCGAGCTGCGCCGGGACTGCCCCAACCCCGACAGGTATACTGTCTTTAGTTGCAATGAAGGGGGCTAAGATTGTTGGCGATGCAGTGGTCTCTTACTAGTCACTAATTAATCATACAACCCATAAATTGATTCAGTGTTGTACTGTTAGATTAGCTCGTCACCTTCAGTAACTGCTACAAGCAGAGCTATATGTATCCCTGTTCTGAACTTGGATGAATTCAAGTCAACCGTTCATCTTGTGTTCTGAACTTAAGATTTTATCAGTGTGAGGTTTCCTTGAAAAAATGTGTGGTGGTTTTCTCCCCACGCCGATGCGGCGGCCCGCGCATTGGAGACACGAGCATCGCCATGGTTTGCTGCAGAATCTGAAACCAACCAATTAGAACCTGAAACCTCATGGGTCAACTCAGTCTGAATAATATTGTCTTGTACTACTATTTGTAATTTTGGTCATGTTTATCTATTTTGATTTCTAGTTCTACATAGCTGTGCAAGTGAGCTATAGTTGTTTATTCTGTGATATGGGATACTTTTCTGGTTAGTTATAAGCAATGAACATTTAGCCCGGCTTGCTTGATCCTGGCTCCACCAATAATATATATATAGCTATATTGCTTAACATTTCATCATGTATGATAAAAATGTGAGGCTCTAGTTAGATCTCTTCTCTGAACTTCATTGCCTCATGGGATGCAGTGGTCTCTCTGATTCCATAAGCTGTAATCAATCATATCCAGAACACAAATTATATGTCCTTGTTTATTTTCTTGGATTTAAACAATGGATTGATCTCTTAGCCATCAATATATCATTCTGTAAGCTGTAATCAATAGTATCCAAATGGAATGGGACCTTTCTTTTATTTGAAACTTCCAAATCAAGGGTTTTCCTTGAAATATATTCACGGTGGTGTAAGTGATTTAGCTTTTGAACAGAAACTTTTACAAGGTTCTGGTTGCTTTGACAGTACAATATGTTCTACTGTACATTATATTTCCATATCTATATAATTTAGTTTGAGAAAGTAACTTAAGGAGGTGTATCCCTTTTTATAATTCCTCTACACTACTCAATCGCTATCTGCCTCTAATTGTTATAGTGACATCACTTATGGGTGCGGCGCTAAATTCTTGAGAACCTGCTCTAATCATCATACTCTCCATCCCTCCGTTCAGGTGTATTACTGTTTCTGAACTATCAGGCACAAAGGATGCCGAGCCTTGTTCATCTGGTGATCACTGTATTGGAATCTGAAGGATATTTAGCCTTGTCATCATGATGGCCGTTGTCTTCCTTTTTCCTGAATATTATGACCAGCTGATTAAAGCCTGAAACTGAAGCTTGATCTTACTTAAAATTGACCACGGCCTAATTTTTATGCTGCAGTTAGGCCTTGGATAGAAAATAAACGTGTTATGCAGGTGATATTTCACTATATTATTTTAGTTTTGGAAATGCACATTCACGGATTATAGTAGCGTTTCTGTTTACTAAATTTCGTTCTGCTGTTTTTTTTTCATATCGCTCATTCTATTGGCATGTTTACTCAAATGTGCCTAATGTGGTGAGATCCGGCCGGGTGGCGCATCGGTCTGTCCTGTCGCGGTAGATCTCGCTGGTGTAGGGTAGATGTTGACCCGCCATGGCAATTCATAGATGTAGAGACGCACGGGGAGCACATGAGCATGGTTTCAGATCAGGCTCCTGTGACGAACCCCATCCGGTCCAGTAGCTTCCAGGTCTAGCGTATTGGCGTGAACGCCATCTCTTTCAGAATGTATGGACTTTCTGGCCGCTTGCCCCGTTGTACATCATTGTTCCCTTTTTAAGGATACATTCACCTAGTTCCTGTTTTTTATGGCTTTTGTTCTGTTTGTTTACAGATCAAGTATGTCATTGCCTTTACCATGTTTCTTAAAGCCTTTGGTGGTCTCCTTTTCATCATCAGCAGCTCGTTCGGAGCAGTCGTACTGGTGCGTACTCTTCTTGTGCATGCACTGTATCTAGAATTATGTTATGTTAAAGGGGCATCTAGATGCATACTGTTGTGGCTGCCATTAAATGCATGTCTTCTCAAACTATTTTAAAGGAAGTGTTGTTGTGGTGCCATTTAGGTAGTTTCAAAAGATATGATGTGCTTGGCTGTTAATGTTTTAGTGCGTGCTTCTCACCTGCTGTAAAAGGCCAATTCGGGCATTCTAGCTGCTTCAGTATTTGATCTTCATATATTTTGCTTTTGCAATATCCTGTTCTAACATCTGAAAATGGAATACTTTAACAATATAATCTTCCTGACTTTCTGCAACTGATTTTTGCTGTAGTCCAAAATTATATGTTTGTGTTTATTGCCTTTTTTAGTGTGTTGATATTTGAAAGGGGAACAGGGCAACGTGTTGCACTCTTGCTTTTGTTAGAGCACTATATTTTATTGTTAACCATGCTATGGTCCAAACTCCTTTTTATTCTGCTGATATGATATTGCTCATCTTTTGTTTTCTGCTTGATGCCTCCTGTATTTAGAGTAGAAATATTCTTAATTTAGTGTTTCTTGAACATGGCCAGGGCAATGGATAAAATCTACTCTGGATAGTTGACAGAGGGAGTACATGCTAAGTTGACTTTTTTCCTGCGGATTTGCTTATCGTGAAGATGCTTGCAAGGATGCAGAGGGAGCGGATCATTTGGAGAGATAGGATGCCACTATTTGGTGTTTTTATGCATTTTGGTTTGCTTGTAACTGTGTTTGCACTAGCTGGGAGTAAGTGACTTGGCAAGAAGTGTAGGTGTTTTAATTGAAGGCATGAAAAGCCATGACAATATGTATGCTCTTGCAAGATGTGCTCTAATGCCGCTGGTTTATTATAAATCTTGGATCAGTAATGATGTGTAATGCAGCTGGTTTATTGCAAATATGTGTTTGTTTTAGTTGGAATTGTATGCATAGAATGGAATTGGTGGATTTTATTTTTTTTAATTCCTAATTAGTTAGTAGTAGCGTGGGAAAACACCAGACACGCAACTACTACTTCATTAGTAGTAGTGTGGGTTTGCATCCAGGCTACTACTAACTTTTTAGTAGTAGCGTGGGAAAAAACCCGAGGCGCTACTACTATTTCATTATTAGTAGCGCGGGTGCAACCCGCGCTACTACTAAAATGTTAGTAGTAGCGTGGGTTTCACCCGCGCTACTACTAACTATTAGCTGTAGCGCGATACTAGTAGCGCGGGTACCCGCGCTGCTAGTAGCCATTTTATCCGCGCTGCTAGTAGCCTTTTTCCTAGTAGTGAAGGCGTAAGATTTCAGTTCTTCCCGTGTTTCCACTTTCTGTTGGATTGGCTTTGCTGCTGCTTCTGATCACCAAAATTTTGCTTGTATTTTGAATACTTGAACGCGCTTCAAGCAGCGGTGTTGTACCTAATGGCATGATGATTCTTCTTGGAAGCTCATCACACTTTTTAGCCTAGTGCATCAAATGATGACAGAAAAGCAAAAACATATCATGTGGATGCAACGGGGAGCTCCTATTCTGCGCCTTTTGTGCCGCTTAGCGCTCCTGGCGCTCGCGCGCGTCCCTGAGCGGGCTGGTCCAGCTACCTCCTTTGAAAAACAGAGGTGAAGGGAAAAAGTGAGTGAAAAAGAGGAGTGCGTGGGAGTTCCTGGTAGAATGGTTATTACATCCACGTCGCCATAAGTTTGACAGATTTCTTGAAATTGCCTTTGTCCTTGTGTTGAGGCGTAAGATTTCAGTTCTTCCCGTGTTTCCACTTTCTGTTGGATTGGCTTTGCTGCTGCTTCTGATCACCAAAATTTTGCTTGTATTTTGAATACTTGAACGCGCTTCAAGCAGCGGTGTTGTACCTAATGGCATGCCAGATGATTCTTCTTGGAAGCTCATCACGCTTTTTAGCCTAGTGCATCAAATGATGACAGAAAAGCAAAACATATCATGTGGATGCAACGGGGAGCTCCTATTCTGCGCCTTTTGTGCCGCTTAGCGCTCCTGGCGCTCGCGCGCGTCCCCTAGCGGGCTGGTCCAGCTACCTCCTTTGAAAAACAGAGGTGAAGGGAAAAAGTGAGTGAAAAAGAGGAGTGCGTGGGAGTTCCTGGTAGAATGGTTATTACATCCACGTCGCCATAAGTTTGACAGATTTCTTGAAATTGCCTTTGTCCTTGTGTTGAGGCGTAAGATTTCAGTTCTTCCCGTGTTTCCACTTTCTGTTGGATTGGCTTTGCTGCTGCTTCTGATTACCAAAATTTTGCTTGTATTTTGAATACTTGAACGCGCTTCAAGCAGCGGTGTTGTACCTGATGGCATTGCCAGATGATTCTTCTTGGAAGCTCATCACGCTTTTTAGCCTAGTGCATCAAATGATGACAGAAAAGCAAAATATATCATGTGGATGCAATGGGGAGCTCCTATTCTGCGCCTTTTGTGCCGCTTAGCGCTCCTGGCGCTCGCGCGCGTCCCCTAGCGGGCTGGTCCAGCTACCTCCTTTGAAAAACAGAGGTGAAGGAAAAAAGTGAGTGAAAAAGAGGAGTGCGTGGGATTCGAACCTCATACATCCAAGCTGCGTCGTTGCCCTACTAGCCACTAGGACATTGTCAAGTTTGTGTTACTATCTGGGCGCAACCTTTTTTTTAATACAGTACAGACCCAAGCGCTAATACATATGCACATACACTTGCCCCTATACACGCACACACGCACACTCTATCCCTATGTGCACCTTCGAGAGACTGCGCCGACATATCATCTTAGATTTACGAAGTCATCTTAGCCGCCTCGTCGCCGACGGGAACGTCTCCTCCTACTGAAAACGTATCGCCGGAAATCCTGAATTAAATCCAGGAATAATGCGAGCATCAGGATTTGAACCCTGGTGGGCTGGGCTTCAGGATTTGAACCCTCTAACCATCTAACCACAGGTTGTCTCACCTGGACGCAACCTATTAGAAGGAAAAAGAATTGGTTTTCCATTGGGTTTTTTTTCTTTTATTTTCTCCATTTTCTTCTTTGTTATTCTGTTTTCTTGACCTCCTTTTTTTCGTTTTCTTGTTTCTTCTCTAATTTTTTCTTTTTTCATTTGCTTCTTTGGTTTTCAATTTTTTTTGTTCCTTTCTTTTTTTCTCTTCTCCTTTTTTTTCTTGTGCTTTCATTCTTTTTCTATTCTTTCTACATTGGTTTCTTTGGTTCCATTTTTCTTTTTTTACATTTTGGTTTATTTTGTTTTTTATTTATTTTTTAACTGCGCCCATCTCGCATGTGGTTAAGACTAGGCGTGTAATATACTTGAGGCAAACTAAGACAGTTTTTTTCATTGTTTTTCACCATTTTTTCTTTTTTTTTGTTGGGCAAGTTTTCTCCGTTTTTCCTTCGGATTTTGTTTGTTTTCTTTTTTCTTCGCCACTATTTGTTTCTCTCTGGTTTTTCTTATGTTTATTTTCGTTTTTACTCTAAATTTTTGTATATGTCAAAACATTTTTTAAATAAGTGAACAACATTTTCTGTATACACGTTCAACATCGTCCGAACGCTTATTCAACATTTGTGACATATTTGTTCACATTTTTCAAATACTTCTTCAATATTTCTGAATATTTATTCAAAAAAAATTTCAAATAAGTGTTCCACATTATTTAATTACTTGTTAAACATTTATGAATACATATTCAACATTTTTTAAATGAGTGTTTAACAATTTTAAATACTTATTCAATATTTTTATATGTTCACAATTTTCCAAATTGTTGTTCAAAATTTTTAAATACTTGTTCAAAATTTTTCATATACTCGCTCAACATTTTTTTAATACCAATTCAACATTATTCAAATACTTGTTCAATATATTTAATAATAATCAAAAAATTCAAATACTTGTTCAACATTTTTTAAATTCTTATTCAATATTTTTAATAATGTACATGAAGAATATTTAAAAGTATAAAGAAAAGTACAAAAAATGAGAAAAAACAGAAGAAAAAAGTGTTGGCCCGGCGGCTAGCCCCAACGCGAGCGGATGCCCATGTCTTGCTTAAAGCGAGAGATAGGGGTACCCCACGAGACGTGTGATTCGAACCGAAATATATCCTATAGGACACATACTGCGTCGAAGCAACAGGCGACGCTTCGCACAGGAGGAGCGAGTGGGCCAGTCCATTTACAGCGCTAAGCAGGTTTCCTGTTTTTATTGGTTATGGAAAACCTTCTTGAGGGGTTTTCCTTTTTCCTTTTTTTAGTTTTCTGTTTCTTTTTTCTATCTCTTCTTTTTTTTTTCAAAAAATTCTACATTTTAAAAATCATATTTTCCACCAATATTTGTGTTTTTGAAATTTTGTTTGGAATTAAAAAAATGTTAGCAAAACGTTTGTGATTACAAAGTTTATTCTTAATTCAAAAAATGTCAGTGTTTCTAAAATTTGCTCGTATTTTGCAAAAAAGTTCAGAAACTTGAAAAATTGTTCATTTACTCCAAAAAATGTTCCAAAGTTCCAATATTATTTACATTATCAGAAAAAGTTGATTTTACGAAAATTGTTCATCAAATTTTGAGATATGTTGATGGGTTTCGGAAAAATGTTCACAAACTTAAGTAAGTTCACGAATTTTAAAAAATATTATCAAATTTCAAATAAAGTTCTCAAATTGTAAATAAGTTCATCAAATTTTTTAAGTTCATCGAATTTGTAAAGAAAAAACACCGGTTTCTAAAATTAGTTCATCAAATTTGGAAATAGTTCATTGCATTTGAAAAAATGTCATCAAAATTGAAAAAAGTTCATCGGTATGAAAAAGGACTCGTTGAGTTTGAAAAAAATGAATTTAGAAAAAGGTAACGCATTTTTAAAAAGCAAAAAAGGGAAAAGGAAAAATCGTGTACGGATTTTTTAGAAAACCAACAAATGAACCGCGAACACCAGAAAGGATAAAAGGCTATTACTAAACAGTATAACTCAGCCACCTACACCCCTCCACAGCGATTTGAACCCCTGAGTCGTCGGATCTCCTTCACTAACGTCCTGGATTAGCTCAGCCATCCAACTGTAGTCTGTGGAAATTATTTACTTCTCTCAGGCGCGGCCCACTTGGCCCACAATGATTGGGCAGCTGCTCCGCAGAACGTGTTGGACCTGCTGTCGTTAATCAGGCCGTCCCAGTCGATGGTGCACACAGGCCCGCTCGAAAGTGCACAAACTCGGCGTGTTCCCTGCCTATCCATTCCTAGAAACGCCTCTTCCGTCTTCCCCCGAAAAATTCCATCCCTGAGTCGCGGCGGCGTTCACTGCCGTCGTCCTGCCTCCCACTTGCGAGCTGCTACTGCAGATGTGCATCGACGTCCGTGTCCTCTACCCTCCATGCACAGGACTACATGTGCGTCCCCGCGTCCCATCTTTTCATTCTCCTATGGTATGTTGCGTTCTTCCATGGTGGCCATGGTGGCGACACGCGCCTCCGGCGTCCTTCCCTGGATGTCCCTTAGATGCTAGGTTAGCGTAGTACGGCCTCCGACGTTCCGTGCCTGAAGCCGGGCCTCGACCGTGAGGAGATGGGGGAAACAAACTGATTGTAATCTGAGTCAAAGTCAGCCACTGAGGACACCGACGAGGTAGAATCGCATGAGCTACTCCTTGGCTGAGCCATCTCCATTGCATGCCTGCTACGTGGGGTGGTGGAACGCTCTGCTCTGATTTCTGCTGCTCCAAGGCTGGATGAGCTGCTTATATAGAGGTTAGTAGATCCGAGCAGTTTCTAACACTAAGTATCCTTGCATGTTTTAACTCATTTTACCAAGAAACTGAAGAAAAGAAAGTTCAGCGTAATGCCTATTTGGTTTAAAGAAAATGTTCAAGATATGCATCTGATAAAATGAGAACGATGCATATAATCGGAAAAAATAGTTCCATTTGTCATGCATGCTGCATCTTTGTATCCGACTTTTTAGGTCCAGGAATCGAGAGATCTACCATGTAATTTTAAGTGCTTTTCAGATTAAGAATTTGCTTTGAGCTGTCATCTGACAATGACATAATCATTCCAGCATATTATAGCACGGATTCCTCATGTTAAACCATCTGGCTGGTGCTATTTGTAAGTGCTTTTCAGATTAAGAATTTGCTTTGAGATGGGTTTTTTTCCTTGCAAAAAAAAAACCATCTGGCTGGTGCTATTTGTATGTGCAGCGGCATAAAAATTCTCAATTGATAAATAAAATAAAGTTACATCAATAGTACAAAATCGACTTTGCCCCATCACTTTTTGTGCAATGGGGTCATTCCAGCATGTTGATTTTCCCTGAACAAATGTAACCCACGCGTCATCTACATCAAGGCACTGTAATTGGAAGTACTCAAAGACTTGACATATATCCTACTACTTTTGTGTATAATATTCTCCTCTTTTATTAGTGGCATAATATGAGAAAGATATGTAAACTTAACTTTCATATTTCATGTTTTCAGATGTTTATGATATTATGATCATTATATCTTATACAGATATAAAGGACGAGCGCAGCAACGCGCGCCATTATGATCTAGTAAAGAGGTAAGTGGCCGCACCCATTGAAGCGTCACAGTGGTTTGACCGATTCTAACTGAATTCGTGAGTTCGAGTCATGGGACCCGCGTTTCTTTTAGAAGTTTGTATTTAACATAGGAGAGAGAGAGAGAGAGAGAGAGAGAGAGGGAGGGGTAAATGGGCTGATGGGCTGATGGGCTAACCCAACTCGGAAGGGGGTGTGCGCTGGTTGGGGAATTAGCCTATGGCGTTTATAGGAAATGGCTTCCAATGCCCAGTATGGAGTACCTAGAAAAAAACTTTTCTCTTGTTCAGAACCAGCCCAGTCATTCGTGGGCCGAGTTGTGCGTTTCGATTGCGTGGGCCGAGCAGCTTGTTTGTACCCTGTTAACTAACGGAAGGCAACCCATGGCCTTCTCGAAGGGACCTCCTATGCGTCTGCGGCGAATACGAGCACGACGCACACAGGAGCCATGTGGCTGGGCCGGCCCACTAAGACACACCGCCAGTAGTTAACAGCAGTAAAAATCGGAAAAAATAAAAAGAGATGTCGCCAGAATTCGAGCATGGGACGTCCCTCTGCTCCACAGCGCTGCTTACCACTGGACTAAATGGCCACATGTGAACAAAAACGCATCGCAAACATATTTAGCAACTTACCTTTGCGGGATATTCCCAGTTGGATGTTATTTTCTGTACATGTATAGTAGCATAAATATTTTTGAAAATTTGAAAACATTTTGAAAACACACGAAAGATTTTGGAAGAAATGTAAACAAAATTTGAAATTCCAAAATAGTCTTTGAAAAACGAGCACAAAATTTGGAATTCCAAACAGATTTTGACAAAAATAGTAAAATAAGAACAAAATTTGTGAAGGAGTTATTTTTACTTTGGAACAATTTTTCAAAATATTAGACCTTTTAAATTGTTATTTTTTAACAAAAAGGAATTAATTTTGAAACCACGAACGTATTTCAAAAGAATTAACAAAATTTGACGTTCCAAACGGTTTAAGTCAAAAGATGGAATGTTCTACGAAACACCAAGTCTTTCCAAATTTCTAACATTTTTTCTAAAACTATTTTTCAAAAAACAGGAACCTGATACGTCTCCAACGTATCTATAATTTTTGATTTTTTCCATGCTGTGATATTATCATTCTTGGATGTTTTACAATCATTTTATATCATCTTTTGGTACTAACCTATTGGCATAGTGCCCAGTGCCAGTTGCTGTTTTCTCCATGTTTTTTACATCGCAGGAAATAAATATCAAACGGAGTCCAAATGCAACAAAACTCCTGGAGGATTTTTTTGGCCAGAAGAAAGCCAGTGGGCCAAGGAAGCACCTGGGGGCTGCTCGAGGGGAGCAGCACCCACCAAGGCGCGCCAGGAAGCCCAGGCGCGCCCAGGTGGGTGCTGCCCACCTCGGGTGCCCACGAACCGCCTCTTTGCTATATAAATACCACAATATTCCAGAAACCTTAGGGGAGTCGACGAAATATTGATCCAGCCGCCGCAGAGTCCAGAACCACCAGATCCAATCTAGACACCGTCATGGAGGGGTTCACCACTTCCATTGGTGCCTCTTCTATGATGCGTGAGTAGTTCTTTGTAGACCTATGGGTCCGTAGTTAGTAGCTAGATGACTTCCCTCTCTCTCTCTCTCTCTCTCTTGATTATCAATACAATGGTCTCTTGGATATCCATATGATGTAAGTCTTTTGGCAGTGTGTTTGTTGGGATCCGATGAACTTTGAGTTTATGACCAGATCTATGTTTTTATCCATGAAAGTTATTTGAATCTTCTTTGATCTCTTATATGCATGATTGCTTATAGCCTCGTATTTCTTCTCTGATATTTGGGTTTTGTTTAGCCAACTTGATCTATTTATCTTGCAATGGGAAGAGGTGCTTTGTAGTGGGTTCGATCTTATGGTGCTTGATCCCAGTGACAGAAGGGGAATCGACACGTATGTATCGTTGCTACTAAGGATAACAAGATGAGATCTATATCACCACAATAGATAAACAGATCTCGTCTACATCATGTCATCATTCTTATTGCATTACTCTGTTTTCCCATGAACTTAATGCACTAGATGCATGCTGGATAGCGGTCGATGTGTGGAGTAATAGTAGTAGATGTAGGCAGGTCGGTCTACTAATCTTGGACGTGATGCCTATATAATGATCATTGCCTGGATATTGTCATGATTATTTGAAGTTCTATCAATTGCCCAACAGTAATTGTTTTCCCACCGTTTGCTATTTTTCTCGAGAGAAGCCACTAGTGAAACCTACGGCCCCCGTGTCTTTTTTCATCATATTTGCCTTTGCGATCTATTTTCTTTTCATTTATTTTCAGATCTATTAAACCAAAAATACAAAAATACCTTGTTGCAATTTATTTTTTCGCGATCTATTTACCCTATCTACCACTTTTTAACTCACGTTTTTGCCTATCTTAAGGCGCCATACCCGGAAGGGATTGACAACCCCTTTAACACGTCGGGTTGTGAGTATTTGTTATTTGTGTGCAGGTGCTGTTTATGTGGTGTGAGGAGGTTCTCCTACTGGGTTGATAACCTTGGTCTTATCACTGAGGTAAATACCTACCGTCGCTATACTGCATCATCCCTTCCTCTTTGGGGAAATACCGATGTAGTTCTAGCAGCCATCAAAAGGAATTTCTGGCGCCGTTGCCGGGGAGGATCTTCAACATCAACCAGGTTCCTAATCACGAATCTCGTCTCCTCGCAATTTACATTATTTGTCATTTGCCTCTCACTTTCCTCCTCCCACTTCACAAAAATTTGCCGTTTTATTCACCCTCCTAATCACGAATCTCGTCTCCTCGCAACTAACTCTAACCTCTAAGCTAAGTTGAGTATCCAAACATGGCTGTGTTGTTGTTGTTGCTGCTGCTGCTCTTCTACGTGTATCTAGACATCATTAGAACATTAAGGTAACACTCTTCCTTGTTGCTATATAGCCTAGGATTGCATATGTAGACATTACGTACAGTGCATGTTGCTATGTAGCCTCAGATACATTACATATGGCCCTAGTTAACCTAACGATAAATGGGTTGCAGATATATTCAGTTAAAAGTCAGATTCACCGATTAGTCCCTTATCAGCCCCCGGCCTATATGGTACCAGCTATCGATATCCTAAACAATGAGCATATATAAGCCATGGGATGAAACTAACCCCGATGGAAAACAACAGTCGTTCCCAAAATTGTCCTGTGTAGGGAGATCGAGAAGCATGTTAAGCACAACAGGCTAAACATCAACCAAAATTATCCATGGCAGACAAAATAATCTCCAAAAGATAGCTTCAGTCTGTAGGTTTAAGCACGCTAGTAAAGCAAAAGAAGTGAAAAGGTGTGTTAACTGCAACAGACCTAACATTTAACAACAAGCAAACATAGTCGTTCAAACTGGTATTGTGCCAGTCTAAGTACACTAGTTATTGTTAAATAAAAATGGAAAGCGTGTTTAACTACAAGATGCAGCAACCAAATGTAGTCATTCATGCCCTGTTTGTTTTAGCTTCGCCTGGATTTTAATCACCTATGGATTCGCTTCAGTGGCGAAGCTGTTTCTGCGAATGAGTTTCACCACCGAAGTACGCTTTGAGGTGCTTCAGGAAATTGCACTAAAAATGACCCAAATCCAGATTCGGCTTCATTGGCAAAGAATCTGGTCCCAGAATCCGAAACAAACATGGCCATAGTGGTATTGTTGAAACTGGTACTGATGAAATTGAACTGCACAGTTCATACTTGCACATATAGAACATCACATTGTGAATAACTGGAATAAACAAGGCATACTATGAACAACCAAAGATAGCATTTGAAGCTGGACATATGCTAACTACAAAAAACAGAACAATCAAAAAACTTTAAAAGAGGCATATGCTAGCTATAACAGGCTTAACAACAAGCAAATATATGCATTCCTATCGGTATGTTTAAAACTGGATTGATGAAATGTATTGCACAGTAAATAATTGCACATACAGAGCATCACATTGTGAACAACTGAAATAAACAAGGCATACTGCAAACAATCCGATATAGCAATTAAAACTTTACATATTCTCACTACACTACAAAGGGAGTCGACAAAACAAATCATGGGTTGCCCCCTGTGAAGAGGCACGGCAAAACAAATCATGGGTTTCCTCACTTGTCACATATGGGCTCGTTCCCGTGGGAAGAGAACGGACCCTGGATGCGCTCCATGTTGTCGCAGATGGGCTCCTTCCCCTTGGAAGAGCACAGATGTAGGGTGCCCTCCCTGATGTCACAGACAGGCTCTTTCCCCTTGGAAGAGCCGGAGAGGGTGCCCTCCTCATTGTTGCCGTCGATGAGGTCTGACTTGGAAGTTGTGGATCCCAAGCCAGGGTCGCAGAACGTGTCCTTCAGAAATGACAAAAGGGGCTCGATGGCGATGTAGGATGGCAAGTTGTTGACAGCGAGCCAGAGGAGATCAGCGACGAGCCATGCATGAGATCGATGGCGGTTGAACCCGAGGGGTTGGGGGTGGGCCACTTAACCTGTGACATAGCCTGCCTCAGGCAGTCCCTGTCCATGACCTCGATGTCGTAGCCGGTGGAAGCCTACATACTCTAGCCTGCTGCTTGAGTTCCTGCCGCCAGTAATGGTCGTCAGCTTCCTCGGAGACGTCGGACGAAGAGACTGCGATACACCTCTTTTGGGCCAGTCACTCCTCAAGCTCCATGGGAAGCGTAGCCGGGCTTAGGCTGCGACACTCTGCATTGAGGGATGGGGATCTGAGGGAAAAGGGGCGTTTGGCAGGCATCATCTAAGAAACTCAGGGTGGCCTTGGTATGGAGACCGGTGGGTAAGCTGCACGGGCAAACCGGCAGATGTTGACAATGAAGGTCTCGCGGCAGCGGCGGCAAGGGGGACCTTGCTAGGGTTTCGAGTGAGGGAGGGTGTGTGTGTGTGTGTGTGTGTGTGTGTGTGTGTGTGTGTGTGCGCCCATGGAGGTTTTGGTGTGTGTGTGTGGAGGGGGGCGGGGGTGTGTTTGAGGAAATGACGCGGGTACTGAAAATTTTACAACGCGGGAGTCAAACAAGGGAGTGAAATGCCGGGGCTAATGAAAAATTTGATGATGGTGCATCCCACATGGTCCGGAGATTACAACCGTGTGTTATGAAACAGAAAAACCATCGAGGCAGGCAGATATTTTCTAGGGGCGGGTGGGATTGGGAACAAGAAACATCGCACACAGTCCAGAGATAACAATTAACCGTGTGTTATGAAACACAAAAAACCCTCCTCGAGGCGGGCAGATACTTTCTAGGGATGTAGTGGGATTGGGAAGAAGAAACATCACACACAGTCCGGAGATAACAACCGTGTGTTATGAAACAGAAAAACCCTTGAGGCGGGCAGATATTTTTGAGAGGGGGAGCCTCATGGAGCCCAATGTACTGTGAGGATGTGTGCGTGACAGGGGCGCCGGCGTGGCACACGGTTAGTTTGAGTGAACCGTGTCTGTTGTGTCATCTTACTTGTCTAATGTTCATAAATTTGGTGAAAAATGACGCGGGAGAGGGTCAGAACACGAACACGCTTGCATGTGGACCAAATTTATATGTATGAAAAGGGTGTTTTGATTTTCAAATACCAAATGCAACTTCGATGTCGCACCTATCTCACAAAGCGCACGATATTGCTTGCCCCGGCCCCCTCGCGTCGGCACGAAGGGAATCCTAAGCTATGAACGCATGCCCCGCCCCCCGCCCCAACTGAGGCTCGCCTAGCAAAGTGCGAAGTAGCTAGCAACCCCTCCCTCGTGTCGGCACGAAGGGAATCCTAAGCTATGAATGCATGCCCCGCCCCCGCCCCAACCCAGCCTCACCTAGCAAAGTACGAAGTAGCTAGCAGCCCCTCCTCCCTCGTGTCAGCACGAAAGGAATCCTAAGCTATGAATGGATGCCCCCCAACTGTGGTTCACCTAGCAAACTACGAAGTAGCTAGCAGCCCCCCTCGTTTTCGGCACGAAGGGAATCCTAAGCTATGAATGCATGCCCCCCAACCGAGGCTCACCTAGCAAAGTGCGAAGAAGCTAGTAGCCCTCCCTCCCTTGTGTCGACACGAAGGGAATCCTAAGCTATGAATGGATGCCCCCCCAACCGTGGTTCACCTAGCAAACTGCGAAGTAGCTAGCAGCCCCCCTCGTGTCGGCACGAAGGGAACCCTAAGCTATGATGCCCCCAACCGAGGTTCACCTAGCAAAGTGCAAAGTAGCAGCCCACCCCCCAACCACACACTTTTAAGTCGGCGGGCCAAAGAGGCATCTCACCAAGATTGATCTAAAATGGATCAAGAATAATCCACCTTGGTCGTACAACCTCTCTCTTGTTGCTGGTCAAAGTGATGGTTGTCCATGCGACCCCAGATAGGCTAGCTCGCCAATAATCACGCAAGTAGCTAGCTAGTCCCCAAAGACAACCACTTCATGCGTGTGGCACAAACATATGTATGGATCAGGTGTGTTTTTTAGTACACAATGGAACAACTTTGATGTGGCACCATGATTTCGAACTAGAAATCCCCACACTGAGTGAGGGTTAGGTTGATGATGCATATGTATGTTACACCACACTTCAAGCCGATGACGGGGATTCATGCATGCATGCGCGTGCATAGTATATGCGCTCAAACTTTAATTAGGTCTGAATCTCACCATGACCTATACTACGATAACATGAACCAGATGAAGAATATCCGCCATGGTAACCTATCTTGTTGTCGGTCAAGGTGATCATGGATGTCCACGTGGGCCCACGGATATATATATATATATATATATATATATATATATATATATATATATATATATATATATATATATATATATATATATATATATATAGGCTTGTCGCCGATAACCATGTGAGGGAGTGTACCATTCGAAGACAACCACTACATGCATATGTATGGAGGTGATGCGTGCATGCATGTCTTAATACCATTTCACAACATTGATGTGGCGCGTGCGTCGAAAATCATACACTCTCCCCACAAAAAGCGAGATCGGTTCATCACGTGTCGTTGTACTAGCCACTTTGACTCGTTCCCCACAAAGCAATATCACATGTCAGGCAAAAAAATAACCCCTCCTAATTAAGTCAAATTAACCACTCTCGTTGTCAGCCAAAAAGTAGTGATGGACCAAGCAGGCCCACAAAAGGAAAGCATCGATATCGCTGATAACCGCTTAAGTGGGTGTGAGAGGACAACCATCATCGCTTTGCAAGTGGGCCAAACATATGTTGAATATAATACATAAAATGCACAACTTTGATGTGCCACACATGCCTCAAAAACCGTAAACCATGCACCCACACAGAGCGAGGTTCCTGAAGCGTACTACATATGATGGTCCCCTTCCCCCTCTTCGACACATACTATATGCTCCTACCGTAATACAACCCAAAAAGAATCTCATCAATGGTGAAATTAATTAACCTCTCCAGATGTAGCTAGGTCAAAGTGATGCACATATGCATCGACGATGGCCTCGTGGGCCCACAGATGGAAGCGTCACAAATGAGTGTCCTAGCTAGGATAACCACCTGCATGCATGTGGCGCAAAGAGGTGTTGTGTGATGTTTGAATAGCCATTTTCACAATTTTGATGTGGTACGTGCCTCGAAAAACGAAAAGTCCCAACACTGAGTGAGGTGTACTTGTTCACGGACGCGCACGTATAGTATATATATGCTAGTCCCCTCCCACCTCTTCGACGTGTACTATATACCACCATAACACAAACAAAAAAGATTCTACATTGCTGGTCAAATTAACCTCACTACCGGTTGTTTGGCAAAGTGATGGACAACGACCTCGTGGGCCCACAAAAAGCGTCATACGCGAGTATCGAGTGTCGTGTAGGACAACCATCGACTGCATGTGGCCAAAACATGTATGTATGAAAGGGTTGTGTAATGTTTTAAATTACGAATTCACGACTCTGATGTGGCACTGGCCTGCCTAACAAAACGGCCAACCCACACGGTGGCTCACAACTTGTAGTGTACTGCGAGCCATCGCCACCTCCAGACGCACACACCCACACACACACACACACACACACACACACACACACACTGCGAATCCACCGCAACTACGGTGCATGTTAAATTAATTATCCCGCGGTGGACATATATATGTTACCAGAGGAGGGACGTTTAATTTCAAAAAAATCAGAGATCATTAAGACGTTCTAGTACATTAATTGATTGATTTTCTACGGGTATAATGTGCAAAAATCAAATTCGAGCTACATGCACACGTGACAGTGCACCTAAATGGATTGCAAAAACACATGTGTCTCACTGGGTTCATGTTTACTCCCCATGCAACAAATTTCAGCAATCTTGATTTTTAAATTCTAGTACATCCAAAACTTATTTGAAGCTCATGAAACTTATTGTGTTGTCATATGGACACCAATACAAAGTTGCATTGTACTTTTTTTGGTCAAATTTGAGACCATTTTTGATGTAATCTTTATCTAATTACAAATGGGAGATTATTAATAATTGGGAACCAATATCCCAAACGGACTATTTATTCGAATCGTGAGCGTTAGACCAACAATGGATATGTGTCATGCTTTGGTTAAGCAAAAAAATAAAGAGGCATCATTAATCATCCAAATAGAAACCAATATATGTTCCGCCACACGACCTGTGTACCGTGCGAGCAGGCATGAGTTGACGGGACGCATGCAAGCAGTCCGCCGCGCAGATAGACCGGGAGGCGTCCGTGCAGGTGTGTGAATTGATGGAGGCATGCTCACTGTGCAGTGTCATCGGGAAGCGTGCGAGTAGCTGTGTGAAACGACGGTAGGCATGCCAGCAGTCCGGTGCGTAGGCTCACCAGGAGGCGAGACAGCGGTTTGACCGCGGCCCGCCTCTCTCCCACTACTCCATATTAATGGTGCGCCTGAGTGGCCGCACCCCCCATCCTCGCCACACACATAATCCCCTCTCTCTGCTTGCATCCTCGACGCCGCTCTTAGTCATCAAAGCCGTCAGTGTATGAGGATGCCGCCGAAGCGCCCCATCGGAGGGAGTGGCGACGCCGGGGCTGCTAAAGCAACGAAGCATGGCGTGGAGATGGAGACAGAGGTTGCCGTATTAGACGGCGTCGAGCTTCCACAGCCAGAGGCGGAGTTCCACACCGACTCTGGTGACGACTCGGGCGACCACTCCAGCGACGACGGACAACTGGTTATTCATCTATACCCATTTTATGTGTCAAATAGATCCCAGGGTTTCTCTGGTTACTCCTGCCTCCCGCTTTTTGGAATAGGAATCCTATGGTTATGTTCTCCCAATCCATGAAATCTGAGTAAGTTTCGTTAGATCCGTGTAGTTGAAAGGATCGATACAGTTGACTAGAGGGGGGTGAATAGGAAACTAACAATTTTTAGCTTTTCTTTGCCAAATTAAACTTTGCATCAAAGTAGGTTGTCTAGAATATGCAACTAGGTGATCAACCTATATGATGGAACAACAATAAGCACACAAGGAAGCAAAGGATATAACACAATATAGCTTGCTCAAGTGAAGGTGAGAGATACCCAAAAGTGGAACCTATGGAGACGAGGATGTGTTACCGAAGTTCCTTCCCTTTGAGGAGAAGTACGGCTCCGTTGGAGCGGTGTGGAAGCACAATTCTCCCCAAGAAGCCACTAGGGCCACTGTATTCTCCTCACACCCTCACACAATGCGAGATGCCGTGATTCCACTATTGGTGCCCTTGGAGGCGGCGACCGAACCTTTACAAACAAGGTTGGGGCAATCTCCACAACTGAATTGGAGGCTCCCAACGACACCATGAAGCTTCACCACAATGGACTATGGCTCCGCGGTGACCTCAACCGTTTAGGGTGCTCAAACACCCAAGAGTAGCAAGATCCGCAAGGGATTAGTGGGGGGAATCAAATTTCTCTTGGTGGAAGTGTAGATCGAGGCCTTCTCAACCAATCCCTAGAGAATCAACGAGTATGATTGGCTAGGGAGAGAGATCGGGTGAAAAGAGTACTAAGAGCATCAATGGAGCTTGGGAAGAAAGAGGTCAATCAACTTGGAGAAGAAGACCTCCTTTTATAAGGGGGGAAACAATCCAAGCGTTACCCCCCATTCAAACCCGCAAAGAGCGGTACTACCGCTAGGGGCAGCAGTACTACCGCTGGGATAAGCGGTACTACCGCTCCCCCTCGCGGCACTGCCGTGCAGACAGGGAAGGCCAGAGGTGGAGCAGGATCTGGACCCAGGGTGGTATAGCAGTGGTGGATACATGCATGCCCTAATGACTGCATCCTCTACCGCGGTGAGTACGAGGATTTGAACGCTTGCCCGGTATGCGGTGCATTGCGTTATAAGATCAGTCGCGATGACCCTGGTGATGTCGAGGGCGAGCGCCCCAGGAAGAAGATTCCTGCCAAGGTGATGTGGTATGCTCCTATAATACCACGGTTGAAACATTTGTTCCAAAACAAAGAGCATGTGAAGGCGATGCGGTGGCACGCAGAAGACCGTAAGAAAGACGGAAAGTTGAGAGTACCCGCTGACGGTTTGCAGTGGAGAAAAATCGAGAGAAAGTACTGGGAGGAGTTTGCAGGTGACCCAAAAAACTTATGGTTTGGTCCAAGCGCAGATGGCATTAATCCTTTTGGGGAGCAGAGCAGCAACCATAGCACGTGGCATGTGACTCTATGTTTGTATAACCTTCCTCCTTGGTTGTGCATGAAGCGGAAGTTCATTATGATGCCAGTGCTCATCCAAGGCCCTAAGCAACCCGGCAACGACATTGATGTGTACCTAAGTCCATGAGTTGAAGAACTATTACAGCTATGGAATGGGACAGGTGTACGTGCATGGGATGAGCACAGACAGGAAGAATTTGACCTAAAGGCGTTGCTGTTCGTGACCATTACTGATTAGCCTGCTCTCAGTAACCTTTCAGGACAAACAAACAAGGGATACCGTGGATGCACGCACTGTTTGGATGATACCGACAGTATATATTTGGATAGTTGTAGGAAGAATGTGTACCTGGGACATCGTCGATTTCTTCCGACAAGGCATCCCGGAAGAAAGAAAGGCAAGCATTTCAAAGGTGAGGCGGATCACCGGACGAAGCCTCGCCACCGTACTGGTGCTGATGTACATGATATGGTCAAGGATTTGAAGGTAATCTTTGGAAAGGGTCCTGGCGGACAACCTGTTCCGAAGGACACTGACGGACGCGCACCCATGTGGAAGAAGAAATCTATATTTTGGGACCTGCCATGTTGGAAAGACCTAGAGGTCCGCTCTGCAATCGACGTGATGCACGTGACGAAGAATCTTTGCGTGAACCTGCTTGGCTTTTTGGGCGTGTATGGGAAGACAAAAGATACACCAGAGGCACGGGAGGACCAGCAACGTATACAAGGAAAAGACGGCATACATCAGGGTCAGGCCAGCTACGCTCTTACCGAAGAAGAGAAGGAAATCTTCTTTGAATGCCTGCTCAGCATGAAGGTACCGTCTGGCTTCTCGTCGAATATAAAGGGAACAATAAATATGGCAGAGAAAAAGTTCCAGAACCTAAAGTCTCATGACTGCCACGTGATTATGACGCAACTGCTTCTACCGGAAACGTTCGATTAGCCATTGTGAAGCTATGTGCATTCCTCAATGCAATCTCTCAGAAGGTAATCGATCCAGAAATCATACCAAGCTTACAGAATGATTTGGTGCAATGTCTTGTCAGTTTCGAGTTGGTGTTCTCACCATCCTTCTTCAACATCATGACGCACGCCCTAGTTCACCTTTGCGAAGAGATTAACATTTTGGGTCTTGTATTTCTACACAATATGTTCCCCTTTGAGAGGTTCATGGGAGTCTTGAAGAAATATGTTCATAACCGTGCTAGGCCAGAAGGAAGCATCTTGAAGGGCCATGAAAATGAGGAGGTCATTGAGTTTTGTATTGACTTTATTCCTGACCTTAAGCCGATTGGTGTTCCTGAATCGCGGCATAAGGGCAGACTGGAAGGAAAAGGCATGCTAGCAGGGCATCAAATAATATGTATGGACGGGCATTCTCTCACTGAAGCACACTACACAGTTCTACAGAATTCCACCTTGGTGGCTCCGTATATGGAGGAACACAAGAATTTTCTACACTCCAAACACCCGGAGAAGTCTGTCGACTGGATTACACGCGAACAAACAAGGACTTTTGTCGGTTGGTTGCAGAAACATGCGCTGAATGATGGCGATATTCAAAATGACCTGTACTCGTTGTCCCAGTTACCATCTTCGAATATAATGACTTTCAAAGGGTACCAGATAAATGGGAATACATTTTACACGATCGCCCAAGATAAGAAGAGCACCAACCAAAACAGTGGTGTCCGCTTTGATGCAACAACCAACACGGGAAAGGAAACATATTATGGTTACATAGATGACATATGGGAACTTAACTATGGAGGTGATTTGAAGGTCCCTTTGTTTCGGTGCAAATGGGTCAATATGACACGAGGCGGGGTAACGGAAGACCCGCAGTACGGAATGACAACAGTGGATCTCAACAATCTTGCATATGCAGACGAACCATTCGTCCTATCCAATGATGTGGCGCAGGTTTTTTATGTGAAAGATATGTCTACCAGGCCGAGAAAAAGAAAAGATAAGGAAGCGAAGGGATCATACGACGAGCCAAAGTGCCACATAGTTCTTTCAGGAAAAAGAAACATCATGGGAGTGGATGACAAGACAGACATGTGAGAAGATTATGAAAAGTTTGATGAAATTGCTCCATTCACAGTGTTTATTGACCAGAGCATCCAGTTAAATGATGAAGATTTTCCATGGCTACGGCGCAAAGTGACGTCCGGATAATTAAGCTACAGTGATTCCCCGCTAATGATGCCACGTCACCACGGTTACTGTGATAAACTCTCGATAGTTCAGAACCGAAACAAATTCAAAATTTGTTTAAAAGAAAACAATAAAAGTTTTCAAAAATTAAAACAAAAATGTTCGGTGGTTGCCAAATATTACAAAGATAATTATGGTGTAAGGTTCACAATTTTATAAAATGCCTAAGTGTTTATAAATAAATAAAAACAGAAAAGGAAATAAATAAAAAGAAAACAGAAAACAATACAAAAAAAAGGAAGAGAACCCCCCTGGACCCTGGCCCAACTGGGCCGACCCCAGGCCCAGTCGGCCACCCCCATAACCCCCACGCCCCGAAACCCTAACCCCCAGATCCCCCACTACCCACTCCCCCGATTCCCCACATTCTCCCTCGTCTCTCCCTCTCGCCCGATCCAATCGGGATCGAGCGCCCATCGCCGCCGCCTGGAGCACCCCGCCCCCCTGACGACGCCCGCCGCCGCCGGACCTCCACCCCGTCGGACGCCCCCCCTGCCTCCTCCCAGGCGTCCCCACTCGACTGGATCGGGGAGGTCCCGCGCCGCGCCCCGGCCTGCCCCCGTCCTCCTCGCCGTGGAACGACGCCGCCGCCCGGAGATCCTACCCCGCCGGCCTGCTCCCCGTCGCCCGCTCGTCCCCGACGGCCTCCCCAACCTCCCCCGAGCTCGCTCACGAGACCCTACGCGTCCCTCCCCGTGAGCTCCTCTCCTCCCTTTCCCCTCTGTCGCCGGCGACGTCCGCACCCAGTCGCCGCGCCCGACGGCGTGCGCCGCGCGCCCCTCGCGCGTCCAGGCCACGCGCCCGACGCCTCGACCTCCTCTACCGCGCGCTCGGCTGCGCTCACCCACGCCCGACGCCGCGCCCCGGCTCCCCTGTTGCTGCGCCTCTGGCCGCGCCCACTGCCACCCCGTCGTCGCGCCCCGCAACCGCCCGCGCCTCATGGCCTCTCTGCTCGCGCGCGCTCGCGCCGACCGCAGCCGTTGCTGCCCTTCTCCGTCCCGCTTGTGTGCCACGCCCCCCCTACGGATCCCCACACTGCCGACCCGCGTCCACCCAGGCCGTCCCCGGGCCACCGGCCTCCCTCTTCTCCGGCGCCCTGCCGTGGTCGCCGGCGCCCAGCCGGGTGTGCCCCTGCCGGTCACGCCCGCAGCGCCCACACGGGCTACGGCCGCACCCGCACGCCCCGGCGCCCGTGTGCCCGTGCCCGTTAAGGCCCATAGGGCCTATGACAGCCGGGGCCCATGCCCCTGAGAACATTTTAAAAAAAATGAATGAAAAAAGAAAAAGAAAAAGAATTAAAAATAAATATATAAAAAATAGTTAATTAATTAATTAACTAAATTAATTAAGTTAATTAATCCTACTTAATTAATCTAATTAACCTGTTCAACCTAACAGAGTATGACCCTAAACCCTAATCAACCTAACAGAGTATGACAGGTGGGTCCCACTGGACCCACACGTCAGGTTGACCAGGTCAATGGTCAACGTTGACTGCTGACATCACTCTGATGTCATGCCGACGTCATCATTTACTATTCTGGATAATGTTGGATTTAAATAATTAATTAAATTCCAGAGGTTAATAAAATCTTTAGAAAATCATATCTTTTAATCCGTAACTCGGATGAAAATACTTTCTACATGAAAGTTGCTCAGAACGACGAGACGATTCCGGATACACAACCCGTTCGTCCGCCACACATCCCTAACCTATCAAACTCGCAACTTTTCCCCTCCGGCTCCTCTGCCCAAAAACACGAAACACCGGGGATATTTTCCCGGATGTTTCCCCCTTCACCGGTATCGCCTATCCCTACGTTAGGTCACCCCTAGCACAACGTATTGCCGCGTCTTGCTTTGTGTTACATTTGATTGCTCTGTTATTTATGGTGTTCCCCCTCCGTTACTCCTTTCCGGTAGACTCCGAGATCGATGCTGATGCCCTTGTGGTCGACTACGTCACCGACGACCCCTCCTTGTCTGAGCAACCAGGCAAGCCCCCCCCCCTTGATCACCAGATATCGCCTATTCTGTTCTATACTGCTTGCATTAGAGTAGTGTAGCATGTTACTGCTTTCCGTTATACCTATCCTGATGCATAGCCTGTCCTTGTTACTACTGTTGTTACCTTTACCTGCTATCCTACTGCTTAGTATAGGATGCTAGTGTTCCATCAGTGGCCCTACACTCTTGTCCGTCTGCCATGCTATACTACTGGGCCGTGATCACTTCGGGAGGTGATCACGGGCATATACGATATACTTTACACAATTACATTACCTGTGATACTGTTCGGAGATGGGGGCTGAAGGGGCAGGTGGCTCCATCCCGGTAGAGGTGGGCCTGGGTTCCCGACGGGCCCCGACTGTTACTTTGTGGCGGAGCGACAGGGCAGGTTGAGACCACCTAGGAGACAGGTGGGCCTGGCCCTCGTCGGCGTTCGCGGATACTTAACACGCTTAACGAGATCTTGGTATTTGATCTGAGTTGGCTACGAGCCTATACGCACTAACCATCTACGCGGGAGTAGTTATGGGTATCCCGGCGTCGTGGTATCAGCCGAAGCCTTCGTGACGTCAGCGACTGAGTGGCGCGCGCCGGATTGGACTGGAACGCCACTAGGCTAGGTCTGCTTCTGGCCGCGTTCGCAACGTGCAGGTGTGCAAAGGGCGATGGGCCCAGACCCCTGCGCCATAGGAGTTAGACCGGCGTGCTGACCTCTCTGTTGTGCCTAGGTGGGGCTGCGACGTGTTGATCTTCCGAGGCCGGGCATGACCCAGGAAAGTGTGTCCGGCCAAATGGGATCGAGCGTGTTGGGTAAGTTGGTGCACCCCTGCAGGGAAGTTAATCTATTCGAATAGCCGTGATCTTCGGTAACAGGACGACTTGGAGTTGTACCTTGACCTTATGACAACTAGAACCGGATACTTAATAAAACACACCCTTCCAAGTGCCAGATATAACCCGGTGATCGCTCTCTAACAGGGCGACGAGGAGAGGATCGCCGGGTAGGATTATGCTATGCGATGCTACTGGAGATGCTACTTGGAGTTGCTACTTGGAGATGCTAGTTGGAGGACTTCAGACTACCCTCTTCTACTTGTTGCAAGACGACGGTGACCAGAAGCGTAGTCTTCGATAAGACTAGCTACCCCCCTCTTATTCTGGCATTCTGCAGTTCAGTCCACTGATATGGCCCTTTACACATATATCCATGCATATGTAGTGTAGTTCCTTGCTTGCGAGTACTTTGGATGAGTACTCACGGTTGCTTTCTTCCCCCTTTTTCCCCCCCTTTCCTTTCTCTCTGGTTGTCGCAACCAGATGCTGGAGCCCAGGAGCCAGACGACATCGTCGATGACGACTACTACACTGGAGGTGCCTACTACTACGTGCAGCCCGCTGACGTCGACCAGGAGTAGTTTAGGAGGATCCCAGGCAGGAGGCCTGCGTCTCTTTCGATCTGTATCCCAGTTTGTGCTAGCCTTCTTAAGGAAAACTTGTTTAACTTATGTCTGTACTCAGATATTGTTGCTTCCGCTGACTCGTCTATGATCGAGCTCTTGTATTCGAGCCCTCGAGGCCCCTGGCTTGTAATATGATGCTTGTATGACTTATTTTATTTGTAGAGTTGTGTTGTGATATCTTCCCGTGAGTCCCTGATCTTGATTGTACACGTTTGCGTGTATGATTAGTGTACGATTGAATCGGGGGCGTCACAAACCAACACGGGAAAGGAAACATATTATGGTTACATAGAGGACATATGGGAACTTAACTATGGAGGTGATTTGAAGGTCCCTTTGTTTCGGTGCAAATGGGTCAATATGACACGAGGCGGGGTAACGGAAGACCCGCAGTACGGAATGACAACAGTGGATCTCAACAATCTTGCATATGCAGACGAACCATTCGTCCTATCCAATGATGTGGCGCAGGTTTTTTATGTGAAAGATATGTCTACCAGGCCGAGAAAAAGAAAAGATAAGGAAGCGAAGGGATCATACGACGAGCCAAAGTGCCACATAGTTCTTTCAGGAAAAAGAAACATCATGGGAGTGGATGACAAGACAGACATGTGAGAAGATTATGAAAAGTTTGATGAAATTGCTCCATTCACAGTGTTTATTGACCAGAGCATCCAGTTAAATGATGAAGATTTTCCATGGCTACGGCGCAAAGGGACACACGCGAAGAAAAAGTTTCACACCCAAAGATCTAGGATGTGATCGGCTTCACTATCATCACTTTCTTCTGTGTTTCACACCCAGGAGGGAATCTCTGTAATAGTTAGGGTAGTTATGTGTTTTTGCATTTAAAACGCGAAGAAATTTTATGTGCAAACAAATTCTTTTCATGCATTTACTGATTTTTCCCAGCTAAATGACCCTGAAATTGAAAAGCATTTCAAATGAACTCAGAAAAGGTTAAAAGTTGGCATGGTATCATAATTTCATCCAAATAGCATGTGCAAAAGAGTAGAGAGGGTTACGGCAAAAACTGGATGCACTTCGTGTACAAAATGGACAATCTCTTTCGAAGTATCAGGGTTTCCGACGAAAACTCATCTGTTACAAATGCATTTCATTTTTTAAATAACTTAAGCATTACCAAATTGAATATAATGATAAAACACACTAATATTAAACATAAGAAAAAAGAATCACTGAAAAATCTTTTTTCAAAGTTAAGTTATTCACAAACTAGTGGTTCACACAAATTTCAAATAATTCAAAATTTAAACTATTCAAATTTGAAAACTACCGACACTAACAGAAAGTTTGTAATTTTTTGTACCTAAAGCAAAAATATTAACAAACAAACTCTAAATACAGCAAAAAACAACTCAAAAATAAATAAAACAAAAATAAATAAAGCGAAAAAAATAAGAAAATAAAAAGCCCGCCTACTGGGCCAAAGCGGCCTGCATACGACTAGGAACCCAACCTTTTGTTGGGCCAGGATGCAGGCCCACAAAAGGCCCAGTAGGCCCACAGGGCAGAAGAGAACAGGTAGGCCCAGTAGGCCTGCTTAGGAGAGGAGCTCGAGAGAGCTACCGCACTGGGGCTTATAAACCAGTGCGGTAGCCCCTCGGCTAGCGAGGTGGGACTAAACTTGCGCACCGCCTGGAGCCAGCGCACCCCCTTTAGTACCGGGTCGTGGCTCCAACCGGTACTAAAGACCCCTCCTTTAGTACCGGTTGGAGCCACAACCCGGTACTAAAGGGGGTGCACTTCCCGCCACTTGGCCTGGCCAAAACAGACCTTTAGTACCGGTTGGTGGCTCTAACCGGTACTAAAGGTCCATCCTATATATACACCAGTTGATAAAAATTCACTTTCCCTCTGTTTCTTCCCTGTGTTTCCTCCCTCCGTCGCGCCGTCCTGCCCCGATCGACGCCGCCCCCGTCGACGTCGCCGCCCCCGCCCCTCATCGCCGACCCCGGCTGTCCCCGTCGACGTCGCCGCCCCGGCCGTCCCCGTCCCCGTTGTCCCCATCGCCGCGCCCCGGCCGCCCCATCGCCGTGCCCCGCCCCGTCGTCGCCGCCCCGCCCCGTCCCGTCGCCCCGTCGTCGCCGCCCCGTCGTCGTCGCCCCGTCGTCGCCTCGCCGGTGAGCTCGCCCCGGCCGCCATGTCCACACACACACTACACACACACACACACACACACACTACACACACACACACACACACATTAGTTTGTTTGTTATAAATTTTTCTGTTTTTTAGTTATAGAAATATTAGATATTATTCTGTTTTTTAGTTAAATAAATATTAGAAATGTTAGTTATATAGAAATGTTATAAAAAATTTCTATTTTTTAGTTATAGAAATGTTAGCAATTTTTCTGTTTTTTAGTAATATAAATATTAGAAATGTTAGTTATATAGAAATGTTATAAATTTTTTCTGTTTTTTAGTTATAGAAATATTTATAGAAATGTTAGCAATTTTTCTGTTTTTTAGTTATATAAATATTAGAATTGTTATAGAAATGTTAGTTATATAATCAGGAAATTTTAGAATTAGTTTTAGTTAGATGAATTAGATTAATGTCAAATTGTTAGAATTTGCATATATATAGAATTTTAGTTATCACAATCCAATCATTTAAAAAATGTTACATTTTGCGGGCATATAGTATTTTTTCTCGACGATATGCCCGGCCCGCATCCTCACCGTCGACCCGTTCGCGACGACGTCCTGCTTCAGAGGACCCATATCCGGGCTGGGCTCCGCCGGGCTGGCACTGGGAGGTGCTACCTGGAGGGGCGCGCCGCTTTGTGAGGAACCCGACCTTGGGTCCCGTCGTCGACCCTGATGTCCTTTGGTGGCGTTCGCGTGGGCCATATTCAGTGCAGAAGGAGCCGGCGCCGCCGGAGGTGGTGTGTCGCCGTGTCAGGGAGGAGGACGAGCACGTCCATCGCTACATGGCTGCTATGGACGTCAGTTTCTCCAATACTTGGCAGGTTCTTTGGGCAGATGACCGGAGATATGATCTGTGTGTATTCTACGTTTGCGAGAACATTCGCATGATGACGTCCGAAAGGAGCAGATCTCAAAGACAGGACTGGGTACGTTGTCAGAACTCTATTCACACCATTATCGATATCTTGTAACACAACTAATACACATGCATATTGATCTTCTTCTTAACAGTTCAGAGAGATGCGGGATAAGCTCCTACCAGCGGACCGCATACTAGCACTTCAAGAGAAAATAACCGGATTTTTGCTCGACCAGGTCATAGATCCCAAAGGAGAATACTATTACCCGCTACCGCCCCCATGAACCACTTGTCATCGTGCATGCTCCAAAGGCACCAAGGCAACATGTAGGAGAAATTGTATATGTATAATTGTATATACATGTGTATGTGGAATAGTTAATGGTGTTGGCTGTGAGACATTCGATGATATATATTATATATATATACTAGTCGTCAACCCGTGCAACTGCACGGGCTAGTTATTTAGAAAATAGGTTATTGAAATTTCATAAACATTGGTAACATACGATTATCATAAGCTTCAGTACAAAATAAATAACTTGCACAAAGTTTTCAAACAACTGTCCACAGACATAATCTCTTCCATTAATCCTCTAGATATAATTAGTTATTTCTCTAAGCTCGGATATAAAAATGAATTGCAAGAATAATAAACCTTTTTGAAAGGCATCTATAGTGAACTGTACATGTGATAGTAATTTGAGGAACAATTTTGTTCTTTTTAACATGCACCGAAATGTATGTAAAATTTTAATCAGACGAAGAAACGAAAAATCTTTAACGTACCAAATATGTTTTATTTTGGTTATAAATGCCACCTTGCTTTGTATTTTCATGAAATAATAGTCTAAAATAGATATAAGGAAAAGCATACCAATAGGCAACTCCTCCAGAAATAAAACTTCTATCGGGTGGCCACTATTGCACGTTGCGCTGTGATGTTGATGATTCCTGCGAAGCAAGGTAAATAGTAGTTCTGGAGTCATTATGAAATGGAAAAGCTAATTAGTAGTTAGTAGCTAGGTATATAATGTTTAAATCTTGATTGAGGTGTAGTAAGATAATTTGCAGGATAAAAGAGGTAACAACACAATCAAATTAGAAGAGAGGCTAGAAACATGTATGGCACATCATGTTGGTAGGAACTAATCCTCTTATATGATTATAAGAGCATTATACAGTAACCTCGGGAGGGTTTCCTGATGAACAATTATTCCACTCTTTGCATGAAGAATTGTGATTTCAGATTGGGACATTGTCAAACAACCTAACATATGAAATAAGACTATCAACTCCGCTTACTTAATAAAAGGCCACGTGAGGCACATGCGTGTGTGTCCATTTATGATTTTTTTTTCCTTGTGCCTTTCAGCAAATATAGATGGCATAAGTGAGTTACGATGATGGAGACAAAATAACCCTAACTTAGAAAACTATGGTCACACCAAATGGCAGTTTTCTTGAGGGAACATAATTTATTTTGAAGACTAATTTTCTTCATTTTTATTTTAAAGACTAATTTTCTTCATTGAAGTTACAACTGCATTTATTACATCTTATATGCGACAAACGTATTAGAGTCTTGACTCTGAAGACGCTAAAACAAAAAATATAGACTGAACTGTCATCCAGGCTGTAGTGGGTCAAGTAGAAGGGAGAAATTTCTCCTGCAACTTGCACTTGGCGACACGGGTAGATGGCCAGATCACAACACACCCTCACAGTTTTTACATGGGAAAGATATGATCAATGTTAACACGTAGGAACGAACTTTTTACTCAGCTATTCTTGTTCCACACGTGGTATAACCTTTATTGATCCATTGCACCGGGCGGTCGAAACCCTTTCCCGCATGCATGTTTGCGACTTGACATGGAAGTTCACAAAACTAAATTCCAATGATGCTAAATATCCTAACATCTATTTCGTAAATCTTCTTCACTATGCAAGACTGCCAGAGTCACCTTCAACACTCGAATAATTGCCTAATTTACTATACGGAGGAAATAGACGGCAAGCCAAGCAACAATTAGTGGCAGCAGCAGCTAAAATAAAACTTAAACTAATAGCATTCGTGCTCACATAAGAGTAGATTATGTGTCATCTCTGATTCAGGATTGACCCTGAGTGCACTCGGAGGCATCTGTCATCCCACACGCGCTAGCGTTCCACGACTCCACCTCATGATTCCCCTCGTGGGGCATGGACGATGCAATTCGCCTTGTAGGGATCATATGGAGTACATCCCTGCCGCTCCTGTTCGGTGACCACATCAACCAACGCATCCTGTGCTGATTAAAATATAAAATTGTGTGCAACCATTTGAAAATTTGACCACCAGATCAAAACCAAGAAAAGATATATATACCCTGTAAGACGTAATCTTTGGAGAAAACTGGGAACTGATACAGCTCAGAGTAAAATTTATATGGATTTATTCAAAGTCTAGGCATCAATTAATGCCTTTACTTAATATTACTAAAAGGCAGAATAAGTAGACACATAGTACAGTGCATATAATCAGAGATTTATCAAACAGTAGAAAACCACATAACATCCAAATTATCTGTAGGGAAACAACAATTAATTCTTCAGCAATTATTGTAGAGAAAATACTCATTGTCCCTATACCTTTTCAGTGGCACCGTCAGATTTGGCTCAAGGCCATACCTGCTCAGGTTTTCTCATGGATGTGTGACATGAATACGACATCAGAATAGTGACCATCCAGCGCTGTGCTCTATGGCACTGTGTCATAGTGCATCCCTTAATTCAATTGGTTAACCTCCAGTAATTATTTTCTGGAGCTGATGTTGTCACCCCAACTGTATCGCCTTGGTTCCTATCTGTATGAAGATAATTTAGGGGTTCCTCATGAATCCAACACACTGAAAATAAGGCAAGAACTTAAAAAAATTGAGGATAGGTTACTTTTATGTGGAGTTGGAAGCAGACAACCATGGAAGAACTCCACGGCATCAGAGAGGCAAATCATTGTCCTACCACGCGTCTGCAGAGCCGTGAAGTTGCGCCGCTGTAGATGGTTGTTCTCCTACCACCATTAATTCATCCCTCTGCTGCACAACACCTACCACGGATATGCATGCAACACGAAGTATGCCCACTTGATGCTGAACATTGATCTGGTACGTGCACATACTGGTACAAACGCAACAGATTGAGATGGGCGCTGGAGTCTAGGTGGAAAGAGATATGAGCGAAGAACTGCAATTTGGGGAGCAGCCGGCCGCACGGCGAGCTCGGGACATGGCAACCCTGCTAGCAGATTTGATGTTCTCAAGTGAGGACTTGACATGATTTTCTTTCATCAGGCTTGAGCGAGCGTTGGGTATTGTACCTAGGGTTAGTGCCACCGCCAAATCTTGTCTACTCAATATGCTGCCACCTCGATCCTTCACCCAACCGAGGTGGACTTAGCTGGAGCTGCCGTTGCGCCAGACGCCGGATTCACCAAAGGAAGAGATGGTGGATGATAGGACTTTTGTCCATACCAGCTCGAGAAGGAAGTGCTCAGGTCGGATGATAGGAGATTCGTTTTTTTTTCTGTTAGGAAAAAGGAGAGAAGGATTGATAGTCGGATGGTAGTAGATCGTTTGGCTTTCTGTTAGGAAAAAAAGGAGAGAACAGGATCGATTAGGAGTTGTACCGGAGGTGGCTCGCCCACGGTATGCTTTCATCCTACGACTTTAGACTAAAAAAAATTAATCTGATGGAAAAAACTTTTTAATCCCTATCTCCACCGTAATAATTCAGTCCCACCAGATGAACGGCTCCTAATTTCTAATTAACGTGGTAATTACTTGGGAGTCTGTAATTAGTATAGGTAATAGAGATGCGGTTCTACGTACGAGAAAATCTATTTATATATATGCATAACGTGTACAATTTGTAGTATCATGAAATACCAGAAAAAAAGTATTAAATTGAAAATAAAGCCAAATTGTAAACACAAAATTAAAGCAAAAATTAAAAAAACACCCAAACATTTAGTACCGGTTACCAACCGGTACTAATGTCCTACACGCACCCGGGCCTGGCTCGTGCCACGTGGTGGCCCTTTAGCGCTGGTTCATGACGAACCGGTACTAAAGGGGGACCTTTAGTCCCCACTCTTTAGTGCCGGTTTGCGAACCGGCACTAAAGACCGTCACGAACCAGCACTAAAGGCCGGTTCTGCACTAGTGAGAAGGACTCACTGGTTCACCTCGCTGAGGCCATCATCGACCCCTACTACAGAGACATGAAGGATTCCTGCAACAATAACAAGCGTGCCTGGCACTCGGCCTGGATGAACAAACTCGACAAAGATCACGTTGTGTATGCGGCCAAGGAGGCGTACACGTGCTACGACATGTACAGGCGGATCGTTGACATGAGGAAGTGCCTCCTTCCCCAAAACGGCGTGGGATCGAGCCGGAAGCAGAGCAATGGCAATCGTCGTCACAACAAGAAGTAGATGATTAGATCCTCGTTTCTCCTAGTTTAGTATGCATGTAATTGCTTTTACTTTGGTGTGTGAAAATGTTATCTGTGTAGTCACTTGTCTAATTGTATGCTTAATTTGGTTATGCAATGCTGTCTTTTTAAGTATATTTGTTGATGCTCCGTAGACAGAGCATATCACATCGCATACAGACTAAACATGGGAACCCGTTGGTGATGATTTCATCAATCACTGACGATTGTATACCAGCAATCGTTTGCTCACAACACACACGGCTTGTTAACAGGAATTGTCTGTGTTGTTATCGGTCTTCCCACATATTTCTGATTACAGACCTGTTTGTCGTATATCACAAACATCATGTTAAGTTGAACCGTTTCTGTTCTCTTGGATCAACGCAAATAGTTCATCCGAGTGAACTGTATGCCGTATATCGCACACACCTTCATCTGGCTGCCAGTTTCTGTTGTTCCGCCTCATCACAAACAGTTCATCCGAGTGAACCGTATGCTGTGTATCGCACACGCTTTCATCTAGCTGCCCGTTTCTTTTGTTCCTCCTCTTCACAAACAGTTAATTGAACTGAAACGTATGCCCTGCATCACACACGGAACCAAAATCTGAACCGTGTTTGATGCATACGTCATCGCAAACGTTTTGGACATTTTTGACGGTTCTCTGACACCACCTGTCGTGAAATTAACACGTCAGATGTCCTCATGAAAGGACTTAGTCGTGGAGCCATCGCAACGGGTTAGCTTGAAGGGGTTAAACCGGACAAGGGAGACGGGAGTTTTATACTAGTTCGGCCCCTTCGATGAAGGTAAAAGCCTACGTCTAGTTGTGATGGGATTGATTGGGTTTCGATGACCAGGGAGCAAATAAGCTTGCCTGAGTCTCGAGTTGTTGTTTCCTGTCCCTGAACCGCCGCCGGGTCGTCCCTTTATATCTGTAGGTTGACGCCCGGCCGGTCTACAGAGCCCCAAGGCCGACTCATACAAAGTGTCTGGCTCGGTCTCTCCTTTCCTAACTTACATTACAAGTTACATAGTCATGTCGGTTTATCATTATGGGCCCTAATCCGCCTTTGGGCTTTGGGCCTCTAAGCTTCACTAGTAAAGCGCCATCTTCTGGCTCTTCATGGGCTTCAGTATAGTTGAGGGTGATCCGGGCCCTCCTGGCCGGTTTACACTTGGTAGCTATATCCCCAACATTAGGCCCCAGATTGATTTGAACCTGTTCATGTCAATCTTCAATACTACAAAGAAATCTTGTGAACATCTCCTTATATTCTCGTAAACCGCCATATTGTCTTCTCCTGTAACTTTTATTAAACCGCCGTGACATGATCTTCTGGATATAGCAACGGTCCATCATGACATCATCCCTGTATTAAAATTAAAAGATTCCCTTCATTAATGGTCATCCCGAAAATCGAGGCGACAGGTGCGCCCACTCTGCCGCTTCAGGCTCCTCGAGTTTCGCGCCTGCCATTTATCCTTTCCTCTATAAATAAAGCCCGAGGGTCCTTTTATCTTTTTCCCCTTCTGTGCCTTCTTATTCCTCGTGACGCCTAAGCTCTGAAGCTCCGCCGCCGCCTGTGACATTTGAGAACTGCATCGACAAGGGCCGCTGCATCAACCTAAAACGGACTAGAAACTCGCCGCACCCCTCCGCAGTAAATCTGCAATGGTAAGTTTCCTCTTTCCTTCATCTTTAGATCTGTGTTTAGGGTTCGTGAATTCATCTGTACAGTTATTCATTCTTCCACCTCAGTTCTTCGTCTTTCCTTCTGCCGCGGTAGTTTTGATCCAATAGCAGTGTAGATCTCGTGCGGTAGTTACTCCGCATCCGTTTTTAATACTAGCAGATCTTCCCTTTCTTCTGTAGAGTACACGATCTTCCTTGTTTTGCTTTAACGCCATTTATAAGTCACAGTAATTTTTCTTTATTGAAGCGTGGTAGATCCAAATAAATTTGGTCATTATGTGAAACCTGTTTCTGTCAACACTTAGCATATTTTCATTTGTCTCCTCCACCAAAGGGTGGTTTAAACCTTTAGCAGTCAGTAATCCGCCACTTATCACTAGCCCTCGCTTAAACCGCCATCTTAAATCTGATTAGCAGTTCCGGTTTAACATCAACAAATGCTCCTTGAACTGTCAATTGTAAACCGGCTTCCTTTTACCTTTACAGTTTACTGTCCAAGATGACCAAGCAATTCGCCGCCTGTAACTGGGTTCCGTCCCGGATTACAGAAACTCAGATCAATGGCTACGTCACAACTGGCGCTTTAGCCTCGAAGAATGTTCTTCACTGGCGTGTTCCTGGCCCCGAGTGCCCTCCTGAGCCTCAGGATGGCGAAGTTATTGTTTTTATGCAGCACTTAGATCGGGGCTTCAGCCCTCCCGGATCAAAAAATTTCCGGGATGTCCTGGCAAGCCTTCAACTCCGTCCGCAAGACATTGGCCCAAATTCTGTATCAAATATATGCAACTTTCAAGTATTTTGTGAAGTTTACCTTCAAGAAGAACCATCTGTCGAGCTGTTCCAGGACTTCTTCCACTTGAACCGCCGGACCGAGTTTTCGGACGGCCCTAACACAGAACTTGGCGGGGTATCAATCCAGAAAAGGAAGGAGGTTGATTTCCCACATGCATCCCACCATAGTCATCCCAAAGACTGGAACCAAACTTGGTTTTACTGTCAAAACACAGCCCCTGTCGAAGAGAATCCCCTGCCAGGTTACCGCCCTCATCGGCTTAGCAATGGCCACCTGTTACCTAAGCGTTTAACCGCCAGAGAGAGACAAACTTATGCTCCTCAACTCGCCAAGCTCCGGGCTCTCATGGCCAACGGATTAACTGGTGTTGATCTTGTTCGTTGCTGGGTTCAATGGCGCATCCTGCCTCTAAGTCGCCCCTCCGGATTAATGTATGAGTATACCGGCAACTCCAATGATCCTCAACGGTTCAATGAGATAGAGGTGACCGATGATGAAGTCACCGAATCAGTGAAGAAGATGTTAGACGAACCCCTCGCTGTATGCAGTCAAACCGGGCTGGCTCCTTTTTACGCCGCCAACAAACCGCCGACAGTAAGTTTTTGAACTTGTACTTTCTTGATCCGCCTCCGCTTTAAGACTTGTGCTAACAATCCTTTGTTTTAATCTTTGCAGACCAACAGCAATTTTTGGAAGAAGAAAACTTTAGAGAAAACAGTCAGAGCTCCTCGTGCCAAGAGCAAGGCTGTCAAGGAATCAAAAAAGAAAACCGGCGAAGCTGCTGATCCGCCCGAAGATGCTGAAGAGTCGGATCAAGAGGTAGAACTTGACTCCCTTGGCTCCTTTTTCATTCATCTTATTAACAATGATTATCATCAGGACGATGCAGAGGTCAGCCGTGAGGATCATGTTGAGGTAATCTCTCTCCTCCGGTTCAGATCTTGTGCCGGTTCAAAGATTTCACCGTGCAGTTCGGAAAGTGAAACGCTCTCACCCTCTTGCTTATTTGGATCCAAAATTTTCTTTAAAGAAACAACAACCTGAAGAGCGCCGCACAACCCGACATAGTGGCCAGCAAGTCACTTCTTCCGGTTTACCGGATACTCCAATCCGGAAGTGTTGTCCAGAGGTTACTTGCTCTCCCGAAAAACGTTATCCTTTGCAGGGTTTCTTCCGATACCCACTTAATCCGTCTGATCCGAATTATCAGGCGTCTTGTAACTCGTCTGGCGGTTCATCAACCACACAACTGCCTCCCCTCAAGACCGTTGCTGGGTAAGTATATTGCTTTTTAATCTGCTTCTTCATGCATTGGTTTATCATACAGATCTTTATCTTGATGTTGCAGTGCTAAGGCTCGATTGAGCAAGAAAGCCAAGACCATCGGTCCTTCTGATGATCTTGAACCGGAGAAGACCCCAGAAAATGCTGACGAAAATACTGATCATGTCATGGATGAATCCGCTCCACAAGATTGAGCTGCTAACGCCAATCCGCCGGATGCTGATCAAGAAACACATCTCGACATATCAAGTCCTCATGCTGCGCCTCCAACTCCAATTGCTGATCCGCTGGGCTCAACTGCCAATCCGCCAAGCCCTGCTGCCAATCTGCCAAGCCCTGCTTTCAAACCGCCAAGCCCAGTCAAAGAGAAGGTCAATCCGACAAGCCCAGCCAAGGATGACGATGACGTTGTTGTCACTGGTACTGCCTATACCGCCCCTGGCAATCCTGTTGCTTTATCAAAGCACACTGCCAAGGATGAATTTGCTGCTATGAGCAAGGGGAAGGGGAAGACTAATTTGTCAGCCTATGTTGATCTTTCTGCTCAAGACCTTCATTCCGGATTCTTGAACCGGCTTTACACCAGCCGAGATTATGAAGCCGGTTTGGTAAATCTAATGAAGGAGCGCTATGAGGTAATTTTGAAAACACCATCTTTATTCTGTTCACTCCTTGTATTGTAGCCCCCAAGGGCCGGCTTATCTTTGAAAGATAAACCGGGTCTTCAGAAATGAAACAGACTTCATAGCCCCCAAGGGTTGGTTTGCCTTTGTAAAGACGAACCGGGACTTTTATATTCCATATTATATCTTATTTGCTTTCCGTACGTATGCTGTAGATCAAGCACACATTAGCCCCCAAGTGCCAAGATTAAAACTTGTATTGATCCTTGGGACTTTAAACAATGAGTAGTGAAAAAGCAATCCACATTAGCCCCCAAGTGCCAAGTGTATAACTGGTTGTATGCTTGGGACTTTTGAGAATATTTATATTTTCTTCCTCTGTAATAGGATGATATAAACCGCCAAGGCTGTCAAATCGCCGATCTGCAAGAGAACCTCAAGACCCAACAAACAGAGACATCCAAGGCCAAAGACGAACTGAAAACTGCTTTGGAAGCCATGGAGCAACTCAAAGAAGGGTTCAAAACGGAACGTACCAACTAGGAGACAGAGAAAAATGCATTGATGAAGCGGGCAGAAGACGCCGAATCAGCTCTTAAACCGGTAGCAGAGGAACTCTCTGGGTTAAAGCGCCAAGTGAACGCAATGACCTCTACAGTGTTTGGTAAGCGATTTGACCAAGACTTCTTGAATGACCATATTGGTAGCTTGCCGGTTTAACATGAAATTCTTAAACCGTTGTAGGTAGCCGCATTGCTCATCTGGGCTCTGATATGTGGATGAAGCTGAAGGCCGCATACACTTTGATTGAACAATTATATACCGGTGCCCAACGGGTTATCTGTGCCGCTTCATACAACAATCCGGCCCCCACCTTAATCAAGGATAAGCTGGCAAAGTTATCTGTAACACCAGCACAGATAGAAGAGATGAACCGATCTGCTGCCAGAGCCGGTGCTTTGTTGGCACTTACCCGAGCCAAAGCATGGATAGCTGATCTTGATCCGGCGGATATTGCCAAGGGATTCCCTAGTGAGCAAGAGAACGGGGCCGAATTTGACAACGACGCCCTCAAAGCTGTGACAAGGGAGATGCGTCCTTTGGCGAGTCAATTGGCAGAAGAAGCAAACTTGATGGTTCACCGGTCTTTCTATGATGCCAACAACAGGCGGGTTGAGACTGTCGTGCCTGAAGTGCAGAATCTTATCCCGCCAATCCGTAAGCACACTTATGCCCCTGACGTTGATCCGGCTGAACTTATAAGTGAAGAGGCTATCTTTCAGGCTTTAACCCGGATTGACTGGACCACCGCTGACTTCCAGCCACTGGATGAGGAAGAGGAAGATGAACCAACGCCAGATGATCCGTCCACTTCTCGTCAACATGGCGATGAGGCCCGATCCGTCAATCTGACTGATGCTGTCATGAAATTTGATCTGTGGAAAGAACAAACTTATATTTTGGGCCTTGAAGCGCCTTGTAATAGGCTAGTGAAAATACTTTGATCTGCTGCCATCGTGCACTAGGATATACTTTGCTTGATCCGCCATGCCGATTTGAATGCTAGCTTATATATCTTTATAATATTATGCAATCCCCGTGTCTGCATAGAAAAGAGCTATCCTGGCGGTTTACCGCTGGACGTGTCATAGTGCCCAAAATAAAGCCTAGTTAGAAACCAAAGCGGAATGAATATGAAGTACTCATGCCTGTGATGTGTAATCAATTAATAAGTGTTTAAGCCCAAAAGTGTAAGCTATCAAAACCTTTATCCTATAATGATAGGATGAATAAGTCACGCCGGGTTACAACAAACGCCGGATGATCATACTGGCGATATATAGTCAAAGCCAGGCCGGGTTAATAAGCGTCGGGTTAACATTGTGACTGAAAAGCCACACCGGGTTAAAAAACACCGGTTTAAGACAAATTCTTCAAAAAGGTGAAAACTTAGCAAGAAAAAAAGCTAATAAAAATCATGTAGGCAAGGCTTTTCAAGGGCTGCCAGGCCCAAATTCGAGGCTTAACATGGGCTGCCAGGCCACTGAGTTAAACCATTTTGCAAAGCCTTTTAAGATGGCCCTCCAACTAACCAATCACCGTTTTAACTTTGACAAGTTCAAGGTCTATGTAAGATTGACTTGTCAAACGTTCGGTGGGTCATGCCCGGATTACCTGGATAGGAGTGGCTTACTTGATGAAGGCAGGTTAACCCCGGGGTTTTAGGTGAATACAACAGGCTTCCAAGCCGTGGGTCGATACCCAATTACAAGGGTCCTTCAAACTCTTTGTGGCTTTTGCACAAAAGAGCCCCCAAGTAACTTTGTGAGTTGTGCTCAATGGGTGCCTATGTTTGAGCTGTTGAATAACATCCAAACTCTCTTTGGCCCCTTGGGTGTGAAGCTCCCAAGCTGTATTGTGGCATTATAGCCGGTTTAATGGACAAGGTGAGTCATCACTTTGAGAGCAGAAGCCCCCTTGTAACCAAGACATATTTTGGAAGAACGGAAGAGGTCCTGCTAGTAGCAAGGATGCCGGTTTATTATATTGATCATAATATATACATTGTCATAATATGTACATAAGGAAAACCTATGGCTCAAGTGTAGTAAGGCCGAAGGAGAGCTATGTTCCATGGCCGCCGGGTCTCCTCCTCAGAACTACGTGAGTCTTCTCGAACATCAATGAGGTAGTAAGATCCATTGTGCAATTTTTTGCTGACCACAAAGGGTCCTTCCCAAGGTGGGGATAACTTGTGCATATCAGTCTGATCCTGGATGAGCCGAAGCACTAGGTCGCCTTCTTGAAAGGTCCATGTCTTAACCCGGCGGCTGTGATATACGCTGCAGGTCTTGTTGATAAACCGCCGACCGAGCCAAAGCCATGTCCCGTTTCTCATCTAACAGGTCCAACGCCTCTTGACGCGCTTGCTCATTGTCCTCTTCAACATAATTGGCAACCCGGGGCGAATCATGACGAATATCACTTGGGAGGACAGCCTCAGCTCCGTAAACCATGAAGAAAGGTGTATAACCCGTGGATCGGTTTGGGGTGGTGTTGATACTCCATAACACAGAGGGCAGTTCTTCCACCCAACAACCCGGCGTCCACTTTAACGGAACCATAAGCATGGGCTTAATACCCTTCAAGATTTCTTGATTCGCCCTCTCGGCTTGACCATTGGACTGGGGATGAGCCACGGATGCTACATCAAGCCAGATGTGCTCTCGCTGGCAGAACTCCTCCATCTCACCTTTAGAAAGGTTTGTGCCATTATCTGTGATGATGCTGTGAGGAAACCCAAAATGGAAAATAATCTTTTTGAGAAATTGAACCGCCCTAGCTGCATCACACTTACTGATAGGTTCTGCTTCAACCCATTTAGTGAACTTGTCAACCGCCACCAATAGGTGGGTCTTTTTATCCTGGGAGCGCTTAAAAGGTCCCACCATATCCAGCCCCCAAGTGGCAAACGACCAAGTGATAGGAATCATCCGTACCTCCTGAGCCGGAACATGAGCTCGACGGGAAAATTTCTGACAAGCATCACACCGTTTTACCAGATCCCCCGCGTCAGTATGAGCTGTCAACCAATAGAACCCATGACGAAAAGCTTTAGCCACCAGGGATTTTGAACCAGCGTGGTGACCACAATCCCCTTCATGGATTTCACGTAGAATCTCTTGGCCTTCTTCAGGGGAAATACAGCGTTGAAAAACGCCTGAAACACTGCAACGGTGTAACTCGCCATTGTGAATAACCATGGACTTGGACCGCCGGATGATCTGCCTAGTGAAAACCTCATCATCTGGTAATTCGCCCCGGTTTAGATATGCCAGATATGGAATCGTCCAATCCGGAGTAATATGTAAAGCGGCCACCAACTGGGCCTCCGGATCAAGAACAGCTAAATCCTCTTCTGTCGGTAACTTGATAGACGGGTTATGCAGGATATCTAAAAAGGTATTGGGTGGTACCGGTTTACGCTGAGATCCCAGCCTGCTTAAAGCATCTGCTGCCTCGTTTTTGCGCCCGTCAATATGCTCAACCTGATAACACTTAAAGTGACCTGCCACAATATCCACCTCGCGTCTGTAAGCCGACATTAGTGGATTCTTAGAATCCCAAGTACCAGAGACTTGCTGCGCCACTAGATCAGAATCTCCGAAACAGCGAACCCGGCTTAAGTTCATTTCTTTGGCCGCCCGGAGACCATGGAGTAAGGCCTCGTACTCAGCTGCATTGTTAGTACAAGGAAACATTAAGCGGAGAACATAACCAATTTTATCACTGCGAGGGGAAGTAAGAACAACTCTAGCCCCCGAGCCCTCCAATTGCCTGGATCCATCAAAGTGAATGGTCCAATATGTATTATCCGGTTGGTCCTCTGGTGCCTGTAACCCGGTCCAATCATTGATGAAGTCAACAAGTGCCTATGACTTGATTGATGTCCCAGGCATATACTTCAATCCGTGCGGGCTAAGCTCAATTGCCCACTTTGCAACCCGGCCAGTTGCCTCCCTGTTCTAAATGATATCGCCCAAAGGAGCTGTACTGACCACGGTAATGGGATGGCCTTGAAAGTACTGCTTGAGCTTTCGACTTGCCATAAAAACCCCATAAACCAGCTTCTGCCAATGCGGATATCGCTGCTTTGACTCGATAAGCACGTCACTGATGTAGTAAACCGGTAGTTGAACCAGGTATTCCTTACCAGCCTCCTTGCGCTCTACCACGATCGCCACGCTGACAGCACGGGCATTAGCAGCCACGTATAATAACAAGGGCTCTTTGAGGGAGTCCTGGACTAGGGGGTGTCCGGATAGCCGAACTATCATCATCGGTCGGACTCCAAGACTATAAAGATACAAGATTGAAGACTTCGTCCCGTGTTCGGATGGGACTTTCCTTGGCGTGGAAGGCAAGCTTGGCAATACGGATATGTAGATCTCCTACCATTGTAACCGACTCTGTGTAACCCTAGCCCTCTCCGGTGTCTATACAAACTGGAGGGTTTTAGTCCGTAGGACAACAATCACAACAACAATCATACCATAGGCTAGCTTCTAGGGTTTAGCCTCCTTGATCTCGTGGTAGATCCACTCTTGTACTACCCATATCATCAATATTAATCAAGCAGGAGTAGGGTTTTACCTCCATCGAGAGGGCCCGAACCTGGGTAAAAACATCGTGTCCCTTGTCTCCTGTTACCATCCGCCTAGACGCACAGTTCGGGACCCCCTACCCGAGATCCGCCGGTTTTGACACCGACATTGGTGCTTTCATTGAGAGTTCCTCTGTGTTGTCACCGAAAGGCTTGATGGCTCCTTCGATCATCATCAACAGCGCAGTCCAGGGTGAGACTTTTCTCCCCGGACAGATCTTCGTATTCAGCGGCTTTGCACTGTGGGCCAATTCGATTGGCCATCTGGAGCAGATCGAAAGCTACGCCCCTGGCCATCAGGACAGATTTGGAAGTCTAAACTTCACGGCTGACATCCGCGGAGACTTGATCTTCGATGGATTCGAGCCACAGCCGAGCGCGCCGCACTGTCTCGATGTGCATGATTTAGCTCTGCTGCCGGACAGTACCCTGGAGGCCGCACATGAGTCCGCTCTGACCCTTAATTCGGAGCCGACCGCGCAGATCGAGGATGGGTGGCTAGACACCGCCTCGGGGGCTGCAACCTTTACGGCGATGGAGCCGAATACTGACCTTGTCCCTTGCGACTCTCGTGACTCCGAGGTGCCGGACTCCTCACCGGACTCCGAACCTCCTGCGCCCCCTCCAATCGAATTCGATTGGGCACCGATCATGGAATTCACCGCCGCAGACATCTTTCAACACTCACCTTTTGGCGACATCCTGAATTCGCTAAAGTATCTCTCGCTATCAGGAGAGCCCTGGCCGAATTGCGGACAGGATGGTTGGGATGCGGATGGCAAAGAAATTCAAAGCCCACCCACCACCCACTTTGTAGCCACTGTCGATGATCTAACCGACATGCTAGACTACGACTCCGAAGACATCGACGGTGTGGACGACGATGCCGGAGACAACCAAGAACCAGCACCTACGGGGCACTGGAAGACCACCTCAACTCATGACATATACATGGTGGATACTCCAAAGGGAAGCGATAACGAGGAACAACGGGACGCGGCGAAGGATAATTCCCCCCAAAAACAACCAAAACGGCGACATAAGCGTCGCCCGAAGTCCCACCTTGATAATAACATCACCCATAATGACCTAGCCATAGAGCAGGGTGAACCAGTGGACGACGAACATGCAACCAAGCAACCATCCGAACAGGATGAATTGGACAAGCAACCCATCCCCGGCGAAAATAACAGTCCAGACGATCTCACGCCGGACACATCGCCGGAGCATAAGAACCTTCACAAAAGGCTCGTCGCCTCTGCAAGAAGTTTGAAGAAGCAGAAGCGGAAGCTCAAAACAGCGGAAGACGTACTCAGAATGAGATGGAGCGAAGTACTCAAGACCGCAGACAAATACGGCAATAGTCACCAAGCAAAGAGCTACCCGAAATGCAAACTGTTGCCCGAATTCGACGAGGAGGCCGTAGAGCCACCACAATCAAAAAGCAAAGAAGCCACCTGGCCGAATAGACGACCAGATGACAGGCTAAGAGCGGCAAATGGCGCCGCACACAAGCCGGCACACGATCCATATAAAGACCCTCACAAAAAGGATGGCCCGGTCAGGTCCATTTATGGGCCAAAAAAGAGGGCTCCAGGAAGCAACACAACACGCCGAGTGTTCGAAGATATCGGCACACCTAAATACAGGGGCGCCGCACACCCACTATGTTTCACCGATGAGGTACTGGATCACGAATTTCCAGCAGGATTCAAACCCGTAAACATAGAGGCATACGACGGAACAACAGACCCCGGAGTCTGGATTGAGGATTATATCCTACACATACACATGGCTAGAGGAGACGATCTCCACGCCATAAAATACCTACCCCTCAAACTCAAAGGGCCAGCTCGGCATTGGCTCAAAAGCCTCTTAGAAAATACAATTGGAAGTTGGGAAGAGCTCGAGGACGCGTTTCGAGCAAATTTCCAGGGGACTTATGTCCGCCCTCCGGATGCAGACGATTTAAGTCACATAACTCAACAACCCGGAGAATCAGCTCACAAATTCTGGAACAGGTTCCTCACCAAAAAGAACCAAATAGTCGACTGTCCGGACGCCGAAGCCTTAGCAGGTTTTTTAAGCATAACGTCCGAGACGAATGGCTTGCCAGGCACCTCGGCCAGGAAAAACCAAGAACAATGGCCGCGCTAACGAGCCTCATGACCCGCTTTTGTGTGGGAGAAGATAGCTGGCTGGCAAGATGCAGCACCAGCGACCCAAGTACATCCGAGGTCAGAGATGGAAATGGGAAATCACGACGCAGAAAAGATCAGCGCTGCAATAAAGAAAATGGCCCAAAGAACACGGCGGTCAACGCCGGATTCAAAAGCTCTCGGCCAAACAGCAAAACACTGCCTCTTAAGGACAACAGTGACGAGCTGTCCAACCTAAACAAAATCCTGGATAGGATATGTCAAATCCACAGTACCCCCGGGAAGCCTGCAAACCACACCCACCGAGATTGTTGGGTCTTCAAGCAGTCCGGCCGACTTAACGCCGAACAGAAGGGGCTCGACATGCCAAGCGAGGATGATGATGAACCCCACAAGCAGAGCACCGGAAAACAAAAGAACTTCCCACAAGAAGTAAAAACAGTGAATTCACTTCAAGTGATAACAAGGAAAAATACGGCGGCGTCTATCAAAGCACATGCCGCATGGTCCACCCCAGCGGAATCCCGAGATTGGATGTCAAAACCATTTACTTTCGACCATCTGGATTACTCCAGAAGTATTGGAAATGCAGGATGGACTGCTTTGATATTGGACCCTATAATCGACGGACTACAATTTACACAAGTCCTAATGGATGGCGGTAGCGATTTAAACCTGCTATATCCGGACACAATCCGCAGGATGGGGATAGACCCTACCAAAATTCGCCATAGCAGCACTTCCTTCAAAGGAGTGACGCCAGGCCCTTGCGCCAATTGCACAGGATCCTTACTACTAGAAGTTGTGTTCGGTTCATCCGACAACTTCCGTCGCGAAAAGCTAATTTCCATATCGCCCCATTTAAAAGTAGCCACCAAGCACTATTGGGACGTGAGGCTTTCACCCGCTTTAACGCAATACCGCATTACGCGTCTCTTACACTTAAAATGCCCGGTCCACGCGGCATTATCTCTTTGAAAGGTCGCTCAAGACCCCGGACATGGCTAGGCGAGTCCGGCATAAATAAACTAGGGGCTTCCTAGCCGCATACCCCTTTACAAGGGGTTGTGAGCATGAACAATGAGAGCCACTAAAGCTCAACTTTATTCATTTTTTAAAAATCATACTCTATTTTAAATACATTTTTTGCACGGTATTTTCCCAAGCTAAGTTCTTCCCTTTTACAGATGAACACCGTGCTACACATGTCCAGGATATAGCACAACGGAGACACAGGCGCAGACGTGCAGCAGGGACCCGTTGCAAGGATTCTTTTCAGATTAAGACCCTGCGTAAACCTTTCTTACTGTCTCTTGTTGATACACATCCCCTGGTTTTCTATTATAACCAAGGAGGTGGCTGGCGTTTTGGCATCGGCCGCGTCAGAAGTTTTCGCCCGTACCTGGACAATAGGGGCTTAGGGCATCGTTCTGCCCATTTTCATAAAGACCGAATACCTCAGGGAGTGTTCGGCGTCTCGAGTTAGGCCTTATATGCATCAGCTCCGAATCATGTCTTTGGTTAAATGTTGGGTTTGCCCGGCTCCTGTGTTTTGCTGCCTTACGTTCCGTATCATCGGCTAACGCGGCACCAGGAGAACTACTGCGATTGTGCCCCGATTCGGCCGGGCAAGCACCTCAGTAGAGAAAGCCGAAAACTGACTGTCATGATATAGCGAGAGACTGGTCAACCACTCGATCGACTACCGGAATGTCTAGAATTCCTCCGCTTTGACGAAGGCCCGTTTCCCGGTCAGGCACATACGCGCCCCGAATTCGGAGAGCGCGGTGCCCCTAGGGGCTATATTGTAGCCCCACCTTCGAACTCCTATGGCTAAGTGAAAGTGATAAAGCATTATAGTCCCGTTGCCTAGTTTGCTACACTACCACCTCCTTCACAGGACCAAGACGTTGGATTAAGTGTGAAAATGCGTTGTTTTGCAAACACCCCCGCACCATGTGCGTGGGGGCTGAAGCCGAAGACTGCCATCTTTCAGGCTATACACACGTATACATTAACGGCCGCACAGGAGATATTTCAATACTTGAACGCACAAGTATAAAAAGCACTTATATTATATGGTTCTACAAATCATACATGTCATTTGAACATAACATTTTTCGAGCACTGCGACTCTATTAAACGAGCGCCCTGTAGGACTTCCCCAAAATAGTGCTCGACGGGTAACCGGCTCTCGTCCGAACCCCGGGATGCAACATCGGTGGCATCCATCTCCGCCCAGTATGTCTTAACACGGGCGAGAGCCATCCGTGCACCCTCTATGCATGCCGACCGCTTCATTGCCTTGATATGCGGCACCGCCCCAAGGAATTGCTGCAATAAGCCAAAATAACTCTTCGGCTTGGGCCTATCCGGCCACAGATGAACCACTACATCCGTCATGGCAAATCCGGACAATCTATTCAGCTCAGCCCACTTAGCCAACCGATCGCTCAACGGAAGTGAACGCTCCGGACTGTGGAATTGAGATCAAAAAAGCTCTTCCATCTCGTGATTCTTTTGGCTTCGGAAGTGCACAACAGCATCTGCCGCACTCGCCGCCAAATCCATATAAGGATCCTCCGCACTCCACAGCTGGCCAAGCTGAGCATACTTCTGCTCTGTGAACTTCCTGCACAGCAGAATGGGCTTCCCAGCCGCAATGTCTCCGTCCTGACGCAGCTCCTCCTTTATAGCCCTCATTGCAGAACGGGCATCCTTGGCTTCGGCGGTGGCCTTCTTTAGGTCCTCTTGCTCCGCTCGGCATTCTTTTTCAAGAACCTCATAGCGGTCGGTAACATCCTTCAGCTTCACGGCCATTCCGGCCATCTCCTCCCTGCTCTGGCAGTGAGCAGCCTTTTCGGCTTTTAGCTCTTCGGCCGCCTTCAAGGCAGCTGCATCACTCCTTCTGGCCTTCTCCTTGGCTCGAGCAAGCTCTGCCCGAAGGTTCTCCACAGCAACGGCACCATCTGCATTAAGCATACATGTTGTAAGGAGTGGGCATCAGTTCCCTTACCAGGTGACCACGGAGAAACAGCCTACCTTGTGACTCGTCAAGTCGTTTATTGACCAGCGCGATGTCCGCATCCGCAACGTTGAGTTGCCGCTTTAGCTCGGCAACTCTATCAGTCCGGATGGCCACTAGACGGTCCGCCACCTGCATAGGAAAGGCGAGAATTAATAACTGAGATTATGATCCTCTGCACGCTGTCACTTTCGACAACATACCGAGTCTCAGGGGCTACTATCTATATAGGGCACACTCTATGTGCAAAACTGTCCAAAGGTATGTCATTTTTACGTACCTCAAACCCCGCCAGTAAACTTCTGATGGCATCATGCAACCCGCCCTCAGCGGATGAAATTCTTTCTATCACCATACTCATTAATGTACGGTGATCTTCTGAGATAGACGCCCTCTCGAGCAGATCCTTCAGCTCCCCTGGTGGTACACCAGTTGGTGCCGAACTCTCCGGCCCTGCCGGACTCAGGGACACCCTCCGCGATGACACCTCAGGGTCGTCTGCCCCGCCTGACGGTGCGGCAGATGGAGGTGTCTCGCTCTCCATCATCTCCGGACGAAGGTCCCCCGAAGACGAGCTCAGCTGAGAAGGACGAAGATCCGAACTACAAGGTAAAAACTTCGGTTATCCTCAGAAGCAAAAATAGGGATGTCCCTTATTACAAAACTCCCCTTTTCCTACTTACGGCTCGCTGGAGGGGTGATTCCTTGGGGGAGTTAGTGCGGCCGGCGCTTTCCCTGGCGCAGGACCCTCTGGGGAAGATTTCTTCCCCCGCTTTGAGGCCTTAGCCTCCGGGTCTTCGGAAGCAGTCCTCTTCTCCCCCTGGAAGGAGGGATTCTCGATCCCTCCTTTCTTGAAAGCCTCCTTAGTAGAGGCGGTAGTTTCTCTGTTTTCCCCTTCGCCCTCCTCTGAAGGCGCAACCTCCAGCATCTTGACCAACACCGGATCCGGCGCCGTCTCTGGGAGGGGGGCCGGACACCGTATCAGTTTTGCTTGCGCTATCCACCCCTGTTCAAAGGACGATTGGTTAAAAGGCAAATCCAAGAATATGCAAACAAACGGTATGTCCGGACACAGGGCTACTTACTTGAGTATCCGGGCGATTGCAGCTTAAGCCGGCGTCCTCGGTCAATTCCGGACACACTTCTTGTGATCCGAAGAACAATTTGTATATCTCCACGGGTGTCGTACCCATGAAGTGTTGGAGAGCTCGTGGTCCCACCGGATTGAATTCCCACAGGCGGAGGGGGCGACGTTTGCAGGGCAGAAGACGCCGAATCAACATAACTTGCATCACTACGACCATATTGATCTCCCTCTCCCGGAGGTCTCAAATCCGGCCCTGCAATAGGGGTACGTCCTTGGACGGCCCCCAGTCAAGCCCTTTGTTGACCCATGACGTCAGCCGTTGTGGAGGGCCAGAGCGAAAGACGGCCGGCAGCCTCTGCCTGCTGCCCCTGGGAGCGGTGATATAGAACCACTCCTGTTGCCATAAACCGAGCTCCTCCTGAAAAGAGCCCTCGGGCCATGGAGCGTCGGCCCTCTTGCTTACAGCCGACCCTCCGCACTCTGCCTGACGCCCCTCAATCATCTTCGGCTACACGTTGAAGGTTTTGAGCCATAAACCAAAGTGAGGGGTGGTGCGGAGGAAGGCTTCACAGACGACAATGAATGATGAGATGTGGAGGATGAACTCCGGAGCCAAGTCGTGGAATTCCAACCCATAGTAAAACATGAGCCCCCTCACGAAGGGATCCATCGGGAAGCCTAAACCCCGACGGAGGTGAGACACGAACACGACGCTCTCGCCTGGCTCGGGAGTGGGAATGACTTGCCCTTGGGCAGGAAGCCTATGAGAAATCTCATAGGTTAAGTACCCGGCTTCTCTCAGCTTTAGCACGTCCTCCTCCGTGACGGAGGAGGGCATCCACCGGCCCTGCAAGTCGGAGCCCGACATTGTCGAAGTTCCAAAGCGCTCGAATCTGGAGCCCTGAGTGTTGGAGCTCGGGGCGAGGGGCAGATTCAATTGAGGATTGAAGAAAAAGAACGAGCCTGGGTATCATTATAAAGAAGGAGAATACCAAGAGCCGTCTCCATGACCGTTTGGAACCCGCCTTCGATGGAGGGGGCGTGGCAACGGGCGCGGTTGGGTTACCCACGTCCGTATTGATGGGAATCCCGGAATAAGGGGAACACGATCTCTGCTTCGACAAGACGTGCCAAGGAAACCGCTTCGCTCAATGCGCTGAGGTGGTATAATAAAAACGATTCAAGTAAAGGTTTGGTAGTGGTGTGACGTCACGCCACAAAATACGTCAGCAGATTGAACTTGTGTAAATATTATTCTCTCTACGGTTGTACATGGAATTTATTTTGCAGAGCTGGACACTATCCTGGCATTCGCAATCTTCTATGAATTATTCGGAGGAAGAACCCGCCTTGCAATGCCGAAGACAATATGCGCGCCGGACTCGTCGTCATTGAAGTGTGGTTCAGGGGCTACTGAGGGAGTCCTGGACTAGGGGGTGTCCGGATAGCCGAACTATCATCATCGGCCGGACTCCAAGACTATAAAGATACAAGATTGAAGACTTCGTCCCGTGTCCGGATGGAACTTTCCTTGGCATGGAAGGCAAGCTTGGCAATACGGATATGTAGATCCCCTACCGTTGTAACTGACTCTGTGTAACCCTAGCCCTCTCCGGTGTCTATATAAACCAGAGGGTTTTAGTCCATAGGACAACAATCACAACAACAATCATACCATAGGCTAGCTTCTAGGGTTTAGCCTCCTTGATCTCGTGGTAGATCCACTCTTGTACTACCCATATCATCAATATTAATCAAGAAGGAGTAGGGTTTTACCTCCATCGAGAGGGCCCGAACCTGGGTAAAAACATCGTGTCCCTTGTCTCCTGTTACCATCCGCCTAGACGCACAGTTCGGGACCCCCTACTCGAGATCCGCCGGTTTTGACACCGACACTCTTTGTCAACCGGAGCAGCAAGTACCGGCGGTTCAACCAACTGCCGCTTTAAGTCCTCAAACGCAGCATCAGCCGCATCACTCCAGACGAAATTGTCTATCTTTTTCAACATCTGATACAAAGGAATCGCCTTTTCTCCCAAACGGCTAATAAACCGGCTAAGGGCGGCGATTCGACCCGCCAAACGCTGAACATCATCGATACACTTCGGTTTAGCCAAGGATGTAATCGCTTTGATTTTTTCCGGATTAGCCTCAATTCCTCTGTTGGACCCCAGAAAGCCTAGGAGCTTGCCTGCCGGAACACCAAAAACACATTTATCCGGATTAAGCATCATTTTGTAAACCCGAAGATTGTCAAATGTTTCCTTGAGATCATCTATCAAGGTTTCCTTCTTCCTGGATTTTACCACAATGTCATCCACATAGGCATGAACATTACGCCCAATCTGCGTGTAAAGATAATTTTGCACACAACGCTGATAAGTAGCCTGGGCACTTTTGAGCCCAAAAGGCATAGACACATAGCAGAAAGGCTCCAAAGGGAGTGATGAAGGCTGTCTTCTCCTAGTCCTTAACTATCATCTTAATCTGATGATAATCTGAATAAGCATCCAAGAAACTCAGGCGCTCACAACCCGCCATCGCATCAATAATCTGATCAATACGCGGGAGAGCAAAAGGATCTGCCAGACAAGCCTTGTTTAAATCTGTATAGTCCACACACATACGCCAAGTGCCATTTTTCTTAAGAACGAGCACCGGATTAGCCAACCACTCAGGGTGAAATACTTCGATGATGAAGCCAGCAGCCAACAGCCGGGCTACCTCTTCACCAACAGCCTTGCGTCTTTCTTCGTTAAACCGCCGAAGAAATTGCTTGACCGGTTTAAACTTCGGATCAATATTGAGAGTGTGCTCAGTGAGTTCCCTCGGTACACCTGGCATGTCAGAAGGCTTCCATGCAAAGATGTCCCGGTTCTCACGGATGAACTCGATAAGCACGCTTTCCTATTTTGGATCCAGATTGGTACTGATGCTAAACTGTTTGGATGAATCACCAGGAACAAAGTCAACAAGTTTAGTCTCATCAGCCGGTTTGAACTTCAGGGTCGGGTCATGCTCAGTGGAGGGTTTTTTCAAAGGAGTCATGTCTGCGGATCAATATTGTCCTTATAAAACTTCAGCTCCTCCGTAGCACAAACCGACTCAGCATATGCCGCATCACCTTCCTCACAATCCAAAGCGATCTTTTGAATTCCATGTACTGTGATAGTTCCCTTGTGGCCCGGCATTTTGAGCTGTAAATGGATATAGCAGGGCCTCGCCATGAATTTTGCATAAGCCGGCCGTCCAAACAGCGCGTGATACGGGCTCTGGATTTTCACCACTTCAAAGGTCAATTTTTCAGACCTGGAATCATGCTCATCTCCAAACACAACCTCCAGAGAGATCTTGCCAACAGGATATGCCGATTTACCTGGCACTACACCATGAAAAATAGTGTTGGACGGTTTAAGACTCTTGTCTGTCAAACCCATACGACGAAAAGTCTCATAGTATATGATGTTGATACTGCTCCCTCCATCCATCAGGACTTTGATAATTTTGTAGCCTCCCACCTGAGGTGCTACCACCAAGGCCAGTTGACCGGGATTGTCAATCCAGGGCAGATGATCCTTCCTGCTCCACATGATGGGCTGCTCAGACCACCGTAAGTAATGTGGCACTACCGGTTCAACAGCATTAGCTGCCCTTTTGTGAAGCTTCTGATCTCGCTTACACAGGCTAGTAGTGAACACATGATACTGCCCACCATTCAACTGTTTGGGGTGACTTTGATAACCTGATTGCTGCTGATTCCCTTGATTATTCTGTTGGCTATTACCACCTTGGTTATGCTGGTTGCCCTGATTATTCTGAAATCCAGAACTTGAACCGCTGCCACCATGAAAACCTGGACCTGAACCGCCCGAAGGACCCTGATCATACCGAAAAATATCTGAATTCTTGAACTCCTTCATTATATAACAATCTTTCCACAGATGTGTGGAAGGGGCCTCCTTAGTCCCATGCTTAGGACAAGGCTGGTTCATCAGACGTTCTAGATTCACCATCCATCGTGCTGGGGCGGTTTACCTTTACGACGCTGCATATTAGTGTTAGCCACAAGATCTGAATTATCCGCCTTGCGCTTACCGTTATTCCCATGGCCTCCCTAGTTGTGATGTTGTCCCTTTGCACCGCCGTTCTTCTTTCCCTTCTCCGGTTTCTCCTCATTAGAAATCCTTGGTATTATCAGAATCGACATACTTGACCAAGGCTGCCATAAGGGTTCCCATGTCAATGCAGTGGCGTCTTGAGCCGTCCCAACTTCATCTTCAGCGACTTGAACCAGCAATTATGCTCCAGTGTTATGATCACTTGACCAGCATTAATCCGGTCAGACGAGTGCAAAACCTTTGAAACCCAGCATACCTAATGAGTTGTTGACTCATTCTCCCCTTGAACACAAGCATCCAGATCCACAATGGACATGGGCTGTTTGCACGTGTCTTTGAAATTGGCTATAAACCGGGCCTTCAACTGATCCCATGACTCGATGGAGTTAGCTGGCAAATTTTTCAACCAAGTACGGGCCGTTCCTTCCAACATCATCGTGAAGTACTTTGCACAGGTCACTTCATCTACATCCAGCATCTCCATTGCAATCTCATAACTCTCGACCCACGCCTCAGGTGGCTGATCCGCCGTGTAGTTAGGCACTTTACGTGGACCCTTGAAATCTTTGGGCAGACGCACATTACGGAGAGCCGGAATAAGGCATGGCACTCCCCAGGAACTGAAGGCCAGCCCGGTGCCTCGGTCGACTAACGCAGCTGGCTGAACCGGGGCGGGTTGATAACGACCAAAGTGGCCTCCCTTCGTGCCCTGCCATGATCCACAACATCTTGAGCATTACAATGCCGCGCACTGCTAGACACTTCCGGTTCATCCATGTGCCTACTATAGCTCAGGCTTGGACGAGGGGTTGAATGAATTCTATCCCGACTATAAGAATAAGCCTGCTGCTGTACCACGGCAGTTTGAAGAAGGTCCCTAGCCCGCCGCGTTTCAATTGCTGCCAGTGAATCGCCCTCAATCGGAATGGCTGCCAGGCGCGATGCTACGGCAATCATGTTATCCAGAGGGCTCAAGAAGTGACCCGGCGGTGTGGACACGTATTGCGGCGGGTTATCTGTTCGCTGGGGCGGTTCTGTCATCCGTAGCTGATCCGGAGCTGTCCTAGGCGCATAAGTCCGATTTGCAGCGGCTGGATTGCTCGACCCGGTGCCCGGTGTTTGAAAGAGGTTCAATCCTTCGTAGACCGTTGGCAGACGAGACCGGTATTTCCTTCGCATTACGTCCTCTGATGTGGTCCTATCCAGCATGAGCCGATAAGTCTGCGCCTGTATCTGCTGTGCCTGGGCATCCAAAGCGGCCCGCTCTTCAGCCATCCTAGCATCCTCGGTTGCCAGGTCCTCCTTAGCCTGTGTTATCTGGTCCTTCAACTTTGCAATGTCCGCATTATGCTGATCCCGCGTCTCCGGGGTGACTTCCGTGGTCAACAAAGTTGCCCAGGCATCCATCAAACTGTAGAGAACTTGAGCCAGTCGGCGCGCCGGGGCTCCTGCCGCGGCTGCTGATCCGGTATTCATTGCCACTGTAGATGAAGACTTCAAAGTGGGCTGTGTTCCGGCCATGTAAATAGCAACCCAACTCGGCGGTTCAAGGAGGTCTGGAATACTTTTGCCATCGGAATATCCTTCGAACACCCCATTATGAATCTGGTACAAGGACTCGGTTTCGCCAGTGGATGATTCGCCGTCGGAATAAACAGCCGTCTTGTCTTCAGACACCGGTTCAGATCCGACCTCATGGACACATCCTATGAACGCATGCTTCATGGCAGGCTTAAATTCGGGTTGGACTCGCACGCTAAGCCGTTTCGACGAGGTCGGTGCAGATGTCCGGTGCAGGGCCCGGTTCGCCGATCTTGCCGATGAAGACATGAATTCCGCCAAAGGGGACCCGGTACCCGTACTCGATTGAGCCGGCCTCGGGGCCCCATCCTTCATCGTCGATGTAAAGCTTGCCGCGACGACTCTTGGTCATCCGGCCGACCACGTACCCCTTGAGTCCTTCAAAGCTGCCCTTCAAGAACTCGAAACCATCGTGTGATAGCCCCACGGTGGGCGCCAACTGTCGTGGAATTAACACGTCAGATGTCCTCATGAAAGGACTTAGTCATGGAGCCATTGCAACGGGTTAGCTTGAAAGGGTTAAACCGGACAAGGGACACGGGAGTTTTATACTAGTTCGGCCCCTTCGATGAAGGTAAAAGCCTACGTCTAGTTGTGATGGGATTGATTGGGTTTCGATGACCAGGGAGCAAATATGCTTGCCTGAGTCTCGAGTTGTTGTTTCCTGTCCCTGAACCGCCGCCGAGTCGTCCCTTTATATCTATAGGTTGACGCCCGGCCGGTCTACAGAGCCCAGAGGCCGACTCATACAAAGTGCCCGGCTCGGTCTCTCCTTTCCTAACTTACATTGCAAGTTACATAGTCATGTCGGTTTACCATTATGGGCCCTAATCCGCCTTTGGGCTTTGGGCCTCTAAGCTTCATTAGTAAAGCGCCATCTTCTGGCTCTTCATGGGCTTCAGTATAGTTGAGGGTGATCCGGGCCCTCCTGGCCGGTTTACACTCGCTAGCTATATCCCCAACACCACTGTTTGCGATTATTGCATCACACACAGTTTCTCGAAGGGTCTCTGACGTAGTGTCGCGTTTGTAGCATCCTAGAGTAGTGCCATCCTAAGAGAGTTGAGCAAGATTCTCAAAGAACTAATATTGATGCACCTAGTCCTTCTAAGAAAAAGAAAAAGAAAAATGATAGGACTTTGCATGCTTCGAGTGAACCTGTTGTTGACACACCTGAGAATCCCAATGATATTTCTATTTCTGATGCTGAAACACAATCTGGTAATGAACATGAACCTAGTGATAATGTTAATGATGATGTTCATGCTGATGCTCAACCTAGCAATAATAATGAAGTAGAGATTGAACCTGCTGTTGATCTTGATAACCCAAAACCAAAGAATCAACATTATGATAAGAGAGACTTCGCTGCTAGGAAGCACGGTAAAGAAAGAGAACCATGGGTTCAGAAACCCATGCCTTTTCCTCCTAAGCCATCCAAGAAAAAGGATGATGAGGATTTTGAGCGCTTTGCTGAAATGATTAGACCTATCTTTTTGCGTATGCGTTTGACTGATATGCTTAAAATAAATTTGTATGCTAAGTATATGAAAGATATTTTTACAAATAAAAGAAAGATACCGAAAGCTGAAATTTCCACCATGCTTGCTAATTATACTTTTAAGGGTGGAATACCAAAGAAACTAGGAGATCCAGGAGTACCAACTATACCATGCTCCATTAAAAAAAACTATGTTAAAACTGATTTATGTGATCTTGGAGCCAGTGTTAGTGTTATGCCTCTCTCTTTGTATCGTAGACTTGATTTGAATAAGTTGACACCTACGGAAACCTCTTTGCAAATGGCTGATAAATCAACTGCTATACCCATCGGTATTTGTGAGGATGTGCTTGTTGTGGTTGCAAACGTTAATATTTTAACAGACTTTGTTATTCTTGATATTCCCGAGGACGAAAGTATGTCAATTATTCTTGGTATACCTTTCTAAATACTGCAGGGGCTGTTATTGATTGCAACAAAGGCTATGTCACTTTTCATGTAAATGGTAATGAGCATACGATACACTTTCCGAAGAAACAACCTCAAGTTCATAGTATCAATTCTATTGGAAAAATTTCAACGATTATTATTGGAGGTTTTGAATTCCCTCTTCCTATTGTCAAAAAGAAATATTATATTATTATTGTTGGGGACATGCATATCCCCGTTGAGATAACCTAGTTTTATTCGAAAATTCTATGGTTTCATGTTATTCGGAAGAAGTTTGTTAACAAGACTTGATCAACCTTGTTAGTGGATTCCTTTTGATGAGCATGAGATGAATGAAGTTAGAAAGCACAACTCTCTGTACCCTCCTTTTACTTTCTGTTATTTAGATTAAATAAAGCAAAAATGCTATTTTCTGTCTGTTTTCTGAATTATCCATGCAATAAAAAATACCCCGGAAATTAAAAGTTCCCCAAATGCCCTGAAAATGGAGTATGATTTTTTGTAGAATATTTCAGAATTTTTGGAACTTAGAACACACCAGGGGGACCCACCAGTTGATCACGGGAATGCAGGGCACGGCCATCCCCCTGGGGCGCGCCCCCCCCCCCTACCCTATGGGCCCCACGTGGACCCACTCCATGTTGGGAAATGTAGTAATTTCAAAAAAATTCCTACGCACACGAAAGATCATGCTGATGCATAGCAACGAGAGGGGAGAGTGTTGTCCACGTACCCTTGTAGACCGAAAGCGGAAGCGTTAGAACAACGCGGTTGATGTAGTCGTACGTCCTCACGGCCCGACCGATCAAGCACCGAAACTACGGCACCTCCGAGTTCTAGCACACGTTCAGCTCGATGACGATCCCCGTACTCTGATCCAGCAGAATGTCGGGGAAGAGTTCCGTCAGCACGACGGCGTGGTGACGATCTTGATGTTCTACCGTCGCAGGGCTTCGCCTAAGCACCCCTACAATATTATCGAGGACTATGGTGGAGGGGGGCACCGCACACGGCTAAGAGATCAAGAGATCAATTGTTGTGTGTAGAGGTGCCCCCCTGCCCCCGTATATAAAGGAGCCAAGGGGGAGGGGGCGGCCGGCCAAGGAGGGGCGTGCCAAGGGGAGTCCTACTCCCACCGGGAATAGGACTCCCTCTCAACGGATTTTGATGGTGCCCTATTTAACGTGAATGCGGCCGTATCTAAAGCATAACCCCAAAACGATAGCGGTAAATCAGTAAGAGACATCATAGATCGCACCATATCTAGTAAAGGACGATTATGACGTTCGGACACACCATTTCGTTGTGGTGTTCCGGGTGGCGTGAGTTGCGAAACTATTCTGCATTGCTTCAAATGTAAACCAAACTCGTAACTCAAATATTCTCCTCCAAGATCAGATCATAGAAATTTTATTTTCTTGTTACGATGATTTTCCACTTCACTCAGAAATTCTTTCAACTTTTCAAATGTTTCAGACTTGTGTTTCATCAAGTAGATATACCCATATCTGCTCAAATCATCTATGAAGGTGAGAAAATAATGATACCCGCCGCGAGCCTCAATATTCATTGGACCACATACATCAGTATGTATGATTTCCAACAAATCAGTTGCTCGCTCCATAGTTCTGAGAAACGGCGTTTTAGTCATCTTACCCATGAGGCATGGTTCGCAAGTACCAAGTGATTCATAATCAAGTGATTCCAGAAGTCCATAAGTATGGAGTTTCTTCATGCGCTTTACACCAATATGACCCAAACGGCAGTGCCACAAATAAGTCGCACTATCATTATCAACTCTGCATCTTTTGGCTTCAACATTATGAATATGTGTATCACTACTATCGAGATTTAATAAAAATGGACCACTTTTCAAGGGTGCATGACCATAAAAGATATTAATTATATAAATAGAACAACCATTATTCTCTGATTTAAATGAATAACCGTCTCACAGCAAACAAGATCCAGATATAATGTTCATGCTCAACGCTGGCACCAAATAACAATTATTCAGGTCTAAAACTAATCCTGATGGTAGATGTAGAGGTAGCATGCCGACCGCGATCACATCGACTTTGGAACCATTTCCCACGCGCATCGTCACCTCATCCTTAGCCAATCTTCGCTTAATCCATAGTCCCTGTTTCGAGTTGCAAATATTAGCAACAGAACCAGTATCAAATACCCAGGTGCTACTGCGAGCATTAGTAAGGTACAAATCAATAACATGTATATCACATATACCTTTGTTCACCTTGCCATCCTTCTTATCCGCCAAATACTTGGGGCAGTTCTGCTTCCAGTGTCCAGTCTGCTTGCAGTAGAAGCACTCAGTCTCAGGCTTAGGTCTAGATTTGGGTTTCTTCTCTTGAGCAGCAACTTGCTTGCTATTCTTCTTGAAGTTCCCCTTCTTCTTCCCTTTACCCTTTTTCTTGAAAGTGGTGGTCTTATTGACCACCAACACTTGATGCTCTTTCTTGATTTCTACCTCCGCAGCCTTTAGCATTGCGAAGAGCTCGGGAATAGTCTTGTCCATCCCTTGCATATTATGGTTCATCACGAAGCTCTTGTAGCTTGGTGGCAGTGATTGAAGAATTCTGTCAATGACACTATCATCAGGAAGATTAACTCCCAGTTGAAACAAGTGATTATTATACCCCAGACATTTTGAGTATATGTTCACTGACAGAACTATTCTCCTCCATCTTACATCTATAGAACTTATTGGAGACTTTCTATCTCTCAATCCGGGCATTTGGTTGAAGTATTAACTTCAACTCCTGGAACATCTCATATGCTCCATGGCGTTCAAAACGTCATTGAAGACCCGGTTCTAAGTCGTAAAGCATGGCACACTGAACTATCGATTAGTCATCAGCTTTGCTCCGCCAGACGTTCTTAACATCGTCTGTTACATCTGCAGCAGGCCTGGCACCCAGCGGTGCTTCCAGGACGTAATTCTTCTGTCCAGCAATGAGGATAATCTTCAAGTTGCGGACCCAGTCCATGTAATTGCTACCATCATCTTTCAACTTAGCTTTCTCAAGGAACGCATTAAAATTCGACGGAACAACAGCACGAGCCATCTATCTACAACAAACATAGACAAGCAAAATACTATCAGGTACTAAGTTCATGATAAATTTAAGTTCAATTAATCATATTACTTAAGAACTCCCACTTAGACAGACATCTCTCTAGTCATCTAAGTGATCACGTGATCCAAATCAACTAAACCATGTCCGGTCATCACGTGAGATGGAGTACTTTTCAATGGTGAACATCACTATGTTGATCATATCTACTATATGATTCACGCTCGACCTTTCGGTCCGTGTTCCGAGGCCATATCTGTATATGCTAGGCTCATCTAGTTTAACCTGAGTATTCCGCGTGTGCAACTGTTTTGCACCCGTTGAATTTGAACGTAGAGACTATCACACGCGATCATCACGTGGTGTCTCAGCACGAAGAACTTTCACAACGGTGCATACTCAGGGAGAACACTTCTTGATAATTAGTGAGAGATCATCTTATAATGCTACCGTCAATCAAAGCAAAAATAAGATGCATAAAGGATAAACATCACATGCAATCAATATAAGTGATATGATATGGCCATCATCATCTTGTGCTTGTGATCTCCATCTCCAAAGCACCGTTGTGATCACCATCATCACCGGCGCGACACCTTGATCCCATCATAGCATCGTTGTCATTTCGCCATCTATTGCTTCTACGACTATCGCTACCGCTTAGTGATAAAGTAAAGCAATTACAGGGCGCTTGCATTTCATACAATAAAGCGACAACCATATGGCTCCTGCCAGTTGCCGATAACTTGGTTACAGAACATGATCATCTCATACAATAAAATATAGCATCACGTCTTGACCATATCACATCACAACATGCCCTGCAAAAACAAGTTAGATGTCCTCTACTTTGTTGTTGCAAATTTTACGTGGCTTCTACGGGCTGAGCAAGAACCGTTCTTACCTACGCATCAAAACCACAATGATAGTTCGTCAAGTTAGTGTTGTTTTAACCTTCGCAAGGACCGGGCGTAGCCACACTCGGTTCAACTAAAGTTGGAGAAACTGACACCCGCCAGCCACCTGTGTGCAAAGCACGTCGGTAGAACCAGTCTCGCGTAAGCGTACGCGTAATGTCGGTCCGGGCCGCTTCATCCAACAATACCGCCGAACCAAAGTATGACATGCTGGTAAGCAGTATGACTTGTATCGCCCACAACTCACTTGTGTTCTACTCGTGCATATAACATCTACGCATAAAACCAGGCTCGGATGCCACTGTTGGGAAACGTAGTAATTTCAAAAAATTCCTACGCACACGCAAGATCATGGTGATGCATAGCAACGAGAGGGGAGAGTGTTGTCCACGTACCCTCGTAGACCGAAAGCGGAAGCGTTAGAACAACGCAGTTGATGTAGTCGTACGTCTTCACGGCCCGACCGATCAAGCACCAAAACTACGGCACCTCCGAGTTCTAGCACACGTTCAGCTCGATAACGATCCCCGTACTCCGATCCAGCAGAATGTCGGGGAAGAGTTCCGTCAGCATGATGACGTGGTGACGATCTTGATGTTCTACCGTCGCAGTGCTTCGCCTAAGCACCGCCACAATATTATCGAGGACTATGGTGGGGGGGGGGGGGGGGCACCGCACACGCCTAAGAGATCAAGAGATAAATTGTTGTGTGTAGAGGTGCCCCCTGCCCTCGTACATAAAGGAGCGAAGGGGGAGGGGGCGGGCGGCCAAGGAGGGGCGCGCCAAGGGGAGTCCTACTCCCACCGGGAGTAGGACTCCCTCCTTTCCTTGTTGGACTAGGAGAAGGGGGGAGGAGGAGGGAGAGAGGAAGGAAAGGGGGGGCGCCCCCCTCTCCTTGTCCTATTCGGACTAGGGGGAGGGGCGCGCGGCCCATCCCTTGTCTCCTCTCCTCATCTCCACTAAGGCCCATGTAGGCCCAATAAGCCCCCGGGGGGTTCCGGTAACCTCCCGGTACTCCGGTAAAATCTCAATTTCACCCGGAACACTTCCGACATCCAAATATAGGATTCCAATATATCAATCTTCATGTCTCGGCCATTTTGAGACTCCACGTCATGTCCGTAATCACATCCGAGACTCCGAACAAACTTCAGTACATCAAAAACTCATAAACTCATAATATAACTGTCATCGAAACCTTAAGCGTGCGGACCCTACGGGTTCGAGAACTATGTAGACATGACCGAGAACCATTTCGGGTCAATAACCAATAGCGGAACCTGGATGCTCATATTGGCTCCTACATATTCTACAAAGATCTTTATCGGTCAAACCGCATAACAACATACGTTGTTCCCTTTGTCATCGGTATGTTACTTGCCCGAGATTCGATCGTCGGTATCTCAATACCTAGTTCAATCTCGTTACTGGCAAGTCCCTTTACTCGTTACGTAATGCATCATTCCGTAACTAACTCATTAGCTACATTGCTTGCAAGTCTTATAGTGATGTGCATTACCGAGAGGGCCCAGAGATACCTCTCCGACAATCGGAGTGACAAAACCTAATCTCGAAATACGCCAACTCAACATGTACCTTTGGAGACACCTGTAGAGATCCTTTATAATCACCCAGTTACATTGTGACGTTTGGTAGCACACAAAGTGTTCCTCCGGTAAACGGGAGTTGCATAATCTCATAGTTATAGGAACTTGTATAAGTCATGAAGAAAGCAATAGCAACATACTAAACGATCAAGTGCTAAGCTAACGGAATGGGTCAAGTCAATCACATCATTCTCCTAATGATGTGATCCCGTTAATCAAATGACAACACATGTCTATGGTTAGGAAACATAACCATCTTTGATTAATGAGCTAGTCAAGTAGAGGCATTCTAGTGACATTAAGTTTGTCTATGTATTCACACATGTATCATGTTTCCGGTTAATACAATTCTAGCATGAATAATAAACATTTATCATGATATGAGGAAATAAATAATAACTTTATTATTGCCTCTAGGGCATATTTCCTTCACTCCACTTATTCCAGCACCCACACACTTCGTATCCCTCCAGAAAAAATCATCCCGTAGCTCAAACCCGTGTTCTAGCTCGTTTTGCTGCCATTTTCGATCTCCTTGCTCAAAGCTCCATTCACAAAACTGCTTTGGGGGATCGTTCTTCGATATGTGACTCCTCCAATGGTCCAATTAGTTTTTGTTCTAGTGCTTTATTTATTGCAAATTTTTGCTGCTGAGGTGACCCTGTTCTTGAGCTTGCATGTCAAATTTATATGGTCTAAAGTAGTTTTAATGCATTATATAGCCTCTAGGCACTTGTGCGAGTAGTTACTATCAATCTTGTTGAGTTTGGTTCACTTTTATTTTGAGTCACTAAAAATTTTAGAAAATTTTTAGAGGAAGAAAAATGTTTAGGAAAATGTACCAAGTGGTTCTTCAAGGAAGCAAGAACCAAGGCTCGCGATACATGAGCCAGACCTTGATCTACCAAGGGAAGCTCAAGTGCGGCCTTGTGAATGGCCGTCGGAAGAGTTTATGGTCCAAGTAGGCTTCAAGGATGAATTTGATGCGTATGTACGTAATGTTGATCTTCAGGACTTCGTATCAGACAAGTGCCGACAATACTATTATCTCACTGATTCCTTTGTGAGGAAGTTTAAATTTTCATCCACGCGCAACACTCACACTGTTTTATTTGACCTCTATGATAAATCATATACCATGGACCTTGAAGATTTTAACACTGCTTGCAAAACCCCACAGTGGGGCATCTTTAGTGAACCTCACAAATCTGAATATAATGATTTCCTTGCTAGCATCACCGTGGGAGAAACTAGAATATTACACAAGCTACTATAGGGAGCATTCATTTTCCTGCCATACATTACTTTGCTCTCTTTATAGGTAGACGCATTAACGGTAAGGATGAGCTTAGCCACATGTGCATCCTAGATCTTAGTGTCCTCAAGAGTGCGGTATTAGGTGATAAACGATATAACTTGGGGGCCATTGTTGCACGGAGGTTACATCTTAATGCTAAAGATGGAGATTTATTTGGTGGAATTTATGCAACTCGTTTAGCTGATTATCTTGGTGTATCCATAAGTAAAAATGATATTGAGTTGCCACCTGCTTTTCTAGAATATAATGCTATGGTTCGGCATCAGTTTCTTGAGAGGAACGAACAGTCCCTCCAGTACCGACTAATCTTTGACAGACGTCGTGATGTCCATGTTACTCTTCCTGCTCCTGCCTTCTGTAATTTTTAGGAAAATGGGAGGTGTTTTATAACCAGAGAGGAGGCAAATGAATATGAGAGAAAGACGGAGGCTGCTCGCCTCCATGCTGCAGCCCTTCAGGCAGCAGCTGCTGCATCTCAGTACAACCCCGACTACAACTTTGGATATCCGCCAGGCCAGCTGTGGCTTTTGACCAACTTAGGCCAAAAGCCTAAGCTTGGGGGAGTACATATTTCTCACCGACATTACATTCATGTTCACACACTCATTCTAGTTGTCGGTGTTCATACTTTTTCATTGTACTATCCATGCTAGTTTATTTTCTTTTCTTGCTTTCTTCTTGTGTGTTTGAAAAACTTTGAGAAAAACCAAAAAAAATAGTTGTAGCTTTTAGTTAGTTTACTTTCCATGCTTGTAGTAGTAGTATTAAAAGAAAACCCAAAAAGATTTCTCGTTCTTCTTTTGCTAGTTGGGAGCTTTCCCGTGTAAATAGCTTTACTCTTTCTTTGAATTTCTTTTCTTTTCTTTGGGGCTCGAGAGGAGAAGACCACGATGAAAATGTTGAGTGGCTCTCATATGCATTATTGTTGATCTAACCAAGAGCCCATATTACCTTGTCTTCTCCTTTGTATTAAATGCTTGCAGATTCTGGCTTAGTCCAATGCACATGCACTATTATTATTATCCACACCGTTCAGTCGTGCAAGTGAAAGGAAATAATGATGATATATATATGATGAAATGATTGAGATGAGAGAAGCTGGTATGAACTCGACCTATCTTGTTTTTGTAAATATGATTAGTTCATCATTCCTGATTCAGCCCATTATGAATGAAACGTGTTTGCAATGACAATTAGAGATTACTAGTCATCAACCCGTGCAACTACACCGGCTAGCGACTTGAGTCCAAAATTTGGTGTTTAAAATACTTTGGAAAAAGAATATACGTCGAATAGCTTTCATAATTTTGTAATTATAAGTGTACTTTTTGATACCACAGTCACATTGTTTAGCCTTTCAATGCACAATCATAATTAGTGGCAATGTATAAATTCGATATATATTTCATGGTAGTAATTTGAAGAATATCTAAAACAATCTAAGTTGGAAAAATTATTGGTGAAAATGATACATGATTGAGAAATAGAGAATATATAAATTGATTATTATGTTGGTAGAAGGACATTTTTTTTTGGAACTCTAAATTTTATCTAAGTTACTTTTATCAATTTGAGATAATTGGATTGGTTTCTGTTGGTCGGTAATTAAAACAATATAGTTATGCCCTTTTAGAATAGTTAAGTCAGTACACTTATCCATGGGCATGAAATATTATAAATGGTTGCGAGTGTACATTCTTTAGTCAATATAGAAATTCTCATCCTTTAGAAAATGATGAGAAGTGCTGATTCTTTATTGATAAAGAATTAGATGGTTACAAAACTTTAAAATTATGTGGATTTAAGTCTCCAGGACGTGCAAATGGATGTCACACATTTGCATACCTAAAATTGCTCACTATCATTTACTCTCTTTTTATGCTGCAACTTGGTCAACTTTGAAATAACATTTGCCCAGTCCCTGAGAAATAACAATTTAAATTATTCTAATGCGGTACGGGTTAAGAATAAAATAATTTATATATATGGAAAAACCAATACAAACGGGTTTCCATCAGTCATTATCAAAGCTAGAAATCTTTTTTTTGTATTATATAGATCATAAAGAAAGTTAGAAAATATTTAGTCTGCAAATTGCACCATTAAAAAAATTTATTTTACATATTTTCTATCGCTTGTCTCAAATTGTGTTCTGCCTTAAATCATGAATATTATAGTTTATACCTAATATATTGGGGAAAATTGTACAGTGAAGATCTTTTGTAGAATATATCGTGAAGCTAATACCCCTAAAAATAGAAGCGTTGAAGTAGGTTAAAGAACTATGCATAACTTCAATGTTTATCATTTTGATTTTTTGCTACAATTACAGACTTGTACAGAACCTGATCGCATCTAGGTGAGAAAAGGTTAGCGACCTAGCAAAACAACAGAAATCATTGACAAAATCATACACCATATTATATATTAAAGAGAGTAAATATTAACTTTTTTTCTTGCGGATGTATCCGAAAAAAGCTTTGCTTTTTTATGATCCATATTAATTTTTTGGAGGGGTAGTCCGAATTAACTATATTGTTTGTGAAAACGAACTCTTAAGTATCACGTATCACACTTGTACACATGCATCTTGTATTGGGACTAAATCCTGTACACAGGTGCATGCAGATTCTCCATGTATGGATTGGTAGGAAATGTCCTTTCTATGTAGTACACGATGTACAATTTCAAAACGTAGTACATAAGGCATATCCGATCCATAGATGGAAACGTGTTGAGACGGGGGCCTTTTTTTATTGCCTTTCCTTCGTGGCTGGCCGTAACGTGTCTAGGACACGTATTTTTTTTTGACTTGCGGTAGCATAACCTCATAGGACTGTTACATGAGACGTCTAGATTTCTTTTAATCCTAGTCATATAATAAACAATCCTACGGTTATTATAGTCGTTTCTTCAGGATTAACGTGGAGCCTCGTATGGTGCTTCCAATTAGTAAATATAAGATATAAGATAGTTGCTCATGCCATGCTTAATTAGCTAGGAGTTTATAATGGTTTACCTTTCGTGCCAACATGCTATTAAAATGGTTGTGATGTGGTATGATAGGGTGGTATCCTCCTTTGAATGATTCGAGTGGCTTGACTTGGTACATGTTCACGCATGTAGTTGAAACAAAATCAACATAGCCTCCACGGTATTTATGTTCATGGTGATTTATATCCTACTCGTGCTTGCACTCATTGTTGGTTAATCTTAATGCATGTTCATGAATGTTGTCGCTCTCTAGTTGGCCGCTCCCCAATCTCTTTCTAGCCTTCACTTGTACTAAGCGGAAATACTGCTTGTGCATCCACTTCCATAAACCCCGGAGTTGTTCCATATGAGTCCACCTTACCTTCCTATATGCGGTATTTACCTGCCGTTCCAAGTAAATTTGCATGTGCCAAACTCTAAACCTTCAAATGAAATTCTGTTTTGTATGCTCGAATAGCTCATGTATCAACTAGGGCTGTCTATATCTTCCATGCTAGGTGGGTTATTCTCACGATGAGTGGACTCCGCTCATCATTCATGAGAAAATGGCCGGTAACCGGGATGCCCAGTCCCATGCTCAAATCAAATCAAAATAATTGCAAGCAAAACTCCCCCGGGATTGTTGTTAGTTGGACGGTACCCGTTGTTTTGGGTCAACCATGGAATGTGCTCGTTGGTGGTGGGGGAGTATAAACTTTACCATTCTGTTTGGGAACCGCCTATAATGTATGTAGCATGGAAGATATCGAGATCTCTTGGTTGTTATGTTGGCAATGAAAGTATGCCACTCAAAATATTATTTATCTCTGTTTCAAAACTCGAGCTCTGGTACCTCTGCAAATCCCTACTTCCCTTTGTGAAGGGCCTTTCTATTTACTTTTATGTTGAGTCATCATCTTCTTATTAAAAAGCACCAGTTGGAGAGCACCGCTGTCATTTGTATGCATTGCTATTAATTTACATTGAGCATAACTGTGAATGGATCTCTTTTGCCATGAATTACAATGTCTAGTCAGTCCTTGATCTTCAGGGGTGCTCTGCATTTATGTTTTGCGGTTTCGGAAAGGGCTAACGAGATACCATCTTGTTATATCATATTATGAATGTTTTGAGAAAGTGTTGTCCGAGATTTATTATTATTGCTCGCTAGTTGATTATGCTATTGATATGAGTAAATATGAGACCTAAGTGTTATTGTGAATGTGGTTAGTTCATAATCTTTGCTGAAAACTTGAATGCTGGCTTTACTTATTTGCAACAACAAGATCAAACAGAGTTTGTAAAAGTTTTTCTTTATCACTTTTAGTTTGTCAACTGAATTGCTTGAGGACAAGCAAATGTTTTAAGCTTGGGGGAGTTGATACGTCTCCAACGTATCTACTTTTCCAAACACTTTTGCCCTTGTTTTGGACTCTAACTTGAATGATTTGAATGGAACTAACCCGGACTGACGTTGTTTTCAGCAGAATTGCCACGGTATTATTTTTGTGCAGAAATAAAAGTTCTCAGAATGACCCAAAACTCCACGGAGTCACGTTTTGGAATTAATAAAAAATATTGGCGAAAGAATCAACAGAGTGGAACCCACACCCTGTCCATGAGGGTGCAGGGCGTGCCCACCCTCCTGGGGCGTGCCCCCTGCCTCATGCGCCCCCTAGACCTCCACCGACCTCAACTCCAACTCCATATATTCACGTCCGGGGAGAAAAAAATCAGAGAGAAGGATTCATCGCGTTTTACGATACGGAGCCGCCCCAAGCCCTAATCTTCCTCGGGAGGGCTGATCTGGAGTCCGTTCGGGGCTCCGGAGAGGGGAATCCGTCGCCATCGTCATCATCAACCATCCACCATCACCAATTTCATGATGCTCACCGCCGTGCGTGAGTAATCCCATCGTAGGCTTGCTGGACGGTGATGAGTTGGATGAGATTTACCATCTAATCGAGTTAGTTTTGTTAGGGTTTGATCCCTAGTATCCATTATGTTCCAAAATTGATGTTGCTATGACTTTGCCATGCTTAATGCTTGTCACTACGGCCCGAGTGCCATGATTTCAGATCTGAACCTATTATGTTTTCATGAATATATGTGAGTTCTTGATCCTATCTTGCAAGTTATAGTCACCTACTACGTGTTATGATCCGGCAAACCCCGGAGTGGCAATAGTCGGTGAGGGAGTCCTGGACTAGGGGGTGTCCGGATAGCCGAACTATCATCATCGGCCGGACTCCAAGACTATAAAGATACAAGATTGAAGACTTCGTCCCGTGTCCGGATGGGACTTTCCTTGGCGTGGAAGGCAAGCTTGGCAATACGGATATGTAGATCTCCTACCATTGTAACCGACTCTGTGTAACCCTAGCCCTCTCCGGTGTTTATATAAACCGGAGGGTTTTAGTCCGTAGGACAACAATCACAACAACAATCATACCATAGGCTAGCTTCTAGGGTTTAGCCTCCTTGATCTCGTGGTAGATCCACTCTTGTACTACCCATATCATCAATATTAATCAAGCAGGAGTAGGGTTTTACCTCCATCGAGAGGGCCCGAACCTGGGTAAAAACATCGTGTCCCTTGTCTCCTGTTACTATCCGCCTAGACGCACAGTTCGGGACCCCCTACCCGAGATCCGCCGGTTTTGACACCGACATTGGTGCTTTCATTGAGAGTTCCTCTGTGTCATCACCGATAGGCTTGATGGCTCCTTCGATCATCATCAACAGTGCAGTCCAGGGTGAGACTTTTCTCCCCGGACAGATCTTCGTATTCGGCGGCTTTGCAATGCGGGCCAATTCGCTTGGCCATCTGGAGCAGATCGAAAGCTACGCCCCTGGCCATCAGGTCAGATTTGGAAGTCTAAACTTCACGGCTGACATCCCCGGAGACTTGATATTCGATGGATTCGAGCCACAGCCGAGCGCGCCGCACTGTCTCGATGTGCATGATTTAGCTCTGCTGCCGGACAGTACCCTGGAGGCCGCACATGAGTCCGGTCCGACCCTTAATTCGGAGTCGATCACGCATATCGAGGATGGGTGGCTAGACACCGCCTCGGGGGCTGCAACCTTTACGACGATGAAGCCGAATACTGACCTTGTCCCTTGCGACGCTCGTGACTCCGAGGTGCCGGACTCCTCGCCGGACTCCGAACCTCCTGCGCCCCCTCCAATCGAATCCGATTGGGCGCCGATCATGGAATTCACCGCCTCGGACATCTTTCAACACTCACCTTTTGGCGACATCCTGAATTCGCTAAAGTATCTCTCGCTATCAGGAGAGCCTTGGCCGAATTGCGGACAGGATGGTTGGGATGCGTACGGCGAAGAAATTCAAAGCCCACCCACCACCCACTTTGTAGCCACTGTCGACGATCTAACCGACATGATAGACTACGACTAGGAAGACATCGACGGTATGGACGACGATGCCGGAGACAACCAAGAACCAGCGTCTACGGGGCACTGGAAGACCACCTCAACTCATGACATATACATGGTGGATACTCCAAAGGGAAGCGATAACGAGGAACAACGGGACGCGGCGAAGGATAATTCCCCCGAAAAACAACCAAAACAGCGACGCAAGCGTCGCCCGAAGTCCTGCCTCGATAATAACAGCACCCATAATGACCCAGCCGTAGAGCAAGGCGAACCAATGGACGACGAACATGCAACCCAGCAACCATCCGAACAGGATGAATTGGACAAGAAACCCATCCCCGGCGAAAATAACAGTCCAGACGATCTCACGCCGGACACATCGCCGGAGCATAAGAACCTTCACAAAAGGCTCGTGGCCACTGCAAGAAGTTTGAAGAAGCAGAAGTGGAATCTCAAAACAGCAGAAGACGTACTCAGAATGAGATGGAGCAAAGTACTCAAGACCGCAAACAAATACGGCAATAGTCACAAAGCAAAGAGCTACCCGAAATGCAAACTGTTGCCCGAATTCGACGAGGAGGCCGTAGAGCCACCACAATCAAAAAGCAAAGAAGCCACCTGGCGGGATAGACGACCAGATGACAGGCTAAGAGCGGCAAATGGCGCCGCACACAAGCCGGCACACGTCCATATAAAGACCCTCACAAAAAAGGATGGCCCGGTCAGGTCCATTTATGGGCCAAAAAAGAGGGCTCCAGGAAGCAACACAACACGCCGAGTGTTCGAAGATATCGGCACACCTAAATACAGGGGCGCCGCACACCCACTATGTTTCACCGATGAGGTACTGGATCACAAATTTCCAGCAGGATTCAAACCCGTAAACATAGAGGCATACGACGGAACAACAAACCCCGGAGTCTGGATTGAGGATTATATCCTACACATACACATGGCTAGAGGAAACGATCTCCATGCCATAAAATACCTACCCCTCAAGCTCAAAGGGCCAGCTCAGCATTGGCTCAAAAGCCTCCTAGAAAATACAATTGGAAGTTGGGAAGAGCTCGAGGACGCGTTTCGAGCAAATTTCCAGGGGACTTATGTCCGCCCTCCGGATGCAGACGATTTAAGTCACATAACTCAATAGCCCGAAGAATCAGCACGCAAATTCTGGAACAGGTTCCTCACCAAAAAGAACCAAATAGTTGACTATCCGGACGCCGAAGCCTTAGCAGCTTTTAAGCATAACGTCCGAGACGAATGGCTTGCAAGGCACCTCCGCCAGGAAAAATCAAGAACAATGGCCGTGCTAACGAGCCTCATGACCCGCTTTTGTGCGGGAGAAGATAGCTGGCTGGCAAGATGCAGCACCAACGACCCAAGTACATCCGAGGTCAGAGATGGAAATGGGAAATCACGACGCAGAAAAGATCAGCGCCGGAATAAAGAAAATGGCCCAAAGAACACGGCGGTCAACGCCAGATTCAAAAGCTCTCGGCCGAACAGCAAAACACTGCCTTTTAAGGACAACAATGACGAGCTATCCAACCTAAACAAAATCCTGGATAGGATATGTCAAATCCACAGTACCCCCGGGAAGCCTGCAAACCACACCCACCGAGATTGTTGGGTCTTCAAGTAGTCCGACCGACTTAATGCCGAACACAAGGGGCTCGACACGCCAAGCGAGGACGATGATGAACCCCACAAGCAGAGCACCGAAAAACAAAAGAACTTCCCACAAGAAGTAAAAACAGTGAATTCACATCAAGTGATAACAAGGAAAAATACAACGGCGTCTATCAAAGCACATGCCGCATGGTCCACCCCAGCGGAATCCCGAGATGGGATGTCAAAACCAATTACTTTCGACCATCTGGATTACTCCAGAAGTATTGGAAATGCAGGATGGACTGCTTTGATATTGGACCCTATAATCGATGGACTACAATTTACACAAGTCCTAATGGATGGCGGTAGCGATTTAAACCTGCTATATCCGGACACAATCCGCAGGATGGGGACAGACCCTACCAAAATTCGCCATAGCAGCACTTCCTTCAAAGGAGTGACGCCAGGCCCTTACGCCAATTGCACATGCTCCTTACTACTAGAAGTTGTGTTTGGTTCATCCGACAACTTCCGTCGCGAAAAACTAATCTTCCATATCGCCCCATTTAAAAGTAGCCACCAAGCACTATTGGGACATGAGGCTTTCGCCCGCTTTAATGCAATACCGCATTATGCATCTCTTACATTTAAAATGCCCGGTTCACGCGGCATTATCTCTTTGAAAGGTCGCTCAAGACCCGGACACGGCTAGGCGAGTCCGGCATAAATAAACTAGGGGCTTCCTAGACGCATACCCCTTTACAAGGGGTTGTGAGCATGAACAATGAGAGCCACCAAAGCTCAACTTTATTCATTTTTTAAAAATCATACTCTGTTTTAAATACTGAGGGAGTCCTGGACTAGGGGTGTCCGGATAGCCGAACTATCATCATCGGCCGGACTCCAAGACTATAAAGATACAAGATTGAAGACTTCGTCCCGTGTCCGGATGGGACTTTCCTTGGCGTGGAAGGCAAGCTTGGCAATACGGATATGTAGATCTCCTACCATTGTAACCGACTCTGTGTAACCCTAGCCCTCTCCGGTGTCTATATAAACCGGAGGGTTTTAGTCCATAGGACAACAATCACAACAACAATCATACCATAGGCTAGCTTCTAGGGTTTAGCCTCCTTGATCTCGTGGTAGATCCGCTCTTGTACTACCCATATCATCAATATTAATCAAGCAGGAGTAGGGTTTTACCTCCATCGAGAGGGCCCGAACCTGGGTAAAAACATCGTGTCCCTTGTCTCCTGTTACCATCCTCCTAGACGCACAGTTCGGGACCCCCTACCCGAGATCCGCCGGTTTTGACACCGACAGTCGGGACACTTCCCGGTGATGACCGTAATTTGAGGAGTTCATGTATTCACTAAGTGCTAATGCTTTGTCCGGTACTCTATTAAAAGGAGGCCTTAATATCCCTTAGTTTCCAATAGGACCCCGCTGCCACGGGAGTGTAGGACAAAAGGTGTCATGCAAGTTCTTTTCCATAAGCATGTAAAATTATATTCGAAATACATGCCTACATTATATTGATGAACTAGAGATAGTTTTGTGTCACCCTATGTTATAACTATTGCATGATGAATTGCATCCGACATAATTATCCATCATTGATCCATTGCCTACGAGCTTTTCACATATTGATCTTTGCTACATTACTTCTCCGTTGCCACTGTTATGATTGCTACAAAACTGCTACTGTTACTTTTTCCATTGTTACCGTTACTTCCATACTACTTTGCTACGGAATACTTTGCTGCAGATATCAAGTCTTTCAGGTGTGGTTGAATTGATAACTCAACTACTAATACTCGATAATATTCTTTGGCTCCCCTTGTGTCGGATCAATAAATTTGGGTTGAATAGTCTACCTTCGAAAACTGTTGCGATCCCCTATACTTGTGGGTTATCAAGATCTTTTTCTGGACATTTTATAAAATTCCTGAACATTTTTTGAAAACATGAACATAAGAAAATATTTGAAAATGAGAACATTTTTTGAATTGACTGAACATTTGTTAAAACATCACCATTTTTTGAAATTGTGAACAAAATGAAACAAGAACATTTTTTGAGATTCTTGAAAGACTTTTTGAAACACAAACACTTTTTAAAATTGTGAACCAAATTTAAAAACGGGAACAATTTTTGAAATTGAGAACAAATTTTGAAAACAAGAACATGTTATAAAATTCCGAAAAGATATTGGATGTTCTCAAACAAAAGAAAATGAAAAAAATGAAAGAGCAAAAAAAGACAAGAAAACAGAAAATTAAAACAAAAATATAAACAAAAAGGAAAAAAGAAATAGAAAAAGAAAAGAAACAAAAAGGGGGAAAAGGGGAAAGAGATTAAAAAATCAGTTCAGGAACCTCCTAGAAGGTTCCCAAAACCAGAAAAAAATTGGCTGGGAACCACCTAGAAGATTCCCAAAACCGGACTCGCACAAACGTTTGAACGGGCCGGCCAACAAGAACGTTGGTCGATCTCCCCCTATGCGTCCGATCGACTACTTGCCGCAACAATCAGCGAATAGGAATTTCGCTTCTCGAATCCACTCAAGATCGGAGACACGCTTGCTAGCGGGGACACACTCCTCCGTCAATGCTTTAATTCCCTCCTCCACCCCCCTTTCCTGCCTCGTCAGCACTATGGAGCAGCTGGCAGGAGACGGGACAGGAGGGGAGCATCGCCCGCGAACAGAGAGAGAGAGAGAGGATATAAAATAATTATGTACTTAAAGAAATTGAAATAAACTAAAATAATTGAAATCACAGCTAAAAATGTCTCCCAATGTTGATTACTTTTTTGAAATATCTGCCACTCCTCTTGTTTGCCTGTTGGGTAGTGGAATCCACAATTTATGTCGTAGTCAAAACAACCCGTGAGTTTTTAAGTTTATTTAACACAAAAGAGAAAAAATGTTTAATGGGCCATGTAAGTGCATCAAGTGCCCCCTTAGTGGTTTCGGAGTAATGAAGACAAATAGGTTGAGGGACTAATCTGGTTGTGGGTGTACATAGGAGTTACAGTCCATGAAGATTTGATTTAACCCATGGAAGACGACCCCTAAAAATATATTTATTCAAGTAAAGAATTTGGTGATGAAATTGGTACGACTCCTGAAGAAATTGATGTGAAGATTTTGAAGTTTGAAGACTTATGTTTTCATTGTTTCTCTCTTCTTATTTTGAGTGATAGGAAAAACCGTACTATTAAAGGGGGGAGGCGTGAATCATAGTTCACACTTCCAAAAGTGATGCTCAAACCTATACATATACAAACTGCTTCGAGTGAAACCTTTGGAAATCTCTGGAACAGCTGACGAATTTGCCAGCAACAGTGACACAGTTCATCTCATCACTGATGAATTTGGTCAGACTGAGGAGTTCAATTTCGTCAGTTCGATCTACCTATCGTGAGGAAATTGAGTGCCCCGACGAAATTGAGAGTTCGATTTCTGACCGTTGCTGCTCCGCGTGCCAGCTGTCTGGTGGATCCTTATCCTGACAACGGTCATGTCTGAGAAGGGTATTTATGACAATTCATGTTGGGTTGCCCCTGACTATAAATAGCCGCCCCCCCACAACCACTAGTTGGTTGGCTGCTCGAGAGAGAACCATCATCCGATGACTTTGAGAGAATCCAAGTGAGAAAAATCAAACATGAGGCAAAGTGATTGAGCATCACTGAAGAGATTGATCTGTGTGATCTGGCGCCTATTACCTTTGCAGACTGTAATTCTTGCAGATGGTTAGGCGTCATGTTCTGAGCACCAGTAGTAATTGTTGGGGTGACGGCCGATTGAACAACACATAATTAAACAAATCAATATACTATTTTTTCATCTATGTTTTATCCCTCCATCATTTCTCTCTCTTGTTCTTCAATGTTCCTCGAGTTTGAGAGCTGCGAATCCCAAGGCTCTAGGTGTGAGCGAATCAACCTAGGGTAGCCCATAGCCGCCGCATTCTCTGACGGGTTCCTCCCGGGCGTGCGGGGTTTTGGGGTCTAAAAAGCACCCGCCGACTGTTCTGCGTATCACGCTGTCGGTCGGGTCTCCTTGAACGTGAGCTGCGGTGCACCATCCCGGCGTCGAGGGTACACGTGACGTGTTCGTGTGTCAACACATATTAGCTTCTCTCATTTCTGACGAACTAACTATTTGCTCAAAATCACCCAAACCTAACGTCCGCGAGATATTGGGGTGATTGTTTTTCTTTCTCTACGAGCATCTCCAATAGGCGCCGGACGCGCCGCGCGCTAAAAACTACTTTGTCGTGCGCCCATCGCCTGGTTTGTCGTTCGCCTGGTTTGGCGGTGGCTCCAGCGGTCGCGCTAAAATGCAGCGCGCGCATGCTACAACATTTTTCTTATATGAAAACTTTGCATAGATAAAAAAACAATACATAGTTCATAGCATAGATAAAACTACGGTGAAACTAGATAAAAACTACGGATACAAAGGTATTTTACATCGTTCGAAAGCATAGATAGAACGAACTACGGTGCAACTAGATAGAAACTACGGCGCAACGAGAAACTACGGTGACTCCCAGCCGCCATCATCATCACCATCATCATCCTCGGTGGTGTCGTCCTAGGTGTCGAGCCACATGTCTTCCCAACGCAGATCGTTGGGGGAGAAGATCGACTGCCGGCCGCTCTCGACGATATCGCACTGCGATAAAGCCAGTGCCTTGCGCCGACGCCTGTCGGCACGCTCCGCGCGGCGCCTTGCCGTCCTCCCTGCCCAGAATTCGTTCTCGGCGACGACGTCCTCCAGGTGGCGACGGCGCCACTCCGCCATGGCTCGCTCGTCCTCCTCGATGATGAGGAGGTGGCGCTGTTGCCGCACGTGGTCCGCACGGCCCTAGTTTCCGTCATACCGGTGTTATGTTCCCGGATTTTGCGTTCCTAACGCGGTCGGGTGATTTATGGGACCCCCCTGACAGTTCGCTTTGAATAAAACTTGTCCAGCAAGGCCCAACCTTGGTTTTACCATTTGCCTCACCACCACCTACCTTTTCCTTGGGAGTAATTAACCCAAGGGTCATCTTTATTTTAGCCCCCCCGGGCCAATGCTTGTCTAAGTGTTGGTCCAAACTAGAGTCCTTTGCAGCGCCCCCTCAAGGAAACTTGAGGTCTGGTTTAGTTGTACGGAGTGCTCATCCGGTGTTGCCCTGAGAACGAGATATGTGCAGCTCCTATAGGGATTGTCGGCGCATCGGGCGGCTTTGCTGGTCTTGTTTTACCATTGTCGAAATGTCTTGTAAACCGGGATTCCGAGACTGATCGGGTCTTCCTGGGAGAAGGTCTATTCCTTCGTTGATCGCGAGAGCTTGTCATGGGCTAAGTTGGGACACCCCTGCAGGGTATAAACTTTCGAGAGCCGTGCCCGCGGTTATGTGGCAGATGGGAATTTGTTAATGTCTGGTTGTAGATAACTTGACACCAGATCCGAATTAAAACGCATCAACCGCGTGTGTAGGCGTGATGGTCTCTTCTCGGCGGAGTCCGGGAAGTGAACACGGTTTCTATGTTATGTTTGACGTAAGTAGGAGTTCAGGATCACTTCTTGATCATTGCTAGCTTCACGACCGTTCCTTTGCTCTCTTCTCGCTCTTATTTGCGTATGTTAGCCACCATATCTTGCTTAGCCGCTGCTGCAACCTCACCACTTTACCCCTTCCTTTCCCATTAAGCTTTGCTAGTCTTGATACCCATGGTAATGGGATTGTTGAGTCCTCGTGGCTCACAGATTACTACAACAACAGTTGCAGGTACAGGTTATGCGATGATCATGACGCGAGAGCGATGTTTCCTTGTTTTGGAGTTTCTTCTTCTGCTTCTTCGATCAGGGAATAGGTTCCAGGTCGGCAGCCTGGGCTAGCAGGGTGGATGTCGTTTGAGTTTCTGTTTATGATTCATCCGTAGTCGGATGTTGTTCTTATATGTTGTATTGTTGTATTCGTGTGGCATTGTATGCCTTATGTATGTATCCCCATCTATTATGTAATGTTGATGTAATGATATCCACCTTGCAAAAGCATTTCAATATGCGGGTCTATCCTTGGTGGGACCTTCGAGTTCCTTTTGGATAGGGTCGCATATTAGACGTGACAATTGGGTCCTGGACTTAAATTGGGTTTATAACTGGAGCAAACCATCCTTTTTATATAATTTTGCTACTGATGGGAGATGTTTGGAAACTTGGCCATAATGACTCAAACGTTCACTTGGGTTTCTGACCATGTGATTTATGAGCTGTAATCCAAGTGAATGCAATGACGGCTTTGCCTATTTGTATACTTGCTGAAATAATTGATGATCTCCTTTTCCCTTGCAGGGTAATGTCTTTGTTCAGCTAATCTGTACAATTCAATACCGGGTTGTTTAGGAGAATGCAGATGATGCATTCTACAAGTTGCAAAATCCCCCAATAGCAAATTCAGTCCTACGTCTTTGATGGTAATAATCATATCTTGCTGTGTTGTTTATACTGTTTCTATAAAGCCTAAGCTGGTGTTCTTTCTCTGGAAATTAGTTGTCTGAGCCATAGTTCCAAGAATGGAGCTGGACAGTCTTTTTGAGCAGAAAAATGATGTTGCAAAGGCTGTACTTGAGGAGCTTGAAAAGGTAACCCCATTAACCTCTTTTTCTTATTGTTGGAACTCGCCCACGGGATCGATCACATCAAATCAGAATGAACACGCGCACACACGAAAAACTTTTGGCTAAAGGCACGTGTCGTGCCTTGTTCTCTCTTTATTGCTTTTCCTCTTTTTCTCACAGTAATACAAAATTCACGCCAGCCCTGTGCATATATATATGCGCTAGTTGCCGACCCTTGGACATCTTCTAAGACTACACGGACACGAACTAACCTATAATATCATCCGTACTCTACCTTGACCGGACTCAACACAAAACTACTCACGTATACGCAAAACCTACTATGCCTAGGACTAGTACCCGTACCCGGACACAGCATGCAAGCTTGCTCCTACTACTACTGAACTCTGCTTATATCACGTAGACTCTTAATAGATTACAACTCAAGATTAATCCTAACATTCTTCCCCTAATCTTGACTTGTCATCTTCCTCATGCTCCTTCTCATCTTGACTCCTTGTAGATCCACGAATTGACGATCCAAACTCCGACGCATGATTCGGACTACCAGCCCACACGGTCACATCTACGCGTGCAACGTGCAAGACTGGACGCATCATCAGTCTCCACGTCGTTCAACTTAACTGGTCATTGTCCCACTACACGCCGAGCTTGATCATCAACTGTCATATCCGTACACTAAGTATGACCCGTCTGGAAACATACAGTGCCTCATTGCTCTGTCATGTTGTGCCACTGCCATTGCTTGGCCGCTGCCTTGCACTCGGTCCGCACCATACTCCTTGTACTTGCTTGCAATAGATCCACTCTCCACTGCTTGCACACCCCCTCGCTTTACGATGGCTTCTCCTACCATCGTCCGCCTTCGGCATCACACCGAACACACATTGGCCGCAACCAGGACGCTCCACGAGGACATGGACATGACTCACGGAACACCGTGCACACCGCTTCAACTGCAACGAATCCATACCAAGACGAGCGCTTGGACACGATGACGACTCATCGACGCAACGACGACTGACCATGCAAACTCCACAACTCCTTGACCCTCCAGACTCCCCTGGATGACGATCTTGATGATTTCCCGGCACCGCACCTCGGCACCACTGCTCCCATCAACGATCGTCTTCCATCACCTTGCCGACGACACCCCGCCGTCTCCCTCCTTGTCGCTCCGTCGAACGACGATCGCCTGAATCCTCCTCATCGCTGCATCACCCAGCGACTTCATCGCCCGCTCTTTCTCGTCACTGCACCACCCAGCGACCATATCGCCCGCCCCGAGGCGCTAGTCGGGTCGCCACCCCGGGGCAAGAGCAGCTTCAAATCGACCTTGCTCTAGATACCAATTGTTGGAACTCGCCCACAGGATCGATCACATCAAATCAGAATGAACACGCGCACACACAAAAAACTTTTGGCTAAAGGCACGTGTCGTGCCTTGTTCTCTCTTTATTGCTTTTCCTCTTTTTCTCACAGTAATACAAAATTCACGCCAGCCCTGTGCATATATATATGCGCTAGTTGCCGACCCTTGGACATCTTCTAAGACTACACGGACACGAACTAACCTATAATATCATCCGTACTCTACCTTGACCGGACTCAACACAAAACTACTCACGTATACGCAAAACCTACTATGCCTAGGACTAGTACCCGTACCCGGACACAGCATGCAAGCTTGCTCCTACTACTACTGAACTCTGCTTATATCACGTAGACTCTTAATAGATTACAACTCAAGATTAATCCTAACACTTATTACATGTGCTACTTACTGCCAGAGCACATCATTACATGTATTAAGTCATTCTGCCAGCTCTGAAGTCGAAAAGCGTCAAGGTCCTGATGTATAATATTATAGTGGTGTACCCTTTGTTTTTTTCCCTGTTATACAAGGAGCTTTTTGCATATTGTACCACACATGTACGTGTATAGCCTATGGCCACCTAGGAATACAAGTTTGAGTCGTGCTGCTTCGGATCTAGGGGTGTGCGTTTTAGTGCAATTGTCACTTGTGTAGTGTGGTCGACAAGGCTATGTCGCTTGTGTCGTGCCCTCTGTTTGGTTTTTGATCTGGTTTCCCTTGTAAACTAGACCAATCCTCTTTTTGAATGAGATCACATTCAGGTGGACGCCCTTCCCCTATGTCAGTTTTAAAACAAGAAACACATCCCACCCCAAATTCGAGAAACAAGTGTGCTCGTTTTAATTTTGTAAATTTGCTACCAGCCACCTTGCATGCTCACATGACTTCAATTTCTGTTCATTCATTCTGGTAAGAAAATAGTTCGTCAGCTACAACAGTTCTTGTAGAGACAGTTGTAGTTATCTGCTAGTTTTAATACCGATGCTAGCATTATTTATCTAAATTTTAATTTGTGTTACTCAATCAGATGTTAGTATGAAAGTTTGTACGAGTGCGTGTCAAGATCAAACTAGAGAAGCCTGCCCCCTTTGAGGTTCTTAGGGAATGTTGAGCCAGGTAAACTACCCCTAATGTTCCATGTGCTATACAAGAAGATGTCGCTTTTTTGCGCAAATTACGATACGACTGACCATGTTATAGAAAGTTGTGGGGATGGGATTCATGATCCAAAGGAGTTTCAGTTTGGCGATTTTATGATGGTTCCAACTTAGATGTGTTTCCAGCCTAGAAATGAGTTCATCACTCAGCCTCGTGGTATTACCACATGTGGAAGAGGTGGCTGGGCTAGTAGAAGACAAGGAGATCGTGGAGGGAAAACTAGACAATGAAGACAAGGAGATCGTATAAGGAGAAAGATGATTTTACCCTTCGAATGGAAATAAGGTACCTGCGGTGCCAATGCAAACAAATATTAATTTAGGGGGTTCTGGTACGAAGTCACCTTGCAAGAGGTTATTGATTGCAGGCAACCCTGCAATGTCGGTTAAGGACCCTCCCTTGGCGCCAGGGGGAAATAAGGGCAAAATCGGGACGAGTAATTCAGCTCAGGGTTCTTCTTTGGAAATTCAAGTGAAAAGGCAGAGGATGGCAGGGCGTGCCGCTCCTTATAGTGGTTTCATCGCTTCCCCATACCTACCATGCACTCTTCATTGCCTGTCGATTTGGCTTGGCTTCCTTTCCTTGTTTGCGGGTTATGTGTCACGGACTTGGTTCCGCATCCCACATTCCCTTGCTGGGCTTCCCTAGCCTTGGCGAAAGGTAGCGACGTGCACTTGGGCGCTTGTCGTCCTTGGGTAAGTTCGGGGGCGATGCCCGAGCTTGCAGCTATGGCGACAACTTGCATGGGAGCACATGATGTAGGAACAAGGCAGCACACAAGTAACTCGTAGCCAGGGAAAGGATGCCTAGTCGGACTTGCAGGCAGTGGAGAGTACAAGAGAGGTGTTGGAAGGGGTGAAAATGTTGACAAGAGCGGACTACTGCTGTCGTCAGTCAGCCTTTAGACCCAGAGCTGAGCGGCAAGGATAGGGTGATAGCGGAAGCGAGGAAGATGGGAAGAGGGCACTGGGAGGAGAAAGGCATCATCCGCCACCGTATGCTTATGCATGAGCCGTGACGGTGGACGATTATCGGTAGATCTGGTGTTTATAGTGGATCTGCTACTTGGGATGGCATGACATGGTTGTTCTGGAGTGAGGTGCCACAACTATTGTGGGTGTGTTTGGTTGTTGGCGGCAGGTCGCTCTGATATGTCCACTGTCATCACGTAGTCTGGAGCTCCCTTGTGTGGCTCGGTGGTTGTGAAAGCCCTGCAATTATTATGGTTGGCGCTAATGATGACGATGACCATGAGCGTTGTTTCCTTCCTGAAGTCTTCATTGAGGTGCTACATCCCTCTCCATTGTGATTGTCGGTTTGGCAGGGTTGCTTTATGGTCAAGCTCGGTGGATGACGGAGCGGCGACTTGAGATGATGGTTGGATGCTAAGGTGACGACTTCGGTCGACGATGCAACAACAATTATTGGGCAGGTCTCTGAAACTACAATGCAAGGGCGGCGCCCTGATGCTATGAGGGTAGCGAGTTTGTTGGCATGGTCGACGTGATATGCGGGTTTGGTCTGGCTGCTACGTTTGGGTAATAGCCTCAGATGTTTGGTGCAATGTTTGTGGTCTGAAGTGGCCGTCTCTTTTGGAGAGATAGAAGCACCAAAATCCTCAAGCTCATGGTGGATCAACAACATCGAGTTTGGAGAGATGGAAGCCGTGCTGTGCTCTAGTCTAGGCCTTTGTGAAGAAATCCGCCAAATATAAATTGAAAGGCACATACTGAAGAGCAGTAATTTGATCTTGCACACTTGACCACATGAAGGAAGCATAAACATTAATATGCTTGGTGAGCTCATGGTTCATAGGGTAGCACGCAATACTACTTGTACTGTTTGACAAGAGAGAGTAGGTGTAGTGACAGAAACACCAAAATTCTCAAGCAGTCATCGTAGTCAAATCACCTCTGCTGTCAAAAGAGTCATAGCTCGCAACTCAGCCTCTCCACTCAAACAAGAAAGTGAAGTATGTTTCTTCGTCTTCCAGGTAATGAGAAAACTGCCAAGAAATACACAGCAATTAGAAACAGACCGTCAAACTTGAGCGTGGGAAGAAGTGACGGTGAGAGAGTCCCATGAAGGTATAGAACACAGAGGAGGTGACTGTACTGGATCGAAGTGGGAGCAGAGACAAACTGACTTAGAATGTGAATGGGATATGGAATGTTCGGGAGAGTGACATCTAAATAGACAAGACTCCCAACAAGATGACGGTAGCGCATCAAATCAGACAAATGCTCGCCGTCAGAAGCACGGAGGTAGACGTTGAGCTCCATAGGAGTCTCAACAGTGCTTTCCAATAAAAGCAATGCGAGTAAGAAGGTCCTGGATATACTTTTCTTGGAAAATAAAGAAGCCATTAGAGGTAGTAGAAACATCGATCCCGAGGAGGCAGCAAGGTGGGCCAAGATCAGACATAAGAAACTAGTCACTAAGACGAGCCTGATGATAGTGTCATTGACATATAGAAGAAGAGTCCGATGACGAGCTGAAAGGTGGACATTGTTAGAGAGAATCCCAGAACACACACACACGTGAGGGTGGATTCAGATTGTTCTCTGAAGAACACTGACGAACAGGGAAAAGAGAGAGGAGACAGTATTTTGCGACGCGTACTTCTGCGTCCTTTTCCGTTTTCCTTCTTTTATTCAACTGCGTAACAAACTAGCTGCCCACGATCCAGAAATCCCGTGCCATCCCACGGCCTGATCGTGGCCAACAACTTACAGAGAAATATACGCTAGACCTACTCTGCCGCAGCACGAACTCAGCGTACTTCTGGCCATTATTCAGAAAACCAAAACAACTAAACTGAAGTCTGAAAAAACTGGTTCAGTGTAACAGGTTAACACAACAGACATACGGTGCAGGATCACGAGTACTAGTAAGAAAACCACCCATACTCACCACGAAGACGAAAGACTCAAACTAGGCACGAGGGGTTTGTAGGAGAGAGCGACGAATACTAAGGAATCATGCCATCAGGACCAGAATACCTAGATGGTGGCTACATGTAGACCTCCTCATGCAACTCACCATTAAGAAAGACATTTTTGGCATCAAGCTGAGAGACAAGCAAATGGCGAATAGAAACCACAACAAGAAGTGTGCAATGAGTAGTCATGTGGGCCACTGGAGCAAATGTCTCATCTGGTCATGGCCATATTCCTGCTGAAAGCCACAGACCACACGATGAGCTTTGCCACGCTCAAGAGAACAATTAGTCTTGACATTGTAGACCCACTTACAGGTATACCTGGTCACGGGAAACCCGGCCTGGCCCGGCCCGGTCTTGCCTGTGGGTCGAGCCTGAAGGCTCGACCGGGCTTGGGCTTGACATATTTGCGTTTTAGGGAAGAGGCCCGGAGGCACGACGGGTTTTTCACTGATGGGACGGGTCCTGAAATCTAGGCCTGACGGCCGGGCCGGACCCGGGCCTATATTTTCTGCTACGGGCTTTATTAGGCCCGGCCCGGCCTAAGTCAGCACTTGGAGGAAGGGAAATGAGATCCCATGTGCTAGTGAGCTCACCAGCAGCAATTTCCTCCCGCCATGGCATGTTGCCGTTCGGGATGAACATCATCACGATAAGAAGTCCACAATACCCATAGCGGTCAATTGTAAGTTGATCTCGAGGCGGTGCGTTGCCAATAGAAGGTGGCATGGTAGTCGAGGGAGATGGCGCATCAGAAGAATTCACAACACGCTGGCAACCAATGTGGTAAAGAAGAGGACGAGGGGGAATCATCGTAGAAGCCTCGGGGGACGAGCAAGGTGAGGTAGCTTAGGTAACGAATGAGGTGGGGAAGTCGTTGGTGGCGATGGCATGGGGTCTACAACAGTAGTATGGGAAGACATGGTGGGATGCATGGATGAGGACAATGCGTGAGTGATAGGTGTATCGGGAAAAGTGAAGAAAGAAATATCCTCAATGGTGAGGCCGAAGGAGAGGATGGACATGGATAGGAAGGATGAGGTCGTGGTGTTCTCACGAGGGGAAGCGCGTCACGGCAGATGCCACGTGATGGCTTGAGGTGAGGGCAAGGCTGCACTAGAAATCTGGAATGGGATTGGGCAAATAGCACGCGGTGGTTTACCCAGGTTCGAGGCCCTCGCGGAGAGATAACACCCCTACTCCTGCATGTCTGGAATATATGTGGAGTAGTACAGAGTTGCTCCTGAAGCTGTATTACAGAAGGTAACTATAGGCCTCTGGCCTCATGTATACAAGGGTGTGTGAATGAGAGAGTTGTGGGCGTGGTGCTCCTGGGCTCCGAGCGGAGTGAGTGTGTGGGCGTGAGTGCTTGTGGCTTTTGTAGTGTGTGCGTGAGTCCTTGCCCTCTTGGCCAAGTGCCTTCTTGGTCAAGTGACTGACTTTTTGCCCTCTTGGCCAAGTAAGTGCCTTCTTGGTCAAGTGAGTGACTTCTTTGCCAAGGGAGTGTCTTTCCGGGTCACTTTATATTCTAGTGTTGAAGGACAAGTAGCACTATACATGATGTCGTGTATGACGAGTAAACAGTGTATGCTTTATCAGCAATAGTGGCCACAATACGGTCGTCTTGTCTGTGTTGGGTTGATGCAGCGGTTGACTCCGCGCAGCAGGTCAGCTGGAGCAGCCGGACGGGGAGCCGACTAGAGCAGCCGGGTGGCGAGCCGGCCGGAGCAGTCGGGTGTTGAGTCGGCCGGGGTGGCCGGGCAGCCGGACCGAGGAGCGCTGGCCGCCCTGATGTTTTGAAGCGTCGTTCGACGTCTTGGGCCTACTTGGGGGTCATCCCCCGACAGACTAGACTCATCAAAAATTACATAAGATGTGTATCCAACAACTTACAGGATCAAAACAACAGACTGGGTAGTCAGTTTGGTGCATTCAAAGGTGGGGGTGGGGGGCAAGAACAACGTAGCAAAAGCATCCAAATAAACGAATCGTTGAGTAGTAACGAGAACGACCAACAAGACACTCGACAGAAATGTCAGCCTGTAGAGCAGAATGGAGGTGGAATAGAGGCGACCATCAACGCGTGCCACTATTAGGGTATCGCGCTACTGCTACGGCGCTACAGCTAAAGGTTAGCAGCAGCGTTGGTTTACACGCGCTACTGCTATACCTACTTAGTAGTAGCGTGTTTTGCAGAAACCGCTACTTGTAATTACTAGCAGCGCGCCTCTCTGCCTGTGCTACTACTATTATTACGTATTCTTGGTGATCCTGACATCGATGAAGAGAATATGGACATTTGGGTCCATGTATATACACGTCCAATTCTACCGCTATGTTAGTTTTTCAAACATATTTATTAAGTAATTTATATTGTTTATTTCAAAATAGTTGACAGCTTATTTCATTCTTCAAAAAATGTACGAAAGATGGTAGACAGAACCTACTACACTGATGGCGCAAAATTAACTTATTAGGAGAAAGATCATCTTATCTCATTTGTTAATGATGTTGAGAATTACAATATCAATTATCAAACTCCTACACATTATGGTCAATACGTGCCACTAGTGCACGTGTTGAACTACGATAACATCAATGGAGATGGCATGGTAAGATTTTTTTACTATTACGACATCAGTGCATCTTTTGCATAAATTCTAAAGCTAAACTACATTGCTAACTAAGACGTTATTACTATGTTTTTCAACAGAAAATCCCGAAGGATTGTGTGCCTGATCTGATGTTTCCGAAAGGTCGCTTTGATGTTATTAGCTTACGGTCATGTCATCTTAGGCTTCACTAGTGTTCATACCGGATTTCTAAAATCGATGAGGACATGACAATCAAAGAATGGAAAAATGTATGGACAATCATAGGGAGCTACTTGGAAGCAACATTGTGCGAAGCGCAAGAATTGAAGACAGAATAGTCTCCATTCTCCATAATGGAGAGTTAGGGCCTATCTTATTTTATGTTATTTTACCTTAAAGAGGATAGTAGGTCCTATGAGAGAGGAGTATGTCCTAGGTACAATGTGTTATTGTGTGCTACAATGTGCTAGAGTTGCTGATGATGATGAAGAGTTGTGATTATGACTAGTGACCAAGTTGTTATATGATGTCTCATGGACGAAAATGATGATCATGAGGAGTTGTTATATGACAATGATGTATTATGATGATAAGTTGTTAATGATATGATTGATTAGATTGATACATCTCCTCTCCTTATGATGTGCTACAATGTGTTAGAGTTGCCTTTTTGCTCACGGCCGGGCAAGAGGGAGGGGATTTCCTTCTTAATTCTTGCTTGATTAGATTGGTACATCTCCTCTCTTTATATAGAGAGGTTTTCTTGACTTCCCAGCAAGGCTTACTTGACCCCTAAGCAAGCAACCCTTATCTCTAATTAACCCTAAGACTAACAGGCTATACTGCCAGCCCAAGCCTAACAGTGATAAACTTTTAAAAGGTGGAAAAGTTGATAAACTTTTAAAAGGTGGAAAAGCGAGCTGAAGGTATGTGCACTCCTCATGGCTGTTCTTATCTCTCTTTTTTTTTAACGTTATTGTTTCAAGTTGTTTGCCTGTTGGATAGTGGAATTTCACAATTTATGTCACAGTTAAAACACTTGGAGAGGGATTTGTAACTGAATGTTAGACTCAACAGTAGATAAACGAGTTAACTGACCACTGCAGTATCGATTATCATGCATATTTTATGAGCTTTTGAGAAGGGTGACAGATATCATTTGAATGATCCAAAGCTAAATAATTTTGTTCTCTTTGCTAGTTTCGTACTTTGGAGATGTACCCACTTACAGCCAAGGACCTCTTCAGAGTATTACATAAGTATACCATGTTGATGCACTTTGAGTAAAATAATGAGTCATCAGTGTTATGATGTAATTCTGTGAACACCCTTTTTATGTGAGAAATGCATCATCTGAATTTTTAAGCTTAAATTTCATATGGGAGGATAGTTGTGATTTCCAAATGTTCTGATTTTCGTCATGAGAAATGGCACGGGCTGAATTTGGCAACTGTTTTGAGGAAGGAGGTCAATAGTGTTCTCATAGTCTTTATGATTCAGTCTTAGCTTTACACCTCTGTAATTTATTTATTTTTTGCGGTCGAAGGTAAAACTATGATGGAAATTATTTTGAGTGTACTGGGGTTATGTTTCTTTCCTTGCCAAGACACTGCATAAGTGCCATGACGTATATGATCTGGAGAAATGGTTCTGATACTCCTAGAGAGGATATAGTGTATTGTACTGTTTGTTCAATAGAAAATATGGATTCATGTGTAGATCATTTGTTAGATACTGGATAATTTTCCATTTTAGGGTCTTGTTTAAGTCTTAAGTTTTCATCGATAGGAAATGGTAGATTGGCTGGCAGTGGAACCCATGGGAATTTCCACCTTATTTAGCTCTTTCTGTGTATTGCGCTTGGTCCCCCATCCTCCTCCTGTTCTCACACCATTTGTTTTTCTGCGGTTTGCTAAAGTATGTAAGGTTGCCGCTGATCGATTTGGCTTGGGGCGGGTGTCGGCTTGTACAAATCTATGTGCATGCGTAATTGCAGCCTACGCTGACGACCGATGCAAATTTGATGGAAGGTGGTGCTCTCTGGTGATGGAGGATCGCATATTCTTTTGGTTAGTTTCCAGTTTTGCTTGCCTGTGGTGATTATGCATGTGCTGAACAAACACACGGTCTGCCATAGGTGTTGTGCTTTCATGTGGTTGCCTTCCAAATTATTTTCTTCTTCTGGTCAACCATTTGCGTGCTCTTATACTGATTTAACATGTCAAAGGAAATCTTCCACTTGTCAGCGCCCAGTGTCCTAGCTTTCTCGAGTTCAACATGTTAAGTTATATTGACCTTCCTTTCTTTAGTTGCGTAATGATGCTGTCAGCATACTTGGTGTAATGGAAAACTAGTCGTGCCAAATTATTCATTGTTGGGTACTGTAATGCCAATCGATCCTATCTGCATTGGTACAGGCCATTTAAGCTGATCTTAAGACATTTAAGCTGTGCATGTTTTGTACTAGTACTGTAGATGATACTGTATACTTTATATGTTTGCGCAGATAATTTTATCGTTGCTTGACTATGATTATTCATGATCATTCCTCTGTTTTATTTCTCTGGACTATGGAAGGACGCTGTGAGAGAACTGGGGAAGCATCGCAAACTGAAAACCGGTGCATTAAGCTGGCCTCGGATGCATAGTGTCTGAACCCCAGTCACTTTCGTCGATCATATAGCGAAGAGACGTCAACGGTGAAAGGACATGAAGAAGCAGGAGAGGAAGTCGCACAGAAACAGTTACTGCAAGAAAAGCCGTCCGCGGCCGAGAATGTGTGCTCTGTATGGGTGCCTCATCTGAGAATTCTGTTGTGCTTGCTAGTTAGTGGTACGAGCTTCAGTTATGTGTGGTTTGCGTATTCGATTGATGAGCCGATCAACAGAAATATCTCAGAAACATTCAGCTGTTTTTTTTTTTTGCGCGGGGTGCCCGTAAAGCCGTATCCTTTTCAGTTTCATTGAATAGATATACATTGAATAGATATACTCCGTAAAGAGTGATGGTGTATCTCGATGATGCAGTAAAATGTGGTCATGGCCATTGAAGATTATGATTTTTTTTCTCCCATTGTAACGCACGGGCTTTTTTGCTAGTTTTTTCAAAAGCCATCAAGTTTACGTAAATCTTTTGTAGAAAAGTAGATATTTCCACCAGATAGTTTGTATATACGGAGCTTCTACCGTGACTCTCTTTCCACCAGATATTTCATCGAGTAGCAGTAGTTCTATCTCGAAATATCTTCTCTTTCCGGAAGTAGCACAGCACACTTTTCTCCCTAGCGCCACGTGGACCGTGCCCGCACGGCCAGGACGCCTCCCACGTACGCGCACGGGGCTTCCTTCCGTGCCGCACCCGCACATAAAAACAAATCAGAACAGGGGAAAGCGAGTCGGAAGGGGAGAAAAGCAATCGGAACGGAAATCCCCCGCGCCGCACGCCGAATCCGTCGCCGGTATCCATCGACCGATCCGGCCGGCCAGCCGGCGAGAGCAGGGGCGCGGCGGAGATGGTGAGCGCCTTCTTCCTCTTCTGCGGGTGCGTGGAGCAGGCGAACGTGGCGGTGGTCGAGAAGTGGGGCCGCTTCCTCCGCCTCGCCGAGCCGGGCCTCCACTTCTTCAACCCCTTCGCCGGCGAGCTCGTCGCCGGCACCCTCTCCACCCGCGTCCAGTCGCTCGACGTCAAGGTCGAGACCAAGACCAAGGTTCGCTTCCTTCCTTCTCTCCGCCCTTGGCTTCCTTACTGCCACGTCACGATTGCTCTGCTCTGTCCCCCCCTGGATTTGATGGTAGCCTTCCTAGATCGATCGCCGTTGTCACTCGTCAGCGCTAGATTCACGATTAGTATTGACTGCTGGAAGAGAGGCAGACGAGATTGCTTCTGCTGGGATGCTACTAGGAATTAGTTGGTCGTGGTTGTCCAACTCTCTGCGGCGTTGGGAAGGTTGTTGCCATGAGCTGAAACACCCCTGGCCAAGCCTGCAAAAATCGCCAAATTAAGAACTCTCTGCGCCCGGGGCCCATCCCTGCCCCTGTGTCTGGTCCGGTAGAGCGACCCTATCAATAATGTCATGTCGCTAGTTTCTACTCCCTCTGTTCCTAAATACCTGTCTTTCTAGGCATTTCAACAAGTGACTACATACGGAGCAATGTGAGTGAATCTACACTCTAAAATATGTCTACATACATCCGTATGTAGTAGTCATTTGAAATGTCTAGAAAGACAAATATTTAGGAACGGAGGGAGTACTTCAGTAGCCACATAATAATGCATATGTGTTTGCGGGTTGTTGCAATCCCCATGTAAGCTAGTGGGGAAATTTGTTTTGCCGTTACAAACCAGTTCTGGGTTGTCCTTTGGGAGGTGCTTGGTAGTTCAAAGATCAAATAATTGTCGTGTTACAATGAGATCGCTGCACGCAGGGATGCTAGCTATGGCCGCTCAAGTATCTCTGAATGTGAGGAAAATTAGAGTAGTGTTACGTCTTGGGATGATGTTAATATTGGCCGAGAAATTATGTGACAGTGTGAGAACATTGCTTGCACAATGTTGGGTCATCTGCAACTGAATTGGGTTTATAGCTGGAGCAAACCTTCCTTTTTATCTATTTTTTCTTCTGATGGTAGATGTTAGGAAACTTGGCCATAATAACCCAGTCGTTCACACATTCTGAGTTTCTGACCATATGATGGATAGGCTATAGTAGTTAAAATCAAAGTGAAATATGTGTTATTGAAGGGCCATTGTCATAACATCTATGGCTTTGCTTGTTTCTGTACTTGCTGAAACAACCGATGATCTTTTTTTCCCCTGCAGGATAATGTGTTTGTTCAGCTGATCTGTACAATTCAATACCGGGTTGTTAAGGAGAATGCAGATGATGCATTCTACGAGTTGCAGAATCCCCAACAGCAAATTCAGTCCTACGTCTTTGATGGTAAATATTAATATCTTGCTGTGCTGTTTATACTGTTTCTTTAAAGCCTAAGCTGGTGGCTGGTGTTCTTTTTCTGAAAAATAGTGGTCCGAGCCATAGTTCCAAGAATGGAGCTGGACAGTCTTTTTGAGCAAAAGAATGATGTCGCAAAGGCTGTACTTGAGGAGCTTGAAAAGGTAACTCCATTAACCTATTTTCCTTGTCACGTGTATTACATACGGCCATGGCACATTGTTACATGTATTTAAATCAGTCTGCCGGAGTAGTCAGCAATTTGTTTTTGTAACTGCTGAAAATGCTATTCTGATGATACCCACAGATGTTACTATACTTTTTGGAAACTTGGATTTATGATTCACTTTAATACCACTGAAGTAGTTCAGTTCAACTTATCTCATTGCTCAGACAAGTACATGGTTATCAAATTATAAACATCATGTTTGTTTATTTCTTCCTCTGACGATTGGTTTTAATTTCTGAGAACCAAAATCTTGTCTGATTTGTAGTTTTGTACAATGCTATATGTTGCTTAACCTTATTTTTATTGCTGATTGCTAATATGTGTTTGTCCCCTAAAAGAACGGTTCCCCTCTCCATTATTGGCAATGCTTTGTAGTTTCTTGTTGTACCATCTCTTGAGGAACTGATCGTGTGTTATGTACATCGTCTTCTTGGATGGTCTGCTGAGCACTGGTATTTTCGGCCTTGCATGGAAACTTGATGAATGCTACCTCTGTTTGTCCAGGTGATGTCAGATTATGGTTACAGCATTGAGCACATTCTCATGGTTGACATCATCCCTGATGCTGCTGTCCGCAGAGCAATGAACGACATAAATGCAGGTATAATGCGGTTTTGGCAGTAGTGTATGTGTATGGGGAGTCCTGTTTTCAGGTTGTGCAGCCTAGGAAATGTTTATTACATGCTGGATTGTCTTCAAAACTTATCTCCGCTCTTACCCAACTCTTAAATTGCTGTCTTCTCTTCTCATGCTTCATATGGTTGTTCTCTAATAGAGTACACTTGTTTAGGCTCTAAGCAGTTCTGTTTATATGCATGTGTGCTCACTTTAGCCTGTCAACCCTTGTCATAGCCCAACGGCTCCAGCTTGCGAGTGTCTACAAAGGAGAAGCGGAGAAGATCCATCTGGTGAAGAAGGCGGAAGGGGAGGCCGAGGCTAAGTACCTGTCGGGCGTCGGCATCGCCAAGCAGCGGCAGGCCATCACGGACGGCCTGCGGGAGAACATCCTCAACTTCTCGCACTCGGTGTCGGGCACGAGCGCCAAGGAGGTGATGGACCTGATCATGGTCACCCAGTACTTCGACACCATCAAGGAGCTCGGGGACAACTCGAAGACCACCACGGTGTTCATCCCCCACGGCCCGGGTCACGTCAAGGACATCGGCGACCAGATCCGCACCGGCATGATGGAGGCGTCGAGCAGCGGCCTGTAGGCCGTGGCCGTCTGCCACGTGTATGGTTTGGCTGGATGGGTTTTCTGCGTGAGGCGGGGAGAGTCGATCTGTTTATATATATTGTTAGAATTATAGTAGACTACTTATTTATTTGTTTTTAGTGTGTAATAATACAGGCGCAGGGACTTGGTTGTGCATGAAGATTTTCGAATTCTGGTATTATATAATCATAAAATGGGGAACATTTTGTGTTAGAATTTACATTGGGTTTACTTCTTGTTTGAGATGTGATGGGAACTATTCCGCTCCAATTTATTTGAAGTTCTAGGTCTGCACTAATTTCGCCAACGCTTCGGGGCCATGGCATGGCGACTCGCCGCTCCTGGGTCAAGAGCTATAGGTGCCAGGAGCGGTGCAGACTCCACTGCATGACAAATGGTAGTTGTTCTATCTCAGGCGTCAGATATATGAGGAAACAGGACACTCCCATGTCGACCTAAACGGACTGGAAGTGTCGTGGCCCATTTACGTTGTTCTAATTTTTGCGCAAAAATATATATTAACTAAATAAAAAATATCCAGAAAATATTCTTATGCAAAATATACTATTAAAATAAATTTAATGTATAAAAAGACTTCAGAAAAAACATATGTTTTAAAAAAGTTCACTTTATGTCTAAACAAATATTCACCTTATATTTAAAAAAAGTTCAGTTTGTGTTAAATAAATGTTCAACGTGTATATAAGAAGTGTCCACCATATACATATATAAAGAAATGTTCAGTTTGTGTTTAAGAAATGTTCAGTTTGTATTTAGAAAATGTTAACCATATATATGAAAAAAATGTTTCGCATATATTTAAAAAATGTTCATCGTACATTAAAGAAATGTTCAGAATACATTAAAAATAGTTTAACTCATTTTGAAAAATAATATGTATAGAAACTAATAGATTTAACAATGAAAAAAAGCAAACAAAAAAGATAAAGAAAAGAAAAACGAGCAAAAAAAAAGGTGAAGACAAGAAACTGAAAAAACCCATGCATGGAACCTTCTAGAATCCTCATAATACCAGCTGGGGGAGTATCTTGACAAAAGCGGATGGGGAGTACCTAAACAGAACCAGAACCAAAAAACTGCAAACAGAAAAAAAAAACGCAACGAACAAAGCAGTACCAAACCTGTTACTGGGCCTACCCAATTAATTATTAGGTCGCCTGCGGGCGTCAAATAGGGATTCGCCGCCGTCAAATAGGTGTCACATTCGGTTCGCGCTCGGAAGCTGAATGCGAACCAGTTAGCTGCGGAGGTTCTCCGCCTTGGAATGGAAGGCAAGCATGAAGAAGCTGGCCAGCTTTCGGTAAGTGCTGCAGCTGCTGTTGCTGTGTGTTGACTGTTGACAGGATTTCTTCTTCTCTATGCAAGAGCAAGATCACATGACCTCTTAACTGATGTTTGTTCATTTTCAGAGAGAATATCATAGAGGAATGGAGGCTGTGCTGGGGGACCAAGACACTTCTGCTGATGAGGCTAGGCATGAGAAGGGAAGGAGTTCATCAATCAGGTTAGTCTATATTATGCCACAGTTCATTTGCTTTACCTATTATTAGTTAATATGATTTTCCGGCTTTCTCCTGTTTGTATCCCCTGCGGTGCGGTGCGGTTGAAACAAATTCAGTCTCTTTGCTGGTCAAAATTCTTATAGCATCTAAGTTCCGTTGCTTTGTGTATTTGTTTAAACCAGTGCCGGTCGTACTGAAGTGAAGCGAGCCCATGTATACAAGGCACCTGACATACCCTTAGTTTTGTCATTTTGAAATAGGTACAGTAGTACACAACAGATGTTAAATTTTAAGACGGCTCATGTACTGCTATGTGCAGATATTGTTATATCTCATCGCTTTATTACTATATATGCTCCTATACTTTATCTGTTTGTTTAACATCCTATTGGCTACTTTTTTTCCAAATGCAGGCATACGATAAAGCATATTGTAGCTGAGCATAGGAAAGGGGAAGAAGATGCTGACCTGCATGCTGCAAATATGATTATTCAGAACAAACATTACAACGTGTCTAGATGCGTCGAGGATGAGTATGATGATATGGGTGATGCTCCCAGAAGAAAGAGTAAAGATACAGGTGAGGAGGAGAAGAGCACCCATAGGCACATCTTCACCCAGAAAGAGCGCTGTTTGTACTGTTTCGAGAACCCATCGGGGCCAAAGCATTTGGTTGTTGCTGTAGGAAACTTCACTCACCTGATGCTGCCTCAGTTTGAGCCTGTTGTTCTTCCAGGGCACTGTCTTATTCTACCGTTGCAGGTATTTCGCGCCGTGCTTCGATGAGAACCGAGTCACAGCTGATCTGGATTCCAATCATTCTTACGGGTTCTTTGATTTTTGTGGTTGCAGCACGAGTCTGCAACTAGAGCAACTGACAGCGGAGGAGATTCGCAACTTCAAAAAGTTCCTCCTGTCAGTTGCTCCTTTTGTGGTTTTGGAAGATGCAACTAGAGCAACTCGACTAGATGTAAATAGTTTCAGGAGCAGTTGGAAGATGCACCAAGTAACAATTTTGTAGGAAAGATTGTGCTGTTGTTCTACATCATGTATTTGTGTTTGTACGGTTTTCTTGCAGAATTTGAAAGTTTCACAGGATACGGTTGTGAGAATTTGGTGATTCTGTTAGGCTTCTAGTTGGAAGCAAATATCTGTTATCGAGCCCGTATGTATGTGAGTATGTCACCGTTGACCATCATCGGTGATTGAACTATATGAATGAAATAAAAAGGGAATGGGATTTCCCGCAGCAGTTGATGATGTGGTATCTGGAATCCATGCCATCCCAGTCATACAAATGCTCAGCTGCTGATTCCAAGTGGCTTACTTTCATCCAGGCTCTAATTTACATTTTAAGAATATAGTCCGATAGGTTTTTCTTCCGGCGTGTTTTGTCCTGAAAATGCAGACATTTCATAGAAAAAAGATTAAAAAATACAGTCCGTAGAGTTTTTCTTCCATGGTGTTTTTTCTTGAAAATGCAGAAATTCATAAAAGGAAAAAGTTTACATTCTTGAGGTTTTGCAAAGAGTAAAGCAGGCGCTCTACCATCTGAGCTGCATCCCCTTACACTGTGCCAATAATTAACAGCCCATATTAATTTTCTGACAACACGTGTCATAATTTTTTTTCCACAATGAAAAGCATCATTTATTAACTGAAGTGCACCTCCTAACATCCCTCCCATTTCAGATTCAAATTCAACACCACTTCTTACATTCCACCCATCTTCTTCAATGATCATTGTCGTGGCCATCTCAAACTCATCATGTTCTTTCTCCTCCTCCAACTATGAGTTGTCAAAAAATTCTTAGACAAATCTCCCCTGTGTGAGTTGCATCACAAATAAAAAATATTAAAAGAAAAGGTGAACAGAAAAAGGGCATTGTGTTTGAACTCATTTCCATAATTATTCTAGTTTCTTTAATAGGTGGAATTACTATGGGGTAACGAGGTGGAGGCGGCAACTGTGCGTGACATGACAAATGTTTTTTTGAGGGAAAGCATGACATGACAGATGGGAAAATGCAATTTGGCGCTTCCCGCACCCGATTTCGCTCTTTTCATATGCAGTGCCCACGTTGCTTTCGTTACGTTCTAAGCAGGCCCACCCATAGTTTGTCTCTCCCATCACTGGTTTTAGGAACCTTCTAGAAAGTTCCCACTGGTTAGCTTGGGCTGGCTTATTTTTCTGTTTTTTCGGGCTTGATTTTTTTTCTTTTCCTTTTTGTTTTTCTTATTGTTTTGTTCTCTCTTTTATCATTTCTTTTATCAAATTCATGAACTTTTTCAAGCCACAAACCTTTTTAAAATTTGTGAATGTTTTATAAATCCATGATGAGTATTACTTCCTCAAGTGAAATTCCGCATCGATTATTCTTTGTTACAAGCATTTATAGTACGAGTAATTCCATGATGAGTTAAATAAATAATAATAATGTTGAATAAATGTTGAAAGCCACATAAATATCCAACACTCGTGTGTGTGTGTGTGTGCGCGCGCGCGCGCTAATTTATAATAATTATAAATTTTGAACTAACCAATACCAATTAATTTTCCTTCGTTATTTCTTCCAAACTTTTTTTGCAAACACAAACCACTTCGTCAATTATTATTTTTATACTGTAATATATTAATTCAAACCTTGATGTTTATCATGCAAATATTTCAACAATATTACAAATTTCTAGATTCACATTTGAACACAACATATGTTCCAAATGAAGTGCCGTTTCAAACATCCCTCCCATTTCAGATTCAAATTCAACACCACTTCTTACATTCCACCCATCCTCTTCAATGATCGTCGTTGTGGGCATCTCAAACTCATCATCCTCTTTCTCCTCCTCCGCATATGAGTCGTAAAAAAGTTCGGAGACAAATCTCCTCTATGTCAATTGCATCACAAATAAAAAAATTAAAAAAAAACGTGAAAGAAAAATGGCATTGCATTTGAACTCATTTCCATAATTTTTCTAGTTTCATTAATAGGTGGAATTACTAAGGGTTAAACAGCTGGATATATTTTTAGGAGGTGGCCACTGTGCATGACATGAAAACTATTTTTAGGGAAAGCATGACATGACAGATGGGCAAATGATATTTGGTGCTTCAGGCGCCCGATCTAGCTCCTATAGTACGCAACGCCCATGTTGCTTTTGCTGCGTCCTAAGCAGGCCCGCCCATAGTTCGCCTCTCCCATCACCGGTTTTGGGAACCTTCTAGAAGGTTCCCACCGGTTTTCTTGGACAAGTTTCGTTTTTGTTTTTTTAGGCTTGGTTTATTTTGTTCTTAGCTTTTACTTTTACTTTTATATTTTCTTTCTTTCATTTTTTGGAATATTTTGGGTTGCTTATCACATGTGACATGTGGTAAATTCATGGACGTTTTCAAGCCATAGACCTTTTCAATTTCGTGAATGGTTTATAAATCCGCGGGCTTTTTTAAAACTTCATACACTTTTTCTATTTTATAAAACTCAGTGAACCTTTTTCTTAACTCATAGTTTTTCCTTTCAAATCCATGAACTTTTTTCAAAATCCTGGAACTTTTCCAAATTCATGAACTTTTTCAAATCCGTGAATTTTTTTAAATCACTGACTATTTCAAACCATAATTTTTTTATAAATCCACGAGTTTTTCCGTGAACTTTTTTCAGACCATAGACTTTTCAAATCCGTATTTTTTTAGATTTCTTGAACTTTTATAGAATCTATGATATTTTTCAGAGATTTAAACATTTTCAAATCCATGAACTTTTTTTAAGCTCGTGAGTTTTTTTAAAATTAGTAAATTTATTTAAATATGAAAAATGATATATTATTTTTCTTGAAAAAGTAAATGCTCAAATAGTCAATGGATGATCGGTCAACCATGCACAGATAGAACCAAGCATTGTGCAAGTGAACGACACGGCATGCGCTGTGCGAGCGAACTAAGCGAGAAGCCAGGAATTGGCTGGTTTGTAGGACCGGCTCAACCGAGTGGCTACATGTGCGCCAGTGTGCAAACTGGCCCCTGAAGCGTCGATTAGGAGCTCGATACGAGAGGTAATGTAGGAGTCCAAGAACCACAGAATATGACAGGATCTTATCGTCGCCCGTGTGCGTCCGATTGTCGCAGCTTCACTAAAGCGAAGCGAGGCGACACAGGATGGCCCACTTCGAGCGAGCACCCGGTTTTCTTTCTGTTTCGTTTTTACCGGTTTTCCTGGTTTGCTTCATGTTTTTCCTTTCTTTTTTCATGCTTATTTTTTTCTGCTATTTTTTATTTTTTCTCTTCAAAAATTTAAAATTTTGAACAAAATTCAGAATTTCATTTTTGTTTATATTTTCGGAAAATGCTAAAAAGTTAAAGTTTGTTCAAATTTTTTTAAAAAAATTCACCTTTATCAAATTTTGTAAAAGAGGTCAGTTTTTTGTTTTTTCTGTTCATGTTTCAAATTTGTTCATGGTCTTCAAATTTCGTGCACAATTAAAAAAACTGAAATTCAAAAATAATTCAGAATTTTGTTTTTAACATTCTCAAAAAATGTTCATTCTTTTCAAATGTTTAAATCCTTTCAAAATTTGTTAAGAATTCTATCTTTTTTGACATAATTCAAATTTGTTTCACAATTTGGAAAACATTTCACATTGTTGGAATTTTCTATTCATGTTTTGAAAAATTGTCACAGCTTTTAGAAATTGGCCAATGTAAAAAACTGTTTAGAATTTAAAATTTGTGCATAATTTTTTAAAATATAGTTTCTATTTTAATATTTGTCAAAATATGTAGCTTCTAAAACCGGTTTTCGTGTGAAAAATTGACTAAAATAATAAAGAAAAAATTGAAATTGGGTAACTGTCAAAGTGGGCCGGCCCCTTTGCGTCGCATTTCAGCGAAAACTACCTTGTTACTCCTACGGACGTCATACAGGAGCTCTCCAGGATATGAGCCCGGGGGAGTGTTCTTGTCCAACAACATGAAGACTCTAAAAAAAACCACGCAGTCGCCCCAAGACGGGTCAATGCCACCTGCCTGTGTCCAGTGCTCGCTCGTCTCCGGCTTCAGTGATGGGCAGCCACCTCCATCCTATTCCTCCCTCGCTGCCAGAACGTCGGTTGCCCCGTCCTTCTCACCCAAAATCTAGGGAGCAGGCCTGCCCATAGTTCGGCTTTCCCATCACTGGTTTTAGGAACCTTCTAGAAGGTTCCCACTGGTGAGCTTGGTCTGGTTTCTTTTTCTGTTTTTTCAGGCTTGGGTTTTTTCCTTTTCGTTTTCTTTTTGTTCTTTCTTTCATCATTTTTTTTCAAATTCATGAACTTTTTCAAGCCACAAACCTTTTCCAAATTCATGAATGTTTTATAAATCCAGGATTAGTATTACTTCCTCGAGTGAAATTCCGCATCAATTATTCCTTGTCACAAGCATTAATAGTACGAATAAGTCCATGATGAGTTAAATGAAAAATAATCATGTTGAATAAATGTTGAGAGCCACATAAATATCCAACACTCTCGTGTGTGTGTGCGCGCGCGCTAATTATAATAATTATAAATTTTGAACTAACCAATACCAATAAGTTTTCCTTCCTTATTTATTCCAAACTTTTTTGCAAAGACAAATCACTTCGTCAATTGTTATATATTGTAATATATTAATTCAAACCTTGATGTTTATCATGCAAATATTTGAACAATATTACAAATTTCTGTATTCACATTCGAACACAACATATGTTCCAAATGAAGTGACACTTCAAAAATCCTCCCATTTCAGATTCAATTTCAACACCCCTTCTTACATTCCACCCATCCTCTTCAATAGTCGTCGCTGTGGACATCTCAAACTCATCATCCATTTTCCCCTCCTCTGAATATGAGTCGTAAAAATATTCTGAGACAAATGCCTCTATGTCAATTGCATCACAAATAGATTTTTTTTAAAGAAAACGTGAAAGAAAAATGGCATTGCGTTTGAATTTATTTGCATAATTTTTCTATTTTTTAATAGGTGAAATTACTATGGGTTAAAGAGCTGGAGGTGGCCACTATAACTATTACACGATGAATGTCATTCAACATAATTATCATCACCGACCCAACGCCTACAAGCTTTTTACATATTGCTTTTGCTAAGTTAGTACTGCTGCTACCGTGTCACAATCGCTACAAAATCACTGCTACTACTATTACCATTACTGTTGCTATCATCACCACTATTATCAAACTACCATATTACTTTGCTACTGATCACTCCATTGCAGATATTTAGTCTCCAGGTGTGGTTGAACTGACAACTCAACTGCTAATACTTACAAATATTCTTTGGCTCCCCTTGTGTCGAATTAATAAATTTGAGTTGAATACTCTACCCTCAAAAACTGTTGTGATCCCCTATACTTGTGGGTTATCAGGCTGTTGCGGGATGCGAACCTCGGGCCGACAGATCTGCACAAGAAGATGTAGCGTGATGACAGCCCCCATCTCCTGACTTGGTGGTATGCGTTGGGCCAATGGAGGCACTCAGACGCCGGAGCGGCGACCCAGGGTCTTCTTCGATGATAGCAGCCATGGTGCCTGTGTGGGCAGCACTGTGGCCAGGGCTTGGGGCGACAGCAGGCCACCGTGCGGCCTCGATGGCTCCCGGGATGTCTGGTGGCTACTGATGTTCATGCATAAGTACTAGATCTGGCTTCGTGTGGTCCGATCTGGTCCTGCGATGGTGTCGAGTTGCTCGTCTAGCCGGCTCTATGTAGTGCAGGTGATGGCGGCGACGTGGCTCTGGCCGATGGATCCTGGTTCTGGTGGTATGGTGGGCAGAGGTTCGAGCAGCATTGGCCAGTTGAGAGGAGGATTCCTTGGCTACTCGGTGGGAAAGCCTTGCTCTGGGCTGACCAGAGCCAACGCTGGTGCCGCTTGCGGGCGCCGTTCACCTCCTTGGAGGCATCGTATTTCGAGAGCATATGCCCTCCTCTCTCAGACTCCGAGGCAACCCTTGTTCCTACATGGAACATGCGATGACAATGCTCCTGCGTTCGCGATCCTTCTTGAACGCATCGCCTAGGAGTTTTCTTGCGAGTTCTAACATTTTTTACTGCGGGGATGCTAGGGCGGTGGCCTAGTGTCTATTGGCGTGATCTCCTTTTTGGCAATGATGGCGGCTTTGCGCGGACCAGGGTTGCGGCTGGGGTTTGGTAGTCGATGTGTCCCGGCATATTCAAGGGGTCTCCTTGCCTTGCCATGTCCTTGTGAAGTCGAAGCTGCATAGAAGGTGACTCAGCGGTGACGATGACACGGGTTGCAGTTTGATTGCGGCGTCTGGCTCGACACAGGCTCATCATGCTTTCTCCTGCTAGGTTCGTCACTCAAGTCGGAGTTGTTTGGACACCGATGCGGGTGGTCATCTGTTTGGATAGGCTGGCATGGGTTGCTATGACGAAAGCTTCGTTGATGAAGTTGATGGTGAAGTCGGAGTCACTGGCTCATGGAGGAGTGATGGCGATGACGCTCGGTGACAACCTTGGCAATGCTTTTCTTCTCAGTGGTGTGTGTGTCTCGTGTGGGCAGGCAGGACAGTCATTGCTACCCTGGTTGGGATGCTGTGATGGTTTTAGCCTGGTTTTCCGTATATTAATCTGACAACTCTCTTCTTTTTAATGAATCAAGATCCTCTGGGCCCGACTTAAAAAAAACTAATGTAAAAATATTCAAAGTGGGTAGATCTTGCTAATGTGTGCCATCAAAGCAGGTCCATCCAACGATCTAAATTGTATTGATAGTGAGCGCTCAACATATTTTAGAGTACAGTTAATACAATAGAAAAATGGAAAGAAGAAAGAGTCGAGCTACATCTGCATCGCCCAACTTCTGCCTCTCCTCCCATGCCGCCCTCCCCACGGGCGACCTGGGAGCGCGTGCCGTGCCTAGGTTCTCCCTCCCGCGCCACTTCCCTCGTAGCCGCCGACGAGCGCCCCTAGGCATAGCCCCTGTTGTGTTGGCAGCGGCCGGGACCTTCTCTCCTGGCATGTAGGACGGGGTGTGCGGACTCCTTCCTTCAGCATTGTGGGTCGTCGTGGCATTCCTCTCCCTCGGCTCCTTCCCGTGATGTCCTGCTCGTCGGCGGTCCTATCCATGGCATGGTGGCTCTGGCTTTTGCCCTCTATCTGCAGATCTAGATGCCCATATCCGATAGGGATGGGAGGCGTTTGGGTTGGGATGGCCAGCGGCTCTGTGGGACAGTGGTTTGGCTGCGCCGGTGAGGCGTGGCAGGTTTGCCAGGCGCAATGGACAGGGCGCAGAGGCGCTTGGTGCTGTGGTGGTTTGGCCCCAGCGCTCTTCCGCCGTCATGTAGTCTCTCTACGGACGTCGAGCTCTTTGATCTGGCCGCTGATGAGTTCCAGTCTTCCCTGTCAGAGATATATGCGATTTGACGTATATCGCCCTGGATGTCTAGATAGGAAAGGCTCCGGTCGTTCGCGCTCATATTATCAACCAGCACGGCTTCAAGAGGGCGTGGCGTGAAGCTTCACTTTCTTATCAGAGTCATGGGACATGGCTAAGTCAAGGATCCCAAAGCATTGATAGAGGTGGAGAAAGTCATGGCGGCTGCGATTGGAGGTCTTGAAGCGTTGGCGGAAAGGTGTACTGGATGTGATGAAGACTGTGTGCTAGGTGTTTAGTGACCTCCAACAGCGGCCTCGACAAGCGGGGATGGCAGCACTAGTGGACTGTCGTTTTGGTGGTGCTTCTCGAGTACCGAGTCCCAATTCCAGGGTGAAAACCCAAGGTTTGGCCTTTATTGGTTGTACCTGGCAATGACCCTTGTTGAAGGCATTGCTTTTTGGGTGATCTCGAACTTTTTCTAGGGTGAAAACTCAAGATCTTTGATCGGGCAATGACAACGCTTGTGCATTGTTTCCTTCTTGGAGGCGTTGCTTTTGAAGAACCTCTTTTGTAATTCAGGTGCTGTTGGTGGTGGGGCCTTTTTTCTTTTCTCCTCTTTTTTTTTATTTTCTTTTTTGGCTATGTGTATCCTTGATGCCTTTCGACATCTTGCTGATACAGAGACTAGTTGTAATTGATATCTTCGCGGTATTAATATATTCCCCTTCCGAAAAAAATTTCATACAAAATTTCAATATGAGAGCTAATCACATACCCCCTTTGTTCTGTAATAGTATAAGGTGTATTAGGTTTTTGAAATGTCAAACATGTGCATGATTGACCAAGTGTTTGTGAAAACATGTCAATATCTATAGTACCAATTTTCTATCATAAAAACTATTTTCATATTTTTTTTCTATTAGGTATTGTAGATGTTGATATTTTATTCTGCAATCTCGATCAAACATAGGAATATTTGAATTTCACAAAAATTGATTTTCCTTATATTCTAGTACAACAGAGGGAGTAATATATGTGTGGTATTAATGTATTACACTAATCACACGGATATATTAGGAAGGATACGAGAAAATCTCATATATTAAGTAGGATATGCAAATCTTATATATTTCTTACCTAATATATACATGCAATTAATACTGCATATCAACACACGAATACTCGTATATATGGACAACTGCGTGCGGACTAGTGATGTGGTTAGGCTCGAGATGGTTAACATGTACTGTACGTAGAATAGCGTTCCCCTCCATCCTCCAGATCCAGATCTAGCTCCCCACACCGATGGCAGATCTCGCCACGATGGTGCCGGACGACGTGCTCGCGGGCGTCCTCCGCCTCCTCGCACCACGCGGCGTCGCCGCTTCCCGCTGCGTCTGCAAGGCATGGCGCCGCGTCATCGACGACCGCAGACTGCTGCGGGCGGACCTCCTCCCGCGCTCGCTTGGTGGCATCTTCCTCAACTACGTGGACCTATGGTTCACGCAGTTCCTCTCCCGCCCCACGACGGGCACCGCAATCTCTGGCCGGCTGGACTACACGGTGCCCGGCGAGCCCGACCTCATGCCCCCCATCCACGTCCGAGATCACTGCAATGGCCTTCTCTTGCTCCACCACTGCGTGGTCAACCCTGCCACACAGCAGTGGGCGCCCCTGCCACCTGCCCCGGAACTGCCACAACCCCCACCTCCAGGCACGATCTCCTTTCCGCGCGAGCACCTCTTGTTTGACCCCACTCTGTCGCCCAACTATTTTGAAGTGCTCATAGTGCCCGATGTCCCTTCCAAGAACAACGACGACTGTGAGGAGGAAGCTGAATGGCCGCCATCCACATTGATCCTACCTATGTTTTCATCAAAGTCTGAATCTTGGGAGGAGAGGACATTTAATCGGGAAGGGGCGGCTGCAGGGACGTTGCCTGGCATGGATGTGTCACTGCGAATTTTTTTCAAACATCAGTCTGCCTACTGGCGAGGAGCACTCTATATATGTTGCTCTGATTGGTTTGTTATGAGGTAACACCTTATATAGACATGGTTCATTCATTCTGGTTCTGCCTTTGAGCACCACGGTATAAGATTGTTTAATTATCCTACTATTATTTCAGGGGTTCCAACTTCAGGTTTGGTTCCTAAACGACCCATGTGTTCATGGTCAGACAGAGTGGGTGTTGAAGCATGACAGAGATATCTTCTCCATCCTTCCAAATCTGAACTACGACAAACAACGTGACGGACCTTGGATCTTACAAGAATTTCGCTATTGGGCAAATAAAGATGCTGATGATGATTCTCCCATTGTGTACAACAGCGAAGCAACAGGGGAACAGAAATTTGTGTGGGATTCTGACAATGATAATGTTCTCGAACCTGGTGGTAGGAGGAATGATTGTTGTATCGTTTTCCTTGGATTTCATCCTTACAAAGAGGTTGTCTTCTTGAGTGATAAATTCGACAGAGTGCTTGCCTATAACTGGAGTAGCTCAAAGCTTCAAGATTTGGGCAAGGTTTTCTCGAAATTCTATACTGACCCGGAATCCGATTTCTACCATCAATATGTACAAGAGTCTTTCCCATACACTCCCTGCTGGTTGGGAGAACTCCCTGAAAAAGTAAATTTAGAAGCTCACTAGAAGATTGGAACATGTTTTCTTGCAAGCTATTTGTGTACAAAGATTGTTCCTTGAAAAACTAAATTTTAGACATTTCTGGTTTCCTTATTTTCCTTGTTGTTGAGTCGCTCCTGAATTGCCTTGCTGCATCGACCATGGTCGAGAGAGCTATTGCTTTACTAGCTGCAACAATTCAGATGCTCACGAACCTGCTGGTATCTTGAGGTATGGATTCTTTTTTTTTTTGTGAGAGTTGACACAAATCGCAGAGGTTTGGGTTTGCTCGTCTTGTGCTGAAGTCTGTGTTTGCAAGTTGTGTGGCTTGTGACTGTTAACTAATTAAACTATAAATAACAGTCAGTACACCTGTCCTTGAAAGAATTCTACTATGGGTTTTTTTTGTACAAAGAGGCTTTTGGCTTCCCTGGTTTGGCATGTACGAATATGAACATCTACTGCTAGGAAATTTTTGAGCTAGATCATGTGTAATATACTTTTCATGTATGCTGATTTGAAATTCGGAATTCCAACTAGGTTGATCAGTGGGTGGAGCTCTATTCCATTCAATGCATATGGAGTTATAATGTTATTACCATGAGCAATAGCATCACAGTTTTAATGTCCGGTCTTGTGCACACATTTTCCCTTGCTAGAAGCGACACTTGAGTGTGTTCAACAATGCATATCACATACATGATTGGGAGGAAAGCCTCTCCAAGCATGCACAAATTAAAAAGCCAATGATAGGTGCTGGCGCGCCGGCCCAAATTTGGGCCGGTCGCACCGCAACCACCCGATGTGTGGGTTCTGTTGTGACGGTGGATGAAATAATGGAGAGATTTGAGGAGCTGGAGCTTGACTTCCCTACAGGTGAAGGGGACATTCATCTGCGAGCTGCTTTAAGGAATACCTGTCTATGGAGGAAGGAGTACATCAAGCTTCCAAACTGGACGCCTCCTTCTCCTCCGGCGAGTCAGGGCACTCCGCCTCCTCCTCCTCCGGCACGTGAGGGCACTCTGCCTTCTCCGCCTCCTCCGGCGCGCCGGAGCACTGCCTCCTCCGGCGTGTCAGCGGACTCCACCGCGTCAGCAACGGCGGAAGATAGATGCTGCCGCTCTAGCGGCTACCAGTACAAGCAGAGACGGGAAGCAATTCAAATACGGTCCATGTCTCAAGGCTCCGGAAAAGTTACCATATGAGAGGACTGACAAGGAAACCGATGACATCATGTCAGCCAAAGTGGAGGACCATTTTGCATGGAAACCTCCACCTCCGAAGGAAACAGTTGATCCGGTGAAAGCGAAGCGCACTCTGGATGCCCTGAAGTGACCATCATCGCCTCCGCCGGATTCCAACTATGTCTGCTGTATTAAAAAGACATATGAATATGCCCGGCGGTCGGGAAGTACTTCCAGTGATGCAAGATTAGCACAACGAAGAAGTCGGAAAACAATTCCCCAGCTCGGCGAACAGGCGAAGCAATCGTGCCCCCCGCTCAAGGTGTCTAGCGATATCGTCTCTAATAATCCGGGGCTATTGCCCGGTACCGATCCTGGTGATTACCTGAGCGATGATGTAGAGTTTGAAACGTTATAGGCAGTAGAGATCTTCAGATATGAGTATGGGAAGCCTCTCGTCAAACCTGATCATTCTCCTCTAACAACGATGATGCGAAGATTGCATGAATGGTACATGAATAACTGCAAGAAGTCTGGGAAGGATGCTATGATGGTGAGAATTAAAGATGAGTACAGCCTCATTGGAGTTGAGTTGCTGCCTGTTGAATTTGTGGAGTTATTTCAGTTATTCAATCAAGACGTCGTCGACAAACAACTCATGACTTGCTACTGTCTGTAAGTATTACCTATGTAATTAAGTCTCCATAGCTTAGCTCTTTCAATTCATGTATATATAATCATCCTCAGTATATTATGCAGATTTAAGATCATCGAATGCAAAAAAGGATAAATCAATGACATTGGGTTCATTAACCCAAATACCATAAATGAATGGTCGGTTAAAAAGGGAGTCAAAGATATTGAGGACAACTTGCTACAATCGTTACTTCGACATCAAAACAAAGCTAAAATACTTTTTCCTTTCAACTTCAAGTGAGTGTTACTGTCTTGTGCATATTCGGTTTCGCTTGCTCGAGGTTATAGTAATGTATCATGAGTTATGCGTGTGCAGCTTTCACTTTATTCTGCTAGAGATTAAGCTTGACCGGGGAATAGTAACTGTCTTAGACTCGAGACGTAAAGATCCCTAGGATTATGCGAACATGATTGCAATGCTCCAGAAGTAAGTTCAATCGATCATTATCGCACCATATCGGCAACTTTTGTTCATTTGCTGATATCAAGTAATCATTTCCTTTGCCTGACAGGGTTTGGAAAAAGTTCACCGGAATGGTTCCGGGTCTGCAGAGGGAGCTGCGATTTACACACCCCAAAGCAAGTAGTACTAGATAGTTCCGCGCATCTCTCATTGATTCTAATTTCATCAATACAATTTATCATGCTTGATTATCAGTTTGATTGAATTCTATTTCTCATAAAGTGCCTGTGGCAGGAAGGCGGAAATAATTTATGTGGATACTACGTTTGCGAGTTCATCTTCAACTCGACCTCTCAATGGGGCTACTCTGACGAACAATATGAAGTATGTAAACTATATTCACAATTTTATTTTATTACGATCATTTGTGTTGAGTTTCATTCATATATATGTATTGACCCCCTTCTTTAAATTAGTTGTGGCAGATGCGGGATGAACTCCTACCACATGATCGCATACGATCAATTCTAGAGGAATTGACAGGATCTTTCTTGACCACGTCATACATAAAGACGGATAATTCCATGTGGAAGTTGACATGGATTTTAGATGTTAGGGATGGTAAGAGATGTTATATTGTATATACATAGTAGCGTCGGATAGATACACGAAAACTTGTTGTTCGACCAATCTTGGAGAAAGAGAGGTCACTTCTCTATACGTATATGTTCATGATGATCTTCTGTAATTAATGGTTCCTTCATTTTCTTACTAGCTATCGTGTCGAGTTCTTTCTATACGTACAGTAGCTAGCGTCGACCAAGCACGGAGAAAGAGAGGTCACTTCTCTCTATTAGCTAGCTAACATAATATTATCAAACTCCTAAATTAACCCTCCAAAACCCCTACCCCTTTTGCTGCCATCTCCATTTAGCTAGAAAAACGATCTTGTATTATGGGTTGGAGGGAGTACATGTTACTCTTTGAGCATATGGAAGCTCCCATCTACTCCAACTGGATCTGGAAATCCAAGTGTCTTGCTTTCATTTGGCTGTTGCATTTGCGAGATTAATTGACTCAATAAATTTGGTTGGGTGTAGGGGAGAACGTATAGATGAGTTTTTTTTTTCATTCTGTAATGATGTGACAGTGCCTCCTAGTCTTGTTTTGCTCTTCTCCCGTTTTTCTACAAAGAGGCCGGTAAAAAAATCATGGACTTTTTTTGTGAGGAAAATGATGGTAACATTTTGCTTTTGGCTAGTGATTATTATTGCACTGCTTTGGTTCGCAGACAAATTGTGTGTATGTTTTTATGAGATTTGGAGTTACAAAAGTAAAGCCAAGATCTCTTTCAACCAAAAAGAAAACTAAGTGAAGGTTGTGTTTTTCTTTACAGTATTTTCAGATCTGCAAAGAAAAAAAGACAAGAATTTGGAGAAGTGGAGATTTGGAGTTACAAAAGTAAAGCCAAGATCTCTCCGAACCCAAAAAAAAAAAACAGGAGTAAAGTCATTACATTTAAATCTCAAGAGGAAGGCCAATTATGTCATGTTAGCAATTCTACTCTCGGGGCTATAGATTCTTTAGAGTATTTTTCGGATATGCAAAGTTAAAAAAAAATGGAGAAGCAATTCTACTCTCGGGGCAATAGATTCTTTAGAGTATTTTCGGATATGCAAAGTTTTTTAAAAAAAATGGAGAAGCAATTCTACTCTCGGGGCTATAGATTCTTTACAGTATTTTCGGATATGCAAAGTTTAAAACAAATAGAAATGGAGAAGTGGGGTATCGATCCCCATACCTCTCGCATGCTAAGCGAGCGCTCTACCATCTGAGCTACATCCCCTTTGTGTTAAACGAATAATTAACATCTTATTGGTTGTGGGATAACCTACACTCCCTGACTGCATGATTCCAATAGCAATGAAACGACTCAAACAGAAGCATAAACACTGAGGAAAGAAGGCGACTTAAATCGAGTTTTATTGCCAGTGTAGTTTTCCAGCCAGCCAACGTTTATTCTTGCTTGTACTAGCCACCTTGATGATGTGTGTAGGCAAAAGATGTACTCGATGCGATTAGGTCCACATGGACGGGATAGGGTGCGATATTTCCGTGTCCGTCAATATATTTATATACGCACGCGTACGTACGCCTGCAATAGATCGATTCACGTTACGTGCGCAATAGCGATTTAACCTAGCTCGCAGCCGTCGGCGCGGACCGATGACTGGCAGCGGCGGCGCACAGAGCGGTGGAGTGGTCCGATCTCCCTGGTGATCTCCTCGACCTGATCTGCAGCAAGGTCACCCCGCTGCTCCATCGCGTCCGCTTCGCCGCCGTATGCAGGTCGTGGCGAGCCGCTGCCATCGCAGCGAGGCAGGCGGCGCCGCCCGCCTTACCCTGGCTCGTCTTCCCAGGCGATGACTGCATGACAAAGCGTGTATACTGCCCCGAGGACGGCGGGGTCCTGCAGATCCCTCTCCTGAACGAGGTGCTCATCGGCAAGAAGTTCGTGGGAGCTCACGATGGGGGCTGGGTTGCAGCGCTAGGCGACAACATGCAGCTTGCGATCGTGAACCTCTTTTCCGGTGTTGAGGTACCGCTCCCCGCTAAGGACCTGAGCAGGGGCTGCTCAGGCCAGGACAACTCAATCCGGAAGGTTATTTTTTCAGAATCTCCAACCTCAAGCGGCTGCATCATTGCAGCCATCACCAGCCTATACAACATCACACTCTGCGGGATTGGTTATCCGGGCAGTTGGTGGAGGACAAGCAAATTTTATCAACATTGCATCACCGACATCATATTCTACAATGGATACCTCTATGGCCTTGCCAGCTCCAACGATCTGGTCAGGTTTGAAATAGGTATGAACAAGGATGGAGGGCCAGTGATCACTGACAAACAACAATGGTTGCATATAAAAATCGGTAGCATTGCTATCGGGTTCCCGTGCTACCTCATTGAGCTGAACGACAAGTTGGCGATGGCAGTGAAGATTTGTCTGGTCGATACCCGTGAGCCTTTGTTCAAGGTGTTTGAGATTGTTGACGAATTGACGACAAGGTACACTCACAAGTGGAAGGAGGTGACAAGCTTGGGTGATTATGCCTTGTTTTTAGGGAAAAGGTGGTCCAAGGCGGTATATGTGCCTTCTGCTAAACGCGGGGAGGTGCAGAGAAGCTGCATCTATGCTGATGATATGAAGTACTTGACGAGTTTGGATGGCAAAGGCGACCGTCTATATCATATGCCAGATGAAAACAGTAACAATTTTACCGAGATGATCAAATCAGTAGGATCATATGTATATGCCGGTTATTTTCCATGTGGCATGTGGATTCTCCCTCCAAATTTCTAGCAGAGCAAGAATAGTCAAGCGTGGCACCTTTAAATTTATTCCGAGTGTGCACATTATGGAAAGTTACATTTTACCTTGTTAAAATAGTGGCTGCCCATTTGTAGTATGGTAAGAATATTGTGTCGTAAAATAACAAAAAAATAAATTAATCCATCATATATGTTGCTTAATCACTCTAGCTATGTGTTTGGAAAATGGGTTTTCAATATTAATTTTACTATATGCTAGCTAGGACCCAATTTTACTACATGCCATCCAAGAATAGTTGTAAAGCGCCCAATTTATTGAGTGGTTTATGATTTAGTCCATCATATGACTTTTTTCACAAAGTAAGCATCCAAAGTATAATCAGCATATCAGGAGTCCTTGTCAAGCTTCGCCGCAGAATTCTGCAACAACTTTGCTCAACCCGGGTTCTCCATAGATTGCAGCTGCACGCCACGGGTACATGTATGATGAGATAGATATATAAATGGTGCAATGGCCCATGGCAGCACCGGACCGTCTCACAAGCGAGCTTTCTTTGCCCAACGAGTGCTATACACAAAGATATCCGTCTTATATTTACTAATCGGAAGCACCATATGGGATTCCACGTCAATCCTAGAGGTTAGAGAATTCGGTCCATTAGATAGATTAAATATTGATCAATAGCCGTGAGATGACTCCTGCCGCATCTCTTCTACCCGTGTTAGACATCCTGTAATAAAAGGCAAAAAAAAAAAGCGTCCTGTGAAATAAAAGGGAAAAAACAACAACGAAGAAACGAAATCACAACAAATCGTTTAAAAAACAGATCTGAGTCATTGCATCTGGCTCTAATTGATTCACGACAGGGAAAGCTAGGGGAGAAATCGCTTCTGTCTCCTGTGTTTCTGCGCCTCCACGCACAGTACCCGCAGCCCAGCCGGTTTTGAATAGTAGCCATATGTGCTCCGATCTGACCCCGTCAGCACCCCATAACCAAACGTGCTGCATGTTGAGCGTACGTTGTCTACCGCATGTGTATAGGACTTGGATCTGTATTTATACCGTTATATCTCTCTCTCTCCTCGTATATTTGTACATCTTAGGAGACAAGTAGAGGCCGGTCCACCTTGTACCTATATATGTGCGTCATGCACACGATCAATGAATTATCGATGCATGCAATCCCTCCTTTCCAACTAAGATGGTATCAGATAGCACGCCGATCTCTTTCCCTGCTTCCGCCTAACCCTGCCGCCGCCGCCCTACAGCCGCCGCCGCCGCCGCTGCCGCTGTACACCGCCGCCGCCGCGCCTTCCTCTACACCGCAGCCGCCGGCCCTCTTCCCGGCCACCGCTGCCCCCTTCCCCTTAGCCGCCGCACTCCTCCACCCTAGCCTACCCGAGCCGCCGCCGCTAAAACCATAACCCATCCGAGCCGCCGCCACCTCCCAACGCCGCAGCTCCCCATGGCATCTCCCCTCTCCAGCAACTCCAACCCCTTCGCCGGACCCGCACCCGACGCCACCGCCGTTCGCGATCTCGACATCCACACCCGTGTCCCCATCAAGCTCCACCAGTCCAACTCTTCGTACTAAGCATGGAAGACCTACTTCAATCTCCTCTTCCGCGAGTACTACCTCCTCGAGCACGTCGACGGGAGCGTCGATGGCGACCTCATGGCGGGCGATCCGGATTGGGCGGCCATTGAGGCCTCTCTCATCCGGTGGTTCTATCTCACCATCTCGCCGGACATCTTCCACACGGTCGTCTCGGAGGATGACGATGCGTGTGCCGTGTGGAGATCAACAATCTCTTCACCGACAACAAGCTTCAACGTTTTGTGTTTTTGCAGCAGGAATTTTTTGGGTGCCACCAAGATGACTCCTCCATTGATGACTACTGCATGCGCCTCAAGCGCCTTGCCGATCAGCTCCGCGACATCGGCGCCAAGGTGTCGAACGAGCTCATGCTTAGCACCCTCACCGCTGGCCTCAATGAGGATTTCGGAAACGTGGCCTCGAACCTCTCCCTGCTGCCGAACCCGACCTTCCAGTCCGTCACCGCGTACTTACGTTTGGAGGAAAGCCGGATGAAGAAGGTCAAGGCTCGTGTCCACCACACCGTCCTCGCCGCCGGGACGTCTCGTGGGCATCCGCAGCCCGCACCGCCTCCACCACGCCCGCCGGCGCCACTGGGGTACTACCCCCTCCCGCCTGCTCCGCCCTCACCTCCCATTCCGCAACAGCAGCAGCAGGGCGGGGGCGGCGGTCGCCGCAACAGGCGCCGCGGGGGCGGGGGCAGCGGCCGGCCCCAACAGCAGCAGCGGCAACTGGGGTATGGGGGGCTCAACGTCATCATCCGCCTTCCGCCCCCCGCCTTGGTCGGTCGGCACCAACCCATGGACCGGGGTGGTCCATGCATACCACATGCCGGTGCCGCGGGCCACGGGCATCCTCGGCCCCCACCCCATCGGCCCTCAGGCGCACTACACCGCCACCCCGTACCAGGCAGGAGGCACCGGCTACGCCGCGGCCCCGTACCAGGCGGGCGGCGCCGGCTACCCATTGGCGCCCGCTTCGGTTGGACAACCGCCGCAGGGCGGCTACGCGCCGCCCCCCGCGCCGCTTCAGACCAGAGGCTACCCCCTTCCGCCGGCTCCGTGGGACCCCGCCCTCCTCGCCGCGCTGCACTCGGCACCGTCTCCCTCCAACTATGGAGGTGGCGGTGATTGGTACATGGACACGGGAGCTACCGCCCACATGACGTCGCACCCCGGTAACCTTGTCTCCTCCTTCCCGGTCACCACTTCGAACCATATCACCTTCGGTGATGGTTCATCCGTACCCATTACACATGTTGGTCATAGTTTCTTTCCGTCTACTTCTACGCCTATTAACATGTCTAATGTTCTTGTCTCACCTAACCTAGTTAAAAATCTTGTTTCTGTTCATCGTCTTGCACGTGACAATCCTCTCACCGTTGAATTTAATAGTCTTGGTTTCTCTATGAAGGACGCCCGTACACGGATGGTGCTCCACCGATGTGACAGCCCCGACAACCTGTATCCGGTGCACTCCGCCTCCACCTCCACCGCCACCGCCCCAGTCGCTCTCGCCGCCGGTGTCGAGCATTGGCATGCACGCCTGGTGTTGGGGAACGTTGCAGAAAACAAAAATTTTCCTACTCGTTTCACCAAGATCCATCTATGAGTTCATCTAGCAACGAGTGATTAGATGCATCTACGTACCTTGTAGATCGCGAGCGGAAGTGTTCAAAGAACGGGGATGATGTAGTCGAACACGACGTGATCCAGATCACCGGAGATCCTAGCACCGAACGGACGGCACCTCCGCGTTCAACACACGTACGGAACAGCCACGTCTCCTCCTTCTTGATCCAGCTAGGGGAGAGGAGAGGTTGAGGGAGATGGCACCAGCAGCAGCACGACGGCGTGGTGTTGATGGAGCTGCAGTACTCCGGCAGAGCTTCGCCAAGCACTATGGAGGAGGAGGAGGTGTTGGAGAGGGAGAAGGAGGCAACCAAAGGCCGAGGTGTGAAGTCCCTCCTTCCCCCACTATATATAGGAGGGCCAAGGGGGGTGGCCGGCCCTAGGAGATCCAATCTCCTAGGGAGGGTGCGGCCAAGGGGGGGGGGGGTTTCCCTCCCCCCCAAGGCACCTAGGAGGTGCCTTCCCCTCCTAGGACTCTTCCCCTTGTAACCCTAGGCGCATGGGCCTCTTTGGGGCTGGTGCCCTTGGCCCATGTAGGCCAAGGCGCACCCCCTACAGCCCATGTGCCCCCCCGGGATAGGTGGCCCCACCCGGTGGACCCCCGGGACCCTTTCGGTGGTCCCGGTACAATACCGATAACCCCGAAACTTGTCCCGATGCCCGAAACAGGACTTCCCATATATAAATCTTTACCTCCGGACCATTCCGGAACTCCTCGTGACGTCCGGGATCTCATCCGGGACTTCGAACAACATTCGGGTTACTGCATATACACATCCCTACAACCCTAGCGTCACCGAACCTTAAGTGTGTAGACCCTACGGGTTCGGGAGACATGTAGACATGACCGAGATCGCTCTCCGGTCAATAACCAACAGCAAGATCTGGATACCCATGTTGGCTCCCACATGCTCCACGATGATCTCATCGGTTGAACCACGACGTCGAGGATTCAATCAACCCCGTATGCAATTCCCTTTGTCAATCGATATGTTACTTGCCCGAGATTCGATCGTCGGTATCCCAATACCTCGTTTAATCTCGTTACCGGCAAGTCACTTTACTCGTACCGTAATGCATGATCCCGTGACCAAACACTTGGTCACTTTGAGCTCATAATGATGATGCATTACCGAGTGGGCCCAGTGATACCTCTCCGTCATACGGAGTGACAAATCCCAGTCTCGATCCGTGTCAACCCAACAGACACTTTCGGAGATACCTGTAGTGCACCTTCAGAGTCACCCAGTTACGTTGTGACGTTTGATACACCCAAAGCACTCCTACGGTATCCGGGAGTTACACGATCTCATGGTCAAAGGAAAAGATACTTGACATTAGAAAAGCTCTAGCAAACGAACTACACGATCTCACGCTATGCTTAGGATTGGGTCTTGTCCATCACATCATTATCCTAATGATGTGATCCCGTTATCAATGACATCCAATGTCCATAGCCAGGAAACCATGACTATCTATTGATCAATGAGCTAGTCAACTAGAGGCTTACTAGGGACATGTTGGTGTCTGTTATTCACACATGTATTACGATTTCCGGATAATACAATTATAGCATGAATAAAGACAATTATCATGAACAAGGAAATATAATAATAATGCTTTTATTATTGCCTCTAGGGCATATTTCCAACACCTGGGTCATCCCAACTCCACCGTCGTTCGCCAGATTCTCAAGAGTTTTTCATTTTCATGTAATAAGTTTGACGAGCACACTTGTCATGCTTGTCGTCTCGGCAAACATGTTCGTCGACCGTTTAGCGAGTCAAACACTATTTCCTCTTTTCCGTTTCAGTTAATCCATAGTGATGTTTGGACATCTCCTGTTGCAAGTAACACGGGCTTCATATATTATCTTGTTTTACTTGATGATTATTCTCACTTTGCGTGGACGTTTCCACTCCGCCGCAAGTCCGATGTTCTTTCCACTCTCACGGCTTTTTACTCCTACATCACCACCCAGTTCGGGCGCCCTATTCTCGCCCTTCAAACTGACAACGGCAAAGAGTTTGACAACGCTGCCACGCGTCACCTTCTCGCATCTCACGGCACTACCTTCCGTCTCACATGTCCATACACATCCCAGCAGAACGGCCGTGCCGAGCGGATTCTTCGCACTCTTAATGACTGCGTTCGCACTTTGTTGTTTCACTCCAACGTGCCCCCTCGGTTCTGGCCCGATGCCCTCGCCACCACCACTCTCCTAATTAACATTAGACCGTGTCGTCATCGCTGGAACTTCACCCCACATCAACTTCTCTTCGGTTCTCCCCCATCCTATGATGGTCTTCGCATCTTCGGATGTCTGTGTTATCCTAGCACCACTGCCACTACACCACACAAACTTGCACCTCGCTCCGTAGCATGTATCTTCCTTGGCTATCCTCCCAACACCAAAGGTTACCGGTGCTACGATCCCGTCTCCCACCGTGTCTACACCTCCCGACACGTGTACTTTGATGAGCGCAGTTTTCCTTTTCACCAGGTACCATCTCCTACAGATGACTCGGTGATCTCGGACATGGACCCGGTGCAGCCCCTGGCGCGGCCCCTTTTGTCCCCGGCGCGGCTCCCGCAGGCGCCTCCAGGCATGGCCGTGGCACGCCCCCCCTGGCGGGCCCTCCTGCTACTGGCCCCATGGCGGGCACCCCGGCTGCGGCCCCCGTGGCGGGCCCCTCCGCTGCGGCCCCGGTCGCCGCCCCTTGGCCTCGGCACCGACGCCGCCCTGCATGGCCCCAGGTGGCTCTTCGGCTTCCACGTCGTCGGGTGACGCGGCCTACCCCGTCCAGCCCGGCCCTGTTACGACGCCAGGAGCGACGGACCCTCCACCAGCTCCGTCCGTCCCTCCTGCCGCAGCCGGCCCTCCTGCCGGCATGACGACGCGATCTCGCGCCGGTATTCACCGTCCCAGCATGTGTTACGGCGCTGATGAGTACGCATGCGCGGTGTCGACATCATCCTCTCCACCGTCGCCCATACCCTCGTTCGCTCACGCCGCCCTTCGTGATCCACATTGGCTTGCTGCGATGCGCGAGGAGTTTGATGCGTTGCAGCGCAACCGTACGTGGAATCTTGTGCCGCTACCCCCTCACACCAACGTCATCAGTGGAAAATGGGTGTTTCGTCATAAGACCAACCCGGACGTGTGTCTCGAGCGCTACAAGGCTCGCTGGGTGGTGCGCGGCTTCCGCCAGCGCGCAGGAGTGGACTTCACCGACACCTTCACCCTGGTTGTTAAACCGGGCACGATTCGTACGGTGCTTCAGCTGGCGGTCTCCCGTGCTTGGCCCGTGCACCAGTTGGATGTCTCCAACGCATTCCTGCATGGCCATCTCACGGAACGGGTCTTTTGTGAGCAGCCGGCCGGCTTCGTCGACGCCGAGCATCCCGACCACGTCTGCCTGCTCTCTCGGTCTCTTTATGGACTGAAGCAGGCCCCCAGGGCATGGTACCAGCGGATGGCTGGGTTCTTGCAGCAGCTTGGGTTTTCCACAACCTGCTCCGACGCATCACTGTTCGTCTATCATCAGGGCACTGCCACTGCGTACCTGCTGCTCTATGTGGATGACATTATCCTGACGACATCCTCTCCTGGGCTCCTTCAGCATCTCACGGCCCATCTTCGTGACGAGTTTGCCCTCAAGGATCTGGGAGCGCTGCATTACTTCCTTGGCATTGAGGTCGTTCGACGCGCCGACGGGTTCTTTCTACACCAGCATAAGTACGCTCATGAGCTTCTCGAGCGCGCGGGTATGCTTAACTGCAAAACCGCGTCCACGCCTGTTGACACTAAGGCGAAGGTTTCTGCCTTGGAGGGCTCTCCTGCTCCGGATGCGACGTTCTACCGCTCCATCGTCGGCGCCCTGCAGTATCTCATCCTCACTCGGCCTGACTTGCAGTATGCGGTTCAACAGGTGTGCCTTCACATGCACTCTCTGCGTGATTCCCATTGGACTCTGGTGAAGTGTATTCTACGCTATATACGCGACACTATGACCATGGGCCTCACCCTGACGGCTTCCTCCTCCATCGACATGGTTGCCTACTCCGATGCTGACTGGGCTGGCTGCCCAGACACGCGTCGCTCTACGTCTGGCTACTGTGTCTATCTTGGGCCTTTGCTGATATCGTGGTCGTCCAAGCGGCAACCTAGGGTCTCTCGCTCGAGTGCCGAGGCGGAGTATCGGGCAGTGGCTAATGCCGTTGTTGAGTGCTCTTGGCTCCGTCAGCTTCTCCAGGAGTTGCTTTGTGTGGTCCCCAAGGCCATAATCGTCTACTGTGACAACATCTCTGCCGTATACCTCTCCGCCAACCCCGTCCATCATCATCGTACGAAGCATATTGAGCTCGACATTCACTTCGTATGTGAGTAGGTGGCTCTCGGGAAGGTTCGTGTTCTGCACGTTCCTACCACCCAACAGTTTGCCGATGTCATGACTAAGGGACTACCGACCCCAGCCTTTGAGGAGTTTCGGTCCAGTCTCTGTGTCTCCGGCGACGCTTCGACTGCGCGGGGGGAGGGGGGGGGGGGTGGGGGTGTTGAGCGTACGTTGTCTACCGCATGTGTATAGGACTTGGTTCTGTATTTATACCGTTGTACCTCTCTCTCCCCCCCTCGTATATTTGTACATCTTGGGAGACAAGTAGAGCCCGGTCCACCTTGTACCTATATATGTGCGTCATGCACACGATCAATGAATTATCGCTGCATGCAATCCCTCCTTTCCAACTAACACTGCAGCAGGCCATGACACTGCAGCTCTATTCCCCATCACACTGAATCACTGTTTTAAATAGCCCGCTATAGCTCCGCTATAGCACGCTATAGCGTTTACAAAAGGTCTTGCGCTAAGAGACTTTGGTCCAAACAAATGAACAAACATTTTAAATAGCGCACTATAGCTCCGCTATAGCACGCTATAGCATTTGGAAGAGGTCCGCCGCTAAGATGCTTAGCGCGCTATTTAAAACTTTGCACTGAATTCATGAAATTCATAAAAAAACTCCCCAAGATATCATCCTTAGATGTAATATCTCTTGAGAAAACGATCAGGAGCTGTTGCTTCTTTCTGTTGATTGGCCGTGAGATCTAAAAAGCTTTGCTTCCTTCTATAGATTTGCAGCATAGATGAAGTACGACCGTGCCTACTTATGGTTTGAAGTCTTTCTTTTCTTTCCCGGATGAAATTCCCAAAGTTTTCACGTGGACTCCAAAGGAATTAGTCTTCCTATTGATTGATCGACAGAGAAGACAGACTACTCACGAGGCTATGCGTGAGAGGAGGGCGTCCTAGGGTTTCCCTATGAATCATGATCAGCGGCCGTAGATGGCTCCGTCCTAGATTGGGAAAAGGAAAGAAGAGCTTACGCGTGATAGGGAGAGGATGTGGTACGGCTGCTTATGAGCTTTCTATTGTAGGATTGCCTCCGTTCCATAAATTTCAGTGCACTCCTATATATAACAAATTAGTTATGTTCACTGAATTGTGTCCTTAGTTTCCTTCGGCGTATAATTTGTTCACGTAATCATTTGTTGGAATAATGCTTATTGTTGCAGGTTTTATCTCTGAAAGGTGTTAACTACTAACTAGACGTGCTGGTGCGCTGCAAGAGAGGTTACAGTGTCCACCCACCATTAACATGGCGTATTTCATAGATTAGAAGAGTTGGCATGTTCCCTGTATTAATTGTATCATTGTTGGCTACTCGGTGATCCTCTTATTCAAAATTATTGGTTGATGGTGCTCTTTTATTGTCAACCTGAATTGCTAGGAAAATTCCAAGAACAAAATTTCTTTGCTGGCACATACTCATGTTATTCTGGCAAGAGTTAAGTACCAAAACTGACCACTGAATCTGAATGAGTATTGGTCATAGAGACCACGTTTTGCCCTGATAAGATTTTACCAACTTGCTTGCACCAAGGAAAAGCTGACAACCTAGGAAAGGTATTAGTGATTTTGTTTAAAAGCTGTCAGCAGGCGTTCTATCTTCACCACTATTACGATCTATTCCTATTTGCTGGATTTTTCTATGGCAGTTCTGTGGCAAGTGTCCGGCCGAAATCTCACTAATATTCAGGATTGCTGAGAGTTTTTTTACTAGGAGATAACTAGATAATCATTTAATTTACTGTATAGAAGAGTCGTATAGCTAGCAGACTTCCTATCAAAGAAAAAGTATGTGTGATTCTCACTACGAAGATAAAGTAGAGGGTGGTGACCGAACTGAGAACAAGCTGACTTGGCGCTTGAACCTTTTATGTTTATAATTCACTAATTATGGTCCTTTCATTAATAACGAACGGTGAACTAAGTTGAAAGTTGTTGCTATGTCAATGTGGCTGCCTGTTTGTCATGGTTTTTCTCATTTCGTGTCCTGTTGATGAGCTAGAAAGAAACATTAGGTATGTACATGTATTGTTATCTCTTTGAAGTAATCAAGTTGTGGTGAGATGCACTGCCAAAGAAATTGGAATGTTTAAATATAAAATTATTTTCGTTTAACGATTGACGAGAACTTATATCATAGCTTTCTGAAATGGACTTACACTGCTTTACTCTTTTAGGCCTAGAATAATACCTGAGCATTCATTTTGCATCCAGCAATGCACGTGCACCTAAGTTCTGTATTGCTTAGAAAAACTGAATGCAACTTCTGAACAGAGCAACTATGGTCGGCTAAGATGAGCTACTACATTGCTAACTGTAGTTTGTCGTTCAGCAATGCACATATAAGTTACTTTTGAATAAGGTTATGCTTCTAGCTTTGACTATATATTAAATAACTAATATGTTTGCATATTTATGTTATTCACATGACAAAGATTTTGCTGTTATTTCAGACAAAAAATAACAATTTTTTGGCATGTATCTGCACCTAAGTATTTTGCTATTTGCAACACCTCACTGTTCAGATTTCGGACTTTATATGTTACAATTTTTAGTGTTATGTTTTTCTGTTTAGAAACAGCATGGGAGGTCCGTACTTTATTATATTATGTGAATAACTAAGGTATTATTATATGGTTTGCAAAAACAAAACCAATACTAATCAGGCCACACATAACCAATTTGTGAGAGTTAAGATCTTTGAAGTCGCGACAGCTTTAGCCACCCCGAGTCTTATATCTATAACCTTTTCCAATATCTAGAACCTTTTCCATCGGATATATTTCAGGTGGTTTTCTGAAAACCGGAATAACTTCAGCATCCAAATATCTGGACATCCCAATATAGCGAAGAACTTCTTTTCACTGACAGCGTGTGATGATTGTAGCCAATCCAGCAGGTACATATGTAAGTATCCCTCTATATGAAAGTACAATGTTTTCATACATGCATAAGTTTGACATACATAGGTCGAACGGCATAATATATGTTTGTTGTATAAATACAAAAGATTAGTTAGTACCTTCAAAAAGTAGTACTTACAAGGTTATAGTGGCGGCGGACTAAACGCAAAGAGCTATGTAGGTAAATATAAAAGAAGACGTGTTATATATAGATTAAAACTAGCAATGGTGGCACAAATATCTCCAATGCTAATTTGTAATCATTTATTCTTCACAAACCAAGGAAAAAAGACATATTATGTTGTGTTGTAGCTCTTCGTTTGTTAATAACTCATATTTGCATATATATTCCAATATAATAGTGAACATGAAAAGTAATAAACTTCAGTTTCCATGTTCATGTACATGTACGAAATGTTATTATATGGTCGGGTATCTTATAAGTGTAAAAACAATTTTCCAGATTCACCCAAAAATGGATATTGAACCAGTCAATTGCCTCCAAATGATATTCCTGAAGAATTTCAATCCTGTAATGAAGTTCCAACAGTCTTACAGTTATTCAGGTAGAAATCATACGCATTTTTTAAGTACATGCCAACCAGCAAAAATGCAACTATTTTATCACAGAGAGAGCCCACATGTGTTTGTCCTTTTTACGATTATCAAATAATGATCAGCTAAGTAGGGAACGGTCTCCATCAATTTTAATCAAAAAAATTCCAAATTGGAATCTGATGAAGCATGACAACCTACAAATAAGAATCACTAGACTTCTATAAAAGTGAAACAACACACGTAAGAACTCAATTTGAAATTATGCAAAATCCGAACGGTAACTAATTATCCCAAGCATACTAATTATACATATTAAGTAAATAGTTCCCAAATGTGTGTTCCTAAGTATTCAGATCCCAACTTTTTTAGATAAATGTGTCTCTAACGATTTTTTATGTGCTACAACACATGTGCTAGCCCGTGCAGATGCACGGGTTGATGACTAGTGCAGCATAATCGATAAACTTGCTTTCTCTCCCAATATGTTTCCTTGCACAGAGAACTAGCACTCAACTTGCTTCCTCTCGCGAATGTTCCTTTTATCTGCTCTTCTAGTGAGCATTCCACGCGCCATCATTCTCCAGTGAAAGGATTCAAAAACGTACTACAAAACTGTACAAGACTTCACAAACACCCGTCCGCTAAGGTGTGGTAGGCTGAAAAGGCTTGTCTACTGTTATATAGTTTCCTTGAATCACACATATTTCCCAATAACATTGTTATCAAATATAATTCTATGGTTCTGAATATTGAGTACATAATCAAAAATAAATGCTAATGTTGTGTGAGGAAGGGCCCTTGATTAAGTGCCCAAGCAATAGTCAACACTAACTGTCTTCCATTAATGCATCCAATTTAGCAAAATAGGTGTCCTTAGGTAAAAAGATCAAGATTTGCCAGGGTCCTTGTCTGAAACATGGGAATGCCCAAAGCTAGCACAGATGCTTAACAAGAATACCTAAAGTGATCATGAACAAACATGCAACACAAGGCAGAATGCAAATGTTTAAATTTTCATGAAAGAAGAGTAAATAAATAAATAAATATAACATGTCAACAAATCTCATTATCAAGAAGAGCTCAATCTGCACGAAACTAGTAAAATGAATATCGAAGAAGCTTTTCTGGATCATCATCCCCACACCACATTTGATTAAACATGTTGCTCAAGTGGAAGGCACAAACCAAAAGGAGGGTAATAATGTAAGGTCCAGCAAAGTACAAGGAAGATGTGCATTTAAACAACTAGAAGAATTGGAATGATTACGAAAGTGCTCATGTGAGCCCGGGCTGCAGTGATCCCGGAATCAGTGCCGACAATTCACCTCGTGATAAGTGCACATGCAGGCATTCGCACAGGTACATTAATTCAGCTATATTCTTTTTTATGTGCTATGACCCACAACTCAGTTGACGCCCTGGTATTTCCGTCAGTTACCATCAACATGGATCAGATGGAGATGGATGAGGTGGGCCGGTAATATGTAGATTCTGGACTAACGTCCACTGGCAAGCCCATTTCAGAGATGTCCGTCGAGTTAGCAGACGCTGGATCGTGATCCGCATGGCCCTCCTCTGCAACTGCATACTCCTGCAGTTGGATCCCACCATTCAGCTTGTTCGCTACCTCTGCGTCGCTACCATCACCTTCACTCATATCCTGAACACCACACAAACTGTTAACACGCAGGCCAAAATGGTTTTGTAATGGTCAGTTACCATGTGCTCACATAATCCGACAGTGAAGAAAGCACCGAGTGTGCACTCCCCGCCGGTTCAGGATCTGCTCGTTGATTGACTGACGCCTGCGAAGATGCAGCAGCCTGCAGTGTTCACCACATCAGTCTACGCGTACTTACAGTTAGCGAATGGATAATCACTGGACTGGCAATGCATAACCTGAATCGAGAAGTCGCTCCCATGTCTGTATTCTTCAGACTTGCTCACTGCAGATGCACCATGTGAGAACGAAGCTCAAACCATCCCACACACCCTCTGATGCCACTGATTGAAGCCACGCAGATGCATCTGCTGCATGTACTTGACACGTGGTAATTCAAATAAAAAAGATCATGCAGAATCTTAAATTTGGGCATGAAATCCCTCTGAACATTGCAACCCTGTAGTATCAATACACTCACACTGAACAAGTCTAATTTATGAATACTAGAGTCATTACCAACTATGCCATAGAATCCATTAAACATTATAAACTGCCAAAGCAAGGTCTGATGGAAAGCAAATTATTTTATAAGCACATGTCCAACAAACAAGCTACAAATTCTAATTATACAAATAGACCACAAGTTCATGACATTCCCTGGTCACATAGTTCACACATTTACGTCCGTCTCAGCTCACCCGCTTTATGACAATTGTTTCGACGGCGGCTTTCAACGCCACAATTCTTGCATCTTGCCAGCTTTCGTGGTTGTTTCGGTACATCACCACGATCAGGACAAGTTGTTCTCTTGTGGCCTTGTCGCCGACAAATGCTGCAGAATCTGGTCCGTTTACTCAACCCTCCGTATGGTGCCTTATCCATACTTGTGGTAGGCCTCCCTATCTGCTTGCGCTTAGCTGGAGGTAATAAAACCTGCAAGCATATTTCCCAATTTATGTGTTGAATTGTTGCCGCCGTTCTCCATATCAATATGTCCACCTACTGTTGCAGCCAACACAACGCCTTCTGACTGAACCTGATTCAGAACATCTCCATTCTCAGCCAACCTATCCTCCAGTCCTAGGCCGTCCCTCATTTCTGTGTATGGTTTCATTTCAGCCTCACAATGCTTGAACAGTTTTATCATGTGCTCATATGCTTCTACACTACTGTCTCGGTGTCTCCCATCCACACAAGCTCCATTGCGTGCATATACATATTGAAATGCCTGAAACTAAACGGGTTCTCCTGAGCACGGCCGCCGTTGGTACTGAGTTAGGTGCGGCAGGGGGATATCATGTGAATCCTGGGTCCATCTCTTAACTATATGCATGTACTTCCTCACGAACTATGCATCAGGCATCCAGGAGGCACATAATTTTTCAACATGTGGTTCGCACTTTCACTCCGCTATGTACTCGTCATTTTAGCACAGAATACACTTTCAAATAAGGCTTCGCCCACTTGTGTTGGATCTCATACAATTACTTCATGTAAGTGTAGTTCTTCAGGTTGGACTTCTCCACAAGATACTTCCAGGCTTCTTCAAATTCATCTATGGTCACCATGTGATTAATAACCTTATGAAATTCAGGAAGGGAGTCACTCTTCTTTAGTACAAAGGACCCAAGGACTCTTTTGCATTCTTCCGCACGTGTCGTTTGCACCATCTGTGAGCTGTGTCTGGCATCAAATTTTTTATTGCTACTACCATTGCTCGATTTTGATATGAAAATCAAACACATCATTTCAGTGTCAGGTCTGTAATGATCTACAGGAGGAAGTTTTAATATGATTCACATAGCAATTCAGATCATGATACCTGTTTGTGGAGCAGTACCGCCCATTATCCTGATAAATTATGCGAAAACCCACTCAAATGTTTCAACCTTCTCATCACGAACCAGCACACCAGCTAGTATAATGCTCTGAAAATGGTTGTTAACAGCCACAAAAAGACCAAACCGCATGTCATATAGATTGGCCCTGTAGGTTGTATCAAATGTTACTACATCTCGGAAGAAGTTTTACTGCAATTTGCTGCTGCCAGTTGCCCACATTACAGTGTTGATCCTTCCTTCTTTGTCCGCCTGAACTCGACATGTGAACTGTGGATCCTTTGAGCATAGTTCCTGGAAGCAATTATGCTGTACACCTTTGCTTTTGCTTTCCTGGCGTCATCTTCTGCTTGCTCACGACTAATTTTGCCACACAGACTACGCAATGCTCTTTTCGTGAACTGGTACATTTTCCATCCTGCCAAAGAAGCTCCCAGTTATGCTGTACACCTTTGCAAGGTTAACTGTTCTGCCACAATTGCTTAACTAGATCCCTGCTGTACATGTTGATATGCTTGTGCGATGGCCAGTGTATTGTGTGTCCATAGGAGGGGGACAACAAATGGTTGTGCTCATCACGATGCTCCGCTATGTACCACCCATTGTCCTTCGAACGCAGCAATCTTGTAAGGGCAGGGCACTCACACCGACAAGTGTGTGTATTTTCAACTATTGGTTTCCCCTGAAAATAGTTTGATCAGCATGATTTCAGTTATTCATGGCAAAAACGATAAATGCCCAAATCAGAAACTTTGAAAAATGAACACAAAAAATTCATACCGTGCAGCCACATACTATCTCTTGCATGCATTGTCCGGTATACGTTCAGCGTGCTCTTCCCATATCTGATTCCGAACCGCCTCTGCCTAGTGCGGCAGCCCCAATTCAGACCATGCATTGTCGAGAAAGTATGCCAGAAATTTTCAGTTCATTCGTATAGTTCGGTACGCCCTGAAACTACATTCACTAGTAATTTTGTAAATACATATTGTGCAGACTTAGTTATCTTTACCCAAGTGGATATACACTTTGTTGTTTAGACACTAGTATCTATAACAGTATGTCTCCTAATGATGCCACATATAACTTTTCAGTTAATTCGTACCAACAACATATTCAAATTTTTACTACAGTATATATGATTTACTGTCAATATATCCTGCGTGGTCAGCACAATGCTTAATGACAGACAAACCTAGTTCCCACCACTAATCTTCGTACCTTTGCGTCCATCCAGATGTTTTTTGGTCAACTTGCTGGATGGAGTGCTCTGAAGCTTGAGGTTTGTCTCCACTGCCTGCCCCTGGATCAGCGCCCTCGGCACAAATCTGGCCATCAGCACTCGACACCGTCCTGGCCGGCAGCTCTACGACCGGCGGCGTCCTCACGGTGCCTCTCCATGATCAGGTTGTTCCCGTTCACCTCTTCTAGCAAAGTCCTGCTTCTTCCAAAGATAGGAGGCAGCCAAATCAGATCTCTGACAAGTTTTCTATAACAAAATGGTGTCCAATGAGCAGCAGCAGCAAGCAGACCCATACCTGCATCAAGAATTCCATGCTTCCCTCAGCGGGTCGTCGCCTTGTTGCACCAGATTTCTCCACTGGGTCGCCGCTCTCGGCAATGGAGGAAGCGAGGTCTGGAGGTAGGAGGTAGATGCTGCCAACGACCAACCCCTCTAGCGCATTAACTCCGGTCACTACCGCCGTTACCGGCCAGCGCCGGATCTGATCCACGGATCAAGACGCCGGCGACATGTCGAGCCACGGCTCTGCCTCGTTCCGTCCATGGCGTGCAAACGTCCGTTTAACCAGGGACCCGCAAGGCAGGTGCGTATACAGTTGTATATCAGGATTAATCTGTCCCACATGGCCCCTCGACCTGACGCTACATTGAATTATCCAAATCGCAATGCAATACCTGACGCACGAGATTCCGAGCTCCTGTGAGCTCGTGATCACATACTCCACGTCCGAATGATTACTTAAGCAATGCTAACTAAAAATTCAAGGATGAAAGGAATTGGATGGTGGACGCCCCATTATTTAGTAATCAGGTCAGATATGGCAAATAGCTCAGAACTGCAGCTCATTTTCGGTTCTCTGTGTAAGTTTGCAGAACATTTCCGGACATCCAGATCTTACCACGGAGATAGAATAAATGGATCACAGCATAGCAGAACAAGTTATGCACCCAAGCCAGAAATATAATCGCTAAGAGAGCACTTACCAGTCCAAGAACTGAATAAAGTAAGCATGATCCAAAAGTATAATACTCCCTCCGTCCCAAAATAAGTGTCTTGAGCTTAGTACAAATTTGTACTGGAGCTAGTACAAAGTTGAGGCACTTATTTTGGGACGGAGGGAGTATGATAAAACCAAGCCCCTCTATGAACTGGGTTGGTCTAAGATGATAAGTTAAGTACCGCTGATTGTACGCCATCACATATGATGCACACACAACAAAGAAGATGGCAACACCTCCACAGCCAATCCGGCATCAACCAGATCTTCTAGCCCTTCCTGGTATGGAAACTGAATCCTGTACAGAAATGGAAGGATAGTGTAAGTGTCTATTGCATCTACAGAAGTAAAAAAAAACTCAGTTATTGCTTCCGGCCTTTGCGCCATGGGCGCAACGGGTCATCTAGTACTTATAATAGACCATATTGTTGTTGTTCAAATTGAAAGTTTTCAGAAGAAGTTAATTGTTTTGCTCGGTACCCAACTTTCTCATGGGGTAGCGAGAAACCCTGATACCGGGTGATATCTAAAGTTTCCGCCCAGTACCCAAAATCCTGACGACAGCAGAGTGCGGCCCCACGTGGTTGGGAAGAGTTCCAATCAGCTGCGGCTGTGCAACAGGAGGAGGCGAGGTCATGCAACGATGAATTTCCAAGTTGCTCTCAACCCAAACTCTGAGACAACGACCCTAATGGTTGGGTCAACTTAATACCGCACCTTAAAACATACTATGATGTACTGTAAAAAAGCCTCTTAACACTCTCGCGTGCCCTTTGCCACTCCTACTACTTACACCCCACCTCACCTTCAACTACAACGAAATAATAGCTTACAACGGAGACCTAATTAAGCATCTTGCTACATTGGAGAAATGACCAATGATGGTGCCATGTTCAGTGCAGGAAATGTTGCGGACATTGCCATAGCATTTTACATTCCACGAGGGTTTGGTCATTTTCACCCAGCATGACCAGATGGTAGGCGTGGGCCCCCATACCGATCCTGGCTAGGCAGGTTACCGAGCCCATCGGCCGATGGCTCCCTTGCCCTTGTTTTCATATTTATTATGCTCGTGGTAGACGGATCTAAATCCACACAGTTGGGGCTACGATAAACTCACAAATCTCGTCCACGAGGTCACACAGAGTGCTTAGAAGAAGTGAAAGAAAGAAACAGAGCAGCCCAAACCAAAGGTTACACTCAGCCTAACTCAGAACAACAATGCCTAAGAAAAAGATTCATCATGCTGAGCTGCACCCAACCAATTCCCCACGCCTCTCACTCTCAGTGTTATGAGTTTCTATTTGCTTGCATGCAAAGGCAAGGTCGGAACCATGGCAGTCAACGTGATTTGTTTCTCTTCGGTTCCTCTCTTTAATTTTGGAACTATTGTAGGTGGCAGTCTGGCAGTATCAGGTCTTCTCCATGCCACTACATCTATCTTTTATGACATGGTTTGACTAGGTGCACATGTAGGCAGTTCCACACGTTCTTATACTCCCTCCGCCCCAGAATAAGTGTCTCAACTTTGTACTAACTTTGTTGAGACACTTATTTTGGGATGGAGGGAGTATCTTTCTGACCCCATAATAACCATGTACTAAATAATGCCTACAGCTAATTGTTATGCCTTTAAGGGAGCATATGGTTCTTATCTAGGACCACTTCTATTTTCTCTCCTAGTTTTTTGGAGCTCAAATTTACGAAGCTTCGGTTTTAGGTATTTATCATGGTGTTACAAATCTTAATTAAGCTGCTACTGCCTCTGTGTGCTTGTCAGGCGAAAATAATATTGCACTTTTGACATTCTCCTTGTTCTAGTTCAAGAATTTGCCTAGAAATGTCAATGTTTTTTTTTTGCATTACAAGAAGATCTCCCCGGCTGACATACGACATACAGATTGTCATTGATAATACTGTGACCAAATTGCAGTGATGGCAAGGGAAGTTGGGCACCAAAGCTAGTTGGCTCACATATTGTCAATGTGGTGCTCTCGTCCGTCATTATTTATAGTATACGTTAATGGTAAAAAAATTGGGCTCCTCGGTAATTAAGGAGATCAATAATGTTCGCAAGAATTTGCTATATAAATCTACCATGGAGACAAATTGCATGGTGGTTTCATGTTTGGTCAGTTGGATTCAGATTGATGTAGTAGGCCGGGGGTCATCAACTTTAGAAAGAGAAATACCAATTGAAGAAGAAAAAATACCGTGCTAGAATGGCATCCCGACTCTCTGCGGCACAGAGCGCATTCCTAGAACAATTCAGATTGGTCATGCCGACATTGCATGTTTACATACGTCATGGTCGCCAAGTAACCAAACAATACGCAGCGACATTTGCATAATAGCTTGTTCAATCATCAAATCTGCCATCCTTTTGGCCAACTGCCTGAAATGTGTATGTTTACCTTGCCAAACGAATGTATGCACGAGCAGCGGCACCACAGGATCCGTCTGAGAGTTCTCCTTTAATCCCTCGTCATTGTGCTGCATCTGGACTTAGCGCCACGGCATGTCTCAGATCAGGCAAGGAACCCTAGCACCCCCACGACCAACACTTTCCATTGCAGGCCGGTGGCGAAGGCGCAGGACGTGACCTCGTCGCCATTGGAGTGCCTAGCATGGGAGAAGCAGTGGAAGAGGAGAAGTGGTCGATAGTGATGACGCTGAGAGAGGCGGCGCAGTATCCGTGCGTCCCCCATGTGCAGCTAATGGGCGAACGAAATCGCAGTTCCAAACACGATAGATATATGTACCAAAAGGATACATGCACATTGTCCCAATGGCTGAAGCGCACACTCTCAGTAAAGAGCTATTTATAGCTCATCTCCTACAACGCCACACCCCCCATCCAGAGGCTACACCCGGCCAAGCTCGGTACAACAATAACCAAGCACAAGACGATAAGATTCCATAAAGTTGAGATGTAGGCTGTTCCGCAATTCGTTTTATCTTTTGACGCTATAATAATGGTCTAATAATGGCCACTTATTATTCATTGCACATGAGAGGGAGCATATGGTTCTTATTCGGGATCACTTCTATTTTCTCTGCTCGTGTAAATGAAGCTTCTGTGCTAGGCAACATTTTCATCATGCATGGCATAGTGCATGTTGGGTACTTGCAATACAAACGAAATACTACCCTGCAACGATCCCATCACAAAGAAACAATTGTGTGAATTAGACACTAGTGTACAAAATCAACAAAACTCAAATCAAATTGTCATGCAGGTCTGACAAAGATAATATTGCATTTTTTACAGGTTGCACTCTAGTTAAAAAAATACCCCTAGAGATATTTAGGGCTGTTGTTGCATTACAAGTCACCACAAAGGCTAACCTGCAGCCTTTCTTGAATAAACTTGTGACCAAATTGTAGTGTACGGCTCATGTTTTGTGGACACTGTGCTCTCATCCATCCTGATTTTTCTCTGTTAATTAAATTAAAATTAATCTGTTTGGGCTCCTCGGTAATAAAGGAAATTGTAGTGGACGGCTCATGTTTTGTGAACACTGTGCTCTCATCCATCCTGATTTATCTCTGTTAATTAAATTAAAATTAATCTGTTTGGGCTCCTCGGTAATAAAGGAGAATTCATATCTACGGTAGAGACAAATTGCATCGAGTTTGCATGTTTTAGTCAGCTGGAAAAAGGTTCATATAGTAGGTTGGAACTTGGAGGTCATCGGTCCTAGAAAATTTGGTTACAGCGCTTTCACTGGAAGCCTGGAAATGACATCAATGAAGAGACAGAACAGTATCCTGGATCAGAGCATTACTGAGCTTCATTGTGCATTGTAGCCATCAGCTCAACCACCGCCGTGGCAAACCAAGAAGCACTTGATCTCCTTCAGCACCCTTGCTCAAGGTAATAGTTCAGCACAGTAGGTTGTGGATGTGTCTTCAACGTGGGCCTCTATCCGTGCAGGTACTTCAAGTCGAGGGTGTTGGAGAACTTTTGTTTGCTCGCTTGCATGGACAGGAAGTGGTTCTCTGCGGGTGTTGAAGAACCACGTTTTGCTCGCCCAGATGGGCAAGGCGTGGTTGTGGCCAAGGTTGTTGCAGAACTGTGTCCTGCTTGGGAAATTATACACTGACAATTTAGACACGTCCGCCTATACGCCCAAGTAGCGGTACCTTGTTTTCAGTTAATACTAAGCACTCAAATCCCGATGTCTCATATTCTCAAACAAGCACCCTTTTTTTCTTGCAATAATTTTGCTAAGGGCTGGTATAGGAGAGAAAGCTGTTGAGAGTCCATGGGCTGTGTCCTAGTCATGAACCATAGAGAACACAATCCATCGGTGGTCGTATTTATAGAGATGATTTATCTGTGCGTTATTTGGTTCCTCATAAGATTTATATCAGATAAATTTCGTCAGATTTGAACTCAGAAGGTCTTCATAAATAATGGAAGTCTCCAATGATGTACAACAAGGGCATGTGCTATCATTTATTTGAACTTGCTTGATATGTGTCCTTTGAAATTGGTAAATGCGCTTCTGAACTAGACGATTTCACGCGCCGCGGAAAACTCAGATGTTGCTATGAAACGTTGTTACGACACCACAAGCACAAATTCTGTTAAGTTAGCAGCTTAATGGTTCAAGGAATTTATGTAGTACTTGAAACGTAAGTATTTAATGAAAAATTATCACAGGTTGATTAATATATGCTATCACCAAAATATCTCCAATTATTTGAATAGGGTGAATTAAAAATTTACCTGTGTTATGCTTTACTTCCTCTAATTGACTAGAATTTGAAGCTTTGGATTTTATTTGTAGTTTCAAAACATTTTGGAATTATTTAGAATCCAAAATTATTTTAGAGGATATTTATAAGGCCCAAAATATAGTTTGCAAAATTCATATAGTTTTAACAATTGGGCTCGATTTTATTCGTTAAGTCCTAAATATTATATTTGGATCTACTAGATTTTGTAGACCTTTTCTGAATTGGTTTTCATTGAATTTTTAATCAAATTCCAAACACAAAACCCTGCCAACCTTTGCACGAAGGATGTTCCCTTGCACAAAGTGGCTGGATCCCTCTGCCTATCCAAGTGGCCAATATCTGGTTTGTCGGTGAGCCTATAACCTTTAACGATGCAATGCAATTCTTGATGAAAGAACTTGATCGAGTTCTCCCAACACAGTTTTGTGTATAATCGTGCCCCAAGACCACCGACGCACCGAACAGTCAGCCAATTATGGTGGCGCTCCTATTTGAATGCCATCAACCAGAGTATTGTGGCAGTCCTAGTTTGAAGTACTCGATGTTCATCATCAATTGAAAGTGATCACAGACAGTTGTGTTTTATAAACTATGTGCAAAGATATGTTACATCACACACATATTTTTTATAAAAACGTATGCAAGGGATCACAGACGGCTGAGTTATAAAAATGTGTATAGTGATAGCCTACACCGCACATACTTTTTTTGCAATAACATTGTCAAAAGCATCACAACCGTTGATGTTTTCAAAAACTGTGTGCAATGATAGGGTACATCGCACACACTACTTTTTCAATAATCATGTGCAAAGCATTAAACATGTTTGTGTTCTTAGAACCGTGCGCAATGATAGTCCGCATCGCATAAACACAACTCTTTTGCAAAAACAGTTTGGGCGATATTGCAAATGATTGTGTGTTTTAACTGTGTGTAATATTTGGACGTTAGCCATGCTTTTCTTCTCCAACTATGTGTGCTGTTACATCACACACTGTTTGGTCTTGATAGGTGCGTCTTGATAGCACCATTCTTAAGTAACTAGATGGAAACTGCGGCTTGCCGCACGCCGCAACCCTGCCGGGTGCGGTCGTATCCAGCATGGTAATAAAGGTATCAAATCAAAGGTGTAAGAACAACCAGAACAACCATCAGGATGCAACAATTCAACGGGCATTTTCATCATCATTAAAACAACTCAAAGCGAACCCTATACAGAACTCAAAGCATCCCAACCTTATGTCTGACCAATAGAGTGGCGCCAAATAGATACAAAAGGAAAAATTGAGCCAATGATTCAGCATTAGGATTTCTCAAAGACACATGAGGAAGACTGTCTAAGGAAATGATCCAGCATCTGCTACTTCTCAGGGAAGCATTAGTCCGGTACAAAGAATCAAAATCCATTACAAAGCTAAATATGGTTCAGTAGAAATCATCAAATTTAGTACAAAGAGCATATGGTCCACTATAATGCTGATGAATATTTCACTCACACAGAAGGTGACATACATATATACTTTTTTACAAAGGGATATTCCCTATCCCATACTAAAATAGCTACGTAAATGATTTGGGAAATCAGCAAGAGAACGCAATTATCAGCAACAATATGAACCGGGCACATTGAGTATCCATCCGTAAACATATGCAAAAGGATTAACGAGTAAACACCAACAAAATTGTATCTCTTTCAGGAGCAGCAGGGCAAATGTGATACAAGAAAGCCACATCACAAGATATTAGTCATGCATCATAAAAGCATCACAATTAGATAATTATGATGGAATATCTCAAAACTTTGCTGATAAAATGGAAATAGTAAGCCTCTTTGATACAAGGATAGGTAAACCTCTACTGGGTGCCTAACTGAATAGTTTTTTTATTTAACTGAATAGTTAATGTTGACCATTGATGAAGATAAGATGCTTAAGATAAACCCACAAGCCTCCTTCAGTGAAGGCATGCAAAACGATTAACTTGTGACCACAACAACTAATTCAACACAAAGAGAATAGATTTCATAAACATATATTGTAAAAAAGCACCATAAACAATTGCAATTTGATAAGCAAAGCCTACAATACTAAAAGATCCTACTCTGAAAATTATTTTCTAAACATCTTGCATTTAATTTCCCCTTTGTTAATCAATGACAATAAAGATTGCACATACACAATGGAAGAAAGTGCTCGAGAATTATTTTTCACTTAATTCAAGTATAGCTTGCATTACTGACAATAAAAAGGAAGGCATGCATTAAAATCAATGTAACTGAAGTGAATCACAAAGATATCACTCATGCTTGAGCAATACAGCCTGAGCAACCAGGAGGACAACTAATGAACCAACTAAACACATGTACTCCCTCCGTTCCAAAATAGATGACCCAACTTTGTACTAACTTTAGTACAAAGTTGGGTCATCTATTTTGGAAAGGAGGGAGTATCATATAAAGTCTATAACAGAACCTTTGTCCTGGATCATAATCGCATCTAACTTAAATGAATTGAACCTCTCCTTTCTTTACCATCAGAAGAACTAACAGAAAGTATTTTTTAGTAAATATCTCGGTGGTACGATGACACTATTAAACAAAGTGGCTTCTATTAAAGCTGCCCAAATTTTCATAACAAACAAATTTTGATGCCACATGATTTAAAGCTAGCAGCCAATTCTCAAATGAGGAGAAAAAACTAAGTCATACCTTTCCAGCGGCCCCTCCAGGTCCTCCTCTCCCTACAGATCCCAGTTCGCCTCCATCAGCCGCTCCCTTGGCAGCGTCTGCTCCAGGTCCACCTCCCCCTGTAGATCATCTAGACACGGAACAATTAAGGTGCAACAGTTACATCAAAAAGGAATAAATTGAACTACATATAGTTTTTTTTAGAGTAAAAGAATGCAAACAACATTTGTTAACCTCGTCGAAATAAGCTTATTCTCAAGCGGCAGTCCACCAATCGACCATGATGCTTCCCGGCCTCGGACAATGATATGAGCAATCAATTTATAAAATCTAAATGCTTTTTGAGCCAGAGAGAATGATCTTTACCTCAAATATTGCTTGTTTCATGACGCACATCAGATAATTGCTGGCAAGGGCACAAAGAATATACTAACACCAAAAGTCCCAAAACCAACCAGGTCACACCTCAACATCTGCAAAGCCAACAAAATAATTAGTTCTCTAGCACATATATATCTTAGAGCATAACTCTTAATCTGAATCATTTGAGGCAATTATCATCCTATGTGACCAGCCTAATCCCCCATTCAGAAAAACTGTACTCTTGAAAAAACATATAATGTAATGGGAAAAGCACTAAAATGTCTATTTCCAGATCCATGGGCGTGCAAGCACCACACAATAGGATGAGAGAGAGGAGGGGAAGGAGCAGGAAGTGAGGCAGCGCAAGGGATTTATCGGAAGGAGCTCACCTAGGCAAAATTGGAGAATAAAATAATATACAAAGTCTATATTACACACATGCCAGGTTTGTTGCACAAGCCGCTGCTAAGATTGTAATGTCATGTACTCCCTCCGTCCCATAATATGAGAACGTTTTTCAAGTTAACATAGCTTGAAAAACATTCTTATATTATAGGACGGAGGGAGTATCATGCTAGTAGCAAGCAAAGTAATCATGAATAATATAAGAAGAAAACATTAACGTGCACATGATGAATGAGAAGGTATTGTGTGTAGAGGAAAATTTAAGCCGTGGAGTATGTCGTTGTGTCGAGGTTCAGTTTTCTGGTCCTAAAGTGAAAACAGTACACAAAATTAAGAAACTGACGAATGTTGTTGTTTTTAAAATGGGTTCAGCACTACTAATAGATCCATGTTGGAACCAAACAATGTTCAGAAAGAGCCACTACATAATTGATGGGGCAACAGTAGCTACACACGGAACTCCACATCAACACCTCTCGTGATGAATCCTATCAATATCATTAAAGTTAATTCTAAAAGTAGATGGGAGTAAGGCGAGCAAAAATCACTTGAGTTCAAAACCACCACGTTGGCCTAATTTGAACGGCACCAACATTTTTAGGACAATATTAAGAAGTGCACGCTGTGCTAGGTCCTCAGAATTATCTTGGGCAATTAGATCTTAAGGTGCAGCTACAATCAGTGCGAATGTAAACACAGTGCAGTGAATGTAGCAGATATATTCCAGGAACTCAAGCCGTCCATACAAGGAATGAAGCAACACATGAATATTACAAAATACATAAATATAACATCACATGAGTGTAGCCAGATGAGTATATTCCCAGTTTTATTAGAAGCATAAATTAGGTGAGAAGCTTTCAGACCTGTAATGTAAGTACTGATTATGCAATTCAGAACTAAACTGAGCTGGCCTTTCAGCGATAGCTACTACCATATACAAGTTGAAGAAATCGCTATATGTACAACATTTTTGGAAAGACAAAATTCAGGCCTAAAAATGCATATCCCAACCCTTGATATTTCTGGAAATCTGCATCTCACATCGACTAAATATTACAGCACATGGCAAAAGTTCACATCAGACATAATTTGACATAAGGCAGCCATGTAAGCATCACCACTTAATATCATGAAACTGTGGCATCAAGGATCAAAATAGAGTACATTTTCTTAGCCCATTTGATTCCATTGGTAAGCATCCAGTAGACAATGCTACCACCCCAATCCAGTGCAGGATTAATAGATTAACAACTATGGAGAAAAACATACATAATGGGTAAACCTAATGGGCAGAGAATATACAGCAACTCACCTTGGCTATTGTTGAGTGCCGAGGAGGCGAGGCACCTACTGCACAACAGGGTGAATCAAAGGATGGGACAGAGGTGAGAGGACAAGGGGGACTGGATCCGTCGATTCTCCACGCCGAGAGGCGTTTGCGATGAACGTGTAGATCCAGATCCTGCTGCAAGATGACAAATGGAATAAGGGATGACGGCAAAGAGGGGCGGAGGCGAGCGAGAGGCATTAGAAGCAAAGCAGACAAAGGCAGAACCTTGAGCTTGGTACTGGGGCCAATGTGTGTGCAACCGGGGCGCAACTAGTAGGAGGAATCTGAATCTTTCACAGCCCCCCCCCCCCCCCCCCACCCCCCATTTTCTTCCTCTTGATTTTTATTTAACTTGCTCGATCTTCTTCTTCGCAGCAACAACACCGGTTATTCCCTTAAACAAATTCTTCCTTGGTCTTGTTTGCAGGAGGGCAGACTGATCCAACAAATCAAGCCCTGCCATGACCTGCCTATTTCCAAACCTAACTATTAGAAAATTAAGCTAGTTGAATATGTAAAGAATCAATTATACAATTTAGAACAGAACAGAACAAAGTTGCAAGGTAGACATTTGTAGCTACCACCATAACTCTGATTTGGCAGAGCAAAAAACTCGATATATGTATTAGTTTCTAAAACAGATCGTAAAGTGCACATTTATTATTAGATAATTTTGACAATGAATGGAACCTACAGTGATCGCCACTGGGCAAGACATGAATAATCCATATATACTACGAACAGATCTGAAGAAAATGTAGTGTAGCCTGAAGATAATGAGTTAGCCAAGCTGTGGCATCACATGAAACATTTATCTGATTGTTCTAATTGTGCAAGGCATACCAGGACTAAAAAAATTAAGATATAGCAAGCAGGGCATATACATTTTCGCTGGTCAAACAAAAGCAGTTCCTAGCTGAGTAGAATCTCCAAAATTTTGAAAATGAATATCAGATGACACAATTGTTTTTAACTGAATAGAATCTCCAAAATTCTGAAAATGAGAATAAGGAGCATAAGATGACACAATTGTTTTACTATATTAATTATTAATATCAAAAAATGAGGGCCATCAATGCTTATTATTAGCAAAATTTCGGTCCATCCTATTGATCTCTGTTCTCATAATTAATCATCACTGCACAACAATACTATAGAATGCAGTGTGTACCAATCATGTACACTGTTTTCTCTTAGTGAATAAACATCATGTAGAAAACTATAAACCATCATTATTGCCCATCATTCTTTAACTGAAAATGAAGCAGCATGAAGCAACACACATAATAAACACTTAAGCAAAGCAAGCAGAGACACATAGAAGGGAAGGTATACCTGCAGAATGTGGCTGCTGGAGCATATGGGCTGCTGTGACAAACCCAACATAGTCTTTCTCTCTAGAATTTCTTCGCCGTAACCAAACCTGACACATATTTAAAGCAAGGACCACTTAAAAATATTGCTCCGGGATCTCCCATGAACAATAACATATTTAAAGAAAGATTAGAAAATATGCCATTCATACCGAGGCTTGGTATCATTATGCCGTTGGATCAGTTGTTACATTGGTTGCGATTATGATCGCATTTGTTTTCGCATTGAAATGTTTTACATAGTTTTAGTGTATGGTTTAATTAATTTAGATGCTCTGCAGAGCTTTATGTTGTTAGATGAGAACTATGTATGTACTTTGGTTTTAGTGTGATGATGAACTTCTATTAATTTGGTTTTAGTGTTCTGTAATGATTTTTGACACACTTAATTATATATAATGCACGCAGATGAACCGGCAATGGATGTACGGTTCAAGACACACCTCCGAGTACATTAAGGGCGTGCATGATTTTCTCGAAGTGGCTGAGGCAAACAAGCAGAATGGTTTTATGTGTTGTCCATGCCCTTTATGTGTTGACGAGATTGTCATTCTGGGCCCCGTATTTCTACACAATATGTACCCCTTTGAGAGGTTCATGGGAGTCCTAAAGAAATATGTCTGTAACCGCGCTAGGCCAGAAGGAAGCATTTCCATGGGCCATCAAACAGAGGATGTCATCGGGTTTTGTGTTGACTTCATTCCTGGCCTTAAGAAGATAGGTCTCCCTCAATCGCGGTATGAGGGGAGACTGATTGGAAAAGGCACGCTTGGAAGGGACTCAATAATATGCAGGGACGGATATTCTTGGTCTCAAGCACGCTACACAGTTCTACAGAACTCTACCTTGGTGACCCCGTATGTCGATGAACACAAGAACAGTCTGCGCTCCAAACACCCGGAGCAGTGCGACGACTGGATTACATGTGAACACATCAGGACTTTCAGCAGTTGGTTGGAAGCACGTCTCAGAGGTGACAACACTGTTTGTGATGAGCTGTACTTGTTGTCCAGGGGACCATCTTCGACTGTTACGATTTGGAAAGGATACGAGATAAATGGGAATACATTTTACACGATTGACCAAGATCAAAAGAGCACCAACCAAAACAGGGGTGTCCGCTTTGATGCAACAACCGAGAGGGGAAAGGACACATATTATGGTTACATAGTGGACATATGGGAACTTGACTACGGACATGATTTTAAGGTCCCTTTGTTTAAGTGCAAATGGGTCAATCTGTCAGGAGGCAGGGTACAGGTAGACCCACAGTACGGAATGACAACAGTGGATCTGAAAAATCTTGGATACACTGACGAACCGTTCGTCCTAGCCAATGATGTGGCACAGGTTATCTATGTGAAGGACATGTCTACTAGACCGAGAAAGAGAAAAGATAAGGAAGCGAATACATCATACGATGAGCCAAAGCGCCACATAGTTCTTTCAGGAAAAAGGGACGTCGTGGGAGTGGAGGACAAGACAGACATGTCTGAAGATTATGAAAAGTTTCATGAAATTCCTCCCTTCAAAGTCAAGGCTGACCCCAGCATCCTGATAAACGATGAAGATTATCCATGGTTACGGCGCAATAAGCAAATGACACAAGCGAAGAAAAAGTGAAGACTTTCTCCCGCAACTATTATGATGATACCATGCCAACTTTGTAACTGACGAGTATGATACCATTGTCCGTTTTGTATATGCACATGCTATGTGTGGGTCAATTTATGATACCATGCCAACTTTCAACTTTTTTAGAGTTCATTTGAAATGCTTTAATGTCTTATGGTTCGGCCTCGTAATAATTAAAAATAGCAACAATAAGTATTTTGTTGTAAGTAGAAACAAAATAAAATAAATAAAGCAAGAAAGCAAACAAAAAAACAAAAAAAGTGTTTTCAAATTTGAAAAGTAATGGTAGTAAAGAAAGTTTATAATTTTCCTAAAACTAAAAGCAAAAAGAACTAAAAAATTAAGCAAAAAACAAAAGAAAATAAATAATGCAGAAAACAAAACAAAAAAACAACAATAAGTATGTGCCCCCTGACCGGAAAATCCTCCGCACCCACCTGCTTTACAAGGGTTTCATGCCACACTATAATGTTTGGACGAGGCACGGAGAAATAGAGGTTATGATGGAAGACGGCGAAGAAGAAGAGTACGATGACAACTATGTGCCCCCTGAATACGGTGATGCTACTGAACATCAAGAGGAACCAGACGATGTGCACGATGATGCTAGAACGGGCGAAGCTGCTGAAGATCAAGAGGAACCAAACGATGTGCCCGATGATGATGATCTCCGCCGGGTCATTGTCGATGCAAGGACGCAATGCGAAAGTCAAAAGGAGAAGCTGAAGTTCGATCGCATGTTAGAGGACCACAAAAAAGGGTTGTACCCCAATTGTGAAGATGGCAACACAAAGCTCGGTACTGTACTGGAATTGTTGCAGTGGAAGGCAGAGAATGCTGTGCCTGACAAAGGATTTGAGAAGCTACTGAAAATATTGAAGAAGAAGCTTCCAAAGGATAAGGAATTGCCCGACAGTACATACGCAGCAAAGAAGGTTGTATGCCCTCTAGGATTGGAGGTGCATAAGATACATGCATGCCCTAATGACTGCATCCTCTACCGCGGTGCGTACAAGGATCTGAACGCATGCCCAGTATGCGGTGCATTACGGTATACAATCAGACGAGATGACCCTGGTGATGTTGACGGCGAGCCCCCCAGGAAGAGGGTTCCTGCAAACGTGATGTGGTATGCTCCTATAATACCACGGTTGAAACATCTTTTCATAAACGGAGAGCATGCCAAGTTGATGCGATGGCACAGTGAGGACCGTAAGAAAGACGGGAAGTTGAGAGCACCCGCTGACGGGTCGCAGTGGAGAAAAATCGAGAGAAAGTACTGGGATGAGTTTGCAAGTGAGCCAAGGAACGTATGGTTTGCTTTAAGCGTGGATGGCATTAATCCTTTCGGGGAGCAGAGCAGCAATCACAGCACCTGGCCCGTGACTCTATGTATGTATAACCTTCCTCCTTGGATGTGCATGAAGCGGAAGTTCATTATGATGCCAGTTCTCATCCAAGGCCCTAAGCAACCCAGCAACGACATTGATGTGTACCTAAGGCCATTTGTTGAAGAACTTTTACAGCTGTGGAATGGAAACGGTGTACGTACGTGGGATGAGCACAAACAGGAGGAATTTTACCTAAAGGCGTTGCTGTTCGTGACCATCAACGATTGGCCCGCTCTCAGTAACCTTTCAGGACAGACAAACAAGGGATACCACGCATGCATGCACTATTTACTTGACACCGATAGTATATACCTGGCAAGCTGCAGGAAGAATGTGTACCTGGGCCATCGTCGATTTCTTCTGACCAACCATCAATGTCCAAAGAAAGGCAATCATTTCAAAGGCGAGGCAGATCACCGGAAGAAGCCCGCCATTCGTACCGGTGATCACGTACTTGCGATGGTCAATGGTTTACACGTAATCTTTGGAAAGGGTCCCGGCGGACTAGCTGTTCCGAGTGACGCTGGGGGACACACACCCATGTGGAATAAGATATCTGTATTTTGGGACCTACCCTACTGGAAAGACCTAGAGGTCCGCTCTTCGATCGACGTGATGCATGTGACGAAGAACCTTTGCGTGAACCTGCTAGGCTTCTTGGGCGTGTATGGGAAGACAAAAGATACAGCTGAGGCACGGGAGGACCTGCAACGTTTGCACGAAAAAGACGGCATGCCTCCAAAGCAGTATGAAGGTCCTGCCAGCTATGCTCTTACCAAAGAAGAGAAGGAAATCTTCTTTGAATGCCTGCTTAGTATGAAGGTCCCGACTGGCTTCTCGTCGAATATAAAAGGAATAATAAATATGGCAAAGAAAAAGTTTCAGAACCTAAAGTCTCATGACTACCACGTGATTATGACGCAACTGCTTTCGGTTGCATTGAGGGGGCTTCTACCGGAAAACGTCCGATTAGCCATTGTGAAGCTATGTGCATTCCTCAATGCAATCTCTCAGAAGGTGATCGATCCAGAAATCATACCAAGGCTAAGGAGTGATGTGGTGCAATGTCTTGTCAGTTTCGAGCTAGTGTTCCCACCATCCTTCTTCAATATCATGACGCATGTCCTAGTTCATCTAGTTGACGAGATTGTCATTCTGGGCCCCGTATTTCTACACAATATGTACCCCTTTGAGAGGTTCATGGGAGTCCTAAAGAAATATGTCTGTAACCGCGCTAGGCCAGAAGGAAGCATTTCCATGGGCCATCAAACAGAGGATGTCATCGGGTTTTGTGTTGACTTCATTCCTGGCCTTAAGAAGATAGGTCTCCCTCAATCGCGGTATGAGGGGAGACTGATTGGAAAAGGCACGCTTGGAAGGGACTCAATAATATGCAGGGACGGATATTCTTGGTCTCAAGCACGCTACACAGTTCTACAGAACTCTACCTTGGTGACCCCGTATGTCGATGAACACAAGAACAGTCTGCGCTCCAAACACCCGGAGCAGTGCGACGACTGGATTACATGTGAACACATTAGGACTTTCAGCAGTTGGTTGGAAGCACGTCTCAGAGGTGACAACACTGTTTGTGATGAGCTGTACTTGTTGTCCAGGGGACCATCTTCGACTGTTACGATTTGGAAAGGATACGAGATAAATGGGAATACATTTTACATGATTGACCAAGATCAAAAGAGCACCAACCAAAACAGCGGTGTCCGCTTTGATGCAACAACCGAGAGGGGAAAGGACACATATTATGGTTACATAGTGGACATATGGGAACTTGACTACGGACATGATTTTAAGGTCCCTTTGTTTAAGTGCAAATGGGTCAATCTGTCAGGAGGCAGGGTACATGTAGACCCACAGTACGGAATGACAATAGTGGATCTGAAAACTCTTGGATACACTGATGAACCGTTCGTCCTAGCCAATGATGTGGCACAGGTTATCTATGTGAAGGACATGTCTACTAGACCGAGAAAGAGAAAAGATAAGGAAGCGAATACATCATACGATGAGCCAAAGCGCCACATAGTTCTTTCAGGAAAAAGGGACGTCGTGGGAGTGTAGGAAAAGACAGACATGTCTGAAGATTATGAAAAGTTTCATGAAATTCCTCCCTTCAAAGTCAAGGCTGACCCCAGCATCCTGATAAACGATGAAGACTATCCATGGTTACGGCGCAATAAGCAAATGACACAAGCGAAGAAAAAGTGAAGACTTTCTCCCGGAACTATTATGATGATACCATGCCAACTTTGTAACTGACGAGTATGATACCATTTTCCGTTTTGTATATGCACATGCTATGTGCGGGTCAATTTATGATACCATGCCAACTTTCAACTTTTTCAGAGTTCATTTGAAATGCTTTAATGTCTTATGGTTCGGCCCTCGTAATAATTAAAAATAGCAACAATAAGTATTTTGTTGTAAGTAGAAACAAAATAAAATAAATAAAGCAAGAAAGAAAACAAAAAAACAAAAAAAAGTGTTTCAAATTTGAAAATTAATGGCAGTAACAGAAAGTTTATAATTTTCCTAAAACTAAAAGCAAAAAGAACTAAAAAATTAAGCAAAAAACAAAAGAAAATAAATAATGCAGAAAACAAAACAAAAAAACAAAAATAAGTATTTTGTTCTAAGTAGAAAGAAAATAAAATAAATAAAGCAAGAAAGAAAACAAAAAAACAAAAAAATTGTTTTCAAATTTGAAAAGTAATGGCACTAACAGAAAGTTTATAATTTTCCTAAAACTAAAAGCAAAAAGAATTAAAAAATAAAGCAAAAAACAAAAGAAAATAAATAATGCAGAAAACAAAACAAAAAAAATAAAAATAGCAACAATAAGTAAGGAAAACAAAAAAACAACAAAAATGCCTCCTACTGTGCCCCCACGGCCTGAATACGACTTGAAACCCTACTATGGGCCAGGATTCAGGCCCGCAGTAGGCCCAGAAGGCCCATCAGGCAATGCAGTAGCAAGTAGGCCCGTAAGCCTGCAGTGGAGAGGAGCTCCAGAGGGGTGCGGCAGTGGGGCTTATAAACCACTGCGCGCCCCTCTCAACTAGCGAGGTGGGACTAATCTTTGGCCGCGACGCGGGCAGCACATGGGCCTTTAGTCCCGGTACCAACCGGTACGAATGCCCACCCTTTAGTCCCGGTTGGTTTCACGAACCGGGACCAATTCTCTTCATATATAACTAGCACTTAGCAGTTTCTCCAAAATCCATCCCTTTCTTCTTCTCGCCCCGACGCCTCTGCTCCTCGTTGCCATCGCCGCCGAGCCCTGCCCCGACGCCGTCAGCCTGGTCCAGCTCGCCGTTGCCGCCACCGAGCCACTGCCCCGACACCGTCGCCGCGCCCGCTGCCCCTGCCGGCCCCGACACCATCGTCGTCGCCGCGCGCGCCACCGGCCGTTCCCCGACCCCGTCGCCGTCGCGCCGCGCGCCGCCCCTTCCCCGACCCCGTCGCCGTCGCCACGCGCGCCGCCCCTTTCCCAACCCCGTCGCCGTCGCCCCTACCACACGCCGCCGCCTTCGGTCCGGCTGCCGACGCCCTTTCCTCTTTTTTTATATATGCAGAAGTTTATATATGCAAAAATTTATATATGCAAAAATTTATACATATATGCAAGTATAAATGTATTTTTTTTTGCATTTTTGTGTGTATATGAGTTTTTATGTGTATATATGTGTACATGTTCATAGTATTTTTTTCATAAGTGTATTTTTTTTGTTCATTGCATTTTTTTCATATAGTATGTGGTAGCTATATATATGATGAATGGATGTGGCTATATATGTTTGTATGAATATAATGTTCATAGCATTTTTTTGTTTATATATGTTTTTTTCATATATGTATTAATTTTATATTTAGGTTGTTAGTAGACATCGATTTTAGGTAAGTGCATTTTAGGTTAGTGTAGAGGAGAAAGTAAAATAAGGAAAAGGAAGAAAAGAGGAAGAAGGAAGGAAGAAGGAAGAAGGAAGAAGAAGAATAAAAAGAATGAGAGGAAAAAGGAAAATAAGAAGAGGAAGAAAGGAGAAAAAGAAGAGAGGAAGAAGAGGAGAAATAAATATGAAGAGGAAAAAAGAAGAAAAAGAAGAGGAGAAGAATAAAGGAATAGAGGAGAAGAAGAAAAAATAGAAGAAACAAATTTCTATTTTTTCTTCTTCTCCTCTATTCCTTTCTTCTTCTCCTCTTTTTTTGTTCTTTTTTTTCTTCTTCTTCTTCCTTCTTCCTTCTTCCTCTTTTCTTCATTTTCCTTAATTATTTTCCTTTCTCGAGGGAAAAGAAGAAAAAGAAGAGTAGAAGAAGAAAGAAAGGAATAGAGGAGAAAGAAGAAAATTCAACACGAGGGGGTGGTACGTACCGATACCCCCTCTCCGATAACATTATTTTCCCATGTATATGTATGTCGCGTCGTTGTCGATATAACTCCCTCTAGATAACTTCGACATGAGGGGCGGTCAATATATATACCCCCTCTCGACTGTGATAACTTATACAACGGCAGCACCCCCCGGCCCTCGGCCCTCTCGCTCGACCAAAACTCTCGAGGACACCCAAACCCTAGAGAGAAAACGATGTTGGTCTCCTACCCCCTCCCGCCGCGCCCCTACCCGACAAATTAACTCTCTCGAGGCCACCCAAATTTACCAAGTTAAAAGAGCGTTGTCGTCGAGGCCACCCCAAACCCTTGAAGCATTGTGTCGAGGCGACCCCAAACCCTAGAGAAGCAGCGTCGAGGCCACTAACATGATTCCTTATTGTGATTAGCTAGCTAGTTCTACGTTTGAATAATAATTGACATGTTGTAAATATTTGAAGAAACTATGGAGCACTCCCGAGACGAAGAAACAGAAGCGATGTTGGGGGAGATAATCGCAAATGGAAGTGATGATGTTGCATCATTTCTCCTCGACACCGATGGTCAGCTGGATGAAGAAGATGGCTATGTTCATGATGGCTTCGGCCCATTAATGCCGGTTGAAAGTGCGTTATGTCGACTAGAGGGGGGGGGGGTGAATAGGCGATTTTTATGAATTCTTCACTGAGGAATTTGCCGGTGAGGAAATTCCTTAGCGAAGAACTATTAGCAGCGGAATAAGTACTCAGAAGTAAGCATAACAGAATACAAGCATGGTCATCATGATGAAATGAAGACTAGCACAGAGTACAGAAAGCGTAATGATAAGATAACACAAGATGAAGACAAACAGACTGAAGAAATTGAACTGAGGAAATTGAGAAAGTCTTCAGTCAAAGTCTTCAAACACAGATATGAACAAACACTCAACACAGTAATGAGGAAATGAAAGGGTTGAGGAAATAGAACCAGTTAGGTTGGTGAAGACAATGATTTGGTAGACTAGTTCCAACTGCTGTCTCAGTTGTACGTCTGGTTGGAGCGGCTGAGTATTTAAACTCGAGGACACACAGTCCCAAACACCCAGTCGCTGAGCACGCAGCTCAGGACACCCAGTCCTCACCGTATTCTCCTTGAACTAAGGTCACACAGACCTCGTCCAAGCACTCGTGGTAAGTCTTCAGGCGACTTCCAAACCTTCACAGACTTGGTCACTCGGCGATCCAGAATTCCTCTTGGATGCTCTAGACCTTGACGTCTAACCGTCTGGAAGAAGCACAGTCTTCAAAGGTAACAAGCATCGGATCCACGCAGGGTCAATTTCTTTAGTGATGCTCAATCACTTTGGGTTTGTAGGGGTTTGGTTTTGGGTTTTCCTCACTCGATGATTTTCGCTCAAAGTCCTCGGAGGATGGGTTGCTCTCAAATGACAAGTGTCAAGTTCTCTCGGAGCATCCAACCAGCTAGTGGTTGTAGGGGGCGGCTATTTATAGCCTAGGGAGCAGCCCTACATGATAAGACATAAATGCCCTTCAATGATATGACCGTTAGGTGGATAAGATATTTTGGGACAGCTGGCGCGTAGCATAGCAACGGTCGGAAATTTGACTCTCAAATTCCTCAGGGCTATCATGTTCCTCACTGTGTAGGTAATTCGCACTGGCGAGTTCCTAACTCCTCAGTCAGAACAAATACATCAGCGACCAGAAGAACTTCGTCTCTGTCACTGAAGAAAGTGACTGAACTGTATGAGATTTCCAAAGGCTTCACTAGAAGGGATTGGTAGGTGTAGGATTTTGAGTTGAGCATCACATGGAAAATTTTCCTTAGTATTTCCTCGACCCCCTTTAACAGTACGGTGTTTCCTATGACTCAAGAAAGAGAAAATGAAACTACGAAAACAAAAGTCTTCACGCTTCATGTTTCACAAATGAATACCAAGTCTTCAAGGTCACACCACTTTCTTCACTTTCAAAGTCTTCAGAAAGTCTTCAGAATATCAAAGTCTTCAGTTGAAGAACTTCATTTTTAGGGGTCGACTTTCTCTGTAAATATCAAACTCCTCATAGACTTATAGACATGTGCACACTCACAAACGCATTAGTCCCTTAACCTATAAGTCTTCAATACACCAAAATCACTAAGGGGCACTAGATGCACTTACAATCTCCCCCTTTTTGGTGATTGATGACAACACAGGTTAAGTTTTCAACGGGGATAAACATATGAAGTGTATACACTGATATTGAGGAATTTGATTACAAGATATAGAAGAACTCCCCCTGAAGATGTGCATAGTGAGGAATTTGCTTTTGAGGCAATGCACATTTGAAGAGTTGAATCATGGAGATCTCCCCCTATATCTTGTAATTCATACACGCATTTGATATACAATATGAAGAATTTGAAATGCATGATGAAATATGGTGCCTGATGAGATTCAGCATGTGTGCAATGTCATTAACGAGGAATAAGCATGCAAAGCATAATGCAACAAAAGTATCAGTGCACCATCGGGTTTAAGATTACAACTCGATCCAAATAAAAGTTTCAGAAGAATGAGAGTTGTAACTTAAAAAAATGCCCTTAATATAGACCCGCTTGAAGACTAACTCAGATTTCTCCCCCTTTGTCATCAAATGACCAAAAGGATTGAAACTGAGGACTAACGCCCCTGAAGAATTTCAAGTCAATGGAGGAGCGCCAGCGTTGTCGGGGTTGTTTGTTGTAGCAGGGCCTGCCGCAGTGTCGTCCAAATGTTCATACTCATCAGTGTCACGCGATGAAGAATAAGAGCTGGCCACCAGAGGAGGAATTTTGACCCTCTTGAGTTTCTTCGGAGGAGGTGCAGACCAGTTAAATTCTGCCTTGAGACCCATAGTCTTCAGTTCTTCAGCGCTATAGACACGAGTGAGGACAACCCAGGTGCGGTTGAAGGTTTCATGAAGGTAGTATTGGTTCTTCTTCACTGCATTGTGTGTTGAGATCATATTGTGAAGAAGTGCACCAAACTGACGCTTTACCCATTTGTGATTACGATCAACCTTCTGATGAAGACTGAGGAGTAACTCATGGTCAGTCATCACCCTAGGTGCTGTGGCTTGAGGATTTTGCTTGGCTGAGGTATTTGCGGCAGAGTCATGTGTGGCATAATCGTCATTGGTAGAGTAAGATGCAACCTTGCGAAATTGACCATCCAATGGACGAATGCCTTCATTGATCACAGCAGCGGCCTTGCCTTTATCATCAGCTGATGAAACTGTCCGTTTGAGGACTTCAATGGGAGGCAAGTAGCTACCGTGGTTCAGAGTGTCAGCTTTGTAATTCAGTGAAGATCTTGCCCTGATGAATCTCATAATCCAAGGAGCATAGGGCTTCAGCTCGAATGATGACATAGCAATATTGACCAGAGTCCTTATGAAGAAATCATGGAAGTTGACGGGAACGCCATGAATGATGTTGAAAAGCATATTCTTCATGATGCCAACGACTTCTTCATCATTTGAGTCATGGCCTTTGATAGGACTCATTGTCTTCGTCAGAATTCGATAGACAGTCCGAGGCACATACAATAATTCCTTGACGAGGAATTTGGTTCTTGGGGCCTGCCTTGGCTTCAAAGGCTTCATCAGCACTTGCATATAGTGATTTGAAAGTTCTGGTTCGTTGTAGATACAACGAGCACCATCAAGTGGAGGACTGAGTGGTAGAACACGAAGCAATTCAGTTGCTGGTGCCTTGTAGTGAGTATTTTCAGACATCCAGTCTAATACCCATGAGTTCACGTCTTCAGCGTCTCCGGTGATGTGCAGAGTTGCATAGAATTGAAGAATGAGTTCTTCATTCCAGTCACAGATATCAGTGCAGAAATTCAGAAGTCCTGCATCGTGAAGAACACTGAGGACTGGCTCAAAGCCGGGCAGAGACTCCATGTCCACATGAGGAATATGTGCATGATCGAAGACTTTGTCTTTGTTGAAGAGCACTGAGGAATAGAAATTGGCTTGGCTGGCAGTCCAGAAACGCCTCTTCCTTATGCGACCAGAATCATATGGATTATAATCAGTGAAGAATACGTGCTCGGCAAAGAAATCTTCAGCCTTGAACTTCTGTTTGCTTGAGAACGGATTCTTTGGCTTTGGCAGAGGGGTGTCAGTGAGTTGCATCACCACCTCAGGAATCGCGAGCTCAGGTTCTTCAGGCTGAGGAATTTCTTGTTCCTCAACAGGTGCAGTCTGAGGATCATCAGCAGCAGGTTCATCAGCACTAGCGGCTGGAATATCTTCATGCACAGAGAGAGTGGTTGAGTTTCTTCAGAGCCCATTTGAACTGTTGGTGCAGGGGACTAAGGAATCTGTTGGATCGGGGTGAAGAGAGGAGTATTGGGATGCTGACTTTCCCAAAAGTCATCATTCATCACAGGTGTGGTGCATCCTATATCCACATCTTCATCTTCAATTTCCTCAACACCAGCCTCTTCAGCTGTGAACTGAGGCATAGGTGAGGAAATGACTGGCGTTAAAGGGATTGCGTCCACTTCAATTTCTTCATCAAGCTGCTCTGTCGAAGCGGCAGAATGATTTTCTTCATCAGATCCGCTTGGGATCTCATAGTCTTCTCCAAAAGGAACAAGGTCCTTTGATGGCATGGAGGAAATCGGAACAGCATCAATTGGATTTTCGAGTGAGCTGGTCATTGGCTTCATTTTCTTCGCAGCCGAAGAGTTTGACGCAGCTGATGCCTTCCTTTTCTTCACTGCAGCTTGCTCTGCAGCCTTGGTCTTCTTCACATCAGAAGCAGATGGAAGAATTGGAGTTGGTGTGGGCGCAGGTGGAGCTGAGGAATCTGGTTCATTTTCTTCAGGCGCAACTGATGCAGTTGCTCCGATCTCTTCAGTTTCTTCAGGCGCACCACTAGTGGATGCCCTGGCAATTTCTTCAGCGGCTGGAATTTCTTCACCAGCCCTGGAACGAGCATTTTCTTCAGCAGGCTGAAAGTCATCAGCGGTGCTGGCATGTTCTTCAGCAGGCTGAGCAGAGTCTGCAGCCTGAAGATTTTCTTGTTGCGATGGGGCTGCAACATTTGTGAATTTCTTCGTCAGATTGACGAATCTTACTTTAGCTCCTTGCCAATCAGCATAGTAGGCATCAAAGTCTTTGCTGAGGGCTTGAATTTCAGACTGAGCCTGGAGAAGTTCCTCAGGTGTCATTCTGACAACGTTTTTCTTCAGGAGCTTCTCCTTTCTGTATTGAGCTTTCTTGATCTCTCTTGTCTTTTCAAACTTCCATTTCTCTTCAGTGATGAAATGGGTCAGCATGTGACTTTGACCAGAGGTCAGATGAAAATCAGTCATAGGGGTGTTAGGATCCTTGTGCCAGAGATCAATGTAATCGAGGATTTTTCTCGGATCCAAAAGCAGTGGCACAGATGTGCCTTTGGCTCTAGCAGCCTTCACCTGTCTGTCTCTAATGATTTCTGCAAGTTCATCATCAGAAGCTTCATCATCAGAAGGCACATGGAATGCGACCTGTTTCTTCTTTGGACTTGGCCGAGGACCTCGTCCAGCTGTTGCTTTGGTCTTCTACAGTGTGGGGCCTGATGAGGAAATTGGTGCAGCTAAGGAACTTGCTGAAACACCAGAGGCAATCGAGAAACCAGCAGTCCTTTGACATGTAGCCAGATGCACAGGAGCTGAGGACTGTGATGGAGCAGTAGCAGTGTGAGGAATTTGCCGTGTGGGCATTGCTGAGGAACTTGGCCGTGAGGGCGCTGTTGGTGAAGCACTTGGCTTACGTGCAGGCTTCTTTGGCATGGATTTCCTCGGTTTGACCGAGGCCTCAGTAGCAGTAGTAGTGGCAGAATCCTCATTGAATTTCTTCACTGCCTCCTTGGCTTGTCTTGCCAATTTAGCTTGGCGCTTAGCCCATTCTTCAGGAAAGTCCTCACCACGTTTGATGCTTGTGGGGTCAGCTACTTGGCCAGGTGCCAATGGAGCTCTTCGGCATGGAGGATTGAGGGCGAATTTCCTCATGTACTTTGGAGTCACATATCTGTATTCCCTCCATTCCCTTGCCCATCTCCGTTCAATCCTCTGAATGCGCACCTTGCGCTGATTTTTGTTTTCCTTGCCAAATTTTGCTTCATCAGGTGTGCAATAGTCAGCATAAATTTCCTCAGGGATTTCAAACACAGTCATAACCTCAGGTTTCTTTCCTCCTTTCTGCGGCTTCTTACCGTCTGCCATATTCTTCAGTTAAGGAATTTGAACAATCGAGTTCTCTGAAGAAGTATGCAGTTTTTCTTCGAGGAACGCTGCAAATGAGTTAAGTTGATGAGAACCTAGTGATTCAGCAGCAGACATGAGTACCTGTGAACAGAGTACAGGTGCGAGGAATTCGGAGAGGTCATATGCGTTCTGAGAAGGTTTTTCGAAAAGAACAAGTTTTGAGGAATTTGACCAGATGAACCTTGAGAAATTTCACTAAGCGTTCTTGTCTTAGGTTCCAGAGTTGTACAGATCGAAGATCCACACAATTAGGGAATCTTGAAGAAAATGATTGCTTAGAGAAACAGTTCAAGATCATATGATGTGAGGTGTTCATATGTGTGAAGATTTGAAGAATAAACACCTTTGAAGATTTTCAGGAAAGTTTAAGAATCAAAGTGAGTAATAAAAGTAATTTTTAATTACCCGAAGTGAAGAACACGACGAACTGAGAAGAACAAATGTGAAGTTCGTCAGGTTAGATCTCCCACGCCCTAACTTGGCAGGGGAAGACAGCTACGGCGGCGGCGGAGTGAAGATTTCCGCGGTCGGCGTGAGTACGACGGCGACGAGGTCGAGGCATCGAAGCTCTTTCTCACCGGCGACGATGGAGTGGCGGCGGCGCTAGGGTTTGAGGAGCTCGAGTGAGACAGTAGCGATCGAGCGGAGTAAATGAAGTGAGAAAGGGGAGAGGGGTATTTATAGACACGGTGAAAAACTGTTCGCCCGAAGATTTGGGACGAACGTGCCCCTGCACTTTCTCCTTCTCGCGACATGTGTCACCCACGTACTGTTTAGTTGAGATCGTGTACGATCGTGGGTGAATAGAATGATGCATTGTGGGATGCGGTACGGTTTGAGCGGCAAAACCGAAAATTTGGATAAGATTTGTTTTAAAGTTTCGTTCGCAATTTCTTCAGCTGACAAGGACACAGTGAAGATTTTGAATGAGTTTCAAATAGAACACATATGAAGAATTTGTGAATAGATTGGGTTGAGTATAGCATAGAGGGGGAAGGGTCCGATCACATTCACTTAGCAGAAAAAGCAACTTGAAGAAATAGCTATAAGTGAATGCTGTAGAGGACATAAACTCATATATATATATATATATATATATATATATATATATATATATATATATATATATATTTGAAAAGTTGTAGAATTTGAAAAACTGAAGAATTTCAAAACTGAGGAAAAACTCAAATTGAAGATTTTCAACTTTTTGTGGTGGCATGACCCACGGTATAAGAATGATGATTCCAGACACCGCGTACAATTGTCGTAGGGTTCTGAGAATCAAATTCTTCATTAATTTCTTCACACTTAGAGTGTTATTCTTCATTGATTGAAGAAAAATGTTTCTTCATGTGTTGCACATCTAAGTCATCAATTTTGCATAAGTGTTAGGATGTGTGCTTTGTCTTCGAGTGCTGAACTGGGTTGTGAGCAATCTTGATGACACTCTCATTGTCGCAGAGGAGAGGCACATTTTTCACGTTGACGCCATAGTCCTTGAGTGTTTGCTTCATCCAAAGCAGTTGAGCACAGCAAGAGCCAGCAGCAATGTATTCAGCTTCCGCAGTGGATAGTGATACGCAGTTCTGTTTCTTCGAGGACCAACAGACCAAATATCGTCCGAGGAAATGACAAGTGCCAGAAGTTGACTTGCGGTCCACACGATCACCAGCATAGTCAGAGTCAGAATATCCATTGAGATCAAAAGTAGAGCCCTTGGGGTACCATAATCCTAGTGTTGGTCTGTGAGCGAGATATCGAAGATTATGCTTCACAGCCTTATGGTGTGATTCCTTCGGTGCAGCTTGAAATCGGGCACACATGCAAACACTAAGCATTATATCTGGCCTAGATGCACATAAGTACAATAAAGAACCAATCGTGGAGCGGTATACCTTGTGATCGAAGTCAATACCATTTTCATCAGTGCATAGATGGCCATTTGTGGGCATAGGAATTTTGACGCCTTTGCAATCTTGGATGCCGAATTTCCTCAGTACATCTTTGAGGTATTTCTCCTCAGATATGAATATGCCATTGCGCTGTTGACGAATTTGAAGACCTAAGAAGAATTTCAACTCTCCCATCATACACATTTGATATTCTTCACTCATCATATAGGCAAATTCATCACTATAACGTTGGTCAGTACAGCCAAAGATAATATCATCAACATATATTTGGCACACAAACAGTTCACCATCATAAGATTTAGTAAAGAAAGTAGGGTCGAGTGAACCGGGTGTGAAGCCATTCTTCACGAAGAATTTCTTCAATGTATCATACCATGCCCGAGGGGCTTGCTTGAGGCCATAGAGGGCCTTATTAAGTCTGAAGACTTTGTCAGGATTCTTTGGATCTTCAAAACCTGGGGGTTGAGCAACATATACTTCTTCCTCAAGCTTACCATTGAGGAATGCACTTTTCACATCCATTTGATATAAGATGATATCATGATGGTTAGCATAAGCAAGTAATATGCGAATAGCCTCAAGTCTAGCAACAGGTGCAAAAGTTTCATCGAAATCAACTCCTTCAACCTGTGTGTAGCCTTGAGCTACCAGTCGTGCCTTATTCCTCACCACAAGGCCATTTTCATCTTGCTTGTTGCGGTAGATCCACTTTGTGCCAATGATATTATGCTTGCGAGGATCTGGAGGTTTGACCAGTTCCCAGACACTGTTGAGCTCGAACCGATGTAATTCTTCTTGCATAGCCCGAATCCACTCCGGCTCCAAAAATGCTTCATCTACCTTAGAGGGCTCTGTGATAGAGACAAAAGCATAGTGCCCACAAAAGTTAGATAAATGTGAAGCTTTTGAGCGTGTGAGAGGACCTGGTGCTCTAATGTCATCAATGAACTTCTCCACTTGCACTTCTTTTGCAACGCGAGGATGAGCTGGTTGTCGCTAAGGAGTTTGATCAGCATTTTCTTCAGCACCATTTTCCTCAGCATTTTCTTCAGGTGCATCAGCTCGATGTTCTTCATGAACTGGAATGAATTCTTCAGCAAATTCTTCAGTAGGAATGACATCCTCAGTTGCCTTGAACTTGATAGAATCCTCAGGTGCTGGTTCATCTAACACAGAAGGTAGGTGCTCTCTTTGCGAGCCATTAGTTTCATCGAACCGCACATCTACAGTGTCAACAATCTTGTGAAGAACAATGTTGAAGACTCTGTAGGTGTGCGAGTCCTTTCCGTAACCAAGCATAAAGCCTTCATGTGCTTTCGGTGCAAATTTAGAATTGTGGTGAGGATCTCTAATCCAACATTTAGCACCGAAGACTTTGACATAACTCACATTGGGTTTCTTGTCAGTGAGGAGTTCATAGGCCGTCTTCTTGAAGAATTTGTGAAGATATACTATGTTGATGATGTGGCACGCAGTATCAATTGCATTAATCCAAAAACGATGAGGCGTTTTGTATTCATCAAGCATAGTGCGAGCCATCTCAACAAGAGTTCTGTTCTTGTGCTCCGCGACGCCATTTTGCTGAGGAGTATAGGGAGCAGATAACTCATGAGTAATACCAAGTTCATCAAGATAGTCATCAAGACCGGAATTCTTGAACTCAGTTCCATTGTCACTTCTGATGTGCTTGATCTTCACACCAAAGTTGGTTGAAGCCCTCGAGGAAAAACGTTTGAAGACTTCCTGCACTTCATGTTTGTAAGTAACAATGTGTACCCATGTATATCGAGAGTAATCATCAACAATGACAAAACCATATAGAGATGCATCATTAGTGACTGCTGAGTAATGATTAGGTAATAAGAGGTCCATGTGAAGCAATTCGAATGGACGAGTAGTGGTCATGATAGTCTTCGCTGGATGCTTGGCCTTGGTCATTTTTCCAGCTTCACAGGCTCTGCATAAGTGATCCTTGAGGAATTTGACATTCTCAATGCCAATGACATGCTTCTTCTTCGCAAGCGTGTGCAAATTCCTCATGCATGCGTGACCAAGTCGTTGATGCCATAGCCAGCCTTCTGAAGCTTTTGCAAGTAGGCACACGGCTGGTTGTGGTCCTGTAGAGAAATCAACAATATACAAATCTCCTCTAAACCACCTACTGAGGACTTTGACACCCAGCCCTTAAGAAGCAGAATCTACAACTTTGGGATATGTATTTACAGACTGCAAAAGATAGATACAATGCTGTTACCCACCGCCAGTATCGGAAGTGATAATAAAAGTAGGAATGCTGTGAGTGGATCCTGCTACCTCCTCTCGAACCATAATAGACTAGTATCATTATTTTATCATTGAATCGTTTATTTCTCTTGAAATGAAAGTTGAAAGCGTTCCAATGTGAGTAGGATCACTTAGCCATGCTTCATAATTGGAAAAACGGGCGCCATGAAAGTACATGCCACTCAACCAAAGAAAGATAATGGAAAGTTGCCCGAAATGAGCACTAAAGACTTTTCGAGAAATCTCCTCCTAATCACCAGTATGACTATCGAAATCGTGAGCATCAGCATGTAGGTTCTAGATCCAAGTGGTAGTATCAGGGGAGCCGTATGAGGTGAAAATCTCATGTACGGTTCTGTAAAGGGACAGTAAGGACTCGCCTGTTTACTTTCCCCGGTAGTCCAGGGTCGGGAGCTAGCACTTCTGAGGTGACTCCATTTCACTTAGGTTGATTTAATTTAGACCGGAGGCAGACCTAAGTCAAGGTAATCCTCCTTTGGAACACTTTGGTATTGCTTCTAGATTGATTTTTTTCTTCCTTCTCTTCGAGATCAAACATCAATTGCCTAAAGCCTTCGAAGACTTTGGAATTGTCAGCTTCCATAATCACAACACAGCGATACTTGCCAAAGACAACAACCATATCAAGATCACAAAGCATTGAGACTGACATGAGGTTGTATCCTAAGGACTCAACAAGCATGACTTTGTCCATGTGTTTATCCTTAGAGATCGCAACCTTACCACGACCCAATACCTGACTTTTGCCTTTGTCAGCAAAGATGATATGTTTCAGATGTGACGGTGATAAGGGAGCATCCATCAAAAGATTCTTGTCACCAGTCATGTGATTTGTACATCCACTATCGAGGACCCATTCAGTGGCTTTGGGTTGATCATCCTGCAGATGAATTAGTGTAACTTACAATCTCATATGCTTCATCAATGAAGAATATGATATCAAGTTCATCAGATGAATTTCATCAAGCAGTAAACAGATATAGCAGTAGGAGTACGTGTGAAATGAAAGTTTATTTCATCATGATTCGCCTGCGTCCTTTCAGGCAATTTTGTCAGGTCCCCAGCAAATTCTTCAGACGTTAAGGCACGTCTGGAGACCTGACCCTGCAGAAGAGATTAGTTCTTTTTCTTCACCACCCACATCTGAAGGGGTGGCAAAGAGTTCATCATTCTGCGAGCACCATACGAGAATGGTGGCATAGAAGCCAAAGCATTTCGTTTCACATAAGAGGGGTTAGGGTAAGCATATGAATAAGCAGAGAAATTCTTCGAGGACTTATGAACATAATGGTTTGAAGAATAATGCACATATTCATAGCCCTTAGCTCTACCCTGCGAAACAGAGTTGTTAGCACGATGATAATCATATGAGGACTTTGATCCATTTGAGGAATTTGATCCATATGAAGAATTTGATCTAGGGTTCCTGTTCTTCACTGGTGGTGTCATGAGGACATTCACCTGAAGACTTTCAAGGCACTTCTTGGGAACCCAGATTTTCTTCATAGGATAACCGTTCCTGCAGTTAGTGCCAACATATCTAGCAAATACTTCACCATTCTAATTTTTGAACAGTTTATAGTTGGAGTCAAATGACTCATCAGAGGGATGAGGAGATTCACATGTAAAGCCAGATATGTTAGATGGATCAACTGGAGGTCCCTTTGCAGCAACCCATGAGGTTTTGGGGTACTGCTCAGGCTTCCAATATGTTCCATCAGCATTAAGTTTCCTCTCAAAGGCGATACCCTCTTTCCTAGGGTTTCTGTTGAGGATCTGCTTTTTAAGCACATCACAAAGAGTCTGATGCCCTTTGAGGCTTTTGTACATGCCTGTCATGTACAATTCCTTCAGCCCTGCATCGTCAGTGATACTAGCAATGTCCTTAGATGAGGAATTAGTGATAGCAGAGGCAGGTGAAGAATTTGTAACAGTTGAAGCATTTGAACATTCAGGTGAAGAATTAGCAGATTCACGTTCAATGCACTTTAAGCATGGAGGAACAAATTCTTCCTGAGAAGCGCTGATTTGTTGAGCTAGTAATGAATCGCACTCATTCTGAAGATCTTCATAACTCACTCTTAGCTTCTCAAGATCTTGCTTTCTTTGAAGAAATTCATAAGAAAGTTTCTCATGATCAGATAAGAGAGTGTTATGATGACTTTGAAGGTTATCAAACCTAGACTGAAGTCTCTGAAGATTTTCAGTCAGGGCTTTAGTGCGATCCATTTCTTCACCCAACATATCATCACTTTTGTCTAGCATGTTTTGAACCTTTTCAAAAGCCCTTTGTTGTTTTACAGCAATCTTAGCAAGTTTAGAGTAGCTGGGCTTGAGATCCTCATCAGATTCATTTTCACTAGATTCAGAGGAGGTGTATTTGAGTACCTTTGCACCTTTTGCCATGAAGCAATAGGTGGGAGCGTAGTCATCATTATCTTCATCAGGCTTGTCGGTGGGGTCAGTTTCTTCAGTGTTGAAGATGGACTTGCTAACGAAAGCAGTAGCGAAGGCCAGACTCGCCACACCAGATTCGGATTCTTCAGACGCCTCCTCTTCCTCATGTTCCTCAGATTCAGCTTCAGAGTCCATTTCCTTGCAAATGAATGCCCGAGCCTTCTTGGAGCTGCTCTTCTTGTGAGATGAAGACTTCGAGGATTTTGATGTTGAAGATTTTGACGATTTCTTCTTCTTCTTCGCATCATCAGAACTGTAATCCTTGTATTTCTTCTTCTTCAATTCCTTTTCCCACTGAGGACAATCTTGAATATAATGACCAGGTTTCTTGCATTTGTGGCACATCCTTCTCTTATAGTCACTTGATGAGGAATCACTGCTTCTTGAGGATTTTCCAAAGCGACCACGTCTTGAGAACTTCTGGAATTTCTTCACGAGCAGTGCTAGCTCCTGGCTCAATTCTTCAGGATCACCAAGGCTACTACCAGAATCCTCACATTCAGACTCAGACACAACCTTGGCCTTCAGGGCACGTGGTTTTCCATAGCTCGAACCATAGAGATCTCTCTTTTCAGCAAGCTGGAACTCGTGAGTATTTAGCCTTTCGAGGATATCGGCAGGATCAAGAGACTTGTAGTCAGCCCATTCTTGTATCATCAGACCCAGAGTATCAAATGAGGAATCAAGCGATCTCAACAGTTTCTTCACCACCTCATGGTCAGTGATGTCAGTGGCACTGAGGGCTTGAAGCTCATTTGAGATGTTAGTGAGGCGATCAAGGTTTGTTGGACATTTTCATTGTCGAGTCTTTTAAAGCGATTGAAGAGATTCCGAAGAACATCAACTCGAGAGTCACGCTGAGTTGAGACTCCTTCATTCACTTTGGACAGCCTATCCCAGATAAGCTTAGCAGTTTCCAAAGCACTCACTCTTCCATACTGTCCTTTACTCAGATGGCCACATATGATATTCTTCGCTTGAGAATCGAGTTGCTTGAATCTCTTCACATCGGTAGCGTTTACTGAGGGTGAGACAGAGGGAACACCATTTTCCACAACATACCAGAGATCGTTGTCAATTGCCTCGAGATGCATTCGCATCTTGTTTTTCCAGTAGGGGTAGTCCGTCCCATCAAAGGTAGGACACCCAGACGAGACCTTGATCATACCTGCGGTCGACATAACTAAAACTCCAGGCGGTTAAACAAAAATCACATAGAACAAGGGAGTACCTTGCTCTGATACCAATTAAAAGTGCGTTATGTCGACTAGAGGGGGGGGGGGGTGAATAGGCGATTTTTATGAATTCTTCACTGAGGAATTTGTCGGTGAGGAAATTCCTTAGCGAAGAACTATTAGCAGCGGAATAAGTACTCAGAAGTAAGCATAACAGAATACAAGCATGGTCATCATGATGAATTGAAGACTAGCACAGAGTACAGAAAGCGTAATCACAGGATAACACAAGATGAAGACAAACAGACTGAAGAAATTGAACTGAGGAAATTGAGAAAGTCTTCAGTCAAAGTCTTCAAACACAGATATGAACAAACACTCAACACAGTAATGAGGAAATGAAAGGGTTGAGGAAATAGAACCAGTTAGGTTGGTGAAGACAATGATTTGGTAGACCAGTTCCAACTGCTGTCTCAGTTGTACGTCTGGTTGGAGCGGCTGAGTATTTAAACTCGAGGACACACAGTCTCGGACACCCAGTCGCTGAGCACGCAGCTCAGGACACCCAGTCCTCACCGTATTCTCCTTGAACTAAGGTCACACAGACCTCGTCCAATCGCTCGTGGTAAGTCTTCAGGCGACTTCCAAACCTTCACAGACTTGGTCACTCGGTGATCCACAATTCCTCTTGGATGCTCTAGACCTTGACGCCTAACCGTCTGGAAGAAGCACAGTCTTCAAAGGTAACAAGCATCGGATCCACGCAGGATCAATTTCTTCAGTGATACTCAATCACTTTGGGTTTGTAGGGGTTTGGTTTTGGGTTTTCCTCACTCGATGATTTTCGCTCAAAGTCCTCGGAGGATGGGTTGCTCTCAAATGACAAGTGTCAAGTTCTCTCGGAGCAGCCAACCAGCTAGTGGTTGTAGGGGGGGGGGCTATTTATAGCCTAGGGAGCATCCCGACATGATAAGACATAAATGCCCTTCAATGATATGACTGTTAGGTGGATAAGATATTTTGGGACAGCTGGCGCGTAGCACAGCAACGGTCGGAAATTTGACTCTCAAATTCCTCAGGGCTATCATGTTCCTCACTGTGTAGGTAATTCACACTGGCGAGTTCCTAACTCCTCAGTCAGAACAAATTCATCAGCGACCAGAAGAACTTCGTCTCTGTCACTGAATAAAGTGACTGAACTGTATGAGATTTCCAAAGGCTTCACTCGAAAGGATTGGTAGGTGTAGAATTTTGAGTTGAGCATCACATGGAAATTTTTCCTTAGTATTTCCTCGACCCCCTTTAACAGTACGGTGTTTCCTATGACTCAAGAAAGAGAAAATGAAACTATGAAAACAAAAGTCTTCACGCTTCATGTTCCACAAATGAATACCAAGTCTTCAAGGTCACACCCATTTCTTCACTTTCAAAGTCTTCAGAAAGTCTTCAGAATATGAAAGTCTTCAGTTGAAGAACTTCATTTTTAGGGGTCGACTTTCTCTGTAAATATCAAACTCCTCATAGACTTATAGACCTGTGTACACTCACAAACGCATTAGTCCCTTAACCTATAAGTCTTCAATACACCAAAATCACTAAGGGGCACTAGATGCACTTACACCAGTACAAGAAGAGGACTATGTTCATGATGGCCCCGGTGACACAATGGAGGTACAAGAAGGACACCATGCTGACTGCTCCGGTGACCGAACCGAGTCTGGCCAGGTATATATATATATTAGTTAAGCCCGTGCTGACTAGTTAATTGATGCTTCCATTGTTTTGGTATATGTACACATATTAATTACTCTCGTCTTTCTTCCTTAAAATTTCTAGCCCTCCAGATCGAGCACAACTTCGGTAAGGAGACGAGGCCCGAAGAAAAAGTTGAGCTCGGATGAAAAGTTTGAGATCATAGAAATCGCGCCCGACGACGAACCGATTGAACCCATCCGGACAAGGAAGGCATTTTCTGCTCAGTGCGGGGTTCTTATTAGGGACAAGATCCCGATCAGCATCCAGCAATGGTATAAACCTAAGGAGGAAGACCCTGAGGTGTCTTATGTCAATGATATGCGCAGAAAAAAGATCTTTGGACTGAGCTGAAGGCAAATTTCACCCTACCGCCAGAGGATGATCCGGAGAATCCAGTTAAAGAGAAATTAATCAAGTCTTGTGCTCTTAAGAAGATGGCAACCCTAATGAGGAGGTGGAGGAAAGAGTTGAACCAGTTTGTAAAAAAAAGACACCAGAATTCATCAGCAAATATGAGAAGATCAAAGATCACTGGCCCGCATTTGTGGCCCACAAGACATCGGAAAAGAGTAAGAAGATGTCGGCGACAAACAAGCAAAATGCCGCGAAGAAGAAGCTTCACCATCGCACGGGGTCAGGTGGCTACCTCAAAGCCCGACCTAAGTGGACCAAGGCTGAGCATGATCTTCTTGAAAAAGGGATCGAACCAGAGACAATGTACTGGCCAGACCGTTGTCGGACTTGATTCTTCGGGGCTGGCGGAACCTTGGACCCAGTAACAGGGAAGTGCCAGTGCACGGACGAGCAACTGAAAATACCAGTCAAGAACCTTCGACATTATATCGCTGCAGCGCAGCGAGGGACGTTCCTTCCAAACAGGGAGAAGGACGAGCTCACAATGGCCCTTGGGAATCCTGAGCACCCTGGATGGACACGAGGCACGCCAGGCTCCATTCCGTGGAAGGTTGGTTTTCCGGACGAAGGGGGTTACAAAACCCACGAGAGGAGGAAGAAACTGGAGCAGGACCAACTGCAGGCGCTGCTTGGAAGGGTAATGGGGCTAGAGCATCGAGAAGAGGAACGAGAAGCAGCAGATCGCAACAAACGACCTGCCGAAGCTTCCCCCGAAGCTACCCCGCCATCTCAGCGGAGAAGCAGCGTGGCTTCCACCGAGCTGCTTCAGCCGGAGCATGTCTTGACGGCTCCTGCCAGCTATCCCGTGGATGGTATCACGGAGTCTCAAAGTTGCCACATTATGGCGGGATGGATGACTTTGAAGGTCAAGGCGGTTGTTGGCCAAGTTTCTCCTAGTGGACCCGGCACAACTTATCACTACCAGCCGATTCCAGAAGGATATGCTAAGGTGATGGTGCATGAAATAACGGAGGGATTTGAGGACCTCCCGCTTTACCACCCTACCGGTGAAGGGAGACTAGGCTGGGTTCTGCTCTGAAGACTCCATGCCTATGGCGGAAGGAGCTCATCAACCTTCCGAACTGGACGCCTCCACCTCCTCCTCCTCCTCCGGCGAGTCAGGGCACTCCGCCTCCTCCACCGCCTCCTCCTCCGGCGAGTGACGATCAGGGCACGCGTGGCGGCACTCCGCCGACTTCTCCGGCGCATGGCGGCACTCCGCCTCCTTCTCCGCCTGCGCCGGCGCTCCCAAGCAGCCAGCAGCCTCCTCCTTCTCCGCCTCACCAGCAAGGACGGAAGACACCCGCCGCCGCCCCGGCTGCTCCAGCGCGTCGTACTCCTTCTCCTCTGCCTCGTAAGCAAGCAGGAAAGAAGACAGACGCCGTAGCCGCTCCGTCTGCTCCGGCGTCTAGCAGCACAACCAGAGGCGGGAGGCAATACAAATACGGTCCATCTCTCAAGCCTCTAGAGAAGTTACCGTACGAGAAGTCCGAGGAGGAAAACGATACGATTGTGCGGACCCACGTGAAGGACTTCTTTGAAGGGGTGAAAGCAAAGAGACATCCACCTCCGGAGGAGAAGGTAGATCCGGTGAAAGAAAAGCGCACTATCGATGCCCTGAGGAAACCACCAAAGTCTTCGCCGAGAACCAACTATGAGCGCATTACTGAACAGACATATCTCCATGCCCAGCGGTCGGGAACTACTGTCAGTGATAAAAGGTTAAAAGAACGAGCAAAGGGGAAAAAATTGCCCAGCTCGGCGAACAAGCACAGCAATTGTTCCCCCGCTCAATGTGTCTAATGCTCCGGGGACGGTGGCCGGTTATGGCAATCTTCAAGATTACCTGCCTGACGATGCACTTCATGATTTCATGGCGGTGGACGAACACAGATACGAGTACGGGAAGCCTCTCGTCAAAGATGAAAAATCTCTGACAACAATGATGCGAAGATTCCATAGTTGGTACATGAAAACCTGCAGAGAGTCTGAGGGGACGAACAGTTTGTATCTGAACATTAAAGAGGAGCACGACCTCGTTTCAAGTGATCTGTTGTATGTTCCATTTGAGGAGTTCTTCGCGTTCTTCAATCAAAAGGCCCTCAATAAATTAATGGTCTTTTGCTACTGCCTGTAAGTACTATTTTTGTCATTAAGTCTCTATATATAGCTCGGCTCTTTCATTGCATGTATTTATAATTAATTATCCTCAATATATTATGCAGATTGAAGATCGTCGAGTGCAAAAAACAAGAAATTTATGATATTGGGTTCATTAACACAAATATCATATATGTATTTCTGGTTGAAAAGAACGTCAAAGAGGCCGAGGACAACTTGCTACGATCGTTGATCAAAAATCAAAACAAAGATACCATACTCTTTCCTTACAACGGCAAGTGAGTGTTACTGTCGTGTGCATAGTTGGTTTCCCTTATTACTCGAACGAGGTTATAGTATTGTAATTGATGAGTTATGCATGTGTGTGCAGGTACCACTATATTCTTCTGGAGATTAAGCTTGAGCGGGGACTAGTAACCGTCTTAGACTCGAGACGGAAAGATCCCGAAAGCTATGCGGACATGACTGAAATGATCAGCAAGTAAGTTCAATCGATCATTATCGCACCATATCGGCAACTTTTTGTTCATTTCCTGATATCTCAAGTAATAATAATTATTTTCTTTATCTTGCAGGGTTTGGAAACAGTTCACCGCAGAAGCTCCGGGACTGCCGAAGGAGCTGCGAAATACATACCCGAAAGTAAGTACTTCTGGCTAGCTAGTTGCGCGCATTTCCCGTTGATTCTATAGCTATACTTTCATCAATGCCATTTATAATGCTTCATTATCAGTTTGATTGACCTTTATTTCTCGTAAAGTGCTTGTGGCAGGAGGAAGGGAATGATTTCTGTGGATACTACGTGTGCGAGTTCATCCAAACCGCGACTTTGAAAAACAAGCGGGGCTACTCTAAAAGACAATATGAAGTGCGTAAGCAATAATATTCACAATTTCATTTTATTACACCATCATTTCTGTTGAGTTTCATTCATATATATGTATTAATTAACCCCCTTCTTCAAATTAGACGTGGCAGATGCGGAATGAACTCCTAGAACCAGATCGCATGAAAGCAATTCAAGAGGAATTGGCGGGATTCTTTCTTGACCACGTCATCAGTAAAGCCGGAGAATACCATGTGGAAATTGATTTCAAATGCTAGGGGTTTGTAATTAAGAGATCTTATACATATTGTACATGTATGTAGCCAGTAGCGTCAGATACATGATACGAAAACTTGTTGTTCGACCAATCTCTCGGAGAAGGAGAGGTCGATCGATCACTTCTCTCGGTATGCATGACGAACTTCTGTACTGAATGGTTCTCTCGATCACTTATGTATATATAGTACGTAGCGTCGACCAAGCACGGACATAAGAGAGAACACTTCTCTCTATTAATTAGCTAGCTAACACAATATATGAAACACCTAAATTAACCCCCCAAAACCCCCAACCTCCCCTCCTTTAAAAAAAACAAAAACCCCAGCTACTGAACTCTGACGCGTGGATGCCTTTTGGTCCCGGTTGGAGCCACCAACCAGGACCAAAGGCCCCGTGACTGGGCTCGGCGCACAGGGCCACGTGGAGGCACATTGGTCCCGGTTCGTGTTTGAACCGGGACTAATGGGTGGAGGTATTAGTAACGACCCATTAGTCCCGGTTCATGAACCGGGACTAAAGGCCCTTACGAACCGGGACCATTAGGTGTTTTTCTACTAGTGTTGAGACCGAGGGAGTACAACATAAAGTCATGACAGCCTGAGGAAAAAAATCCTCCTTTCAGCAAGAAGAAACAAAAGAAGGAACCTCAGATCCCTTTCTCATAAATATGATGAACTCTTGGGATTCTTTTTTCCTTGGCTTATCAAAACAGAGTATATACTAATTCAGAAAGATCTGTATAACAAATCGTATTACACAATGCAAGGGCCAACCCCTCCTATAAATTAGACATACACAAACATGGGACTTCGACAGAAATTGCAAGGTTCGGGATTCGTGTGCAAACCCAAAAAAGGAAACGGGAAAACTGAGACCCACAGCAAGATTTTCTTTTGATGTACATGCAAGGCTCGCCCTATCTATTAGTTGCTTCTTCTGAATCCCCACCGATCAAGTGTTTTCTCTGAATAAAAACACTATAGTGTTCTCTGAATCATATCTTGCGACACTAATGAACCTATCAGCTGCAATTAACAATATAAAGAGTCATTGCCCCTTTAGTAAGGTAAATATCATCCTTATAACTATGGAAAATAGCATGCACCAAAGTGAACACCTATGATGAGAACCGTAGACGTAATAAAGAACACTGACTTCCTAATAAAAAATGCTAATGCTGAAACCAAAAACTGATCCAACCTCAATCTCTAATTACAACTGCAGCAGACATATGACAACATATTTCTACGTAGAGTTAACTTTGTTTTGCATATATCAAGTAATTCTACACCTGGAATGTATCGATACATCAGCATCCATTTTTATGCCTGTACGTCGTTAGATACATAAGCATCTATTTTTATGAATAGATTAGGCTTACCCAAAGTTATGAATGCAAGAGCCACGAAACATGCTGTACAAAGTATCTAACCAAAGTAAAAAGGTCAGACAACAGATTAGTTACCTGAACACCCAAGAAACACCCAGCCAACCGAAGCCGTGACACAGGTCAGTACCTACAGAGCAACAAGCACTTTATACATACACTGACCTATATGTCAAGATGCAGAAAAAGGGGTCAGAACACACACACACAAGGGAGGCCCCACGAGCAGGCATGTGCAAGAGGATGATCGGGTAAGGGGGTGCTCACCTTGGCTTGATGTGCCAGTTGATTTTTGTGGCGGTGCACATCGAGCGACAAAATGTAGGGAGGTGTAGATCAAGCAGCCGATGTAGGGCACTGCAGATCGAGCGCCTGTGTTGAGGAGGAATTCCATATTCAGATCCATTGTGCACACTTCAGTCAACTTATATTCAGAATCACAAGCACAAGCAACTTCAGTCAAAATATTCTGTCAAGCAACCTCACGGCACAGCGGATGAAGCCGGCACAAGCAAATTCAGTCAAAATCTTTCAGTTTTGACAGTGACAAATCTGAAAGTTTTCAGTTTTCAACAAAGACGTAGTGACAAACACTTATGTATCAAACCATAGTAGTGGACGCAGTGACAAATCTGAAAGTTTTCAGTTTTAGTATTATTGCTCAAGCATGTTGCTACCTGCTTGGGGAGCAGTAGTGGACGAAGTGCAGGCCTAGAGGCGCCATCTTGATCTCTCAGAATACCTGAATCAGATTACTCTACTTGTAGATGTCAATATCTCGAATCAAATCAAAGTAAAGCATGGAGAGACAGAGAAGCGTGGCATACCTGAGGGTCGACGCCGAGGACGGTGTGTTGGGGCACCTCGAGCAGCAGCAGCATGACCCCTTCCGCGCCAGCTCCATGGCCACCTCCGGGTCCATCCGCGCCTCCCCCTCTGCTGTGCAACTGCTTGATGTCTCAGCCGAGCACGCGTCAGACAACAGACCCAACACGCTCAGAGGAAAAGAACAAATGGAGGAGGGAGAGAGCAATGAGAAGGCACCTGAGGTGAGGCAAAGACGGCGATGGTGACGACGACGACACTAAGGCCCCGATCCAGTGGCGAGAAACCCCGATCTAGCAGCGCCGTGTGCTTCCCCGTGGATGACGACGGTTACGGCACAAACTGCCCACGCTCGCGGTGCTTCCCCTTTCTTCGCCTTGTGCTTGGGGTGAGACGTCATGGCGGGTGGGCGACGGGAAGAGGCGGAGGATTGCGGCGGCGACGGCTGCGAGATGCATCGCGCGCAATGCCTCGTCTCGCACCAGAGAGAGTGAGGGCAGAGGAGCGGTGGTGGCGCGGGGGAGATGTGAGCGTGAGGGAGAAGTGAGAGCCGGCGGCTCGAGATGAAGAGCGACGGGGACGGGGTGTGGAAGCGGAGGCGTGAGGTCGCGTGGATGAGGAGGAGGAGAAGACGATGCGGGCAGCGGCGGCGGCGGCTGCGGGGAGGGCGGGGCGCGAGGCGGGGACGGCGACGGTGGTGGCTGCGGGGAGGGTGGGGCGGGGCTAGGGTTCGGCGGCGCCTCTTCCTTCCTGGGGCGTGTGCGACGCGGTGCTGGCGCGGGGAGATCGAGAGAGGGAGAGGTAGAGGATGCGGGAGGAGCAGCGGCCAGGGTTACACATGGCTGCTGCCTTTTATACGTCAACGGGTGAAAAGACGAGACTGCCCTCGGTGGGGCATGGGATTTACAAGCGGTGGCACAGCAAGGGTGGATACTATTCATTATAGCAGTGTTTCTCTTCATCCGATGGCCCAGATCGATCCATCTCATGATCCAACGGCCAGAACTCGTTTGGAAGCGCTATCCGACGGCCGAAAATCCAATGCCCTGAGGAGGCTTCATTTTGTTCCACAATGTAACAATGGGATATCGTTCATGGAGGATTGATTCAACCAAAAAAGCTAATCAAATAATTTCTTCAAATCTAGGCTAACCGCGTAGTGATTGATCCAATTGACTGAAGAACAAGTAGTTAGCCTGAAGAGTATATATTCTGAGCTTTGGGTAAACAAGTCAATGACAAGAAGTCAAGAATCCATGACCTAACGATCGAGATGAAGGCTGGCGAACTAATGTGGTAGTACATGTGAGAGAAGGAGATGGGCTGACGGCAACATAGTAGCTAAGGACCCAGCGGGAGGCCTGAGCATTACTGATGAACGACATTGACCAGATTTAGGACTTCAAAACCTATTGAATGGTGCAACAGGACAAATACTCTGTATTAACACGTGACACCCTATGACTGAGGTATCACTTGGACTTGTACGATTTTTTTTGTACACGGTAGCATTGTCACTCTACCGTGTTATAAGAGGCGGAGAACATGGCCAACAAGGCGAATACCGGCCTGATCAGGGTAGCTGCCCTCACGTCACAGTCACACGTTCCCATCAAGATATGCATCGAGGGATTTTACCTGGCAAGGGAATAGGCAACAAGCCTTGCCAACGAGGCCCCTCAAAAATAATAATAAAAAAAAAGCCTTGCCAACGAGCACAGTGCACATCATCTTTACTCAGTCACTCGTGCTCTCTACCAAGCACTGGTGCAAAATCTTCACCCTTGGTTATTGTTAGGCTCCGAGACAAAACCAACAGCAGCAGGTCGTTCTGACAGGGGTTGATGAAGAACTGCGTTTTGCTCACGTGAATGCGCATGAAGTGATTCTTGTCGAGGTTGTTGTAGAACTTCATCTTGCTCGCGCAAGTAGACACATAAGATTTGGACACGTCCGCCTGTGTGCCCAAGCAGCGGAACAAGATCATCACTTTATGCTGATCACTCAATTCTCGATGTCTCATATTCTCTAGCAAATGCCTTTTTTTCTTGCAATGATTTTGCTAATAGTTGGGGTAAGTGAGGAAGTTGTAAAGATTCCATGGGCCGTGTGCTTCTCATCAAGCATAGAGAGACACACTCCATCCGGAGTCACATTTATATAGATGATCTGGTGGCACACATATTGCGGCTACTTGAAACATTTATATTGCAAAAATTTCACGAGATATATCAGCACGGAAGGTATTAATTAGTGATGGGAGTCTTGAATGCTATACAACAAGGGCATGTGCTATCTTTTATTTGGGCTTGGATGTACATGTTATTTCGAATTTGATCGGACAACTCGTTCAATTTTATTTGTTACAGTTAGTCCTCTTTAACTAATCTATATGTAGACTGACTCTTTTTTATTGGAGAAGGAGGTTAAGACCCCCGGTCTCTGCATCAATCGGTGCATACAGGACAAGAACATACATCAAGCCAAGCCACCCGAAGCCACCACTCACACCTACAAACTCGATAATTTGAAGTGCTTTCACTCCCCATGTCTAAAACCAGTATTGTCACCGATCCATCTACATTACGTTTCGGAACCTACAACCAGTGCAGCAAACCTAAAGCGTGCACCACATGCACATGTTTTAGAGGTCACCATCATCATCAAACCACTAACCCATCTTCAGGAAAGAGATCTGCATCATTCTTGCCAGTCCGGCCCTTTGTCGACGCCACCACGACGCCCAATGGCTCCACCTCCCTACGTGCAAACTGCTGAGCACATCGCGGTCACCGTGGGTACACCACAGCACCATGCCGCAAAGTACCACCAGCCGACACAACTTGAAGTCCCTGGAAAATCTGTCGTTCGTAGCACCTCCCGAGCAGGCCTGACAAAGCATAGCACCTGTCGGCTAGGCATGACTTGATATCTCTACCAATGCTCCATGCAAGACGAAGCCGCTCCACCTCCTGCCTCTGTTATCCAGCGCTGCTCCACAAATGATGCTCCCAAGAGAGAAACGTCGCCGCAGTGACGCCATCGCCCGATCTGGAAGACCAGATCCCAGGGTTTCCCCCGGAGCAGCACGAGTGGGTAGACAGTAGTTACCAACGATGCCTTCATCCAGATAACGGCGCAGAGTGCCGCCATCGCCCGCCGTTGGCTCGGATTTCACCGGCAACCATGTCTCCCCGACACGCAGCCGGGACTAGATGAAGGATCTGGAGATCTGACCACCCAACCTCAGGCAGACCACCTCCGACAGAGGACATGACCACCACTGCCAAGTCCCGCCTCCATGGAGGAGGGCCGTCGGACTCCACCGCCGTCAGTAGCTGCGCCCTACGCCAGGCCAAGCACAACCACCAATAGCATATCACGAGCAACCCGGGGATGCCTCCCCGACCTGCCTCGGTGCCGATCCAGAAGGTCGAGCGCAAGCGACAGGACGAATCCGGCGAGCAACCAGCAAGACCGTGCACACCATGGATGCCAGCACGATGGGTATCTCACCCGGCTCCGCCGAGCACAGGTACCACCACCCCCCGCGCCGTCCAGATCCAGCAGGTCGACCGCTGGCCACCATAGCCATCACCAGCTCACAGCCCACCTCGTGCAGCCCTCCACGCCTGCCATCGTAGCAGCCCAGCGTCGCCATGCCCCGCAGCACGCCGCGTTCCGGCCAGGGTAGAAGGGGGAGGAGGTCGCGGTCCAGCAGCGGCCAGGGTTTCCTCCCCTGCCACCCGTGGGAGCGCCAGAGGTGGCCAATAGAATGAGATGCGTTCATACCCTGTTACCCAATAATGAAGAGGTGCTACTACATTTCTCTTGTTCTTTGGTACAAAAGATTACGAATAAGTAACGAGCTATTTTATGGTACCCAAAAACTAATACAAGTGGTTTATTTTTGTCAACCCGATGGCAGATACAATTACCCCTCGGCTAGTTCCACAGAGTACTAAGGGCAACTCCAACGGCCGACGGATTTCGTACGCCAGCGTCGCTTTCCGTCCACACGGACCAAAACCACGGTCGGACGCAGAGACGCAAATGAGCGGATGACCGTTTTGTTGTCCGGTTCGACCAATTTCCAGCCCATATTTGGGCCGGGTTTTTGTGTTCCCGTGGACATACAACATATGGACACGAGGTCCTCCCATGTCCTCCTCCGGGCCATCGGTCTGTGGCACACAGGAAAAACCCCTCTGCCCCAACCGAGTCCGGCATCCTGGGCCTCTTCGCCACCCGCGGCGCCCCCACCCAACCGCCATCACCATCGCCGCCGACACATCCATCGTCGTACCCACCGACCGGCATTGTTCTCAATTTTTTCCGTCAATAGTGTAGCTTGCGGTACGGGGCCTACCATGGTCGTGGCCGCCCTCGGCACACCACCTCCGCTACAGGACGTGGCCTTGGTCGCCACCCTCGGCATACGACCTCCTACACCAGCTGAGGCTCATCCATGCACATGACTGTCGCCGCCCACGAGGAGTTCGCACATTTGCCCGGCTAAGACTCGTCCGCCCCTAGTGAGGTTCAGATTCATCACTATGAAGGATCATGGAGGGTACCTCAGATGAGTTTTCTTACAATAACATCATATGTTCATCATCATACGAAGAATCATCCGACGATCGGAGTGATGTTGTAGTTGCCGCACTTCTCGTCAATGATCACGTTTCAAGTCATCGACCGTTGTTCTTCACATAATCGATAGAGGGCCATGCAACTAGGTTAAACATGAACAGAGAAAATGACTTTGTCGTACTCTTTAACGATTATTTCAATCTCACAAAACCACTATTCAATGCCAAGCGTTTTCGGCCGCACTTGGGGAGTCCATTGTTCAACCATATTCGGGAGGGCATAGTTGGTTATGATGATTACTTCAAATTCATGTATGATGCTATTGGTAAGGTTGCCTTTTCCTGTGACCAGAAATGCAGTCCAACTGTTCGAATGCTTGCATATCGAGTTTATGTTGATCTATTGATGAGTACATAAGCATGAGTGTGTCCGCATGCCTTGAGTCATTGTATATTTTTTACAAAGTTGTGGTTAAGATTTCTGGACTAGGGTACCTGAGAGAACCAAATGTTGAGATGCAACCCGGTTGTTATCGATCAATGTTGAGAGGCTTTCCGAGGATGGTTGCAAGCATAGATAGTATGCACCGAGAGTGGAAGAACTGTCCATTTTCATGGCAGAGGAAATATAAGGGACACGTTGATGCATGCGCGGTGATATTTTAAGTTGTGGCATCACAAGATCTCTAGATTTGGCACTTCTTCGGCACGTCAGGTTTTTACAATGACACCAATGTGCTTTAGCGCTCTCCGGTGATTGGTTGGCTTCCGCATGGAAATTTCCGAGAGGTCAACTATGAGATCAATGGCCACCAATACAATAAGGGACACTACCTAGTAGTTGGTTTCTATCCTCAGTGATCTACTTTTTTGAAGACAATCTCCGAGTCCAAAGGACAGAAGAGGGCTAGGTTTATCAAATAACAAGAGAGTGCTAGAAATGATGTGGAGCATGCATTTGTTGTGCTCCAATCTCGATGGATTATTGTTCGGTGGCATGCTAGAACACGTAGGGTTGACAATATGTGTGAGGTGAGTACTACTTGTGTGATTACGCACAACATAATTGTAGATGATGAGCGTGATAACAACATCGATGACCAATGGTAGGATATCATGGTGATTTGGTCGAGCCTGACGGTGGAGCGGCAATCTTTGCATAGTTCATCCAATTTCATCATGAAACGCGTGATTGGGCAACTCACATTCAACTTTAATATGATTTTGTTGAGGATATGTGGATTCGCAGGAAATCAATAGTTCCATCTTCTCATTTTCTTCCAATTCATTTGGTTGTAAAGTATATGATTTTTATTTATTTGGATGTAAACTATGTAATTTTCGGGTGATTGATAATTTTTTTGGGTGAAAAAAGAATCGATATAGCCAAGTGTGACATAGGGAATGCTGCGGGGATTGCGAGCCAAGACGAGGCAGTGTATGGCGGCGCAGGCATAGTGGATATATAGCGAATGAGGGCAGAGGTGGTCGAAGTCGTCATCGGGTGAGGCGGGGAGGCCCTCCGGTAGGAGATCATTCTCACAGAGACTCGCTATCACGAAGCACGGCGGCGAGGCACATATCATCGTCGCTTCGAGTAAGGGTACTAGAGCTCATCCCACCCCTGCCGGTGCTCGAGAAAGGGTATGATCATCCAGGGTCCTACTTTCATGTATGTCAAAATTCCTGATTCAAAAGGTATAATCATCTTCTTGTTTCTACCCAGAAAAAGGATCTTATGTCCCTAGTTAGCAAATCATGTAGCCTCTATGCTGTGATTTTTCTTTGGTGTAGCGAGGGAACTTACCCTGCACAAGTTATTTTGCAGGGAATTTAGCTAATGTTGTGCTGGGTAAAGACACACTCGCTGAAGATGTTGTAAGATCACCGAGCCCTTTGTAAAATTATAGTATTTGCTACATTCCTTCAACATTCATCTGAAATTTAGATTTGTCATACTCCCTCCATTCCTCAATACAAGTCTATGTAGAGATTCTATTATGGGCTACATAAGGAACAAAACAAATGAATCTACACTATAAAATGCATCTACATACATTCATACGTGGTCCATAGTGAAATCTCTACAAAGACTTATATTTAGGAATGAAGGGAGTAGAACTTTGCAGCACTGCACCGATACTTCAGGGCATATAAATGAACTATGCTCCTCCCTTATCTAGTATAATTAGTCAATCACTCTCTTTATATCGAGGATTTCTCGGTTTCATGTGTTTGCCACGTGTTGGATCGCACCCGTAGCTTTCTTCCATCTTCTTTTTTTGAACATCAGCACAGAGACAACCGCTCATATATACACGCGCGCATAAACTCAACCCTATGAACGCACATACGCACACCCTACCCCTACGAGCACCTCCGAGAGACTGAGCCGGCATATCATCTTGAGATTTTATAAAGTCATCGTAGGCGCGTCGTAGTCAACCGGAACGTCTCCTCCCATTGAATGCATATCGCCGGAAATCCTGAAATAAATTCTGAATAAATGCAAGCATCATGACTTGAGCCCTGGTGGGCTAGGACCACTGTCCACCTAACCATCCAACCATAGGTTGGTTCACCTTTCTTCCATCTTCTATCAATGCACCTTTCCGGTAGAAATAGGTTGCCTTCTCAGATTTTACCTACATTATTAATCCCATTGTTTGTATGTGTTGGTGCTGCCTCTTGCAGCGCCCTTCTTTTTCTTCCTTGCCGAAAAACAACTCTCTCATGAACACAAGGAAGACAAAATGTTTTGGGCGTCAGGTTCCTGACACACAGCCTCATCTTTTCTTTCACTGTATTTCACGTGGTTCAGAAGTACACATGCTCACATTCCTATAAGGCCCTGTACAACGGTGGGTGCTTAGTTAGATGCCACAAGAAGAAACCCGGTTTTTTTCCTCACATGGGATTGCATCGGTGCTTAAGAAGGGAGGCAGAAGCAAATGTTTCCTTCGGTTCCAGCCGGCGCTTGGAAGGAATAACTGCTCCCTTCAATCCTCTCCATCCACAGAAAAAACTTTTAGAAAAAAGACCCCAATGCCTCCGGCTGAGAAACGAAGCATCTTTGCATGTTGTTAGAAGGGAGAGAGGATTGGTGGAATAGTCCTGTTGTATTGCTTGAGCCTCGTGGGCATATATATAGGAGTACATGATCATCTTGGAGTACAATGCAAGATAGAATGATATCCTACGCTATCCTAGCTTTCCTAATAATCACGATACTCAACATCCCCCCGCAGTCACAACGGTAGCGACGCAGACGGTGAGACAGGAGAAGATTCCGAAGGCAAGCCGACAGACACACCCCCACAGTCCGAACGGTCGACGCATCGCGGAGTCGTGGCTGGAGTGAAAACCGACGAGGTTGCTCAAGCAGGCGGTAGCCCTTTGTGTCGTTTATCGATGTAGCCGAGAGTGTGGGTGGTGGAGCCGTGGACGAGGTAGCCGTGCAAAGAATGCCGTGGTCGATGTCGAGTCGGGGTGGCCGGTGTCGAGGAAGTCGCTGTGGAGCCGCGGGCGCAAGGTGGCGCCGAGTTAGTCATGGGCGCAGTGGTGTCGAAGTAGTGGTGCGCCGGGAAGAAGACGTTGTTGACGACGCGTCGCGGCAGGTTTGCCAAGCCTGGGGACAAATCGTGGACGAAGGCACGTACCGGTGTTGCCAGCACCGGGCATGCGTAGACGGACGAAGACGAAGTTGACGAAGCGCTGACCAGGCTTGCCAGGCCCAGGGACACGTCGTGGATGAAGGCACGCATCGGTGTTGCCAGCTGAGGGAGTCCTGGATTAGGGGGTGTCCGGATAGCCAAACTATCACCTTTGGCCGGACTCCTGGACTATGAAGATACAAGATTGAAGACTTCATCCCGTGTCCGGATGGGACTTTCCTTGGCGTGGAAGGCAAGCTTGGCGATACGGATATGTAGATCTCCTACCATTGTAACCGACTCTGTGTAACCCTCTTCGGTGCCTATATAAACCGGAGGATTTTAGTCCGTAGGACAAACAACAATCATACCATAGGCTAGCTTCTAGGGTTTAGCCTCTCTGATCTCATGGTAGATCTACTCTTGTACTATCCATATCATCAATATTAATCAAGCAGGAGTAGGGTTTTACCTCCATCGAGAGGGCCCGAACCTGGGTAAAAACATCGTGTCCCTTGTCTCATGTTACCATCCGCCTAGACGCACAGTTCGGTACCCCCTACCCGAGATCCGCCGATTTTGACACCGACATTGGTGCTTTCATTGAGAGTTCCTCTGTGTCGTCATCTTTAGGCCCGATGGCTCCTCCGATCATCAACAACGATGCGGTCCAGGGTGAGACTTTTCTCCCCAGACAGATCTTCGTATTCGACGGCTTTGCACTGCGGGCCAATTCGCTTGGCCATCTGGAGCAGATTGAAAGCTATGCCCCTGGCCATCAGGTCAGATTTGGAAGTTTGAACTATACGACTGACGTCCGTGGAGACTTGATCTTCGACGGGTTCAAGCCACAGCCGAGCGCGCCGCACTGTCACGATGGGCACGATCTAGCTCTGCCGCCGGACAGTGCCCTGGAGGCCGCACAAGTGTCCGCTCCGACCCTTAGCTCGGAGCCGACTGCGCCGACCGAGGACGGGTGGCTGGACACCTCCTCGGGGGCTGCTATCTCTACGGCGATTGCGCCGAACACCAACCCTGTCCTTTGCGAAGCTCGTGACTCCAAGGTGCCGGACTCCTCTCAGGACTCCAAACCTTCCGCGCCCCTGCCTATCGAATCCGATTGGGCGCCGATCCTAGAGTTCACCACCGCGGACATCTTTCAGCACTCGCCCTTTGGCGACATCACTACTAGGAAAAGGGCTATAGATGGAATTGACACTAATGGCGCACCAGACTTGTGGTGCGCCATTACTATATAATAATGGCGCACCATGTGTTGGTGCGCCATTAGTGTCCAAATACTAATGGAGCACCACATCCACGGTGCGCCATTAGTAAAAAAAATTTAAAAATTTTTTGTTCAAAACTACTAATGGCGCACCGTGGGAGTGGTGCGCCATTACTAGTTGAACTAGTAATGGCGCACCACTCCCACGGTGCGCCATTAGTAACTAGGCCATCACTTCCACCGAATGCACCCCCCCCCCCCCCCCGGTGATCGCCTTTTCAGTTAAAAAAAATAAAAGAAAATGATAAAAATGTCAAAAAAAAAGAAAATAAGTTTCCCATGTGATATGTGGCCTAGTTGTTGGGAAAATTTGCAAATATAAATTTTGACTTCATTTGCAAAATCTCGCGAGAATTTGTAAAAATGGGCATAACTTTTGCATACTAACTCGGATGAAAAAGTTTTTTATATGAAAAATCATCTACTCGAAAAGTTACATCCAAATTTAACGGGGGAACCCCGTTAAACATTTTCAAAATCCTCAAAAACCTAACAGAAAAAAAGATACGGGGCTTTTAAGATCTGGAGAGGCAAAAAAATTCAAAAAAATTCAAACTTACTAATGGCGCACCTGCCCGTGGTGCGCCATTAGTATCTTCCCGCCTTCAAAATTCAAAATAAGTCAAAAAAATAAAAAAAAATTACTAATGGCGCACCTGCCCGTGGTGCGCCATTAGTATCTTCCCGCCTTCAAAATTCAAAATAAGTCAAAAAAATAAAAAAAAATTACTAATGGCGCACCTGCCCGTGGTGCGCCATTAGTATCTTCCCGCCTTCAAAATTCAAAATAAATAAAAAAAATAAAAAAAATACTAATGGCGCACCTGCCCGCGGTGCGCCATTAGTATGCCGTATATATGGCTGGTCGTGGTCCTCTCCTCCTTATCTCTTCATTCCACCTCTCCTACACTCCATCTCCTCCTCTCCTCCACTCCATCTTCCGTTCTCTCCTCCACCATACTTCTCCTCTCCGGTGACCTCCTCCTCCTCTCCGGCGACCTCCTTCTCCCTCCTCCCCTCCCCTCCCCTCCCCTCCCCTCATGGTTTCTTCTCCCTCCTCTCCGGTGAGCTCCTCCTCCCTCCTCTCCGGTGAGCTCCTCCTCCCTCCTCTCCGGTGAGCTCCTCCCTCCTCTCCGGTGAGCTCCTCCTCCCTCCTCTCCGGTGAGCTCCTCCTCCCTCCTCTCCGGTGAGCTCCTCCTCCCTCCTCTCCGGTGAGCTCCTCCTCCCTCTCCATCCCCTCATGGTTTCTCCTTCCTCCTCTCCGATGCTCCGGTGAACTCCTCTCCAGCGCCCTCCTCCTCCTCCTCTTCGGCAAACTCCTCTCCGGCAAAAGACCATGGCAAAAGAATGTACAAGATCCAAAAACAGGAACAAAATTTGAAATAATGTCGTGCCAAAAAACAAGCAAAAAAACGAGCAAAAAATGGGCAAAAAATCACGATCCAGATCTAGATTCAAAATGGCGCATCACTAATGGCGCATCACTAAATAGTGCGCCATTAGTATGCCGAAGTTACTAATGGCGCATCCCATTGTGGTGCGCCATTAGTATGCCAAAGCACCTGGGTATACATGGCCCCTGGGAGGCATACTAATGGCGCACCGTGGCATATACTAATGGCGCACCAGTGGTGCGCCATTAGTATCTGGATACTAATGGCGCACCACTGGTGCGCCATTAGTAATGGCGCACCAGTGGTGCGCCATTAGTATCCAAATTAGGTGCGCCATTAGTAGCGGTTTTTCTAGTAGTGCATCCTGAATTCACTAAAGCCTATCTCTTTATTAGGAGAGCCCCGGCCAGATTATGGTCAGCAAGGTTGGGATGCGGACGACGAAGAAATTCAAATCCCACCCACCACCCACTTCGTAGACACTGTCGAAAGTTTAAACGACGTGCTCGACTTCGACTCCGAAGACATCGATGGTATGGACGACGATGCAGGAGATAAGCATGAACCAACACCTATAAGGCACTGGACAACCACCTCATCTCACGATGTATACATGGTGGACACACCTAAAGGAAGCGACGACAAGGAACAACGGGACGCCATGAGGGATCATTCCCCCGAAAAGCAGTCAAAACGGCGGCGCAAGTGCCGCTCAAAATCCCGCCTTGACAAAAAGAGCAGCCATGCAGACCCAGCCATAGAGCAGGGCGAACCGGTGGACGACGAACATGCCATCGCGCAACCGTCCGAATAGGACAACCTAGATAAACAATCCGCCCCCGGCGAAGATCACAGTCCGGACGATCTAACGCCGGACAAGCTGCTGGAGCAGAAGAACCTTCACAAAAGGCTCGTCGCCACCACGCGTTGCCTGAAAGAGCAGAAGTGGAAGCTCAAAACAGTGGAGGCGGCGCTCCGAATCAGATGGAGCAAGTACTCAACACCGCAGACAAATACAGCGATAGTCGCCGAATGAAGAGCTACCCGAAGCGAAAACGACTGCCCGAATTCGATGAGGAGGCCTAGAGCCCCCGCAATCAAAAAGCGGGGAGACCACCCGGTCGGATAGACGACCCCATGGCAAACATAGAACGGCAAACGGCGCCGCACACAAGCCGGCACGCGATCCGCATACGGATTCGCATCAAAGAGATGGCCCGGTTAGATCTATCTACGGGCCAAGAAAGAAAGCTCTAGTAAGCAATGCAACACATCAAGTATCCGAATGCTACAGTACACCTAAATATAGAGGTGTCGCACACCCCCTATGTTTCACTGATGAGGTTCTGGATTATGAATTCCCAGCGGGATTCAAACCCGTAAACATAGAGGCGTACGACAGAACAACAGACCCTGGAGTCTGGATTGAGGATTACATCCTCCACATACACATGGCTAGAGGACATGACCTCCATGCCATAAAATACTTACCCCTCAAGCTCAAAGGGCCAGCCCGGCATTGGCTCAAAAGCCTCCCCGAAAACACCATTGGAAGTTGGGAAGAGCTCGAGGATGCTTTTCGGGCAAATTTTCAAGGGACCTATGTCCGACCTCCGGACGCAGACGATTTAAGTCACATAACTCAACAACCCGGAGAGTTAGCCCGAAAATTTTGGAACAGATTCCTTACTAAAAAGAACCAAATAGTCGACTGTCCGGACGCCGAAGCCTTAGCAGCTTTCAAACACAACGTCCGAGACGAATGGCTCACCAGACACCTCGGCCAAGAAAAGCCAAGAACAATGGCCGCATTAACAAGCCTCATGACCCGCTTTTGCGCGGGAGAGGATAGCTGGCTGGCAAGATGCAGTACCAGCGACCCAAGTACATCCAAAGTCAGGGATGGAAATGGGAAACCGCGATGCAGCAAGGACCAGCGCTGGACCAAGGGAAACAGCCCGAAGAGCATCTGGATTCAAAAGCTCTTGGCAGAATCATAAAAAACTGCCCCTTAAGGATAACAGGGACGAGCTATCTAACTTCAACAAAATCTTGGACAAGATATGCCAAATCCACAGTACTCCCGGGAAGCCTGCAAACCATACCCACAGAGATTGTTGGGTCTTCAAGCAATCCGGCAAACTCAACGCCGAACACAAGGGGCTTGACACACCAAGCGAGGACGATGACGAACCCCACAAGCAGAGCACCAGAATACAAAAGAATTTCCCGCAAGAAGTCAAAGCAGTAAACTCACTTCACGTGACAAAAGGGAAAAATAGAGTGGTGCCCATAGAGGTACACGCCACACGGCCTATCCCAGAGGAGTCCCGCAACTGGTTGTTAAAACCAATCACCTTCGACCATCAGGATTACTCTAGAAGTATCTGGAATGCAGGATGGACTGCCTTGATATTAGATCCGATAATTGACGGACTCCAATTTACACAAGTCCTCATGGACGGCGACAGTGATCTAAACCTGCTATACCAGGACACAATCCGCAAAATGGGAATAGACCCAACCAAAATTCGCCATAGCAACACTTCCTTTCAAAGGGTAATGCCAGGCCCATATGCCCATTGTACGGGCTCTCTACTGCTAGAAGTTGTGTTCGGCTCACCCGACAACTTCCTCCGCGAAAAGTTAACCTTCCACCTCGCCCCATTTACAAGTAGCTATCAAGCACTACTGGGACGCGAAGCTTTCGCCCGCTTTAACACAATACTGCATTATGCATCCCTTACACTTAAAATGCCCGGTCCACGAGGCGTCATCTCCTTAAAGGGAAATATCGAGTGTTCCTCGAGCGTGAAAGATTGTGTGACTGCCTTGACAGCCACACACTAAAACAGCTTCACTAAGCAAAGCACCTAAATAGGTCGTTTGGACCCCGGACACAGTTAGACGAGTCCGGCGTAAACATACAAGGGGCTCCACGCATGTACAACAAGAGACAATAAAGCTCAATTTTATTCATCCTTTTGAATTGTACTTTGTTTTTTTTATAACGTACATTTTCGCACGATCTTTTTCAACTAAGTTCCTCTCTTTTCCAGATGAACACCGTGCTACACCCGTCCATGATACGACACAACGGATACACAGGCGCAGACGTGCAGTAGGGACCCGTGACAAGGATTCTTTTTAGATTAAGACCCTCCATAAACCTTTTTTACTGTCTCTTATTGATACACATCCCCTGGTTTCTTGCTATAACCAAGGAGGAGGCTGACGTTTTGGCATGGGCCACGTCAGAATTTTGCGCGTACCTGGACACCAGGGGCTTATTACCACGGGCATTGTTCGGCCCGTTTTCATAAAGAGGGCTTATTACCACGGGCATTGTTCGGCCCGTTTTCATAAAGACCGAATACCTTAGGGAGTGTTCGGCGTCTCGAGTTAGGCCTTATATGCATCAGCTGCGAATCATGTCTTTGGTCAAATGTTTGGTTTACCCGGCTCTTGTGTTTTGCTGCCTTACGGTCCGCTCTATCGGCTAAGGCGGCACCAGGAGAACTACTGCGATTGTGCACCGGTTCGGCCAGGCGAGCACCTCAGTAGAGAAAGTCGAAAACTGACTGTCATGATATAGCGTGAGACTGGTCAACCACTCGATGACCCGCCGGAATTTATAGGATTCCTCCGCATTGACGAAGGACCGTTTCCCGGTCAGGCACATACGCACCCCAAATTCGGGTGAGCGCGGTGCCCCTGGGGGCTATGTCGTAGCCCCACTGTCAAACTCCTATGGCTAAGTGAAAGTGATAAAGCATTATAGTCGCCTAGTTTGCTGCGCTACCACCTAATTTATAGGACCAAGACGTTGGATCAAGTGTGAAAATGCGCCTTTTCGCAAACACCACCGCATTATATGCGTGGGGGCTGAAGCCGAAGACTGCCATCTTTCAGGTTATATATACATATACACTAGCGGCCGCACATGAGGTATTTTAATTCTTGAAAGGCACAAGTATAAAAAGCTCTTATATTGTTTAACAATAATACATGTTATTCGAACATAATATCCTTCGAGCACTGCACCTATATTAAACGAGCGCCCTATAGAACTTCCTGAAAATAGTGCTCGACAGGTACTCGGCTTTCGTCCGAATCTTGGGATGCAATATCGGTGGCCTTCATCTCCGCCCAGTATGTCTTGACACGGGCAAGAGCCATCCGCGCACCCTTTATGCATGCCGACCTCCTCATTGCGTTGATATGCGGCACCGCACCAAGGAACTGCTGCACCAAGCCAAAATAACTCTTCGGCTCGGGCCTTCTCGGCCACAAAAGACTCACGACATCCTTCATGGCAATTCCGGATAACCTATTCAGCTTCGCCCATTCAGCCAAGCGATCGGTTAATGGAAGTGGGCGCTCTGGATTATGGAACTGCGACCAAAAACCCTTTTCCATTTCGTGATCCTTTTGATCTCGGAAGTGTTCGGCCGCGTCCGCGGCACTTGCAGCCAAGTTCAGATAAGCATCCTCCGAACTCCACAGGCGGTCTAACTGAGCACATTTAGGATCCACGAATTTCCTCCGCAGCAGAAAGGGCTTTCCAGCCGCGATATCTCCGGCCTGACGCAGCTCCTCCTTCATAGCTCTCATCGCAGAGCGAGCATCCTTGGCCTCGGTAGTGGCCTTCTTCAGGCCCTCTTGCACCACTCGATCTTCTTTGTCAAGAAGCTTACAGCGGTCGGCAGCATTCTTCAACTTCACGGCCATCTCAGCCACTTCCTTCTTGCTTCGGCAGTGAGCAGCCTGTTCGACTTTTAGCTCTTCGGTTGCCTTTAAGGCAGCCGCATCACTCTTTCTGGCATGTTCCTTGGCCCGGGCGAGCTCCGCCCGTAGGTTCTCCATGGCAGCGGCACCATCTGCATCAAGCATACATGTTGTAAGGCACGGGCATCAAGATCCCCTACCAGGTGTCCGCGGAGAAATTGCATACCTTGCGACTCGTCAAGTCACTTATTGACAAGCGCGATGTCGGCATCCGCCACGTCAAGTTGCCGCTTTAGTTCTGCAAATTCCTCAGTCCGGCTAGCCACCGGACCCTTCACCACCTACATAGGAAGGGCGACACGTTATACCTGGGAATACGATCCTCGGCGCGCTGTCCTTTTTTGACAACACACCGAGCCTCAGGGGCTACTATGTACACAGGGCGCATGTTATATGCGGAACTGTCACAGGGTACATCATTTTTCGTACCTCAAAGCCTGTCAGTGAACTTCTGACGGCTTCGTGTAATCCGCTCTCCGCGGATGAGATCCTTTCAATCACCGCACCCATTAACGCATGGTGATCTTCTGAGATAGATGCTCGCCCGAGAAGATCCTTCAGCTCCTCCGACCATATACCAGGTGGCGCTGGACTCGAAGAAGCCCTCAGCGACAACACCTCAGGGTCTCCCGCCTCGCTAGACGGTACGGCAGGGGGAGGCGTTTCGCTCTCTATCATCTCTGGACGAAGATCCCCCGAAGATGAGCTCTGCTGAGAAGGGCGGAGATCCGAACTACAAGGTAAATTTCGGTCATCTTCATCAGAAATTGGGCAGGGATATCCTTTATTTTAAAATAAACTCCCCTTTTTTACTTATGGCTCGGTAGAGGGCTGATCCCCTTGGGGGCATAACGCGACTGATGCATCTCTCGACGCAGGACCCTCTGGCGAAGATTTCTTCCCCCACTTTGAGATCATGGTCTCCAGGTCTTCAGAGGCGGTCCTCTTCTTCCCTTGGATGGAGGGATTCTCGACCCCCCCTCTCCTGACAACCTCCTTCGCGGAGGTGGTAGCTTCCTTGTTCCCCCCTTCGCCCTCTTCCGAAGGCGCAACCTCCAGCATCCTGGTTAACACGGGATCCAGCATGGTCTCAGGGAGGGGGGCCGGACACCTGATTAACTTTGCCTTCGCTATCCACTCTTGTTCAAAGAACAACTCTTTTAAACGGCAAAGTTCGTAATAAATACGGGATAGTGTGTTCGGATACAGGGCTACTTAATTGAGTATCCGGGCGATTGCAGCTCAGACCTGCGTCCTCGGTCAAGTCCAGACACATCGCTTGTGATCCGAAGAGAAGCTTGTACATCTCCATGGCGTCACGCCCATAAAATGTTGGAGAGCTCGTGGTCCCTCCGGGTTAAATTCCCACAGGCGGAGGGGGCGACATTTGCAGGGCAGGATGCGACGAATCAACATGACCTGCGCTACTATGACCAGAGTGATCTTCCTCTCTAGGAGGTCTTGAATGTGGCCCTGCAACAAGGGCACGTCCTTGGACAGCCCCCAGTCAAGTCCTTTATTAACCCATGACGCCAGCCGCAGTGGAGGACCCGAGCGAAAGGCAGGTGGCGCCACCCATTTGGTGCCCCTGGGAACTGTGATATAAAACCACTCTTGTTGCCATAGGCTGAGCTCCTCTTGGAAAAAGCCCTCGGGCCATGGAGCATCAGCATTCTTGCTTATAACAGCCCCTCCGCGCTCTGCCTGCTGCCCCTTGATCATCTTCGGCTCCACCTTGAAGGTCTTGAGCCACAATCCGAAGTGAGGGGTAACGCGGAGGAAGGATTCGCATACGATAATGAACGATGAGATGTGGAGGATGGACTCCGGATCCAAGTCATGAAATTCCAACCCATAAGAAAACTTGAGCCCCCTCACGAAGGGGTCCGTCGGGAAGCCTAGCCCCCGAAGAAAGTGAGACGTGAACACTATGCTTTCGCCGGGCTTGGGAGTGGGAATAACCTGCCCTTGGGCAGGTAGCCCATGTGAAATTTCGTCAGTTAGATACCCGGAATCTCTTAACTTTAGCACGTCTTCTTCCGTAACGGAGGAAGGCATCCACCGGCCTTGCAGGTTGGAGCCGGACATCATCGAAGGTCCGAAGCGCCTGAATCTGGAGCTTTGGGTGTTGGAACTCGAGGCGAGGGGCGGATTCGATTGAGATTGAAAGAAAGGAGCGGGGCCTTGGTCTCTTTATAAAGAGGTTGAATACCAAGAGCCTTCCCCGTGACCGTTCGGGACTCGCCCTCGATAAAGGGGGCGTGCCAACGGGCACGATGGGTTAACCACGCCCGTATTGATGAGAACCCCGGAATCAGGGGGACACGATCTCTACCTCGACAAGACGTGCCAAGGAAACCGCCTCGCTAAACGCGCTAAGGTGGGACAGTAAAAACGATTCGGGTAAAGGCTTAGCCGCGGTGTGATGACACGCCACGGAATACGTCAGCAGATTGAATTTGTGTGAATATTATTCTCTCTACGGTGGTATGTGGAACTTATTTTGCAGAGCCGGACACTATCCTTGTGTTCAAAATCTTCTATGAAGTATTCGGAGGAGGAACCCGCCTTGCAATGCCGAAGACAATATGCGCGCCGGACTCGTCGTCATTTAAGCCTGGTTCAGGGGCTACCGAGGTAGTCCTGGATTAGGGGGTGTCCGGATAGCCGAACTATCACCTTTGGCTGGACTCCTGGACTATGAAGATACAAGATTGAAGACTTCGTCCCATGTCCGGATGGGACTTTCCTTGGCGTGGAAGGCAAGCTTGGCGATACGGATATGTAGATCTCCTACAATTGTAACCGACTCTGTGTAACCCTAATGCTCTTCGGTGCCTATATAAACCGGAGGGTTTTAGTCCGTAGGACGAACAACAATTATACCATAGGCTAGCTTCTAGGGTTTAGCCTCTCTGATCTCGTGGTAGATCTACTCTTGTACTACCCATATCATCAATATTAATCAAGCAGGAGTAGGGTTTTACCTCCATCGAGAGGGCCCGAACCTGGGTAAAAACATCATGTCCCTTGTCTCCTGTTACCATCCGCCTAGACGCACAGTTCGGGACCCCCTACCCGAGATCCGCCGGTTTTGACACCGACACCAGCACCGGGCATGCGTAGACGAGGGACCTGCACGAGCTGTACACAATGTCGGAGAAGTTGGAGGGGCCAGCAAAGAAGAACTCGACAACGATTGCAGCGTTCATCGGCGTGGGGCACGCGTTGGTATGCTATAGCAAGCTATGTGTTGGTGATAGTTGAATCAGAGTACGTGTAGGACTAGTAGCTAGTAAGAGTACTACGTATTAGTTTGAGTTTATGTCGAATACGGGTGGAACAATATGTTGTGTATATATACACAACCAGGTGCGTGAGTTTTGGAACATTGAGAAAAAGAGAAAATAATTAAAGAGGAGAAAAAAGGGCACTACACATGCCCTAGTTGGCTATAATCTGTTTGTGCGTGTGTGTTCATCTAGTTTGATATTATCGATCCGTGGGAGAAACCCAACAATTGGTATCTAGAGCAAGGTTTTAGGGTTTGAAGTCGTGATGGCCCCGCGGTGGTGACCCTTCTAGCGCCTCGGCGTGGGGGATATAGTCGCTGGTGTGGCAACGAGGAGAAACGGGCAAAATAGTCGATGGGTGGTGCGGCAACGAGGAGAGCAGTCAACAGTCGTTGGGGGTGCAGCGACATGGAGGATAAGAGATAGTCGCTCGGCGGAGTGACCGCGAGAAGGCAGTGAGGGTGCTGTCGCAAGTAGGGCGATAGGTGGTTGTCGTTCAGCGGAATGACTTGGAGAAGACGGCAAGGACATTATCGTAAGCAAGACGATGGGTGATCATCATTGGAGGAGCGAGGAAGAGGCTACAAAGTTGCTAGCTGTCGTCAAGGTGTGCATGCGGGTTCTTGCAAGATGTGTCCAAGAGCTCGAGTGCGTTAGTCTTCTACTGCAGTTGAGATGCGTCACCGATGAAGAAGAATTGAGAGCGAGAGAGGATATAAAAAGGAAATTGTGCCTTGTGTTTTCTTTAGTGATCAATGAGTCCTGGCGAGTTCATATACAGTGAAGTTGAGTTGCGCGTATATGACGAGTTGTGATGCCGCCGGATGGGAAGTGTCGTTTGGTAATTTGTGTCACCACCGACAAAGAGGCAAGATTGAAGATGTGGCGGTGATGAGATGTGTCTCCCAGTGTACGAGCAACCAAAGGGAAGATGTGAAGGTGTGGCGGGTGAAAGGATGTGTCTCCCCGTGTGCGAGCAATCGATGTGAAATGAAGATCAACATGAAGATGGACGAGCACCAGCTTAAGTTGAGTTCCTGCATGGGGCTATGTGTTTAGTGAAGTCTACATGTAGCACATTCAGATGTGGCAGCGTGGCTGGTAGTCTAGATAATGGTTGATTTCAGTCTACAAGTCGGCATGAAAAAGAAACGTGGTGATGAAGTGGAGGCCATGAAGAGAGAAGTTGTGGTCCTTTAAGTCGTGTCGCCGGAGGCAACCAACATGATAAGATATACAAGCGACCGTCTGTGTGTCTCGTTCATGCAAAGAGTCAGATGTTTGGATTAGGAGGTGAATGTTAGAGTAATCCAAACACATGTGTATTAGTTTGGTGAGTACTGGAGTCTAATAGGAAGTTTCTACTTGAGTTCAGTTAAAGTTGCGATCAAGGCGTAGGATCATTAGTTTAGGAAAGTTTTGAGTCGTCTTGCATGCCATGGATACTAGTCCGTGTCTTTGTAGTCTACGTAGAAGTAGTACGTGCATGCGTTGGTATGGTATAGCAAGCTATGTGCTGGTCGCCTGCAAAAAGAAAAAGCTATGTGCTGATCATAGTTGAATTAGAGTACGTGTAGGACCAGTAGTAAGAGTACTACGTATTAATTTGAGTTTATGTCCAATACGGGTGGAACAAAACCAGTTAGGTTGTGTATATAGATACAACCAGGTGAACGCCGAGAAATAATAGAAAAGAAATAAAGAGGAGAAAAAAGGGAATGACACGGGCCAGTGTTGGTTATAATCTGTTTGTGCATGTGTGTTCATCTAGTTTCATGAGATCGATCGGTGGGAGAAACCGAACACCACGTGCAGGAGCAGCCATGGCGAACGAGGCAGGCAACGGCCGCGACCCATCCTAGCAGACAGAGCACACGCAGAGCACCACGGAGCACACGCGTCCACTGCGAGCTCTCCCCAAGCTTCCTTTGGAAGCAGGGGGCACCGCCACGGTGGCTAGGCCGACGGCAGCGGCAGAGGAGAGGGGGCGCTAAAGGGATGACCTGCTGGTGGCGGTTAGGGTTTGACCCCTGACCGCTCGGGAGGAGCGGGACGGGGATTTCCATTCTTGTTCAAAAATTCCACTAGGGATATCTAGCGTTCTTGTTGCAGTACAGCAACATCACTAAGGCCAACCTGCAAACTGTCTTGAATAACCTTTCTTCCTCTTGACGAAACGCTGGCAGAGCAGCTTTTTATTTTGCAATAGGAAGAAGAGTTTGACAAACAGGCAAAGCCCGAACAGCATCAGTATACTGGTGCGTTACAAGACGGAAAAACACACCCCGCAGGCTCAGTCAGCTTCGCGGGGGCGGTCCACCACAATCCGAAGTGGTTCTGATCGAGGTTCTTGAAGAAACGCGTTTTGCTCGCCAAGATGGGCAAGGCGTGGTTGTGGTTAAGGTTGTGGCAAAACTGCATCTTGGTTGGGAAAATAAACATGGACAATTTAGACATGTCCGCCTATACGCCCATGCAGCAGCACCTGGTCTTCACTTAATACTAAGCACTCAATTTCCGATGTCTCATATTCTCAAACAAGCGCCCTTTTTTCTTGCAATTTGCTAAGGGATAGTATACGAGATAAAGCTGCTGAGAGGCCATGGGCTTAGTCCTAGTCATGAATCATAGAGAACACAATCCATCAGCGGTCGTATTTATAGAGATGATATACCCGTGCATGATTTGGTTGCTCATAACATTTATATCGTATAAATTTCATCAGATATTTGATCTCGGCAGGTCTTCATAAATGCTGTCAGTCTCCAATGATGTACGACAACGACATGTGCCATCATTTATTTGAACTTGGTTGATACGTGTCCTTTCAAATTGGTACATCCACTTCGATCCGAACTACATGATTTCACGTGCTGCAGGAAACCTCAGATGCAGCTATGAAATGTTGTTACGGCACGACAAGCATAAATTATGTTAAGTTAGCTATTTAATGGTTCGAGGAATTTAGGTAGTAAGTGAAACTTAAGTATTTAATGAAAATATTATCGCAGGTTGATTAATATATTGTATCACAAAAAAATATTAAAAATTTCAATTATTTGAATATGGATTATTAAAAATATAACTGTGCTGCTTGACTTCATTTAATTTTGACTAGAATTTGAAGCTTTGGATTTCATTTGTACTTCCAAAATATTTTTGAAATATTTTGAATCCAAAATTGTTTTACGGGATATATGTAAGGCCCAAATTATAGTTTAGAAAATTAATATAGTTATTTTATTTAACAACTGAGCTTGAATTTATTCCTTAGGTCCTAAATATTATATTCGGGGTGACTGGATTTTCTGGATTTTTTATGAATTTGTTTGCAATTAGTTTTGAATAAAATTGAAATTCAAAACTTAAAAAGAATAAGTAAAAATGAATCTCCAATCAAACCTTGCCAGACTTTGTAGCCCCAACCTAACTTGTACAAAAGACGTTCACTTGCACGAAGGGGCTGGATCCCTCTGCCCATCCAAGTGGCACTATCTCCTTGTCGGTGAACCTATAATATTTAAAGATGCTATGCACTTCTTGAAGAAGGAACTCAACTTCTACCAACTCGGCACCGTGTGTTGTCGTGCCCCAAGACCGCCGGCGCACCGAACAATCAACCAAGTATGATGGCACTCCCTTTCCTTCTCCAATTATGTGTGATGTTACATCACACACTGTTTGGTCCAAGGGTGTGCGATACGCAATGAAAAAATATTGCGCGCTCTAGCGTTTCGAGCAATGTCTTGCTAAATAAATCACTGTACAATGTCTCGCTACTAGCACGCCATAGCATGATATAGCATGCTAATAGCATATTCTAAGCGCCACGTTATTTTGCCATAGCACACTATTTGTTTTCATCGGTGATACTTCTGTCTTGATAGCACCATTCTAAGGTAGTATCATCCATCATGGATTGATTCAACCAAAAAAGCTAATCAAATAAATTTCTTCAAATCAGGGCTAACCGCGTAGTGATATATCCAATTGACCGAGGAACGAGTTCGTTGCCCGAAGGGTATATATTCTGAGCTTTGGATGAATAAGTCAATGACAAGAAGTCAAGAATCCATGACCTAACGGGATGGAAAGCTGATGAACTAACGTGGACCGCTAGGGACCCGACTACTGATCCCTGCTTCCCATTAGACCAGTCGTGAGCCATAGGATTAGAGCAATCCGATACGTCTGATTGCTAACTGTAATGAACCGATAGTTATTTGCATGTATAGATTTGCATTAAACTGCTTCCCTGAATCACGTGCAACTTATGCGGGATGCTAATTAATGGGATCACCTATCAATCTTCATCTTCAGTCCTTGTTCTCAGGAAACTAGTACATGTTTGTAGGAAGTAATGTTTTTTTTTCAATTTTATTGAAATTTGCTTCGGATGCAACTACCCTTTGCTTCCACATTGGTTTGTGTCTGAGTAACAGTATGCTTCCTTCAGAATAAATTTGTGTTTCCCTTCACATAAAAATTTGCTTCTGTGGTGAATGCTTTTTTTGCTTCATATTTCAACACAACCAAGATATTTTTGTTCAAAAGCATTGCAATTTGGTTTCCATCGAGTAGAGAATTGCTTCCTACCAAATAATTTGCTTCCATCAAAGAGAAAAACAATGTACTTCTTTCAGAAACACCACTATCTTGTATCCATCCAAATAGTAATTTATTCCCAAAGAGAAAAAGATTTCCGTCACTATTGCAAGTACTTCAAACAAATTTGTGTTTTGTTTGAAAATAAAATAAAAATTTCTACTATCAGATGGGCTAGGATTTGATGGGCATAGTAAGTTAATTTGCTTCTATGTGTCAAACCTCTGCTTTTGAACAAATTGGTAATTGCTTCCTACTTGTTTCTATACACCTTGGATGAGCATACCATCAAACTGAGTTTGGCCCAGCTCCGCACATCGTTGAGCTGCATAGTTAGTGTGCATGCTGCCGTTGGAATTAGCGAATCACGTCCAACAACATAGCAGCACGCATCTGCCTGCTCTATCATGCATCCATCTTGGTCCTGGACCTCGGGTGTCAGAAAAGGCCAACTTCCATAGTATTACCGCACCCTGAATCAACGACATAGGTGTTCTAGCAGTCTTTGAGGCCTAAACTACATCACTGAATTGCAAAACCAGCCTTCAAAATACTAACGATTTTGCTCTGCTTCATGATGCCTGGATGTGCAATGAATATGAGTAATCAGATGCTCATTAGCACATATAAAACAGATGCTGCTTGCAACAATAACTGGATAAATGAAAAAGAAAGAAGAAAGAAAAATACAACATGCATCTCATGGTTTGACAACAAAAAAGCTATTACAAAAACTCAACTCTACTGCTTCAAATTAAGATCAGGAAGGGGTGACAGCCATGTTGTCCATTGTATATGAGGATTTCAGGAAGCATTGTAATTTTCGTATTCATGTACAAGCATGGAAATGAAGCAAATTGAACACACTATAGATGCACAAGTTTGAAACGAATGAAGCAAACAATATACTTACAAGGTGAAGAACCATAACCATGGTGTTTATGAATAAACTAGATGCACTGATGAAGGACAATTACGATACATATGAAGCATGCAGATATAGTAGCAGCAAATCTTGACGACTGCTGCATAGTAGAAGCAAACAATTTTGAAATGGGAAGCATAGAAATTTGAGTATAGAACTATCTCAAATGAATCATCTCAAACGGGAAGCATAAAAATTTGTACATGTAAATTAGCACCGAATTCACCAAAATTAGTTGACGATTCAGTGACTTTGTATACTAAGCACTCAATTCCCGATGTCACATATTCTCAAGCAAGTGACCTTTTTTCTTGCAATAATTTTACTAAGGGCTGGTAGGAGAGTCGTGGGTCCATTGGTTGTGTCCAAGTCATGAATCATAGAGAACAGAATCCATCAGTGGCCGTATTTATTGAGATGATTTACCTTCAAATAATGAAAGTCTCATGATTTACAACAAGGGCATGTGGCATCATTTATTTGAACTTGGTTAATATGTGTCCTTCTAAATTGGCACATCCTCTTCCAAACTAGATGACTTCACACGCTGCGGGAAAGCTCAGATGTAGCTATGAAATATTGGTACACCGTCGCAAGCACAAATTATGTTAAGTTGGCAAATTAATGATTCGAGGAATGTAGAGTGAGATTTTTTCCCATACAAAATGGATGCCATGCTGAATGTGTTTAGTAGCCAGTGTTATCCTGGGTTGGCGGAGAGGCACACCGGAGAGATGTTGTCACGTTACACGACGGTAGAGTTGGTAACGCCGCTGTGAAGCTCCTGAAGTAGTTGCCACAACCATGAGCACTGAGCAACGACATTGATTTAGTGAAAATGCGCTCGGCCAGGTTCAATTTGCTGTCCCATGGTGAGTGCATCTGCAAGCACACTTGCTGGATGGTGTAATGCAGATCAAGCAGGGTGATCATCAGGTATTCAAAGGCTGAGACGGTAGAACTGGGTCGGAGGCAGGAGCACCATCATACTAAGAGAGCTTGGACTTTGTGTCCACGATCTTGACAACCGGCTTCAATTTGAGCATGCCGGCAAGGTCGAGGATATCGTGGGCGTACTTCTACTGCCAGAGGAAAAACATCATCATGCGAGGTGGCTTCGATGCCGAGGAAGTAATGGAGGGCCCCGGCCCCATGTTCTTGAATGGTGTACGTTCTTCCCAGTCAAGAATATTCCCAAAATATAAGTCTTGAGTTTAGAATGTATCAATTTAAAATGTTAGTTATCCTTATCCTTCATGTGCAGGTTGACATGTCATCCGTACACGGCTTTGTACGACAGCGTTTCTGTGTTGTGAGAGGAATCATGCTGCTTGTTCACTTGTACAGTCAAATGGTCTTCCACAACAGATTTTTTTAAAGATGTATGGATAGTTCTAATCAGAACACCGAATTGCAAGCATCTAGACAGAGCCGTGGGAAGCGTAGCGAGTAAGTGGAGATGAAATGGACAAGACTGCGGGTCACATCAAATCGTATTGTGGCCTCTGGCAGCCATGATTAATCAGGGGTGGCTACATGGCCTGAACAGTGCTCCCTGGCATCAATGCATTTCTACGACCTCTGCAGTAGCTTAACCACACTAAGGAAGCGATGTAACGATGTTACGATACTTGGTAGTACGTTAATGTCACATTCTTTGTCATGAACCCACAAAGAGGGCTGAGCACAAGTGAAAGACAGAAACATAGTAGGAGTGGACCAAACTGTAGGCCACTCCTAGCTCGTAACAGCAAAGGTCAGCCAAGGAAAAGTGTGTGAAGACTACTAAGCACGTAACCAGTTCCCTACGTCTCTCACTCCCATGCCTTGTTATTTGGCCCTCATCCAAAGCTATTTTGGAAACATTGCAGTCAATTTGTTTTCTCTATTCTCCTTCCTTTCTTCAACTTCGGAACAAACGTAGGTGGTGGACTGGTAGTACCATGTTTGCTCTATGTTACTAAATCTGCCTTCTATAACATGGTATGGCTAGGTGCACATCTAGGCGTTCTGCACTTTCTTTTATCTATTTGACAATAAAATAATGTTCTATTGACACATTATACATGAAATGTACTGACACATGTGGACAAAGATTTAAATAAATATCTTGAACTTACTTAAAAGGATATCATATTAGGCATGGTACATAACGCAGTGGTACATAGCTTAGATAACAGACACATTGAAATTCCAGTAACATTGCATGAGTCTATTGAAGATCAATATGAACCAAAAAATTCCGTTTGTACAACTTGTCGCAGCGTATTCTTGTTAGAGTGTTATCTAAGATACAAATCCTTTACGTATATAAAAAAAACATATATAGAAAGATACAAACCATTATATTTTTCTGAACACTATATATAAAAATACTCCCTCCGTTCCTAAATATAAGTCTTTTATTTAGGAACGGAGGGAGTACAGCTTCAAGAACATGCAAGGGTTTTTAATAGGATGATAATTTAATTTGCCATGAAGGTCTGAGAAAAAATAGATTTCACTTTTGACATGTTTCCATTTTATTTGGGGGGGGGGGGGGGGGGGGGAGGCAGAGACTCCCAACCTGGATATATTTCAAAAGAATTTGATCTAATTTATAAGGAAAACCAAATGGAAAAACAAACACGGCGGGCCAGTTTATAAGGAAAATCAGGCCAAAAACCGCAATCCTCATCGTCCACATGACACAAGGCTACAATCCCACCAACACAAACCCCCGATTCCGGATCCGGCGCTCTGACTACCTCCGCTCATATACGAACCACAATGCCACGAATGCCCTATAGCCCTAGCTACAAGAGAAAACCGCCCGCAAACCACGAACGTTGTGCCAAAAGTCCAGTGCCACTAGATCAACTCCTCCGACCGCGTCGACCGGTTCAACGCACTCGCTACCCTTGCAACACAAACTCGCCACACAGACCATGCCAAACCACGAACCTACCCCATAGAGTCGTTGTTGCATTGCCTTCTGAGGCCGCCGCCTCGACGCCCATCCAATGTTCGGAGCCGCCGCCCCAGCATCCATCAACCTAGACCACAACGTGATCCAACACAACCATCACAAATCTGCCGCCCACAGTGTCAAAGGATTCCAAGGAGGCGCCTTCAAGAAGGTAGTGACATCGGTGTGACCGTTCCTGCTCAAATTGAGCTAGGGTTTTTAACGAGAGATCACATGACATTCGCGGAAAAGAAGAGACACACTCCACGACAAGGCCTTTAGGAAGGAATACAGCGATCAAGGGTGCCATCGAATATCCTCATTGGCACAAGGAGAAGGTGCAGGACTTTCGCCCAGAGTGTCCAGCCACCGCTCCGGCATCCATAGACACCTCGAACCAGGACCGGCCGGATGTGGAGCCAAACAGCAGATCCGTGCAGCAGGACACCTGCCAGTCGTCAACGCAGCACCACCGTGATCAATGCAGATCATCTCCTCCAGCTCAAGCGGGCAGCGCGCTGACGCACAGAGGAAGAGGAAAGCACGCGTGCACCAGCCCGGATCCAGGCGCGGGGGCAGATCCGCAACCGAGGGGAGCCACCCAGGTGTTAGAGTAATCATTCCAAACACATGTGTATTAGTTTGGTAGTACTGGAGTCTAATAGGAAGTTTCTACTTGAGTTCGGTTAGAGTTGCGATCAAGGCGTCGGATCATTAGTTTAGGAAAGTTTTGAGTCGGCTTGCATGCCATGGATACTAGTCCGTGTCTTTGCAGTCTACGTAGAAGTAGTACGTGCACGCGTTGGTATGCTATAACAAAGCTATGTGCTGCTCATAGTTGAATTAGAGTACGTGTAGGACTAGTAGTAAGAGTACTACGTATTAGTTTGAGTTTATGTCCAATACGGGTGGAACAAAGCCGGTAACGTTGTGTATATATAAACAACCAGGTGCGTGAGTTTTGGAACACCGAGAAAATGAGAAAAGAAATAAAGAGGAGAAAAAAGGGCACGACACGGTGTTACAAACCGATCTACAAGTGGCGGCGCTACAGGGAAGGGAGAGGGGATAATTTGTGAGAGGAAGAGGAAGATTGGATTTCTGGAGGAGAAGGACAGCTTCTCTCTCTCAGCCAGTTCGTGATTCAGTTTCTCGATGATCTCCACTTACAGGACTCTGGCCTAGTTATACACAAGTGGACAGAGCACGCAGGTCCTTTGTCGAGTACGGCCCAACTGCAGGCCCATTTGGCGACGCGTCACTGGTCTCCTTAGCACTCCTTCACACTGGCGCTGGGACCGTGGGGTACCGTTCCAGCTGGCGATTCCGGCCCTCCCTGTCAGCTGTGACATTCGCCCCCTCTTGAGAACCGGCTTGACCCCAAGCCGGTGCCAGCGGAAAACGAAGCTTAAGGTCTTGTGGTTCTTCCCAGGTAGCCAGTGAAGCGGGGAGCTGGCTCCATTGCACCAGGACTCTGGGTTGTAGCGCGCCCTGCATCTTGACAAGCTTGTGTTCCAGTATGGATGTTGGCTGGTGCTCTACCTGCAAGATAGTGTTAGTTTGGGGCAAAGTGGCACTCACTGGAATGTTCGGGGTCACCATCTTCTTCAGCTGAGACACGTGCACCACGGGGTGGATTTTGCTGCTGTCGGTGGGAAACGACACCTATGGGATCACTGGAATCCCTTCTGCGGTTGCGGGGCACGGAATCGTGAGAAGAGCGGGACTAGGGGATGGCACACAGGGGATTTACCCAGGTTCGGGCCGCAAAGATGCGTAAAACCCTACGATCATGCTTTGGTGGTTGTATTAGTGTTCTTGAGCTCTCAAACTAGCTCTGGGTGTTGCGAGGTTCAAAAGAGCCGAATCCCTTCTCAGTATGCCATGGGCCTCCTTTTATAGGCGAAACGGGCTGCCATAATGGCACAAAGGAGGTGGAAAGTGCTATAGCGTTGCCAGGTTATCGCTAGTATTACAGGACAAGACGCATTAAATGCGGAGCTTAGGTGTCCATCACTTTATTGGGGGATGGGGGTGAGGCCCGTCCCGTCTGTCGCCGCCCCTCCTGGCTTCGACACGCGCCCCGGCCAGCAACGCATGCAGCGCCATGTAGGCAGGCAGGCGGCTGAGGTGGCGCGGTGGTGGAGCCTCCACGAAGGTCTGCATGCTGCCACGCAGGTGCCTGCCCAGTTGGTTGGGTCGGTGGCTGCGTATGAACGGCGGTAGGAACTTGGCTGGTGCCGGTCTGACAGTGGCCTTGCCGGGACGTTTGGCGATGGCCTTGCCGGGTGGCCCGGCAAGGGTCTTGCCGCGGCGCGCCGGCTTTCCCGGCAAGGATCTTGCCAGGGGGGACCCGTGGGTTTCTTCGGTGCACTACTAGGAAAAGGGCAATAGATGAAATGGATATTAATGGCGCACCTGACATGTGGTGCGCCACTACTATAAAGCAGTGGCGCATCATGTGTTGGTGCGCCATTAGTGTGAAAGACACTAATGGCGCACCAGACACATGGTGCGCCACTAGTAACAATTTTTTTTTATTTTTCCAAACATACTAATGGCGCACCCAGGCACAGTGCGCCATTACTAGTTCTAACTAGTAATGGCGCACCAGCCACATAGTGTGCCACTACTATTTTTTTTATTCTTTTTTTTTGCAAAACTACTAATGGCGCACCGTGGCATAGTGCAACATTACTAGTTTAAACTAGTAATGGCGCACTATGCCACGGTGCGCTATTAGTATATATATATATTATATTTTTTTGCAAAACTACTATTGGCGCACCACCAAGGTGCGCCATTAGTAACCAGGGTTAGTAATGGCGCATTTGCAGGTGGTGTGCCATTAGTAACCTGGGACCAACAAGATTTTTTGGACAACCACACCTACCCACTCACTTTCCCCACTTTATTCTCTCCACCTCCTCCTCCAAGCTTGTCTCGGCTGCCTCCTCCTCCTCACCTCATTTGCACAATAGATTCATCCAAATTAAGTGGTTAAATTACCTTTTTTTGATAGGTAAGTAAGGGGGAAGCTATCTTTATGTTGTTCTCCCTCCAACAACGTGCACATGCACTTTTTATGGCCTAGCTAGATCTATGTATGTTTGTGGTGTTGCATATGTTTGTGGTGTTGCATATATATTTGTGTTTGCAGGTACCGGTATTTGAAATGCGATAGTTGCCAATATTTTGCCAGAATGTTGATTCATTTCCGTTTCGGCGAGAATTTTGGCACTATGCATTTCTTTTTGGTCCTATTTTTAGGGAAAGTCATGCCAATTTTTTTTCTTGGTTCTAAAATATCGTTTTGCTCTACCCCGCAGACGACCATGGTCCGCACGATGACCGAAGGCATCGTGAATACGTTTTTGAGCTCCGCGAAGGCCGAGATGCTTCAAAAGAACGAGGCGTAGATAAGATGTCCGTGTCGAAGATGCAAGCTGAAGAGCCTTATTGCGGACCCGGATTCCGGGCAGGTGCGGGACCACCTACTCTTGCGTGGTTTCATGGATGGCTATCGGTGGCAAGGTGATGAAGATGACTATGAAGTCATCCATGGGGGCCGGGCAAGAAATGAGGAAGGGTAGCAAGACAACCACCGCGGCTCGGGAGGGCGAGAAGACGAAGAATCTTCAGGACATGATCACGTCGGTGATGTTGTACACAGTCATCATGTAGGAGATGCAGGACATGATGATGAGGAAGATGCCGGAGCAGACGAAGGGCATGACCATGAAGATGAAGATTCCGGCAGAGCATACGACGATGGACCATCGATGGGCTGGGCGTAGGACGATGAAGATTCAAGAGCTGCTTCTCAAGCAGACAAATAACGCAAGAGCTGCCTCCCGAGAGAAAGCCAAGCTGGATCAACTGGAGATAGACACGGTTACTCCATTGTATGAAGGATGCAGGCCCGAGGATACTCGCCTGAAAGTAACGCTCATGGCTCTGGAGATGAAGGTAAAACACAAAATGACCGACGCATGCTTCGACGAGAACATGTCATTCTGGCACGAACGTCTTCCCAAGGGGAACAAGTGCCCGACCAGTTTCGAGGAGGCGAAGAAAATTGTGTGTCCTCTGGATTTACCGCATGTGAAATACCATGTGTGCATGAACAATTGCATCATTTATCGGGGCGAGCACATGGGGTCTACCATATGTCCGGTGTGCGGCGTCACTCGATACAAGAAGAGGAAGAAAACTCCTCGAAAAGTGGTGTGGTACTTTTCGATCACTCCTCGTCTGCAGCGGTATTTCGCAGATCCTAAGGTAGTAAAGCTCATGCGTTGGCACGCGGATAGGGAGGAGAAGAAGCGAGAAGATGCCGCAAATGATCCGGAGATAAATAAAAAAGACAAGATGCTGAGTCACCCTAAGGATAGGTGCCAGTGACAAGCGTCGAACTTCGAACACCCAGAATTTGGGAAGAAACCAAGGAACATTGTGCTGGGCACGAGCACCGATGGAGTCAATCCATTTGGTAGCCAGAGAAGCACACATAGCACCTGGCCTGTGTTTGTGTGGATGTACAACCTTCCCCCCTGGTTGTGCATGAAGAGGAAGTACATTCACATGAGTATGTTAATTGAAGGGCCGAAACAACCAGGGAACAACATCAATCTGTATCTGGGGCTGCTGAAAGAGGAGCTAGACACGCTGTGGAAAACGCCAGCCAATACGTGGGACGCTGCAGAGAAAGAATATTTCCCTATGAGAGCCGCACTGCTCACGATGGTGCACGACTATCTCGGTTATGTATATCTTGTGGGGCAGGTGGTCCACGGATTTTCTGGATGCATCAGGTGCATGCATGACACAACGTATCGCCAGCTAGATATAGATCCCGGGTCTTTGAAAACCGTGTCCATGGGACATCGAAGGTGGCTTCGCGACGATAACCCATGGAGGAAACGCAAGGATCTGTTCGATGGTGAAACCGAACCCCGAAGATGCCCGCACACGAGGAGCGGCGAGGAAATAGACAAGCTGTTGAAAAATTGGAAAGATTGCCCACTGCCGGGAAAGAAGCAAAAGGCGCTAGAGCCGGGAAAGAAGCGAAAGGCGCCAGAGCCGCTGCTGAAGGTATGGAAAACGAGGTCTGTTTTCTGGGACTTGCCGTACTGGAAGATCCACCGTGTGCCTCACAGCCTTGATGTCATGCATATAACGAAGAACGTGTGCGAGAGTCTGCTTGGTACCCTGCTCAACATGCCAGAGAGGACCAAAGATGGGCCGAAAGCAAGGGCAGACTTGAAATCAATGGGCATCAGGGAGGAGCTTCACGCTAATGATGATGATGATGAGGCGAAGCAGGACACGGAAAGTCGTCGCAAAGGCACAAAGGCCAAGAATACCGGAAATGACTACTCTCCCGCATGCTTCACTCTAAGTCAGGAGGAGATCCATCAGTTTTTCACCTGCCTCGTAGGAGTAAAACTTCCTTACGGTTACGCGGGGAAGATAAGCAGATACCTGGACCCAGCGAAGCAGAAGTTCAGCAGGATGAAATCTCACGACTGTCACGTGCTGATGATGCAGATACTTCCAGTTGCAGTCCGTGGGATCATGGACGTCCACATCCATGAAACGCTATTTGGCCTATGCAACTTTTTCGACGTCATCTCTCGGAATCAGTTGGCGTGAGGGAACTCAGAAGGCTACAGGAAGAGATCGTGGTGATACTATGCGAGCTTGAGATGTACTTCCCGCCCGCATTCTTCGATGTTATGGTGCATCTGCTGGTCCATTTCGTGGAGGATATCATCCAACTCGGGCCGACGTTCCTGCACAGCATGATGCCGTTCGAAAGGATGAATGGTGTCTTCAAAGGATACGTTCGCAACATGTCACATCCAGAGGGAAGCATAGCCAGGGGCTTTCTAACCGAAGAGTGCATCTCCTACTTCACGAATTATCTAGGCATTGAGAACCCCGTTGGTCTGCCCGTCAACAGGCACCTCGGTAGGCTCGCTAGATGGGGTCACCGTGAGGGTCGCCGCGAAATGCATGTCGACTTCGAGGGTCGACTCGCCGACTTTGAAAGAGCAAACCTAGTCACGCTACAACACATAGACGTGGTCGATCTTTGGGTGGTAGAGCACAAAACCATTATTGAGAAGACATACAATGACCGAGGCCAACAGAGGATGGACGGAGATATAATCAAAGAGCACAACTCATGTTTCACGCGTTGGTTCAAGCAGAAGCTTCTGTCGTACCCTTTACATGAGGATTCTTCCGCGGAAGAACAACTCATATTCGCATTGTCACAGGGCGCCGAGCACAACTTGATGACGTATGAGGCGTACGATATGAACGGCTACACATTCTACACCGAGGGAAAGGACATGAAGAGCGATGGTTATCAGAACTTCGGGTTAACGATGGAATCCTACACCAGTAACGACCAGGACAGATACTACGAAAGGATCGAGGAGATCTGGGAGCTGAGCTACGCTGGAGAGAAGGTCCCGATGTTCCGTGTCAGATGGGCCAAGAGCGTCATAAAAGAAGATCGGTATTTTCACCACCATGGTTATACCCGAAGCCAAATCCAAGACCGCGGGCGCAAACGTCACCGCGAAAAATGAGCCATGGGTACTGGCTTCCCAAGTGGACCAATGCTTCTTCATGACCGACTCGCCAAAGCCCAGTCGTGTTGTTGTGAGGAGATGCAAAAGGAAGATCATCGGAATGGATGGAGTCGCCAATGAGCAAGACTTCGACAAGTATGGAGACCCGAAGATGGAACATGACGACGACGATGAAGTGTCAGCATACACCACAAGAAGAAGCAGGACCACCCTACCTAAAGGACGTCCGTTCAAGAGAAGAACTCAATTTACGAAAAATAAGGGCAAGAATATTGTGAACACATAGCTAGCTAAGATCGATTGTATTTAAATTGTAGCCTTCATCTCTTGATTGTATTTCATGGACACTTTAATTTTGAACTCATGAATATTTTAAATATCATGGACACTCGATCTCGACCCCCCTCGATCTCGATCGCTATTCCACCTCGCCAGATCCAGTCCCCCTCGCCGCCGAGCACCCCCCGCACCCTCTCTCCCGCTCCACGGGCCGCCGCCGCCGACCACCCGAACCCTCCCCCGCTCCACCGCCGCCGACGACCCACCGCACTCTCCCCCGCTCCACCGCCGCCGAGCACCCCCCGTACCCTCTCCCCCGCTCGATCGGCCGCCGCCGCCGACCCCCCGCACCCTCCCCTGCTCCACCGCTGCCGACGACCACCACACCCTCCCCCGCTCCACCGCCGCCGAGCACCCCCCGCACCTTCTCCCCCGCTCCATTGGCCGCCGCCGCTGACCCCCCACACCTTCCCCCGCTCCACCGCCGCCGACGACCCACCGCACCCTTCCCCGCACCCTCCCCGGCCCACTCCACCGTCACAAATGAATGCAACTAAAATTGCAAAAAAAAATTGATTATATTTTCAAATAACAAATTTGATGATATTTTCAAATAATAAATTTGATGATATTATTTCATATTCATAAATATTTTCAAATAACAAATTTGATGATATTTTTTAAAAAATTATTACTATTTTTATAAAAAATTATTACTGTTTCATATTCATATTAATTTTCTTAAAAATTATTGCAACAAAAAATAATAATAATAAAATTACTTATGGCGCACCTCTGGCTGGTGCGCCATTGCTATATAAAAAAAGATTACTAATGACGCACCTCTGGCTGGTGCGCCATTGCTATATAAAAAAAGATTACTAATGGCGCACCGGCGAGGGGTGCGCCATTGCTATCTAAAAAAACATACTAAGTAAGCTTCCCCCCACACTAAATCCCCAATCTCTCACATTTCTTTCTAATTTCTCCCCCTGCCTCATCTCACCCACGCCCGAACACCACCGACCACCACCGCCCCCGTGCTCGCCGTCCCGTGTCGTGCTCGCTGCCCCCCTGTGCTCGCCATCCCCGAGCCGAGCGCCGCCTCCCTGGTCGTCCCTCCTCCGCCCGTGACCGGGTTCGCCACCTCGCGTTCGGCCCCCCTTGCGCTCTGCGACTTCCTCATCTTCCTCAACGTCTTTGCCTTCCTCCTCGCCGTCGGCGCCGAGCAGCGATGCAGGATCGTACGCCTCCCCCCCCCCCCCCCCGACCCTCCCACGCCTCCTCCTCCCCTTGCCCCCCCCCCCCCCCCCCCGCCTGCATCGGGGCTGACGGCCCCTTCTCTGTCTCGCAGGGCAATGTGGTGCCGGACGAGTACGACGAGCGCTCCTACTGCCTCTACGACACCGACGCCTCCACCGTCTATGGCGTCTGCGCCTTCTATGTGCTCCTCCTCGAGCAGCTGCTGGTCTCCGGCGTCACCCGCTGCCTCTGCTTCGCCGTCTTCGCCGTCTCCATTCGTGCTCTGTTCGTCGGTTGTACGGAAAGATCTGCTTCTCTTTCTTCAGAGCTAGTACTATGACTTGGGAGTATAAAATTGTTTTTCTTGTGAACGCTGAATATTTTAGAATGCACCATTATAATACGCCCACTGAAAGTGAAATCACTCGCTGCCTGTTCCCCTCTGCGTATCAAGCATGGTCTGTAACAGAGAGAATCTGAAGCATCATACATTTGAAACTAGATATCGTAGATGCATATACATCTTGTACTTAATCTGCCAGGACTCTCGTCTCTTAAGATTTGGCGAAACAAAGATGTATACTTTTTTCTTCACAGAGATGTATCTCACTACAAGCAATTTGTTTTGCATCTATATTTGACTGAGAAAATACCCTGTCCTGTCCAGTTAAAAACCTACAACGTAAGTCATTTTTGGTGCTGTCAACACTGGCTTAGTTGTTACATATCCATATGGATCTTCACTCTGTAGCCAGGTGATAGGAATAGGATCCTTGAAACCTGCAAGTTTTAGTAGATTCATACGACCGTGCGGAGGCTCCTTACTTTTTACAGTGCTTTGCATATTTCCATGTGCAGTTTAAATTTTGTTATTGCATGATGCTTCGTATGAAATGGTCTAAATTTTGTTCTGTATGTGGATGCAGCGGTATGGACCAGTGATTTCCACCACCCCGCAGCAGCTGTCCAGGTTCCAATAAGCATTGTGCTCAAAATGTGTTCTAAGCTTTGTGTATTTATATATAAAACAGTAACACTGCACTGTATCAAGTACTGAAAGCATTTGTGTGTAATTGGGTATTTCTTAGTATCTTCAACTACTGAAATTTGCTATAGAGTCCATGTGGCTGAAGCAATGAAGTGTAGCGCGTGATTCTTGCTTTGAGTGCTAATGGGCTTCTAACAAGTCCATGCATATTATCTGATGGTATTTGTGCCGACAAAACGTGCAAAATAACTGTAGATGTAAGAGAGGTGGCTCTAGTGTTGATTATATCTAGGAGAAATGCTCTGCCGCGTCGATTATATCTAGTGTTGATTATATCATTTTTTTAAAGTAGTTGGATGAAAATAGTAGGTGCCATGTCGATTTGTTCAGTCCTTGGATGAAACAGTTTTTGTTGCTACAGTTAACTAAAAATGTTCGGTGTTCCAATACTGTAGAGAAACTATAGTGCTTGTTATTCAGTTATGACCCCTTCACTGAAACTGTAGTGTTTGCTAAAATTGAGATGTAAACTAAAGGAGTTTGTGTTTTAAGCATTTAAAACTGAGATAGGACACCACATAACCTTTTTCTTTTCTTTTCTTTGCAAAATAATTCTAGTATTACTCAACCATGTCAATTTGCAGAGTATAAGGATATCATAGAAGACAAGTAGCATAATAGCATAGAACACAAACAGGTCAATTTGCTGTATATAGCCAAGACAAGTAGCATCTGTTCTTAAGCACAGTATAAGGATAGCATAGAAGAAATAGATAGGGTAGCACCCAACTGAACATCTGCTTCTGCAGAACACTGCACTCCACTTACACATGGTATTTTTCTACAAATAGAACACCACACCCACAAGCACATGGGCTAGTATCATTAGCAGTGCTGCTGTAAGTATATATAATAGCAATAACCTGTAACAACAAGTATACGTAGCTATTACCCAAAGGTCAGCCAGACCAATGGGAATAGGCAGAATTAAGTAACCAACTCCAGGAACTAGAGTAGCATATTCATTGTTGTATACCAGCAGGTCAATGGCCAGCAGTATCTCTGTAGATTGCATATACAGATTTCTTGAACAGTGCTATTAATTACAAATAGAGCAATGTTGAAAATGAAACAAAAGGAATTGGAAAACCAGAAAGATAGGCATTCTGTTGTAAGTAAGCTAGGATAAAAAAAGTGTTTACTTTAAGTAATTATTTACAACAAGCATTTCTCCTTTCTCTGTATGTTGTGCTGTGTTGTGCTGTCATAGGTGTTGTGCTGTCAAAAACTGTATGTGTTGTGCTGTCAAAAACTGTATGTGTTGTGCTATGTTGTAATTATTGTGTTGTGCTGTGCTGACAACGAATTGGAAAACCAGAAAGATAGGCATTCATAGGTGTTGTGCTGTCAAAAACTGTATGTGCAATCTCCAGAACAATTATGCTTATGTGAAAACTGTATGTGCAATCTCCAAATGTATCATCATAATGTAGGTGTTGTGTTGTGTGATTCTTCATGCTGAGAACTTCATCTTTTTCAACTTGCTGCAATATATGTTCATTGTTACTACTTGTGATGCTGCTTCTGTACTACTTGGGAATTTTGTCAAGTTGTGATGCTGCTGCTGTACCCCGAGAGGTCCTTGAGTTTGCCGGTATGTCGATTAACTTCCGTTCTGGAAAATTCGGGTCCTTCATATGTCCTATTTTCAGCAAAGGTCATGCTGAAATTTGCTAAAAATAGGACATATGGGGTACTTGCGACTAATGCATGGGTCGGGGTATCTTAGTACTTAATTAAGTAGGATCAACTGCCCCTTTATTCTTGCTGCATTAAACCGTAGGTGGCAATAGAGCCAAGTGATTAGGCCCAACTTAGAATTCTCCTTAGCATCGATAAACCCTATATGATAAACCCAACATAGGTTGCAATAGAGCCAAATGATTAGTGCCATGTGATTAGGCCCAACCTAGGGTGCCTCGGCATCGATAAACCCTAAATGATGAAAACTTAACTTAGCATTTAGGGTGCCTCGGCATAGACAAACCCTAAATGATAAAACCTTGGCTTTTAGGGTGCCTCGGTGTCGATGAGAACCTAAATGATGTATGCTTAGGCTCTTAGGGTGCATCGGCATCGACAAACCCTAAATGATAAAAGCTTAGCTTTTAGGATGCCTCGGTGTCGACAAACCCTAAATGATGAGACCATGATCTTGTTCCTTGACAATAACCAACTTTTTAACCAAACTTTTTTCCTATTTAGAGAGAAACATGGCCCACAACGACGAGGCCGGCGGTTCGGGCGGCAAGCAATTCTGGGAGCTGTCCCAGGAGATGGAGGAAGAACCTCACCGCTATGAGGACGCCACGGAAGACACCGATCCTGACTACACAACCCCTAGTGGCGTCGGGGATGACACCACTGATGGTGCCACCGAGGATGCCACCACTGATGATGGCGGCGCATGCATAGATGGTAGCCAACCGAAGAGGCAACGGAAGGACCGGCGCCCGAGCGTGCTCGGCACCGTCAAGGAGGAATTTACTGAAGTGAACTTCGACGGGCATCCGACGGCGCCCAAAGAAGTAGTCGAGGGGTACTCGGTTCCGCTCGGGTGCATTCTCCGGAGCATCGTCTCGATCAACACCGAGAACCTAAGGCATAAGGACCGAGGGAATTTGCGCATCCTCCTCTTCATGAAGCTGCACGAACGATACAAGTTCCCCGCTAACTTTGCAAACACACGGCTCTCAGGGAATAAAGTGAACAGTGCCGCCCTCACGAGGATGAGCACGACCCTGTCTACTTGGAGAAGCACGGTGAAGGCAATGATTGAAAAAGGTGATAGTTATGGGAAGATCAAGGCGAAATATCCTTTGATCAGTGAAGATGACTACAAGGAGTTCAAGATCAAGTGCGAGAGCAGCGCAACCTCAGAATCATGTCAGTGGGGGAAAGAAATGCGACAGTTGAACTTAGGGGTCCACCAACTCGGTCCCGGCGGTTACAGAGTGGCGGAGCCTATATGGGACAAGGTGGACGCAGAGCATGTCGAGTAAGGCCTACCGCCCCGCTTCGAGAAATACCATGACAAGCAGACCAGGAACTTTCTCAGGGCCCGGTACAAGGAGGACCCGGTAACAAAGGAGCTTACCACGGATCCGAAGACCAGGGCGCTTGAGCTTGTTCTGGTAAGGAATACACCCCCGCGTAATTAGCTCCATATGGTTGCATTCTAATTAATCCCCAATATTTCTAAATGGTTCACGTTCCTTCCGTAGGACACATAAAGCAGTAGTGTGGGTGACGGTGTCCTGGACTAGGGGGTACTCACCACGTTGTCCCCCAATCGGTTAGATTGGGCCGAGGACCCCCAAGGCAGCATACTCATGGGCCAGTCCGGACAGGTGCCGCATACAAGGAAGATTCCACAAGACTTGGTGATCAAGACAAGGACTCCTCCCCCACCGGCGTATTTGGCTAGGACTCTTGTTATCCTAGGCCTCTGGTGCATTATATAAACCAGGGCCAGGCTAGTCGACAGATATACAATACAACAACAATCATACCATAGGCTAGCTTCTAGGGTTTAGCCTCCTTGATCTCGTGGTAGATCTACTCTTGTAACACACATCATCAATATTAATCAAGTGGGACGTAGGGTTTTACCTCCATCAAGAGGTCCCGAACCTGGGTAAAACATCGTGTTCCTTGTCTCCTGTTACCATCCGCCTAGACGCACAGTTCGGGACCCCCTACCCGAGATCCGCCGGTTTTGACACCAACATTGGTGCTTTCATTGAGAGTTCCGCTGTGTGTTCGGCAAAAGGTCGATGGCTCGCCTGCAGATCAACCGCGACTTCGGCATCTTCGTCACCAGCTCGACTGGTCATCTTGGTTCGACCAAGGAATGCGCCCTACCTCCGATCGTCATGTTCGGATGAGGGCCTTCATCAACATAAACTCCGATCTCTGTCAAGATCATGGAGGAATCATCCAGGGAGCCAGGGGGACCGTGCTGTTTTTCTGGACAGCAAACTTGCATTCGTCGTCACCGCCTCCTCGTGCGTCGCTTTGACGATTGCTTCGGTGGAATTGTGCAAAATTGAGTCTACAACAACCCTGGAAAATTTCGTCGAGTTCCGATGGAGGAATCTCTGGGAATCTCCGATATACCGGAGCCGCATTGAATCTGGACGAGAATCCGGACGAGTTTAGGGCGTGGTGTCCAGCTTCTAGCTCGGACTTCCTTTGGAAGATCCAATCGTTGATCGGCTCCGGAATTCCTATATCTACCACCCCTCAAAATTTCAGCTTAATCCGACCGTCCAAACTCCGGAAACCTTCTGATTAGTGCCTCACTTTTCGGATCTGTTTCTGCGCGAAAACGAATCCGACTCGAGTTCGTCTTTTTTATGAATGGGATTTCAGACATCCCTTTTGAAGGAAGTTTTGTATGGGGTATTGTGTTTTGTTTCCGAACACATCCCACTAACTCTAAGATCTTTTGAACATGATCTTCAACATCATGCTGGTGTCAAACCAGTCCGGCAATATTACTCCACGGCTGCCGACCTGCGCTAGACACGTCGTCACTTTGTTGAGCCGAGCTCAACTTCTTCGGATCATCATCTCGGCAAGCCGAAGAAGAGTCCGGCATTGCGAAGGATAAATCATCACCAACATCGCCGCCCAACGAATTACACGGAGCGGGCATACCGGCATCGCCGCACGGTCGCTTCATCAAGCCGGCATCGACCACGTCACGACCTGCATCGGCAGGGCCGCACTATTGCTTCTTCAAGCTGGTGTCCATCACGCCGACCTACTTCGACATCTCGGCTGGACCGGGGGCTTCGCCATCTCTTCATCAGTCTACTCCGGACACTTCGGCGTCACTAGCCGACCAGGCATGGGTGCGCGGATCGAGTCCCAATTTTGGGAATCACCTTCCTTCGGATTGCTACAACAAATAAACCAGGTGCTATTAATCCTAGTATTTCTTTTTGCTTGTTTTGGTTAAATTTTTCTCAAGGAATTATTACTCTGGTTAGTCCAGCATATGTACATAGGTCTATCAAGTGGTGGCCGCATTATCGACGGTCGCATGATGGTTCGGTCAGTTTCCGTACACAGTCCGGCGAACGCCGCATCCGGAACTCAGACCGACCTGTGAATCCAGGCTTTGCCACGCCTTTATTGCATTACGCCGACGAGCTGCATCGACATCGACTTCGGCGCCAGGCCATATTTCTTTTATTACTCACTTTGCATAAATTATTTATTATGCAACATTTTTTTTTTAATTCCTATTATTACTATTATCCCCGGTCTGCACTATTTTTTGTGCACAGGAAAATGATCCAGCCGGACTATATCCTTTGACGTCACCTCGGCTGGATGGGGGGCTTCGCCAACACTTCATTACCCCATGCCGGGGACTTCGGCATCACTCTGTTGTCCTGCATTGACCGTGCTATGTCACCACTTCGGAGTGCCGAGCTCCTTGCTCCGCCACCTCGGGACCGGCTTGTGGGATGGAACCTTGTCCTGCATCAAGCTCGGACCGCGTCGTCAATACCGAACACATTAACCAGCTAAGTTGCCTTCATGCTCAAAGTTATAAATTTTTGACTTGTGTTCGGCTCAACCAAGCATTATACTTTTTTGGAAAAAAGTTGCTTGTAAAAATTTTTCCTTGTCCAAACTCTGTTCGCACACACTTGACGCACTACCCGCGCTCATTATACCTGGGGGCTTCTTTAACAAAAGCTTATTAATACGGGCTTTATGCCCAACACATGTGTCACACTTCCGCATGTACCTTTTATTCACCATTATATGCACCGATATGACTTAAGTTTTCGCCAAGCTGGGTTGCCTGGCTCCTGTGCTTACCCCTATGTTCCCGATTGTTCGGCTAGGTGGTAAAGGGAGCACCTCTGCGATTGTTACTGCTGGGTCAGCCGGATGTGTACCTCAGACTGGGTGAAGCCAAAAGCTAGCGTTCTTAAGGGAATACTCGGTCGGTGAACTAAAAGATGATTTCTTACCTATTTATTTACCTGCCCCCAGATGTTTTTCTGCTCTTTTCGCAGTCCGGAGATGCACTTTAGGGCATGCCTCCCAGGGAAAGGAACCCCTAACGGAACTATTCTCCCTGGAAGATGTTTTTTACTAACCATGTAATACAACATAACTAGTTGGGCACTTGTCTGATAAAGCACTAATGACCCCTATGCCTGGTCTCCACGCATGCCCCAGTTTTTATAACCGCGAGGGTATTCGGACACACTCCAGACTATTGGGTCTAGAGGTTGAAGCGAAAAGGTCCGCTACGACAAACGATCTACAATCCGGCTAGAAGGCATTCTACATGTCACCTTACATTTTATAGTCAACTTTTACCCAAGTCGCTTGGGGGCTCTTATGTTTCTTTGAGCCGTTTCATACTAAGTGTTTTTCTTCTTAGTCGTTGCAAAGTTAAAGCATGGTAGAAGCATTTTTTTCTAAAGTCCAATTTTCGGATTGGCACCGAACACTTGATCTTGTTCGGACGTCATGTTTTTACTTACATTTTTTGGGTTTCCAAGCTTTTGGCACTTTTAACTATTTGTGTGTTTTCAGCACAAGTCTCGCAGTGCAACACCGGACACCTTTAGAGATTCGGCAAAAACATTCTCAGATATTGCTATATATGCATCAGTTTCGAATTATGTCTTCGGTCAATAGTTGGGTTGTACGGCTCCCGCGCTTGCCTCCTACATTCCGCTTTGTTCGACTAGGTGTGCAAAGGGAGAACCACTGCGATTGTGCTTGCAACTTGCATGGTCAAGCACCTCAGTGGAGAAAGCCGAAAACTGACTGTCACAATAGGTGTAAACTGGTCAGCGAGCCGATGACTATATTAAATGACGGGCCATTCATAAAATTGGCCGAAGTGTTTCCGGCTTGACCTCGACTGTCGCCGAACACTACCGGGGGCTATTAACTGGCCTCCCAAACTAAATCCTCGATCTTTTGCTCTTACATTGGAGCTGAGGTTTCATGATCATGCTTAGCATGACAACCCAAAGAAAGGAACCGATAGCAGGACTATTTTCTTTGGAAGACATTTCTTCTGTTAAACAGTAATATGACATATCTCTCTGCGTACCTTTGTTTATAAAACCGTATGGCCAGATTGCCTTGTTTGTCGTAAATCTTTGCCCTCATAAAGGCTTTATAAAGCAGGACAAACACTCCTCGGCTATTGGCCGAGGAGGTGGAAGCCGATGGTCGGCCAACAAAGTTTCGTACAATGCGGATCCGAGCATTAATGACGTAAAGTACTTGGATACATAGAGTCATTACACATAATTTGTGATTTTACTATGGATATCGATCCTTAATTTGGCCTCCCGTGCCCGCATTCAGGCTCGGGGCTACTGGGTTTCGGGCTTATTATTTACAAATATTAAAAGGGCATATCGATCCCCTGATCTGGTGTTGCCACCCGACCAGTGTCTCGGGGGCTACTGCATTGCTTGTTCTATGCAGAAAATTTTAAGTGCAATATAGTTTCCGAGGAGATTTTGATCCTCAGGTTGGTCGGCCGCACCCAACCTGAGTCTCGAGGTCTGAGCACACCGCTTTTTGCATCCCGAAGTATTCTGCCGAGCTAGGACTTGATCCTCGGGCCGATTTTGCAAATCAACCAGAGTCTCAACGGTAACTGGGATCAGCGGTCTTATGTCATCCTTCAGGTGCATCTCGGGTTTTAGACCGATACACACCTTGAGGGCTACTGGCTATATATCTCGTCAGAGAATAAATTGCATCAATAAAAAATATTGACCAAAAATAAACCCACGTTCGTAGTGGTGCGCCACCTCGGAAGCAATTCGGCATATAGTTCGAATGCAAGTGGCTGGCTCCTTAGAGGGCATTTCCGGCATTAAGCTCGACTAAACTCCTTCAAACTTCTTTGAACCAAGGTGATTTACGACACCTCGGATACAGTCCGGTGTTGGAGCTCGGATACATTCCGGCGTTAGAGCTGGGAAGCTGTCCGGCGTTGGAGCTCGGATACATAGTCCGGCGTTGGAGCTCAGATACAGTCCGGCGTTGGAGCTCGGATACATTCCGGCGTTAGAGCTGGGAAGCGGTCCGGCGTTGGTGCTCGGCTGCAAAAGATACCTCGAATGAAGTCCGGCGTTGCGGCTCGGACGCAAGAGGACGCTGCCGCCCGGGAATAACTTCAAACCCGAGGTGTGGCATAAAAATAACAAGGCATTGATAAAGGCCGGAAACTTAAAGGGGCTCCTCGGATACCCGACGTATAAAATCGCCGAATGCATTTCGGCGATCCTCAAGATCGAAGATGAGAAGATTTGTTGAACCAGTTTTCAAGACCGACAACTGAAGATGAAGAACAATTCGGAAGAATCGAGGAGCGTCCCTAACTTGAAGACCTGTTCATGGGGCTACTGACGGTGTCCTGGACTAGGGGGTACTCACCACGTCGTCCCCCAATCGGTTAGATTGGGCCGAGGACCCCTAGGGCCGCATACTCATGGGCCAGTCCGGACAGGTGCCGCATACAAGGAAGATTCCACAAGACTTGGTGATCAAGACAAGGACTCCTCCCCCACCGGCATATTCGGCTAGGACTCTTGTTATCCTAGGCCTCTGGTGCATTATATAAACCAGGGCCAGGCTAGTTGACAGATATACAATACAACAACAATCATACCATAGGCTAGCATCTAGGGTTTAGCCTCCTTGATCTCGTGGTAGATCTACTCTTGTGCCTCCTTGATCTCGTGGTAGATCTACTCTTGTAACACACATCATCAATATTAATGAAGCAGGACGTAGGGTTTTACCTCCATCAAGAGGGCCCGAACCTGGGTAAAACATCGTGTCCCTTGTCTCCTGTTACCATCCGCCTAGACGCACAGTTCGGGACCCCCTACCCGAGATCCGCCGGTTTTGACACCGACAGCGGGGTCATCTCAGAGCTCCCCTTTCGACACCCCTTTAAATAGGGCGTTGAACATAATGAAAAACAAGGATAAGCTCGGTAAGCCATCGTCAGCTGGTCGTGTGGCCGGCAAAGGCTTGGGCACAAAATGGTCGTTATACTATACCGCTAGTGGGCGAAAGGAGAAAAAGACCAGCTCGGAATGCCAGTCGCGCAAGGTTGAAGCACTCAAGGAACAAGTGGCGCGGATTTCAGAGATTGTCCAAGAGCAAGTGCAACAACAACTGGGAACGACGCTCACCGCCATGGTGCCTACGTTGATTCATGGGCTGACGACGTGGATTGCGGGCAGCCAACAGGGGCCTCCCCCGGTTCCCAGCTTCACCGCAAGCAACTCGCACAACACGCAGGCGGCACCATTGGTGTCTCCAGCGGAGGCGGTATTCGTGTCTCCGGCGCTGGCACGGGCATTGGAGCTTAATGCACCCGGGTGTATGCAGCTGGCACCTCGCCAGCAAGCGGCCCCTCCGCCAGTTGCACACCCGCCGTTGGCGGTGCCTCGACATTAGCCGAGCTCGACGGCATCACGGTAACTAAGCCTCTCGGCCGATGACTTCATCTCCTTGCGTTTGACTGGGCATTCCTGACGCCCTACATGTTTTCGCACGGCGCCGCCGATGTTCCTTGCACTCTCCTGCACTTCGTGGGAGGTGAGTTGGTCGATGTCGCCAAGGGCAGAATCTTTCAACCGGGCAACCCCGTGTTCCACGGTAATCCGATGCCACCCAAAGTGTATAGGGTTGAACTGGTTCGGGTGCTGCCAGGCTGCGACGAGCTGTTACCTCTGATTCGACCCACTGGTGCCGACGAACATGATGAGATGACCCTCAGCGCATGCGTAAGCTGGCCCCTACTTTGGCCGAAGAGCCAGATTCGTTTGGGGGCGGGGGACACCACCCCACAGACAAGACCGACAGTCGTGCCGGTGCCAAGCCATGGAAAGAACGCCGCAACGCTACCAGACATGTCGGACATCCCTATGGCACAGGATCCGTACATGCATATGGCACAGGATCCGGACGACGATGACAACGACGATGGTACATTTACCAATGTCGATAAGTACTTTGCCGAACAGGGTACAGTGACGAGTCCTGCGGGCCTCCTTCTCAAGAACCCAACCAAGACGACCGCGATCTAGCTGGTACGGCGGAGAAACCCAATTGCAACAAGCGTCCTCTGGCGTTCAGTTCTCAGGAGACGCCTCCAGCTCCCGCCTTCACCGAGCCTCAGATAGCTGAGGTGCGAAATATTATCAGCCCCAACACGCTCAAGAAGGCAGTCTATGAGCAGAACTCGGTCCCATTACAGTAGATCAAGAAGAACGGATGGAAATGAAAGACTAACAAGGGCGCCGGTGCGAGCCAGCCGGCACCGAGTACGATCCGTGCTCAGGACGGGAAACCTTCACCTAAGGATATCTCGAGGAGGGTGCATGTGGCGGGTAGGGTGATGCTACCGACAAATATGCTCAATGCTGCAACCGGTGCTATGCGGAGCCTGCATGACATTGTTCATTCTTTGGAGAAGCGGCGTCTCTCCCAGAATGATGTGGCATACCCGGTTTTCGTGGCCAAGGTGCCAGAGGGCAAGGGCTTTGTGGATGGCGCCATCGGGGGTACGATCGTCCTGCGGTTTGATGACATCTTTGCTTTGTTTAACCTTCATCCGTTGAATTACACCTTCGTTCGGCTGTTTTCGCTGAGTATGGAGGTCCGGATCATTCGAGACAAGACTCCGGACATCATGATAATCGACCCCTTCACTAGTGGAGAACCGGGCAATAGCACCGGTTCGTAAGGCCCTTTAGTGCCGGTTCCATAACCGGCACTAAAGTGTGGGCACTAAAGCCCCCCCCCCCTTTAGTACCAGTTCAACACGAACCGGTGCTAAAGGGCAACCACGTGGCACGAGCCAGCTCCGGGGGCCTGGAGCCCTTTAGTACCAGTTGGTAAGACCAACCGGTACTATAAGGTTTGGGGGTGTTTTAGTTTTATGATTTCTTTTTCATTTATTTTTGTGTTTCCATTTTAATTCTTTTTCGTTTGCTGGTATTTTACGATACTACACATTGTACACGTTATGCATATATATATATATATATATATATATATATATATATATATATATACATATATATATATATATATATATATATATATATATATATAAATAGAATTTATAGTAGAACCAATCATCGAGTTCAACATGATTGTCATGATATAAGTGTTCATATATAACACCACAAAAGCAAATCACTTAAGTTCAGAACGAAGAACACGGACATGAAAGGACAAGTACTAATTAAGAGCAGCATGAAGAACTAGCTAAATCACTCCTGCTAGCTACTCTCTCTCTGGTAAAATAGCATAGAACATGTATAGCTCTCCTGATTGATCATACTGGAGCATGCCGTTGAATCTGTCTCCTAATCGTGGGCTGCGCTTCTCATTGCTGCCCCCTAGTACTTCTCTGCGATCATTAACAATTTTCGTCCAATCTTTCACTATTAAGCATTCATCGCTTCTAGAAATCTTGAATGCATTCATGTGCAATGCAGGATATCTTGGTCGTAAGCTAACAAGTGACATCTGACCTTTAGTCTCGATCCCCTGAGGCACAACTGTCATCGGGAGTCCCTGTTGAAGAACATCGTATAGTACTTAATTAATATACTTAGCAATGAAAGTTTAGCAAAAAAAATATGTATGCAAAATTTGCACTGAGGACAAATAGTAAATATCTTACCATCATTCCTAAATAGATGTGACCGTAGTTCAATACCATCACTATTGGTCGCACGTTTTGAGTACTAACATTTCTAAGTGCAGGAAGAAAATTTGTCTTGACAGTATGAAGATCCTAAAGCCATGAAACAAAATGACTTATTTCCTCGCAGTTT